>CM060912.1:386426997-388826997 GCA_030737875.1 Allium sativum | reverse complement strand
ACCCCTATTCTTAACATGTCCATTTAAGTCAAATTTAACATATCTAGTCCATATGCATAGTATTCATCAACTACATTTCCAAGTTACATGTTTATGCTTAATTTTTACTTACAGCAAGTATTTATAACAAGACTAAACATGTATATTTTTCCTTTTCCCTAATTTATAATAAATTAGTCCAAACAACTAACATGCCTAGATTCCTCTTTTTAGATTATTCGTTTTCGCCCTAATAGAGTGCCCCTTCTAATCAGGTATAGCCTAAGCTTCCAATGGCCTAGGCTTGGTGTAAAATAAAAAAGGAAATAGGGAAGAGGAATAGAATCAAATCATGTATGCATACATGCAAGACTGGAAATAAAAATAGAAAAATGGTAAAAGGAAGATAGATATATGTAGCTTGTAAATCTTCCAACATTACAGACATATGTGTAACTTGTTCATTTTCTAACATCACAGGCATATGTGTAGGCATAGGTATAAGTTGGCATAACATCGTAGGTGATTAATAGGGAAAACATGTATATTTGTTTTACTAACACTGCAGATCCTAACAAATTTTATCTTACTGTCATGTTCAAGGCCTAAGAAATCATACCTATAAATAACTAAAACTCATAGTGAGTCTTGGTGAAGACAAATATGCATATAACACTAGACCACAGGATGTCTAAGTCCAATCCAAGTTGTGTGCGTATGCAAGTCTTGATGTTTCCTCCACTTGATCTAATATATAGTAGCATTCCTACATTATATGTTCATGATTTTCAGAATAATTTAGGGGTAGAGTAAGATTATGAAGAATATGTATGAATTTCTGAAGAGGGAAGCCTTCTATTTATAGACTTACAGAGCCAACATCAACCCTTAGATCTTAGGTTTTAAATCTGAACCATACAAGTCATGTTGAATTAGCATGAATGGAAAAACAAAATCGTCCAGGTTCAACAGGCAAAATCCGGATGGATCCGGGGTGGGTCGACCTACCTTCCCCTGGGTCGAAATTTGGGTCGACTCATGGGTCGACCCGGGCTAGAGTGGGTCGTCCCCTAATGGGACAATTTCCCACTTCCTCTTCCTGCTTATCTCGTTCGAATTTTCTGGAATTTAATTTGACCTATATTTATACATAAGCCTCCTATATGTATACAAACTTCTAGGGCCTATAACTTCTTCATACGTTATCCATTTTACGCAAACTTGGGGTCTAACAAACCTGAATTCTGAGATGAATGCAACGATAATGCCGGTTTCACTTAATTTTGAATATTTAATTAAGTTATTCCAGATTTATTTTCCTTAAACATGTTTATTGTGTATTATATTTTGCGATGTTACAAGTGTATACCACTATCTCTTCATTCCTACTTGGAATGGTTAAAACAAGAGCACTCGTCAGTCTCTCTTTAAGGATTCCAAAATCTTGCTTACACATCGCATCCCATGTGAACACTTGTTTCTTCTTCTTCAATCCTGTTAATGGTGCAACTATCTTGGAGAAATCCTTGATAAAACGACGATCCGCCGCATTCTTGAGCCTATGCCAGTTTGGATCGCTTCCACCTTAGCGGGATCCGCCGCTATTCCGTTTCCAGAAACAACATGGCCTAAGAACCTCACTTGCTTCTTCCAGAAGTGACACTTTGAAATTTTTTCTCTCAGCTATTGCTTTCGCAAGATTTCCAAGACAACTCTCAAGTACTTATTATGCTCTTCCTCATTCCGGGAGTAAATCAGACTATCATCCACGAACACAATCACTAACTTGTTCAACTGATCTCCGAATACCCTATTCATAAGATCCATGAAATATGCCGGTGCATTGGTAAATCCAAATGGCATCACCAATCACTTAAAGAATCCAGATGGGACCTAAGGCAGTCTTCGTCACACTATCCTTCACCACCCTCAACTGGTTAAATCCCATCGCCAAGTACATTTGGGAAAACACCTTGGCCTCGTGAAGCTGATCAAACAAGTCGTCTATCCCCGGAAATGGATACTTGTTCTTCTTAGTCACTTTGTTCATCTGTGACACTATACGTCCGTTAATGTCACTCTTTATTAGAATGCATTAAGTTTCGTGAAGCATTATAGGTAAACAGAAACAGAATCTCACAAGACAGACATAAAAATAGAAGGGGAATTTAAAACTTCATTACTTAGCAGAAAAATATCGTAGTCTCAAAACCGGTTACAACATAAGGCTAAATACTGAAAACAAATACATGAAACCAAAACATCTGTCTTACACTAAGAGCCACCAGAGTAAAGGAATGTAAAATCATAATCCCTAATAATAGCAATGATAAAGTAAACAAGTTGTCAAAGCGATACACCAAAGAAGATCCAAGTACAAGTAAAAACAGAAGAGAGAATCATAAACAAGCCTGAATGTTCCCACCCTGAGAACCTAGGGGGGAAGGATAGAGAAAAGAAACAAAATGGGTCAGACATAAAGTCTAGCGAGTCCAGCGACTTTTAGCATATAAAGAAGTAAAAGCATTAGGACATGCATATAAACTGGATGAGAGATAATAATATAATATAACAGGTATAAACAGACTGAACATAGTAAGCAGAATAAACATGATAGATTATGCTTCTCAAATACTTCTCTCTACACCAATACTAATATAATAGATATGTGACAGGATTAGGTATCCCCTAATTACTTAACAGGAACAGAATGATCCCCACAAAATATAATGGTAGGATTAGGTGTACTTCTAGTAACAGGTTTTACCAAAATAGAAATAACAAGCACCTCAACAAAAATAACGAGTGTTACCCCAAACAGAAATAACCGGTACCTCAACAAAAACAGACATGACTTGATGTATCCTAATTACTGGCCCCAAGCGATCGGCTTGCTAACTTGTAAATACCCTATGTCGCCCCACATTAGTGTGTATTACTTCCTAGAGTGGCAGCATAAAGAAGACACGGACCTATTTACTGGTGCTACAATGGTTTATTTCCCCCTACAGACAGGACTCATGCACACACATGACTCCGTTGGAACATGCCTGTATACACCCCTTTTAAGATGAACCTCTTATAATCAGTTCATTACGCATGTCCTGACCCCTACCTAGTGCAGGGTCCCCATTGCGAGGTCCCCATTTAATACCAGAATGGGGTACTAATTGATATGGGTCCCACACAGTAGATGACACAAGTTAAACCCCTAAACTTGTATCCCCCAATTAACTAGGATTTTTAACAGGTTAAGCCTACAGATTAATAAGTCTACCTAACCCCTACAGATTAATAGGTTAAGTTTCACAGGTTGACAGTTTATTTAACCCTATTAGATTAAATAGGTTTACTTAACCCTAATAGATTAAATAGATTTACATAACCCCAACAGACTAGATAGGTTTACATA
The DNA here is from genome assembly GCA_030737875.1 of Allium sativum. NCBI lineage: Eukaryota > Viridiplantae > Streptophyta > Magnoliopsida > Asparagales > Amaryllidaceae > Allium > Allium sativum. The sequence continues at coordinate 388,823,606 of CM060912.1, read as the reverse complement.
ACCCCAACAGATTAAACAGGTTTCCCAGGTTGCTTACAGATTCATTAACATGTTCTGCTTAATCTTTGAATTAAGCCTACAAATTTATATGCCCCCAAATTCCAATCATAATTCACAGTATAACATACATTTCTAAATTTTATTCATATTACAAAGTATAGGTTATTCCCCCAAATTATCATTCCCGACCATTCCCAATTTATCCCAATTTCGTCTTATGCATATTTTCAACGAAATTGGCATAGGCTCGAAGGTAGCTTAGGCTATAAGAATAAAAAGGGAATGGGGGGAGAGAGAAGAATAGAAATAAGCATATTGTGATGACCCAAACTTTCGTAGAACGAAAGTAAGGATAATCATAGGAGTATAACAGAATTTAAAACAATAACAGATCACAGTTAAATAGCAGAACATATAAATCATTTGCAGTGGAAATGAAATGTCGTCACAAACATCATCATAGAACATCAGAGTACACAGTACAAGATACACTTAGCAATACAGATGTCTCAAAACAGGGAAAGAAATAAAGTCTCAATCTCCCAAAATACATCAATATCCAATACTGTCTCAAATCTCAAGAAGAAAATAAAAGATAAAAGAGAAAAAATCTTCCAACATCTTCAGCAGCAAGCTTGAGTCCAGAAATCAGCCCAATTTGAAAACTGTCAATTGGCTTCCCGTGTGGAAAGAGGGCACCCTAGTTTGCAAAGTGAAACAAACTACGAGTCAGTCATGGGACTTGTATGAGAAATCTTACTAAACAAATAATATGTCCAATCACTGGACTGCGCCGCTATCGCGGAACGGGTTTAATTCCACTGGATTACCAGTGCATAAGTTTTAAAAAAAATTAAGAAAAAAACAACGCAGTGCTTTTTAGAAAATGAAATCATCATAAGCCTCAGGTCCCATCACGCAATGCAACGCAAACGGAGTATAGAGTTTTACCTTTTAATGATAAAAAATGCTTGATACGTAGAAAATAACATTTTTAATATTATTATTAGTGTATTGTATGTTTCAAAAATACTTCAAAGTAAATGTATCAATCCTAGACGGCATAGCTACCATATACTATGTCGCCATATATAGGTTTACAATCAAGACCGTAATGTCATATTGGAGGTTGGTTTCCATCATGAGTCAAGGCTAGGGATGATCTCCTAACCGATTCGAGACACTCTAGAAATGTCTCAGGATTCCCCGCAGTGAACCCACAGATACAGCAGGGTCGGTCCACGAAAAATGCTAGCGGATTAGCAATTCCTGAACACACGCTTCCCGATCCTATTGGACCTATAAATTGGCCATTGGCGACCAATAAAAAAATCTAAGGCGCCTCAATCCATCAACCACATAAGTAAACATGTCGGGCCTTGTAACAACCCGTATTTTTATAACATGTTAAAGTCATAAATCAAGGCAGAATTAAATTTTAAAATATGAATCAAGGGAAACAGGTTGCGCCATTGCGTTCGTCTCGGAAATCTGCATGAAATCGAGTCCGAGTTTTCGAAAATCGGAGTTCGTATGACCAAGTTATGACCCTCAGAAGTTTCAGGAATTTAAATAAAATAAAACAGCTCAAAAATAAAGCCAGAAATTCAAAATTCAAACCCAGAGAAGGCTGGCAGGAAAATTCCCGCCCATATACCCAGGTCGACTGGGGAGTCGACCCCCCCCCCAAACCAGGTCGACTGGGGTGTCGACCTCCCCATGACCAGGTCGACTGGGGAGTCGACCTGGGGGTCGACCTGGCCCCTTTTTCCTGATCCGAGTCTTTTTGTATTTTTCTGAATCTAGACCTATTTTCTGACCATATTCGTGACTCTAATCCTATATAAACTCACCCCTAGCCTCATTCTCTCCACACCATTTCATTCTGTCCTTATGCTGCTTCTGAGATAATCAAAATAATAAGATAAAAAGGAAGAAAAAGGACTGCTTCTTCTCCATCAAGACTACGCTTAGAGATTTGCAAATTGGGGGATTTCAATTAGAACACGATCAATCAAATAGAGATTCAACAATCAAATTCTGCTTTCTAATTCTCGATCCACGCACTGTAAGTTCCAGTTACTTTTAGATGAAAACTATAAACTTGATATGGGCATGTTATAAATTGGAATTTGATATACGTATGATTCATATCTATTCTTATTCTTCTTGGATCTTGACATTTGGGAATATTTCTTTGAAATCAGTTTGGGCCTATTCGCATTAAAAATCAAACGTTATCATGCCTATGACATTGAAACCATTGTTAATGGCCAAGGACTATGACTGAGAACATAAGACTATGCCTATGACTGAGGACATAAGACCATTGCGTATGACTATGACAAGGACAATTGTGGCTAATCACCTATGACCCGTGACTATGAATTACTGCCTATGATTATGAACATAAGACTATGACCATGACTTTGAAACTATTACAGTTAATTGCCTATGACTATTAGGGTAGTTGCCTGGAACTCTTTTGGACAATTATCCATGACTATTGTATAACTATTGTGGTTAATTGACTATTATAGTTGATTGCTCATAACACTATAGTTGAAAACCATGTTGAACACCAAATTGGCATTTAGTTGGATCCCATACCTAGGGTGTGACTTGCTTAGTTTATTCGTTATTATGTACACCAAAAACCATTGACCCATTATCCTTGTATTTGGCTTGCTTTTGCATGCCTATTCTTTTATGTCAAGTTTTTATCAGAACTATCGCCTTATTTTGCTAGATTTGAAACCCTTTTTATTTCTATATGCCAGTGATGTTGTAACCGATTATCTCAAGTTATATCATGCCCGTCTTGTAATCTCTTTTATCGTTTTATGCTTGTCCCTTCTGCCTATCATAGTTTTGATGTTATTCCCTTTATCTCTAGATTTAGATTTGCTCGTAATTTAGATCGATTAACGTTTACATGCGATGGGAATACGATTTGGGTAGTTTAGGCAAAACATGAACTGGTTATAAACATGAATCATGAACTTGATAATAGGCATAAGTTGTAACATGAAACTTGACACGAACTTGACATGAAACTTGAACATGGTCATGACACTAGAATAAACATGAAAATGGCCAACTCGAGATTGGGTTGAGTTTGCAGTGTAAATCTGCCCGGAACCGCCTGGCAAATCTAGTTACTGCAAACAATAGGATCCAATGTGGGTAGTTGGTCATATCGCGCTTGAAACCCGGGGTCAGACTAAGTTGTGGTGTAAATCTGCCCGGAACCGCCCGACATATCCAGTGACCACAACAATAGGTCTGATGTGAGAGGTTGGGGTGCATTAATGAATTAATGCCACATGATAAGGTTAAGTCATGAACCACTTGAATATACTTAACCAATTTGGCACGATGATTTGATAGGGTTAAGTCATGAACCGCTTGAATATACTTAACTAATTTGACATGATGATTTGATAGGGTTAAGTCATGAACCACTTGAATGTACTTAACCAATTTGACATGATGATTTGATAGGGTTAAGTCATGAACCGCTTGAATGTACTTAACCAATTTGACACGATGATTTGGTAGGGTTAAGTCATGAACCGCTTGAATATACTTAACCAATTTGACACGATGATTTGATAGGGTTAAGTCATGAACCGCTTGAATATACTTAACCAATTGGACATGATGATTTGATAGGGTTAAGTCATGAATAGCTTGAATATACTTAACCAATTTGACACGATGATTTGATAGGGTTAAGTCATGAACCGATTGAATATACTTAACCAACTTGACAGATGATTCGTAGGGCTAAGTCATGAACTTGAACGACAACACTTAGCCAATTTGACATGACACGTAGGCGGGTTAAGTGACGAACTTGAATGACAACACTTAACCAACTTGACATGCTAGACTGATGGGGTTAAGTCTCGAATTTAAATGACAACACTTAACCTACTGGACGGAAACCCTAGTAGGTCGGTCCTTTTCAGCAGTAACCCACTAGATGTATCACGGTACCCTGGAACTAGGCAGGGTGGGGCACGATTACTGGGCTGATTGTAAGCGACCAGAATGACGGCTGAGTTGGTGCGCCATTGTAGGTTCAGGCGGACTATGTTCGTGCACGTAGTCCGGAGTTGAAAAAGCAGGCATTGGGCACCAGTAGGTTTACGCTGTGCGTGCTTGATTCGTGTCGGTGGTTGGCACCCTAGGGCTTGATACACCCTATGGTGGACCTAGCATAGGTAACTACATTCGTGATAGGGCCGTATGACACAGACACGTGAACAAGCTAGGACTTGTAGGGAGCCGATCGATTAATAGATTGTTTCGTGGGACCAAGTAATGGGTCATTTCATGACATTGGGCAAGGGATCAGTTTATAGTCAACACATTACACGGGTTGGGATCACCTTATTATATAACACGGGCTACTAGCTGGGACACTAGTAGGGGGTAAGGATCCTTGTTACACAGGACACTAGTTGGAACACTAGTAGGAATATGAAACATTCCAAACACTTGTGAGATGCCAGTATGGGTGGTGCAGAGCAAATGGATATCACCGAAATATTTTAATGATGAAACTTAGAAATCTTGCGATGTTATACTTGATAGAAACCTTGCGATGTGATACTTGGTAGGAACCTTTTGATGCTACTTTTGATAGGAATTATGGGATGTTATTCTTAGTTATCAGGCCTGTAGCTTATCTTGTCATCATGCTTATGTTTACTTTCAGTTTATTCATGCCATGTTATGTTTACCTATTTTTATGCTGAAAGTCACTAGGAATTACTCAGTCTTTATGATTGACCCATTTTGTTTCGCCTCTTTTTCTTCCATTCTCCCCCTCCCCCTCAGGTTCGCAGGGTGTGAATACAGCTTAGTTCGGATCTTACCAAGCTCCAAGGATCTTTCAAGAACGGCTTGGATTTCTCTTGGCTATGGCTTGCTTTACTGCTTTACTTGGCGAATGATTTATGACTATGGTTTTATGCTTCTTTACTATTGCAAGACAGATTTCGATGTAATGGATTTAATGGCATTTTGATGTAAAAGGCTTTAGACCTTTCTACATTTTAAAGCAATGAAATTTGGTTCTTCTTCCGCTGTTTTATATGTTCTGTCTTGTAATATTTCTGTGTATGTTTACCTAGATAATGCTCCACCAAAGCTAGTGCATTCCCTTTGTGAGTGACCCTAGCGGAGGTGGAGTGTTACATTTGGTATCAGAGCAGAAGGTTACCAGACTGGGCAAAAGTTTTTTAAACCTTTTGAAATTATTTTCAAAACCATTTACAAAGAAGCATTTTTCACGGAAAGTTTTATTTTTAAAGGCTATTCCCCAAAGTCCATTAGCATTACCCTTTGTTTCCTTGTTTGAATCCCTTTTCCTTTCTTTCCTCCATCTGTAGTCACATTAGTTCCATCTGCGACTAATCTTATTTCAAGCTTCGTAGGGTTGCCGTGCGATGGAGGTAGTTCTCGAGAGACCTGTTAACACGTTATATAAGAGGGGATAAGTGTGGTTAAGGCGAATGAGGCTCAGAACAAGAAGGTTGAAATGTTTCTGTAGGAAAGTCTAGTTTATCTTTCTATCCTGTTCGTACTTTTTTTTATTATGGTACATCGCATCCTTTTTATTTCTGCTTTGAGTCTCTGCACCTTAGTACTAGCGTAGTAGAGGATCCCAATTTTTTTCTTCTTAAATCCTGTTGGGGAATCGGCTCATTTATTCATGACTTGTTTGGATTTGAGAATGTCTATGCTAAGTGTTGAGTTTAGAAGTAATGCTTATGTTTTTGGGCGATGGGTTGATTCTAGGGATGGAGTGGTTTTCCAAAAATGATACCATTCTCGAGTATGAAAAGAGGGTAGTTAGACTCTTGACTTCCCCGGTAATGCCCTCGAAGTCTAGTGTAACCCTTAGGGTTCTGCCATGCTTAGTTACCTAGAATCTCTTGATATATTTATTGATCCGCTCGACTAGTGTTCGCCACCAAGGTGGATGGTTCATCTTGCTTATGCATGAGTTATAGAAAATCACCATAGTAAGTACACTTGGCAACATGGTTGGCATTTGTTTATTTTCAAGAGATAATTCATTTATGTGGAATACCTTTTAGTAAGTGAACGAGATCCAAAATTCACTAGTGAATTTTGGAGAGCTTGCATGAAACCATGAGTACGCAGTTATGTTTAAGCCGAGTATGCTAGAAAAAGAATAAGTGAAAGTGGAACGAGAGGTGACAGTGAAATGAGTTCCAACTCATATTTTGGAAATAGGAATTAAGAAGCTACGAGATTGTGAAGCTAAAGACGGCCAAAGCACAATGGAGTTAAGCTCAAGGAAATGCGACTTAGAAGATTGAAGACTAGACATGCGCATAATACCTCTTTTTAAGAGTATATCCTTGATCCCTCTTTTCCTACAGAGCTTATTTTCATGCTATCTTTTAAGTATAACCTCTCGGTCCTATTCTCCATCCTATTTCTGTTGCAAACCCCATAGGGAGTATGACTCATCTGTTAGTAATACATGTTGAGGCTTGAGGGTGTCCGTTGGGTTGACTAAACTTTTTGGGTTTTATAGGATATGGGTTGGTCTTAGGAAGGGATTACTTGTGACCAAAAAGGAGTCCATCATGCTTAGTTTCCTAGAAACATATATATTGGTTGGTTAATTCTTTGGGTATCATCTGATATTGATTTCGGTCTTCGGGGATGGTGCTTAGGGAGTTCTTCTTCTAACCAGTATATATATGGCATAGATTTCCAGTTTTGGCATTGCCTAATGGGCACAAAGTTTTTACTTGCTTCTATCATTCGGCTATATCTTTAGGTAGGAACAATTGGGTGCAAACATGTGTTTGAGACATTTTATGATTGATGGTTGCAAGTTGTTGCTCCTGGATGCATAAACACACATTAGGCATTAGATCGGCTCAGTCACATCTCATATTGCATATGCATGAATGTTTATACTTGTTTATGGATGAAATTAAATGTGTTATCATGTGGATGTTGCATATATATGAATGTTTGTGCACACATATAGTGTTTATGTGACTAGGATTATTTGCATACATGTTGGATTCATGACACTAAACATATTTTGCATTAAGAAGATCAAACAGGCCTGATCATTTGCATTAGATAAGGAACATATACACACACTTTCTGCATATGTTCATATAGAATTACAAATATTTTAAGGACAATGATTGCTCGTGAATGATGGTTGAGTAGATGGATGATTGGATGGTAGGATATATTCTTCCTAATTTAGAGATTTCGGGGACGAAATCATTTAAGGAGGAGAGAATGTAACAACCCGTATTTTTATAACATGTTAAAGTCATAAATTAGGGCAGAATTAAATTTTAAAATATGAATCAGGGGAAATGGCTTGCGCCATTGCGTTCGTCTCGGAATTCCGCATGAAATCGAGTCCGAGTGTTCGAAAATCGGAGTTCGTATGACCAATTTATGACCCTCAGAAGTTTCAGGAATTTAAATAAAATAAAACAGCTCGAAAATAAAGCCAGAAATTCGAAATTCAAACCCAGAAAGGCTGGCGGGAAAATTCCCACCCATATACCCAAGTCGACTGGGGAGTCGACCCCTCCAACCAGGTCAACCGGGGAGTCGACTGGGGTGTCGACCTCCCCATGACCAGGTCGACTGGGGAGTCGACCTGGCCCCTTTTTCCTGATTCGAGTCTTTTTGTATTTTAATGAATCTAGACCTATTTTCTGACCATATTCGTGACTCTAATCCTATATAAACTCACCACTACCCTCATTCTCTCCACACCATTTCATTTTGTCCTTATGCTGCTTCTGAGATAATCAAAATAATAAGATAAAAAGGAAGAAAAAGGACTGCTTCTTCTCCATCAAGACTATGCTTAGAGATTTACAAATTGGGGGATTTCAATTAGAACACGATCAATCAAATAGAGATTCAACAATCAAATTATGCTTTCTAATTCTCGATCCACGCACTGTAAGTTCTAGTTACTTTTAGATGAAAACTATAAACTTGATATGGGCATGTTATAAATTGGAATTTGATATACGTATGATTCATATCTATTCTTATTCTTCTTGGATCTTGACATTTAGGAATATTTCTTTGAAATCAGTTTGGGCCTATTCGCATTAAAAATCAAACGTTATCATGCCATTGACATTGAAACCATTGTTAATGGCCAAGGACTATGATTGAGAACATAAGACTATGCCTATGCCTATGGTTGAGGACATAAGACCATTGCCTATGACTATGACAAGGACAATTGTGGCTAATCACCTATGACTCGTGACTATGAATTACTGCCTATGATTATGAACATAAGACTATGACCATGACTTTGAAACTATTACAGTTAATTGCCTATGAGTATTAGGGTAGTTGCTTAGAACTCTTTTGGATAATTATCCATGACTATTGTATAACTATTGTGGTTAATTGGCTATTATAGTTGATTGCTCATAACACTATAGTTGAAAACCATGTTGAACACCGAATTAGAATTTAGTTGGATCCCATACCTAGGGTGTGACTTGCTTAGTTTATTCATTATTATGTACACCAAAAACCATTGACCCATTATCCTTGTATTTGGCTTGCTTTTGCATGCGTATTCTTTTATGTCAAGTTTTTATCAGGACTATCGCCTTATTTTGCTAGATTTGAAACCCTGTTAATTTCAATATGCCAGTGCTGTTGTAGCCGATTATCTCAAGATATATCATGCCAGTCTTGTAATCTCTTTTATCGCTTTATGCTTGTCCCTTCTACCTATCATAGTTTTGATGTTATTCCCTTTATCTCTAGATTTAGATTTGCTCGTAATTTGGATCAATTAACGTTTACATGCGATGGGAATACGATTTGGGTAGTTTAGGCAAAACATGAACTGGTTATAAACATGAATCATGAACTTGATAATAGGCATAAGTTGAAACATGAAACTTGACACGAACTTGACATGAAACTTGAACATGGTCATGACACTAGAATAAACATGAAAATGGCCAACTCGAGGTTGGGTTGAGTTTGTAGTGCAAATCTGCCCGGAACCGCCTGGCAAATCCAGTTACTGCAAACAATAGGATCCAACGTGGGTAGTTGGTCATATCGCGCTTGAAACCCGAGGTCAGACTGAGTTGTGGTGTAAATCAGTCCGGAACCGCCCGGCATATCCAGTGACCACAACAATAGGTCCGATGTGAGAGGTTGGGGTGCATTAATGAATTAATGCCACATGATAGGGTTAAGTCATGAACTTCTTGAATATACTTAACCAATTTGACACGATGATTTGATAGGGTTAAGTCATGAACCGCTTGAATATACTTAACCAATTTAACACGATGATTTGATAGGGTTAAGTCATGAACCGCTTGAATATACTTAACCAATTTGACACGATGATTTGATAGGGTTAAGTCATGAACCGCTTGAATGTACTTAACCAATTTGACACGATGATTTGGTAGGGTTAAGTCATGAACCATTTGAATATACTTAACCAATTTGACACGATGATTTGATAGGGTTAAGTCATGAACCGCTTGAATATACTTAACCAATTGGACACGATGATTTGATAGGGTTAAGTCATGAATAACTTGAATATACTTAACCAATTTGACATGATGATTTGATAGGGTTAAGTCATGAACCAATTAAATATACTTAACCAACTTGATAGATGATTCATAGGGCTAAGTCATGAACTTGAACGACAACACTTAGCCAATTTGACATGACACGTAGGCGGGTTAGGTCACGAACTTGAATGACAACACTTAACCAACTTGACATGCTAGACTGATGGGGTTAAGTCTCGAATTTAAATGACAACACTTAACCTACTGGACGGAAACCATAGTTGGGCGGTCCTTTTCAGTAGTAACCCACTAGACGTATCATGGTACCCTGGAACTAGGCAGGGTGGGGCACGATTACTGGGCTGATTGTAAGCGACCAGAACGACGGCTGAGTTGGTGCGCCATTGTAGGTTCAGGCGGACTATGGTCGTGCACGTAGTCCGGAGTTGAAAAAGCAGGCATTGGGCACAAGTAGGTTTACGCTGTGCGTGCTTGATTCGTGTCGGTGGTTGGCACCCTAGGGCTTGATACACCCTATGGTGGACCTAGTACTGGTAACTACATTCGTGATAGGGCCGTATGACACAGATACATGAACGAGCTAGGACTTGTAGGGAGCCGATCGATTAATAGATCGTTTCGTGGGACCAAGTAATGGGTCATTTCATGACTTTGGGCAAGGGATCAGTTTATAGTCAACACATTACACGGGTTGGGATCACCTTATTATATAACACGGGCTACGAGCTGGGGCACTAGTAGGGGGTAAGGATCCTTGTTACACAGGACACTAGTTGGAACACTAGTAGGAATACGAAACATTCCAGACACTTGTGAGATGCCAGTACGGGTGGTGCAGAGCAAATGGATATCACCGAAATATTTTAATGATGAAACTTAGAAATCTTGCGATGTTATACTTGATAGAAACCTTGCGATGTGATACTTGGTAGGAACCTTGTAATGCTACTCTTGATAGGAATTGTGGGATGTTATTCTTAGTTATCGTGCATGTAGCTTATCTTGTCATCATGCTTATGTTTACTTTCAGTTTATTCATGCCATGTTATCTTTACCTGTTTTTATGCTGAAAGTCACTAGGACTTACTCAGTCTTTATGACTGACCCGTTTTGTTTTGCCTCTTTTTCTTCTGTTCTCCCCCCCCCCCCCCCAAGGTTCGCACGGTGGGAATACAGCTTAGTTCGGATCTTACCAAGCTCCAAGGATCTTTCACGAACGACTTGGATTTCTCTTGGCTATGGCTTACTTTACTGCTTTACTTGGGGAATGATTTATGACTATGGTTTTATGCTTCTTTACTATTGCAAGACAGATTTCGATGTAATGGATTTAATGGAATTTTGATGTAAAAGGCTTTAGACCTTTCTAGATTTTAAAGCAATGAAATTTGGTTCTTCTTCCGCTGTTTTATATGTTCTCTCATGTAATATTTCTAAGAATGTTTACCTAGATAATGTTCCAACAAAGCTTGTGCATTCACTTTGTGAGTGACCCTAGCGGAGGTGGGGTGTTACAGGCCTTGTAAAAACCCAAACATCACTTCTAGCTAGAAAGAAACGTGTGCACTCCCTGCGTTCCCTTGTCCCGTTTTTGAATCCACCGGGGTGTGAGGCTCGCGAGGTAATGAAATACACAAAGCTATGCCTAAATAGGATATGCTTTGAACATCATCCACAGGGCTCTGCTTTTCAACAAAAGCCCCGATCAATAGCATCTTGGCATGCCACATTGACAGTCCATGCCATGCGATCGATAACTACCAATATATAACCTTCGAGCTCGTACGTCTCAAAGAAGGGTGTTTAGAAAGAGGATAAATCCTCAGCCACCTCAGAAATATATTAATAGATAACAATTAATTTACATGGCACGAATTTCATTGTTGGACACGCATCCATTTAAAAGTCCGTTCTGGGTCGAAACAAAACCGGTGTCACCTTGGTGCTCGCGTATCCGGACGAAAAACAAGTTCATCCGGACAAATACCACTTTAACCCTTTATTGGTAGCTAGCCAATGCCAGGCATCAGTAGTTATCCTTTCGACGTGAAGATCGCCGGTCTTCAATCGTCGTCTTTAGTATCTTCGATTTTAAATCGCCGTAAAATTATTTGAAATGAGTTGAACTCTGTCTTTTCAAATAATTTTTGAATTATTATCATTTAAACCATTTGACGTCGTTAATATTAATTTCAACGATTTTTCGCAATTTTTATTTATTTTAAAAAAAAATAGCCCGATATAATTAAATGACGCTTCGGGCCAATGGGCGACACTGGCGCTGTTTTTCCCAAAATTTGATTTACACTTATCTTGAAATCTAACTGTTGGATTTTGATAAAGTTTACATCATCGGGAAGATCTTCCCAAAGTGGTCCTAGCGGTTTCAGTTTTGGGAAAATCCGACGGTTGGATCTTACGTTATAATCGTTTAAAGTTACGATTGTTGAAACACAAACTACCGCGCGCGATTCGTTAAATTTTCATTTATATTTATATATAAATATAAATATAAATCATTTGGCGATTTTACTATTTTTACTGCAATTAAAGTGACAATAAATATTTCAACATTTACATCAATTCATTTATTTCACACGCAATGTCAATAAAAATGTGACTCTTAAATACTAGCTTTTATTTACATTTAAAATGTAAACAAAATGTAACTTTTATTATAGTTTTTTGTTTACAACCAATTTTGTAAACAAAATGCAACTTCTTCCTACGGTGTTGATTTTGCATCAAAATATACAAATAAAAATGAAATCTTTTCTAAATGTTTATTTGCATCTTAATATGCAAATAAAAAATGAAATCTTTTCTACGTTGTTTATTTGCATCTAAATATGCAAATAGAAATGAAATCTTTTCTATGTTGTTTATTTGCATCTAAATATACAAATAAAAATGAAATCTTTACTATGTTGTTTATTTGCATCTAAATATGCAAATAAAAATGAAATCTTTTCTAAATGTTTATTTGCATCTTAATATGCAAATAAAAAATAAAATATTTTCTACGTTGTTTATTTGCATCTAAATATGCAAATAAAAATGAAATCTTTTCTATGTTGTTAATTTGCATCTAAATATGCAAATAAAAATGACATCTTTACTACGTTGATTATTTGCATCTAAATATGTAAATAAAAATGAATTTTTTTTTATGTTGTTTATTTGCATCTATATATGCAAATAAAAAAGAAATCTTTACTATGTTGTTTATTTGCATCTAAATATGCAAATAAAAATGAAATCTTTTTTTAAATGTTTTGTTTGCAACTTAATTTACAAACAAAAATGTAACCTTTTAAATCATTTATATTTCTATTCAATATACAAAATAAAAATGATTATTCATTCTAATGTTTACGTTTACATCTAAAATGTAAACAAAATGATGATTTTAATTCTAATGTTTTGTTCGCATCTAAAATTACAAACAAAAATATGATTTTAAATTATTATATTTCTATTCAATATACAAAATAAAGATGATTATTCATTCTAATGTTTATGTTTACATCTAAAATGTAAACAAAATGATGATTTTAATTCTAATGTTTTGTATTGCCAACAAAAATATGATTTTAATTCTAATGTTTTGTTTGCATCTAAAATTGCAAACAAAAATATGGCTTTCTTATACCAAAGCATATTTGCGTTAGAGAATGCAAATAAAAGAATATTTTAAATTTCAAAGTGTATTTGCATAAAAGAATGCAAATAAAAGAGCATTTTATATTTCTATGTATATTTGCATAAAAGAATGCAAATAAAAGAACATCTTAAATTTTCTAAATATATTTGCATAAAAGAATGTAAATAAAAGAACTTTTTATTTTCTGTAAATATATTTGCATAAAACAATGCAAATAAAAGAACATTCTTTATTTTATAATGTATATTTGCATTAGCGAAATGCAAATAAAAGAACAATTTTATTTCAATGTATATTTGCATAAAAGAATGCAAATGAAGGAGTAACTTTTCTCAATTCAATGATATAAAAAAAATGATATATTTTCCATTGTATTGACGCTTCTATTTCAATACAATAAAAATGATAAAATAATGTTTTATGTTAAATTGATAATCCTATTTCAATGCTCAAAAATGTTAAAAAGATATTTTAAATATTTAATAGACAATCTATTCAATTCAACAAATATGATCAAGATAATAATTTTATATTGAATTGATAATTTTATTCAATTCAACAAAAATAATCCAAATAATGTTTTGATGTTGAATTGGGAATCTAATGCAATTCAACATAACAAAATGATTTATTTTTATCGGAATGGCAATTCTATTCCCAATCAATGATTTTACAAAATGATTTATTTTTATCGATTTGGAAATTCTAGTCCAAATAAATAAATAAACAAGGTGATTATTTTCATCGATTTGGAAATTCTAATCCAAATCAATAAATAAACAATATGATTATTTTCATCGATTTGTAAATTCTAATCCAATGAAATTCAACATAGCAAGGTGATTATTTTTATTGATTTGGAAATTCTAATCCAAATCAATAAATAAATAAATAAGGTGATTATTTTATTCGATTTGGAAATTCTAATCCAAATCAATAAATAAACAAGGTGATTATTTTTATTGAAACACAACCAAATCTGTGTTTATACATCAACAACAACACATAAAACATCCACAATATCATCACATAACAGATCTGAGTTATACATATTCAATCATCACATAACAATTAAATTAAATAATTAATTAATTATAAAAAGAAGAAATCTCACAGCCATGTCGCAAACTGGTCTAAAAAATCAAACAACTCGAAATTGTCCCTTTTTAGTCTAGGAATGTAGATCTTGCCTCTACGATTGCAACGCTTCAGAAATCGCGTTATTCTGGGTTCATATGAATTAGTTATGGTTAAATTTATATTGATTATATTTAAATAAGATTAAATAAATGAAAAACTTAAGAAATTAACCTTATTCTTGTTGTTCAAAGTCACGACCATTAGTTTCAGAAATGGGTTTGATCTTAGGGTTGATTATCTCTTCCAATCTACAGCACCAAAGAACAATCAGAAGGCGGCTCGTCGAAGAGCTACAAGCGGCGCACCAAGGAGCCCACGCGCGTGCAGCTTGGTGGAGACTAGGGGGAGGGCGGCGGTGATCTTTGGCGTGGGCTTTGGGGGTCTGGTTCTCGGAGTTTGGACCACCAGAGATCGATCAAGTCATATGAAAATGAAGAGCAAGAAAATCTCTTCAAAAGCTTGAACTGGAGTGAGGAATTTTATTGAGAGGATCGGTGGATTTTAAAGGATCAAAAGGAGAGCACATTGGCCATGGCTTTTGAATGAAGGTGGCGGCTAAAAGAAAGATGTATAGTGTTTTTGGGGTTTCTGTGTATTATTTATAATATTTAAATGCAATTTTTACAAATAAAGCCATACCTCTTAAATTAATCTGATTTCAGTCCAACCGAAGGTGACCCTAGCCAATAGCCCCTATTCCGGATCCAGTGGGCTAGGTATCGTCAGCCCAAACGACTGTCTGTTGCCTGAAATCATTAATTTATTATTTAAATCATTTAAATAATTAATTTGATCGTCTATTTAAATCCACCGGGGCCACATACGAACTTAAAAAGATCCAGAAAAATTATTTCTGGCATTGTTTTGATGATATGGTCCTAACAAAATTAATTTCATCGAATTCTGAGACTGTTCGAAAAATGACTATTTTCAAGTCGATCAGATTTGACTGAAATTGACAAAACACATTTTTGTTTGCCACGCTAACATATTAATTCGAAAAATTATGAAAATTGAAACGTAGCAATAATTTGATATTCCGAATCCAACAAAAGTGGTTTCGTCGAATATGGAGGTCGTTTGAAAAATGGCCTTTTATATGGGCTATACATTATACTATAACGACCATCCTGAATATTCAATTGGCCATATCTTTTGATTCCCGCAATGAAATTTTGATTTTTCGGATTTGTTGGAAAGGTATTTTCAAATAGATTTAGATATATTTGGTTTCACTAAAATCCGTTAAATTTTGAATTCGGTACATTCGACCAAAGTACAGGTTTGACTTTTCAAACTATCATACTATTTTTAATTTCTTTAGAAATCAAAATGAATACTTTTGCTCTAACTTCGATTAAAATAAAATTTTAGTTGTTATTATTTAAAATAAATTATTTTAACTATTTAAAATTTATTGAAATAGACAAAATAAAAATTTTAAATTGGTTCGGATTTTTCGGGTTGTTACAATCTCCCTACTTAAAATCTTTTTGTCCTCGAAAAGGAAATAATGATAAAGTAGGAAACAAAATGGAAAATGCAAGGTATTGTAAATGTACCTCAACATAAAGGCTATTCGGAGATGTCCCATCTGCACTAGGGGTAAGCCTATTTGATGCTATCCTTAGTCTCCCAAGTACAGTCTCTAGGATCCCCGCTCCACTGCACCTTGACCAGGTGGATCCTCTTATTTCTCAGCACTCGGGTTTCTTTGCCCACAATCTTCACTGGCTCCCTTCTCACTGCTATGGCTGGGGTAATCTCCAAATCTCGTTCTTCTGCTTCCTCCACAACTAAATCTGGATCGTGAACATGCTTCCTGAGTTGGGACACATGAAATACATCGTGGAGCCCTGGAAACCAGTCATGTAGCTGCACTCTATAGGCGAGAGTTCCAATCCTTTAGAGAATAGGAGACGGACCAATGAATTTCGGCGCCAATTTCCCAGTCTTCCCAAATCGAATTACACCTCTCAATGGGGAAACCTTCAAGTATACAAGATCACCAACAGAGAATTCTAAATCCCTTCTTCGGGTATCTGCATAGCTCTTTTTTCGGCTTTGGGCAGCAAGCAAACGCTTCTTAATAAAGTCAACTCTTTACGAGGCTTCGCGAATCATGTCGGGACCCAATATCAATCGATTTCCGGGTTCTACCCAACATGCCGGAGATCTGCATGGCCTGCCATATAATGCTTCAAATGGCGACATCTGCAGGCTTGCTTGGTAGCTGTTATTATAAGAGAATTCGACCAAGTGCAAATGATCTTCCCATAACCCTCCAAAATCTAAGATGCATGCTCGCAACAAGTCCTCCAATATACAGTTCACCCTCTCAGTCTGGCCATCTGTCTGAGGGTGGTAAGCAGTGCTCATATTCAGCTTAGTCCCTAGCTCTTCTTGGAAAGCTTCCAAGAACTTGCTAGCAAATATCAGATCGCGGTCATTGACAATGCTGCTGGGAACTCCATATAGTCTGACTATCTCTCTAAAATAAAGCTATGCCAAACTCCGAGCTGTTCTATTGGATTTGACAGGAATGAAATGGGAAGTCTTTGTAAGACGATCTACAATCACCCATATACTGTCATTTCCCTTCCTAGTTTGGGGCAAGCCATCAATAAAGTCCATAGAAATTTCGTCCCATTTCCAACCTGGATCCCCTAGCGGTTGCAATAGACCTACTAGCTTTTTCTTATCGCTTTTAACTTGCTAGCAGGTGGGACATCTAGAAACATAGATAACGATATCTCTCATCATAGATCTCCACCAAAAAGTACGTTTGAGGTCATGGTACATCTGGCTCACACCCAGATGAAAGTTGAGCTTAGACTTGTGACATTCGTCCATCACTTCCTTTCTGAGCTCAGGAAGATTCGAAACACAAATTCGGCCTAATAACCTCAGAACTCCTTTGTCATCAACCTGGAAACTCGTGGATTTGCCTTCCCTGATCCTTTTGATGATTCTCTGAATTCATCATTCTTCTAAAGAGCCGAGATCTTATCGACCAAGGTAGGGGTAACGATGAGATTTGCAAGGATAAGGTTGGTGCTGGCCGTATTCTTTCTGCTAAGAGCATCTGCCAGCACATTGGCGTTCCCTAGAGTATATAAGATGTCCAGGTCATAGGGTGCAAGGAATTCAATCCAACGCTGTTGCCTCAAGTTCAAATCTCTTTCGGTGAATAGATATTTTAAGGATTTGTGGTCAGTGTACAGCTCAAATTTCTCGCCCAAGAGATAGTGCCTCCATATCTTTAAAGCAAATACTATGGCCATTAGCTCAAGATCATGAGTGGCATAATTCTTCTCATGTGGTTTTAATTGGCATCTAGCATATGTGACAACTTTGTCTCTTTGCATTAGCACTGTATCAATACCTTAAATAGAGAAAAGAATAACATGTTAAAATAAGATTCGACATTAGAAAAATGTCATTTCCGACATGTTTATTTAGATGAAAAGGATAACCTTCTCTGGAAGCGTCAGTCCAGACTTTCAAATCCTGATTGCCATCAATGATGGTCAACATAGGAGCAGTGATTAATTTCTGTTTCATCTCTTGGAAAGCTGCCTCACATTCAGGTGTCCATTTACACTTGGTATGCTTCTTAGTCAGCTTGTCAATGGACAAGATACTTTCGAGGAATCTTTAATGAATTTTCGATAATAACCAGCCAGACCTAAGAAACTTCTGACTTTAGTGGGCGTAGTAGGCTGCTTCCAATCTTTGATGGCCGAGATCTTTCCTGGATCTACTGAGATGCCTTCCGTAGATACAAAATGGATGAGGAATTTCACCTCTTCTTGCCAAAATATGCATTTGGAGAATTTGGCTTTCAGCACATTTCTACGCAAAATCTCTGAGACTTCCTTTAGATGTTTTTCATGTTCAGTAGTGGACTTAGAGAAGATGAGAATAGCGTCGATGAACACCAGCACAAATTTATTTAGAACATCTCTGAAGACTCTATTCATCAGATCTACGAAGTATGCTGGACCATTGCATAGACCAAAGGGCATTACTAGCCATTCATAAAATATATCTGGTTCTCTGAAAGTTGTCAAAGGCACACATTCTTCGACAATGCGTAATTGGTGGAAACCTGTAGCTAGGTCCATCCTAGAGAATACTCGTGCTCCGTTCGAGCAGTCTAGCAGATCATCAATGTGGGGTAGTGGGTATTTATTTTTTAGAGTCTGCTTATTTAGATCACAGTAATCCGCACATAGCCTGAGGGTACCGTCTGACTTTGGGATGAAAACCACTGTTGCACCCCAGCTTGAGAAACTAGGTCTGATCAGACACTTCCACAAAAGCTGCTTTGTTTGGTTGCTCAGCTCCTCTTTTTCTTTCGGTGACATCCTTCAGATAGGGTGTAAAACTGGCCTTACATTAAGAGCTAAGTCCATTCTGAAATCGATTTCTCTGCGCGGAGGTAAGCTGTCTACTTCTTCGAACACATCCGCATAGTCTCTGACGATAGGAATATCCACAACAGAAGCAGGATGACTTCTAGAGAAGACCAGAATTCTTTCCTATCTGTGGCTCAGCCGTGGCATGGTATAGTCATCGTATTTCCGAATTTGGTTTTAATTCTGACTACTCTTTCGGCACAAAGTAACTCAGCCTCATATTTTGTTAGCCAGTCTAGCCCAAGTATGATATCATATCCAGAAAAACTCATAATGATCAAGTCAGAAGGGAATTGGAAGTGAGAGTAAGAAACAGGTACTCTACAATATTGATCGAGAATAAGCGAACCTCCTATCGGACTATAGGCTCTAATTAGTTCTTTGAGTTTTCTGGGTTTCAATTTAAGCTTTTTAATTGTATCAACAGATATAAAACTTCTAGATGCACCCATGTAAAACAAAACAGTGATAGGAATGTTTTTAATGTTAAGTGTACCTCCTAAAACATCAGGCGTACCTGCTTCGGAAGAAGCTGGTGCAACCGCTCTGTCATAGACATATGCCACCTGAGAACTCTTTAGCAGCGGGCAGTTAGGCTTGATGTGACCCCTCTGGTGGCAATTATAGCACTCCCTCCTATCCTGAGAATTTTGGCTGGGCCCCGAGTCATTCCTCTTTGGTCTCTTGGGAGCATGACATTCATAATCGAAGTGCCCTATTTTCTGCCAGTTGAAGCATTTCACCTTTGATTTATCCCTTTTCTTCTTTTTCTCTTGGGGCTTGGCGGTGGAAGAGCTGCCCGCCTCAGGTTTCTTGTCCGCCTCCTTCTTCTTGTTGTTGGCTTATTTCTTTTCTTTCTCTAGTTGCGAACCCTTCTGATCAATCTCTTCAAATCTGCAGGCCATCTCGATTACCTTAGCAAATGGGCGCTCGATGTGTGCAGTCACCCTGTTATGGCACCTCCTCACAAGACCATTGATAAACCTTTTATTCTTCTGTAGCGGGTCTTGGACTAATTCTGGGGCGTATCTGGAAATCTCATCAAATTTCTTAACATACTCTGAAATAGTCATCCTCCCTTGTTGGAGGTGGGCGAACTCATCGTGGAGGCGCTCAACTTCGTAGGGCGGAATGAATTTCTCATTGAATAGCTCCTTGAATTTTCCCTAAGTCACATCGGTCTCATTACCCCCAACCATAGCTGTTTCCCACCAAATTTGGGCCTAGTCTTTCAGAAACCAAGTTGCCATAAACCGCTTTCTGTGGTCCTCGAGCTTTAATCCTCCCAAAATCTTTTCCATTGTCTTAAGCCAGGCTTGCGACTCCGTCACCGTCTTTTGTCCTGTATAATGCACATCTCCTAGATTCTTTATTTTCTTAGCCACTTTGTCAAGATCGAAAGCACGAGGGGGAGGTGGTGGTGGTGTCTCAACTTTCGGAGTAGTCCCTCTCTGTGCAACCGGAGTCTCCTTTCTAGCGGGCCCTCTAGCCCCACCTCTACCACGGGCTCTTATACGTGCTCTGGTACTCATTTCTTAATTGGTCTATATCATCAAGGAAAGAGTCAGACTAAAAGAAATGATAATTCTTAGAGGAAAGATTTTTTTTAAAATAAAGACATGATAATGATGTAATGACTGATTAATATGTGCTATTTTGCTGTGCTCATTCTAGGACATTGTTAATCCTATCTATAACGAGTCACTCGTCTTAAAATTTCACTAATTCTATTTAGACGAATTGTTCTAAAAATGTCATATTCCTCAGCTAAGGTTAACCTTTAGCTCTGATATGAAATGTGACGTCCCAAACTTCCGTAGAACGAAAGTAAGGATAATCATAGGAGTATAACAGAATTTAAAACAATAACAGATCACAGTTACATAGCAGAACATATAAATCATTTGCAGCGGAAATGAAATGTCATCACAAACATCATCATAGAACATTAGAGTACGAAGTACAGGATACACTTAGCAATACAGATGTCTCAAAATAGGGAAAGAAATAAAGTCTCAATCTCCCAAAATACATCAATATCCAAAATTGTCTCAAATCTCATGAAGAAAATAAAAAATAAAAAAGAAAAGATCTTCCAACATCTTCAGCAGCAAGCTTGAGTCCAGAAATCAGCCCTACCTAAAGCCTATCAATTGGCTGCCCATGTGGAAAGAGGGCACCCGAGTTTGCAAAGTGAAACAAAGTACGAGTCAGTCATGGGACTGGTATGAGAAATCTTACTAAACTAATAATACGGCCAATCACTGGACAACGCCGCTATCGCGGAACGAGTTTAATTCCATTGGATTTCCAGTGCATAAGTTTTTAAAATTTTAAGTCAAAAACAACGCAATGCTTTTTAGAAAATGAAATCATTATCAGCCTCAGGTCCCATCACACAATGCAACGCAAACGGAGGATAGAGTTTTACCTTATAATGATAAAAAAATGCTTGATACGTAGAAAATAACATTTTAATATTATTACTAGTGTATAGTATGTTTCAAAAATACTTCAAAGTAAATGTATCAATCCTAGACGGCATAGCTACCATATACTATGTCGCCATATATAGGTTTACAATCAAGACCGTAATGTCGTATTGGAGGTTGGTATCCATCATGAGTCAAGGCTAGGGACAATCTCCTAACCGATTCGAGACACTCTAGCAATGTCTCAAGATTCGCCGTAGTGAACCCTTGGATACAACAGGGCCGGTCCACAAATAACGCTAGCGGATTGGCAATTCCTGAACACATGCTTCCCGATCCAATTGGACCTATAAATTGGCCTTTGGCGACCAATAAAAATATCCGAGGCGCCTCAGTCCATCAACCACATAAGTATAAATGTCGGGCCTTGTAAAAACCCAAACATCACTTCTAGGTAGAAAGAAACATGTGCACTCCCTATGTCCCGTTTTTGACTCCACCAGGGTGTGAGGCTCACGAGGTAACGAAATACACAAAGCTATGCCTAAATAGGCTATGCTTTGATCATCATCCACAGGGCTCTTCTTTTCAACAAAAGCCCCGATCAATTGTATCTTGGCATGCCACATTAACAGTCCATGCCATGCGATCGATAACTACCAATATATAACCTTCGGGCTCGTACGTCTCAAAGAAGGGTGTTTAGCAAGAGGATAAATCCTCCACCACCTCAGAAATATATTAATAGATATCAATTAATTTACATGGCATGAATTTCAAAGTCGGACACGCATCCATTTACAAATCCGTTCTGGTTCAGAACGAAACAGGAGTCACCTAGGTGCTCGCGTATCCGGACGATCAACAAGTTCGTTTGGACAACTACCGCTTTAACCCTTTATTGGTAGCTGGCCAATGCCAGGCATCAGTAGTTATCCTTTCGACGTGAAGATCACCGGTCTTCAATCGCCGTCTTTGGTATCTTCGATTTTAAATTGCCGTAAAATTATTTGAAATGAGTTGAACTCGGTCCTTTCAAATAATTTTTGAATTATTATCATTTAAACCATTTGATATCGTTAATATTAATTTTAACAATTTTTTGCTATTTTTATTTATTTAAAAAATATAGCTCAATATAATTAAACGACGCTTCGAGCCAATGGGCGGCACTGGCGCTATTTTTCCCTAAGTTTGATTTATACTTATCTTCAAATCTAACCGTTGGATTTTGATAAAGTTTACATCATTGGGAAGATCTTCCCAAAGAGGTCCTAGTGGTTCCAGTTTTGGGAAAATCCGACGGTTGGAACTTACGGTATAATCGTTTAAAGTTACGATTGCCAAAACGCGAACTACCGCGCGCGATTCGTTAAATTTTAATTTTAATTTATATATAAATATAAATCATTTGGCGATTTTACTATTTTTACTGCAATTAAAGTGACAATAAATATTTCAACATTTAATCAATTCTTTTGTTTCACACGCAATCTCAATAAAAATGTGACTCTTAAATACTAGCTTTTATTTACATTTAAAATGTAAACAAAATGTAACTTTTATTATAGTGTTTTGTTTACAACCAATTTTGTAAACAAAATGCAACTTCTTCCTACGGTGTTGATTTTGCATCAAAATATGCAAGTAAAATGAAATCTTTTCTAAATGTTTATTTGCATCTTAATGTGCAAATAAAAAATGAAATCTTTTCTACGTTGTTTATTTGCATCTAAATATGCAAATAGAAATGAAATCTTTTCTACGTTGTTTATTTGCATCTAAATATGAAAATAAAAGTGAAATCTTTACTATGTTGTTTATTTGCATCTAAATATGCAAATAAAAATGAAATCTTTTCTAAATGTTTAATTTGCATCTTAATATGCAAATAAAAAATGAAATCTTTTCTATGTTGTTTATTTGCATCTAAATATGCAAATAAAAATGAAATCTTTTCTACATTGTTTATTTGCATCTAAATATGCAAATAAAAATGAAATCTTTACTACGTTGTTTATTTGCATCTAAATATGCAAATAAAAATGAAATCTTTTCTATGTTGTTTATTTGCATCTAAATATGCAAATAAAAATGAAATTTTTACTATGTTGTTTATTTGCATCTAAATATGCAAATAAAAATGAAATCTTTTTCTAAATGTTTAGTCTGCAACTTAATTTAAAACAAAAATGTAACATTTTAAATCATTTATACTTCTATTCAATATACAAAATAAAAATGATTATTCATTCTAATGTTTATGTTTACATCTAAAATGTAAACAAAATGATGATTTTAATTCTAATGTTTTGTTTGCATCTAAAATTTTAAACAAAAATATGATATTTTAAATCATTTATATTTCTATTCAATATACAAAATAAAGATGATTATTCATTCTAATGTTTATGTTTACATCTAAAATGTAAACAAAATTATGATTTTAATTCTAGTGTTTTGTTTGCATCTAAAATTGCAAACAAAAGTATGATTTTATTTCTAATGTTTTGTTTGCATCTAAAATTGCAAACAAAAATATGACTTTCTTATTCCAAAGCATATTTACGTTAGGGAATGCAAATAAAAGAATATTTTATATTTCAAAGTGTATTTGCACAAAAGAATGCAAATAAAAGAGCATTTTATATTTCTATGTAAATTTGAATAAAAGAATGCAAATAAAAGAATTTTAAACTTTCTAAATATATTTGCATAAAAGAATGCAAACAAAAGAACTTTTTATTTTCTCTAAATATATTTGCATAAAAGAATGCAAGTAAAAGAACATTCTTTATTTTGTAATGTATATTTACATTAGCGAAATACAGATAAAAGAACAATTTTATTTCAATGTATATTTGCATAAAAGAATGCAAATGAAGGAGTAACTTTTCTCAATTCAATGATATAAAAAAATATGATATATTTTCCATTATATTGACACTTCTATTTCAATATAATAAAAATGATAAAATAATGTTTTATGTTAAATTGATAATCCTATTTCATTGCTCAAAAATGTTAAAAAGATATTTTAAATATTGAATTGACAATCTATTCAATTCAACAAATATGATCAAGATAATAATTTTATATTGAATTGACAATTTTATTCAATTCAACAAAAATAATCCAAATAATGTTTTGATGCTGAATTGGGAATCTAATGCAATTCGACATAACAAAATGATTTAATTTTATCGGAATGGCAATTATATTCCTAATCGATGATTTTACAAAATGATTTATTTTTATCAATTCGGAAATTCTAATCCAAATAAATAAATAAACAAGGTGATTATTTTCATCGATTTGGAAATTCTAATCCAAATCAATAAATAAACAATAATGATTATTTTCATCGATTTGTAAATTCTAATCCAATGAAATTCAACATAGCAAGGTGATTATTTTTATTGATTTGGAAATTCTAATCCAAATCAATAAATAAACAAGGTGATTATTTTATTCGATTTGGAAATTCTAATCCAAATCAATAAATAAACAAGGTGATTATTTTTATTGAAACACAACCAAATCTGTGCTTATACATCAACAACAACAGATAAAACATCCACAATATCATCACATAACAGATCTGAATTATACATATTCAATCATCACATAACAATTAAATAAAATAATTAATTAATTCTAAAAAGAAGAAATCTCGTAGTCGTGTCGCAAACTGGTCTAAAAAATCAAACAGCTCGAAATTGTCCCTTTTCAGTCTGGGAATGTAGATCTTGCCTCTACGATTGCAACGCTTCAGAAATCGCATTATTCTGGGTTCATATGAATTAGTTATGGTTAAATTTAGATTGATTATATTTAAATAAGATTAAATAAATGAAAAACTTAAGAAATTAACCTTCTTCTTGTTGTTCAAAGTCACGACCGTTAGTTTCAGAAATGGGTTCGATCTTAGGGTTGATTACCTCTTCCGATCTACAACACCAGAGAACGATCAGAAGGCAGCTCGTCGAAGAGCTGCAAGCAGCGCACCAGGGGGCCCACGCGCATGCAGCTCGGTGGAGCCTAGGGGGAGGCGGCAGTGATCTTTAGCGCGGGTTTGGGGGTCTGGTCCTTGGAGTTCGGGCCACCAGAGATCGATCAAGTCGTATGAAAATGAAGAGCAAGAAAATCTCGTCAAAAGCTTGAACTGGAGTGAGGAATTTTATTGAGAGGATCGGTGGATTTTAAAGGATGAAAAGCAGAGCACGTTGGCCACGGATTTTGAATGAAGGCGGCGGCTAGAAGAAAGATGAATAGTGTTTTTAGGGTTTCTTTGTATTATTTATAATATTTAAATGCAATTTTTACAAATAAAACCATACCTCTTAAATTAATCCGATTTCAGTCCAACTGAAGGTGACACTAGCCAATAGCCCCTGTTCGGGATCCAATGGGCTAGGTCTCGTCAGCCCAAACGACTATCTGTGGCCTGAAATCTTTAATTTATTATTTAAATCATTTAAATAATTAATTCGATCGTCTATTTAAATCCACCGGGGCAACATACGAACTCAGAAAAATCCAAAAAAATATATTTTTGACTTTGTTTTGACGATACGGTCCTAAAAAAATTAATTTCATCGAATTCTGAGACTGTTCGAAAAATGGCTGTTTTCAAGTCGATCAGATTTGATTGAAATTGATAAAACACATTTTTGTTTGCCACGCTCACATATTAATTCGAAAAATTATGAAAATTGAAACCTAGCAATAATTTGACATTCCTAATCCAACAAAAGTGGTTTCGTCAAAAACGGAGGTCGTTTCAAAAATGGCCTTTATACGGGCTATACATTATACTACAACGACCATCCTGAATATTCAATTGGCCATATCTTTTGATTCCCACTGTAAAATTTCGATTTTTCGGATTCACTAAAAAGATATTTTCAAACAGATTTAGATATTTTTGGTTTCACTAAAATTCGTTAAATTTTGAATCCGGTACATTCGGCCAAAGTACAGGTTTGACTTTTCAAACTACCATACTATTTTTAATTTCTTTAGAAATCAAAATGAATATTTTTGTTCTAACTTCAATTAAAATAAATTTTTAATAGTTATTATTTAAAATAAATTATTTTAACTATTCAAAATTTACTGAAATAGCCAAAATAAATTTTTTAAATTGGTTCGGATTTTCCGGGTTGTTACACATATAATAACAGAAATTGACATATGATAATAGAAATAGGCATATAAGAACCGAACAGTAGAACATGTGTACAGAAGAATACATGTAATAGTAGCAGAACTATTTAGATATGAATTAGTGTCTTAACATGCATAGGTTCAGATCCAGGTTTATAAACATGAAAGTGTTACTGTTAAATTTTTATATCTAAAAGTAACATGAACTCATAGATATTGGATCGAAGTAAAAGAAATGTTTCTGATGGTGTGTTGACTGATTTTTGAAGAAGATTGTCTGATTCAATCCTAGTTGGGGCATCATCTTATTGTCTCCATTGTTTTAGGTGTAGAAAAACAATAGAAATTGTGACGACCGCCCATAACCCCCGCACTATACAAGAGAATCAATGCGCGAGAAGGTGTGCAAGGCAGCTATAGACGATCATCAGAGTAGGTAAGCATAAGCAGAACCTGTCGTGAACTCACACCGCAAGGATAAAATATAATAGAACATATACAATAGGTAGTAATAGTGAAGCAGAAACACCGGACTTCCATACAACCAGAAACTAATATCCACAAACTTGGAAATAGTGTTTATACAAAGTTTCCTCACTACATCAATCAGAAAAGCAAACAGCGGAAAACCAATTATTTGATAGTAGTAAAACTGGTATGTGAGCCTCCTGCTCGCCATCAACCAGGATCGTCGTCCTCACTAAAGCACTACCTGTCACCTATTACTTTGTCTGCCCATCCATAACCGGATGAACAACCCAAGGTAATAAGAGGAAACATAAAACCTTGAGTCAGACAACATTCTTAGTGAGCGATAAAATAGCTAATAAACTTCAAAAATAAAGTGTATGAGAAAGGATAGATAAATATACTAATCTACCCACAACAACAGAGAAGAACTCAACCTTATCTTCCCTACATCGAACGGTGATCGCCTTTACAATAAACAATTCAACCATTCATCCATGGAAACCAGAACACCCATTCAATTATGGAAAACACACATAACATCCAAATTATATAAGTCTCACACAGACAAACCTAATCGAGTTTAACATCCCCCAAGTACTCTCCCCAGAGGCCTAAACCAATATCAGTTAAGCTCTCAAAGAACACCTCCCTCGACTTTGGAAAATCTACGTGAGATAGTACACACAAAACAACCAATCATCCATGACTGACTCTAGCGATCACCGCCAATCCTGCTTTGAAATCATCATTAATCGTATGACGGCCAACCTTACCATATGTCAAGGGCTAATGGTAACCCCAGCTCTAGCATAAACACCATATGTCCAACCTTGACAACTGGGCCTTTCCCTAAGACCCATGGTACTAGAACTTACGACAACGATAATCCCTTAGCCTCCTTATCTCTAGTCATCCATCTTGACAAATTTTCATAGCTCGGGCAACCTTCTCGAGTAACCATTATCCACCAACTCGCGACCTTTGAGTTGTAACTACATTCGTTGCATCTCGCCGACCAACGAACACTCCAACACTTCGAACATCTTTTTCTGGACTCTCATCGAAGCCACCACCATCGTTGAACCAACCAACATCTTTATAAGGTTCAAAGCAATCCATAGCATTATTTCAGCACTTCCTGACTTCCCAATTGAATTTTCTTTGAAGTCACATCATCACTGAAAATGTCCAAGTCACTTTAGTCCGAATCACTTCTGGCTGATCCAATTCTGGCTGAGCTAATTCTAGCTGAGCCAATTTTGCTTGATCCAACTTCTGCCGGATCCAACTTTTGCCCAAGCCAAATTCTGCCCGATCCAACTTCTGCCCGTCCAACTTCTGCCCGATCCAACTTCTGGCTGAGCCAACATTTGTCCGAGCCAACTTCTGCTCGATCCAACTTCTGCCCGATCCAACTTCTGACTGAGCCAACTTCTGCTCGAGCCAACTTCTGTCCGATCTAACCTCTGCCCGAGCCAACTTTTGGTTGAGCCAACTTTTGGATATTGCAATTCAACTCTGATTTCGACTAAAACTTTGCCAAACGACAAATCCGACGAAACCAACTAAACCAAATCATCAAACACAATCATAAACATATCATAACATTACTAATCACATGAATACGACGATTTCCACAAAAATGATGTAAATCTCACCAAAAACCATTAAAATGAACATATGATCAAAATGAGAGATCTAGCTAACATAAATATGTAAAATGACATGAAATTAACGAGTAAAACTTGTTAGATTAGATCATAGGGTGATACATATGAAAATGGACATGTAATGGTGTAAATCTGTGGTAAAACATTCCAATTTGATGAGAAACATGCACAAACACTCATATACTTCATTGCATTCATGTGAGAGATGTAAATCACTCACCGATTTGCCGAAACAAGCTAAAATGATAGAAATAAGAATCCGAACAACGAATACTTCGAACCAAACTCCTTGATCCGATGAATTTACCCTTGAAACGATGTAGATCTAGCCTCGAATGGTGTAGATCAATGATTTCCCTCCTTAGATTTGGATTTTTAATGGTGGAAAGGTGTTAGAGGAAGGAGGAGATCAATGCCTTCAAATGAGAGAATGGGAAAGTAAACCTTTTCCCACCACTCTCACCCCTATTAATAGGATTCCACTAAGGCTCCAAAACCTGAATAGCCAACTAAAAACCTTAAAACAACGATTTCTCCCAAACCGTTGAGCCAAATCATTAATGTAACCACTCTACGGAAAGACAATCATTAATTCCTTTCCAATGGAATAGGTCCCACCCTCTGATTCGACCTGAGTCAAAAGTTATGCCCTGTACAAGGCTGACAGGGGCAAAATGATCACAAACAAAATCGATAAAAATTATGGACATGTCTTACATCCCCATAAGCAAAATATTAAAAGATGAGAATGATCCAACCCTCAGAGGATGAAATAAAAATATTTTACGATCTTTCGATACGTAAAATGCGGGCTATTATATTTCCCCCCTTAAGAATTTCGCCCAAGAAATTCCAAACAAACACAAGTAATCACAACGATTCCGCATGACTATCATCCGTGAGAAGCCAATTTTATCATCCAATATAGCAACCATCAAGCCATGCATCTGTAGCCTTATCCTAGCACGCGGAATTCTAACAAACAATAACACGATACAACGATATAACGAAGATACAATATCAAAGGGTCCTACCAATAAAGAGATCTTGATGAGTCGCTCTCATACTCTCTTCCGTCTCCCACGTACAATCGTCGCCATCTTCACTCCATTGTACCTTGACTAGCGTAACCGTCTTCCTCTTGAGCTGTTTCGTGTCATTCCCCACAACACAAAGTGGTTTATGAAGTCTCGAAACTACGGTCTCTACATCAAGGTCTTCATACTGCTCTGGAGATACCACCACATTCGAATCATGCACGAATTTCCGTAGAAACGACACATGGAACACATTATGGACACTCGACATCTTCTCGAGTAACTCCAATCTATATGTGAATTTTCCAATTCGCTCGACTATCGGAAATGGTCCAACAAACCTTGGAGCTAACTTTCCTTTCTTACCAAATCTAACCATGTGATTCAACGGCGAAGCTTTCATGAAAACCATATCGCCCACGTCGAATTCCAAGTCCTTATGACGCTTGTCGGCATAACTCTTCTGACGGTCCTAGGCTGCCTTCACTCGTTGAACTATCTCGATACAATCCGAGGTTTCTATAATCATCTCAGGACCAAGTACCAACTTATCTGCAGTTTCTAGCCAACATGCTGGAGAATTGCATGGCCTTCCATACAACGCTTCATATGGTGTCATCCCAATGCTAGACTGGTAGCTATTATTATACGCAAACTCAACTAGATGTAGATGGTCTTCCCATGATCCTCTGAAGTTTAACACACAAGCCCTTAGGAAATCTACCAAGATTCGATTGACTCTCTCGGTCTGACCATCAGTTTGGGGATGATATGACGTACTTAAGAACAACTTGGTTCCCAAAGTTTCTTGAAAACTTTTCCAAAATCCACTCGTGAATAATGGATCTCGGTCATTCACCTTGCTCTTCGGGACACCATGGAATCAAACTATTCATTTCTTATAAAGTTCAACCAATTTCGATACCGTCCTAGTCGACTTGACAGGAATGAATCTTGCACTTTTGGTCAAACGATCCATGATGACCCAAATCCCTTCGTTTCCTGCCCTGGTTCTAGGTAGTCCATCGATAAAATCCATCGATACTTGTTCCCACTTCCACGAAGGAACTTCCAATGGCTGAAGCAAACCACTTGGATTCTTCTGTTCAACTTTCACTAACTGACAGTTCATACACTTGGAAATGAATTTTCCAATATCTCTCTTCATTCCTTCCCAATAGTAGAGTCTCTTCATGTCCTCGTACATCTTATTGCCACCGGGATGAATCGTCAACTTCGAGTGATGACATTCTCTCAGAACCTCATCCCTCAATACGTCGATATTAGGAACAACTAATCGCCCTTGCTTTCGAAGCCAACCTTCTCGATTGACCTCGAACTCTTTATCTTCTAGTTCCAGTTTCTAGATGAACTCGACAAGCTTCGTATCTTTCTTTTGGCTCTGCCAATCCTTTCGACAAGAGTAGGTCTTATCAACAAGCTTGTCAACATTTCATGTTCCAACTCACACCTTGGCCCGAAATCTAACCTTGCCAAGTACTCGAGGCTCTTCCATTCCGAAAACATCGCTCCCAAACTTGCGTATCTTCGACTCAACGCATCTGCAACTGCGTTACCCTTGCCTGGAGTATAGGCTATGCCAAAATCATATGACACGAGAAACTCTAACCATATTTGCTGCCAAAGATTCAAATCCTTTTGGGAGAAAAGATGCTTCAAAGACTTATGATCCGTAAACATCTCGAATCGAACTCCCAATAGATAATGTCTCTACATCTTCAGAGCAAACACAATCGCCGCCAACTCCAAATCATGAGTTGGGTAGTTCCTCTCATGCGGTTTTAGCTATCGACTTGCGTAGCCATAACCTTATCCTTCTGCATTAGTACTACTCCAAGTCCAGTACCACGTGCATCAGTATATACAACCATCTCTTCATTCCCACTCGGAATGGTCAACACAGGTGCACTTGTCAATCTCTCCTTCAGGATTTCAAACGCTTGTTCACACTTTGAATCCCATGTGAACATTTGGTTCTTCTTCGTCAGTCCTATCAACTGTGCAGCTACCTTCAAGAATTCCTTGATAAACCATTGGTAATAACTGATCAATCCAAGGAAACTTCGAATATTGGTTGCATTCTTAGGTCTATCCCAATCCTGGATTGCCGCTACTTTAGCGGGGTCAACCGCTATCCCATTTCCAGAAACAACATGACCTAAGAACCTCACTTCACTGTTCCAGAAGTGACACTTAGAAAACTTAGCTCTCAGCTGATGCTTTTGCAAGATCTCTAACACAACTCTCAAGTGTGTCTTGTGCTCTTCCTCATTCCTAGAGTAAACCAGAATATCATCCACAAACACAAGCACGAACTTGTTTAACTGATCTCTGAACACCCTATTCATAAGATCCACGAAATACGCTGGCGCGTTAGTCAACCCGAATGGCATCACTAAACATTCGAAGAACCCAGACAGTGTCCTAAAAGCAGTTTTACGCACACTATCCTTAGCCACCCTCAACTGGTGAAATCCCGTTGCCAAATCCATCTGAGAAAACATTTTGGCTTCGTGAAGCCGATCAAACAAGTCATATATCCTTGGCAACGGATACTTGTTCTTTGTCACCTTGTTCAGCTCACGGTAGTCCACACACAATCTTAACGAGCCATCCGACTTGGTTGCAAATTTGACTGGTGCACCCCATTCGGATACACTCCTCCGAATGAATCCTTTTCCCAAAAGATCTCGTTGTTCCTTAGGCGCCATTCGCCTAAGTGGCATAACGATTGGTCTAGCACCCTCGACCAAATCGATCCTAAACTCGATCTCACGATGCAGCGGCAACCCTTTGACCTCATCAAAGACATCTGCATAGTCATTAGCAATCAACACAGATGACAAGTCTTCTTGTGGAACTCCAAGCGGATATAGATAGCTAACGAAGACACGCTCTTCGTGCTTACATATAATCAATACTTTTCGCCTTTCCACATCCCCGACCCTCACCTCTAACTTCTCGCAATTCACCCTTCTCGCATACCTCTTAAGCCAATCCATGCCCAAGATGATCCCAAACACAATGAAGTTAAGAACAAAGCAATCACACACAAAAGAGCAACCATGACTCGACAACACTAGACCACGACATATCATGAAAAGATTTGACGAAACCCCAATTGGATTAGTCACTACGAAGGGTCTATCACAAATCTCAGGTTCCAAACCCAAAAGATACACAAGCTCATTGCAAGTGAAAGAATATGATGCTCCAATATTGAAAAACACACGAACTGAAACACCTTTAACTTAAAGAGTACCTTGCACCACGAGATCCTTTCCCTTCTCCTCTGCAGTAGGAGCTCTCGAAGAAGATGGCATAGCTTCCAAAGCATATGCCTTCACAATCTGCTTGCCCTTAGCTAATTCTAGACAATCTTTCTTCTCATGCCCAGGCTTCCCACATTTGAAGCACTTCTTCTCAGCTCTGGGATTCTTGCACTCGCTAGAACAATGGCCTTTCTGTTGGTAGTTAAAGCAAACCACCTCACTCTTCGGCTTCTATTGGCCATCTTTTCCCTTTTGTTATTGCTGCTTCCTCTTCTTATTATTATCACCCTGCTGTGGTTTCTGAGCCTCTTTGGTCGCAGCGACAACATTTGCTTCCTTAGGAAACAAGCTCTCATGACGAATAGCTTTTTCCACAATTTTCTCAAATGAATCATCAAGATGGTCCACTAGCGGTTTTTAAGCATCCAAACCCAAGACAAACTTCTCGTTCTTTTGATATGGTGTATCAACGTATGAACGAGCATATCTAGACAAGGCTTCAAAGTCATGAATATAGTCAAGCACAGAACGACCATTCTGTTTCAGCTCTACGAACTTCTTGAAAAGAGCAGATTTCTGAGCCGTGGAGATAAATTTTGCTTCAAACTTAGCTTGGAATTGTTCCTATGAAATTTCTTTCTCTGGAGTCTCAAGTGTAACAGAATTCCACCATTCCATGGCCCTGCCCTGCAGTTGCCTTGATGCAAGCTTTCTCTTTATTGCATCCTCAATAACCAAGTTTCCAAAGATTCGGACACATGAATCCATCCACCTCTGAACCTCTTCAGCTGGTTCAGTTCCCTTAAATGTTTTTCTCCTAGGGATGTAAAGTCCTTGCACAGCTTTGCAAAATTTACTACTCTAGGAACTTGCACACCAACATCTATCATTGCCGCCACTGGAGCGGGTACCCTTCGCATAATTGCCTCTACCATGGCTTCAAACATAGCCCGGTAATCAGGTTCACCACCATTTCCCCCTCCAGTATTGGCTCCCCTAGCAGCATGTCTTGTTTCCCATCTACTCATTCTAAATCTGCAATTTAGAATAACTAGCCACTTTCAAGAAAAACTGCTAAAGGAAAACAACCGTTACTACTATATATATGCTACTATGTGCAGTAAGCATCCAACTGAAATCTACAAATAAGTCTCTCATACGTGATTACATCCTTTAACGTTGGCCAAAAATCGTTGACCAGAGCTCTGATACCAAATGTGACGACTGCCTATAACCCTCGCATTATACAAGAGAAACAATGCGCTAGAAGGTGCGAAAGACAGCTATGGACGATCATCAGAGTAGGTAAGCATAAGCAGAACCTGTCGTAAACTCACACCGCAAATATAAAATATAATAGAATATATACAACAGGTACTAATAGTGAAGCAGAAACATTGAACTTTCATACAACCAGAAAGTAATATCCACAAACTTGAAAATAGTGTTTATACAAAGTTTCCTCACTACTCACTCAGAAAAGCAAACAGTGGAAAACCAATTATTAGATAGTAGTAAAACTGGTACGTGAGCCTCCTGCTCGCCATCGATCAGTATCGGCGTCCTCACTAAAGCATTACCTGTCGCCTGTTACTTAGTCTGCCCATCCACAACCAGATGAACAGCCAAAGGTAATAAGAGGAAACATAAAACCTGGAGTCAGACAACAGTCTTAGTGAGTGATAAAACAACTAACAAACTTCAACAATAAAGTGTATGACAAAGGATAGATAAATATACTAATCTACGCACAACACCAGAGAAGAACTCAACTTATCTTCCCCACATCAGACGGTGATCGCCTTTACAATAAACAATTCAACCATTCATCCATGGAAACCGGAACACCCATTCAATTATGGAAAACACACATAACATCCAGATTATATAAGTCTCGCATAGACAACCCTAATCGAGTTAAACATCCCCCAAATACTCTCCCCAGAGGCCTAAACCAATATCAGTAGAGCACTCAAAGAACATATCCCTCGACTTTGGATAATTTATGTGAGATAGTACAAACAAAACAACCAATCATCCATGACTGACTCTAGCGATCACCGCCAATCCTACTTTGAAATCATCGTTAATCGTATGACGGGCAACCTTGCCATATGTCAAGGGCTAATGGTAACCCCAGTTCCAGCATAGACTCCATATGTCCAACCTTGACAACTAGGCCTTTCCCCAAGACCTAGGGTACTAGAACTTACGACAACGATAATCCCTCAGCCTCCTTATCTCTAGTCATCCATCTTGATGACTTTTCATAGCTCGAGCAACCTTCTCGAGTAACCATTATGCACCAACTCACGACCTTTGAGTTGTAACTACATTCGTTGCATCTCCCCGACCAACGAACACTCCAACACTTCGAACATCCCTTTTTGGACTCTTGTCGAAGCCACCAACATCGTTGAACCAACCAACATCTTTATAAGGTTCAAAGCAATCCATAGCATTATTTCAGCACTTCCTGACTTCTCAACTAAATTTACTTCGAAGTCACATCATCACCGGAAATGTCTGAGTCACTTTAGTCCGAATCACTTTTGGCTGATCTAATTCTGGCTGAGCTAATTGTAGCTGAGCCAATTTTGGCTGAGCCAATTTTGCCGGATCCGACTTATGCTCGAGCCAAACTTCTGCCCGATCAAACTTCTGCCAGATCAAACTTCTGCCCGATCTAACCCCTGCCCGAGCCAACTCCTGCCCGATCCAACTTCTGCTCGAGCCAACTTCTGGTTGAGCCAACTTCTGTCTGAGCCAACTTCTGCCTGATCCAACTTCTGCCCGATCCAACTTCTGGCCGAGCCAACTTCTGCCCGATCCAACTTCTGCCCATGTCAACTTCTGGATATTGCAATTCAACTCCAATTTCGACCAAAACTTCGCCAAGTGACGAATCCGATGAAACCAACTCAACCGAAATCATCAAATACAGTCAAAAACATATCATAAAATTATTAGTCACATGAATATGACGATTTCCACAAAAATGATGTAAATCTCACCAAAAACCATTAAAATGAACATATGATCAAAATGAGATATCTAACTAACATAAACATGTAAAATGACATGAAATTAACGAGTAAAACTTATTTAATTAGATCATACGATGACACATACGAAAATGGACGTTTAATGGAGTAAATCTATGGTAAAACATTCCAATTTGATGAGAAACATGAAAAAACACTCATATACTTCATTGCATTCATGTGAGAGATGTAAATCACTCACCGATTTGCCGAAACAAGCTAAAATGGTAGAAATAAGAATCCGAACAGCGAATACTTCGAATCAAATTCCTTGATCCAATGAATTTACCCTTGAAGCGATGTAGATCTAACCTCGAATGGTGTAGATCTATGATTTCCCTCCTTAGATTAGGATTTTTAATGGTGGAAAGGTGTTAGAGCAAGGAGGAGATCAATGCCTTCAAATGAGATAATGGGAAACTAAACCTTTTCCCTCCACTCTCACCCCTTATTTATAGGATTCCACGAAGACTCCAAAACCTGAATAGCTAATTGAAAAACCTTAAAATGACGATTTCTCCCAAATGATGAGCCAAATCATTAATGTAACCACTCTACGGAAAGGCAATCATCAATTCCCTTCCAATGGTACAGGTCTCACCCTCTGATTCGACCTGAGTCAAAATTTATGCCCTCTACAAGGCTGACCGGGGCAAAATGGTCACAAACAAAATCGGTAAAAATTATGGACATGTCTTACATCTCCATTAGTGACATATTAAAAGATGAGAATGATCCAACCCTAGGAGAATGAAATAAAAATATTTTACGATCTTTCGATACGTAAAATGCGGGCTGTTACAGAAATGTTGTCCTATTTATAGCCTATCCTCTACAAACCCAGTCATAATTGCATCCAAAAACACACAGAAGAATTCGGCTAAAGCGCAGTTGCGTCGACCCACCCCAACCTGGGTCAACCTCTGGGTCGACCACCAAACCTTGGTCGACCCATGGGTTGACCTCTCGGTCGACCACTAAACCTTGGTCGACCTATGGGTCGACTTGGGCCTGGCGTGTGTCATACCCCAATCGGTCTGGTTTCCACCTACGCCCGCCTCTTTTTCTCTCTTCGTATTTTTGAATTATTCTGTAAATTCTGGTTGTTTTATTCATGTATATTCTTGTAACAACTTGCATTTTACATATCAGAAGATCGTAAAATATTTTTATTTTATTCCGTAAGGGTTAGATCATTCTCATATTTTAATATGTTGCTTATGGGGATGTGAGATATGTCCATAATTTTTATCAATTTTGTTTGTGATAATTTTTCCACTGTCAGTTTTGTATAGAGCATAACTTTTGACTCAGGTCAGATTGACTGGTGAGACCTATGTCGTTGGAAAGGAAATGATAATTGCCTTTTTGTAGAGTGCTTACATTAATGGTTTGGCTTAGTTGTTTGGGAGGAATCGCCGTTTTAAAGTTTAACAGTTGGTTGTTCAGGTTTGTGAAGCCTTAATGGATTGATTTGGAGAGGCTCATTAGTGCGCTAGTGGAAGGGTATAAATAGGGGGTGGGTGGTATGGAAAATAGTATAATTTCTCTATTCTCTCATTTTGTTACCTATGTTCCTCATTCCTCTAGCACCTTTCCACCATTAAAATCAAAACCCAAAGGAAGGAAATCAAAGGTCTACACCATTTGAGGCTTGATCTACATCATTCGAAGCGACGGTTCATCGGATCAAGGAGTTTGGTTCGAATTGCTTGCTGTCTGGAATCTTAATATTGATTTTAGCTTGTTTTGAAGAACCGGTGAGTTATTTGAATCTCTCACATGGATTCAATGAAGTATATGAATGTTTGATCATGTTTTTCACCAAATTCAAGCATTTTCTCTTAGATCTATATGTAAGTAAGTCCATTTTCATATGAATCACCATAGTATCTATTTTATCAAGTTTAAATCAGTAATTCCTATGCTATTTCGTATGTTTATGCAAGTTAGATCCGCAATTTAGTCCTTACATTCATTTATCATGATTTTGGAGTGATTTGCATAATCTGTGATGAAAATCATCGTTTTCATGTCGCTAGTGAATTCATATCATGCTTGTGGTCATATTTGATGAGTTGGACAAGTTGGTTTTGTCGAATTTATCATTTGATAAAGATTTGGTCGAAATTGGAGTTGCATTGGGGTGGTGCAGGTTTTAGGTTGGTTATGGTTGGGTCGGTCGATTGTAATACTGTCTTGGGAACAAGTCAGGAAATGGATCAGTTTCATACCCTAGTCGGTCGGTCACAACTGGCTCGGGTCGGTGTCGAAGACTGGGTCGGTTGGGGCATGTTCAAGAGATTGGGTCGGTTGTTCAAGTGTGGAGTTTAGGAATGATGTGGTGGCTTTGGGTCGAGTAGGTCCTATGTGAGTGGTCCAGTCGGTCCTATCCGAGGGGGGTGGGTCGTTCGAGTCTTGGAGCCAAGAAGGAATTGGCTTAGTCCTATCTAAGGTGGTCGGGTCGGACTTAACTGGGTCGGTCATTTGGGTGTGGTCATGTCCTCGAACCCTAGTCGCAGCGTAGTGATGTAATTTGGCTCAGTGAGGTTGTGATTTCGAAGTAAATTCAAGTGGGAAGGTTCGAAGTGTTAAAAGGTGTTTGTTGATCAGTGTAGAACAGCGAATAAGGTGACAACTCAAAGGTCGTGAGTTGGTGGATAATGGTTGCTTGAGCTATTAAAAGTCATCGGGTTGGATAACTAGAGATGCGAAGGCAGAGAGATTTTGTTATCGTAAGTTCTAGCAGGCTCAAAGCAGGGGTATGATAGGGGCACCTAAAAGACCGTTTGTAGGTCGAGTTCCTTGAGTATGGTTGAAATGCCTAGTTGTCAAGGTTGTACATGCATATGTAACATTGAAAGGTGTATGCAGTTTATGCTATAACTGTGGTTACCATTAGCCCCTGACATATGGCAAGGTTGGTAGTTATACGATTAACGATGGTTTCAAAGCAGGATTGGCGGTGATAGCCAGAGTTAGTCATGGATGTTTGATTGTTTGGATGCTCTGTTTGTACCGTCTCATGTAGATTGTCCAACGTTGAACGAGATGTTCCTTGGATTCTTGTCTGATATTGGTTTAGGCTTCTGGGGCTTGGGCTTGAGGGATGTCGAATTCGATTAGGATGATTTACATGAGATATATAATCTGGATGTCATGAGTGTTTTACCGTGATTGAATGGGTGTTCTAGTTTCCATGGATGAATGGTTGAATTTTTTAATGTAAAGGCTATCACTTTCTGATGTGGGGGAGACAGGAGTTTAGTTCTTCTCTGGTGTTTGGTATATTGGTTTGTTAATCTACCTATTCTCATAAATTTTGTTGATGATGTTTGTTAGCTGTTTTATCGCTCACTAAGACAGTTGACTGACTAAAGGTTTTATGTTTCTCTCTTATTACCTTGGGTTGTTCATCTATTTTTGGATGGGCAAACTTGGTGGCAGGTGACAGGTGATTGCTTAGTGTGGATGATGAGTTGTTCGGGAGCGAGCAGGAGGCTGTCGTACTATCTTTCTACTATATAACATTTGGATTTCCACTGTTTGTTATTCTTTAAGTGCTATAATGTGGCAATTTGCATAAAAACTATTTCCAAGTGTATAGATATTACTTTCTAGTTGTTATGAAAGTCTAGTGTTTTCTGCTTCACTATTACTACCTGTTATATATGTTCTATTATATTTTGTCCTTATGCTATGAGTTACGACATGTTCCAATGTTTTTGTTTACCTATGATCAACATCCACAGCTGCCTGG
The DNA here is from genome assembly GCA_030737875.1 of Allium sativum. Classification (NCBI taxonomy): domain Eukaryota; kingdom Viridiplantae; phylum Streptophyta; class Magnoliopsida; order Asparagales; family Amaryllidaceae; genus Allium; species Allium sativum. Next base: position 388,783,876 of record CM060912.1, on the reverse strand, counting down.
CACACCTTTCAGCGCATAATTCCTCTTGTATAGTGCAGGGGTTGTGGGCGGTCATCACAATTCTCCTTATACATATACAAACTTCTAAGCTATATATGTTCCTCATACGATGTCCATTTTAAGCAAAATTGGAGTCTATCTTAACCATAATTCCAAGACAAAAGCAATGGTATAGTCCATTTTACTTAGTTCCCAATATTTAATTAAGTATTCCTTAGTTTATTGTTAATAACGTCCTTTAAAATTATAGGGTGTTACATTCTACCGTACTTAAAGGCTTTCGTCCCCGAAATCTTCAAGTTAAGAAGTCCACAGGAATCCATTTTCCTTAGGAATTCTTAATGCTTATATGAACATATGCAAAGGTGTGTATATGTCCCTATGCTAATGTGAAAAATCAGGCGGTCTACTGATTTAGTAATTGTCCTTAATGCAATGCATGTTAGTGCCATGAATCCAAGACGTACGCAAATAGTCCTAGTATATCATATAAACGTTGTATGTGTGCACAATCATCCGTCCAAACTCAACATCTATATGATGATACAACCATTTCTATCCATAAAAATTTAAAATACACACACATCCATATGCAGTATGAGAGTGCTTTGAGCCGATCTAGTGCCTAGTATGTGTATACGCATCCACGAGCAACCACCAGCAAATACTTGCATCCATCAAACATAACATGTTTCAAACACATGTTTACATCCATTAGTTCCCCTACCTAATGGTCGAAGATTTGATTAATAGGGTATACTCAATTAACGGAGCAAGTACGAATAAAAGTTGGAAAAAGAAGTTAAGAACACACCCTTAGAAAAAGGGTACGAAGCACGAATCTTGTCCTTAGTCTCCCAAATTGCATCCTCGTTGTCTTCTTCCCATTGCACTTTCATCAACTCAACCTCTCTGTTGCGTAGCTTCTTAACCTCTAATACAAGAATACGGGTAGAAACTCATCAAACTGTCGCCTCCCTTTCTAACTCTACTTCCTCAAGCATGCTCGGCTCAGCTACCTCTGATGTATTGTGCAGACATTTCCGTAAATGAGAAACATGGAAACATCATGAACACCCGCCAATCTCTCTGGTAGTCTCACCCTATAGGCCATTTAACTTATCCTATCCACTATGGGAACTGGTTCTACAAACCTTGGCGCCAATTTTCCTATAGATCCAAAGCGAACCACATCCCTCAGAGGTGATACTTTGATGAAGACCATGTCTCCTACCTTAAACTCAATATCAGTCCTTCTCTTATCTGCGTATCACTTCTGCCCGTCCTCATGCGTCTGCGGATAAGATCAATCTTTTCTGAAGTGTCTCTAATCATCTCAGGTCCAAGAAAAAGCCTATCCGTAGACTCCCACTAACAAGTCGGTGATCTGTAAGGTCGTCTGTACAGTGCCTCCAAGGGTGCCATGCCTATACTAGCCTGATAATTGTTGTTGTAGGCGAACTCAACTAATGGAAGATGCTCCTCCCAAGTCCCTCCAAAGTCTAGGATACACAGTCTCAAAAGATCCTCTAGAACTCTATTCACCATCTCAGTCTACCCATCGGTCTGAGGGTGATATGCGTTGCTTAAACATAACTGTGTACCTGCTGCCTCCTGCAGGCTCTTCCAGAACTCACTAGTGAAGATGGGGTCATCATCACTCACTATGCAAGAAGGTACTCCATGTAGATGGACTATCTCACAAAGATAAACTGATGCCAACCATGGTGTCATTCTCTTACTCTTAACAGGAATGAAATGAGCGCTCTTAGTAAGTCTATCTACTATAACCCAAATAATGGTGTTGCCTTTCCTCGATTTAGGCAAACTATCGATGAAATCCATAGAGAAGCTCTCTCATTTCCACTGTGGGACCTCCAAAGGATGAAGCAAACCACCAAGCTTTTTCTGTTTAGCTTTAACTTACTGGCAAACTACACATCAAGAGACAAATTCTGCTACATCTTTCTTTATCCCAACCCAAAAGAAAACCCTCTTCATATCTCTATACATCTTATCGCCACCCGGATGAATAGTCATCCTAGAATGATGGGCTTTCTCAAGGAAAGTCTTCAATATATTTCCAACTCTAGGGACACAAAGCCTCCCATCCCTTCATAGCCACCCTCTATCATCCTGGAGTATCTACTAAAGTGACAAGAAGTCTCCCCTCTACCGAGCCTATCCAAGATGTCTACTATCTGTGGGTCCTCTTGGTGCGAAGATCCTATCTAATCCATAAGAGTAGGTCGCACATCTAAGGATGCCAACAAACCAGGTGTAAGATCCATAGATGACCTAAAATCAAAGGTCAATATATAATCCAAACTCCTCCTCTTTACAAATAGAGGACTCAAAGTCATCCTCTGCCTACTCAATGCATCTGCCACCACATTACCTTTACCGAGGGTACAAGAAATATCAAAGTCATAGAATGCAAGGAACTCCATCCATCTCTGCCGTCTCAAATTGAGATCCTTCTGAGAAAATAGATACTTGAGCGACTTATTATCCGTGTATAACCCGAACCTCTCTCCAAGCAGATAATGTCGCCAAGTCTTAAGTGAGAACACTATAACAGCCAATTCCAAATCATGGGTAGGGTAGTCCTTCTCATGAACTCTCAATTTTCTACCACTATAGCATAATACCCTTCCCTCTTGCATCTAGACGGCACCAAGCCCTGTACCACATGCATCAGTGTACACTGTGAACACTTTGTTCCCATCAGTCAAAGTCAAAATTGTGGCTGTTGTCAGAGCCCTCTTCAATCACTGAAAAGCATCCACATAGTCAGTACTCCAAGAGAAGGTCAGATTCTTCTTTGTCGGTCTGGTGAGTGGGGCTGATATCTTTGCGAAGTCTTTGATAAACTTCCTATAATAGACAAACCAAGAAAACTCCTCACCTCTGTTGCATTCTTTGGAATCTTCCAATATTGGACTACAACTACTTTTGCGGTATCCACCGCTATCCCATCCTTGGAGACCACATGCCATTTACTTCCTCTCTCCAAAAGTGACATTTGGAGAATTTTACCTTAAGGTGGTGTGCTCAGAGAGTCCTCAAAACCGCCCCTAAATATAGGGCATGCTCTTCCTCGCTCTTTGAGAAATCAGAATGTCATCCACAAAGACCACAACGTACTTATTTAGAAACTCCCCAAACACCCTACACATTAGATCCAAAAAATATCTGGGTGCATTCATCAACCCAAAAGGCATGACTAGCCACTCAAAGAAACCATCTGGAGTTCTGAAAGCGGTCTTTTCTATACTGTCCTCGTCCAAACTCAACTGATGAAAACCCATGGCCAATTCTAACTGAGAGAAAACAGATATGCCAACAATCTGGTCAAACAAATCGTCAATCCTCGGAGGTGGGTGCCTATTTTTCTTGGTGAGCCTATTCAACTCCCTGTAATCTAGACATGGACGAAGTGAACCGTCCTCCTTGGTATCGGAGATGACTGGAGCCATTCTGATATACTTCGCTTAATAAACCCCTTCTCATGTAGCTCCCCTGCTTGTTTGCTAAGCTCCCTTCTTTCCCTAGGAGCCATGTGGCACACAGGCAATGCGACTGACTTCGCATTATCCACTAAGTATATCCGAAAATTAATCTCATGCCTCTGAGGTAAACCCCTGACCTCATCAAAACATTCGGATACTCATAAACTACAGACACATATGGCAAATCATCAACAAAAGCATCAAGTGATTCTAGTAAACTAAGCATGACAGATCCCTTTGGGTCATAGGAAATCTCGAGAGTCCTTCCTCGGTAAGCTAAAAATCTAACGAACCTCCTTTCACAGTCTAGAATGACACCATACATGGCTAGCCAATCCATCCCGAGAATTAGACCATAACCCTTAAAACCAAGTGCATATGCGTCACACTCAAACTCGATACCCAACACAGATGTCCTTAAACTCTGACATATCATAGACAGATGAGCCGTGCCCCCAATGGGGTCTGAGACAATAACGGGATCAGAAACAATACTAGTATTAAATTGCAGAGACTAAACCACATAATCAGATATAAAAGAGTGAGAAGTGCCAGAATCAAAAAGAATCCGAAGTGGATGATCATAAAGAGAAATCAAACCTTCAACCGAAACTTTCCTACCTCTGTCCGGTACACTGGCAATGAGAGCAGGCTCCTGCCCTCCAGAAGATCCTGCCCTTTGGCCTTGTCCTTGCTTCTTCGGGGACTCCCTAGTATAGTGTCTAACCTCACCACAGTTGAAGCAAGCATTCTTCCTTTTTCTGCAATCTTTGACCAAATGACCCAAGCTCCAAGAACCATGACATTTCATCTTGCCTTGAGGATTGTTGTTCTTTCCACCCTTCTTTTGCAGTTCTTTCTTGGGCCACACTTTCTTGTTTTACGTCTCATCAGTCTTAGCCTCCTTTTTCTCATCCTTATTATCTTCGTGCATCAATTCCATATCAACTAGTCTCTCAAAAGTAGCCCCCAACGGAATGTGAGATAATGCTAATGCTTGAAGAGGTTGATTTAATCCTCTTGCAAACCTTAAAGCTTTATTATGCGGGGTGTAATGACCCAAAAATCCAGTCCAATTTGAGTTGACTAAATAACACAAGTCCAACCCCAAATTAAACAGAAAATCAGGAAATTAATAGAAAGAAAACAGAGGGTGAGGAAAGATAAGATAGAAACTTAGAATAGAAGAAGAAGAAGAACACAATATCAGAGTAACACGAATCTCACAGCGGAACGAATAAATATATTTCATAACATAACTTTGAAATACAAATATGTACTTGAATATACATATCATTATCAAAGTACAACACAACGGAAATAACTATAACTATATGATCCTGAAGCCTCCTGCTCCAAGCTCTTCCAGTATATCTGTAAATCCCGACTACTTGACTGCCCGTACAAATTTAGGCACCCAAGAGTTTAGGGAAAACAAAGAAAATAAACTCCGGGTCAGTCATGGGACTGGTGTGAGTAAAACAGTTTAAAACAGTTTGAACAAGTAGTCGATATCTCATAAGACCACGCCTTATAACGGAACGGGTTTTTCCCTTATGAGAACCCAAATTATCTTTATATCAAAAACCTTTTGATATTTTAATAATGTCTATCAACCACAATATAATAATCATCTAGCAGAAACGCTTTCATCTCACATTCTACATATATAGTATATAATCAAAACCAAAAGCATGTATTGGGTAATGGATTTCCAACTATGACAAGGTTGGAACCACCTTTCGCTAGTGTACCTCTAGAAAGGAATACACTGGGTTCAACAAGAACATCTTGCAACCCGGCCACACATGACCGACCACTCATTTCGCTTGAGTGTATCGAATGTATATCACCAACGGTTGGGATCAGCAACCGTTTCCCGAATGGGACAACATCAACAATAGATTTTTAGAAATAAATGAAACTCTAGATCAGGTGATTATACACCCTACTTCGGTGCGACCGACTTAGCCATGCTGCCTGCCCGATTTCTGTCATTTTCCGGTTGATGAGGCTAGAAGCTACACTTTATCATCACACCAGATTCACTTCGAATGTCACATCGTCAAATCCATCAAATCACCGATTGACGTCTACAACCATACATTACGTGTCAGCTAAAAGAAGTTTCCTTCTCCGCTTCCACTCTTGGTACGGCTGAAGAAATCAATGTACGTGACCTTTCTGGAAATACTCTGTCAAACATTCATCCATACAAGTCATTCAGGAACAGGATGAACCGAGGGCACTATTCGGTATATCCATCTTAGGCACTGTTATCTAAGATTTATACAACAGCCCTTGCACTTTATTCCGTCTTCAATTATCTTTGGCATATATGATTCGCAACGCTTATGCCAATACAGAGTGGTTCTTTGGATAATAATCCAACCGGTCTCTCCATATTAACAACATTAAAATGGTCAAAACTTCGATAGTTTGTGATTTAACCATCAAAGAAAAACAAATGTGCAAACAACGATATTATTTCTAAATGGAAATTTATATCGATCAATCATCATATATATATATATATATATATATATATATATATATATATATATTTCCTTATTTTCTATGTTTAGAAAATATACGTTATTAACACTGGAAAACATTTCCATGGTTATTTACATATCACTATCATTTCACAACTATCAGTCCCTGACTGTAAACTAGTAGGAGAACAATTCTGTAAGTATAAACCCCGAAGGCCGAAACCAACATCAGATTGATACTCAGAAAATTATTCAACTTAACTAATCTCTAGTCAGTTTCTAATCTTATTTAACTCTATTTCTTTACCTTTATTCGATTTACTTTATTTGATTAACTCTAACTGATTTACTCTTTTAACTCTATTTGATTAAACTATATTCGAATAACTCCCCTTTAACTCTATTTATTTAACAAATAAATATCTCCTTTTAATTCTACTTATTTATACAAATACATATCTCCTTATCTCATCCTATTTATTTAACAAATAAATACCTCCTTTATTTTATTCTATTTATTCTAACAAATAAATATTTCCTTTTAAAATATCCTATTTATTTGAATAGTAAAACAATAACCTTTATAACCCTATTTATTTATTTTTAAATAAATATCTCCTTTTATAAAATCCTTTGATTATATAAATTCCTTCTTTTATAAAATCCTTCGATTTTATAAATCTATTCCCTTTATAAAACCATTTTCCTTTTCTATATAAAATCCATCGATTTTATATAAATAATTCATTTTCAAAATACACTTTGAAAATCCCCTTTCCCACATCCAGTATTTCTTATGGTATTTAACATACCATATAACAACGATAAATATCGTCCAAACACACATAATCAACAAAAGATTATATACCACATCATATATCACAATATATGAATCAGAGTAAAATAAATGTTGAGGAATCCAGTTGGATTCCTCCAACCTGTTTCCCTGCATCACAGATGTTAAACAATATAGATAATATCACTTTCAGTTCCATATGATATATTATGTTAAACAAAATCAATATAGAAATTCAACTACCTAACTAGCAGTTCAATCAAATAGTCAACACACAGTCAATCAGCCAATATTTAACAGTTCTAAAAATACAACATGAAATTATAAACTGTTCAGAGTTAGTGAGATTTACTCACATTGGACTATCATCGTTAAATAACGATAATTGTCGCTTGATTCAGACGGACAATTTATTTTGCTATAAATTGTAACTAGCTCGGATTCACTCCCAGTTAGCTCCATGGTGTAGCCACCGTCCCTACGATCCCAACGGATCTGACCGTTCAAAATTCTGACCTTATATGATAAAGTTATGACTCTTTAAAGTTAACATACTATTTAGATTTAAAAACAAAACTAAGTTATTAAATCTATGGGCCTTCACCCTTCAAAACCATCGGCCCACTTACCCTTGACACAGCCCACCCACCGTTGAAGCCCATCACCAGGTAGCCTTCTTCCTCGTTCAAACCGAATGCTGTTCCATGGCCATTATCACCCGTTTGATCCTCACTTCCTCTGCCGTTTCTCCACAAATTCTTAAATCGATTTCACCATTCCTCTTCTTTCTGAAATCTCCATCATCTCCTCCATTCCTTATTCAACTCGCGATCCTCCTCTTTGCATTTGTCCTCGATCTGTTTACGCACCATACAGTAAATGGTGCGAAACTTTTTGTCATAAAATTTCCTAAAACTACCAAAATCAAAGCCTCTCCTAACCACCATCTCAAACTAGTCTCCACATCGATCAAAAATGCACCAAAGATCTATAATACTCGAACCCTAGAACTACATAACTCACGCTGTATGATTTCGGCCCCGAGCAATTGACATCGAACTTCACAATGCATTCCCCAAATCGAAGAGAATCATCCCTGGATCTCGAATATATATGTCATTGGATTTATAAGCTTTTATTTGATTTGGTTGAGATTTTTCTTTTGCTGAAGGTGGAAATTTTTTGTGACGGCGGCAATGAGATTATATAGGGGATTATCAATTTTTGTGTGGTTGAAAGAAGACGATGTGGCCTTCCTTTGATCACCAAAAATTTAAGATATTTTATTTTATTTACTTTTATACTTTTTTCTAACTTCTAAAAATTCGTGTGGTCACACATGATACCCAAAAATTACGAAACCGGTCATGTAGCTACAGTTGGACATTACGGTCCCAACGAAATTGGTTTCGTCGAATTCCGACTTCGTATGCTCACACAGCGTATTTTTAGATGTCATAATATCGACTGTTTCTCACCTCAAAAATCGGTACGGCCACATACTGACTTCAAAAATCACGGAAATTGAAATCTAGCAAAAATTTAATATTGCGGATCCAACAAAATTAGTTTCGTCGAATTCTGAGGTCGTTTGCAAAACTGGTTATTTTTAAAGCCCTAAATAGCCCTTTTAAATATATCAATATATTTAAATATAATTAAATTAAATATTTATAAATAAATATTATCGTATATATTCACACAGAATATTATTCAGCTCCACTATATTCCTATATGAATTTCTAGCTTGATATTTCAAATCTGGGTCAACCCGATATTCGATTTATATTGAAATTCCTTTTTAAAATATAAATAATTCCTTTATAAATTATAAAGGAATTCCACAGCGACTTTTCTAAAATTTGATTTGGACGTAAATCAAAATCTATACGACGAAATCCCGATTTTTCTCTTCCACTAGAAAGATATACTCCACCAGCTCCACACGTTTCTTGTTCACAGAAATCCGGCTTAAAACGAATCCTGTACATTCGGTTGAAGTTCAAATCGCCAAATCGCGAATTGCAGCGCCATTTCAAGCTTGATTTTAATTATAATATAATTATACGTTCAAACTGTTGTTGTAAAGACCCGCAACCTCCCCGTAAGGGAAAGCGTCGGATAGTTCGAGAACAAACCACAGCAGAACGCATACAGAAGAACATTTCATTGTATATTACAACAATGCATCAGATTACAAGAATATACAGAGTATAAATCAATATTACACAGAAATATCAGAGATTTAAATTACATTTAAATACATAGCAGCGGAAAATAATACAATACACAACTAGAATGAGATATACGGATACAAAGCTTTCCGGATATCGTTCCAGCTGTAAACCAGGATCCTGTGAATATAAATCTGCAAAACCAAAACTACTAGCTGCCCGTGTCGAAAATAAGGGCACCCAGAGTTTAGGTTAAAACAATAAACTCCAGGTCAGTCATGTGACTGGTGTGAGAACTAAAACAGTTATTAATCTTTATTTTTAAAGCTAGGTAAATCAAGGGACCACGCCGTATAACACAGAATGGGTTTCCTCCCAAAAATACCAGTGCATAAAACCAGCAGCGCAATGCTAAATAAAGAAAAATGAAGCTGTTATAAGACCCAGGTCCCATCACACAATGCAACGCAGCCGAGGATAGGGTTTTCCCTTATAACAGCCAAACATGCTTGATACGTTTAAAACAAATCATTTGATACTATAATAAGTGTATAGTGTCAAAACAACTTCAATCATAAATATAAATCATAGACGACATGAGTGCCCCATCCCACTATGTCGCCATACTAGGCTCTACAAATAAAGCCGAAATACACGTATCGGAAATTGGATTTCCATCATGGTGGCTCCTGATTCGAAAGATCGCTCGCGTAGTACAAATCACCGCGGCTTACGTCTCAGCGAGAGAAAACACCGCTATGCACATCCGCACTTTTGGGGACTCAAGTATCACCGCGGCTTACGTCCCAGCAAGAGAAAACACCGCTTACTCTATCCCTCCGAGCACGAAGCTCAATATCGGTCGACCGAATCCACTACACTAAAAAAAATGTATACTGATCAAACCATCAGTTTACCACCATCCCGGGCTGTGAGGCTCGCGGATCAACGCTATACACAAAGCCATGCTATATCAGCTGCGCTTTGATCATCAACCACCAACCTTTGCTTTTCAACAAAAGTTTGGATCACTGCATCTCAGTATGCCACACTGTCAATCCATATCGTACCACTGATTTCTGCCAATATATAACCTCTGAGCTCATATGTCTCAGAGAAGGGCGTTAAGCAAGAGAATAAATTCTCCGCCGCCAAACAGATATATATTTAGCAGAGATCAACAAATACAATATAAAGGAATACAATGTCAGACACACCATCCATTTACAAGTCCGTTCCAGGTCTGAACGAAACCGGAGGCACCTAGTACCCCGCATATCCATCGATCTCCAAGTACGTCTGGACGATCACTAACTGTTTCCATCTTCTTGGGTGTACAACCCAATCAAGATCATCAGTAATTACCCAAACGACGTGAAGACCTCCGGTCTTCGACCATCGTCTTCATCTTCGACTTATCGTCGTATCAGTTATTCAGAATGGGATAAACCCGGACTTTCCGAATAACTCGCGTATATTTTAAATAAGTGTTACACAAACACAACATACGCCTCATTCCAATTCATCAGTCACTAACCGTAAATTAATCAAGAGAATAATTCCCCAAACATTAACCCCGAAGGCCGAAACCAACATCAGATCAATATTCAGAAAACCATTCTGCTTAGCTAACCGACAGTTAGTTTCTAATTTTCACATTCATAGGGAAAGGTTCCCATTAATTTTATCCAAGGTAATTTCCTGAATTTATTCTTTTATCATCCTTTGAATTTCGATTCAACTAGTCGGGATTAAGAAACTTATCGAAGTAATCATTTGTTTTAATTCCCCAATCCCAACCTATTCATCCCATGAAGTAAAACTGGTAATACTTCATATCTAACACCACAGTGTTATCGGTAAATTCAATTACCATTTCACGTTCAAATCTAATTAAAGATTTAACTATCGCCTGGAGCAAAGCTGGTGATACTCTATTTTCGATCAATTCAATCTAATTAAAGATTCATTAAAACTCCACTTAGTTTTAATCTTTGACTGGGTTAAAGAATCAGTGTCATTTAAAAACACGGTTCACGATAAACCCAAAATCACATTCATTAATCATCGGGTTAAAGAACGAGTGTTATTTAAAACACTGTTCACGATAAACCCAAAAATCAATATCGATTCAATTCCAATTAAATGTTATTTAATTGGTACACTTCATTAAATCTAAATAAAAAGATTTAATCTTTTCTCAACTGGGTTCAAGAATAGTGTTAGTAAAGACACCATTCACGACAAACCCAAATCACATTCGATATTCAATACAAGGCTCTGAATAGAAAATATATCGGCTTATATTCAATATCGAATTCTACGACTAACAAATGTCGTATTGGAAATAACGATATAAATATATATCTTTCAAATTTCCATAACAACACCTGTATAATCACGAATTCCAACATCGAAATATTCCGAGGACAATTTCGATTCAAATCCACTCCAATGCAATCATTGGATATTCTGGTTATTTTCAAAACCCTTTTCAAATTCAATTTATTTATTTAAAAATAAATAGAATTATAATTCTAGTTCAAAACTAGTTCATTTCGATAAAAATCTATTTTTATCTTTTCAAATATGGAGTTTTTCATCCCAATTCTTTCTAAATCATTTCTTATGATTTTACACAAATTATTACTATTTTTAATAATTTTATCAAGGCCCGTACAGTCGATTTCCATCAATGGCCATCGAACTGCACTTACAGCGACCTTTTTCGAATTTGATTTGGACGTATCTCCAAATCCAACCGTTAGATTTCAAATTTCTAATATTCATTAGAAAGCTCTTTTCGATACGAACCCAACGGTTCCGGTTTTAGGAGAATCCGACGGTCGGATCTCCCGTAATGCCCGTTTGAAATAAATGGTCGAAATTCACGAACTGCCGCGGCGCAGCGCGTTCTATTCAGGCCATTATATTATATATATAATATATATAATATATATTTCGTCGATTTCTATTTAAACCGAATTATATAATGAATTCGTTTCAAAAGAAATTTCAACTTCCTTTTCAATTCAAATCAAAATTGAATTCTTCTTTATAAATTCGTTTTAAAATTCATTTCTATTCAATTCCAATTTCAATTCAATTTGAATCCATTTCAATTCGCTTTCAATTCAATTTGAATTCGTTTTCAATTCAATTCATTTCGAAATCGTTTTCCATTCAATTCATTTCGAAATCGTTTTCAATTCATTTCATTTCGAAATCGTTATATATTCAATTCATTTCGAAATCGTTATATATTCAATTCATTTCGAAATCGTTATATATTCAATTCATTTCGAAATCGTTATATATTCAATTCATTTCGAAATCGTTATATATTCAATTCATTTCGAAATCGTTATATATTCAATTCATTTCGAAATCGTTATATATTCAATTCATTTCGAAATCGTTATATATTCAATTCATTTCGAAATCGTTATATATTCAATTCATTTCGAAATCGTTTTCAATTCAATTCATTTCGAAATCGTTTATATATTCAATTCATTTCGAAATCGTTATATATTTAATTCATTTCGAAATCGTTATATATTCAATTCATTTCGAAATCGTTATATATTCAATTCATTTCGAAATCGTTATATATTCAATTCATTTCGAAATCGTTATATATTCAATTCATTTCGAAATCGTTATATATTCAATTCATTTCGAAATCGTTATATATTCAATTCATTTCGAAATCGTTATATATTCAATTCATTTCGAAATCGTTTTCAATTCAATTTATTTCGAAATCGTTTTCAATTCAATTCATTTCAAAATATTCGATTTCGAAATCACTCTTCAATATTCATTTTAAAATGAATAAAATCGATATAAATATCGTTCACGTCAAAATGGCGTCAATCTAATCAACATGGCTCCATAAATTTCTATTTTCAAATATTCTATTTCAAATATTTCTTTTTCAAAATAGTTGTTATTATCAAAATATTTCGTTCAACACATGACCAATCTCAATGGATGAGTACTGTCAACACATGAACTTTTATTTTATATTGATAAAGATGTAAATTTTATTACTAAAATATTTCGTTCAACACATGACCAATCTCAACGGATGAGTACTGTCAACACATGAACTTTTATTTTATATTGATAAAGATGTAAATTTTATTACTAAAATATTTCGTTCAACACATGACCAATCTCAACGGATGAGTACTGTCAACACATGAACTTTTATTTTATAATATTCTTTGTTTTTCAAATTGGAATGAGGCCCAATCAATTACCATATAAAGTTAATTATATGGATTTTCATACAACACATGTATATAATAACATTGAAAATAATCAACCATCAACCAAAGTGCACTACACTGTAAAAGCATCAAATATAGATATTTAACGCTTATAACAGCCTGTCAATCTATCGATCGACATATTTAATCAATCAGGATGAGTGAACTTCAAATTTCATCCCAACACCTGTGTGGGGTTTCAAACAATCAAACACATATTTTATTTGTGCTGTTGGGCGATGTGTAAAATTTATCGTCCCAATCAATGTCATTCAAATAAGTGTACATAAACAAACCGTCTGGTTTGTAAATGAATATTTTATTTTATTCACTTCACGTTAAAAATTTATATTTTAACGATAAAACATTTTATTTCAACCTATGAATTTCTATTCAATTCATTTACACAATAAAATGATATTTTTATTTTTCTAATATATTTTAGAAAATTTCGGCGGCATAACGGCACGATACTAGAAACGGGACAAGGCCTAGCCTTATCCCCGGTCTAGTGAAGGCCCACGCCATTCACACATCAATCAAATCAATTCCATCTCACCAAACAATTCAATTCATTTCAAACAAATAATTCAACTAATCTATGCAACCAAACAAACAAGTCCATGGTCTGTGGACGATTGTGTCGGGTGCTACTAAGCACCGTCTGCATCCTAGTATATATATATAATTAGAAAAGAAATTGAAAGGTGAGAAATTCTCACAGATAGCTATCCTAGCTCCTCGGCACTTCTTTGATAGAAATCTTCATCGCTATCACATCTTCGTCATCTTCGTTGCCCGTAGCCACTACATATGTAAAAATCGAATTTTTACTATGTTATTCAATATATAAAAATCGAATTTTTACTTCGCTATTCAATATATAAAAATCGAATTTTTATTTCGAAGTTCAATATATAAAAATCCTATTTTCCTGTCGAAGTTCAATATATAAAAATCCCATTTTCCTGTCGAAGTTCAATATATAAAAATCCCATTTTCCTGTCGAAGTTCAATATATAAAAATCCCATTTTCCTGTCGAAGTTCAATATATAAAAATCCCATTTTCCTGTCGAAGTTCAATATATTTAAAAACAAAACTTTATACGATTTTCATTTCCAAAACAATGATATTTATTTTCATTTCATATATAAAGCTAATTTTATATTTTTATTAAAAATTACATTTTTATTACTAATATATATATATATATATATATTACATTTTAAAATAATGCTATTATTATCAAATATGAAAATAAAATTCAGTGTCTTACATTTTTGAAAACTGATTTTCAAACAATGCATTTATAATTTTAAACTGAATTTTAAACTATGCATTTGAAAATAAAAAAAAAAACAAACAAGAGAGCTTACTGTTTTTCTTCCTGGACTGCTCGAACCACTCCTCCATATTGCTTCAGGCCTCATTGAAAATCAGAGCACCCACTTCGTCCAGACCCTCCTCCCCTGACGCACGCCAAACGAGGCGCCCTGGAGTCGATCGCCGGCCACCATGAGGTGCGCCTTCGCACCTACTGCCTCCGCCATGACTGGCGTCCACTTCGGTGGTTTCCTCCGACCTGGAGGTGCGTGCGAAGCTGGCGACTTCGAGCCAGGATTTCAATCGATTAACGAGGTGGTTTTTTGATCTTGCCCGTTGGATTGCTAGAACTCGAGGAGCCGAAGGTTTTTCACAATTGAAGTTTCGTGGATAGGGCTTGGAGTGGAAGATCGGTGGTGAGGAAAGCTGGAGCTTCTGGATCGCTTGTTAGGGTGGAGGCGGAAAGAAGAAGGTTGACCGCGAACTGAAAATTTGACCAATAGGGTTTTAGAAAATTAGGTTTTTATATATATATAATTTTATTTAATTCTAAAAATACCCTCCTCTCCATACAAACTCCAAACGAGACCCAACGACAGTCGCCCCTAGCTAAATACCCCCATTATGAACACAACGGGATATCTTTCGTAAGCCAATCCAATCGTCTCGAACAGTTTTTCTCAAAATTACAATATAAATCAGTATATTCAATTTTAAACGTACATTTCAAATTACCGGGGTCACATACTAACTAGAAAAATTCCAGAAAAATATTTTCTAGCTTCGTATTGACGATACGGTCCTAACAAAACTAGTTTCGTTGAATTCTGAGACCGTTGGAAAAATGACCATTTTCCAGTCGATTAAAATTAACTGAAACTGGTCAAACGCGTTTTCCTTTGCCACGCTCACATATTGATTTGAAAAATTATGAAATTTGGAATCTAGCAATAACTTAACATCACGGACCCAACAAAAGTGGTTTCGTCGAAATCCGAGGTCGTTTGCAAAATTGCTATTTTTAAGGGCCTTATATATATAAAAATATATATAAATTCCACAGCGACTATTTCTAATTTTCAACTGGACATATCTTATCATTTCTAAGATGAAATCTCAGTTTGTTAACTTCGTTACAAAGATATAGTTATACAGATTCAAATATTTCTTGTTTCGTTCAATTCTGACTTATATTGAATTCTGTATATTCATTTGAAATTAGAAATCGAATTTTCGAACTACCGCGCCATTTTCAATTCCTTTTATAAATATAAATAAATATTTATATTCTAACGACGACGTATATAATATAAACGTTCGAATTATATTCAAAATAAATTTCTCGTCGATTATTATTTAAAATAATCCATTTTAAATAACCAAAATTCGCTAAAATTGCCAAAAATAAAAATTTTAAACTGGCCCAGATTTTACGGGTTGTTACAATCTCCCCCACTTAAAACTTTTCGTCCCCGAAAAGGAACAAAGTCGAAAGTGGTTTGATTATTCAGCTCTACGATCGGTCAGGCTTCCGTTCTCCAACTTTTCAGTTTCTGAGAATTTCTAAAATTTCAAAAATTTGGCTAACACCCTAAATTTTCGAAAAATTTCGCCATAACCTCCCCTGCAATGGGAGCATCGGGGAATTTCAAATAGCTTCCCCGGTCCTTCAGATCTCAAAAAGAAAAAAGAAAAAGCCAAGCGGCTAGCCAATAGGCTCACAAAATCATCATCACCCAAACAAAACAGGAAATTATGTAGTAAACATGTACCTATTTGTCGGGCAAACAAATTTTATTCTCTGCTCTAGCCTCCTTGCTATGACCTGTTCAAAGATATATATGTATATGCAAGCAAATGCAACCAATTTTCAATATAATCCAATATTTGGTTCAAATAGGCATAATGGTTCAAAATTAGAAAACAAATGAACAAACAACACAAACATCAATCAATTAGTGAATTTAACGTTTCAAATTCATAATTTTGATACATATACTGAAAATCTTGTTTTGATGCCAAATCACAACAATAGGCCCTATCTAATTTTGGTTCTCACACCAGTCAATAGGAAATATATAGAAAATCATACCTTCGAAACTCGAACACACACTACTGATGCTATATAGTCATTAGTAGAATCATCTCCGGGCGACTAGAGTGTGATGCTATATCTATCCAATATATTAAAACTTTGAATATACGTTTGCAAGGCGTATATGCAAATTCTTTATATACTGAATTGTCCAAAATCAATATAAACAAATAATCAAATACGAATAGTTGATTTAGATTTTCAAAACAAAGAATGTTTTCATTTGAAAAATATACTCTTCACACTCGTTCTAGGATACTACTGATCTCATCTCTAACGAGTCATTCCCATTGGATTTTACTAACCCAATATCTGATGAATTCTTTCGTATGGTTCTAATGTGCCTTGTTCTCTGAGCTTTGTAAACCAAAGCTCTGATACCACATGTAAAGACCCGCAACCTCCCCGTAAGGGAAAGCGTCGGATAGTTCGAGAACAAACCACAGCAGAACGCATACAGAAGAACATTTCATTGTATATTACAACAATGCATCAGATTACAAGAATATACAGAGTATAAATCAATATTACACAGAAATATCAGAGATTTAAATTACATTTAAATACATAGCAGCGGAAAATAATACAATACACAACTAGAATGAGATATACGGATACAAAGCTTTCCGGATATCGTTCCAGCTGTAAACCAGGATCCTGTGAATATAAATCTGCAAAACCAAAACTACTAGCTGCCCGTGTCGAAAATAAGGGCACCCAGAGTTTAGGTTAAAACAATAAACTCCAGGTCAGTCATGTGACTGGTGTGAGAACTAAAACAGTTATTAATCTTTATTTTTAAAGCTAGGTAAATCAAGGGACCACGCCGTATAACACAGAATGGGTTTCCTCCCAAAAATACCAGTGCATAAAACCAGCAGCGCAATGCTAAATAAAGAAAAATGAAGCTGTTATAAGACCCAGGTCCCATCACACAATGCAACGCAGCCGAGGATAGGGTTTTCCCTTATAACAGCCAAACATGCTTGATACGTTTAAAACAAATCATTTGATACTATAATAAGTGTATAGTGTCAAAACAACTTCAATCATAAATATAAATCATAGACGACATGAGTGCCCCATCCCACTATGTCGCCATACTAGGCTCTACAAATAAAGCCGAAATACACGTATCGGAAATTGGATTTCCATCATGGTGGCTCCTGATTCGAAAGATCGCTCGCGTAGTACAAATCACCGCGGCTTACGTCTCAGCGAGAGAAAACACCGCTATGCACATCCGCACTTTTGGGGACTCAAGTATCACCGCGGCTTACGTCCCAGCAAGAGAAAACACCGCTTACTCTATCCCTCCGAGCACGAAGCTCAATATCGGTCGACCGAATCCACTACACTAAAAAAAATGTATACTGATCAAACCATCAGTTTACCACCATCCCGGGCTGTGAGGCTCGCGGATCAACGCTATACACAAAGCCATGCTATATCAGCTGCGCTTTGATCATCAACCACCAACCTTTGCTTTTCAACAAAAGTTTGGATCACTGCATCTCAGTATGCCACACTGTCAATCCATATCGTACCACTGATTTCTGCCAATATATAACCTCTGAGCTCATATGTCTCAGAGAAGGGCGTTAAGCAAGAGAATAAATTCTCCGCCGCCAAACAGATATATATTTAGCAGAGATCAACAAATACAATATAAAGGAATACAATGTCAGACACACCATCCATTTACAAGTCCGTTCCAGGTCTGAACGAAACCGGAGGCACCTAGTACCCCGCATATCCATCGATCTCCAAGTACGTCTGGACGATCACTAACTGTTTCCATCTTCTTGGGTGTACAACCCAATCAAGATCATCAGTAATTACCCAAACGACGTGAAGACCTCCGGTCTTCGACCATCGTCTTCATCTTCGACTTATCGTCGTATCAGTTATTCAGAATGGGATAAACCCGGACTTTCCGAATAACTCGCGTATATTTTAAATAAGTGTTACACAAACACAACATACGCCTCATTCCAATTCATCAGTCACTAACCGTAAATTAATCAAGAGAATAATTCCCCAAACATTAACCCCGAAGGCCGAAACCAACATCAGATCAATATTCAGAAAACCATTCTGCTTAGCTAACCGACAGTTAGTTTCTAATTTTCACATTCATAGGGAAAGGTTCCCATTAATTTTATCCAAGGTAATTTCCTGAATTTATTCTTTTATCATCCTTTGAATTTCGATTCAACTAGTCGGGATTAAGAAACTTATCGAAGTAATCATTTGTTTTAATTCCCCAATCCCAACCTATTCATCCCATGAAGTAAAACTGGTAATACTTCATATCTAACACCACAGTGTTATCGGTAAATTCAATTACCATTTCACGTTCAAATCTAATTAAAGATTTAACTATCGCCTGGAGCAAAGCTGGTGATACTCTATTTTCGATCAATTCAATCTAATTAAAGATTCATTAAAACTCCACTTAGTTTTAATCTTTGACTGGGTTAAAGAATCAGTGTCATTTAAAAACACGGTTCACGATAAACCCAAAATCACATTCATTAATCATCGGGTTAAAGAACGAGTGTTATTTAAAACACTGTTCACGATAAACCCAAAAATCAATATCGATTCAATTCCAATTAAATGTTATTTAATTGGTACACTTCATTAAATCTAAATAAAAAGATTTAATCTTTTCTCAACTGGGTTCAAGAATAGTGTTAGTAAAGACACCATTCACGACAAACCCAAATCACATTCGATATTCAATACAAGGCTCTGAATAGAAAATATATCGGCTTATATTCAATATCGAATTCTACGACTAACAAATGTCGTATTGGAAATAACGATATAAATATATATCTTTCAAATTTCCATAACAACACCTGTATAATCACGAATTCCAACATCGAAATATTCCGAGGACAATTTCGATTCAAATCCACTCCAATGCAATCATTGGATATTCTGGTTATTTTCAAAACCCTTTTCAAATTCAATTTATTTATTTAAAAATAAATAGAATTATAATTCTAGTTCAAAACTAGTTCATTTCGATAAAAATCTATTTTTATCTTTTCAAATATGGAGTTTTTCATCCCAATTCTTTCTAAATCATTTCTTATGATTTTACACAAATTATTACTATTTTTAATAATTTTATCAAGGCCCGTACAGTCGATTTCCATCAATGGCCATCGAACTGCACTTACAGCGACCTTTTTCGAATTTGATTTGGACGTATCTCCAAATCCAACCGTTAGATTTCAAATTTCTAATATTCATTAGAAAGCTCTTTTCGATACGAACCCAACGGTTCCGGTTTTAGGAGAATCCGACGGTCGGATCTCCCGTAATGCCCGTTTGAAATAAATGGTCGAAATTCACGAACTGCCGCGGCGCAGCGCGTTCTATTCAGGCCATTATATTATATATATAATATATATAATATATATTTCGTCGATTTCTATTTAAACCGAATTATATAATGAATTCGTTTCAAAAGAAATTTCAACTTCCTTTTCAATTCAAATCAAAATTGAATTCTTCTTTATAAATTCGTTTTAAAATTCATTTCTATTCAATTCCAATTTCAATTCAATTTGAATCCATTTCAATTCGCTTTCAATTCAATTTGAATTCGTTTTCAATTCAATTCATTTCGAAATCGTTTTCCATTCAATTCATTTCGAAATCGTTTTCAATTCATTTCATTTCGAAATCGTTATATATTCAATTCATTTCGAAATCGTTATATATTCAATTCATTTCGAAATCGTTATATATTCAATTCATTTCGAAATCGTTATATATTCAATTCATTTCGAAATCGTTATATATTCAATTCATTTCGAAATCGTTATATATTCAATTCATTTCGAAATCGTTATATATTCAATTCATTTCGAAATCGTTATATATTCAATTCATTTCGAAATCGTTATATATTCAATTCATTTCGAAATCGTTTTCAATTCAATTCATTTCGAAATCGTTTATATATTCAATTCATTTCGAAATCGTTATATATTTAATTCATTTCGAAATCGTTATATATTCAATTCATTTCGAAATCGTTATATATTCAATTCATTTCGAAATCGTTATATATTCAATTCATTTCGAAATCGTTATATATTCAATTCATTTCGAAATCGTTATATATTCAATTCATTTCGAAATCGTTATATATTCAATTCATTTCGAAATCGTTATATATTCAATTCATTTCGAAATCGTTTTCAATTCAATTTATTTCGAAATCGTTTTCAATTCAATTCATTTCAAAATATTCGATTTCGAAATCACTCTTCAATATTCATTTTAAAATGAATAAAATCGATATAAATATCGTTCACGTCAAAATGGCGTCAATCTAATCAACATGGCTCCATAAATTTCTATTTTCAAATATTCTATTTCAAATATTTCTTTTTCAAAATAGTTGTTATTATCAAAATATTTCGTTCAACACATGACCAATCTCAATGGATGAGTACTGTCAACACATGAACTTTTATTTTATATTGATAAAGATGTAAATTTTATTACTAAAATATTTCGTTCAACACATGACCAATCTCAACGGATGAGTACTGTCAACACATGAACTTTTATTTTATATTGATAAAGATGTAAATTTTATTACTAAAATATTTCGTTCAACACATGACCAATCTCAACGGATGAGTACTGTCAACACATGAACTTTTATTTTATAATATTCTTTGTTTTTCAAATTGGAATGAGGCCCAATCAATTACCATATAAAGTTAATTATATGGATTTTCATACAACACATGTATATAATAACATTGAAAATAATCAACCATCAACCAAAGTGCACTACACTGTAAAAGCATCAAATATAGATATTTAACGCTTATAACAGCCTGTCAATCTATCGATCGACATATTTAATCAATCAGGATGAGTGAACTTCAAATTTCATCCCAACACCTGTGTGGGGTTTCAAACAATCAAACACATATTTTATTTGTGCTGTTGGGCGATGTGTAAAATTTATCGTCCCAATCAATGTCATTCAAATAAGTGTACATAAACAAACCGTCTGGTTTGTAAATGAATATTTTATTTTATTCACTTCACGTTAAAAATTTATATTTTAACGATAAAACATTTTATTTCAACCTATGAATTTCTATTCAATTCATTTACACAATAAAATGATATTTTTATTTTTCTAATATATTTTAGAAAATTTCGGCGGCATAACGGCACGATACTAGAAACGGGACAAGGCCTAGCCTTATCCCCGGTCTAGTGAAGGCCCACGCCATTCACACATCAATCAAATCAATTCCATCTCACCAAACAATTCAATTCATTTCAAACAAATAATTCAACTAATCTATGCAACCAAACAAACAAGTCCATGGTCTGTGGACGATTGTGTCGGGTGCTACTAAGCACCGTCTGCATCCTAGTATATATATATAATTAGAAAAGAAATTGAAAGGTGAGAAATTCTCACAGATAGCTATCCTAGCTCCTCGGCACTTCTTTGATAGAAATCTTCATCGCTATCACATCTTCGTCATCTTCGTTGCCCGTAGCCACTACATATGTAAAAATCGAATTTTTACTATGTTATTCAATATATAAAAATCGAATTTTTACTTCGCTATTCAATATATAAAAATCGAATTTTTATTTCGAAGTTCAATATATAAAAATCCTATTTTCCTGTCGAAGTTCAATATATAAAAATCCCATTTTCCTGTCGAAGTTCAATATATAAAAATCCCATTTTCCTGTCGAAGTTCAATATATAAAAATCCCATTTTCCTGTCGAAGTTCAATATATAAAAATCCCATTTTCCTGTCGAAGTTCAATATATTTAAAAACAAAACTTTATACGATTTTCATTTCCAAAACAATGATATTTATTTTCATTTCATATATAAAGCTAATTTTATATTTTTATTAAAAATTACATTTTTATTACTAATATATATATATATATATATATTACATTTTAAAATAATGCTATTATTATCAAATATGAAAATAAAATTCAGTGTCTTACATTTTTGAAAACTGATTTTCAAACAATGCATTTATAATTTTAAACTGAATTTTAAACTATGCATTTGAAAATAAAAAAAAAAACAAACAAGAGAGCTTACTGTTTTTCTTCCTGGACTGCTCGAACCACTCCTCCATATTGCTTCAGGCCTCATTGAAAATCAGAGCACCCACTTCGTCCAGACCCTCCTCCCCTGACGCACGCCAAACGAGGCGCCCTGGAGTCGATCGCCGGCCACCATGAGGTGCGCCTTCGCACCTACTGCCTCCGCCATGACTGGCGTCCACTTCGGTGGTTTCCTCCGACCTGGAGGTGCGTGCGAAGCTGGCGACTTCGAGCCAGGATTTCAATCGATTAACGAGGTGGTTTTTTGATCTTGCCCGTTGGATTGCTAGAACTCGAGGAGCCGAAGGTTTTTCACAATTGAAGTTTCGTGGATAGGGCTTGGAGTGGAAGATCGGTGGTGAGGAAAGCTGGAGCTTCTGGATCGCTTGTTAGGGTGGAGGCGGAAAGAAGAAGGTTGACCGCGAACTGAAAATTTGACCAATAGGGTTTTAGAAAATTAGGTTTTTATATATATATAATTTTATTTAATTCTAAAAATACCCTCCTCTCCATACAAACTCCAAACGAGACCCAACGACAGTCGCCCCTAGCTAAATACCCCCATT
Organism: Allium sativum; assembly: GCA_030737875.1. Lineage (NCBI taxonomy): Eukaryota > Viridiplantae > Streptophyta > Magnoliopsida > Asparagales > Amaryllidaceae > Allium > Allium sativum. Next base: position 388,760,499 of record CM060912.1, on the reverse strand, counting down.
ATGAACACAACGGGATATCTTTCGTAAGCCAATCCAATCGTCTCGAACAGTTTTTCTCAAAATTACAATATAAATCAGTATATTCAATTTTAAACGTACATTTCAAATTACCGGGGTCACATACTAACTAGAAAAATTCCAGAAAAATATTTTCTAGCTTCGTATTGACGATACGGTCCTAACAAAACTAGTTTCGTTGAATTCTGAGACCGTTGGAAAAATGACCATTTTCCAGTCGATTAAAATTAACTGAAACTGGTCAAACGCGTTTTCCTTTGCCACGCTCACATATTGATTTGAAAAATTATGAAATTTGGAATCTAGCAATAACTTAACATCACGGACCCAACAAAAGTGGTTTCGTCGAAATCCGAGGTCGTTTGCAAAATTGCTATTTTTAAGGGCCTTATATATATAAAAATATATATAAATTCCACAGCGACTATTTCTAATTTTCAACTGGACATATCTTATCATTTCTAAGATGAAATCTCAGTTTGTTAACTTCGTTACAAAGATATAGTTATACAGATTCAAATATTTCTTGTTTCGTTCAATTCTGACTTATATTGAATTCTGTATATTCATTTGAAATTAGAAATCGAATTTTCGAACTACCGCGCCATTTTCAATTCCTTTTATAAATATAAATAAATATTTATATTCTAACGACGACGTATATAATATAAACGTTCGAATTATATTCAAAATAAATTTCTCGTCGATTATTATTTAAAATAATCCATTTTAAATAACCAAAATTCGCTAAAATTGCCAAAAATAAAAATTTTAAACTGGCCCAGATTTTACGGGTTGTTACAGTTGTTTGTATAATATATTCGTTATTCAAATTCAAATTCTAAACTGAATTAAATATCACAGATGATCCAGTTCACACCATATCGCCATTTCAGCCAATTCTGATTATTTCAGAATTAAATATATTATTTAATTTATTATTTTAATTAAATACTCATCATTATTTAATTCCACGGCCATTAAATTCACTAAACCACCATTTATATAACTAAATAAATTAATTATAATACCTCTGCCAATGCGGGTCATTACAATCTTTCCCACTTAAAATAATTTCGTCCTCGAAATTGCTAAAAGGTAGAGGACGACCCTATCGACTGGTTAGAACATATTTGTTCACTTCTTAACTTCAGTTTCAACTGAACCAATTTAATTTCAATAAACTTATATTTTATTCTTATCAACGAAAATTTCCAAAAATCCTGAAAATTTTCTAACGCCTTAACTCTTCGAAAAATTTCGCCAGCACCTCCTTTGTACTGATCAATCAGTCAAACTCCAACTCGCCTCTCTCTGGGCCATCTCTAACCCGAAAGAAAATCAAACAACCAAACGGCTTGCCAATTCGGCTCATAAATCTTATATCCAATAGAAATATAAACTTGTACCTTTTGTCAGCATATCATTATATCCTTTCCACCTGTTATCAATTCAGCGGATACAAGGGTCATCCCAATCAAATTCCAATCTGCTTTTATCCACAACACAACCATTCGCTTATATCCGAACCAAATATCATTTCAACTCGAGTTTCTTCTTGATTCCAAATTCTTAACTTGATTATCACATTCGCTTCAAATTTGGATATCACAATCCAATTTGTCTTGATATTATTCTAATTCAATCTCAGTTACCACTTTACTGGCTTTACTTTAATTCAATTTTGCTTTTACAAATTTATGTTAAATTTGTTTTTAATTCAAACAGTCTTTCCCTGGGAGTTTTCAAACAGTTAACTCTTTTCAAAAATCAAAATTTCTTTTTGAACATGTCACTGAGCCCTTAATTAATATTCCATTAGTTAAATCATTTCTCTATTTCTTTATCAATATTTGTTAAACAAATATTTTCAATAACCATATTGGCCTTTTATGTTATTTGGAAAACATTTCCGAATATCGCCTTCCTGTATTTTCTAAACTTTAGAAAATATATGCTATTTATAATTGGAAAATATTCCAATTACTTATCTCTTTTCCGATCTCGTTTATTTCTATACTTAGGAAATATTCTATTATTCTATTTCCAAGTTTACACTTATTTGGGTTAAAACGGATGTTGTGTAAAAACATCGTTATGACAACCCAAATACTATATTCAACTAACTCTTATTCAACATTGATCTTTGAGCCTGAAATCTTACTATTTATTTGTTAATAATGAAATCAATCAAGTTGGGGTATAACTACCTCTCAGACCTTGACTGAATAACATTTATAACGTCAAAACAGATATGACTACTTACTCGAATAATCAATACCATACAACTACTTATTCACTCTTAAATACGTATACGCTTCCTTTTTCTGTTCTTACTAGATTTTATTCTTAGTCTTCCTTTTTGATTTCACTATTCTATTTCTAAGTTTGTTTCCTTATCGACTTCTATATACATATCGATACGTTGATTTTTAACTATCAAATTATCTTAAAAATATTCTAACTCCTTAAATTCCCGAAAAAATTCGTCATAACCTCCTTTGTACCAGGAGCATCGTGATATTTCAAATAGCCTCCCATGGCCCTCACCAATCCAAAAGAAAAAAGAAAAAGCCAAGCGGCTAGCCGATACGGCGCATAAAATCTCATATATGAATTAAATACATACCTTTTCATCGAGCATTCTATTTATATACCTTCATACCTTATCCATACCTATCTCATGTATATTTATACCTGCCCAATCTATTTTATATGTACCTGATCATTTTAACTCAATTCGTTAATTAATTTGTTAGTTAACTCTTTAGTCTATTTCACTTTTATATTTGAACATGACATGTTCAAATATATTTTAACCTGCTTATTAATTAATTTGAATCCAAATTTCAAATTTAAGTTCTATATTCGATTTCGAATATCCATTAACAAATCCAATTCACCTTTCAAAGTTCAACTTCAAATTCAACCTTGATTAACTAATTCCTCTTCGACTTAGTTAATTCTATTCAATTCTATTCAAATTTTATATATTCAAATTCTATATATCAAATTCTATTCAAATTCGATTCAAATTCTATAGTTTAAATTCCATTTGAATTATATATTCAAATTCCATTTGAATTTCTATATTCAAACTCTACTTCAATTCCATTGAATTTCATATATTCGAACTCCCTTTGAATTTCTATATTCAATTCTATTTGAATTCTCTTTATTCAAATTCTATATTCAAATCTATTTGAATTCTCTTTATTCAAATTCTATATTCAATTCTATATTATAAATCCCATTTTGAAATTCAACACAACTTGTCTTTCCCAAAACAAATTCAAAACAGTATCTCTAGTAGTAATTCGTCACTTACAACTCGAAAATGAATACTGATGATGCAGCTGTCATCATCTGAATCTATTTTCCAGCGATCGAAGTGAGTTCAATACTATAAAACCATTTCTAAACATTTCCACTTTGAAATTCATTTCAAAATATAATTCACATTGCTTGTAAAACAATTTAAAATCTCCTAGGATCTTAAATTTTCCTTATTTTTAATCCAAATCCATTTACAAATACTTATCCAATTTTCTAGAATTTTAATTCAATTTTTGGTTAAAATTTCAGATTTAATTCAATTCATTACACTTGTACGAATTCCACTTGGTTATATATATAACCATTTTACTTTTATAATCTTACTCGATTATAATCACAACCAATATATCCAATATATTATAATCATTCCAATATAAATCCTTTATATCAAAATATACTTTGGGTAAAATTATTTCATTTACCCTCTTTTCAAAACATACCATGACGGTCCATCGTATTCAAGTGTTTACAACTCCTACCGATATAGTGGATCAAACTGATCGACCAGAACTCATAAACGACTCAACCAATACATCTCCACAATATAAAACAAAATTTTTTATATCAATAACAAATACGTTCACTCATATATATACACTCAAACTCAATCTAGGGTACTACCAACCCTATCTCTACTGAGTCACGCCACAGAGCCAAGGTAATTCTTGACTTAAGCTCTGATACCAACTGTAATGACCCGAAAATCCGGTCCAATTTGAACTGACTAAATAACACAAGTCCAAACCAAAATTAAACTGAAAATCAGGAAATTAATAGAAAGAAAACAGATGGTGAGGAAAGATAAGATAGAAACTTAGAATAGAAGAAGAAGAAGAAAACAATATCAGGGTAACACGAATATCACAGCGGAACGAATAAATATATTTCATAACATAACTTTGAAATACAAATCTATACTTGAATATACATATCATTATCAAAGTATAGCACTTACAACACATCGGAAATAACTATAACTATATGATCCTGAAGCCTCCTGCTCCAAGCTCTTCCAGTATATCTGTAAATCCCGACTACTTGCTTCCCGTACAAATTTAGGCACCCAAGAGTTTAGGGAAAACAAACAAAATAAACTCCGGGTCAGTCATGGGACAGGTGTGAGTAAAACAGTTTAAAACAGTTTGAACAAGTAATCGATATCTCATAAGACCACGCCGTATAACGGAACGGGTTTTTCCCTTATGAGAACCCAAATTATCTTTATATCAAAAACCTTTTGATATTTTAATAATGTCTATCAACCACAATATAATAATCATCTAGTAGAAACGCTTTCATCTCACGTTCTACGTATATAGTATATAATCAAAACCGCAAGCACGTATTGGGCAATGGATTTCCAACTATGACATGGTATGGAACCACCTTTCGCTAGTGTACCTCTAGAAAGGAATACACTGGGTTCAACAAGAACATCTTGCAACCTGGCCACACATGACCAACCACTCATTTCGCTTGAGTGTATCGAATGTATATCACCAACGGTTGGGATCAACAACTGTTTCCCGAATGGGACAGCATCAACAATAGATTTTTAGAAATAAATGAAACTCTAGATCAGGTGATTATACACCCTACTTCGGTGCGATCGACTTAGCCATGCTGCCTGCCCGATTTCTGTCATTTTCCGGTTGATGAGGCTAGAAGCTACGCTTTATCATCACACCAGATTCACTTCGAATGTCACATCATCAAATCCATCAAATCACCGATTGACGTCTACAACCATACATTATGTGTCAGCAAAAAGAAGTTTCCTTCTCTGCTTCCACTCTTGGTACGGCTGAAGAAATCAATGTACGTGACCTTTCTGGAAATACTCTGTCAGACATTCATCCATACAAGTCATTCAGGAACAGGATGAACCGAAGGCACTATTCGGTATATCCATCTTAGGCACTGTTATCTAAGATTTATACAACAGCCCTTGCACTTTACTCCGTCTTCAATTATCTTTGGCATATATGATTCGCAATGCTTATGCCAATACAGAGTGGTTCTTTGGATAATAATCCAACCGATCTCTCCATATTAACAACGTTAAAATGGTCAAAACTTCGATAGTCTCTGATTTAACCATCAAAGAAAAACAAATGTGCAAACAACGATATTATTTCCAAATGAAAATTTATATCGATCAATCATCATTCATATATATATATATATATCTATATATATTTTCTTATTTTCTATTTTTAGAAAATATACGTTATTAACACTGGAAAACATTTCCATGGTTATTTACATATCACTATCATTTCACAACTATCAGTTCCTGACTGTAAACTAGTAGGAGAACAATTCTGTAAGTATAAACCCCGAAGGCCGAAACCAACATCAGATCGATACTTAGAAAACTATTCAACTTAACTAATCTCTAGTCAGTTTCTAATCTTGTTTAACTCTATTTCTTTACCTCTATTCGATTTACTTTATTTGATGAACTCTAACTAATTTACTCTTTTAACTCTATTTGATTAAACTTTTTTCGAATAACTCCCCTTTAACTCTATTTATTTAACAAATAAATATCTCCTTTTAATTCTACTTATTTATACAAATACATATCTCCTTATCTCATCCTATTTATTTAACAAATAAATACCTCCTTTATTTTATTCTATTTATTCTAACAAATAAATATTTCCTTTTAAAATATCCTATTTATTTGAATAGTAAAACAATAACCTTTATAACCCTATTTATTTATTTCTAAATAAATATCTCCTTTTATAAAATCCTTTGATTATATAAATTCCTTCTTTTATAAAATCCTTCGATTTTATAAATCTATTCCCTTTATAAAACCCTTTTCCTTTTCTATATAAAATCCATCGATTTTATATAAATAATTCATTTTCAAAATACACTTTGAAAATCCCCTTTCCCACATCCAGTATTTCTTATGGTATTTAACATACCATATAACAACGATAAATATCGTCCAAACACACATAATCAACAACAGATTATATACCACATCATATATCACAATATATGAATCATAGTAAAATAAATGTTGAGGAATCCAGTTGGATTCCTCCAACCTGTTTCCCTGCATCACAAATGTTAAACAATATAGATAATATCACTTTTAGTTCCATATGATATATTCTGTTAAACAGAATCAATATAGAAATTCAACTAACTGACTAGCAATTCAATCAAACAGTCAACACACAGTCAATCAGCCAATATTTAACAGTTCTAAAAATACAACATGAAATTATAAACTGTTCAGAGTTAGTGAGATTTACTCACATTGGACTATCATCGTTAAATAACGATAATTGTCGCTTGATTCAGACGGACAATTTATTTTGCTATAAATTGTAACTAGCTCGGATTCACTCCCAGTTAGTTCCATGGTGTAGCCACCGTCCCTACGATCCCAACGGATCTGACCGTTTAAAATTATGACCATATATGATAAAGTTACGACTCTTTAAAATTAACATACTGTTTAGATTTAAAAATAAAACTAAGTTATTAAATCTATGGGCCTTCCCCTTCAAAACCATCGGCCCACTTGCCCTTGACACAGCCCACCCACCGCTGAAGCCCATCACCAGGTAGCCTTCTTCCTCGTTCAAACCGAACGATGTTCCATGGCCATTATCACCCGTTTGATCCTCACTTCTTGTGTCGTTTCTCCACAAATTCTTAAATCAATTTCACCATTACTCTTCTTTCTGAAATCTCCATCTTCTCCTCCATTCCTTGTTCAACTCGCGATCATCCTCTTTGCATTTGTCCTCGGTTTGTTTACGCACCATACAGTAAAAGGTGCGAACCTTTTTGCCACAAAATTTCCTAAAACTACCAAAATCAAAGCCTCTCCTCACCACCATCTCAAACTAGTTTCCACATCGATCAAAAACGCACCAAAGATCTATAATACTCGAACCCTAGAACTACAGAACTCACGCTGTATGATTTCGACCCCAAGAAATTGACATTGAACTTCACAACGCATTCCCCAAATCGAAGAGAATCATCCCTGGATCTCGAATATATATGTCATTGGATTTATAAGCTTTTATTTGATTTGGTTGAGATTTTTCTTTTGGGTTTTCTTTTGCTGAAGGTGGAAAATTTTTGTGACGGCGGCAACGAGATTATATAGGGGATTATCAATTTTTGTGTGGTTGAAAGAAGAGGATGTGGCCTTCCTTTGATCACCAAAAATTTAAGATATTTTATTTTATTTATTTTTATACTTGTTTTCTAACTTCTAAAAATTAGTGTGGTCACACATGATACCCAAAAATTAGGAAACTGGTCATGTAGCTACAGTTGGATATTACGGTCCCAACGAAACTGGTTTCGTCGAATTCCGGCTTCGTATGCTCACATATCGTATTTTTAAATGTCATAATATCGATTGTTTCTCACCTTAAAAATTGGTACGGCCACATACCGACCTCAAAAATCACGGAAATTGAAATCTAGCAATAATTTAATATTGCGGATCCAACAAAATTAGTTTCGTCGAATTCTGAGGTCGTTTGCAAAACTGGCTATTTTTAAAGCCCTAAATAGCCCTTTTAAATATATCAATATATTTAAATATAATTAAATTAAATATTTATAAATAAATATTCTCGTATATATTCACACAGAATATTATTCAGCTCCACAGTATTCCTATATGAATTTCTAGCTTGATATTTCAAATCTGGGTCAACCCGATATTCGATTTATATTGAAATTCCTTTTTAAAATATAAATAATTCCTTTATAAATTATAAAGGAATTCCACAGCGACTTTTCTAAAATTTGATTTGGACGTAAATCAAAATCTATACGATGAAATCCTGATTTTTCTCTTCCACTAGAAAGATATACTCCACCAGCTCCACACGTTTCTTGTTTCATAGAAATCCGGCTTAAAACGAATCCTGTACATTCAGTTGAAGTTCAAATCGCCAAATCGCAAACTGCAATGCCATTTCAAGCTCGATTTTAATTATAATATAATTATACGTTTAAACTGTCGTTTATATAATATATTCGTTATTCAAATTCAAATTCTAAACTGAATTAAATATCACAGATGATCCAGTTCACACCATATCGTCATTTCAGCCAATTCTGATTATTTCAGAATTAGATATATTATTTAATTTATTATTTTAATTAAATACTCATCATTATTTAATTCCACGGCCATTAAATTCACTAAACCACCATTTATATAATTAAATAAATTAATTATAATACCTCTGTCAATGCGGGTCATTACACGGGGTACTCACTAGCTCCACACCAAATCTTGCCAACTAATTGAAATTATTGGCATACTCTTTGATAAACATGCTTCTTTGCTTAAATGCCAGAAACCTTTCCATCTGCATACTCTCTTCTTCCTTAAAAATATACTTCATATCGAATCTCTGTCGGAAATCATCTCAAGTATCAACTAGACGCCTTGCTTGCATCAGTAGTATCTCCTTAAGCTGCCATGCAGCCAACTGTATATTCCTGCAGTCATCAACCTCAAAAAGCCCAAAAAAGTTCTATATCTCTTTTATCCAATTCCATGCTTCCATGAAGTTCTCAGTCTCGCGAAATGGCTTTCCTCCCACTGCACAGAAATATTTGCATATCTCAGAGAAATTATCCACTCACAGAGAAGGAGGAACCATGACTGCAGCTGGGGGAGGGGCATCTCCTTGGCCTTCAGTACGCGCCGTAGCCTCAAGAGACCTATGGAACCAAGCCGGTATCTGAACTCCCTCAAAAATATTTGGTTCCCCAGACATGCTAGAAAGTAAGGGAAAAAGGGATTCAAACAGAGAATCGAAAGAAAATTTATTAAGCTTTGGGGAATATGTTTTTTAAAACCAACTTTTCTTTAAAAAGACTATGTTTTTGAAACTTTTTGAAAACAATTTTCAAAACTTTTTTATTCGATCTTGTTACCTTCAGCTCTGATACCAGATGTGACACCCCACGTCCGTTAGTGTCATTCTTTATCAGAATGCATTAAGTTTTGTGAAGCGTTCTAGGTAAACAAAAATAGAATCTCACAAGATAGACAAAAAAATAGTAGCGGAATCTAAAACTTCATTACTTAGCAAAAAAATATCGTATTCTCAAAGCCAGTTAAAGCATCAGGCTAAAATTCTGAAAACAAATACATGAAACCAAAACATCTGTCTTGCGTTAAGAGCCATCAGAGTACAGGAATGTAAAATCATAATCCCCTATAATAGCCATAAAAAAGTAGACAAGTAGTCAATGCGATACACCAAAGCAGATCCAAATCCAAGCAGAAACAGAAGAGAGAATCCTAATTAAGACAGAGCGTTCCCACCCTGAGAACCTTTGGGGCGGAAGGGAGAGAGAGAGAGAGAAAGGAAACAAAATGGGTCAGACACAAAGTCTGGTGAGTCCAATGACTTTTAGTACATAAAGAAGTAATTCATCATGGAAGGCATATAACTAGATGAGAGATAACAATGTCATATAACAGGTATAAACAGACTAAACATAATAAGCAGAATAAACATGATAGATTATGCTTCTCAAATACTTCTCTCTGCATCAATACTAGTATAACAAATATGTGACAGGATTAGGTATCCCCTAATTACTTAACAGGAACAGAATGTTCCCCATAGAATATAATGGTAGGATTAGGTGTAATTCTAGTAACGGGTTTTACCCAAACAGAAATAATAGGCACCTCAACAGAAAGGTGTTACCCCAAAAAGAAATAACCGGTACCTCAATAGAAACATATAGGACTAGATGTACCCTAATTACTACCCCCAAGTGATAGGCTCCCTACTTGTAAATACCCTATGTCAACCCCATAGTAGGGTGTAGTACTTCCTAAAGTGGCAGCCTATAGAAGGACGCAGACCTATTTACTGGTGCTATAGTGGCTTATTTTCCCCCTACAAACCGAACTCATGCACGCACATGACTCCGTTGGAACGCGTCCGTGTACACTCCTTTTCAGATAAACCTCTTATAATCAGTTCAATGTGTGTGCCCTTACCCCTACCATGTGCGAAGTCCCCGTTTAATATCAGAATGAGTTACCGACTGATATGGGTCCTACACAGCAGATGACACAAGTTAAACCCCTAAACTTGTATCCCTAAATTAATTAGGATTTTTAACAGGTTAAGCCTACATATTAACAAGTACACCTAACCTGCACAGATTAATAGGTTAAGTTTCATTGGTTGACAGGTTTATTAAACCCTAACAGATTCAACAAGTTTACTTAACCCCAACAGATTAAACAGGTTTACATAACCCCAATAGATTAGACAGGTTTACTAACCCCAACAAATTAAACAGGTTTCCCAGGTTACTTACAATTTCATTAACATATTCCACTTAATCTTTAAATTAAGCCTACATATTTATCTACCTCCAAATTCCAGTCATAATTCACAGTATAACATATGTCCCTAAATTTTAGTCATATTTCACAGTATAGGTTCTGCCCCCAAATTATCATTCCCAAATCATCCTAATTTCGTTCGTACAAATATTTTCAGCGATATTGTCCTACGCTCGAGGGTAGCCTAAGATATAAAAATAAAAGGGGAATGGTGAAGAGAAAAGAACAAAAATAGGCATATAATAACAGAAATAGACATATAATAATAGAAATAGGCATATAAGAACTGAACAACAGAACATGTGTATAGAACACATGTAATACTAGCAGAACTGTTTAGATATGAATTAGTTTCTTGACAGGCATATGTTCAGATACAGGTTTATAAACATGTCAGGGTTACTGTTAAATTTTTATATATAAAAGTAACATGAACTCACAGAGATTGGATCGAAGTATAAGAAATGTTTATGATGTGTATAGACTAATGTTTGAAGAAGTTAGTCTGATTCAATCCAAGCTGGGGAGGCATCTCATTGTCCCCATTGTTTTAGGAGTAGAAAAACAATAGAAATGTTGTCCTATTTATAGCCTATCCTCAATGAACCCAGTCACAATTACGTCCAGAAACATGTAGAAGAATTCGACCAGATCGCACTTGGGTCGACCCACCCCAACCTAGGTCGACCCACTCGACCTTGGGTTGACCAGGACCAGGCGTAGGTCAGACCCCAACGAGTCTGGTTCCCGCCTACGCCCGCCTCTTTTTCCTGCTTTGTATTTTTGAATTGTTCTGAAAAATATGGTTGTTTTATTCATGTGTATTCTCCTTATATGTACACAAACTTCTAAGCTTTATATCTTCCTCATACGATGTCCGTTTTATGCAAACTCGGAGTTTATTTTAACCAGAATTCTGAGATGAACGCAATGGTATAGTCCGTTTTACTTAATTCCCAATATTTAATTAAGTATTCTTTAGTTTATTGTTATTAATGTCCTTTAAAATTACGGAGTGTTACATCAGCTCACGATAATCCACATGCAATCTCAAAAATCCATCAGCCTTTGTTGCAAACACAACTGGTGCACCACATTCGGACTTTCTCCTCCGAAGAATCCTCTTCCCAAAAGGTCATGTACTTGCACCTATAACTCTCATTGTTCCTTAGGCTCCATCTTCCTAGGTACATCACCTTCGACCAAATCGATCCTGAACTCAATCTTGCGATGCGGGGGCAACCCTTTAACCTCGTCAAATACATCATGGAACTAACAAGCGATCAGCACTGATGACAAGCCTTCCCGTGGAATCACAAGCAAATATAAATAGCTTACGAAGACCCCATCTTCTGGGTTACATCGAATCACAACCATTCGCCCTTCCACATTCCCAACTGTCACCTCGAGCTTCTCGCAATTAACTTTTGCTACATACCTCTTGAGCCACTCCATACCCAAAATAATTCCAAACCCAGCAAAGTTCAAAACAAAGCAATCACACACAAAGGAGAAACCATGACTCGACAACACTAGACCATGGCAAATCATACCCAAACTGAGCGAACCCCAACTGGATTAGCCACGATTAATGGTTTATTACAAATCTCTGGTTCCAAATCGAGTGGCACATATGCTTATTACAAGTGAAAGAATGTGATGCTCCAGTATAAAACAACACTCGAACTAAAACATCTCTAATGCAAAGAATACCTTGAACGACGACACTTTTCCCTTTCTCCTTCGCCGTAGGAGCCCTCGAAGATGGCAAAGCTTCCATAGCAAATGCCTTCAAAATTTGCTTACCCTTAGCTGGTTCTGGACAATCCTTCTTGTTATGCCCAAGCTTTCCACAATTAAAGCAATTCTTCTTAGCTTTTAGATTCTTGCAATCCTGGAATAATGGCCCTTCTGCTGGAAATTAAAGCATATAACCTCGCTTTTCTGCTTCTTCTGACCATCTTTTCTTTTCTGCTGTTGCTGCGTCATCGTTTTGTTATTACTACCCTATTGTTCTTTTGGTTCCTCTTTAGCTACAACAACAGTCTCTTCCTTGGGAGACAAACTCTCATACCTTAAATATTTCTTGACAATCTTCTCATAAGTGCCACCCAATGATCAACCAGCTGATTCCCAAGATATTTGTCCAAGCCCATGACAAACTTCTCATTCATCTGGTAAGGAGCCTCAATATACAAACGAGCATACTAGGACAAAGCTTCAAAGTCAGAAACATACACCCACACTGATCAACCTTTCTTCTTTAGCTCGACAAACCTCTTGAACAGAATAGACTTCTGAATGGTAGAAATGGACTTCGTCTCAAATTTGACTTGGAACTGATCCCATGTGATCTCATCCTATGGAGTCTCTAGAGTGACAGAATTCCACCAATCCAAAGCTCTGCCCTGTAGTTATCTTTATGCAAGCTTCCTATTGTTGGAGAATGGAGTTTTGGTGACAACAGCCTTATATATTAATTGATTATAAAATATACTGAAATCTCCAGCTAGAATATATACATATATATATAAACATATATGTAGGATTTGTATACAGGAATTAATACTGAAGACTCTACAGTTTTAAAGATTCAGGAGTTTCAGAATTTGGAGAAGATTCAAGACTTATGAGTATTCGAGATTTCAAGTGTTCAAGATAAATATAGTAATAAAGTCTAGTTTATGTAAGACTCTGAAAAGCACTCCGGGTTCGAATTCAAATTTTATTTTTTAAATTCTAATTTTCAAATTTCAAATTCTATTTCAAAATTCTAATTAAGTCTCTCTATTTTACTTTTGATTTTAAACTCAAGTTTTAAAAATTATAAGTTTATATATGTTTATATAGTTATACTTTATATTTATATAGTTTTAAACTTTATAATTTTATAAATATGATCATACAATTTATATTTATGATTTCATATGATTTCCTACTTTATAACAATTATTTACATCACTATGTTTTAATTCAAGAATTTCCAGAATTATATATATATATATATATATATATATATCAAAACACTTGGAAGATACTCAAATTTCAATTTTTAAAGTAAATATGTCGACATACATAGTTAGCCACGTCGACATATAGCTGTCACATTTTTAGTTTTGAAAGGAAGTGTCTTTTCACTATTTGTAATGTTCGAGAAGCATTGCAACCTTTCAAAGCTTATAAATAGGGGTTGATATCAAAAAAATTCATCATTCTTCTTCTCCATCTTCATCTCCTTTCATTACACCATTATTATATCGTATTTTTATGATTTCTACACTTATACTTTGCCAATTTCAAGTCTAATTATATAAAACTTCTTCTCTTCCCACTCTCTACTCATTACTCTGTGAATCGAAGTGTTATTGAAGAGTTATAGGGCTGTTGTAATCAGGTAGGATAGTTTTGGAAATGGTGTATTCCTTGTACCTGTGACATCAAGGAAGGAATCGGTAGTAACCTTACAGCTGAGGAAATCAAGGGGAATATACTTGATCAAGGGTGTTTGGAATCAGTGGTAACCTTGTGGCCGTGAAATCTAGGATGTTGTACTTAGATACTGATATAGTAATAAAACTCTATGCAATCTCGCGTTGCGTGGGATTGGACTTTGGAGTAATCCGAACTAGTATAAAATCCAGTGTATTCTTTCCTTTTCTGCATTTTATTTTTGTTTATTTTGCGTTTGATTTTGTGTCTGTGATTATACCTGTGGTGTTTGGTTCATATAGTAGATCATATAAGTTTTAGATTTTCTTAAATTCCTTGGAAACACTATTCACCCCTATATAGTGTTAGTTTTGCTTTAACGATCCATTCCGCATTCCCTAACAATTGGCATCAGAGCCTAGTCTTTCAAAAAGTTCATAATCTGATTTTTGATTTTTTTTTTAAAATGGCAACCAACACTGGTAATAATAATTGTTCTATTGTAGAGGGTCAGTTCACTGTTAGACTACCACTATTTAATGGTAGTAATTATTCATATTGGGCACGTAGAATGAAAATAAATTTGCACTCAGTAGGATTAGGCACATGGAATATTACACAAACTGAATATGTAGAACCCATAATAAATTTTGCACAATGGATTAATGAACAAAAGGCTGTTGTACAAAGCAATTCTAAAGCCATTAATATGTTTTTTTCCTCATTAGATAGAATGAGTTTAATAAAGTGTCAATATGTAAAACTGCTTATGAGATTTAAAGAACTTTACAAGTTACTCATGAAGGAACTAGTAAAATTAAACAAACATATCAATGTTAGTTAATAAGTCTGAGTTATTCAAAATGAACGAGAATGAATCTATCTCCGAGATATATTGCATATTTCAAGAGATAGTGCATTCACTAACAACACTTGGAAAAACTTTTTCTAAAGAAGACCAAGTCAGAAAAATATTGAGTTCATTGACTTTAGAACGGGACCAAAAAACATTAGCGATTGAAGAAGCCCATAATCTCGGTGAAACGGGGATTGAGGAGTTAATTGAAAATATGAAGTCTTTTGAAGTCCAATTATAGAAAAGAAAGGAAAACAAGCCAACTGAAAAGAAATCCATAGCATTTAAAGCAACTACAGTGAAGACGATGAAGAAACAACCTTAATGACAAGACATTTCAGAAAATTTCTAAGATACAAAAGGAAAAATAATTTTCAAAATAATATCTAAGGAATTTCAGGAAGAAACAATGGCTTATGTTATAACTGCAATAAAAAAGTTCATATGAAGAGAATGTTTCCATATCCAGACAAATAGATTCAACTAATGAATAATAGCAATTCATCAAAGAAGAGGAAGAGAGCATACGCAGCAACTTTAGATGATTCAGACTCATCGTCAAGTGATGAAGAGCTAGAAACCGGATACTCAAACATGTGCTTCAGGGCAATTCAGTAGTCAGAAAATTTCGAAGAAAAGGATCTGAAAATCGGATATGCCTTAATAAAATTTTAAATTCTTGGTTAAATGGATGCTTTGTTTTCTTTGTTTTTGAAGTTTAAACTTTAAAATTCAAACTTGAAATTTAAAATTTGAATTTGAATTTTGAATTTTGAAATTCATAATAATAATAATAATATAATAATAAAAATAAAATTTGGATGTTCGCTAGGATTAGAATTATTTCAGGAAATAATTAAACCTGAAATATAAATCGATAATTTAAAACCAAAAGTCACAAAAGCCAAATGTCCTTTGAAATTGAACATATATGTCGACATACATATGTTTATATGTCGACATGTCAGCTTGTAATTTGAAATTAAAAATTTGAATTTCAAAGGTTTAAACTTTCAAACTTCCCTCCAACTTTTCACCAAATCTGAAGGTCTTAAAAGGTGTCATTGATCTCTGAAGAACTGTGCCTATTCAATTCATATCCATTCAATTTCTATATATACATCTACTCTCTCTACTTCTCATGCACAATTTGTGACGTCCCGCCTTTTTGACCGCTTCAAGTTGATAATTATACCATCTTAAAATGTCTAAATCGACGGAGCATATTTAGCTTCCAGAACTTAAAAACAGAATTTAACATAAAAACACAGAATAAATAAATAACACAGTATTGAACAGCGAAATAAAACTTTTATATATAATAAGAATTTTGAATACAAGATTTTTCTATATATAGCAGAATTTTTAAAATGACTTGAATACAAGAAAATATTTACTGTTTTTGAAAACTTCAGTGCGCGCGTCTTCGAAATCCCCAGCTTTTCCAATCTTCGAATCTCAAGCTGAAATCTCTAAATCTATAACGCTTAGGGTTTGACCCTAGTGTTCCATGCAAAACATAAAACACTCGAGTCAGGATTAAATCATAGTTCAAGTAAATTAACTTCAATATAAACTGAAATATAATAGTTAATCCCAACATCGATGTCATATATAAATAAATAGTTGTGATATCTGTTCATATCTGTATAACTGGATCAAGGGTGGTATCTGCTCATATCAGTGTATTTAGATCAAGTATGGTATCTTCTTATATAGTTTTTCATTTCAGGGACGAACGATCTCGGCGCTTGCGCGTGTACGCGTATATATTTATATATATATATACATGTACACCACCTTAGCTTTCCGAATCGAGGAGGAACAAGGGGCACAGGTGGTTCCAGGTGTTCACATACACAGTATGCCGTGCAAACAGTGACTAGTCAAATAACTCAATCTACTTGTAGTTTCTTGTGCAACACACAGTGCAGGTTAAATTTTATGGCACAATTTCAAGACAATAGTCCAGTGGTAAGACTCACGGCCCAAAAAGGAAAATGGAGAATACAACAAAATGGGTACACATACTCAGGCTAATATGTTAAATTTTTATGATCAGTATAGGCACTTAGTCCAATAAATTTACAGATTCAAGGTTTCATTTAATTGGGACATCAGATGTTCATGGTTTCATAACTTCAACAAAGCCTTAACCAAGATGTATTAAGTATTTTCAGGCAACATGTAGTTAATTCATTCATTTGACAAGATAGTCCAGATTTGTCAATTAAATTGGTAGGCCATGCAAGCGATTAAATATGCATGCAACATATAGTTGACACATCCATTTGTGAAGATAGTCCAAATTTATCAATTAAATTAGTAGGTCATGCAAGTGATTAAATATTAAAAAAAACTTTGAATTGTAAACTACTGCAAAAACTCTTGTCTCTGGTTTTTATATTTTTCATTCTTTAAATTTTTTTTCTTCATCTATTGCAATTTGTTGGAGTTGTTGTCGCCTATGAGTATCAACCCTTCCTGGATTCCTAATCTACTTTTAATCATAAATCACATTTAATACAATGGATCGCAGGTTGTATTTAACTCATTTCCTGTTTTTAAAAGTTACAAGTCATCCAATTGTTACTAGCCTGGGACATACACATTTATTGTCTAATTGAAAAAAAGTTTTTATTTGTCTTTTCTCATAGCTGCAAAAAGATATGAAATGCTTATGTTAATTAAATAATGAAGTGTATATCATATTCAACGGTAATCTAAATATTTTATTCTATGACTGCAACTTCATCATTGTCATTTTCTACCCATAACAGCACTGCAGTCCTACCCCAATCTGTAGACCAGGCATTCACAAATTTTGAAGCCAACAAACCTTCAACAAAGTTCTCAAATTGTACTGTATCTAACATGTCATTTATTTTCCTATCCACTAAGTGATACGTTTCATTAATTTAAGTTACCATCACCCCTTTTATCCTACATATCAAATGCAATGCCAATCTGATATAGACAAACTCATAGTCATTTATAGGAAATAATAATAATTTCTATATATTTTTCATATAAGTTAACAAAAAAATTCAAAACAGATAAACCGATATTCCTTCATACGACTCTCAGTATTCCTAATTTGATATGAACACCTTCCCTTTCCACGTATACTGGATATTATGTTCGCATACAACATGGACAAACTAGAATTTCGGAACACACAAAATGCCAACTTATCAGTGTAAGACAACATATTACCGCAAGGCACTAGAGCGCAAATTAGTGGAGTAGCTATTCATACACAGGTTGGAGCTTTAAAACATGTTCTCATATTATTATTAATTTCTTTTATATTTTTCTGCATTAGCACCCTTAAAAGTATGTAACTATTAATTATATATAGCTTGGAGTAAGTGCATGATAATACACCACTATGCAATGTGATAACGCTGACAGTGTACATACACACATCAATAGATAATGTGCCAACAATCAATGATTTTTCATGTACACGCACACATAAGATACAAGCAGTCATTCATACATAGGAAGCTCTTAAAGAAAACATGAATACTCTAACAAATAGATTTGGTGATTTCTGTAAACCGGCACTCTATATGATATTCATTTTGTATTTAAGTACATATCTCAAGTTTAAAGTAACTTGGTTACAGAGCAATAGATTGACAAAATAATACCAATTAGATGTAGTGGATGAAGCATCTGCTTAAGTTAATACCACTTTTCCTTTAAATCTTAGGCATATAAAGACCTTTTGAAACTTTAACAGGAAAAACTGTAACCATTCAATCCTAGCATATGCCTTTATATGGTATAAAATCTGAATCTTGGGACCAAATCATCATTTTCAGTCTTATCAGGTTTCTATGTTGTAAAACAAGTATCCCCTCATATTTTCAATATGTCAAATGCCAGTATGACCAAAACATTAGACAACACTACATATATAATGATCAATATGACATTAGGCACACGGAACAAAAGAACCAATATAGTGTTATGCTTATTTTTATGAAAATGATCGGAACTGCATTTGGGACTAAGAAAAAAATATACTGCAACAGTTGCTTTCTCCAATGCTAATTTTTACTACAAAATTCGGTAGTATGCGGTTAATTAAAACCGTACAAATGGTCTACCTTTACATACGTCCCAGGGGACATAGTCTTGGTTCAGGAATGAGAATCACATCCTATCCATTGTTAACAATCAAAGTTATAACGAAAATTTTACCCCTGGCAAGATTTAGCATAATTTTCTTAAATAAAGTTTAGTTGAGAAATTGCAAACAATTTGCATCTTTATTTTACTGTAACCACTCATACAACCATGCCA
This sequence comes from Allium sativum, assembly GCA_030737875.1. Lineage (NCBI taxonomy): Eukaryota > Viridiplantae > Streptophyta > Magnoliopsida > Asparagales > Amaryllidaceae > Allium > Allium sativum. The sequence continues at coordinate 388,741,162 of CM060912.1, read as the reverse complement.
AATATGCAAATCCTCAAGAGTTTATCCTTAGTAAGGTATTCCTAAATTGTATTAACTCAAACAGTAAACTAACAATGCTCCTAAATTCCGCATGTGTTAAAAGTTGAAATTTGACCTTGGAATTCAATGCATCAGTTTCAAATTTATTTTCAGAATTCATTCACCCTTTCATAGTCGAATTAATCAACAACAGTCACACAAATCATGGCAGTCACAGTCATCAATGAGCATGTAGTAGCAAAAATAACGATACAGCTACATGAAGTAAATTTCAGACAAGGAATTTCAACAAGTCAGTTTTTAACTATCATATTCAGTTTAAATTGAAGTTAGATTACTTGAAACTAACGTTAATCGTGAGTGAGATACTCACCTCTAACAGTAGAAAGGAAGCGAGTACAATAAATAGATTTGGTGCTGGCTTCACGACGGTGCTTGCGGTTTTCAAGTGGCGACTGGATTCGCTAGGCGGTGGCTCGTAGATTCAATTATAATATAAAGTTGAAGTAGCGGCCATTAAAATAGGAAAGGCGGAGGTGGTTTCGTTGCTGAAGAGATTGGAGAAGTTTTTAATTGCCGCGGAGGCCATTAAAAGGGGAAAAAGCTTCGATTTTTATCTGGAAAGAAAGAATATTTTTTTTGGTGAAGGAAATGGGGAAAGAGAATTTCAATTTATAAAGAAGGAACCGTGGCATCCAAGAAAACGTGGGGAGCACGTCATTAGATAGTGTGTGTGAGAAGGAACCCCTTATTTAATTAATTTACACTTTACAGTTCTTTTTATCTCTTACTGCCATGTTATATTTTTGCATTTCCACAAACGGATTCCAATCATAATGAATTTTGATATGCTGCTAAATATTCACGTTCTGGACCCAATAAAATTATTTTGGTTGTAATCCGACTCCTTCTATATACGACATTGTTTTATTATTAAATTATTTATCGGTTCATTGATTTTATTCTGTTCTTTCATCAACAGTTCTACTCGCTTCCAAATTTGAAATGTTAAATTTCAATTCCTTATATATAAATATACACATCCCAAAGCCGATTTTCATTTTTTTAATCAACAAATAAAATCTCTCAAACATTTAACATTAATAACATTATATTTTAAATCCAATCATTTATATTTTCCATTGAATTTCAAATCTACTTCAATTCAAATATTCAACAAGAATATTTGATCAACCATTAAATATCGAATTCAATTCAACTCAAAACAATATATTAGATTTTAATTTCTAACCCCGGTATCAATATAAAATTGATTATTCCTAGTAAAATCTTTTAATAAATTCCATTTTTCCATTTGTAGAAATTTCTAGGACATTGCAATCCACCCCTCTTAAAACCTTTTCGTCCTCGAAAAGAAGGGATTGTTAGAGTTATAACAATGTATACTTCAAATTTTCATATTCGTGAAATTTTCCCATAACTAATTTAAATGTCAGTATTTAAATCTACTGTAACGACCCGGATTTTGAGCGACTTTGGTTATCGACGTAAGCTCGACGTCGATAACCAAAACATCGAAAAATCCCGGTAATTAATGAAAGAAATTAGAAGGTGAGAATAAATAAGATAGAAACTTAGAATAGAAGAAGAAGAACACAACATCAGAGTAACACGAACCTCACAGCGGAACGAATAACATATAATAGATAACATAACTTTGAAATATAAAAGTTATGTATACAATAGCACTTATCAGAGTACATCACTTACAACACAGCGGAAATAAACTATAGCTATATGATTCTGAAGCCTCCTGCTCCAGCTCTTCAATGTATCTGCAAATCCTGACTACTTGACTGCCCGTACAAATTTAGGCACCCAAGAGTTTAGGGAAAACAACAAAGTAAACTCCGGGTCAGTCATGGGACTGGTATGAGTAAAACAGTTTAAACAAGTATATGAACAAGTAAACGATATCTCATAAGACCACGCCGCAGAACGGAACGGGTTTTTCCCTTATGAGAATCCAAAATATCTTTATATCAAAAACCTTTTGATATTATAATAATGTCTATGTACAAATAGTTATCAACTAGCAGAAACGCTTTCATCTCACGTTCTACATATATAGTATACAATCAAAATCGCAAGCACGTATTGGATAATGGATTTCCAACTATGACAAGGTATGGAACCACCTTCCAATCAGTGTACTCTAGGAACGATACACTGGAGTTCAACAAGAACATCTTGTAACTCAGCCACACATGACCGATCACTCATTTCGCTTGAGTGTATCGAATGTATATCACCAACGGTTGGGATCTGCAACCGTTCCCGCATATATATGGGACAGCATTGATAGATTTAAGAAACAAATGAATATTCACTAGATAGGTGATTATACACCCTACTTCGGTGCGACCGACTTAGCCATGCTGCCTGCCCGATTTCTGTCATTTACCGGTTGATGAGGCTAGAAGCTACGCTTTATCATTACATCAGATTTACTTCGAATGCCACATTGTCAGATCCATCGAAAATCACTAATTGACGTCTACAACAGTACATTACGTGTCAGTTAAAAGAAGTTTCCTTCTCCGCTTCCACTCTTGGTACGGTTGAAGAAATCAATGTACGTGACCTTTCTGGAAATACTCTGTCAGACATCCATCTTCATTCACTTAGAACATCACATTGTCATACCCGCCAAATCACAAATTGACTTATCCAAAAATAACACAGGTATACAGCTAAGAGAAACGAATTCCTCCGCCACCAAACGTGAATACGTTTGAACAGATCAACTTACGCGATCCATTGGATATACTCTGTCAGACCTTCGTCCATACAAGTTGTCCAGGGACTGGACAAACCGAAGGCACTATTCCGTATATCCATCTTAGTCACTGTTATCTAAGACTTATACAACATCCCTTGCATTTTACTCCGTCTTCAATTATCTTTGGCATATATGATTCGCGACGCTTATGCCAATACAGAGTGGTTCTTTGGATAAAAATCCAACAGGTCTCTCCATATTAATAACGTTAAAATGGTCAAAACTTCGATAGTCGGTGAGTTAACTATCAAAGAAAAACAAGTGTGCAAACAACGATATTATTTCCAAATGGAAATTATATCGAACAAACATCATTTAACATAAATCTCTTTAGTTCATTTATTTACTTATCTCCTGTTTCCCTATATTCTAAATTCTTATTTTCTTTTATCAGAAAACATTTCTGATTCTCGTTTGGAAAACATTTCCAAAACTCCTTTACGATCAAACCTTACCATTTCTTAGTTAAGAAGGAAGTCACTCAAGTTGGGGTATAATCACCTCTCAGACCTTAACTGAACAACGTTATAACTTCGAAATGGTCAAAGTTTATCTTTTAATCTTTAACAACTTCTTTACGCCTTTCTCGGATTCAATTTTACTAATCCACTTCTATATTTAAAACATTGGTTATAACGATAATGTTATAATCCCTACTTCCGAATTATCTAACTTTAATTATAACTTCTATTCTTATTAGTGAATAATTAACCTAACACTTATTTATTTATAAATAAATAAATCTCTATTTAAACACTGGAAAGTATAAGTACTTTCCCGAATTCGATATAATCGAATTTGCCGATTAACTCTCTTCGAGAAATCTCTATTTGATTAACTCTTCTTCGAATAACCTATATTTGATTAACTTCTTCTCGAATAAACGATATTCGATAATCTCTCTTCGAATAACTAATATTCGATAACTCTTCCTTTTCAAATATCTCATATTTGAAAATCTCACTTCGATTAAACTATAATCGATAACTCCTTTCGATGAAACTAACATCGATAACTCCTTTCGATAAAACTAACATCGATAACTCCTTTCGATGAAACTAACATCGATAACTCCTTTCGATGAAACTAACATCGATTACTCCTTTCGATGAAACTAACATCGATAACTCCTTTCGATGAAACTAACATCGATTACTCCTTTCGATGAAACTAACATCGATAACTCCTTTCGATGAAACTAACATCGATTAACTAACTTCGAATACCATATTCGATTAACTAACTTCGAATACCATATTCGATTAACTAACTTCGAATACCATATTCGATTAACTAACTTCGAATACCATATTCGATTAACTAACTTCGAATACCATATTCGATTTCTCCTTCCGAATACCGTATTCGATTAACTTACTTCGAATACCATATTCGATTAACTAACTTCGAATACCATATTCGATTAACTAACTTCGAATACCATATTCGATTAACTCCTTTCGAATGTCTATATTCGATTAACTAACTTCGAATGTCATATTCGATTTACTTTATTCACTTTATAAAGATTTCCTTTTTAACAACGTTTTATTCATTTGAAAAGATTTACTTTTAAATAATGGTTCTACACTTTAAAAATGATTTCCTTTTTAAAATGTTCCCTTTCCAATTCTATTTGTAAATGGTTTACAAATATTTCCTTTTCAAATTTATTCTTGAAATATTCTAACTCTTTAAATTCCCGGGAAAATTCGCCATAACCTCCTTTGTATCGGGAGCATCGGGAAAATCCCCAAACTCGCCACACAGGTCTTTCCATTCAAAAAGAAATGCTTTGAATTTATTTCCTTTTCAAATATCTCCTATTTATAAATATTCCAATTTATAAACATTTCTTATTTATAAATATTCCACTTTATAAATATCTCTTATTTATAAATATCCCATTTTATAAATATTCTATTATTCAATATCACTTTGAAAAATCTCCTTTATCTACATTTCGGTATGTTATGGTATTCAATCATATCAAATCACGATGTTCAATATCGTCCAAGCACATATAATCGCCCACAGATTTTATATCACATCATATAACAATATATGAAAAACAATAAAATAACTGTTGAGGAATCCAGTCGGATTCCTCCAACCTGTTTCCCTGCATCCACAGATGTTACACAACATGATTGTCATCACTTTCAATTCAATATGAATTATTCTGATAAACAGAATCAATATACAACTATATAACTGTTTATATTATATATATATATATAATATTTCATTAACTGACTAGCAGTTCCATCAAACAGTCAACACACAATCAAACAGACAATTTCTAACAGTTCTAAAAATACAACATGAAATTATAAACTGTACAGAGTTAGTGAGATTTACTCACATTTGCGCGTTAACCGATAAATAACGGTTTGCGTTATTTGATTCAGTCGGACAATTTATTTCGTCATAAATTGTAACTAGCACTGTTTCTCTCCCGGTCAGTCTCATTGTGTTGCCCCCGTCCATACGATCCCAACGCAACTTGTTTCGCTGATTTTCGACCCCGTATGACGAAGTTATGATAATAACAAGTTAGAGTATTATTTTATATAAACAAACATGGATTTTTTTTATTTTAAATAAAGGCCTTGACCTTTTTAAAGCCCATCGGCCCATCCATCTTTAAACCCGTTCGCACTATCTCCTTCCCCAAATCAAAATACAGGAACCGCTCCTCCATACATCAACCACAGCCACACCTTCCACCCATTTCTCAACGAACTCCAAAAACAAAGATACCGCCCTCTTCTCCTTCGAATGAGCTTCTCCTCCTTCCCACTTTCATCAACCTCGAGCCTACCCTCCTTGGTGCGACTTCAGGACCTCGCGCGCCACTTACAGTAACCCATCGACAAAAATCTGCATCGGACCTCCTCAAAACTCGCGCACACCTTTTACTTGATGCGACAAACCCCACCCCAACACCCATTCCTTCGATCGAACCCCCACTAGCTCGCCAAACCAAACCCTAGATCTCGCTGAGCAAAACTCAGTACCCAATACCGACGTCGAGTTCTTCAAAACGCACACCAAGTTGAAGAGTAATGATTTGTGAATCCGAATATATACTTATCCTAATTTATAGGATTTATTTTGATTTTCATTTGAAATTAGGAGGATTGGATTTTCCTTTCATGGAAGAACAGAAGTTGCGGCGTGAATTATTTCTGTGTTGACCAAATGAAGATTTAGGTTTTAAGGGGTTAAGGGGCTATTTATAGGATAACAAAATATCTAGATATTTTTATATTAATATTTTAATATTTTTATTTAATCCTTTATATTCATTTCTGACTTCTAAAAATCCGTGTGATCACACATGATGCCCAAAAATCACGAAATTGGACATGTAGCTAGAGTTCGACATTACGGTCCCAACGAAATTGGTTTCGTCGAATTCCGACTCCGTATGCTCACACAACGTATTTTTAACTGTCAAAATACTGACTGTTTCTCACTCTAAAAATCCGTACGACCACACAGTGACTCTAAAAATCACGGAACTTGGAATCTAACAACTATTTGACATTGCGGATCCAACAAAACAGGTTTTGTTGAATTCCGACTTCGTTTGCAAAAGTGGCTATTTTTAACGCTCTAAATAGCCTATTAAAATACATAAATATATTTAAATATTAATAATTTAATATTATCGTATATCTTCACATATGATATCGTACAGCTCCAGAATATCATATCAGAATATACAGTTTGATATTTCAGATTTCAGATTATCTCGGTATTCAGTTCATATCGAAAATCCTTTTATAACGTATATAAAGCGTCGCAAATTATAAAGGAATTCTACAGCGACTTTTCTGAAATTTGATTTGGACGTACATCAAAATCTACACGACGAAATCCCGATTTTTCTCTTCCACTAGAAAGATATACTCCACCAGCTCCACGCGTTTCTTGTTTCACAGAAATCCGGCTTAAAACGAATCCTGTACATTCAGTTGAAGTTCAAATCGCCAAATAGCGAACTGCCGCGTCGTTACGCGCTCTATTTTAATTATATTAATATTCTACGTTCAAACTGATGTCGCTTTGAATATATTTGCCAATATAATTCAACTCTAAGCTGAATTAAATCTCGGGGATGACCCCGTTCACACTATATTGTCAATTCACTATTTTTGGTTATTCCTGATTTAAATATATTATTTAAATTATTTAAATTAATTAAATATTCACTTTATTTAATTAAACGACGATTAAATTCCCTACCTCACGATATATATAATTAAATTAATTAATTATAATACCTCTGCCAATGCGGGTCATTACATTCTTCCCCACTTAAAATAATTTCGTCCTCGAAATTGCTAAGTTAGAGGACGACCCTATATATTGGAATTCCTAAGATTTGTTTACCCTTTATTTCTGATTTCAACAGAACCAATTAATATCGACTAAAATATTAATTCTTCCGACTAACTAAAATTTTCAAAAATTCTGAAAATGTTCTAACACCTTAACTTTTCGAAATTTTTTGCCAGCACCTCCTTTGTACTGGTCAATATCTCAAACTCCAACTCGCCTCTCTGGGCCATCTCCAACCCAAAAGAAAATCAAACAGCCAAGCGGCTTGCCAATTCGGCTCATAAATCTCATGCTTATATCAAACGTAAACTTGTACCTTTTTGTCGGGTATATCAACTTTATCCCTTACACCTGTTATCAATCCACATATAATAATGTCATCTTAATCAATTTCCAATCTGTTTTTGCCCACAGATCAAACCATAGGCTTATACTCAAGTCCAACTTCATTTCCAATTCGAGTTCCAATCTCAATTTCAAACACTTAACTCCCCGACCCAATATCTTTTCAAAATCTCTATGTTACAAATCCCATTTTATCTTGATATTTTCTATTACCATTCAAATTCCACTTAACTGGGTTCCATTCCAGTTTGCTTCCACAATTTTTATTCAATTGCTTTTAAATTCAAACTGTCTTTTTACTGGGAGTTTCAAATCACTTTTCCATATCAAAAATCAAAGTATTTATTTCAAAGTACCAAAACAACTTGTTTTTCTCAAACCATTCAAAAACAAAATCTTTGGTAGTAATCCATCACTTAGCAGCTCAAAACGAACACTGATGATGTCGCGATTCATCATCAGGATTATTTCCCAGCTACCGAAGTGAGTTCAATACTATAGCACTTTCAAAACCCATTTTTAAACATTTCCACCTTGAAATCAATTCCAAATATCCTTTTACAATGTTGTAAACAAATTTAAAATCTCCCAGGATCTTAAAATTTACATATATTAAATCCATATTCATTTACAAACACCTTTCCCATTTCAGGGATTTTAAATTCCAATTCTGATCTAAATTCAGATTTAATTCATTCCAATTTTATATAATACACTTGTATAAATTCTGATTGGTTACATATAACCATTTCACATTTTATAATCTTATCTGATTATAATTACTACCAACACATCCTATATATGATAATATATCACATATCCATACTGTGTCGGTCCATCGTATTCAAGTGTTTATTTACTCCTACCGATACAGTGGATCAAACTGATCGACCAGAACTCATAAACAACTCAGCCAATGAATCTCCACAATATAAAACCATTTTTATATCAAATACAAATACGCACTCGTATATACACTCAAACTCAATCTAGGGTATTACTAACCCTATCTCTACCGAGTCACGCCACAGAGCCAAGGTAAACTTAACTTAAGCTCTGATACCAACTGTAACGACCCGGATTTTCGGTAGGCTTTGCAACCGTCCCCATCCTCCAAAGCAGCAGGTAAAACCCACTGTGGCTTACACTGGTACCCCAATACCATATTTTACGGCCAGCCTTTCGACTTCACAACCAACCCTACCAAAGGGACATGTAGGAGTAAGAGTCTCTCGTTCGCCACCTAACGAAAAGCGAGAACCCCCTATCATGCGCACACATGCCTAAGCACGCAACATGGACTGGTGTGAGTAAAACAGTTTAAACAAGTATATGAACAAGTAAACGATATCTCATAAGACCACGCCGCAGAACGGAACGGGTTTTTCCCTTATGAGAATCCAAAATATCTTTATATCAAAAACCTTTTGATATTATAATAATGTCTATGTACAAATAGATATCAACTCGCAGAAACGCTTTCGTCTCACGTTCTACATATATAGTATACAATCAAAATCGCAAGCACGTATTGGATAATGGATTTCCAACTATGACAAGGTATGGAACCACCTTCCGATCAGTGTACTCTAGGAACGATACACTGGAGTTCAACAAGAACATCTTGTAACTCAGCCACACATGACCGATCACTCATTTCGCTTGAGTGTATCGAATGTATATCACCAACGGTTGGGATCAGCAACCGTTCCCGTATATATATGGGACAGCATTGATAGATTTAAGAAACAAATGAATATTCACTAGATAGGTGATTATACACCCTACTTCGGTGCGACCGACTTAGCCATGCTGCCTGCCCGATTTCTGTCATTTACCGGTTGATGAGGCTAGAAGCTACGCTTTATCATTACATCAGATTTACTTCGAATGCCACATTGTCAGATCCATCGAAAATCACTAATTGACGTCTACAACAGTACATTACGTGTCAGCTAAAAGAAGTTTCCTTCTCCGCTTCCACTCTTGGTACGGTTGAAGAAATCAATGTACGTGACCTTTCTGGAAATACTCTGTCAGACATCCATCTTCATTCACTTAGAACATCACATTGTCATACCCGCCAAATCACAAATTGACTTATCCAAAAATAACACGGGTATACAGCTAAGAGAAACGAATTCCTCCGCCACCAAACGTGAATACGTTTGAACAGATCAACTTACGCGATCCATTGGATATACTCTGTCAGACCTTCGTCCATACAAGTTGTCCTGGGACTGGACAAACCGAAGGCACTATTCCGTATATCCATCTTAGTCACTGTTATCTAAGACTTATACAACAGCCATTGCATTTTACTCCGTCTTCAATTATCTTTGGCATATATGATTCGCGACGCTTATGCCAATACAGAGTGGTTCTTTGGATAAAAATCCAACCGGTCTCTCCATATTAACAACGTTAAAATGGTCAAAACTTCGATAGTCGGTGAGTTAACTATCAAAGAAAAACAAGTGTGCAAACAACGATATTATTTCCAAATGGAAATTATATCGAACAAACATCATTTAACATAAATCTCTTTAGTTCATTTATTTATCTCCTGTTTCCCTATATTCTAAATTCTTATTTTCTTTTATCAGAAAACATTTCTGATTCTCATTTGGAAAACATTTCCAAAACTCCTTTACGATCAAACCTTACCATTTCTTAGTTAAGAAGGAAGTCACTCAAGTTGGGGTATAATCACCTCTCAGACCTTAACTGAACAACGTTATAACTTCGAAATGGTCAAAGTTTATCTTTTAATCTTTAACAACTTCTTTACGCCTTTCTCGGATTCAATTTTACTAATCCACTTCTATATTTAAAACATTGGTTATAAGGATAACGTTATAATCCCTACTTCCGAATTATCTAACTTTAATTATAACTTCTATTCTTATTAGTGAATAATTAACCTAACACTTATTTATTTATAAATAAATAAATCTCTATTTAAACGCTGGAAAGTATAAGTACTTTCCCGAATTCGATATAATCGAATTTGCCGATTAACTCTCTTCGAGAAATCTCTATTTGATTAACTCTTCTTCGAATAACCTATATTTGATTAACTTCTTCTCGAATAAACGATATTCGATAATCTCTCTTCGAATAACTAATATTCGATAACTCTTCCTTTTCAAATATCTCATATTTGAAAATCTCACTTCGATTAAACTATAATCGATAACTCCTTTCGATGAAACTAACATCGATAACTCCTTTCGATGAAACTAACATCGATAACTCCTTTCGATGAAACTAACATCGATTACTCCTTTCGATGAAACTAACATCGATAACTCCTTTCGATGAAACTAACATCGATTACTCCTTTCGATGAAACTAACATCGATAACTCCTTTCGATGAAACTAACATCGATTAACTAACTTCGAATACCATATTCGATTAACTAACTTCGAATACCATATTCGATTAACTAACTTCGAATACCATATTCGATTAACTAACTTCGAATACCATATTCGATTAACTAACTTCGAATACCATATTCGATTAACTAACTTCGAATACCATATTCGATTTCTCCTTCCGAATACCATATTCGATTAACTTACTTCGAATACCATATTCGATTAACTAACTTCGAATACCATATTCGATTAACTAACTTCGAATACCATATTCGATTAACTCCTTTCGAATGTCTATATTCGATTAACTAACTTCGAATGTCATATTCGATTTACTTTATTCACTTTATAAAGATTTCCTTTTTAACAACGTTTTATTCATTTGAAAAGATTTACTTTTAAATAATGGTTCTACACTTTAAAAATGATTTCCTTTTTAAAATGTTCCCTTTCCAATTCTATTTGTAAATGGTTTACAAATATTTCCTTTTCAAATTTATTCTTGAAATATTCTAACTCCTTAAATTCCCGGGAAAATTCGCCATAACCTCCTTTGTATCGGGAGCATCGGGAAAATCCCCAAACTCGCCACATAGGCCTTTCCATTCAAAAAGAAATGCTTTGAATTTATTTCCTTTTCAAATATCTCCTATTTATAAATATTCCAATTTATAAATATTTCTTATTTATAAATATTCCACTTTATAAATATCTCTTATTTATAAATATCCCATTTTATAAATATTCTATTATTCAATATCACTTTGAAAAATCTCCTTTATCTACATTTCGGTATGTTATGGTATTCAATCATATCAAATCACGATGTTCAATATCGTCCAAGCACATATAATCGCCCACAGATTTTATATCACATCATATAACAATATATGAAAAACAATAAAATAACTGTTGAGGAATCCAGTCGGATTCCTCCAACCTGTTTCCCTGCATCCACAGATGTTACACAACATGATTGTCATCACTTTCAGTTCAATATGAATTATTCTGATAAACAGAATCAATATACAACTATATAACTGTTTATATTATATATATATAATATTTCATTAACTGACTAGCAGTTCCATCAAACAGTCAACACACAATCAAACAGACAATTTCTAACAGTTCTAAAAATACAACATGAAATTATAAACTGTACAGAGTTAGTGAGATTTACTCACATTTGCGCGTTAACCGATAAATAACGGTTTGCGTTATTTGATTCAGTCGGACAATTTATTTCGTCATAAATTGTAACTAGCACCGTTTCTCTCCCGGTCTGTCTCATTGTGTTGCTCCCGTCCATACGATCCCAACGCAACTTGTTTCGCTGATTTTCGACCCCGTATGACGAAGTTATGATAATAACAAGTTAGAGTATTATTTTATATAAACAAACATGGATTTTTTTTTTATTTTAAATAAAGGCCTTGACCTGTTTAAAGCCCATCGGCCCATCCATCTTTAAACCCGTCCGCACTATCTCCTTCTCCAAATCAAAATACAGGAGCCGCTCCTCCATACATCAACCACAGCCACACCTTCCACCCATTTCTCAACGAACTCCAAAAACAAAGATACCGCCCTCTTCTCCTTCGAATGAGCTTCTCCTCCTTCCCACTTTCATTAACCTCGAGCCTACCCTCCTTGGTGCGACTTCAGGACCTCGCGCGCCACTTACAGTAACCCATCGACAAAAATCTGCATCGGACCTCCTCAAAACTCGCGCACACCTTTTACTTGATGCGACAAACCCCACCCCCAACACCCATTCCTTCGATCGAACCCCCACTAGCTCGCCAAACCAAACCCTAGATCTCGCTGAGCAAAACTCAATACCCAATACCGACGTCGAGTTCTTCAAAACGCACACCAAGTTGAAGAGTAATGATTTGTGAATCCGAATATATACTTATCCTAATTTATAGGATTTATTTTGATTTTCATTTGAAATTAGGAGGATTGGATTTTCATTTCATGGAAGAACAGAAGTTGCGGCGTGAATTATTTCTGTGTTGACCAAATGAAGATTTAGGTTTTAAGGGGTTAAGGGGCTATTTATAGGATAACAAAATATCTAGATATTTTTATATTAATATTTTAATATTTTTATTTAATCCTTTATATTCATTTCTGACTTCTAAAAATCCGTGTGATCACACATGATGCCCAAAAATCACGAAATTGGACATGTAGCTAGAGTTCGACATTACGGTCCCAACGAAACTGGTTTCGTCGAATTCTGACTCCGTATGCTCACACAACGTATTTTTAACTGTCAAAATACTGACTGTTTCTCACTCTAAAAATCCGTACGACCACACAGTGACTCTAAAAATCACGGAACTTGGAATCTAACAACTATTTGACATTGCGGATACAACAAAACAGGTTTTGTTGAATTCCGACTTCGTTTGCAAAAGTGGCTATTTTTAACGCTCTAAATAGCCTATTTAAATACATAAATATATTTAAATATTAATAATTTAATATTATCGTATATCTTCACATATGATATCGTATAGCTCCAGAATATCATATCAGAATATACAGTTTGATATTTCAGATTTCAGATTATCTCGGTATTCAGTTCATATCGAAAATCCTTTTATAACGTATATAAAGCGTCGCAAATTATAAAGGAATTCTACAGCGACTTTTCTGAAATTTGATTTGGATGTACATCAAAATCTACACGACGAAATCCCGATTTTTCTCTTCCACTAGAAAGATATACTCCACCAGCTCCACGCGTTTCTTGTTTCACAGAAATCCGGCTTAAAACGAATCCTGTACATTCAGTTGAAGTTCAAATCGCCAAATAGCGAACTGCCGCGTCGTTACGCGCTCTATTTTAATTATATTAATATTCTACGTTCAAACTGATGTCGCTTTGAATATATTTGCCAATATAATTCAACTCTAAGCTGAATTAAATCTCGGGGATGACCCCGTTCACACTATATTGTCAATTCACTATTTTTGGTTATTCCTGATTTAAATATATTATTTAAATTATTTAAATTAATTAAATATTCACTTTATTTAATTAAACGACGATTAAATTCCCTACCTCACGATATATATAATTAAATTAATTAATTATAATACCTCTGCCAATGCAGGTCATTACATCAACGATCCTTTTTCTTTATCCATCATACTCAATTAATTCAAATTTCTTCTCAAAACAAAAGTCATCTTAAATTTCAAATTCTGCATAAATTAGATTTATGCATCCCAAATTATTCCAAATCTCTTTATAAACCTTTACTTATCCATCATTACATTGTAATGGGTCTAGGCTTAACAATCATCAACCAAACCTCCTTTCATTCAGTCTATTCACTCTTTCCCAAACCCTCATTGAAGAGTGTAGATAACATCTTCTCTTCAAGTTAGAGACTATTGGATTGAAAATTTCAAAAATCTAAATCTTTTATAATTTTTATTTCGAAATTATTTTTATTGTTATTCTAGATTCTTCTTTCTTAACTTATTAAACTAGGTATGTATTAATTCCAAAATATTTTATTTTGAAAATATTTGATAACTCAAAGTTTGACAAGTTTATTGTCGTTCTTACAGATGTTAGGCATATGCTGGCCAGGCGCATGACTAAAAAATCTCCAAGTACTAAATATCCTTACTTCAACTCCCAATGAAAATATTTCAAAAATCTTTCTTTTAAAAAAAACAGATACAGAAAGTACTAATGTGATATTGATATGTTGATTGTTCAGGAATCGCAGATACACAATGGTTTCGACTGGATCCCCCGTAAAACAACTGTACCCGTAGGAAATCACTTCCTGGCGAATTTCGTCATGGACAGATCAACAGAAGATATTTTAGAAATAAAAGAAAATCTGAGGTCACTGAGCGTTGACTGCTCTATCTCAAGGTCACGAAAACAAATTAAGAAAATACACGAGGATCAATCAAGTCACAAGGACAATTCATGTCACATAGACCAATCAAGTTATGAAGGCAATCAAGTCACGAAGGCAAACTGCTGCATTAAACAGGTGGCTTCATTCTACCTTTAGTGGCTCTAGTTGTTACATTTCCTACACTTATAGATATATCATGTGGACTGCAGGTACATGATGGTTACGCCTGGGTCCCCCAGGAAACATCCATACCCATAAGCTTTCATAGCTCTGCGGATTACGCCCTTATAATTCGATTGTAGATCACAACAGTCATAATGGTTACGCTTGGTTCCTCCAAGAAACATCCGTCCGCTGTAGGCTATCTGCAACCCCTGCGAATTTCGCTACACGGTCGAACTCAATGACTCTAGATCGCCACGATCACAATGTTACGTCTGATTCCCTCAGAAAACATCCGACCGCCGTAGGCTATCTGCAGCCCTACGAATTACGCTAGCAGTCGTGCTCAATGGCAACACATAAGTTTTATGTCCGGATAACCTACTGCCACCAGCAGCATATCCAAGCTCGAATTTCAAAGAGGAAGGTACTTTCTTTATTTTGCTTTGAAAACATATAATACTATATACATATACTATTTCAATTCATACTCCTCATAAATCATATTTACAATTTTCTTTCGAAATCATCTTTCCAATTACCTCATTCTTATATAAATTTTGTCATATCAGATTTTATTTCAATCGATTATCTTCCAACTCAACAGTTTTCAAATTCACTAAATTCTTATATATTTTGCTTATAAGTTCCGAACTTCTGTATCCAGTATGCATAATCGAATATCCTCAGATTTCCATTTAAATTTCAAAAACTTAGTTCTGATCTTTTAATCAATTCAGATATTTCATATACTTTAAAACTTTTATTTATGACTATCAGTTATGATTTTTTCTTTCCAGTTATTAAGTTCATCACTTCATTCACATCTTTATGCCCTTGAAATTTCTGAATTTTCCATTCTTATATTAAATTTTTCATTCACGCTTTATTACTCTTCCATATTCACATTCTTCGACCGTCAATTAGCAAGCGAACAATACCCTAAGTATCAACCACAAAGGCCGAAACCAACATCAGATCAACACTAGGGAATTATTCAACTTAACTAATCTCCAGTCAGTTTCTAAATTCCTTAACTTCATTTCTTTAATTTTTTATCAAATTATTTCTTATGCAAGTCTCAAATTTAATTTACGAATCCGAATCTCTTACGTTTTGCAGCCCTTCGTTCTTGACGCGCGGCTCTTGGATAATCAGTTCTTGTCGCATTTATCAAAATCCATTAGCCTCTCACGGTCTTTTGAAAAACATTTACAAGTATCATATTCATATTTTTACATTTCTACAAATCTCTTATTATTTGGAGAACATCTCTGTATATTTACAAATCCTTATTCTCTACAGAAAACATACTTTATTCTTATAGGAAACATTTCAAAATTCGTTATTTGGATTAAAACAGATATAAAATAAAACACCACTATTCCTGCTTAACCATCAACTTACTTCACTTAACCAACTCTTAGTATCGAACTTTAATCATTTCTTAGTCAACAATGAAGTCAATCAAGTTGGGGTATAATTACCTCTCAGACCTTACTGAATAACATCATCAACCTGGAAAAAGATAGAGTTCACAACTTCGAATATGAACAAAACATTCATCCTTGTAACTTCCGAGCTCGAGTTAAGAATTTACTTCTTTTATAGAAATCGCTGATTATAACAATAATTCACGCCTTTGAAATATTTAATTTTAAAGTATACTTTATCCTTAATAAACAATTTATTAATAATATATTAAATTTTAAATTAAAATGGAAAGTAAACGGTACTTTCCTGAAATTAGATCTAATTGATTTCCATAAATAACTTCCTCTCGAACAATCTATTATTCGATAAATCTCATTTGACTTATATTCTGAACTTCAGAAAAATCTCACTGTACTAGTCAATTCCATTTCCTTTATCCCAATTTCATTCGCACATTCTTTCTTTCACACATTATTTACTTCTAAAAAGTAAATATTATTTCTTTTATACCAATCTGGAATCATCGCCTCAAATCAGCTTTGATTTCATTTAACTACGGGTTCAAATCTCTTTAAAATCTCCATTCATATTTCGCTTCACCTCATTAAGATTCACTTCATTTGTAACTCTCATTTACCATTATTATAACTCACTATCAAATTCATATATTTGACTACACATTATTGGTTTGAAACCAATTATAATTTATCACGTCACGTTCTGCATAATCTAAATAAATTAGGACTAAAATTTGACACTACCGAATTCCAATTATTACCTACTAGATTTAAATGTCATATTTCGAATGTCGAAATAAAGTTCCTCGTTTCATCCTTGAAATGATTTCAAAATTTCTCATTTTCACTCAAATTCCATTTGAATTCTTATTTCCAATTTATTTCGGTTATCTTTGATTTGCTAAAATACATGATTAGGGAGATCGATTCATCGATTTTCTTATACTTATCCTCTTTTTGTATTATTCGATGATGGATTCAAGACTCAAATCTAAGTGAACTTATCGAAGAAAACCTCTCACATCCTGGATTCGAAGACTTCTGAAGACTGGGAATTTCGAACAGAATTTTCAAATCTCAAAAATAAATTTTTATTTTCAAGATCCGTTTTTAAACTCGATAAGCTACGCTTTGAATAAACCAAAGCTCTGATACCACTTGTGACGTCCCGCCTTTTTGACCGCTTCAAGTTGATAATTATACCAACTTAAAATGTCTAAATCGATGGAGCGTATTTAGCTTACAGAGCTTTAAAACAGAATTTAACACGAAAACAAAGAATAAATAAATAACACAGTATTGAACAGCGAAATAAAACTTTTATATATAATAAAAATTTTGATAACAATATTTTTCTATATACAACAGAATTTTTAAACGACTTGAATACAAGAAAATATTTACTATTTCTGAAAACTTCAGAGCGCGCGTCTTCGAAATCCCCAGCTTTTTCAATCTTCGAATCTTAAGCTGAAATCTCTAAATCTATAACGCTTAGGGTCTGACCCGAGCGTTCCATGCAGAACATAAAACACTCGAGTCAGGATTAAATCATAGTTCAAGTAAATTAACTTCAATATAAACTGAAATATAATAGTTAATCCCAACATCTATGTCATATATAAATAAATAGTTGTGATGTCAGTTCATATCAGTATAACTGGATCAAGCATGGTATCTGCTCATATCAGTGTATTTAGATCAAGTGTGGTATCTACTCATATCAGTTTTCATTTCAGGGATGAACGATCTCGTTGTTTGCGAGTGTACGCGTATGTGTATATATATATATATATATATATACACACACACACATGTACACCGCCTTAGCTTTTTGAATCGAGGAGGAGAAAGGGGCACAGGTGGTTCCAGATGTTTACATACACAGTATGCCGTGCAAATAGTGACCAGTCAAATAACTCAATCTACTTGTAGATTCTTGTGCAACACACAGTGCAGGCTAAATTTTATGGCACAATTTCAAGACAACAGTCTAGTGGTAAGACTCACGGCCTAAAAAAGAAAATGGAGAATACAACAAAATGGGTACACATACTCAGGCTAATATGTTAAATTTTTATGATCAGTATAGGCATTTAGTCCAATCAATTTATAGATTCAAGGTTTCATTTAATTGAGACATCAGATGTTCATGATTTCATGACTTCAACAAAGCCTTAACCAACATGTATTAAGTATTTTCAGGCAACATGTAGTTAATGCATCATTTGACAAGATAGTCCAGATTTGTCAATTAAATTGGTAGGCCATGTTAGTGATTACATATGCATGCAACATATAGCTAACGCATCCATTTTTCAAGATAGTCCAAATTTATCAATTAAATTGGCAGGCCATGCAAGTGATTAAATATAAAAAAAAACTTTGAACGATAAACTATTGCAAAACTTCTTGTCTCTGGTTCTCATATTTTTCTTTCTTTATTTTTTTTCTTGATCTACTGCAATTTGTTGGAGCTGTTGTCGCCTATGAGTATCAACCCTTCCTAGATTTCTAATCTACTTTTAATCATAAATCACATTTAATACAATGGATCAGAGGCTGTATTTAACTCATTTCCCATTTTTAAAAGTTACAAGTCATCCAATTGTTACTAGCCTGGGACATACACATTTATTTTGTCTAATTGAACAAAAGTTTTTATTTGTCCTTTCTCATAGCCCGGGAAGCCGTGAATAGTACCAGGACGGGATACTGACCTGGGAAGTCCTCGCGCTTGAGTACGGGAGCCGTTGGCACTGGGTATCCACCACCTTTCTCATAGCAGCAAACAGTTATGAAATGCTTATGCTAATTAAATAATGAAGTGTATTTCATATTCAACGGTAGTCTAAATATTTTTTTCTATGACTGCAACTTCATCATTGTCATTTTCTACCCATAAATGCACTGGAGTCCTACCCCAATATGTAGACCAAGAATTCACAAATTTTGAAGCCAACAAACTTTCAACAAAGTTCGCAAATTGTACTGTATCTAACATGTCATTTATTTGCCTATACATTAAGTGATACGTTTCATTAATTTAAGTTACCATCACCCATTTTATCCTACATATCAAATGGAATGCCAATTTGATATAGACAAACTCATAATCATTTATAGGAAATAATAATCATTTCTGTATATTTTTCATATAAGTTAACAAAAAATTCAAAATAGATAAACCGATATTCCTTCATACGACTCTTAGTATTCCTAATTTGATATGAACACCTTCTCTTTCCATGTATACTGGATATTATGTTCGCATACAACATGGACAAACTAGAATTTCGGAACACACAAAATGTCATATGCTATGAATTGAAACATTTTCAGGCTGCAACTAGGATCCTGGCTTGCCATCTTATCAGTGTAAGACAACATATTACCGCAAGGCACTAGAGTGCAAATTAGAGGAGTAGCTATTCATACACAGGTTGGAGCTTTAAAACATGTTTTAAAATTATTATTAATTTCTTTTATATTTTTCTACATTAGGAGCCTTATAAGTATGTACCTTTTAATTATATATAGCTTGAAGTAAGTGCATGAAAATACACCACTATGTAGTGTGATAACACTGACAGTGTACATGCATACATCAATAGATAATGTGCCAACAATCAATGATTTTTCATGCACATGCACACATAAGATACAAGCACTCATTCATACATAGGAAGCTCTTAAAGAAAACATGATTACTCTAACAAATAGATTTGGTGATGTCTGCAAACTGGCACTCTATATGATCTGCATTTTGTATTTAAGTACATATCTCAAGTTTAGAGTAACTAGGTTACAGAGCAATAGATTGACAAAAATAATACCAATTAGATGTAGTGGATGAAGCATCTGCTTAAGTTAATACCACTTTTCCTTTAAATCTTAGGCATATAAAGACCTTTTGAAACTTTAACAAGAAAAACTAAAACCATTCAATCCTAGCATATGCCTTTATATGGTATAAAATCTGAATCTAGGGACGAAATTATCATTTTTAGTCTTATCAGGTTTCTATGTTGTAAAACAAGTATCCCCTCATATTTTCAATATGTCAAATGCCAGTATGACCAAAACATTAGACAACACTATATATATAATGATCAATATGAAATTAGGCACAAGGAACAAAAGAACCAATATAATGTTCTGCTTATTTTTTTGAAAATGATCGGAACTACGTCTGGGACTAAAAAAATATACTGCAACAGTTGCTTTCTCCAACTCTAATTTTTACTACAAAATTCGGTAGTATGCGGTTAATTAAAACCGTACAAATGGTCTAACTTTACATATGTTCCAGGTGACATAGTCTTAGTTCAGGAATGAGAATCACATCCTATCCATTATTAACAATCAAAGATATAACGAAAATTTTACACCTAACAAGATCAAGCATAATTTTCTTAAATAAAGTTTAGTTGAGAAATTACAAAGAATCTGCATCTTTATTTTACTGTAACCACTCATACAACCATGCCAAATCGGCACATCCTCAAGAGTTTATCCTTAGTAAGGTATTCCCAATTTGTATTAACTTAAACTATAAACCAACAATGCTCCTAGATTCCGCATGTGTTAGAAGTTGAAATTTGACCCTGGAATTCAATGCATCAGTTTCAAATTTATTTTCAGAATTCATTCACCATTTCACGATCGAATTAATCAATAACAGTCACACAAATCATGGTAGTCACAGTCATCAATGAGCATGTAGCATCAAAAATAACAATACAGCTACATGAAGTAAAATTCAAACAAAGAATTTCAACAAATCAGTTTTTAACTATCGTATTCAGTTTAAATTGAAGTTAGATTACTTGAAACTAATGTTAATCGCGAGTGAGATACTCACCTCTAACAGTAGAAAGGAAGCGTGCACAGTTAACAGATTTGGTGCTGGCTTCGCGACGGTGCTTGCGGTTTTCAAGTGGCGATTGGATACGCTAGGCGGTGGCTCGTAGATTCAATTAGAGTATAAAGTTGAAGTGGAAGCCATTAAAATACGAAAGGCGGAGGTGTTTTCGCTGCTGAAGAGATTGAAGAAGTTTTTAATTGCTGCGGAGGCCATTAAGAAGGGGAAAAGCTTCGATTTTTATTTGGAAAGAAAGAACGATTTTTTAGTGAAGGAAATGGGGAAATAGAATTTCAATTTATAAAGAACGAACTATGGCATCCAAGAAAACGTGGGAAGCACCGCATTAGATAGTATGTGCGAGAAGGAACCCCTTATTTAATTAATTTATACTTTATGGTTCTTTTTATCTTTTACTGCCATGTTATATTTTTGCATTTCCACAAACGGATTCCAATCGTAATGAATTTTGATATGCTGCTAAATATTCACGTTCTGGACCCAATAAAATTATCCTGGTTGTAATCCAACTCCATCTGTATACGACATTATTTCATTTTTAAATTATTTATCGGTTCATTGATTTTATTCCGTGCGTTCATCAACAGTTCTACTCGCTTCCAAATTTGAAATGTTAAATTTCAATTCCTTATATATAAATATACACATCCCTAAGTCGATTTTCCTTTTTTTAATTATCAAATAAAATCCCTCATTCATTTAATGTTAATAACGTTATATTTTATATCCAATCATTTATATTTTCCATTGAATTTCAAATCTACTTCAATTCAAATATTCAACAAAACTATTTGATCTACCATTAAATATCGAATGCAATTCAACTCAAAACAATATATTCGATTTTAATTTCTAACCCTGCTATCAATATATAATTGATTATTTGTAGTTAAATCTTTTAATAAATTCCATTTTTCCAATTGTAGAAATTTTTAGGACGTTACACAATTCAAACTATAATCTTCATATCTATACTCTTCAAAACAATCACTTCAATGGCTTCCTCAAGTTCATCTCAGAAATTGAAGTTAACCAAAACCATCAATGGTTATCTTCATAATGATAGAGAAGCTATTAAAACCTATGTTGACTATTTAGAAAATGCAAAAGTCAATACGGGTGCTTTCACCATCTTTGGAGACTTTCCATCCTATGATCTTATCCCTCTCTCTTCAATCACAATGAAGTATTAAGCTTAACTGACTCTCGAGATAACGATGAAGTGTGTTACCGAAGCTTGTCTAGATGTTCTATGTGAATCTTAATCGCTGATTTTTCAAAGGGAATGAAGACCAAATTTGGAGTAGCGTCAAAGGCACGCAAATTGTTCTATATTGCGAAATCTTGGGCAATATCTTCAATTGTAGAAGCTTGAGCTCGGATTTTTCGGATTTTCAAAATTGATGAAACCGATTTAGAGACTTGTCATGACATATTTGAAAGCGATGCTCAAATGGAATTCAAAAATCATTTTTTCCGTCCAAAATCAAGAATCGTAAACCTTCTCCTTCAAAATATCATCACTCCTCATTTCGGAAGCTTTAACAACCCAACTCTTAAGGTCCAAAAAAGCACTCTTTGCTATTATTGAAGGCTATATCATCAATTGGGCCGACATGATCTTAAGAGAGTTCAAGCCCATAGAAACTTCATCTAGAGAAAGCACTCTTTATTATGTAGTTTATCTCACTCGCATTTTCAGATATTTCAGAGTGAATCTTCACGGAGAAGAATTTGTGCCAAGAAAGGTGTTTGACTCCTCAAACATGCACCTTATGCAAATTCCTCTCACTTTCAAACCTTATGAGACATTCGAAGACAAACAAGCTTGAACGCAACAAGAACAAGAACTATGGAAATCGGAGAAAAAGAAGAAGAAACTTATTTAGAAAGTGTTAAGTGACCAATCAACACTAGAATCATTTCTAGAAAGATGATTGTTCAAAATCAAGTGAAGATAGTCAACAATCAAAAGAAGCTCAAAACGAATTTTTCCAAAATGACTAAGTTCCTGAGAAAGATAGGAAGAAAGCTTGGAATTTCATCTTCCTCATCATCATCCTTTGAAAATTAGCCTATCTATTTTAATTTATCTTTAAAATTGGTTTGTATTTGCTTTTGAATCTCGTATTTAATGTGTCTTAATTAGTTGGATGTATTTGCTTTTATGAAGTAATGAATGGAGTTATATTTATGTCAAAATCATCATAAAGTTACTGTAAAAACTTTAGAATTAAATATAATATAATATAAGAACAAAAGATTCAAAATTTTCAAATTTTCAATTTTTTTTAATAAGTATGTCAACATACATACTTGCCTATGTCGACATATAACTACCAGATTTTCAATACTTCCCAAAATTTAAAATTAAATAACTAACACATGTCCATTCAAATCCAATGAATTCCGGACCCTATTTAAGCCGATTTCTTCCAGAAAAATTCATTATTTCATTTATCCTTATTCTTCATTCATTTCTTATCAAAACTATGACAAATCCAATTCATAGTCTAAGTAAAAATCTTAAAGAAACATTGAATTCCTTCAAGAACAACCTCTCTATAATACTATGAAACTAGCGTCATCTTGAATTAAGCCAAACAAACATGTTTGAACAGTAAGAGAATCATTTTGATGCCATTCATAAGCTAATCTCTTCTCTTTTTAGAGATGAAAGTAACATTCTCGCTAAGGCACCACCAACAAAAGAAGATGAAGATTGGGAGGTCATGAAGAAGGATCTTATCTTTGGAGAAGACGGTTGGGTAGAAGTCCCAAGAAACATTTGATTGTTTGGTATGATTTGATTGGTTTGATTTGTTTGAACTTATGATTGATTTGAATTACGTGACTTAAAACATGTACATTAAAACATATGTAAATTAATACTTGGATTGGTGTGCTTGGATTGATTTGGGTATATGACTTAAAACATATGTAATTATGATATTTTTAAATTGGTTCGTATACTAAGTATTGATTATTGTATAATAATATATTTAGGGGGAGTATTTTAAGATTATAGATATATTTAGGATTCAGGGAAAGTACTTTACTATAGGAATTATTTAGTTAGTTATAGGATTTAAGGGGAATATTTTTAGAATTTCTTTTTGATAATCCAAAAGGGGAGAAATTATGAAATATAGACATAGTAGTTTAAGCAGAATATATAGGATTCATATACACATGGGGAATATTAGAAGGATCAAACATCAACAGGCATGCACAGGTATGATACTTTATAAACTAAGGTTGTCATCATCAAAAGGGGGAGATTGTTGGAAAATGGAGTTTGGATGACAACAACCTTATTTCATATTAATTGATAATAAAATATACTAACATCTCTATCCAGAATATATATACACACACACATATATGCAGGATTTGTATACATGAATTAATACTGAAGAACATATAGTTTTAAGAGTTTTAAAGATTCAAGAGATTCAGAATTCAGAGAAGATTCAAGACTCATGAGTAATCAAGATTTCAAGAGTTCAAGATAAATATATTAATAAAAATCTACTTTATGTAAGACTCTGACTAAAACTCCGGGTTCAAATTCAAATTCAAATTATGTTTTTCAATGGTTTTCAAAATTCAAATTCTATTTCAAAATTCTAATTAAGTGTCTCTATTTTACTTTTGATTTTAAACTCAAGTTTTAAAAATTATAAGGTTATACCTGTTTGTACAGTTATACTTTATATTTATATAGTTTTAAACTTTATAATTTTATAAATATGATTATATAATTTATATTTATGATTTCATAAGATTTCCTATTATAACACTTATTTACATCACTATGTTTCAATTCATGAATTTCCAGAATTATATATATATATACACACATACACACACATCAAAACACCTGGAAAATACTTGAATTTTAATTTTTAAACTACATATGTCGACATACATAGTTAGCCATGTAGACATATAACTATCACATTTTTAATTTTGAAATGAAATGTCTTTTCACTATTTGTAACGTTCCAGAAGCATAGAAACTTTCAAATCATATAAACAGGGGCATATTTCAAACTTTTTCATCATTCTTCTTCCCATCTTCATCTCCTTTCATTACACCATTATTATATCATATTTTTATGATTTCTACACTTATACTCTGCCGATTTCAGGTCTAACTATATAAAATTTCTTGTCCTCTCACTCTCTACTCATTACTCTCTAAATCAAAGTGCTATTGAAGAGATATAGGGTTGTCATAATCATTTGGGATACTTTTATGATAGTTTTGGAAACGTTGTGTTCCTTGTAACCGTGAAATCAAGGAAGGAAACGGAAGTAACCTTGTAGCCGGGGAAATCTAGGGGAATATACTTGATCAAGGGTGTTTGGAATCAGTGGTAACCTTGTGGCCGTGAAATCAAGGGTGTTGTACTTAGATATTGATGTAGTAATAAAAACTCTGCGCAATCCAGCATTGCGTGGGACTGGACGTAAGAGTAATTCGAACTAGTATAAAATCCGGTGTGTTCTTTCCTTTTTCCGCATTTTATTTTTGTTTATTTCTGTGTTTATGTTTGATTCTGTGTCTGTGATCATATCTATAGTGTGTGACTCATATAGTAGATCATATTAGTTTTAGAATTTCTTCAATTCCTTAAAAACACTATTCACCCCCCCTCTTGTGTTAGTTTCGCCTTAATGATCCATTATGCATTCCCTAACACCTCTTAGTCACATCATCAATGCCCAAGTCTCCAAAAATCCGAAAGCAAGTATCAAGCCATCCTTGAATCTCTACAGTCATCTCTTCCCTTTAAACGGCTTCCCTCCTAGAGTGGCGAAGTATTTACATAGCTTCTCGAATTTCACAATCCTAGGTACTTGCACCTGAACCCCAGCATCTACCGCGGCTATCTCAAAAGCTGGTACCCTCATCATGATCGTTGTCATCATGGCCTCGATCATAGTTAGGTAATCAGGTACACCGCCATCTCCCCCTCTAGGAACAGTCTCCTCCCTAGCAGTACGTCTCAACGTGCGATGACTCATTCTAAACCTAAAAATAAAATGATTAGTCCACATAAGAGAAAAAATGCAAATGGAGTTAATATGTCTCTCATATGTCATAACAGCTTCTATCTTTAGCTAAAACCGATTAACTAGAGCCTTGATACCAAATGTGACGACCGCCCATAACTTCTACACTTAACAAGAGGAACAATGCACTCAAAGATGTGCCAGGAAGCTATGGACGATAATCAGGGTAGAATGACACACACAAAACCTATTGTAGAACTCACAAAGAAAGGATAAAATATAATAGAACATACACAACAGGCAAAAATAGTGAAGCAGAATTGAGCAGAATCTTAAACTTTTCATGACATCAAGAAATATCCATACATCACTGGAGTACATCATAAGAGTCTGTACAAAATGCCTCACTATAGATCACTCAGAGAATACATCAAATACAATAGCAGAAAACAACAAATAATAGATAGTAGGAAATAATACGTCAGCCCCCTTGTAGTGACCCGAAAATCCGGTCCAATTTGAGCTGACTAAATAACACAAGTCCAACCCCAAATTGCACTTGAAATTCAAGAAACTAATAGAAAGAAGATAGAGGGTGAGGATAGATAAGGTAGAACTAGTAGAATAGAAGAAGAAGAACATCATCATCAGAGTAAACACGAATCTCACAGCGGAACGAATAAAATATAACATAACTTTTTGAAATACAAACAGTTATATATACAATAGCACTTATCAGAGTACAACACTTACAACAACAACGGAAATAATAATAGCTATAGAATCCTGAAGCCTCCTGCTCCAAGCTCTCCAAGTGTATCTGTAAAATCCCGACTACTTAACTGCCCATACAAATTTAGGCACCCAAGAGTTTAGGGAAAACAAACAAATAAACTCCGGGTCAGTCATGGGACTGGTGTGAATAAAACTCCTAACACTTGGTTTAATAACGGATATATCATAAGACCACGCTGTGAAAACGGAACGGGTTTTCCCTTATAAAAATCAAAACAACTTTGTAAAGCAATATCATTCTGATATTATAATAATGTCTAAGTACAAATAGATATCAATCTAGCAGAAACGCTTTCATCTCACGTTCTACTATATAGTATAAGATCAAAACCGCAAGCACGTATTGGGTAATGGATTTTCAACTATGACAAGGTACGGAACCACCTTCCGATCAGTGTACTCTAGGAACGATACACTGGAGTTCAACAAGAACATCTTGCAACTCAGCCACACATGACCGACCACTCATTTTGCTTGAGTGTATCGAATGTATATCACCAACGGTTGGGATCAGCAACCGTTTCCCGTATATATATGTATATATATATATATATATATATATATATATATGAGACAGCATTGATAGATTAAAGAAGCAAATGAATATTCTCTAGATAGGTGATTATACACCCTACTTCGGTGCGACCGACTTAGCCATGCTGCCTGCCCGATTTCTGTCATTTACCGGTTGATGAGGCTTTAGGTTACGCTTTATCATCACATCAGATTTACTTCGAATGCCACATTGTCAGATCTTTCTAAATCACTAATTTGACGTCTACAACCATACATTACGTGTCAGCTAAAAGAAGTTTCCTTCTCCGCTTCCACTCTTGGTACGGTTGAAGAAATCAATGTACGTGACCTTTCTGGAAATACTCTGTCATACATTCATCCATACAAGCCATCCAGGAACAGGATGAACTGAAGGTACTATTCAGTACATCCATCTTAGGCGCTGTTATCTAAGACTTATACAATAGCCCTTGCACTTTACACCGTCTTCAATTATCTTTGGCATATATGATTCGCAACGCTTATGACAATACAGAGTGGTTCTTTGGATAATAATCCAACCGGTCTCTCCATGTTAACAACGTTAAAATGGTCAAAAACTTCGATAGTCGATGAGTTAACTATCAAAGAAAACTCGTGTGCAAACAATGATATTATTTCCAAATGGAAATTATATCAATCAATCATCATTCAACATTCATCTCTTTAGTTCATTACTTTACTTATCTCCTGTTTCCATATATTCAACATTTCTTATTTTCTA
Source organism: Allium sativum (assembly GCA_030737875.1). NCBI lineage: Eukaryota > Viridiplantae > Streptophyta > Magnoliopsida > Asparagales > Amaryllidaceae > Allium > Allium sativum. The sequence continues at coordinate 388,712,786 of CM060912.1, read as the reverse complement.
ATTTTAGAAAATATACTTTATTAACAATGGAAAACATTTCCATTTCCTTCATTGGATTTAAACTGATGTTTTAAATAAACATCGCTATGCCAACTCAAACCAATTACTGAATTCACTTAACCATCATTCACTATCAAACCTTACCATTCCTTAGTTAAGAAGGAAGCCAATCAAGTTGGGGTATAATTACCTCTCAGACCTTAACTGAACAACGTTATAACTTCGAAATAGTAACAGTTTATCTTTTAAACCTTTAACAACTTCTTTACGTAACTCTCGGATTCAATTTACGAATCCACTTCTTTATTGAAAACATTGATTATAACGATAACGTTATAATCCCTACTTTCGATATATCTAACTTCAATTATAACTTTTATTCTTTAATTCGAATAATTAAACCTAACCCTAATTTATTAGTGTATACTCTTGATTTAAAAACCGGAAAGTAAATATTACTTTCCCGAATTCGATATAATTGAATTCGGCGTATAACTCTCTTTCGAGTAATCTCTATTGGATTACTCTTCTTCGAATAACCTATATTCGATTGTCTCTCTTCGAATAACTTATATTCGAAATCTCTATCTTTCGAATAAACTATATTCGTTCTCTTCCTTTCGAATACGCTATAATTGATAATCTCCCTTCGATTAAATTAATCGATAACTCCTTTCGATTAAACTAATCGATAACTCCTTTCGATTAAACTATAATCGATAACTCCTTTCGATTAAACTAAAATCGATAACTCCTTTCGATTAAACTATAATCGATAACTCCTTTCCTTTATCTCTATTCGAATAAACTATATTCGACTAACTCTATTTAACTCCATTTAACTCTATTCAACTCCATTCGAATAACTAATATTCGATAACTCTATTTACTCCATTCGAATAACTAATATTCGATTAACTCTATTTAACTTCGTTTAACTCTATTTGAATAACTAATATTCGATAACTCTATTTAACTCCATTCGCTTGACTCTAGATCGCGACGATCACAATGGTTACGCCTGATTCCCTCAGGAAACATCCGACCGCCTTAGGCTATCTGCGGCCCTGCGAATTACGCTAGCAGTCGTGCTAAATGGCATCTTATTTGGATTAACTCTATTGGTTTAACTCTAACTGATTTATTCTAACTGGTTAACTCTAACTGATTTATTCTACTGGTTAGCTCTAACTGATTTATTCTAACTGATTAACTCTAACTGGTTAACTCAAATCGATTAACTCTATTTGACTGACTCGACTCGACTAACCCCTTTCGAATAACATATACGATTAACTAACTTCGAATACCATATTCGATTAACTAACTTCGAATAACATATTCGATTAACTAACTTCAAATACCATATTCGATTAACTAACTTCGAATACCATATTCGATTAACTAACTTCGAATACCATATTCGATTAACTAACTTCGAATACCATATTCGATTAACTAACTTCGAATACCATATTCGATTAACTAACTTCGAATACCATATTCGATTTACTTCTTTCAAATACCATATTCGATTAACTAACTTCGAATACCATATTCGATTTCTCCTTTTATAACGTTTATCCATTTAAAAAGATCCCCTTTTTAACAACGTTTTATTCATTTATAAAGATTCACTTTTTAGTAACGGTTCTTCACTTTATAAATGTTCCTTTAATAACGTTATCCTTTTTATAACGGTTTCCTTTTTATAACTTCTTGTTCCGTTATAAACCAATTTCCTTTTTATTAACTCTATTTATTTTCTAAATATTCCCTTTTCAATTCTATTTGTAAATGGTTTACAAATATTTTTTTTTCTACTTTATTCTATTTGCAAATGGTTTGCAAATATTTCCTTTTTTCTATTTTATTCTATTTGCAAATGGTTTGCAAATATTTCCTTTTCAAATTTATTCTTAAAAATATTCTAACTCCTTAAATTCCCGGGAAAATTCTCCATAATCTCCTTTGTATCGGGAGCATCGGGAAAATCCCCAAACCCGCCACACAGGCCTTTCCATTCAAAAGAAAATGTTTTGAAATTATTTCCTTTCTAAATATCCCCTACTTATAAATATTCCAATTTATAAATATTTCTTATTTATAAATATTTCTATTTATAAATATTTCTTATTTATAAATATTCCATTTATAAATATTTTATTTTCACTATCACTGTGAAAATTCCCTTTATCAACATTTCGGTATGTTATGGTACTTAACATATCAAATAACGATGATCAATATCGTCCAAACACATACAATTGATAATAGATTATATATCACCTCATATAACACAATATATGAAATCAAACAGTATTATCAATATTGAGGAGTCCAGTTGGACCCCTCCAACCTGTTTCCCTGCATCACAGATGTTAAACCATATAATTAACATCACTTTCAGTTCAGTACGGATTATTCTGATAACAGCATCAATATATAATATTTAACGGTTTATATATATATATATATATATTTATATAATTTCCACTAACTGACTAACAGTTCAATCAATCAACCAACACACAGCAATCAACAGATGATTAACAATTATAAAAATATAACTGTTCAGAGTTGGTGAGTTCTACTCACATTGGCAGTTCATCGTTAAAGAACGATAAACTGTTGTTTGATTTGAATCAAACAATTAAATTTGCCGTAATTCAAACGAGCTCCAATCCACTCCCAGTCAGTTCCATTGTGGAGCTCTCGTCCATACGGTCCCAACGCGACTTACGGTTCGTCAATCTGATATCGTATGCTCAAGTTACGTAATTTACAAGTTTGAACACATAGTTCGAATTAAAACAAATTTTATTTAATTTAAAAATGAATGGGCTTTAAACCTTTTGACTTGGCCCATTTGCCCAAACCCACTTCCACCCTTTCTTCCTCTATCGTGAGCACTCCAGGAAAACACGATGTAAAATCCATGGCCATTTTCGATTCCTTTGATCCCTCTTTCTTCTTCAATACCTCATAACAATCCTAACCGAATATACCAACGATTTCCTCATCCACTCCTTTACACACCCATACCAATTTTGCCCTGCTCGAACTCAGCTACCTCCCCACGGTTTTCTCCACTGCTCCAGTGATGCACGTCACTTCTGTGTTCGGAATCCCCCCAAAAGTACACATACGAACTCGATTTACCCTCCTCAACGCAAATCCGAACACAAATTTGCAAAGCAAAGCTTCAAATCGCCAGAACTTCAAACCCTAGAGTTACTGTAACGACCCAGATTTTTCGTCGATTTATTTTAAATATTTAATAAGGGTTTAAATATTGAATTTATAATATAAATGGTATTTTATTGGGTTATTGTTTAAATAATCGTAATACGATGTATTTTGATAATTATCGAAATATGAGAAGTTTGAAATAATTCAGTTCGAAGATAAAACTGAACCATGATAATAGAAATTCATTTATGAAGAATTTATTTATTTTGAATTTAAAATGATTTAGTATGGCTATTTTAAATACACGTTCAAATAAATTGTATAATCTGTTTCGTTGAATTCAGAATAGTGAATAATGTTGGGAACATCAGTTGTTTTGCTGAAATAGTGGTTCGTGGTTTTAAGTTAAAGGACCATGGGATATTTTCGAACAGGAAATAAAATCAAATTCAAATCAATGTTTATAAGGAATAAAAATATATAATATAGTGAAAAGAAATGCGGCCGACCTATCTCTCACCTAAAGCTACCCTAAGTAGTAAAATCACGCAGATGTTTCTTCTCGAGCACAATTTTCTGTCTTCCCTCTTCGTCATCAGGGAAACATCAATTTAATGGCCGACTTTTTGCTCCCTACCTCGAGCAGCAATACTTGTTCCCTCCCTCTTCTATAAATACGCGCCGCCCCTTTCTTTCTTCATTTTCCTTTCTGAAATAAAACCCGATATCCCCCTCAAATCCTTCAGAAAAAAAAAAAAGAAAAAAAAAAACTGAAATCAAAATCGAACGCGAGACTCCAGAGTTCGACTTCGGGGATTTTAGCGCGAGTTCAACATCAAGGTGGTATTCGCGATTCAGGCACACTCAAGGTTGAAATTTAGGTGCGTTGGGGTCTGTTTGAGGATCGAGATTTGGAAAATCGAAGTCTGAAGGGTTGCGATGCCTAGGCACAGTTCGGTGGTGCTGCTGATTACGTGAAAAGGTTGATTGATGATGTGGGGAGGGCGCGCTGTTGAAATCGACGGTGAAGTCGAGGGCGATGTTGGTCACGGGATGCGGTTCGGTGGGTGTTCTGACCATCTTAAAGGGTGCGATGAGGGATTCGAGTTAGGGTTTCGGTCTGTGAATGTCTGGTGATGATCGAACTTGTAACTCGAGTGTTGAACGAAATGGTTGAAGTGGGATTAGCAGTGAAATTGTGGAGGAAATTGGTTTGTTATAGCTGATGTCGAACTGGAGTATGGCAGGGTAGTTGGCAAAAGAGGGGGATCAGATCTGTGAAGATGGAGATAAGGCTGGTATGCGAAGCAGGAAAGAAGAAGGGTTTCACAGTGGGTCGACATCAGTAAGGTTCAAAAACAATTTATTTGAAATGATTCGAGATGACTGGTAACTAAGACGATATGGAAATAAAATGGATATTCAACAATGGAAAATCACGGTGAGTAAATCTCACTCACCTTTTATTTATAATTATTTTTATTTCATTAAAAATAATTGTCGTTGTGCTCGTTTGAATTTTTCTGCTTGTTTTATATATATTAGTTATTAGGCTATATATATATATATATATATATATATATATATATTGGGTTGATTGATTGGTTGGATTCCCGCAGTCTCATTAGCGGATGGCCGCAGTTTCATAGCGGATGATTACCCTATACGCGCCACGCTATGATTAGTGGATGACCTTCTATACCGCGATATTCTGCCACGAAGCAGAATGGGTATTATTTATGTGCTAACATCTGTGGATGCAGGAAAACAGGTTGGAGGAATCCAACTGGATTCCTCAAAAATATATTATCTGTTTGTTGTTTGTTTGGTTTCACATATATTCATATATGATGCGTTAAAAACCAAATGATTGAGAATTGAGTGATTTGATTGTTTTAAATATCACTGGGCCAATTAAAAGGATATTTGAGATTTTAAAAGGGAAAATTCTATTTTTAAATAGAATTTGAATTTTTAAAGGAAATAAAGATATAAACTTGTTTTGAAAAATAAAACAAGAAGTTTCTTTATAAACGAAGTTTATAAATAGTTCTTTTATAACGAAGTTATAAATGAAGTAAAAAGAATTATCATTTGATAATTCAGAAATAGAAATACAAGCATGGAATTGGGATTTGAAATGGAATTTCAAAACAGGATGTGAAAGGAAATTTTAAATATATAACTCAAATGAAATTTGAGTATAACAATTGAATAGTAGAATTAGAAAAGGGAATTTAAATATTTGAATTTTAAAAGGGGATTGAATATTAGAAATTCAAATAGAAGTTCAAATAAAATTTGTATAGACGAAATTAGAATGGAAAATAGAAATTTGAATCCAAAGAATTAAAATAAAATTTGAATTCAAGGGAATTCGAATAAAGAAAATTCAAATAAAGATTTGAATCTAGAATTTCAAAATAGAATTTGAAATATAGAATTTCAAAGAAGAATTGAATAGAATTTGAAATATAGTATTTCAAAGAAGAATCCAAAGGTGAAATTTGAATAGAGATTTGAATGGAATTTAAATATGAAATTTGAATTGAGATTTGAAATAGAAATTCAAGTGTTGAATTTGAACATAGAATTGAATGCAGAAATTCAAGTAGAAAATTGAATATGAAATTTCAAAATAGAATTTGAAATAAACTTTGAAAATAGGATTTCAAAGTAGAATGGGAAATGGAATTTCAAATAGGACTTCAAAATAGGAAATCCAAAGGATTTTGAAATGGAATTTGAATTCAAGGGAATTCAACTGAATTTGAATATTAGAAATTCAAATGGTGTTGAAAATGAATTTGAATATTAGAAATTCAAATGGTATTGAAAATGAATTTGAATATTAGAAATTCAAATGGGGTCGGAAATGAAAAATGAAATTCGAATGTAAGAGATTCAAATTGAATTCAAATAGGAATTAATCTATGGGATTTGAATATGAAATTCAAATGGGTTTCTAACTATGGGATTTTGAATATAGAATTCAAAAGGAGTTTGAATATTTGAATTCCAATAGAATTCAAATATAGAAATTGGAATATAGAAAGTTCAAATGGAATTTAAATATGGAGTTTGAATAAGGGAAATCAAATAGAAATTCAAATATTGAATTTGAATATCAAATAGAAAAGGAATTGGAATTGGAATTTGAATTTAGAATTCAAATAAAAGTGAGATTTGAATTTGAATCAAGGAATTCAAATAGAGTTAAATGGAGTTGAATTCAATTTAAAGAAGTTTAGAAGTTTAACGATTATATTTATAAATATAATTAAAACGAACTCGCCGCAGCGCTGCAGTTCATAAATTAACAATTCGAACTTCAATTGAGTATACAGAACGCAATTGAAGTCGGAATTCTTCGAAACAAGAAACGTCCGGACCGATTTGATAATAGTTTTCTGATAGAAGAGAAAAATCTGAATTTCGTCGTATAGATTTTGAGTTATGTCAAAATCAAAATTTCAAAAATGCAGCGCCAGAAACCATTATAAACCATAATGGATTTTATATATAAATATTGGGATTTTTAAGCAAATAAAAATCCGGATTGCCATTTAAAAATCTAGACTTGAGTTAGAAAATAAATATGGACTCAAGTGAAGTAAAGAAGATGATTTTTGAAATAATAATCATATTTTTGATTATTGAATAGAATTAACTAAAGAAGAATTAGTTAATTGAGTTTGAACTAAAATCGAACTTTGAAAAGTGAAATTTGGGATTGTAAATATATATTCGAAATCGAATATAGAACTAAAATTTGAATTTGAATTCAATTGATTGATAAGTAAGTGGAAATATATTTGAAAACGTGTTATATTCAAATATACAAGCGAGATAGGCAGATAATTAGTTAAAGAATTACTTTAACGAATTGAGTCAAACGAGTGTATGAAATTGAAATACATTGGACATGTATAGACATACAGGAGACAGGTATGTGACAAGGAAAAATGCAGGTATATAAATAATGTGCCCGACAAAAAGGTACATGGTTAATTCATATATATGGGTTTTATGCGCCGTATCGGCAAGCCGCTTGGCTTTTTCTTTTTCTTTTTGAGATTAGAAGGTACCGGGAAGCTATTTGAAATTTCCCGATGCTCCCGATACAGGGGAGGTTATGGCGAAATTTTCCGGAAATTTAAGGAGTTAGAATATTTTTAAGATATTTTGATAATTAGAGATCATTATATCGACGTATTGAATTCGATAGTAAAGTGAATATAAAAATCGAATATTGCAAACAAAAAGGGATAGAGATAAGTGATTGAAATTGTTTCAATTGCAAATAGAGATATTTTCTAATATATAGAAATAAAAGAAGTTAATATTTGGAAACGTTTTCCAAATGGCATAAGAGCCAAGAATGATTATTGAAAATATTTGGTTAACAAATATTGATTGAGAAAATAGAGAAGTGGTTTAATTAATGAATATTAATTAAAGAGCCCAGTGGTTTGTTTGATATGTTGGTTGAACACTTGTTTTATTCGATAGTTAAATCACAGACTATCGAAGTTTTTGACCATCGTTGTCAATATGGAGAGACCGGTTGGATTATTATCCGAAGAACCACTCCGTATCGGCATAAGCGTTGCGAACCAAGTATGCTGAATATATTGAAGACGGAGTAAAGTGCAAGGGCTTTTCTAGTTATAGAAATAGTGCCTTCGGTTTCGTTCAATCCCAGAACGAACGTAAATGGACGAATGTCTGACAGAGTATTTCCAATGATCAAATGGGTTGGTCTGTATGAATGTATATGGTTGCAACGGATTTATTCCCTTAGCATAATATCCAGAATATTTGTGCAAACTTAACTAGTGATTAACGGATCTGACGATGTGGCATTCAAAGTGATTGTGTTATCAATGAATGGTAAGTATGCGTAGCCTCAGGCCTCAACAACCCGGAAAGGACAAAAATCGGGCAGGCAGCATGGCTATGTGGGTCGCACCCATTAGGGTGTATAATCACCTATCTAGAGAAATTCCTTTTGTTTCTAAATCTATCGATTCTGCCCATTCGGGAAACGGTGGTTTGAGTCCAACTGTTGGTGATATACACTCGATACACTCAAGCGAAATGAGTGGTCGGTCATGTGTGGGCTGGGTTGCAAGATGTTCTTGTTGAACCCAGGTGTATTCGCCTCTAGAGATACATCGTCGGAAGGTGGTTCCATACCTTGTCATGTTGGAAATCCAATCTCCAATAAGCGCCATGCGGTTTTGATTTTATAATATATATGTGGAGCGTGAGATGCAAGCGTTCTGCTATTTGGTTATTTACTTGATGTAGACATTATTATAATACCACTGGATTTTCGTATCAAAGTGTTTTGGGTTATAGTAAGGTAAAAACCGTCCGTGTTTATGTGTGGGCTGGTCTTACTATTATCTTTTCCTTCGAAAAGGATTTTTAAAAGTTAAACAAGTGGTTGGAGTTTACTCACACCAGTCCCATGACTGACCCAGAGTTTATTTTATTTTGTTTTCCCTAAACTCTTGGGTGCCCAAATTTGTACGGGCAGTCAAGTGTTTCAGGCTTTTACAGATACACTTGGAGGAGCTTGAAGAAGGAGGCTTCAACGTTAGTTATTTAGAGTTACTTCCGCTGAATCAAATGTTATGTGTACTCTGATGAGGGTATGTGTATATGTACAAAACAGATTTGTATTTCAAAGCTTATGTTATAGAATATATTTTATTCGTTCCGCTGTGAGTTGTGATCTTCGTTTTTTCTTATATTCTAATATTTCTTTCTTTCTATTCCTCATCCTCTAACTTCTTTCTAATAATGAGTCGTATTTCTGTGTTATTTGGGTTGGACGTGTTGTGTATTTAGTCAACTCAGATAGCACGGATTTGCGGGCCTTTACAGTTGGTATCAGAGCTTAGGTTGAGCGAATACCTAGGCTTGTGTGGCATGTGCTCATTAGTGATAGGGTCAGTAGTACCCTAGGATGAGTTGAGTGTATAGATACGAGAGAGCGTATTTGTAATTTGATATAAAAATTGTTTTATATTGTGTTGGCTAGTCTGTTGAGTGGTTTGTGAATTCTGGTCGAATCGTGGGACGCCACGAAGTCGATAGGGATTTCTAAACACTTGAACTGAAAATACGACACGATATTGTTTTAAAGTGGGTGAATGAAATAATTTTACCCAAATTTCTATTTTGATATAGAAGGAATAATTTTCTGAAATTATTATAATATATGGATGTGTTGATTGTTAAGATTATAATCAAATGAGGTTATAAAATTAGAATGGTTATTTATAACCAAAATAGAATTTGTATAGGAATTAAATATACAAATGAAATGAATTAGAATTAAATTCAAACCAGAATTTAGAATTCAAAATCCTGGGAAGTTGAAAAATGTTTTTTCAAAGTAATATTGTTTTATTTTGAAAGGGTTTTTGAATGGAAATCATTTTGAATTGATTTTTAAATAAAGCACTGAACTCACTTCAGTGGCTGGGAAAAAAATTCTGATGACGATTGCAACATCATCAGTGTTTATTTTCGAGTTTCTAAGTGATAGGTTGCTACCTTAGAAAGTTTTGATGGAAATTTGTGGGAAAGAAAACAAAGTGGTTTGAAAATTCAAATATTTTGAGTTTTAGATGGAAATAAGTATATGTATTTCAAAGGATTTGAAATGAAAACCCAGGGATTTAAATTCTGGAATTTAAATTTAACTTAAACAAGTTAAATGGGTCGAAGTGAGTGAATTGATTAGAATCAATTTGAATAGGTTATTGGAATATAGATTGGATATAAGTGGATTGATCGTAGATCATTCGAATCAAATGAGTGAAGACCAAAAGTTTTGGTGAAATTAAATATGTTGAAATATAAGGAGGTGAGTTTCAACATAAAGGAGTTTGAAAAGTAATAGGTTTGTACCATTTTTCTACTTTAGCAATTTCGAGGACGAAATTATTTTAAGGGGGAAAGAATGTAACGACCCAGATTTTTCGTCGATTTATTTTAAATATTTAATAAGGGTTTAAATATTGAATTTATAATATAAATGGTATTTTATTGGGTTATTGTTTAAATAATCGTAATACGATGTATTTTGATAATTATCGAAATATGAGAAGTTTGAAATAATTCAGTTCGAAGATAAAACTGAACCATGATAATAGAAATTCATTTATGAAGAATTTATTTATTTTGAATTTAAAATGATTTAGTATGGCTATTTTAAATACACGTTCAAATAAATTGTATAATCTGTTTCGTTGAATTCAGAATAGTGAATAATGTTGGGAACATCAGTTGTTTTGCTGAAATAGTGGTTCGTGGTTTTAAATTAAAGGACCATGGGATATTTTCGAACAGGAAATAAAATCAAATTCAAATCAATGTTTATAAGGAATAAAAATATATAATATAGTGAAAAGAAATGCGGCCGACCTATCTCTCACCTAAAGCTACCCTAAGTAGTAAAATCACGCAGATGTTTCTTCTCGAGCACAATTTTCTGTCTTCCCTCTTCGTCATCAGGGAAACATCAATTTAATGGCCGACTTTTTGCTCCCTACCTCGAGCAGCAATACTTGTTCCCTCCCTCTTCTATAAATACGCGCCGCCCCTTTCTTTCTTCATTTTCCTTTCTGAAATAAAACCCGATATCCCCCTCAAATCCTTCAGAAAAAAAAAGAAAAAAAAAACTGAAATCAAAATCGAACGCGAGACTCCAGAGTTCGACTTCGGGGATTTTAGCGCGAGTTCAACATCAAGGTGGTATTCGCGATTCAGGCACACTCAAGGTTGAAATTGAGGTGCGTTGGGGTCTGTTTGAGGATCGAGATTTGGAAAATCGAAGTCTGAAGGGTTGCGATGCCTAGGCACAGTTCGGTGGTGCTGCTGATTACGTTAAAAGGTTGATTGATGATGTGGGGAGGGCGCGCTGTTGAAATCGACGGTGAAGTCGAGGGCGATGTTGGTCACGGGATGCGGTTCGGTGGGTGTTCTGACCATCTTAAAGGGTGCGATGAGGGATTCGAGTTAGGGTTTCGGTCTGTGAATGTCTGGTGATGATCGAACTTGTAACTCGAGTGTTGAACGAAATGGTTGAAGTGGGATTAGCAGTGAAATTGTGGAGGAAATTGGTTTGTTATAGCTGATGTCGAACTGGAGTATGGCAGGGTGGTTGGCAAAAGAGGGGGATCAGATCTGTGAAGATGGAGATAAGGCTGGTATGCGAAGCAGGAAAGAAGAAGGGTTTCACAGTGGGTCGACATCAGTAAGGTTCAAAAACAATTTATTCGAAATGATTCGAGATGACTGGTAACTAAGACGATATGGAAATAAAATGGATATTCAACAATGGAAAATCACGGTGAGTAAATCTCACTCACCTTTTATTTATAATTATTTTTATTTCATTAAAAATAATTGTCGTTGTGCTCGTTTGAATTTTTCTGCTTGTTTTATATATATTAGTTATTAGGCTATATATATATATATATATTGGGTTGATTGATTGGTTGGATTCCCGCAGTCTCATTAGCGGATGCCCGCAGTTTCATAGCGGATGATTACCCTATACGCCCCACGCTATGATTAGTGGATGACCTTCTATACCGCGATATTCTGCCACGAAGCAGAATGGGTATTATTTATGTGCTAACATCTGTGGATGCAGGAAAACAGGTTGGAGGAATCCAACTAGATTCCTCAAAAATATATTATCTGTTTGTTGTTTGTTTGGTTTCACATATATTCATATATGATGCGTTAAAAACCAAATGATTGAGAATTGAGTGATTTGATTGTTTTAAATATCACTGGGCCAATTAAAAGGATATTTGAGATTTTAAAAGGGAAAATTCTATTTTTAAATAGAATTTGAATTTTTAAAGGAAATAAAGATATAAACTTGTTTTGAAAAATAAAACAAGTAGTTTCTTTATAAACGAAGTTTATAAATAGTTCTTTTATAACGAAGTTATAAATGAAGTAAAAAGAATTATCATTTGATAATTCAGAAATAGAAATACAAGCATGGAATTGGGATTTGAAATGGAATTTCAAAACAGGATGTGAAAGGAAATTTTAAATATATAACTCAAATGAAATTTGAGTATAACAATTGAATAGTAGAATTAGAAAAGGGAATTTAAATATTTGAATTTTAAAAGGGGATTGAATATTAGAAATTCAAATAGAAGTTCAAATAAAATTTGTATAGACGAAATTAGAATGGAAAATAGAAATTTGAATCCAAAGAATTAAAATAAAATTTGAATTCAAGGGAATTCGAATAAAGAAAATTCAAATAAAGATTTGAATATAGAATTTCAAAATAGAATTTGAAATATAGAATTTCAAAGAAGAATTGAATAGAATTTGAAATATAGTATTTCAAAGAAGAATCCAAAGGTGAAATTTGAATAGAGATTTGAATGGAATTTAAATATGAAATTTGAATTGAGATTTGAAATAGAAATTCAAGTGTTGAATTTGAACATGGAATTGAATGCAGAAATTCAAGTAGAAAATTGAATATGAAATTTCAAAATAGAATTTGAAATAAACTTTGAAAATAGGATTTCAAAGTAGAATGGGAAATGGAATTTCAAATAGGATTTCAAAATAGGAAATCCAAAGGATTTTGAAATGGAATTTGAATTCAAGGGAATTCAAATGAATTTGAATATTAGAAATTCAAATGGTGTTGAAAATGAATTTGAATATTAGAAATTCAAATGGTATTGAAAATGAATTTGAATATTAGAAATTCAAATGGGGTCGGAAATGAAAAATGAAATTCGAATGTAAGAGATTCAAATTGAATTCAAATAGGAATTAATCTATGGGATTTGAATATGAAATTCAAATGGGTTTCTAACTATGGGATTTTGAATATAGAATTCAAAAGGAGTTTGAATATTTGAATTCCAATAGAATTCAAATATAGAAATTGGAATATAGAAAGTTCAAATGGAATTTAAATATGGAGTTTGAATAAGGGAAATCAAATAGAAATTCAAATATTGAATTTGAATATCAAATAGAAAAGGAATTGGAATTTGAATTTAGAATTCAAATAAAAGTGAGATTTGAATTTGAATCAAGGAATTCAAATAGAGTTAAATGGAGTTGAATTCAATTTAAAGAAGTTTAGAAGTTTAACGATTATATTTATAAATATAATTAAAACGAACTCGCCGCAGCGCTGCAGTTCATAAATTAACAATTCGAACTTCAATTGAGTATACAGAACGCAATTGAAGTCGGAATTCTTCGAAACAAGAAACGTCCAGACCGATTTGATAATAGTTTTCTGATAGAAGAGAAAAATCTGAATTTCGTCGTATAGATTTTGAGTTATGTCAAAATCAAAATTTCAAAAATGCAGCGCCAGAAACCATTATAAACCATAATGGATTTTATATATAAATATTGGGATTTTTAAGCAAATAAAAATCCGGATTGCCATTTAAAAATCTAGACTTGAGTTAGAAAATAAATATGGACTCAAGTGAAGTAAAGAAGATGATTTTTGAAATAATAATCATATTTTTGATTATTGAATAGAATTAACTAAAGAAGAATTAGTTAATTGAGTTTGAACTAAAATCGAACTTTGAAAAGTGAAATTTGGGATTGTAAATATATATTCGAAATCGAATATAGAACTAAAATTTGAATTTGAATTCAATTGATTGATAAGTAAGTGGAAATATATTTGAAAACGTGTTATATTCAAATATACAAGCGAGATAGGCAGATAATTAGTTAAAGAATTACGTTAACGAATTGAGTCAAACGAGTGTATGAAATTGAAATACATTGGACAGGTATAGACATACAGGAGACAGGTATGTGACAAGGAAAAATGCAGGTATATAAATAATGTGCCCGACAAAAAGGTACATGGTTAATTCATATATATGGGTTTTATGCGCCGTATCGGCAAGCCGCTTGGCTTTTTCTTTTTCTTTTTGAGATTAGAAGGTACCGGGAAGCTATTTGAAATTTCCCGATGCTCCCGATACAGGGGAGGTTATGGCGAAATTTTCCGGAAATTTAAGGAGTTAGAATATTTTTAAGATATTTTGATAATTAGAGATCATTATATCGACGTATTGAATTCGATAGTAAAGTGAATATAAAAATCGAATATTGCAAACAAAAAGGGATAGAGATAAGTGATTGAAATTGTTTCAATTGCAAATAGAGATATTTTCTAATATATAGAAATAAAAGAAGTTAATATTTGGAAACGTTTTCCAAATGGCATAAGAGCCAAGAATGATTATTGAAAATATTTGGTTAACAAATATTGATTGAGAAAATAGAGAAGTGGTTTAATTAATGAATATTAATTAAAGAGCCCAGTGGTTTGTTTGATATGTTGGTTGAACACTTGTTTTATTCGATAGTTAAATCACAGACTATCGAAGTTTTTGACCATCGTTGTCAATATGGAGAGACCGGTTGGATTATTATCCGAAGAACCACTCCGTATCGGCATAAGCGTTGCGAACCAAGTATGCTGAATATATTGAAGACGGAGTAAAGTGCAAGGGCTTTTCTAGTTATAGAAATAGTGCCTTCGGTTTCGTTCAATCCCAGAACGAACGTAAATGGACGAATGTCTGACAGAGTATTTCCAATGATCAAATGGGTTGGTCTGTATGAATGTATATGGTTGCAACAGATTTATTCCCTTAGCATAATATCCAGAATATTTGTGCAAACTTAACTAGTGATTAACGGATCTGACGATGTGGCATTCAAAGTGATTGTGTTATCAATGAATGGTAAGTATGCGTAGCCTCAGGCCTCAACAACCCGGAAAGGACAAAAATCGGGCAGGCAGCATGGCTATGTGGGTCGCACCCATTAGGGTGTATAATCACCTATCTAGAGAAATTCCTTTTGTTTCTAAATCTATCGATTCTGCCCATTCGGGAAACGGTGGTTTGAGTCCAACCGTTGGTGATATACACTCGATACACTCAAGCGAAATGAGTGGTCGGTCATGTGTGGGCCGGGTTGCAAGATGTTCTTGTTGAACCCAGGTGTATTCGCCTCTAGAGATACATCGTCGGAAGGTGGTTCCATACCTTGTCATGTTGGAAATCCAATCTCCAATAAGCGCCATGCGGTTTTGATTTTATAATATATATGTGGAGCGTGAGATGCAAGCGTTCTGCTATTTGGTTATTTACTTGATGTAGACATTATTATAATACCACTGGATTTTCGTATCAAAGTGTTTTGGGTTATAGTAAGGTAAAAACCGTCCGTGTTTATGTGTGGGCTGGTCTTACTATTATCTTTTCCTTCGAAAAGGATTTTTAAAAGTTAAACAAGTGGTTGGAGTTTACTCACACCAGTCCCATGACTGACCCAGAGTTTATTTTGTTTTGTTTTCCCTAAACTCTTGGGTGCCCAAATTTGTACGGGCAGTCAAGTGTTTCAGGCTTTTACAGATACACTTGGAGGAGCTTGAAGAAGGAGGCTTCAACGTTAGTTATTTAGAGTTACTTCCGCTGAATCAAATGTTATGTGTACTCTGATGAGGGTATGTGTATATGTACAAAACAGATTTGTATTTCAAAGCTTATGTTATAGAATATATTTTATTCGTTCCGCTGTGAGTTGTGATCTTCGTTTTTTCTTATATTCTAATATTTCTTTCTTTCTATTCCTCATCCTCTAACTTCTTTCTAATAATGAGTCGTATTTCTGTGTTATTTGGGTTGGACGTGTTGTGTATTTAGTCAACTCAGATAGCACGGATTTGCGGGCCTTTACAGTTGGTATCAGAGCTTAGGTTGAGCGAATACCTAGGCTTGTGTGGCATGTGCTCATTAGTGATAGGGTCAGTAGTACCCTAGGATGAGTTGAGTGTATAGATACGAGAGAGCGTATTTGTAATTTGATATAAAAATTGTTTTATATTGTGTTGGCTAGTCTGTTGAGTGGTTTGTGAATTCTGGTCGAATCGTGGGACGCCACGAAGTCGATAGGGATTTCTAAACACTTGAACTGAAAATACGACACGATATTGTTTTAAAGTGGGTGAATGAAATAATTTTACCCAAATTTCTATTTTGATATAGAAGGAATAATTTTCTGAAATTATTATAATATATGGATGTGTTGATTGTTAAGATTATAATCAAATGAGGTTATAAAATTAGAATGGTTATTTATAACCAAAATAGAATTTGTATAGGAATTAAATATACAAATGAAATGAATTAGAATTAAATTCAAACCAGAATTTAGAATTCAAAATCCTGGGAAGTTGAAAAATGTTTTTTCAAAGTAATATTGTTTTATTTTGAAAGGGTTTTTGAATGGAAATCATTTTGAATTGATTTTTAAATAAAGCACTGAACTCACTTCAGTGGCTGGGAAAAAAATTCTGATGACGATTGCAACATCATCAGTGTTTATTTTCGAGTTTCTAAGTGATAGGTTGCTACCTTAGAAAGTTTTGATGGAAATTTGTGGGAAAGAAAACAAAGTGGTTTGAAAATTCAAATATTTTGAGTTTTAGATGGAAATAAGTATATGTATTTCAAAGGATTTGAAATGAAAACCCAGGGATTTAAATTCTGGAATTTAAATTTAACTTAAACAAGTTAAATGGGTCGAAGTGAGTGAATTGATTAGAATCAATTTGAATAGGTTATTGGAATATAGATTGGATATAAGTGGATTGATCGTAGATCATTCGAATCAAATGAGTGAAGACCAAAAGTTTTGGTGAAATTAAATATGTTGAAATATAAGGAGGTGAGTTTCAACATAAAGGAGTTTGAAAAGTAATAGGTTTGTACCATTTTTCTACTTTAGCAATTTCGAGGACGAAATTATTTTAAGGGGGAAAGAATGTAACGACCCAGATTTTTCGTCGATTTATTTTAAATATTTAATAAGGGTTTAAATATTGAATTTATAATATAAATGGTATTTTATTGGGTTATTGTTTAAATAATCGTAATACGATGTATTTTGATAATTATCGAAATATGAGAAGTTTGAAATAATTCAGTTCGAAGATAAAACTGAACCATGATAATAGAAATTCATTTATGAAGAATTTATTTATTTTGAATTTAAAATGATTTAGTATGGCTATTTTAAATACACGTTCAAATAAATTGTATAATCTGTTTCGTTGAATTCAGAATAGTGAATAATGTTGGGAACATCAGTTGTTTTGCTGAAATAGTGGTTCGTGGTTTTAAATTAAAGGACCATGGGATATTTTCGAACAGGAAATAAAATCAAATTCAAATCAATGTTTATAAGGAATAAAAATATATAATATAGTGAAAAGAAATGCGGCCGACCTATCTCTCACCTAAAGCTACCCTAAGTAGTAAAATCACGCAGATGTTTCTTCTCGAGCACAATTTTCTGTCTTCCCTCTTCGTCATCAGGGAAACATCAATTTAATGGCCGACTTTTTGCTCCCTACCTCGAGCAGCAATACTTGTTCCCTCCCTCTTCTATAAATACGCGCCGCCCCTTTCTTTCTTCATTTTCCTTTCTGAAATAAAACCCGATATCCCCCTCAAATCCTTCAGAAAAAAAAAGAAAAAAAAACTGAAATCAAAATCGAACGCGAGACTCCAGAGTTCGACTTCGGGGATTTTAGCGCGAGTTCAACATCAAGGTGGTATTCGCGATTCAGGCACACTCAAGGTTGAAATTGAGGTGCGTTGGGGTCTGTTTGAGGATCGAGATTTGGAAAATCGAAGTCTGAAGGGTTGCGATGCCTAGGCACAGTTCGGTGGTGCTGCTGATTACGTTAAAAGGTTGATTGATGATGTGGGGAGGGCGCGCTGTTGAAATCGACGGTGAAGTCGAGGGCGATGTTGGTCACGGGATGCGGTTCGGTGGGTGTTCTGACCATCTTAAAGGGTGCGATGAGGGATTCGAGTTAGGGTTTCGGTCTGTGAATGTCTGGTGATGATCGAACTTGTAACTCGAGTGTTGAACGAAATGGTTGAAGTGGGATTAGCAGTGAAATTGTGGAGGAAATTGGTTTGTTATAGCTGATGTCGAACTGGAGTATGGCAGGGTGGTTGGCAAAAGAGGGGGATCAGATCTGTGAAGATGGAGATAAGGCTGGTATGCGAAGCAGGAAAGAAGAAGGGTTTCACAGTGGGTCGACATCAGTAAGGTTCAAAAACAATTTATTCGAAATGATTCGAGATGACTGGTAACTAAGACGATATGGAAATAAAATGGATATTCAACAATGGAAAATCACGGTGAGTAAATCTCACTCACCTTTTATTTATAATTATTTTTATTTCATTAAAAATAATTGTCGTTGTGCTCGTTTGAATTTTTCTGCTTGTTTTATATATATTAGTTATTAGGCTATATATATATATATATTGGGTTGATTGATTGGTTGGATTCCCGCAGTCTCATTAGCGGATGCCCGCAGTTTCATAGCGGATGATTACCCTATACGCCCCACGCTATGATTAGTGGATGACCTTCTATACCGCGATATTCTGCCACGAAGCAGAATGGGTATTATTTATGTGCTAACATCTGTGGATGCAGGAAAACAGGTTGGAGGAATCCAACTGGATTCCTCAAAAATATATTATCTGTTTGTTGTTTGTTTGGTTTCACATATATTCATATATGATGCGTTAAAAACCAAATGATTGAGAATTGAGTGATTTGATTGTTTTAAATATCACTGGGCCAATTAAAAGGATATTTGAGATTTTAAAAGGGAAAATTCTATTTTTAAATAGAATTTGAATTTTTAAAGGAAATAAAGATATAAACTTGTTTTGAAAAATAAAACAAGTAGTTTCTTTATAAACGAAGTTTATAAATAGTTCTTTTATAACGAAGTTATAAATGAAGTAAAAAGAATTATCATTTGATAATTCAGAAATAGAAATACAAGCATGGAATTGGGATTTGAAATGGAATTTCAAAACAGGATGTGAAAGGAAATTTTAAATATATAACTCAAATGAAATTTGAGTATAACAATTGAATAGTAGAATTAGAAAAGGGAATTTAAATATTTGAATTTTAAAAGGGGATTGAATATTAGAAATTCAAATAGAAGTTCAAATAAAATTTGTATAGACGAAATTAGAATGGAAAATAGAAATTTGAATCCAAAGAATTAAAATAAAATTTGAATTCAAGGGAATTCGAATAAAGAAAATTCAAATAAAGATTTGAATATAGAATTTCAAAATAGAATTTGAAATATAGAATTTCAAAGAAGAATTGAATAGAATTTGAAATATAGTATTTCAAAGAAGAATCCAAAGGTGAAATTTGAATAGAGATTTGAATGGAATTTAAATATGAAATTTGAATTGAGATTTGAAATAGAAATTCAAGTGTTGAATTTGAACATGGAATTGAATGCAGAAATTCAAGTAGAAAATTGAATATGAAATTTCAAAATAGAATTTGAAATAAACTTTGAAAATAGGATTTCAAAGTAGAATGGGAAATGGAATTTCAAATAGGATTTCAAAATAGGAAATCCAAAGGATTTTGAAATGGAATTTGAATTCAAGGGAATTCAAATGAATTTGAATATTAGAAATTCAAATGGTGTTGAAAATGAATTTGAATATTAGAAATTCAAATGGTATTGAAAATGAATTTGAATATTAGAAATTCAAATGGGGTCGGAAATGAAAAATGAAATTCGAATGTAAGAGATTCAAATTGAATTCAAATAGGAATTAATCTATGGGATTTGAATATGAAATTCAAATGGGTTTCTAACTATGGGATTTTGAATATAGAATTCAAAAGGAGTTTGAATATTTGAATTCCAATAGAATTCAAATATAGAAATTGGAATATAGAAAGTTCAAATGGAATTTAAATATGGAGTTTGAATAAGGGAAATCAAATAGAAATTCAAATATTGAATTTGAATATCAAATAGAAAAGGAATTGGAATTTGAATTTAGAATTCAAATAAAAGTGAGATTTGAATTTGAATCAAGGAATTCAAATAGAGTTAAATGGAGTTGAATTCAATTTAAAGAATTTTAGAAGTTTAACGATTATATTTATAAATATAATTAAAACGAACTCGCCGCAGCGCTGCAGTTCATAAATTAACAATTCGAACTTCAATTGAGTATACAGAACGCAATTGAAGTCGGAATTCTTCGAAACAAGAAACGTCCGGACCGATTTGATAATAGTTTTCTGATAGAAGAGAAAAATCTGAATTTCGTCGTATAGATTTTGAGTTATGTCAAAATCAAAATTTCAAAAATGCAGCGCCAGAAACCATTATAAACCATAATGGATTTTATATATAAATATTGGGATTTTTAAGCAAATAAAAATCCGGATTGCCATTTAAAAATCTAGACTTGAGTTAGAAAATAAATATGGACTCAAGTGAAGTAAAGAAGATGATTTTTGAAATAATAATCATATTTTTGATTATTGAATAGAATTAACTAAAGAAGAATTAGTTAATTGAGTTTGAACTAAAATCGAACTTTGAAAAGTGAAATTTGGGATTGTAAATATATATTCGAAATCGAATATAGAACTAAAATTTGAATTTGAATTCAATTGATTGATAAGTAAGTGGAAATATATTTGAAAACGTGTTATATTCAAATATACAAGCGAGATAGGCAGATAATTAGTTAAAGAATTACGTTAACGAATTGAGTCAAACGAGTGTATGAAATTGAAATACATTGGACAGGTATAGACATACAGGAGACAGGTATGTGAAAAGGAAAAATGCAGGTATATAAATAATGTGCCCGACAAAAAGGTACATGGTTAATTCATATATATGGGTTTTATGCGCCGTATCGGCAAGCCGCTTGGCTTTTTCTTTTTCTTTTTGAGATTAGAAGGTACCGGGAAGCTATTTGAAATTTCCCGATGCTCCCGATACAGGGGAGGTTATGGCGAAATTTTCCGGAAATTTAAGGAGTTAGAATATTTTTAAGATATTTTGATAATTAGAGATCATTATATCGACGTATTGAATTCGATAGTAAAGTGAATATAAAAATCGAATATTGCAAACAAAAAGGGATAGAGATAAGTGATTGAAATTGTTTCAATTGCAAATAGAGATATTTTCTAATATATAGAAATAAAAGAAGTTAATATTTGGAAACGTTTTCCAAATGGCATAAGAGCCAAGAATGATTATTGAAAATATTTGGTTAACAAATATTGATTGAGAAAATAGAGAAGTGGTTTAATTAATGAATATTAATTAAAGAGCCCAGTGGTTTGTTTGATATGTTGGTTGAACACTTGTTTTATTCGATAGTTAAATCACAGACTATCGAAGTTTTTGACCATCGTTGTCAATATGGAGAGACCGGTTGGATTATTATCCGAAGAACCACTCCGTATCGGCATAAGCGTTGCGAACCAAGTATGCTGAATATATTGAAGACGGAGTAAAGTGCAAGGGCTTTTCTAGTTATAGAAATAGTGCCTTCGGTTTCGTTCAATCCCAGAACGAACGTAAATGGACGAATGTCTGACAGAGTATTTCCAATGATCAAATGGGTTGGTCTGTATGAATGTATATGGTTGCAACAGATTTATTCCCTTAGCATAATATCCAGAATATTTGTGCAAACTTAACTAGTGATTAACGGATCTGACGATGTGGCATTCAAAGTGATTGTGTTATCAATGAATGGTAAGTATGCGTAGCCTCAGGCCTCAACAACCCGGAAAGGACAAAAATCGGGCAGGCAGCATGGCTATGTGGGTCGCACCCATTAGGGTGTATAATCACCTATCTAGAGAAATTCCTTTTGTTTCTAAATCTATCGATTCTGCCCATTCGGGAAACGGTGGTTTGAGTCCAACCGTTGGTGATATACACTCGATACACTCAAGCGAAATGAGTGGTCGGTCATGTGTGGGCCGGGTTGCAAGATGTTCTTGTTGAACCCAGGTGTATTCGCCTCTAGAGATACATCGTCGGAAGGTGGTTCCATACCTTGTCATGTTGGAAATCCAATCTCCAATAAGCGCCATGCGGTTTTGATTTTATAATATATATGTGGAGCGTGAGATGCAAGCGTTCTGCTATTTGGTTATTTACTTGATGTAGACATTATTATAATACCACTGGATTTTCGTATCAAAGTGTTTTGGGTTATAGTAAGGTAAAAACCGTCCGTGTTTATGTGTGGGCTGGTCTTACTATTATCTTTTCCTTCGAAAAGGATTTTTAAAAGTTAAACAAGTGGTTGGAGTTTACTCACACCAGTCCCATGACTGACCCAGAGTTTATTTTGTTTTGTTTTCCCTAAACTCTTGGGTGCCCAAATTTGTACGGGCAGTCAAGTGTTTCAGGCTTTTACAGATACACTTGGAGGAGCTTGAAGAAGGAGGCTTCAACGTTAGTTATTTAGAGTTACTTCCGCTGAATCAAATGTTATGTGTACTCTGATGAGGGTATGTGTATATGTACAAAACAGATTTGTATTTCAAAGCTTATGTTATAGAATATATTTTATTCGTTCCGCTGTGAGTTGTGATCTTCGTTTTTTCTTCTATTCTAATATTTCTTTCTTTCTATTCCTCATCCTCTAACTTCTTTCTAATAATGAGTCGTATTTCTGTGTTATTTGGGTTGGACGTGTTGTGTATTTAGTCAACTCAGATAGCACGGATTTGCGGGCCTTTACAGTTACTGTTGCAATTATCGAACGCCAGAATTGCTATCGAGTCACACAAAAAGGGTATTAAGCTGAAGCTCTCATCAACACAACCTCAAATATGTATTCTATACGATTTATAGGATTTTAAGTGATTTGTTTTTTATTTTCAAGTGGATCGAAATCTCCTTGCTGGAGAAAATGGTTGCGGCGGATTCATGTTTGACCGCAGAATGAATTAGGTCTTAAGGCTTGTTGTAGTGTATTTATAGGATAGGTAAATATCTAGATATTTTATTTCGAATATTATATTAATTCAAAATCAACTACTGCGTTTATTTGTTCTTTAAAATTCTGTAATTACACATGACATCTAAAAATCACGAAACTGGACATGCAACTACAGTTCGACATTACGGTCCTAACGAAAGTGGTTTCGTCGAATTCCGACTTCGTATGCTCACACAGCGTATTTTTAACCATCATAATATCAACTGTTTTTCACTCTAAAAATCCATACGGCCACACAGTGTCTTCAAAAATCACGAAACTTGGAATCTAACAATAACTTGACATTGCAGATCCAACAAAATTAGTTTCATCGAAAACGGAGGTCGTTTGCAAAACTGGCTATTTTTAAAGCCCTAAATAGCCCTTTTAAATATATAAATATATTTAAAAGAAATTAAATTAAATATTATCGCATATATTCACATAGAATATACCACAGCTCCTAAATATTCATATATGGATTTATAGCTCGATATTCCAAATCCATATTATATCGATATTCAATTTATATTGAAATTCCTTTAATAAATCGTTATAAATTATAAAGGAATTTCATAGCGACTTTTCTAAGATTTGATTTGGACGTAAATCAAAATCTACATGATGAAATCCCGATTTTTCTCTTCCATTAGAAAAATATACTCCACTTGCTCCTAACGTATCTTGTTTCACAGAAATTCGATTTAAAACAGACCCTGTATACTCAGTTGAAGTTCAAATCGCCAAATAGCGAACTGCATCGCCATTTCGAGCTCTATTTTAATTATATTATAGACTATACGTTATAACGCCGTCGATTCCATATATACGTTATTATATTTTGAATCGAAACTCAACCACATCTCGTATACTATTCAATTCACACTCTATTGTGAATTCTACTATTTCCGACTATCTCGACATTATAATATATTATTATATTTTATAATATTAATTAAATAATCATTTTTATTTAATTCAGGTCATCGATATCGCCAAAATGATAATTAAATAATTAAATAAATTAATTATCGACAGCTAAAAATGCGGGTCATTACAATCTTTCCCCCTTAAAATAATTTCGTCCTCGAAATTGCTAAGGTAGGGGACGACCCTATCTACTGGGTAAAAATTTATCTGTTTACCTCTTATCTCCGGTTTCAACTGAACCAATTAATATCGACTAAAACATTAATTTATTCCGACTAACTAAATTTTCAAAAATTCTAAAAATTTTCTATCACCTTAACTTTTCGGAAAATTTTGCCATACCCTCCTTTGTACAGCCCTATCGGTAAAACCACAACTCGCCTCTCTAGGCCTTCTCCACCCAAAAGAAAATCAAACAGCCAAGCGGCTTGCCAATTCGGCTCATAAATCTCATATCCATATATAATATAAACCGGTACCTTTTTGTTAGGAATATCAACTCTATCACTTCCATATGCTATCAACTCAGCATATAACAATGTTATCTCAATCAAATTCCAATTAGTTCATATCCTCAAATCCAAATCGAATTTCATTCGAACTCCAGTATCAAATTCCAAATTATTAACTCATCAACCCAATTCCATAACAAATTATTCTCTAATCCAATTCGAATTTTATTTAACTTAATTCTAAGTTAAATTTCAATATCTCATTCTAATTAACTTCATTAGTTAAATTTTAATTCCAGAACTTAAATTCCTAGGTAAATTTCAAATCAATTTGAAATCAAAATGCCAATTCAAAACCTTTGAATTTCCAAATAACTTGTTTTCTCAAAACAATTCAAAAACAAAACCTTTGGTAGTAATCCGTCACTTAGAACTCGAAAATGAACACTGATGATGTCGCGATTCATCATCAGAATCTATTTTCCAGCTATCGAAGTGAGTTCAATACTATATCATCTTCAGTTTGAAAAACGTTTTCAAAATCTCCCAGGAACTTAAAATTTCCTTATTTTAATTCCAATCTGATTTAAATTCAGATTTACTTCATCTTATTTCATATATTTTCCTTATATGAATTCTGATCAGTTATTTATAACCATTTCACCTTTTATAATCTTATTCGATTATAATAACAACCAACACAACCAATATACTATATCAAAACATACTATGTCGGTTCATCGTATTCAAGTGTTTATAGAACTCCTACCGATACAGTGGATCAAACTGACCGACCAGAATTCATAAGCCACTCAACCAATGAGTCTCCACAATATAAAACCATTTTATATTAACTAACAAATACGCACTCGTATATATACACTCAAATTCAGTCTAGGATATTACTAATCCCATCTCCACTGAATTACGCCACAGAGCCAAGGTAATTCACTTAACCTTCTGCTCTGATACCAACTGTAGTGACCCGAAAATCCGGTCCAATTTGAGCTGACTAAATAACACAAGTCCAACCCCAAATTGCACTTGAAATTCAAGAAACTAATAGAAAGAAGATAGAGGGTGAGGATAGACAAGGTAGAGCTAGTAGAATAGAAGAAGAAGAACATCATCATCAGAGTAAACACGTATCTCACAGCGGAACGAATAAAATATAACATAACTATTTGAAATACAAACAGTTATATATACAATAGCACTTATCAGAGTACAGCACTTACAACAACAGCGGAAATAATAATAGCTATAGAATCCTGAAGCTTCCTGCTCCAAGCTCTCCAAGTGTATCTATAAAATCCCGACTACTTGACTGCCCATACAAATTTAGGCACCCAAGAGTTTAGGGAAAACAAACAAATAAACACCGGGTCAGTCATGGGACTGGTGTGAATAAAACTCCTAACACTTGGTTTAATAACGGATATATCATAAGACCACGCCGTGAAAACGGAACGGGTTTTCCCTTATAAAAATCCAAACAACTTTGTAAAGCAATATCATTCTGATATTATAATAATGTCTAAGTACAAATAGATATCAATCTAGCAGAAACGCTTTCATCTCACGTTCTACTATATAGTATACGGTCAAAACCGCAAGCACGTATTGGGTAATGGATTTTCAACTATGACAAGGTATGGAACCACCTTCCGATCAGTGTACTCTAGGAATGATACACTAGAGTTCAACAAGAACATCTTGCAACTTAGCCACACATGACCGACCACTCATTTTGCTTGAGTGTATTGAATGTATATCACCAACGGTTGGGATCAGCAACCATTTCCCGCATATATATATATATATATATATATATATATATATATATATATATATGAGACATCATTGATAGATTAAAGAAGCAAATGAATATTCTCTAGATAGGTGATTATACACCCTACTTCGATGCGACCGACTTAGCCATGTTGCCTGCCCGATTTCTGTCATTTACCGGTTGATGAGGCTTTAGGTTACGCTTTATCATCACATCAGATTTACTTCGAATGCCACATTGTCAGATCCATCTTAATCACTAATTTGACGTCTACAACCATACATTACGTGTCAGCTAAAAGAAGTTTCCTTCTCCGCTTCCACTCTTGGTACGGTTGAAGAAATCAATGTACGTGACCTTTTTGGAAATACTCTGTCATACATTCATCCATACTTGTCATCCAGGAACAGGATGAACCGAAGGTACTATTCAGTACATCCATCTTAGGCACTGTTATCTAAGACTTATACAATAGCCCTTGCACTTTACACCGTCTTCAATTATCTTTGGCATATATGATTTGCAACGCTTATGCCAATACAGAGTGGTTCTTTGGATAATAATCCAATCGGTCTCTCCATATTAACAATGTTAAAATGGTCAAAAACTTCGATAGTCGATGAGTTAATTGTCAAAGAAAAACTCGTGTGCAAACAACGATATTATTTCCAAATGGAAATTATATCAATCAATCATCATTCAACATTCATCTCTTTAGTTCATTACTTTACTTATCTCATGTTTCCATATATTCAACATTTCTTATTTTCTAATTTTAGAAAATATACTTTATTAATAATGGAAAACATTTCCATTTCCTTCATTGGATTTAAACAGATGTTTTAAATAAACATCGCTATGCCAACTCAAACCATTTACTGAATTCACTTAACCACCATTCACTATCAAACCTTACCATTCCTTAGTTAAGAAGGAAGTCAATCAAGTTGGGGTATAATTACCTCTCAGACCTTAACTGAACAACGTTATAACTTCGAAATAGTAACAGTTTATCTTTTAAACCTTTAACAACTTCTTTACTTAACTCTCGGATTCAATTTACGAATCCACTTCTTTATTGAAAACATTGATTATAACGATAACGCTATGATCCCTACTTTCGATATATCTAACTTCAATTATAACTTTTATTCTTTAATTCGAATAATTAAACCTAACCCTAATTTATTAGTGTATACTCTTGATTTAAAAACCGGAAAGTAAATATTACTTTCAAGAATTCGATATAATTGGATTCGGCGTATAACTCTCTTTCGAGTAATCTCTATTTGATTACTCTTCTTCGAATAACCTATATTCGATTGTCTCTCTTCGAATAACTTATATTCGAAATCTCTATCTTTCGAATAAACTATATTCGATCTCTACCTTTCGAATACGCTATAATCGATAATCCCCCTTAGATTAAACTAATCGATAACTCCTTTCGATTAAACTAATTGATAACTCCTTTCGATTAAACTATAATCGATAACTCCTTTCGATTAAACTATAATCGGTAACTCCTTTCGATTAAACTATAATCGATAACTCTGTAACACCCCACCTCCGCTAGGGTCACTCACAAAGGGAATGCACTAGGTTTGGTGAAGCATTATCGAGGTAAACATGCACAGAAATATTACAAGACAGAACATATATAAAACAACGGAAGTAAAACAAATTTCATTACCTTATAAAATAAGGTCTAAAGCCTTTTACATCAGAATACATCAAAACCTGTCTTGCAATAATAAAGAAGCATAAAACCATTTCTTAAATTATTCCCCAAGTAAAACAGTAAAGTAGCCACAGCCAAGAAAAGTCCAAGCCATGCGTGATGACCTTCAAGCAGAAGAAGTCTGAACTAGGTAACAGTGTTTCCTCCCTGAAACATGGGGGGGGGGGGGAACGGAAGACAAAGAGGCGAAACAAAACGGGGTTAGTCATAAAGACTGGTAAGTCCTATCTACTTCCAGTATAAAAACAGGTAAAGGTAACATGACATGCATAAACTGAAAGTAAACATAAGGACGACGACAAGATAGATAAACTAAACCAGGGTAACAGGCTGAACTACTGTAGCAAGGTAAACTAAGATATTATGATAAACTACGGTGTCATGATAAATCAAGGTATCACATCGTCAGGTTTCTATCAAGTAAACTATCCCAAGGTATCTATCCTGTATATTTCTCATGGTTCTAACATGTATATTTGCTCTGCACCTCTCGTACTAGTATCCCAACCCGCGTCCTGTGTTAATTATGAATGTCCCTTGCCCAATGTCACGTAATGGTCCATGTCAACCTAATATATATAGCATATGTAGGTTTTCCCCAACTCGTATGTTTCTTTCCATGTATAAGTTCAGTCCTTTGCCGTAGGCCATACGGGCTTTCCCATGTGAACGTTTTATCCTTGAGGTTATTTTGGACTGCTACCCTTGATCTTGTTATGTTTCCTTACCATGAACTATCGCGCGTTCCCTTAGGATTTATGCCACCTAGGACCACTAGGGATTATGCTACCTAATGAACGTTTCCGTGTCTCGGTTTGGGTTTTGGCCACCTAGGACCACTAGGGATTATGCCACCCGTCAACCGCGCCCTTTTATCCCACGTATGTATCGTGAATCGTTTTCCATGTCTAGACGCACATGTTCCTTAATGTGCCATCCGAGTTCCGTGCCAGGGAAAATCAAGAAATACGGAACTCGGTCGGGAGCTTTAAGTCGTCTGCTGATGCAGATATCAAGGTCTGTTTTTATACCCGTGGACATGTTCCCACGTGACCCCTCCCTCAACTACTGAAAGGCAATCCAAGAAAAATCATGTATGAGAACTACACTACGGCCCATCGATGCCCACTTCCAGATAGCCAACCTCACCCATCACTCGATAGCAAGTATATGGTCTGTTGGGAGTTCCCTGCCTTTCCGTACGTACACGATTGACTAAAGATGGTAGGTAGTCGGCGACATGCTATCCAGGGCAAAATCAAGTATCGTCGACTCCACGCTAATCCATCCCAATCTTTAGGTCGCTCGCATAGCAACCAAGGCATACTCTTGGCTCTTCTACCGCAGACCTTAATCCCTGTGAGGCCGGGTTTCATGGACCATCTGCCACCTCACAGAGGGATACCAAGAGTACCCTCACGTCCCCCGAAGCTACTGCTTCGCCACCCAGTTCGTTGGATCTTTTTATCCAAGTCAGATAAGTTGCTCCTCCTCGTATACTAAGCGATGACCTACCGTATCAGGTTACTCATCATTTATGAACTAGTCCCATGTCCTTGGCTAAGAATTATTACTTAGTTATCCTTAACTAAGGTTTACCACTTAGCTTCTCGTCCCGCTATCCTTGTTAACCACGATTTTCAACCTAGTCCCCTGAGCTAGGGTTTTGCCAAATGGGTTAAGTGTTGTTATCCAAGTTCATGACTTAACCCGCCTACGAATCATGACAAGATTGGCTAAGTACTCAAGTTCAAGGTTTAGCCCTACAAGTTGGTTAAGTGTACTAAGAAGCTCATGACTTAACCCTATCAAATCAAATTGGTTAAGTATTTATTTGTCTTAACCCTATCAGATTATCATGTTAGATTGATTAAGCATAGATTATCTTAATCCCATCAGATTATCGAGTCGGATTGGTTAAGTATAGGTTAACTTAACCCCATCCACTAATCGTATACAATGGTTAAGCCTAATTTAAAAGGTCTTGTGACTTAACCCTACCAGGTCCACATATTAGATTGGTTAAGTGTAGATTACTTAACCTCATCAAATCATCATGTACAATTGGTTAATTATAAGTTACTTAACCCCATTAAATTATCATGTTAAGTTGGTTAAGTATTGGTTACTTAACCCCATTGAATTACCAAGTTTAGATTGGTTAAGTGGTTAACTTAACCCCATCGAATTACCATGCTTAGATTAGTTAAGTGAAGGTTACTTAACCCCATCTAATTACCGTGTTTAGATTAGTTAAGTCTAAGTTACTTAACCCCATCTAATTACCAAGTCGGATTAGTTAAGTATAAATTACTTAACCCCATCCCCTAATTGTCTTGTATGGTTAAGAGTCATTAAGAAATCAAGCCTGGTCCCACTTAACCTACCCATTCGTGTCATATCGGTTAAGTGTCATTAGTCGAATTTACTTAACCTTATCATGTGGCATTAATTTAATTATTAATGCACTCTCAACCTCTCACATTAGACCTTGTTGTGGTTACTAGTTAAGCCGGGCGAGTCCGGTTAGTTTTACACCACAACCTAGTCTAACCTCGGGTCTTAAGCGCGACATGACCAACTTCTCACATTGGATCCTATTGTTTGTAGCCACTAGTTAAGCCGGGCGGGTCCGGGTAGATTTATGCTACAAACTCAACCCAACCTCGAGTTGGCCACTTTCATGTTTGGTCTAGTGTCATATTACACCTACAACCCATACGTGTCTAGCCCCAAGTTCCATGTTTTCGTACGTGTCATGTTCATGTTTAAGTGTTTCAAGAGTGTCCCCTTTTTCATGCAACCCCATGTCAAGTTTTCGTGCCACATTCAAGTCAAGTTTTCGTGTCACGTTCACGTTTGTCTAACTACCCCAAAATCGTGTTTTCACTTGAGTGAAAGCGAGTCAACATAGTATAAATACTATGATACACATTGACCCCAAAACATGCACGATGCCACGACGGGGTTGGCTTCAAACATGCGTGGTATCATCAAGGGATTGGCCTTGTACATGCATACTATGATATAAGGGTTGGCCACAAGCATGCACAATGTCATAAAGAGGGTAACTTGCATAAGTGTTCATGTCATAAACCTATCATGAAGGGATAAACATACACATGTTACTTATGACATAAAAAGGGGTAAACTTGCATATTATCATAAGGGACTTCGGGTTCATATACTTGCATAGCCTCAAAGTCACATTTATGCACATGTTTCATGAGTCAAAGTGGTTTCAAGTGTGCATGCTAACATACCACAAGTAAAGGTCCAATCTTGCTTGGCAAACTAAGTCCAATGCAACATGAATAACATGGTTTAGTTGCTAAAACACAACATAAGGTCCTATGTTCATGTTGAAGGAGCAAACTAGGCTCGCATAGGTTATGGCACTCATGTTTAACCACATTTTATTCCATGCCATGATTAAACTACCGTTAACATCTCGAAGTAGCTAGAACTTACATAGCGAGGCTTAGAGGGTGCGCATGAATCGTCTTGAGGATGAAAGGTGACTCCTTTGATGAAGAACCGTCATGAAATCACCGTAGCAACGTTGATCGAGCCTCGATCTGGTGTAGCAAGCTTGCACCTTTCGATTCGGATCCGATTTGCATGCATAGTCTCTTGGAGTTGGAGATGGAAGCCATGATCACTTGGCATTTGGGCAGCACTTCGTGGCATGAGTGATTTGTGAGGGTTTAGGGTAGGCTTAGGGGTCTTTTTATAGAGATTAGGAGTAGTTTAGGCCATAGGATTAACCATAGGATAGATCCAAGCCCTCAAAAATCGTCACAAGCCTCCAAAACAAGACCCAGGAGCCAAAACAGGTGCACCAGGCCGACCTGGTCGACCAGGGAGGTCGACACCCAGGTCGACCCCCAGGTCGACTCTAGAGTCGACCTGGTTGGGGGGGAGGTCGACCCTAGTGTCGACCCCCCTGTCGACCTGTCTGGGCGGGAATTTTCCCGCCCAGTCTGTTTTGGCTGAATTTGAAATCTGAATTCAAATTTGAACCGTTTTTGAACTTGAAATTTCCTGAAAACTTTGACGGGCCATAACTTGGTCATACGGACTCCGATTTTCGAAAACTCGGACTCTATTTCGCATATTTTTCCGAGACGAACGCAATGGCATAGCCCGTTTCCCTTGATTCAGATTTTATAATTAAATTCTGCCTTGATTCTCGTCTTAGCATGTTGTAAAAATCCGGGTTGTTACAAACTCCTTTCGATTAAACTAAAATCGATAACTCCTTTCGATTAAACTATAATCGATAACTCCTTTCCTTTATCTCTATTCGAATAAACTATATTCGACTAGCTCTATTTAACTCCATTTAACTCTATTCAACTCCATTCGAATAACTAATATTCGATAACTCTATTTACTCCATTCGAATAACTAATATTCGATTAACTCTATTTAACTCCGTTTAACTCTATTTGAATAACTAATATTCGATAACTCCATTCGATTGACTCTAGATCGCGACGATCACAATGGTTACGCCTGATTCCTTTAGGAAACATCCGACCGCCTTAGGCTATCTGCAGCCCTGCGAATTACGCTAGCAGTCGTGCTAAATGGCATCTTATTTGGATTAACTCTAATTGATTAACTCTATTGGTTTAACTCTAACTGATTTATTCTAACTGGTTAACTCTAACTGATTTATTCTACTGGTTAGATCTAACTGATTTATTCTAACTGATTAACTCTAACTGGTTAACTCAAATCGATTAAATCTATTTGACTAACTCGACTCGACTAACCCCTTTCGAATAACATATACGATTAACTAACTTCGAATGCCATATTCGATTAACTAACTTCGAATACCATATTCGATTAACTAACTTCGAATACCATATTCGATTAACTAACTTCGAATACCATATTCGATTAACTAACTTCGAATACCATATTCGATTTACTTCTTTCGAATACCATATTCGATTAACTAACTTCGAATACCATATTCGATTTCTTCTTTTATAACGTTTATCCATTTAAAAATATCTCCTTTTTAACAACGTTTTATTCATTTATAAAGATTCACTTTTTAGTAACAGTTCTTCACTTTATAAATGTTCCTTTAATAACGTTTTCCTTTTTATAATGGTTTCCTTTTTATAAATTCTTGTTCCGTTATAAACCAATTTCCTTTTTATTAACTCTATTTATTTTCTAAATATTCCCTTTTCAATTCTATTTGTAAATGGTTTACAAATATTTATTTTTTTCAATTTTATTCTATTTGCAAATGGTTTGCAAATATTTCCTTTTTTCTATTTTATTCTATTTGCAAATGGTTTGCAAATATTTCCTTTTTTCTATTTTATTCTATTTGCAAATGGATTGCAAATATTTCCTTTTCAAATTTATTCTTAAAAATATTCTAACTGCTTAAATTCCCGGGAAAACTCGCCATAACCTCCTTTGTATCGGGAACATCGGGAAAATCCCCAAACCCGCCACATAGGCCTTTCCATTCAAAAGAAAATGTTTTGAAATTATTTCCTTTCTAAATATCCCCTACTTATAAATATTCCAATTTATAAATATTTCTTATTTATAAATATTCCATTTATAAATATTTTATTTTCACTATCACTATGAAAATTCCCTTTATCAACATTTCGGTATGTTATGGTACTTAACATATCAAATAACGATGATCAATATCGTCCAAACACATACAATTGACAATAGATTATATATTGTGATGGCCCGCCCCGCACCAACCGACATTTACTCCAAAAGTGCGCTGTACACATGTCCAGTTAGCACGGAACGGGTCGTGAGAAGGAAAAGGAAGAAGGAAATGAACATACAAGGACCTGCAGAATGTCTCACAGCGCATAGGACAAAATATCATAATAACATACTTGACATAAAACAGGAGGGACAGTGCATAAGCTGAAAATCAGAACTAAACATCATAGCAGCGGAAATCCAAAAATACAGCTTATTACAACTTTCAAACTGTCTCAAAGCAAAAGCAAGATAAATGAGGTACACTACTAATGCCCAAGTAGCGACCACCAACGACACAGGGAGAATGTGTATATATATATCATACGTGGAAGCCTCCTGCCCGCCTCCGAATTAGCTACTCGCACATCACCAGCTAACCTGTCTCTAGTCTGCTCGTGTGAGCACCCAGAGTAATAAGAGGAGACATAAAACTCTGGGTCAGACATAAAGCCTGGTATGAGCGATAAGCATCTAAAGTGAACAATAACAGGTAGACTAAAACATACCTGAACCTGGACCTGCAACCAAAGAGTTAGCACTACATACTGTACAACAATTTGAGGTATCATATCAATCAATATAAAGATACGGAGGTGGGGGAGGTGTGCATGTCATAATGATGGCAACAATCAAGCATAGCATCCATCCTCACATCTCTCACTCAGTGCGTAAAGTATACGATATTCACCACTTCGATCACCCAACATACCTTGCTACGATCACTCTGCCCCATGAAGTCATAAATGGCTTCACTACACTGATAACATTGCCACAAATCCTTTGCTATGTCCACTCTGCCCCATGGAGTCACAAGAACCCC
The DNA here is from genome assembly GCA_030737875.1 of Allium sativum. NCBI lineage: Eukaryota > Viridiplantae > Streptophyta > Magnoliopsida > Asparagales > Amaryllidaceae > Allium > Allium sativum. The sequence continues at coordinate 388,678,147 of CM060912.1, read as the reverse complement.
ACTGCACTGGCTCATAGCCTTACTAACCCTTACTATGTTCACTTGCCCCATGGAGTTATTCACCCCATCTGCGCTGGCTCATAGTCTTACTACGCATCACCTTGCCCCTCAGGTCATAATGACCCTACTGCACTGATAAGTAGCCCCTCATTCATTCTTAGTGGTGAATCGAAGTTATGAACGTCGACAACTCCTTAGCTCACGCCCCGCAGCAAAATCCAACCATGAAGTGAACTCATTGGTTCCCAACTGGTTCCGGGATCCTGAGCTCTAACTTCCATTTGGACTACCTTTGCATCTCGGGTTATTGGTCATCACCATCGGATCGCATCGGGTTGGCCTTCATTTCTCCTCTTCGTTTTGCTTCAGGTCGCCATCGTCAACTTCTCAGTTCGGATCGTGATCATCACCCCCGCTCGGGTCGGATCGCGACTCGCGGATCGTTCATGGTGTCAACTCGTTCTCCTCCCACTGGATCGGGTCGTGCTCTTCAGATCGGGTCGGATCGTGAATACCCATTGGTTCGGGTCATGCCACCTCGCTGAGATCGTGACGTGTTCCTTCAGGCGGATCGTGACACCCAGGCTGGAACGAATCGTGGAAGATGGGGGCGAATCGGGTCGTAATACTTATCCGCGATCCGGATCAGAGTACTTCAGTTTGGGCACGGCGCTGCATCGATTCGTCTCGTGGGCCTTGCGCAGGTGGTTCGGTTCGGAGGAGATGACTCGACTCGTGGTGATGTCCCACGATCCCATAGGGCGATCCGATCGTCCCTCAATTCCCTATGCGATCTGAATCCCTGCACCTTGTCCAGCGAGCTGTTTACACCGTTCGACGACGTTTTTGACCATTCTAACTATTCTAATCAATCACAAAGCATACCATACAGTCATATCAGCATACATAATCAACCACAAACATCAAAACATCAATATGATAAGTAGAAATGGATCAAACATACCCAAAGTCCCATATTTTCCCCTTAAGCATGTTTAGGTGAAACTAATGATAGGATTAACAAAACTTAACCAAATTCATATCAGAGGTCTAAAACATCATTCCAAATTTTATAAACATTTTTCCAGAATTTTATCATGTTTAAATTCGCTAATTAACACTAATCACCCCTAATTAGCCATAATTAGTGCAAAACTATGCAAATCACTCACCTTAGCCACAAAATAAACTAAGATCTGAAATAATTCTCTGATTTGATGTGAATCTTAATGCCAAACAGCAGCTCCTTTGTTGATTTGGTAAAGATCCTCCTTGATTAGGGGTTGCTAAGCCAAATCCTTGACCAAAAGATGATTTGGAGGTGATTTAGAGGTTGGAGGCCATTTTTAGGGTTCCTTGGTGATGAGTGGAGGCTAGAAAACTGAAATGGAATGATCCTCTATCTCATTTCAGCCTCCCCATTACCCTAATCCCGAAATGGGTTATGGGCCTACTCACTAATCACCCGATTTGGCCCGGTTAAGCAGTTTTTCACCCTCCAAACCTTATTTCAGCCATATCTCCTAAACGGTAAGTCCGTTTGACTATTATGACCACTCTACGGAAAGAGAAACCATCAAACGAATCAAATGGAAGTGGTTTCAGGTCAAAATTCCTTTCCAATCAAAAGTTATGGCCAAAACAGTACCGACTAGGGGCAAAATGGTCATTCAAAAATCAATAAAAATCATGAACATGGGGAATGACTCTAATAGATGTTTCCCAAAGTTACATGACCATACAACTTCATATGAGAAAGAAATAAATATTCTACAATCCTATGGTGTGTAGAATACGGGTCATTACACTCCTCCCCCCTTAAGAAATTTCGCCCCCGAAATTCCCTAGTCCAAACACACACAAAGGTCCCGCATGCCTATCAATCATAAAACAACAATCAACATGCAAAACAAGCAAAACAAGTCTACCCTAGCATGCGGAAAACTAAATCGCAAAGTAAATCTTACCAGGCAAAGAGTTCTGGATGTGCCTTCCTAATGCTCTCTTCTGTCTCCCAAGTACAATCATTCTCGTCCTCGCCCCACTGAACCTTGACTAGCTTCACCGCCTTCCTTCGAAGTTGCTTCGTATCGTGCCCCACAATACGAATCGGCTTGCGGTTCACAACCGCCTCGGGTTCTACTTCGAAGTCCTCTAACTGATCAGGTGAAATAGTCACATCTGAGTCGTGAACGAACTTCCTTAGCTGGGAAACATGAAATACATTGTGAACTCCCGCCATCTTCTCTGGTAAGCCGACTCTATATGCCAAATTCCCTACTAATTCAAGAACAGGGAATGGGCCAACAAATCTTGGTGCCAACTTGCCTCTCCTGCCAAATCGTATCACGCACTTCAACGGAGAGATCTTAACAAACACCAAGTCACCAACGGAGAATTTCAAATCTCTTCTCCTCTTATCAGCATAACTCTTCTGTCTATCTTAGGCGGCTTTCATTCGTTGCTGAATGATCTTAATCTTATCTGAAGTTTCTCTCACCACATCTGGTCCAAGCACAAACTTCTCGCCAGTCTCTATCCAACATGATGGTGAGTTGCACGGTCTTCCGTACAAAGCTTCATATGGAGCCATACCGATACTGGATTGGTAGCTATTATTATATGCAAACTCTACTAGATGTAAATGGTCATCCCATGATCCACCAAAATCCAATATACACGCTCTCAAGAGATCCTCCAATATACGATTCACCCTCTCCGTCTGACCGTCGGTCTGAGGATGATATGCGGTACTGAGATGTAATCTTGACCCTAGAGCTTCTTGTAAGCTCTTCCAAAACCCACTAGTGAACAACGGGTCTCGGTCACTCACAATGCTTTTGGGTACTCCATGAAATCTCACTACCCACTTCATATACAATTCTGCCAACTTGGCTGCCGTTCTGGTCGATTTGACTGGTATAAATTTTGCGCTCTTAGTCAATCGATCCACAATTACCCAAATGCTATTATGTCCCGATCTAGTCCTTGGTAAACCATCGATGAAATCCATCGAAACTTGTTCCCATTTCCATTCGGGAATTTCTAATGGTTGTAACAACCCACTAGGCTTCTTTTGTTCAGCTTTAACTAGCTGGCAATTCATGCATTTGGATATAAACTTCCCAACGTCTCTTTTCATCCCTTCCCAGTAGTAAGTCTGTCTCATGTCTCGATACATCTTATTACCACCGGGATGTATAGTCAGTTTTGAGTGATGACATTCTCTAAGCACTTCATCTCTCAAACCATTGACATTGGGTACAACTAACCTTCCATTCTTTCGAAGCCATCCATCTCGATCAAGCCCATACACATTCATCTCCTCATCGATACCCATCTCTAACTTGGAGATGATTTCTAATAGATTAGGATCGTCCCTCTGACTAGAACCAATCCGCTCTATCAAAGTGGGTCTGATCGTCAAACTAGCTAGCATAACTGGATCCAATTCGCACTTTGGTCTGAAATCAAACCCCGCGATATACTCCAGTTGCTTCCATTCAAGAAACATTGCCCCTAAGCTGGCATGTCTCCTACTCAAGGCATCGGCTACTACATTACCTTTCCCTGGTGTGTATGCGATATCAAAATCATACGAAGCCAAGAACTCTAACCATCTCTGCTAACGAAGATTCAGATCTTTCTGAGAGAAGAGATACTTTAACGATTTATGATCGGTAAACAACTCAAATCTTTCTCCCAAGAGATAGTGTCTCCATATCTTCAGCGCAAATACAATCGCTGCCAATTCCAAATCATGGGTAGGATACTTCTTCTCATGCGGCTTTAGCTGTCGACTAGCATAAGCTACAACCCTACCTCCTTGCATCAATACTGCACCCAGTCCGGTACCACAAGCATCCGTGTATACCGTCATCTCTTCACTCCCTTTAGGAATGACTAACACTGGCGCACGCGTCAACCTCTCCTTTAGACTTTTGAAGGCATCCTCACACACTCCGTCCCAGACGAAGGACTGATTCTTCTTAGTTAACTGAGTCAACGGTGCTGCTATCTTGGAGAAGTCCTGGATAAACTGACGATAATATCCGGCTAATCCCAAGAAACTTCTTACATCTGTAGCATTCTTGGGCGTAGGCCAATCCTGTACCGTAGCCACCTTCGTAGGGTCCACGGCAATACCACTCTCTGAAACAACATGGCCCAAGAATCTTACTTCCCTTCTCCAAAAATGACACTTAGAGAATTTCGCTTTCAATTGGTGTTTCCTCAACACCTCCATCACTATCCTCAAGTGCCCCTTGTGTTCCTCCTCTGTCCTTGAATAAACAAGGATATCATCCACGAACACAAGAACAAACTTATTCAACTGATCTCTGAATACTCGATTCATAAGATCCACAAAATAGGCTGGTGCATTGGTCAGCCCAAATGGCATGACCAACCACTCATAAAATCCAGACGGCGTCCTAAATGCCGTTTTCGAAACACTCTCATCTGCTACTCGAAGCTGATGAAATCCTGTCGCGAGGTCCAACTGGGAGAACACTCTTGCTCCTTCCAGCTGATCAAACAAATCATCTATCCGCGGTAGAGGATACTTATTCTTCCTCGTCACCTTATTCAACTCGCGATAGTCCACACACAAACGAAGGGAACCATCTGCCTTAATGGCAAACACAACTGGTGCTCCACACTCGGAGACACTCCTTCTAATCAATCCCTTCTTCAAAAGATTGCTGACTTGCACCCCGAGCTCTCGCTGCTCCTTTGGTGCCATATGACGAAGTGGCATCACTATAGGTCTGGCATCTTTCACTAAATCAATACGGAACTCAATCTCTCGGTGTGGTGGAAGCCCGGTCACCTCCTCGAAGACGTCCGGATACTGGCCAACCACGGGCACATCTGACAACTCATCCTGCGGGATGTCGAGGGAATTCACAAAACTAGCCATAACCCCATCACTAGGTAGACTACCAAACACTACCCTCCTCCCATCATCCGCCCTCACTGTCACCAAAAAGCCCTCACAGTCTACCACCACCCCGTATCTTTGGAGTCAATCGACTCCCAATATAATGCCATACCCAGTAAAGCCCAAAACAAAGCAATCACATACAAACATACATCCATGACTCGATAAGACCAAATTCCTGCAAATCATACTAAGGCTAGTCGAACCACCAATCGGGTTCGTCACAACCAATGGTCTATCGACTATCTCGGGTTCCAGTCCCAACCTATCTACCAGGTCACTAGATATGAAGGAACGGGAAGCCCCAGTATCAAACAAAACTCGAACTGGTATATCATAAATAGAAAGCATACCTTGAATAACAACATTCTTCCCTTTCTCCGCCGCAGTTGGGGCATTCGACGAAGAAGGAACAGCATCAATAGCATATGCTTTCACAATCTGTTTCTCCTTAAGAGGTTGCAGACACTTATCCTTCTGATGTCCCACTTGACCACAGTTGTAGCACTTCCTTTCCGCTGGCTTGGCTCGACATTCTTTAGCATAATGGCCTTTCTTTCCACAGCTGAAGCACTCAACATCCTTCTTTCTCTTTTTCTGGCCACTCTTAGATTGGTTCTGCTTCCTCTTATTATGAGAGTTATTCTTGCCTCCACCGCCTGCTTGCGGCTTTGGCCCTTCTGCAGATGCAACCTCAGTCTTTGACTTAGGGTAAAGACTCTCTGATCTCAAAGCCTTCCCCACGATCGATTCAAAAGTCTCATCGATGTGGTTAATAAGCCTCTCCCCCAAGTACCCATCCAAACCAGTAATGAACTTCTCATTCTTCTTCTCAGGAGTATCAATGAGAGACAGTCCATACTTCGACATGGTGTCGAACTCAGCAATATAATCAGAAACTACCCTTCCGTTCTGTTTGAGTTCCAAGAACCTCTTAAACAACACTGACTTCTGGGAAGCTGGGATAAACTTCTCGCTAAAGCGAGCCTTGAACTGATCCCATGTAACCTGGTCCTCTGGAGTAGCTGTTCTAATAGCATTCCACCAATTCATCGCTCGCCCTTGCAGCTGGCGAGACGCTAGCCTTCTCTTCATCGCATCCTCAAGACCCAAGTCATCAAAGACACGATCACAGCTATCCATCCAATCTTGAACATCCGTGGCCGACTCCGTTCCGTGGAACGGCTTCCCACCAAGATTAGTGTAATCTTTGCACAACTTGGCGAAATCGACCCTAGGCGCCTGCACTACTGGGCCAACACCAGCTCCGGGATTGGGAACTGCCCCTTGCACTTCTCTAAGCATGTCTCTCATGAGGTTGGTAAACATTGCCCTCATGTCAGCGGCATTCCCATTATTGGCCCCTCTACCAGTACCTCTAACATATCGGCTCATCGTCAATCTGAAAAAGGGAAACGATTAACGACCCCATAGTGGTACTAGTGCAGTGCAACTTCATTCTTATACTACTAATAGTATATATATACATAGCTTTTGAAAACCAAAGTAATCACAAATACGCGCTCTCATATACGTACTAACTCTCCCTAGTGTCTTTCCCTAGGTTAACTACGCAACCTAGAGCTCTGATACCAAGTGTGACGCCCCGCACCAACCGATATTTACTCCAAAAGTGCGCTGTACACATGTCCAGTTAGCACGGAACGGGTCGTGAGAAGGAAAAGGAAGAAGGAAATGAACATACAAGGAACATGTAGAATGTCTCACAGCGCATAGGACAAAATATCATAATAACATACTTGACATAAAACAGGAGGGACAGTGCATAAGCTGAAAATCAGAACTAAACATCATAGCAGCGGAAATCCAAAAATACAGCTTATTACAACTTTCAAACTGTCTCAAAGCAAAAGCAAGATAAATGAGGTACACTACTAATGCCCAAGTAGCGACCACCAACGACACAGGGAGAATGTGTATATATATATATCATACGTGGAAGCCTCCTGCCCGCCTCCGAATCAGCTACTCGCACATCACCAGCTAACCTGTCTCTAGTCTGCTCGTGTGAGCACCCAGAGTAATAAGAGGAGACATAAAACTCTGGGTCAGACATAAAGCCTGGTATGAGCGATAAGCATCTAAAGTGAACAATAACAGGTAGACTAAAACATACCTGAACCTGGACCTGCAACCAAAGAGTTAGCACTACATACTGTACAACACTCTGAGGTATCATATCAATCAATATAAAGATACGGAGGTGGGGGAGGTGTGCATGTCATAATGATGGCAACAATAAAGCATAGCATCCATCCTCACATCTCTCACTCAGTGCGTAAAGTATACGATATTCACCACTTCGATCACCCAACATACCTTGCTACGATCACTCTGCCCCATGAAGTCATAAATGGCTTCACTGCACTGATAACATAGCCACAAATCCTTTGCTATGTCCACTCTGCCCCATGAAGTCACAAGAACCCCACTGCACTGGCTCATAGCCTTACTAATCCTTACTATGTCCACTTGCCCCATGGAGTTATTCACCCCATCTGCGCTGGCTCATAGTCTTACTACGCATCACCTTGCCCCTCAGGTCATAATGACCCTACTGCACTGATAAGTAGCCCCTCATTCATTCTTAGTGGTGAATCGAAGTTATGAACGTCGACAACTCCTTAGCACACGCCCCGCAGCAAAATCCAACCATGAAGTGAACTCATTGGTTCCCAACTGGTTCCGGGATCCTGAGCTCTAACTTCCATTTGGACTACCTTTGCATCTCGGGTTATTGGTCATCACCATCGGATCGCATTGGGTTGGCCTTCATTTCTCCTCTTCGTTTTGCTTCAGGTCGCCATCGTCAACTTCTCAGTTCGGATCGTGATCATCACCCTCGCTCGGGTCGGATCGCGACTCGCGGATCGTTCATGGTGTCAACTCGTGCTCCTCCCACTGGATCGGGTCGTGCTCTTCAGATCGGGTCGGATCGTGAATACCCATTTGACCCGTGTCATGCCACCTCGCTGAGATCGTGACGTGTTCCTTCAGGCGGATCGTGACACCCAGGCTGGAACGAATCGTGGAAGATGGGGGCGAATCGGGTCGTAATACTTATCCGCGATCCGGATCGGAGTACTTCAGTTTGGGCACGACGCTGCATCGATTCGTCTCGTGGGCCTTGCGCAGGTGGTTCGGTTCGGAGGAGATGACTCGACTCGTGGTGATGTCCCACGATCCCATAGGGCGATCCGATCGTCCCTCAATCCCCTATGCGATCCGAATCCCTGCACCTTGTCCAGCGAGCTGTTTACACCGTTCGACAACGTTTTTGACCATTCTAACTATTCTAATCAATCACAAAGCATACCATACAGTCATATCAACATACATAATCAACCACAAACATCAAAACATCAATATGATAAGTAGAAATGGATCAAACATACCCAAAGTCCCATATTTTCCCCTTAAGCATGTTTAGGTGAAACTAATGATAGGATTAACAAAACTTAACCAAATTAACCCAAATTCATATCAGAGGTCTAAAACATCATTCCGAATTTTATAAACATTTTTCCAGAATTTTATCATGTTTAAATTCGCTAATTAACACTAATCACCCCTAATTAGCCATAATTAGTGCAAAACTATGCAAATCACTCACCTTAGCCACAAAATAAACTAAGATCTGAAATAATTCTCTGATTTAATGTGAATCTTAATGCCAAACAGCAGCTCCTTTGTTGATTTGGTAAAGATCCTCCTTGATTAGGGGTTGCTAAGCCAAATCCTTGACCAAAAGATGATTTGGAGGTGATTTAGAGGTTGGAGGCCATTTTTAGGGTTCCTTGGTGATGAGTGGAGGCTAGAAAACTGAAATGGAATGATCCTCTATCTCATTTCAGCCTCCCCATAACCCTAATCCCGAAATGGGTTATGGGCCTACTCACTAATCACCCGATTTGGCCCGGTTAAGTAGTTTTTCACCCTCCAAACCTTATTTCAGCCATATCTCCTAAACGGTAAGTCCGTTTGACTATTATGACCACTCTACGGAAAGAGAAACCATCAAACGAATCAAATGGAATTGGTTTCAGGTCAAAATTCCTTTCCAATCAAAAGTTACAGCCAAAACAGTACCGACTAGGGGCAAAATGGTCATTCAAAAATTAACAAAAATCATGAGCATGGGGAATGATTCTAATAGATGTTTCCCAAAGTTACATGACCATACAACTTCATATAAGAAAGAAATAAATATTCTACAATCCTATGGTGTGTAGAATACGGGTCATTACATATATCACATCATATAACACAATATATGAAATCAAACAGTATTATCAATATTGAGGAGTCCAGTTGGACCCCTCCAACCTGTTTCCCTGCATCACAGATGTTAAACCATATAATTAACATCACTTTCAGTTCAGTACGGATTATTCTGATAACAACATCAATATATAATATTTAACGGTTTATATATATATATATATATATATATATATATATATAATTTCCAATAACTAACTAGCAGTTCAATCAATCAAGCAACACACAACAATCAACAGATGATTAACAGTTCTAAAAATACATTATAAAAATATAACTGTTCAGAGTTGGTGAGTTCTATTCACATTGGCAGTTCATCGTTAAAGAACGATAAACTGTTGTTTGATTTGAATCAAACAAATAAATTTGCCGTAAATTCAAACGAGCTCCAATCCACCACCAATTAGTTCCATTGTGGAGCTCTCGTCCATACGGTCCCAACGCGACTTACGGTTCGTCAATCTGATATCGTATGCTCAAGTTACATAATTTACAAGTTTGAACACATAGTTCGAATTAAAACAAATTTTATTTAATTTAAAAATGAATGGGCTTTAAACCTTTTGACTTGGCCCATTTGCCCAAACCCACTTCCACCCTTTCTTCCTCTATCGTGAGCACTCCAGGAAAACACGATGTAAAATCCATGGCCATTTTCGATTCCTTTGATCCCTCTTTCTTCTTCAATACCTCATAACAATCCCAACCGAATATACCAACGATTTCCTCATCCACTCCTTTACACACCCATACCAATTTTGCCCTACTCGAACTCAGCTACCTCCCCGCGGTTTTCTCCACTGCTCTAGTGACGCACGTCACTTCTGTGTTTGGAATCCCCACAAAAGTACACATACGAACTCGATTTACCCTCCTCAACGCAAATCCGAACACAAATTTGCAAAGCAAAGCTTCAAATCGCCAGAACTTCAAACCCTAGAGTTACTGTTGCAATTATCGAACGCCAGAATAGCTATCGAGTTGCACAAAAAGGGTATTAAGCTGAAGCTCTCATCAACACAACCTCAAATATGTATTCTATACGATTTATAGGATTTTAAGTGATTTGTTTTTTATTTTCAAGTGGATCAAAATCTCTTTGCTGGAGAAAATGGTTGCGGTGGATTCATGTTTGACCGCAGAATGAATTAGGTCTTAAGGCTTGTTGTAGTGTATTTATAGGATAGGTAAATATATAGATATTTTATTTCGAATATTATATTAATTTAAAATCAACTACTGCGTTTATTTGTTCTTTAAAATTCCTGTAATTACACATGACATCTAAAAATCACGAAACTGGACATGCAACTACAGTTTGACATTACGGTCCTAACGAAAGTGGTTTCGTCGAATTCCGACTTCGTATGCTCACACAGCGTATTTTTAACCATTAGAATATCGACTGTTTTTCACTCTAAAAATCCATACGGCCACACAGTGTCTTCAAAAATCACGAAACTTGGAATCTAACAATAACTTACATTGCGGATCCAACAAAATTAGTTTCATCGAAAACGGAGGTCGTTTGCAAAACTGGCTATTTTTAAAGCCCTAAATAGCCCTTTTAAATATTTAAATATATTTAAAAGAAATTAAATTAAATATCAATAATAAAATATTATCGCATATATTCACATAGAATATACCACAGCTCCTAAATATTCCTATACGGATTTATAGCTCGATAATCCAAATCCATATTATATCGATATTCAATTTATATTGAAATTCCTTTTATAAATCGTTATAAATTATAAAGGAATTTCATAGCGACTTTTTTAAGATTTGATTTGGACGTAAATCAAAATCTACACGACGAAATCCCGATTTTTCTCTTCCATTAGAAAATTTTACTCAACCTGCTCCTAACGTATCTTGTTTCACAGAAATCCGATTTAAAACGGACCATGTATACTCAGTTGAAGTTCAAATCGCCAAATAGCGAACTGCAGTGCCATTTCGAGCTCTATTTTAATTGTATTATAAACTATACGTTATAACGCCATCGATTCCATATATACGTTATTATATTTTGAATCGAAGCTCAACCACATCTCGTATACTATTCAATTCACACTCTATTGTGAATTCTACTATTTCCGACTATCTCGACATTATAATATATTATTATATTTTATAATATTAATTAAATAATCATTTTTATTTAATTCAGGTCATCGATATCACCAAAACGATATTTAAATAATTAAATAAATTAATTATCGACAGCTAAAAATGTGGGTCATTACACCCCTCCTTGTTGTCACTCAACAACATCATCTTCATCAAGATCTACTACCTGTCACCTGCTACTCAGTCTGCCCATCCACAACCTGATGAACAACCCAGGGTAATAAGAGGGAGACATAAAACCTTGATTCAGAAAATATTATTAATGAGCAATAAACAACTATCTGACATCATCGATAAAGTATATGAGAAATAGGTAGATATATCAACTAATCTACCAACACATCAGAGAAGAACCCAACGCGTCTCCTCCACATCTGACAGTGATAGCCTTTACAACCATCAGTAGAAAACATGCAGTAGCAAACATAGCAACTAATTATCCTGCGTAGACCATCCTAATCGAGATCAATATCCCCCAAACACAAGCCCCGAAGGCCTAACCCAACATTATACAAGCACCCAAGAGATGTCTCCTTCGACATCGAACAAACTACACAAGACGATACAAGCAAACCAATCAACATCCATGACTCTGGCCATCACTGCAAATCCTGCCTTGAAACCATTTTTAATCGTATGACAGGCCAACTTTGTCGTCGGTCATGGGCTAACGGTATCCCCGATTCTAGCAAAACTCCATACGCCTTTGATCGATACTTATGTTTCCCCTCCCCAAAGATAACTAGGCCTTTCAACGATACCCATGGTACTTAACTATGTTGGAGAATGGAGTTTTGATGACAATAATCTTATTTCAATATTAATTGATTACAAAATGTATGCTAACATCTTTATCTAGAATATAAATACACACACACACACACACACACACATATATATATATATATATATATATATATATATATATATATATGAGTCATATACATGAATTAATACTAAAGACTGTACAGTTTTAGAGATTCAAAAGATTCAGAATTCAGAGAAGATTCAAGGCTCATGAGTAACCAAGAAATCAAGAGTTTAAGAGCTAAAGATAAATATAGTAAAAGAGTCTAGTTATATGTAAGACCTTAAACAACACTCCAGGTTCAAATTCAAATTCTGTTTTTTAAATTTTAACTTTCAAATTTCAAATTCTATTTTCAAAATTCAAATTCTATTTTCAAAATTCAAATTCTAATTTTAATTAGTTTTTCTGTATTACCCTTGATTTTAAACTTATGTTTCCGAGTTTATAAGTTTACATATATTTATACAGTTCTACACTTTATAATTTTAAAAATATGTTTATATAGTTTATATTTATGATTTCATTTGATTTTCTACTTTATAATACTTATTTATATCACTATTTTTTAATTCAAAAAATTCTAGAATTATATATGTAGCAAAACACTTGATTTTTTTTCAAAATTCAAATTCTCAAAACACTTATATCGACATACATAATACCCTATGTCGACATACAACTGTCATATTTTCAATTTTGAAAGGAAGTGTCCTTTCACCATTTGTAACGTTCCAGAAGCGTTGCAACATTTCAAATCTTGTAAATAAGGGTTGATTTCGACTTTTTTAATCATTATTCTTCTCGTATTCATTCCTTTTCATTCTTCATTCCTTTTCATTCCTCCATTTTTATTTCATATTTTTATGATTTCTACACTTATACTCTGCCGATTTCTATTCTAAATACATAAAACTTCTTCTCTTCTCACTCTTTACTCATTACTCTCTGAGGCGAAGTGCTATTGAAGAGTTATAGGGATGCTGTAATTATTTGGGGTTGTTTGAGAAACGGTGTGTTCCTTGTAGTCGTGAAATCAAGGAAAGGAAATGGTGTTAACCTTGTAGCCGGGAAATCACGAGTGGTGGAAACAGTGTTAGCGTTGTAGCCATGAAATCAAGGGGATTGTACTTAGGTTTTGATCTAGTAATAAAACTCTGCGCAATCCAGCATTCTGAGGGACTGGATGTTGTAGCAATTCGAACCAGTGTAAAATCATGTGTGTTCTTTCCTTCTCTGCATTTTATTTTTTTATTTCTATATTTATGTTTGATTCTGTGTATATGATTATCTCTGTGGTGTGTAATTCATATAGTAGATCATATAAGCTTTAGATTTTCTTAACTTCCTTAAAAACACTATTCATCCCCTCTTTAGTGTTAGTTTTGCCATAAGATCTATTCCGCATTTCCAAACAATTGGTATCAGAGCAAGGTCTTTCAAGAAGTTCATAATCTGATTTTTGAAAATATTAAATGGCAAATTTTGAAATAATTGTTAATACAAGTGTCAATTCATGCATTGCATCAATTTTGAAAGAGTCTGGATTGAGTTATGTTGAAAATTCAAGCGATCTATTGAAATGTTTCAAATACAAGAAAAGATGTGTTGTATGGCTATTGAAAATTCAAAAGTTGAAAAGATGGGTGAAGTGGAAGTTTAAAATTCAAATTCCAAAATGGTGTGTTACATGGCTATTGAGAATTTAAATTCTAGTAACAAATGGTGGAAATCCAAAAGGGCAAATGGATACTGGATAGTGGCTATTCGAGACATATGTAGAGAAATCCAGAAATACTAGATAATCTAGTCTATGAAGATGGTGGAATGGTGAAATTCGAAGATAACTCTAAAGGATATATTATTGGGATCAGCAATGTTGGTAATTCTGAAACTCCTACTATTTCTGATGTTTTATTAGTTAGGAATCTAAAACATAATTTACTAAGTATATGTCAACTTTGCGATATGGGCTATAAAATAAACTTTGAAATGGATAAATGCTTTATAGAAGACAGGAATTCAAAAGTAATATTCGAAGGGGATAGAAAGAAAAATATCTTATAATGAGTATGAAAATCTCTAACAATCTATAGGATTTTAGCCAATACTAGTGACCCCTGGATCTGGCACAATAGATACGATCATATAAATTTCAAACACATATCTAGGATTTCTAAATTAGATTCAATTAGGGGATTACCCAAAATGAAGTTTAAAGTAAATATTTATGCGACGCTTGTCAATTTCGAAAATTAAAAAGAAGTTCATTTAAATCAAAAGAGGGAATTACCACCTTGAAACTATTAGAGTTAATTCACACGGATTTATTTGGTCCATCTAAAACTAAATCGATAAATCACAATAAATATATTTACGTAATAGTTGACGATTTTTCTAGATTTACTTGGACTTTGTTTCTTAAAAATAAAAGTGAAGATTTTGGTCAATTTCAAACTTTTGCTAAAAGAATTCAAAACTTATTATCTCTAAAAATCAAAACAATATGTAGTGAGCATGGCGAAGAATTCAAAAATGAAAATTTTGAAAAAATTTGTAATAAAAAGGGAATAACCCATAATTTTTCTGTCCCTAGAACCCCCTAAAAAACGAAGTAGTTGAACGTAAAAGTAGGACGATACAAGAGTGTGTGTGAACTATGTTATCTGATAGTAATTTACCAAGAGACTTTTGGGTTATTGCAGTTGCAACAACTTGTTATATTTTAAATAGAATTTCAATCAGACCCTTAACTCATAAAACACCATATGAACTTTTGTATAATACGAAACAAAAGTATCATATTTTAATATATTTGGAAGTAAATGTTTTATACTTAATACTGAAGAAAATTTAGATAAATTTGACTCGAAATCCGATAAAGAAATATTTATTGGATATTCAGAGAGAAGTAAGACATATATAGTTTTTAATTCAAGAACCAATACTATAAAAGAAACCTTAAATGTTTCCGTTGACGAAAATTATAAAAATACAACACAACACAACACAATGAAGATGAATGTGAAAATGAAGTTAATGAAACGAATATTGAAGACAGTCAACCATATAGAAGAATTAGATTACTAAGAGATCACCCTATAGAAAATATCTTATGAGATATTGAATCCATCATTAGGACTTGTAATCAATTAAATAATATGAGTAATTCTGCATTTATTTTAGCTATTGAACCTAAGAATCCAAAGGAAGCATCTTCCGATGAATCATGGATCCTTGCCATGCAAGAAGAACTGAATCAGTTTACTAGGAATGATGTATGGGAACTTGTTCCTAGACCAGACGAGAAGACTATAATAGGAACTAAATAGGTTTATAAAGATAAAATGAATGAACATGGTGAGGTTGTAATAAATAAGGCACGATTAGTAGCGCAAGGTTATACTCAAGAATGAATAGATTACGACGAAACGTTTGCCCCTGTAGCTAGAATAGAAGCAATTAGGATGTTACTAGCCTTTGCAAACCATAATAATTTAAAATTATATCAAATGGATGTTAAAATTGCTTTTCTAAATGGATTTGTTAAAGTAGACGTATATGTAGAGCAACGACCTCTTTTTGAAGACGAAAAGTTACCAAATCACTTATATAAGTTAATGAAAGCGTTATATGGATAAAAACATGCTCCTAGAGCTTGGTATAGTAGATTAAGAAATTACTTATCACAATCTAACTTTGAAATAGGATAATTTGATAACACTTTGTTTATAAAGAAAAATAATAACGATATACAATTAGTACAAATATATGTTGATGATATAATTTTCGGATCGATGAACGATAAGATAAATAAAGAATTTTTAGATATTATGACCATAGAATTTGAAATGAGTCATATGGGATAACTAACATTCTTCTTAGGCTTACAAATTCGTTAATTAAAGAATGAAATATTTATTAATCAAGAAAAATATGCAAGAGATTTAATTAATAAATATAATTTAACTACAATTAATGGGAGACCAACACTTATGGCAACCAATATAGCATTAAGTAAAGATAATACATCAAAGGATGTTGGTCAAAAATTATGTAGAGGAATGATAGGATCATTATCGTATATAAACCACTAGTAGATCAGATATAATGTATAATGTATGTCTCTATGCAAGATATCAATGGCAACCAAAGGAAACACATTTAAAGCCGTAAAACGTATTCTAAGATATGTAAAACATACATAAGACTTTGTATTATTTTATCCTAAGGATGATTCATTCGATTTAATTCCTTATTGTGACGCTAATTATGTGGGATGTAAATCCGATCGTAAAAGTACTAGTGGAACATGTCATTTCTTAGGACATTCACTAGTCTCATGGTTTAGTAAAAAGCAAAATACCGTATCTTTGTCAATAACTAAAGCAGAATATATCTCTGCTGCTTTGGCTTGTCCACAAGTAATATATATGCAACAAACTCTAAATGATTTTGGATTAACAATAAATAAATCACCAATATAATGCAGTAATACGAGTGCTATAAATATATCTAAAAATCCAACTCATCACTAAAGAACTAAACATATTGATATATGACATTATTTTCTAAGAGGTAACATAAGTAAAGAGAAAATTTCACTTGAATTTATAGAAACAGATAAACAAATAACAGATATATTACCAAAACCAGTAAATGAAATAGCATTTACTAAATTTAGAAGAGAATTAGGTATTTGTTCATTAAGTGAATTAGAATAATTAAATATATTAATATATATATAAGAATAACATTAAAAATAAGAAAATAAAATTAACACTGCATGTATATCAACATACATCGAATAGCATTTAAACTCTCTACTTCGAATTTTCTTCTTCATTCTCTTATTTCACTTCTACAAAAACTCAAACTAAAACAAATCGTGGCCTCCACTAATTATAATAACCAAATAAACCCTGAATCATCTGCTGGACCATCTGTAGGTCCATTTAATGTTCTACCCTCTCTCATATAATCAAATTGGAAGCGAAAATGGAGTATGCTCTTCGAATACTTCTGAGATTCAAGTACATCAAATTCAGATAAGTCAAGAGCAAAGTTGAAACGACCCGAAGTCCGCCGTAAGGGAAAGCCCAGATTGAGTTGAGAACACAACGCATCAGAACACAACCAATAGAACATTTCATTGCTATTACAACAATTACATAAGAGTACAAGAATATAATAGAGAATGAATAAATAATTTACTGCAGAAAATATCAGAGATTAAAATACATAGCAGCGGAAATTTAAAATGTATAAATAGAAAGCGCCGCGAAAATACATCAACTAACACAACCGAATGAAATATACGAATACAAAGCTTTCTGAATATAGCACCAGCTGTAATCCAGGATCCTGGGAAAAGAAATATCTGCGAAAACCAAAACTACTAGCTGCCCATGTGTAAAATATGGGCACCCAAAGTTTAGGTTAAAACAATAAACTCCGAGTCAGTCTTGGGATTGCTGTGAGAACTAAAACAGTTATTAACTTGATTTTAAAGTTAGGTAAATCACGGGACCATGCCAGGAACGGGTTTATCCCCTATGAATACCAGTGCATAAAAATAGCAGCGCAATGCTAAAGAGAAAA
Source organism: Allium sativum (assembly GCA_030737875.1). Lineage (NCBI taxonomy): Eukaryota > Viridiplantae > Streptophyta > Magnoliopsida > Asparagales > Amaryllidaceae > Allium > Allium sativum. The sequence continues at coordinate 388,660,358 of CM060912.1, read as the reverse complement.
ATGAAGCTATTATAAGGCTCAGGTCTCATCACACAATGAACGCAGTCGAGGTTAGAGTTTTCCCTTATAATAGCCAAATATGCTTGATACGTGAAATTTCATCTTTTATTATGGCTATAAGTGAAGAAATCAACTTCAAATATAAATATATCAATCATAGGTAGCGTAGGTACCATTATATTACGTCGCCATATAGGTTTACAACCAAAACCGTAAAATCATGTATTGGAAATTGGGTTTCCATCTATGAACCGAGGTAAGGGATCATCCTCACCGATTTCAAGACATTCTAGCAAATGCCTCAGGATCACACCCAGGGGCAACCCTGGGAATGGTAGGGTCGGCCATTCGTCGATGATTAATTATACAATAAACTATATGTTAGCATGTCCTATCAAACCTACAAAATGGGTCATTAATGTCGACCAGTCTAGAGCCACTAGGGACCCAAATCATATCTGAGGTACCTCGCTTTCCATCAATAAAGTTTTCCAACATCCACATAAGTAAACAATCTGGGCTCCATACCATGATGTTACTCATAGCTAGAAACTGACATATGTGCATTTCCCTATGGTCCCTCATCCCATTTTTAGTTCATACCGAGGTGTGAAGCTCGTGAATTAATGCTACATAAAGCTATGCTATTTTTGATCATCAACTACAAGACTTTGCCTTTCAACAAAAGCCTTGATCCATGCATCTCAGCAGCCCACACTGTCAATCCATACGGTACCACTGATTTCCACCAATATATAACCTCTAAGCTCGTACATCTCAGAGAAGGGTATTAAGCAAGAGAATAAATTCTCCGCTACCAAATAGATATATATTTAGCAGAGATCAACGAATATAGTATAAAGGAATACAATGTCAGACACATTATCTATTTGCAAGTCCGTTCTGGGTCTGAACGAAACAAAAGGCACCTTATTCCTCGTCCCATATGTCCAATACAGGAGAGAGGCCCATGCATATCCGGTCGTTCTCCAAGTACGTCTAGACGATCACTACTTATTACCTTGTCTTGGGTGTACATCCCAATCAAGACATCAATAATCATCCAACGATGCGAAGATCTCCGGTTTTCAATCACCGTCTTCTTTGTGTACCATTAATCGTCGTATCAATTATTTAGAATGGGTTAAACCCGGTCTTTCCGAATAACTCGCGTATTTTATAATCAAGTGCTAAAAAATACATCATACGCCTCATTCCAATTCAGAATATTATTTTTATTAAAATATTCACATCATTGGGAAAGGTTCCCATTAATTTTATCAAAGATAAATTCTCTTAAATTTTCTCTTTAATCTTCCTTTTGGTATCATTTAGAAAATATTTTATTTTATCTTTCCACAATTCAAAACCAAATTAAGATTTATAAAACTAGTCGGGATTATTGCCTTATCGAAGTTATCATTTTTTTTATCCCAACCTATTCATCTCATGGACCAAAACTGATAGTACCCCATGTCTAACACCCATGGAGTTATCGATAAATTTAATTACCATTTCCCGTCCAAATCTAATTAAAGATTTAACTATCGTCTAGAGTAAAACTGGTGGTACTCCATTCTCAATCACTTCATGAATTCGATAAATATAATTACCTTATTCTCATTCCAATCTAATTAAAGATTCATTAAAACTCTAATTCGGTTTTAATCTCAAAAATCATTACTTTATTATTATTCCACTTTAAAAAATTAATCTTGTCTTTAACTGGGTTAAAGAACCGATGTTATTAAAAACACAGTTCACAATAGACCTGGATCATCTTCCATCAAAATAGAATCTACATAGAAATCATAATAATGTATAATCGATATAAAATCTCATATCAGAATAAAAATATTAATGGAATAGCGGAAAAGCCTTTTAAATTCCATATATGGTAACGTCTTCATTCACAGAACTCATCTCGATTATTACCAAATCGAATTCCATTCAATTCCAATTTAATACATTAAATTGGAAAACTTTACTTTGGGAAATTTCCATTAAATCTTAATAAAAAGATTTATAAATTCCAAATCATCTCTTCACTGTTAATTGGGTTGAAGAATAAGTGTTATTAAAAACACGGTTCATGATAAACCCAAAAATCCAATTTCAATTCAGTTCCAATTTAATATTTATTAATTGGTAAATTTCTCTAAATATTATTTAAAAGATATATTCTTTTCTCATCGGGGTTTAAAACAATGTTATTAAAAACACTATTCACGAAAAACCCAAAATCCAATTTGATATTAAATACTAGGCTCTAAATAGAAATTATATCAGCTTGTATTCAATATCAAATTCTGAAACCAACAAATATCGTATTGGGAATAAAGATATATATTTCTTCCAAATTCCTCCACAATATCCGTATATTCACGGAATCCAATACCGAAATATTTCGAAGATTATTTCCAATAAAAACCATGCCAATTTATATGTTGGAGAAATTCTGATTATTTTAAAACCTATTTTTCAATCCAATTTTTTATTTCTAAAAATAATTGGATTATTATTCTAGTTATAAACTAGTTCATTTTGATAAAAAAATATTTTTACCTTTTCAAAAATGGAATTTTTCATCCTAAATGTTTCCAAATAATTTATTATGATTTTACATAAATTTTCCCATATTTTTAATAATTTTGTTAAGGCTCGTACAGTCGGTTTCCAATAACGGCCACTGAACAGCATCCATAATGACCATTTCTGAAATTGATTTGGACATATTTTAAAATCCGACTATTCGAATTTAAATCTCTTATATTCATTGGAAAGTTCTTTTCGATACGAACCCAACGGTTCCAGTTTTAGGAGAATCCGACAGTCGGATCTCCCGTTATGTCAATTTCAAGTTAATGGTCGAAATTTGCAAATGGTCGCTGCGCAGCACGTTCTATTCAAGCCATTTAATATATATAATGTATATAATACGTATATTTCGTCGATTTCCATTTAAAACTTATTTTATAAAATCGTTATAAATTCGTTTCAAATAGATTTTAACTTCCTTTTCAGTTTTAAATCAAAACTGAATATTCCACATCATTATAATATTAAAATGATAATATTTTCAAAACATTAGATTTTGAAATCAATTCTTTTCGTATTCATTATAAAATGAATAAAATCGATTGATAAACCCGTACGGGTTAAAAATAGCGTTTCTATACTTAACCTGGCTTCATATTTTCGTGTTCATCCAAAATCGGACATCAAAATCATATTTTGATTATTCTGTGAATATTTTTTTAAAATATTCAATATTCCAAAATATTCTTTATTTCTGAGTATTCCTTATTCCGAATATTAGTTTTTTAAAAATATTCTTTATTTTTGAAAATTTCTTATTTTAAAATATTAGTTATTTTGAAATATTCTTTATTTCTAAATTGGAATTGGACTTAATTAATTACCATATAATTTCAGTTATATGGATTTCATACATCGTATGTATTCGGCAATAATGATAAATAAGCATTCAACAATCAAACATCATCCAGAGTGCAATTTACAACGTATAAGCATTAAAATAAATAAATAACGCTCATCACTGCTTGTCAACCCATCGATTGACATACAACTAAATATTGGGATTAGTGTATGTCAGATATCATCCCAATATTCATGTGGAGTTTTCAAACAACAAATACTGATTATTATTTAAGTAGTTGGGCGATGTGTAAAATTTATCGTCCCAATCCATATGAGATAAATAGGTGTACATAAACAAACCATCTTGATTTGTAAATGAATATTTATTCTAATTTCATTCCATGATAATTTTATATAAATAATTTATATAAATAATTTTTATATACAACAATTCAATCAAGGATTATCCCAATCACAATCGAAACAAACAATCAACCATGGTTTGTATAAAAAATAGAGTCAGAAGCTACTAAGTCCAGTCTGCAAACTATGATATAATTACATAACAAAAATAGTTGAGTGAGAAAGAGTCCTCACATTTGTTTCCACTCCACCAGTTTTTATTTTCGAATTCAGTACAGTTTGGATTTGAATTTGCCGGAAATTCTAACATGCTCCGTTTATGTCCCAGTCAGTTCCATTGCGTAGATCCGGATTTCACGATTCCAACGGACTCAGTTTTGTTGGAATTTGTTTTGATTTGGAAAAGATATTAATGTTTTAATATTAACACTATTAATTTATAATTAATTTTCTTGATCCCTTAATTAAATTAATTACTTGGTTTAAAAATTACACTGTCGCCCTTCTGTTCTTCTTCCTTGCGATTTCCAATATGCAGTCGAACTAACATCAAAACATAGGGCTCCAATTTTCACCAAATCTGAGGCGCCATCACCAGATCAGGAGCCACCACGAGCTCTGCCTCCGTCGACTCCACCCACGCCCTAACCGGCGGCGAACCCGCCCCCCTCCTGTAGTCTAGAAACTCGAGCAAACAGAAGCCATGTAGGTGGAGAAAACTCTCTAAATACTTGATTAAAAACGTTCTCAACCATACACGATTGAAGAGCTCGTGAATCTCTTCAATATTCATTTTATAATCTCCTTGAACTACTGATTGGATTGAGATGTTTTGAGGAGTTAAAATCGGACAAGAATGGCCATCGAAAAGCATAAAACGACGACGTAGAAGTTATGAGGGAGACAGGGTTTTTTATTAGCTATATATATAATTTAATTCGTTAAAGCGAGATTTTTCATTCATGCTCCAAATCAAACACAACGACTGTTGCTCCTAATAAATACCTCTATTTCAGACAAAATGGGATATGTTTCGTAAGCCAATTCTATTGTTTCGATCAGTTTTCATCAAAATTAAAATATAAATCAATATATACTGAATTCATATGTAGATTTTAATTTACCGCGGCCAAATATTGACTCCAAATATTACAGAAAAATAAATCTAGCTATGTTTTGACGATACGTCAAACTAATTTCGTCGAATTTGGAGACCGTTTGAAAAATGGTCATTTTCTAGTCGATTAAGTTCACTTGAAATTACCAAACACGTTTAAATTCACCACGCTCACATATTAATTCCAAAAATTATGAAAATTGAAACTTAACAATAATTTGACATTCTAGATCCAACAAAAGTGGTTTCGTCCAAGATGGAGGTCATTTGTAAAATAGCTATTTTTAAGGGCTATATATTATATTAAAATATACATAAATTCCATAGTGACTATTTTAAATTTTAAACTAGACATATCTTACGATTTATATTATGAAATCTAAATTTTTCACATTCGTTAGAAAGATATTGTTAAACAGATTCAAATATTTCTTGTTTTACTGAAATCCGATTTATTTTGAATTATGTACATTCATTTGAAATTTAAAATCGAATTTTCAAACTACCACGCCATTTCAGGCTCGGTTTATAATTAAAATAAATTTATACTTTCTAACTTCGAAATAAATAAATTTTTAGTTGTTATTATTTAAAATAAATCATTTTAAATATCCAAAATCCACTAAAATAGCTAAAATAAAATTTTTAAATTGGTTCAGAAATTCCGGGTTGTTACAATCTCCCCTTCTTAAAATCTTTTCGTCCTCGAAAAGGAACGGCGCTAAAATTTGTTTAACTAACCGACTCAACTTTCATTCTGGCTTTCATTCTTCAACTTTTCAGTTTCTAAGAATTTTCTAATTTCTCAAAAATTTGGCTAACACCCTAAATTTTCGAATTTTTTTTACCATAACCTCCTTTGTATGAGGAGACCTTTAAAACCGCAACTTGCCTGATAAGGGCCCTCATCAATTCAAAAGAAAAATAAAAGGCCATGCGGCTAGCCAATCGGCTCATAAAATCATCAAACCCCAATAAATAAAGTAAATATATACCTATTTGTCGGGCATACAATTTTATTCCTCTTCTTTGCTTCCATGCTATGACCTGTTCACTATATACACATGTACATATATGCAATTCTAACCAATTTTCAATTTAGTTCAGTATTTGATTCAATTTGGCTAAAATTACCTTTCATTCTCATATTGGTTAAATTAATTATCATTCCAATAATTTTATTGATTAAACTAATAATCACACAACACAACCAGCAATCAATTAGTTGATTAAATTTTCAAACATATATAGCTTTTATATATAATAAAAATCATATTTTTAGTGCCAAATCACAAACAATAAATTCTAACTATGTTTTGGTTCTCACACTAGTCAGTTGGAAGTATATGGATATCCACCTTCGAAACTCGAACATAAATACCGATGATGGGGCCCCATCATCAGAATCATCTCCGAGAGAATAGAGTGCGATTTTATATCTACCCAATAAAATATTTCATTGCTATTACAACAATTACATTAAAGTACAAGAATATATCAGAGTATAAATAAATAATTTACAGCAGAAAATATCAGAGATTAAAAAACATATCAGCGAATGTATAAATATAAAGCATAGCGGAAACACATCAACTAACAAAACTGAATGAAATATACGAATACAAAGCTTTCCAAATTAGCTCCAGCTGTAATCCAGGATCTTGCGAGAAGAAACATCTGCGAAAACCAAAACTATTAGTTACCCGTGTGGAAAATATGGGTACCCAGAGTTTAGGTTAAAACAATAAACTCGGAGTTAGTCATGGGACTGGTGTGAGAACTAAAATAGTTATTAACTTGATGTTAAAGTTAGTTAAATCATGGGACCACGCCGTATAACACGGAATGGGTTTATCCCCCATGAATACAAGTGCATAAAAATAATTGTGCAATGCTAAAGAGAAAAATGAAGTTATTATAAGACTCAGGTCCCATCACACAATGAACGCAGTCGAGGATAGAGTTTTCCCTTATAATAGAAAAATATGCTTGATACGCGAAATATCATCTTTTAATATGACTATAAGTGAAGAAATCAACTTCAAATATAAATGTATCAATCACAGGTGGTGTAGGTACCATTATATTACGTCGCCACATAGGTTTACAACTAAAACCATAAAATCAGGTACTGGAAATTGGGTTTCCATATATGAACTGAGACAAGGGATCATCTTCCTCGATTTAGAGACATTCTAGCAAATTCCTCAGGACCACACCTAAGGGAAAACCTGGGAACGGCAAGGCCGGTCATCTGTCGATGATTAATTATGCCGTAACCTATATGTCAGTCGGTCCTATCGAAACTACAAAAGGGTCAGTAATTTTGACCACTCTAGAGCTACTAGGGACTCAAATCATATCCGAAGCACCTCGCTTTACATCAATAAAGTTTTCCAACATCCACATAAATAAACAGTCTGGGCTCCACACCATAACGTTACTCATAGCTAGAAACTAACATATGTCCATTTCCCTATGGTCCCTCAACCCGTTTCTAGTTCATACCGGGGTGTGAAGCTTGCGAATTAACGCTACACAAAGCTATGCTATTTAAAGTCGTGCTTTGATCATCAACCACAAGACTTCACCTTTCAACAAAAGCCTTGATCCATGCATCTCAGCATGCCACACTGTCTATCCATAGGGTACCACTAATTTCCACTAATATATAACCTTTAAGCTCGTACGTCTTAGAGAAGGATGTTAAGCAAGAGAATAAATTCTCCGCCACCAAATAGATATATATTTAGCAGAGATCAACGAATACAGTATAAAATAATACAATGTTAGACATAATATCCATTTGCAAGTCCGTTCCGGGTCTGAACGAAACCGGAGGCACCTTATTCCTCGTCCCATATGTCCAATACAGGAGAGAGGTCCTCGCATATCCGGACAATCACCACTTATTAGCTTGTCTTGGGTGTGCATCCCAATCAAGATATCAGTAATCATCCAAACGATGTGAAGATCTCAGGTCTTCAACCACCGTCTTCTTCATCGACTTTTAATCGTCGTATCAATTATTCAGACTGGGTTAAACCTGGCTTTCCGAATAACTCGTGTATTTTATAATCAAGTGCTATAAAAATACATCATACGCCTCATTCCAATTCAGAATATTTTTTTTTTTCAAATATTCACATCATTTGGGAAAGGTTCCCATTAATTTTATCAAAGATAAATTCTTTTAAATTTTCTCTTTAATATTCCTTTTGATATCATTTTCAAACAATTTTATTTTATCTTTCTACAATTCAAAACCAAATTAAGGTTAATAAAACAAGTCGGGATTATTGCCTTATCGAAGTAATCATTTATTTTATTTATCCAATCCCAACCTATTTATCTCATGGAACAAAACTAGTAGTACTATATATCTAACACCCATGGTGTTATCGGTAAAATTAGTTACCATTTCCTGTTCAAATCTAATTAAAGATTTAACTATTGTCTAGAGTAAAACTGGTGGTACTCCATTCTCAATCACTTCATGAATTCGATAAATATAATTACCTTATTCTCATTCCAATCTAATTAAAGATTCATTAAAACTCTAATTCGGTTTTAATCTCAAAAATCATTACTTTATGATTATTCCACTTTAAAAAATTAATCCTGTCTTTAACTGGGTTAAAGAACCGATGTTATTAAAAACACAGTTCACAATAAACCTGAATCATCTTCCATCAAAATAGAATCTACACAGAAATCATAACAGTGTATAATCGATATAAAATCTCATATCAGAATAATAATATTAATGGAATAGCGGCAAAGCCTTTTAAATTCCATATATGGTAACGTCTTCATTCACAGAAGCTCATCTCGATTATTACCAAATCGAATTCCATTCAATTCCAATTTAATACATTAAATTGGAAAACTTTACTTTGGGAAATTTCCATTAAATCTTAATAAAAAGATATATAAATTCCAAATCATCTCTTCACTGTTAATTGGGTTGAAGAACAAGTGTTATTAAAAACACGGTTCACGATAAACCCAAAAATCCAATTTCAATTCAATTTGAATTAAATATTTATTAATTGGTAAATTTCTCTAAATCTTATTTAAAAGATTTATTATTTTCTCATCTGGGTTTAAGAACAGTGTTATTAAAGACATCATTCACGACAAACCCAAAATCTATTTTGATATTAAATACAAGGCTCTAAATAGAAACTATATCGGCTTATATTCAATATCAAATTCTAAAACCAACAAATTTCTTATTGGGAATAACGATATATATATCTTCCAAATTCCTTCACAATATCCGTATAATCACGGAATCCAATACCGTAATATTTCGAAAATTATTTCCATTAAAAACCATTCTAATTTATACGTTGGAGAAATTCTGGTTATTTTAAAACCCATTTTTCAATCCAATTTATGATTTCTAAAAATAACTGGATTATTATTCTAGTTATAAACTAGTTCACTTCGATAAAAATATATTTTTACCTTTTCAAAAATGGAACTTTTCGTCCAAAATCTTTCCAAATCATTTATTACAATTTTACATAATTTTTCCATATTTTTAATACTTTTATTAAGGCTCGTACAGTCGGTTTCCAATAATGACCACCGAACTGCATCCATAGCTACCTTTTGTAAAATTGATTTGGATATATTTTAAAATCCGACTATTCAAATTTAAATCGCTTATATTCATTGGAAAGTACTTTTCGATACGAGCCCAACGGTTCTGTTTTTAGGAGAATTCGACGGTCACATTTCCCATTACATCAATTTGAATTTAATGGTCGAAATTCGCGAACGGTCGCTACGTGGCGCCTTCTATTCAAGCCATTTAGTATATATTATATATAAATTTCATCGATTTCCATTTAAAACGTATTTTATAAAAGCGCTATAAATTCGTTTCAAATCGATTTTAACTTTTTCAATTTTAAATCAGAACTGAATATTCCATATCATTATAATATTAAAATGATAATATTTTCAAAATATTAGATTTTGAAATAAATTCTTTTTGTATTCATTATAAAATGAATAAAATCGATCGATAAACCTGTTTCCGCTAAAAATAGTATTTCTATACTTCACCCAGCTTCATATTTTCGTGTCCATCCAAAATCGGACATCGAAACCATATTTTGATTATCTAGTGAATGTTTTTTTTAAAATATTCCTTATTTTAAAATATTAGTTATTTTAAAATATATTTTAATTCTGAATATTCCTTATTTTAAAATATTTGTTATTCTAAAATATACTTTATTTCTGAATATTCCTTATTTTAAAATATTTGTTATTTTAAAATATTCTTTATTTCTGAATATTCCTTATTTTAAAATGTTGGTTATTTTAAAATATTCTTTATTTATAAATTTGAATCAGATTCAATTAATTACCATATAATTTCAGTTATATGGATTTTATACATTGCATATATTCAATAATAATGATGAATAATCATTCAACAATCAAACATCATCCAGAGTACAATTTACAACTATATAAGCGTTAAAATAAATAAATAAATAACGCTCATCACAGCTTGTCAACCCATCGATCGACATACAACTAAATATTGGGATTAGTGTATGTCAAATATCATCCCAATATCCGTGTGGGGTTTTTAAACAACAAATATGATTATTATTTGTACAGTTAGGCGATATGTAAAATTTATCGTCCAAATCCAGATCAGATAAATAAGTATACATAAACAAATCATCTTGATTTGTAAATGAATATTTACTCTAATTTCATTCCAACATAATTTTATATAAATAATTTTTATATACAACGATTCGATCAAGGACAGTCCCAATCATAATCTAAACAAACAATCAACCATGGTTTATACAAAAAATAGTGTCATGGGCTACTAAGCCCCGTCTGCAACCTATGATATAATTACAAAACAAAAATAGTTGAGTGAGAAAGAGTTCTCACATTTGTTTCCACTCCACCAGTTTTTATTTCTGAATTCAGTACAGTTTGGATTTGAATTTTCCGGAAATTCTAACATGCTTCATTTATGTACCAGTCAGTTCCTTTGCGTAGATCCGGATTTCACGATTCGAACGGACTCAGTTTTATTGAAATCTGTTTTGATTTGGAAAAGATATTAACGTTTTAATATTAACATTATTAATTTATAATTAATTTTCTTAATCACTTAATTAAATTAACTACTTGGTTTAAAAATTAAACCGCTGCCCTTCTGTTCTTCTTCCTTGCGATTTCTAATATATAGTCGAACTAACATCAAAACTTAGGGCTCCAATTTTCACCAAATCTGAGGCGTCGTCACGAGATCAGGGACCACCATGAGCTCCGCCTCCATCGAATCCACCCACGCCCTAACCGCCGGCGAACTCACCCCCTTTCCGTTGCCTAGGAACTCGAGTGAATGGAAGCTATTTTGGTGGAGATAAATCTCGAAATACTTGATTAAAAACAATCTCAACCGTACAGATTGAAGAGCTCGTCAATCTCTTCAATATTCGATTTATAATCGCCTTGGATTACTGATTGGATTAAGAGGTTTTAAGGAGTTAAAATCAGACAAGAATGGCCATCGAAAAGCATAGAACGAAGGCACATAAGTTATGAGGGAGTTAGGATTTTTTTAGCTATTTATATACATATTATATTATTTAATTCATTAAAGCGATATTTTTCATTCGTACTCCAAATCAAACCCGATAACTCTCGCCCCCAACCAAATACCCCTATTCCGGACACAATGGAATACGTTTCATAAGCCAATTCTACTGTTTTGATCAGTTTTCATCAAAATTAAAATATAAATCAATATATATTGAATTCAAATGTACATTTTAATTTACCGGGGCCACATATTGACTCCAAAAATTACAAAAAAATAAATCTAGCTATGTTTTGATGATACGGCCCTAAAAAAACTGTTTTCGTCGAATTTGGAGACCATTTGAAAAATGGTCATTTTCCATCGATTAAATTCAACTGAAATTACCAAACACGTTTAAATTCACTACGCTCACGTAATAATTCCAAAAATTATGAAAACTAAAACCTAACAATAACTTGACATTCCAGATCCAACAAAAGTGGTTTCATCGAAAATGGAGGTCATTTGCAAAATGGCTATTTTTAAGGACTATATATTACATTAAAATATATATAAATTTCATAGCGACTATTTTAAATTTTAAACTGGACATATCTTACAATTTATATTATGAAATCTGAATTTTTCGAATCCGCTGGATAGATATTGTTAAACAGATTCAAATATTTCTTGTTTTACCGAAATTCATTTTTTTAATTCTGTACATTCATTTAAAATTTAAAATTGAATTTTCAAACTACCGCGCCATTTCAGGCTCGTTTTATAATTAAAATAGATTTATACTTTCTAACTTCGAAAAAAATAAATTTTTAGTCGTTATTATTTAAAATAAATCATTTTAAATATCCAAAATCCATTAAAATAGCTAAAATAAAAAATTTAAATTGGTTTAGAAATTCTAGGTTGTTACAAAAGTAAACAAGGAAAGATGATGCAGAATCTTCATAAGTTTATAATGGATAATCAAGCAAATCCAATCATCATCGAAGATGATAATTAAGCAATGGAAGAAGAAGTAGAGGAAGAAGAGGAAGAAATGATGGAAGAAGAGGAACCAAAAGTGGTACAATAAGAAGTCACGAACGAAGATGATCAACTTGTATGCATTGGTGAAGTTTTGTTCGATCAACATGGAAATATAATTGAACGTAATGGGGATTTTTGTCTCCATTACCCAAATTATCCAACCCATAAGTCTCCTATCGGTTTCTTTTCGTCTTTTCATTTATTCGGTGTATTATGTGAAAATTCGTTAGTGTAATTTGCTTTCGTTTTTATAGCTTGTATTAAAACAAACAATGTTTAGTGTAATGTTTGCTTTATATTTCATAATTATTTAATTAGTTTGTTATATAGGCACAAATTTATGGGGAGTCGTATACATTAATTATTTTGGTCACATGTTACAAGTATATATATATATATACACATATATATATATATCTTAGTGCTTTAGTATAGAATAATAAAATGATATAGATAAATATAGGATTTAGGGGGGGTATCTTTAGAATCCCTTTTTGATAATGCCAAAGGGGGAGAAATTATAAAATATAGACTTAGTTAAGTAGAATATATAGGATTCATAATGATAGGGGGAGTATCAGAAGGATTAGCATCAATAGGTATGAATATTTTATAAACTAAGGTTGCATCATGAAAAAGGGGGAGATTGTTGGAGAATGCAGTTTTGATGACAACAACCTTATTTTAATATTAATTAATTATAAAATATATACTAACATCTCTATCCAGAATATATATATACACATATATGCAGGAGTTATATACAGGAATTAGTACAGAAGACTGTACAATTTTAGAGATTCAAGAGATTCAGAATTCTGAGAAGATTCAAGATTAATGAGTAATCAAGAAATCAAGAGTTCAAGATTCCAAGATAAATATAGTAATAGAGTCTAGTTTATATGTAAGACCCTGAATAGCACTCCAGGTTCAAGTTCAAAATCTGTTTTTCAAATTATGACTTTCAAATTCTATTTTCAAAATTCTAATTCTAATTTTAATTAATTTTTCTATCTTACCTTTGATTTTAAACTTAAGTTTCAAATTTTATAAGGTTTATATATATTTATATAGTTTTAAACTTTATAATCTTATAAATATGTTTATATAGTTTATACTTATGATTTCATATGATTTTCTACTTTATAATACTTATTTATATCACTATGTTTTAATTCAAGAATTTCCAGAATTATATATATAGTAAAACACTTGAAAAATATTCAAAATTCAAATTTTGAAAACACTTATGTCGGCATACATAATACCCAATGTCGACATACAACAATCATATTTTCAGTTTTGAAAGTATCTTTTCACCATTTGTAACGTTCTGGAAGTGTTGCACCTTTCAAATCTTATGAATAGGGGTTGATTTCGAACTCTGTAATCATTCTTCTTCTCCATCAGCATCCCTTTTCATTCCTACATTATTATTTAATATTTTTATGTTTTCTACACTTATACTCTGACGATTTCTATTCTAAATATACAAAACTTCTTCTGTTCTCATTCTCTGCTCATTACTCTCTGAATTGAAGTGCTATTGAAGAGTTACAGGGTTGTTGTAATCATTTGGGGTTGCTTGAGAAATGGTGTGTTCCTTGTAGCCGTGAAATCAAGGAAAGGAAACAGTATTAACCTTGTAGCCGGGAAATCAAGGGTGGTGGACACGATGTTAACCTTGTAGCCGTGAAATCAAGGGGGTTGTACTTAGATTTTGATCTAGTAATAAAGCTCTGTGCAATCCAGTGTTGCGTGGAATTGGACGTAGGAGCAATCCAAATCAGTATAAAATCTGGTGTATTCTTTCCTTTTCTGCATTTTATTTTTGTTTGTTCCCGTATTTGTGTTTGATTTTGTGTCTGTGATTATCTCTATGGTGTGTGATTCATTTAGTAGATCATATGAGTTTTAGATTTTCTTAAATTCCTTAAAAACGCTATTCACCCCCACTTTAGTGTCAGTTTTACCTTAAGATCCATACCGCATTCCCTAACAAACTAGTCCCAATAGCCTTTTAGGCATCCCTATTATACCCCTGCCTTGAGTCCGCTAGAACCTCTGACAAACGATAATTTCTCAGTCTTCAATATCTTGTCATCCAACTTGATGACTATCCATAAGCTGAAGCGACTTCACGAACAACCTTTATCCACGAACTCACAACTTTGAGTCGTCTTCACATTCAACATTTCGACGATCAACGAACACTTCGCAACACTTCGAATATTCCGTCTTGAAATCACTTCGAAGCCACGTCCATTGTCGAACCAAAAACATACTTCATTTGGTCGATCTTTGATTCGCAGCGTTTTATCCTTTGCTATGAACCACAAACCACACCTTTTCATTTCTTCTTCCGTAGCGTTTCTAAAAAGCTATGGTCCAACCTTGCCCGACCATCAGATCCACATTGTCGATCCATCAGCATTTGCATGTCGATCCATCCCATTTGCATCCCTTTTATATGCGCATCCGATCCATCAACCATAATGCTTCTTTAAAATGTTGTCGATCTAGTATGTCTAATCCATGAATTCCACCTTAATCGACCCCTCAAAAACATGTCCGATCCATGCCAAAATTCATGTCCGATCCAATATAAGATGCCTTGCCCGATCCATTGGCTCTGCCCACCGATCCACCGTCCTGCGCACGTCCGATCCAAGTATTTTTAATGTTGCTGATCCATTCGTGTTTCCCGATCGATCAAAATGCTATTCCAATCCAAAGTTGCACTCCATAAAACTTTGCCCGATCCATCATGCTAACTCCATCACCGATCCATCTTATAGCACCACCAATCCATCCTAAAAGCACATCGATCCATGCAAAAAAAACATGGTTGATCCATCATTTCTTGGCAAACAAGCTATGATCTATCTTGATGCAACTTATTTGCACCATTGCAACTTAACTCGATCATTATACAATCAATTTCGAACATTTATTCGATAAACCATCAAGTTGCCACTAAGCAACACAAGCACAACAAATAATCATCAACAACTATATGAAATTCACAAAATCATGATTAAACTATAAACGAATGAAATAAATGGATCTAACTTGCATAAACATAGAATTAACACGTGTTAACCGTTATAAGTTGCTAGATTAGATCTTATAGTGATCTGAATTCAAAATTTACTAACATCGATTAAATCTATGTGAAATCAACTTGAAATGATGAAAATAAAATCAAACAACCCATATACTTGATCAAATCCGTGTGAGAGATGCTTGTCACTCACCAAATCAACCAATAAGCCTAAAATCAATGATCTACAAATCCGGATAGCGAAGAACAGCGAAAAACGATCTTCAAATCACCCAATTTGATGTGACCTACTCTTCCTTGATGTTGATCTTCAATCTATTAATCTAGATCTATGAGTTAAATGAAGTAGAGAGGTATTTGATTGGAGTAGGGAGAATCTCAAACCCCAACCAATTAGAGAAATGAAGAAACTAAACAATTCTCCTTTCCTCTACCCCTCTATTATAGCCAATAACCCCTAGCCTTAATGGGCCTGACTAATCAGCCCATTAATGACTAATTAGTCTATCCAGAAATTACGTAGCATTAAAATAGCAATTCCTCCCAAACCGCTGAACCAAATCTTTAATGTGACTACTCTACGGAATTGGAAACATCATCTTTCCAATGAAATCGATCTCAACACCTGATTCAATCCCATCAAAAGTTTTTCCCTATACAAAACTAATAGGGGCAAAATGGTCATAAATAAAATTGGTAAAAATAAGGGATATGTCTCACATCCCCATAGACAACATATCAAATGTTAGAATGATCCGGCCTTTATAGAATTAAATAAAAATATTTTATGATCCTCCAATACATAAAATGCGGGTTGTTACATCGAAGTCCAACCTCAACATCAAATTAAACACTCAAACTCTTATTATATGATATAATCTTTCAAAACCAAACTCATTTTAATAAATATATGCAAATTCATTCTCTTTTTAATATATAACATAGTTCAAATTCATTCTAGGGAATTACTAACTCTATCTCTAATGGGTCACTCTTTTAGGATATTACTAATCCTACCTCTGATGAGTTCTTTCCATCTGCTCAAACGAGTCAAACCCAAAGCTTAGTATAATACTAAAGCTCTGATACCAACTATGACTACCTGCACCGCCGTCCAGTTCGAGCCGATAATCCAACTAACTTAAATCAGTCAACAAGACATATCGCTTTGGATTACGACTAATAAGAACTGACCAAAACAACTTTTTCATTATCATTACAATAACTTACATTAGAGTGCATCTTACATTAGAGTATAATGACAAATACAATGCATAGCTGAAATAAATATTAGAATATAATATGTACACAGCGGAAATCATAAACTAAGTGGAAAAATTAAAATGCTCTGGACAACGCTTTAGCTTTAGTCCAGCATCTTCTCTATAAAATATCTGCAAAACAAAACTACTGGACTTCCCATGTGGAAAATATTGGCACACAGAGTTTAAGTGAGAAGTAATAAACTCCGAGTCGGTCATGGGACTAGTGTGAGAACTAAAATAGTTACTAACTTTTATTTTAAAGTTAGGTAAATCACAGACCACGCCGTATGACATGGAACGGGTTTTCTCCACATGAACACCAATCATAAACTACTCACAATGTTTTTTGAAAAATAAAGCTATTATAAGGCTCAAGTCCCATCACAAAATGCAACGCAGACCGGAGAAAAGAATATTACCTTATAATAATCAAACATGCTTGATACGCGGAAAGAAAATATTTATGATACTATTACTGGTGCATAATGTAGAAATCACTTTAAAAATTAAATGTGTAAATCTTAGCTCGCATAATTCCCCCATCCTATTATGTTGGCTATTAAGTTACATTTAAAATGAAAAGATCGTATTGGAAGTTGGATTTCCATCAATGACCATGTCAAAGGATCTTCCTTAATCATTTGAAACACCTAGCAATATGTCCCAGGAATCACACACAGGTCATCCTTCGAATTGGCAATGCCGACCATCACTAACAGGCTGATTAGAATCTTTCTTGAACATAACGTTCCCCAGTAGTAATTGACCACGTTCCCCAGTCGTAATTGACCATCATCCTGGTCGTATTTGATCATTATCTAAGGCACCTTGATCCATCATCCACATGAGTAAATTGCCTAGGCTCCATACCATGGCATCACCTTTCAGCTAGAAGGAAACGTTAGTCCTTATTTCTATGGTCCATTATCCTATTTTCGGCTATCCACAGGTTGTGAGGCTCAAAAGTCACGTTTCAACACAAAGCTACCCTATATCAGCCATGCTTTGATCATCATCCCCAAAGCTCTACTTTTCAACAAAAGCTTTGATCGGCTCGGCATTTAGCATGCCACAATGTCAATTCACAACATATAATCGATGTGTATTAATATATATACAGCCCTCTGAGTACATAGGTCCCAAAGGAGGGTGTTAAGCAAAGAGAACAAATTCTTCGCCAACAACTGATGTAACATCAATAGAAACCAATTGGTTATGTTATAAAATACAATGTCAGACACACATCCATTTACAAGTTTGTTCTAGGTCTGAACAAAACCGAAGGCACCTTATTCCTTGTCCAATAAAGGGTAGAGGCCCTTGCATATCCGGACAATCTCCAAGTACGTCTGGACGACCGCCACTTATAACCTCGTCTTGGGTGTACCTCCCAATTGGTACATCAGCAATAATCTAAATGATGTTAAGATACCTAGTTTTCAACCACTATCTTCAGTATTCTTAATACTCATCGTATAGTTATTCAGAATGGGTCAAAACCCGGTCTTTTTGAAATAACTAATGCCTCTTTAAAACCAATGTTGACACATAAACATATCATGGGTCTCATTCCATTTCGGAATATTCATTTACTCAAATAATTCTTTACATTGGGAATTTCTCCCTTTAATCTTATCAAAGATTTATTTTCCTTAAACTTCTTGTTTAAATCTTTCCTTGGAAATCATTTCAAAAGAATATATTTTCTCATTTCATAAACTTAACTCAAATCAAGTTTTCTACACTTTATCGGGATAATTGAATCCTAAGGAAAAAGGTGATTTCTCAAATCGTTAACCCATTCCCATCTTATTCATCCCATGGAGCAAAACTGGTCGTACTGCATATTTAATATCGCTCATATTCTGGTAGTTTGATTACCTTCATTCATTTCAAATCTAGTTGAAGATTAAATCTTGTCATTACATAAAAACACGCTTACTCAAATCCAAATCATCCATTAACCATCATTATTGTAAACCACTTTTAACTTTCCTAAATCATATCTTTGGCGCAAAATCATACTTATGATTTATTATTCATATCGTTAGAGGAAACCATTCATTAACCATAATTGGTTCTCGATTGCACAATGCCAACAGGATAATCTATCAAGTGTATGACCCCGAAGGCCTAAACCAACATCAGATCGAACACCCAGCAGATCACCAAACTCAATGATAAACCATCGAGTTCCAAACTCTTTATTTAAATCTTTATAATCAAATTAAACAAAGATTTCATTTCAACTAATCTTGGAAAATCACCATATCCTTTTACTGGGTTAAAGAACAAATGTAATTTAAAACATCATTAACGATAAACCTAAAATCACACTTCCAATTTAACTTATTAATTAGAAAACTTCATTAAATCTTGTAGCTAAAATATTTATCATTCTATTCCAAATCATATCTTCATCATAGTTGGGTCAAAAGAATAACGTTACTTATGAAGACATTCATAACAAACCCAAGGTCCAATTTTATTCAAATTTGATTTGCACATATTTCAAATCTAACCGTTGGTGCTTAAAAACCTTTTCATTTGAAAACTCTTTTCACTACAAGCCAAATGCCTTTCGTTTTAGTAAGATGCGATGGTCGGATCTCCCGGTACATCAATTTGAAGTTATCGGTCGACGTTCACGAACTATCACTATGCGATTAGTCCTATTCAGGCCAAACTCCAATTTATATTTAAAATCAAGTCGCATTACTTTCCAAATGGGTTATTAATTATATAAACCATACATGATAGCTTTTAAAAATTGTATATTCAATATTTAACTTTAAACGTCAAAAACATCGTTTACCGTATTCAGTCATTAGGCTGAAAACACAAAAATTGAAATATAGTTTGAAACTTCGTATTTCTTTTCCAAGTCTCTTTCAAGTCACTTATTATGATTTATCATAATTTTCCATATTTTTCATAATTTTTATATGGTTGTTTCAGTCGATTTCCAATTATGGTCATCGAACTCTGTTTACGAAGACCTTTCAAAAATAGATTTAAACATAACTTGAAATCTATAAGTTGAAATCCAAATTTTCTTATTTAGGCTTTATCAATAGAAAACAAATGTTTCCAGTTTTGTGCGAATCCGACTCAAATTGCATTAGTTATGGCCATTTGAAGTTCATGTTAAAACTCGCGAACTATCGCTGCGCGACACGTCCTATTCAAACCATAATATAGTTTAATATAAAACTAGTTGATTAATTTCCAATATAATTTATAATTCGTTTTTAAAACCATTTATAAACGGTTCTAACTTCAAATTCAATGTTAAATAAAAATTGAATATTCTATATTATTACAATATTAAAATAATAATATTTTTCAAAATACAACATTTTTAAGTCCAAACTTTCCTGTAATTCATTATAAAAATAAATAAGATCAATGGAACAATCCATTCGAGTTAAAAACGCTGTTTATATACCTATCTTGAACCCACTTTTTGAATTTACTATTCAAATTCTAATTTGAATTAAAACAAGCCATTTTTAGTTCAAATCTCTTTCAAAATCATTTCAACATTTTCAATAGTTCTTTTAAATCCTCTGAACTTCATTTCTAAATCGTTTCGAATTTAAAAATCCAATTTCCATTTTCATGTCAAATTTCACTTAAATGAATATAAAATTCATTTAAAATCCCAATAGAACTCGACTTAACCAATGTCCAAATAATTTCATATTCATGATGTCAATTGTGTGAACAATAATAATAACACCCATAACAGTTATCAACCATCAAGCTATAGTCATAAGATAAGCGCTTATTATTTTTAACACTTAAATGTACTTAAACAGTATATAAATAACTATAAATAATCGTCCCACATCCACGAAGCAATCATAGTAACCAGAAGCAATTAATATATAATCAGATAAGATTATAATAACTTTTAAATCAGTTTAGGGAGTTATCACATTGCTTTTTGATCGTTACAATAACAATCGCTTTTTGGATAAAATTAAACGTGAGTTTAATTTAACCCAAATTCAACCTAGCTCCAATTTCATCCAAATCAGTTTTAGTTATGAAGCTCTCGACTCCACTATTCCAACGGATCTCATTTCGCGTAGTTCTAAGTTCATATGAATAAGAGATAATTGTTCAAACATTGATAAATTAATTATATTATTAAATAATGTAACAAATCTCCTTCCATACCCACGTCGTTCACATCTCCACCCTACTTCACCAATGTCACAGCCAGCAGAGAGGGCCGAAGCCTCGCCGCAGCCCATCACCAGAACCACGCCGCTGCAACGTTAGCAGCGCCGTCACCACATTTGCCTCCATCGCCGAGAATTTCCACCACGAACCCATCTCAGTTCGATCGCGATTTCTTCCACCTTGAGCAAGTAATCGCCATGAAATTTGAATACCACCAGTGCCACCCCATGACGAACAAATCTCCAGTTGGAGCCATCGCCTGAAACGGCTTCCTTCACTTGGAAAATGTCAAAACCCGATTCAAACCACCCAAACACCATACTCTGATCATCTACAAACCACGACCACCACACCCACTTTTAGACAAAACCCCCAACTACAAGCTTGTAGCCTTGTCTCCCCTCTTCAACTCTCTAGTTAGCCACTTCGTCTAACTCTAGATCGTTTGCTTACGAATCACCAAAATATGAAAGGTACACGTTCACCTTCGAACCTAGATTCTGGCGAACCCCGTCACCCATTCACTACCAATTTTTTACAGCATGTAGCCCTCGCTGAGTACTCCAACTTTCATGTTGGAGACTTTGGCTATGTCCTAATGGTTTGTGAGATAAAAATTAAAGTAAGAAGAGGGCCTAAAATGCAAAAAGCTGAAGGCTGAAATGAGTTTAGTTTTGGGGGTGAAGATGGGGTATACTTATAGGGTAGGGATTAGCTTATAGGGTAAGCTTCGGGGATTATCTTATTAATTTCTTTAGTCATCACTACTTGTATTCGTCGTTTAAACATTCGCACGGGAACTTATGAACTCCATTGAGGGTGAAATTTGATATGCAACTAAAGCTTGCCATTACGGTCCTAATAAAACTTGTTTCGTCGAATTCTGAGTCTGTTAACTCAAATTGCACTAGTTTGAACTTGAATTATTGATCAATCAACTACATTGAACATTTATATCTTGCACGGCCGTATACTAACTCCGATTGGTCCGAAATTTGGAATCTTATGATTATTTACTATTTCGGATCTAATAAAATTTGTTATGTTGAAAATAGAGATCATCTGCAAAATGGTTATTTTTAAGGCCTATGTGATATTATTATATTATTGTATTATTATTATTTATTCCAAAACTATTCAATTTATCAATAAACTAATTATTGTTATCATATGTATCCAAATGGAATATTATGTAGCTTCAGAATAAACATACTTGGGTTTATGACCCGATATTCTATTTTTAAGCTAAATAGGTATTTAATATATATAAAAATCCTTTTATTTTATTAAATAAAACGTTATGATCAATAAACGATTCCATATCGACTCTTTGAAAATTTGATTTGGACATAACTTACAATATATACAACGAAATCTTGATTTTTCACTTCCGTTAGAAAGATATAGTTAAATGGATTTTAACATTTCTTGTTTCAAAAAATTCTGACTTATAATGGATTTTTACATTCATTTAATGTTTAAAATTTATTATTATGAAGAACCGCGCTGCTGCGAGCTTGTTTTTAATTATATTATAAATTATACGTTTAAACTCGTTTTAATTAGAGTCATATAAATTCCAAGTCATTAATTTTTAAAATAATTCATTTTAAATGTTTAAATATTTCTTAATAAAATCCAAGTCATTACAGTTGTATTGAAATGAATGGATAATCTGATACTGTAATTATATATATACATTTCATTTTATGTTAAGCATTTTGATATATTATATTTTGTCCATTATGCTATGAGACTCTGGTCTTTCTATTTCTAATATTTATTTCTTTCTTTTCTCTTCTCTAACTTATTTCTATTGACAATCCACTTTCCTGTACGATTTGAGTTGGACATGAGTAGGAAAATATCGGATTAAATAATATGGAAAAGTCAGGTTGTTACATTTGGACTGGTCTTACAATTAACCTTTCCTTTCAGATAGGATTTTTAACATTAAATCAGTTGGATGATAGAAAACTTAATGAGTTTTCTCACGTTGGTTCACTAGAATGATCTATGGCGTTTGCAGTGCTCAGTCAGACCAAGTTTTACAGGTTCAGGATAGGATGTTACGAACCTCAGAAGACATGCAAGAGGAGTTCAGACGTATAATACGTAATTAGTATTTATTCCGTTGTGTGTTGTATATGAGGACAGGCTGTTATAGTTGTCCAAATATATTGATTGTCTGATGTACTCTGATGAACGTAAGTACCTACACAAGTTCTTTGTAAATATTTATTTCTATATTATGTCTGTTTCTACTGCGATGTGAGACTCTATGTTGTGTTGGTTAGTTTGATTCTTCTTCGTTTTCTTGTATTCTTTCCTTTCTTTCTTGCCTTTCTTACATTTCTCTTACCCTCTAATTTTTTTTCTTTTAATAATCCATTTTCCGTGCACTTTGGGTAGGACTTGTGTGTATTTGGTCGATTCAAAGGATACCGAAATTCTGGATCGCTGCATACAAGCCTTATAATTGGATGCCTTCCATAATTGGGTTTGAAAACCCAAATAATATGGAAACCCTCCATAATGTGTTTGTAAGCCTATAGTTAGATATCAATCAAGATTCGGTTTGAAAAACCAAATGCTCCTCTTGTGTCATATGCTACTATAATGAATAAACTAGTTAAACCATAAATAGGCCAAGAGACCTAAATATTCCACTTATAAGAGAATGCTACTAAAATGATATTGAACTCATCAAAGTGTCATGAACTCCAAAAAAAGCTGATTAAGTGATATCCCATGTCCCCTATCATAGACCCAAATGTTATTGTAAAATCGTGGAGTCAACTCGTCTACTGACTATGTGTCCCATAGCATATAGGTTTAATTGAATGTTTAATATACATCATTAAACTCCACTTATTTCACGATGGGTTTAATCATAAAAGTTTAAGAATTAACTAGAAAAATAAACGTAAGTGCTTTATAGCACTAATTTTATTATGTCATCTAAATCAACTACTCATTTGATCGGGAATGTGCAAATTTATAATGATATACTTTTCTTTCTGCTATTTAGAACATTATTGAGTACATTGATTTGCAAACAAGACCATATACAACAAATATTTTATTTCAAACCAAAGGTTCGTATGATCCAGAAGTAAAAAATATTTGTTGCTTCTATATATATTCTGTAATAATTTTCCATTTCGACCGCTTCAAGTGGATAATTAAACCAACTCGAACTACTCGAAAGCAACATATTGTTATTGCTCATAAGGCTTAAATGAAACCAACACAAAATCACATAATACAATTTCTTGCAGCGGAATAATTTCATATAAAAAATTTAAGAGTTGCACAATATTTTTCTACAGCGAAAAATATATAGCTTTTAATTAACTAAAGTTTACAGAATTTTTGAACTAGAGTGCACATGTCTTCATGAGTCTCTAACTTGATCAGCTGAAATCTTTAAGTTGTAACACTCAGTCTAACTCGAGCGTTTATGCAAAATACAAAAACACTTGAGTCAGGATTAATTTTATCCAAGTAAATCAACTTCAATAAAACACCAAAATATAATAGTTAATCCTAGCTTGAATTATTAAGTTTCTAGTATGCCAAATATCCAAGTAAACTACCAAATAAATTTTGACAGCAGTTAAAACAACCTGGATTTTCGAGACACACAGCAAGGCAAAATAAGACAGGTGTTCCTTTTTAGTTTTAGTGATATGCAGCAGAAAAATTAGTGACAAAGACATTTAAAATTTTTTAAAGCATAAACATAAGCAAAGATAGTGAGGGTATACTTGCTTAAAAATGTTAGGAAGGCAAATCTGATCTGGTACAAGATTTCATGTTGCAAAACAAGTAGTAGAATGTGTAGCAAGAGCATATTGACATATTGCATATATAACCCATGTTGTCACCATATATATAACACATCATAGTTGATTTAACGTGCAACCTATAAGTATGAAATAGGGCATGCAACCGGCATGTTCAAGTTTCGAATATACCCAACCCAAAATAGCGTTTGCTCAAGCTTTCAAAACCAGGTTTACAAAATGAGTAAACAAATGTAATGGGGTATGTATATATATAAGTGAACATGCCATGTGTTAGATTTTATGAACAAGCAATAGAGCCATGTGCATCAATCTGTGGTGACAAGTTCCGAACGAGGCAATAAGTGATTTTCAAATAACTGGGTATACACGTGTGATAAGACCAGTGTATATACATAAATATATTAAACATTTACACATACGCAAAGGCATCACTCATCCACACACTGTTTCAAATCTCGCAAACATCGCCCGACATCTCCTCCGAGATCTCATTTTGGGCTCCTTCAGAAACGAAACAGCAAATATCACTCTACATCTCCTTTTGAATATATCACCCGAGATATTGCAATATTGAACGATATATCGACCGAGACGAAATACTGAAATATCGTCCGAGATCTTAGTTTTTTTTTGGTTAAAATTTAAATTTATGCCTGAACTAGAACTATAATTAAAAAACTTAAATCTAACCATATCAATCTTTTGTTATTTTACATTTTGCATGTTAAATGACTATATTGTATATTCGTATATGTTTTACAATGCTTATGATTTTCATATTCATCTTTTTACATACATGTTACTTATGAAATTATGTATTTTATGGTATATTTATGCTGAATTTTTTAATGTTTTTGATCCTTTTAATGTTTCTATTTAACAATATTCCTGTTTTAAGCATATCACGATTTAGACTATGAATGATTTTTCGCAAAATAAAGAATAATAAAGTTATTTCGCATTTTAAGTTACTATGTTTTTGATAGCATTCATAAAAATCATTTTGTTAAAATATCATTTTTAATATATCATGTACTCCGAGATTGTTCCGATATGACCTTTCGGACCCGAGATGAAAATCCGAGACGAACTCCCGAGTTAGACTTATCTCGTCTGAGATCTCCCCCGATACGAGACCGAGTCTATAAAATGCCCGACATGAAACGTGACCGATATCCAAGATTTAAAACCTTGCATCCACGCAGTAGAAACTACCCCTTTCGATGGTATGGGAGAATGACTCACATAAACTTTAAGCTTTGTAAAAAAATAAACATTCTAGCATGGGTTAATAAACCAAACAACAGCCATGTGTAGGTGTTTCATATTAGCAAAATAAGGAAAATAAGTAAATGTACGCCCCAGCTATTAAATTTTCAAATTAAGATGTGGTGTCCAAAGCTATGATAGGCAGTTTAAAGTATGTGTGCGTGTGTGTATATATATACATACATACATATATATATATATATGTGTGTGTGTGTGTGTGTGTGTGTGTGTGTGTTTCAACAAAACAATTTCCATTTGAACTGGGTGGAACGAAAATAGTCCAGCAAGTCTTTTATTGACCCAAATGTTTTGCTCAGCTCAACTGTCCCTTTAATTCTATATGTATGTGAACACCGTTTTTTAAATCAAGACACATATAGGCATCACTCATCCACACAATAGAAACTACCCCTTTCGATGGTATGGGAGAATGACTCATATAAACTTTAAGCATTATAAAGAAATAAACATGCAAGGATGGGTTAATAAACCAAACAGCAGCCATGTGTATGTGTTTCATATTAGCAAAATAAGGCAAATAAACAAATGTACGCCCCTACAATTAAATTTTTAAATTAAGATGTGGTGTCCAAAGCTATGACAGGCAGTTTGAAGTATGTGTGCGTGTGTGTATATACATACATACATATATATATATATATGTATGTGTATATATATGTATGTGTGTGTGTATATATATTCCAACAACACAATTACCATTTGAACTGGGTGGAACGAAAATAGTCCAGCAAGTCTTTTATTGACCCAAATGTTTTGCTCAACTCAATTGTCCCTTTAATTCTATAGGTACGTGAACATAGTTTTGTAAATCAAGGTAGTAGTATGTTTTTTTTTCAAAACTATTAGGAACATTTCAAAATTAAGGCATGTCACTAGCCAAATTATTTACAGATAAACACATGTATGTATGCGTATATACATGCTATGACACACGATATGCAAATACTTATGCATTTTGAAATACAAACTAGCAAGAGTTTATATTGCAGATTTTTGAACAGCCAGTAATATGTACCAAAAATTAGGTTACAAGAAATTTTTAGACTTAAGAAACAAGACAATAAATCCACACCGAAATTTGGAAGAGATAGGGTACACAAGTGCATATATATATATATATACATATAAATATGTATATACATATGCGAATTCAAATTTAAAGCAAACAAGGATGTGACCAAAGTTTCCTCAACCAATCAGTGTGTTGTGTGTGTGTGTGTGCGCATTCCAGTTTCCACAAGATAGGATATGCAAACAATCAAGGAAGCATATACATGTATGCCAACTATGTGTATACATATGTGAAAATATATATACACATATACTATGGCCACCATGTATGCACACGGTTCAAACATCCAAATAGTCAAAAGACAGAGGAATGCAGCAACAAAGTCAGCCAACAATAAACCAAAACCCAACTTTTAAATTTTAATTTATATTCAAGTCGAAATGCTTGAAAACAAGAAAATCATAAGGTAAACTCACCTTTTCAACAAAGTTTAAAGTGCAAAATTTTGCATGAGTGCTGGGGGTGAACGGCTTCAGCTTGATGGTGGATGTGAAGGCTTCGATTGGTGGCTGCATGCTTCAGAGTGCGTGATATACACTTAAATGTGTATATTTTATCCAGTTATTTATCTTGTTTTCGCTTTAAAATAATTGATATTGTGTATTTATAGCTGTGTTTTCAGATTGTTGATAAAAACATGGTTAAAGCATTTGATGGAGAAAACATGAAGAATTTTCTTAAAAAGAGTGAAGTTTGAAATTACTAAAGCTTGATGAAATTAAAGCTTGAAGTACGGTTGCAAATAGAGTTTATTTAGGTAAATTTGGCTCACTAATGTGACGACCCCAAACCCCGTACTGACGGAGACAAGGGTAATCTTTGGAATATAACACAGAAACAGATAATAACAGAACAGAGTTAAATAAATACACCAGATAATGTACAATAGAATACACTGGATAAACGTAATCATCATAGTTACACAGTATACAGGATCATACTTAGTACAAATACAGCTCAGCTATACATAAATGTATACAGCGGAAAACAAACATAACATGTACAATAGGAGCTGAACAGCATAAAAAGAGATAAATGATAGAATCCATCTTCAGCTCCAGCTATCCGGATAAAGCCAGCTAAAACCTGAATACAAGGCTGCCCGTGTAGAAAAAGGGGCACTCGAGTTTGAAAGTGAAACAGACTATGAGTCAGTCATGGGACTGGTATGAGAAATCAACTCAACACATTTAAAATATGGCTAATCATAGGACCACGCCACTTTCGTGGAACGGGTTTACTCAATTGGATTGCCAGTGCTTTAAAACAAATCATTCTTTTAAACATCGCAAGGCTTTTTATAAAAATGAAGCCATTATAAGACTCAGTTCCTATCACACAATGCAACACAAACCGGAGGATAGAGTTTTTACCTTATAACGGCCAAAATATGCTTGGTACGAATAAAACAAAGGCATTTGATATTATTGCTAGTGTTTATATGTTTTGAAAATAATTTCAAATCATAACTATCAATCATAGACGGCATTAACGCCCCATACCACTATGTCGCCATATATAGGTATACAATCAAAACTGCACAGTCACGTATTTGGGAATTGGATTTCCGTCATGAACCAAGGCAAAAGATAGTCCTTACCGAATTCGAGACTGCCTAGCCCGAGCCTTAGGCAAGTACTCAGTCAAGCCTTTGGATCGTCGGGGCCGGTCCACCGATGTGGATTAAAATTCCTGAACAATGCGTTTCCCTGCTCTATGGGGCGTAAGTGAGCCAACGAATGACTCCATCGGACCCGGATCATCCGATCAAACCGAGGCGCCTCGCAACAGCAACAACCACATAAGTCAAACTCGTCAGGGCGTGTAAAACCACTGACGCCACTTCTAGCTAGGAAGAAACACATGTCCTCCCTGAGGTCCTGCTCCCGTTTCTGGTTCATACCGGTGTGTGAGGCTCGCGATTTCACGTTATACACAAAGCTATGCCACACAGGCGGTGCTTTGATCATCACCACAAGACTTTGCTTTTCAACAGAAGCCCTGATCATTTGCCACTTAGGCATGCCACACTAGCAATTCATGCCATGCGACTGATGTCCATCGATATACAACCTTTGAGCTCGTGCGTTTCAGAGAAGGGCGTTAAGCAAAAGAATAAATTCTCCGCCGCTAAACAGATGTATATTTAATAGAGATCAATCAACACAGAATAAAATCCAATGTCAGACACACAGTCCATTTACAAGTTTGTTCTGGGTCTGAACGAAACCGAAGGCACTATATACCTCACAAACCCATCGATCACCACGTACGTCTGGATGATCACCACTCATTATCCATATTTAGGGATGCCTCCCAATCAGGACCTCGGTTACCACCCAAACGAGGTGAAGATCTCCGGTCTTCGACCACCGTCTTCATCTTCGAGCTTCAATCGTCGGTCAATTATTTGAAATGAGAATTAACTCGGCCTTTTCAAATAATTCACGTATATTTAGAATTTCAAATCAATTTATTTCAATGGTTAAATCATTCGACAACACCAATTTTGTTCTTTAATGTAATTTTCACACCAAATACATTCAACCATCAAATACCACATAAATCAAGCAAATTCAGTTTATTTCCATTCCATATCGTTTATGATATTTTATAACGATTTATCGCTATTTTTATTTATTTTAAAATAGCCAATTTATTCAAAACGACGCTTCGGGCCATAACGTGACCGTGGCACTGTTTTTCTTCAGATTTGATTTACACATATCTGAAAATATAACCGTTGGATCTTCACAAAATTTACATCATTAGAAAGATCTATTCAAAACGAATCCAACGGTTCCAATTTCGGGAAAATCCGACGGTCGAATCTCCCGGTATAATCGTTTGAAGTTTCGATTTCAAAACACGAACTGTAGCGTCGTTATTCGATTAATTATAATTATATATGTATATATAATCGATCTTGGTGCTATTTTTCATCAGATTTGAATTAAACATTCCAGACAATCCAACCGTTGGATTTTTACAAAGTTGGTGCTGTTGGAAAGATATCTCCAAAGCGAACCCAACGGTTGCAGTTTCGGGAAAATCCGATGGTCGGATCTCCCGGTATAATCGTTTGAAATCACGGTTTCAAAATACGAACTGCAGCGTCGTTATTCGATATATTTCAATTATATATATATATATATATATATATATATATATATATATCGATTCTTCGATTTCAAAGCTATATTCTTTCAATACATTTGATAAAAAATGATATTTTCATCCCACTGTCTTATATTTCAACACTTCACTATTTTTAACAATTCATTTATATAATAAAAATGTGATTTTTATTGTAAAACAATTCATTTCAAAACGAGATTATTTTATACATTTCATATAGATGATAAAAATGTGATTTTTATATTAAAACAATTCCTTTCAAAACAAGATTATTTTATACATTTCATATAGATGATAAAAATGTGATTTTTATATTTAAAACACGAACACCATTCAACACATGAATTTCAATTCAACGAATGTAAATAATTCAAACACATGAATATTATTAAAAAATTCGGCAGCATAACGGCAGGGTAGTTAAAACCGGGACCGTCCCTAGTACGGGTCCTCGCTCTACCTTAAAACCTCGCGGTTTTTGACAATGGGGAATCATGCATCTAGTTCGCACGCGGGCGGCATGTATATTTTTTATTTCATTTCCACAAACTAATCCTATGTGGTTTCAACCAAATATTTCTCAACCACAAACGGGTATTTTTCAACCACAATCAATCAATATCAACCACAAACAATTCCAATCAACCATTCGCTATCAATCAATTTTCACACCAATCACAACCAATAAATATCGTCCATGGTTTGTGGATGAGGGGCGTATATATATATATGTATATATATAGCAATTCACTTCTATTTCAACACATATATATATTTTTACAACGCATATATAACTTATACATCGAACATACAACTTATACAACGCTTATACAAGAGGTGTACAACGCTTATATAACTCATACACCGACTATATAATTTATACATCGTCGTTTTCCATATCGTTTATAAATTAGAAATCTCACATTGGGTTCCACTCCACCAAAAATAGCAGAAGGCTCAGAAAAATATGCGGTCTCTTCTAGAAGGTAGAAGACGTCCACACGAGTCCACTGTCTCTTGTTTCACTGAATTTCGTCAAGAAACGAAAAAGATATGATTTTTCAAAGTTTGCAACGGTTTAAAGGTGTTAAAACAGTTGAAAATAAATATAGCCGTACCTCAGCTGAAAGGTTCCAAACTAGGTTTGGATTTATCTCAAAATCCTTGTAGCTATTCGTCGATCGGCCTTCGCAGCGTCGAAGGGGGAGGAGAGGCGCACGTGCGCCAGGAGGTAGGGCCAGTTCGGTGGTCTCAGGCTGCGGGGGCGGCGAATTGAAGTCGTAGACTTCAGGGAGGTGGTTCTCTCAATTCAGGCAACGAAAAAATACCACCCTAGTATGGATTTGAAGCTCTCGCCGAGTTCTACAAAATCTTCAACTAGAGGAGGGGCAAATTTTGCGTGGATTGATCGGAAAATGAGGGGGAAGTGTTTGAGCTATTTCCGTCGTGCGTCGATGAACAACGGGGAGAGAGAAAAACTATCTGGCCCAATGAATTTTTTTTATTTTATTTATATAATTTCAAAATTCTAAAATACCCCTTTCACACATGAACCCCAATCCAAACCCAACGACTGTCGTCCCTAGCATTTTACCCCCATTCCGAACACAATGGGATATGTTTCGTAGGCCCATTCGACTGTTTCTGTCAGTTTTCCCTCAAATTAAAATATAGAATATTCAATATTTGATTTGAACGTACATTTCAATTTGCCAGGGCCACAAAATGATTCGAAAAATTCCAGAAAAATAAATCTGGCTATGTTTTGACGATACGGTCCCAACAAAACTAGTTTCGTTGAATTCTGAAACCGTTTGCAAAAAGGCCCATTTCTGGTCGATCCAATTTAACTATAATTGACCAAAACACGTTTTCCTTTGCCACGCTCACATACTAGCTTCAAAAATTATGAAATTTGAAACCTAGCAATAACTTCACATCCCAGATCCAATAAAAGTGGTTTCGTCGAATTCCGAGGTCGTTTGCAAAATGGCCAATTTCACGGGCTATATAATTTCCATAGTGACCTTTCTGAAAATTCATTTGGCCATAACTTTTGCTTTCCGCTATGAAACTTCGATTTTTCAGATTCGTTAGAAAGGTATTCACTAACAGATTTAAATAGTTTTGGTTTCACTCAAATCCGTTTTGTTTTGCACCCGGTACAGTCCGACAAAATTTGAATTCAATTTTTGAAACTGCAGCGCCATTTCAGGCCTTGTTTATAATTAGAATTAATTATATTCATTTTCAAACGTCGATTCAAACTCACTTTTCGTTGCTATTATTTAAAATATTTATTTTAAATATTTAAAATCCACTATTTTAGCCAATTTAAAAAATTTAAATTAGTTCAGATTTTCTGGGTCGTTACAATCTCCCCCACTTAAAACTTTTCGTCCCCGAAAAGGAACAAAGTCGAAAGTGGTTTGATTAATCAACTCTACGTTCAATCTGGCTTCAATTCTCCAACTTTTCAGTTTCTGAGAATTTTCAAATTCTTCAAAAATTTGGCTAACACCCGGAATTTTCGAAAAATTTCGCCATAACCTCCTTTGTACGGGGAGAGGTTTGGAAATTTATTGGGCCGTATTAGGTACCCAATAAATCCTAATAAACATACACATATTTATAGTGATATATTCTGGTGTTTACCGGGGAGCGTGTATTGATAATCACTCCAGAGAATAAATTCTCGTCACCCTGTCAAAGCCTGAGGGAGTGTGTATTTTAAATGCTCCAGAGGATAAATCCTCATCACCTCGTCCCGTGTGGGAAATAAATAGTCCATGTGCCATATCTAATAACTAGAGAGACGTGGTTATTGTCAACTCCAGACCCGTGTGGTTTTTTTTTATAAATCTGGCAATTTAATCGTTACAATCTAAATAGTCCATATCAGTCATCAGTTCAACCTGTAAAATATAGTCATCGCCATACAAGCCTCTCGCTCGTATGGTAAATCTTCCACCTCGTCACACAAGCTCCAAATGC
Organism: Allium sativum; assembly: GCA_030737875.1. Lineage (NCBI taxonomy): Eukaryota > Viridiplantae > Streptophyta > Magnoliopsida > Asparagales > Amaryllidaceae > Allium > Allium sativum. The sequence continues at coordinate 388,627,050 of CM060912.1, read as the reverse complement.
TTATGTAATATATGATGATGTATGTCTATCTTCAGAAGTATGCCATGTAATGTAGTTCAAAATTAATTGTTACTATCCTATGGCGACATTTATTTTTACACACAGAATAACCAGCACTCCGCATCCAATGGCATTCACAGGAGTTGATATAATAATATTTCGCATCCAACTCATTAAGGTTTACCTATTTGTCGGGTAGGCAAATAAAATCTTTACTCAACAGCTATCCATTTACCTGTTCAAACATATATAATGCACATGTATATATTTCTATCTATTTTCTAATCATTTCAACGTGTGATTTAAATGAATAAATTCTACCATTATTCTCTTATTAATTAAATTAATCATCGTTTTAATAATTTTAATTAATCAAATCTACAATCACACAACACAAACAACAATCACACAACACAAACAACAATCAAATTGTTTTTAACTTTTCAAAATCATACAAACCAATTCCTATATTCTTTTAAAATCATTCAGACTATAGAATTAAAAGTGCACATCCATGAGAAGAAAATAACAACAGAGTAGAGAACTAATTGGTAATGCAAAGTATGGTAAATGTACCTTGCACTGGAGTCAATCAGAGATATCCACTCGGCATCTAGGATAGGCTTTCTGAATTCTCTCCTCAGTTTCCCAAGTACAATCTCGCGGATCTCCACTCCATTGCACTTTGACTAAGTGAACCTTCTTGTTCCTCAGTTCTTTGGTTTCTTTGCCGATGATCTTTAGCGGCTCTCTCCTCACAACTAATTCTGGAGTAATTTCAATATCTTGTTGAGTGGCTTCTTCCACGGTCAAGTCTGGATCATGAACGTGCTTCCGAAGTTGAGATATGTGAAATACATCATGAACTCCAGGCAACCAATCAGGCAATTTAACTTTATAAGCGAGCGTTCCGATCCGTTCCAGAATAGGAAACAGACCAATGAATTTGGGCGCTAACTTTCCAGTTTTACCGAACCGGATAACTCCTCTCATCGGCGATACTTTCAAATATACATAGTCGCCAACAGCAAAGGATATATCTCTTCTTCTCCTATCGGCATAGCTCTTTTGTCGGCTTTGAGCGGCCAGTAATCGTTTCTTGATAAAATCGACTTTGTCGGCAGCTTCTCGGATCATATTTGGCCCCAACACAAGTCTATTACCGGGTTCGACCCAACAAGCAGGAGATCGGCACGGTCTACCATATAATGCTTCGAATGGCGACATCGTCAGGCTCGCCTGATAGCTGTTATTATATGAGAATTCAGCCAAATGCAGATGGTCTTCCCATGATCCACCGAAATCTAGAACACAAGCCCGCAATAGATCTTCTAAAATACGATTCACCCTCTCAGTCTGACCGTCTGTCTGAGGATGATAAGCGGTGCTTAGATTCAGCTTTGTTCCCAGCTCTACTTGAAATGCCTCCCAGAATTTACTAGTAAATATTGTATCCCTATCACTGACTATACTGAGCGGCACTCCATGTAGTCTAACTATTTCCTTGAAATATATCTACGCCAGACTCTGAGCAGTTCTATTTGATCTGACAGGTATGAAATGGGCGGTCTTCGTGAAGCGATCCACGATCACCCAAATACTATCATTTCCCTTTCGGGTTCTGGGCAAACCATCAATGAAATCCATGGAAATATGTTCCCACTTCCAACCAGGAACTTCTAGAGGTTGTAACAATCCAGCCAGTTTCTGTTGGTCGCTTTTGACTAGCTGGCAAGTAGGGCATCGGCTAACATATATTGAAACATCTCTTTTCATAGCCTTCCACCAGAATGTTCGCTTGAGATCGTTGTACATTTTGGCCACACCAGGATGGATACTCAGCTTGGACTTGGACACTCGTCTAACACTTCCCTTTTGAGCTCGGGGATGCCGGGAACACAAATCCTTCCTTTCAATCTCAGGATTCCGTCGTCATCTATTTGAAAACACGAGGGTTCGCCTTTCAGAATCCTTTTGGTCATATCCTTGATAAAATTATCCTCCTTCTGAAGAATAGATATTTTTTCAATCAAGGAAGTCGTAATATTAAAGCTGGCGATCATTTCATTCTTTCGGCTTAACGCATCGGCCACGACATTGGCTTTCCCTGGAGTGTATAGAATCTCAAAATCATATGCGGCAAGGAACTCCAGCCAATGTTGCTGCCTCAGATTCAAGTCTTTCTGGGTGAACAGATACTTTAACGACTGATGGTCTGTATACAGCTCGAATTTCTCACCCAGAAGATAATGTCTCCAGATTTTCAAAGAGAATACTATAGCCAATAACTCAAGATCATGAGTTACATAGTTTTTCTCGTGCGGTTTTAATTAACGGCTAGCATACGCAATCACTTGACCTCTTTGCATTAACACTGCGCCAAGGCCTTCTCTAGAAGCATCAGTCCAAACTTTCAAATCCTGATTGCCATCGATGATGGTTAACACTAGAGCTGTCGTTAATCTTAACTTTAGCTCTTCAAAAGCCTCTTCACTTTCTGGAGTCCATTTGAATTTTGCGTGCTTCTTTGTAAGCTTCGTTAAGTGACCAGATATCTTCAAAAAGTTTTTAACGAACTTCTGGTAATAACTAGCCAATCCGAGAAAACCGCGGACTTCAGTACTGGGCTATTTCCAATTCTGAATAGCTGTGATTTTACTTGGATCCACAACAATTCCTTCCTTTGATACGACATGGCCCAGAAATTTCACTTCATCTTGCCAGAATATACATTTGGAAAACTTTGCTTTCAACACATTCTTTCTGAGAATTTCCAAAACCTGTTCCAAATGCTTTTCATGTTCGGCCTTTGATTTAGAGAAGATTAGAATATCATCAATAAAAACTAGAAAATTTTTATTCAAAACCCCTCTGAACACTCTATTCATCAGATCGACGAAGTAAGCTGGAGCGTTACACAAGCCGAACGGCATTACTAACCACTCGTAGAACAAGTCGGGACCTCTGAATGCTGTCATTGGAACACACTCCTCGGCAATTCGAAGTTGATGGAAGCCTGTAGCTTGGTCCATCCTTGAGAATACTTGTGCTCCATTCAGACGATCCAATAAATCATCGATCCACAACAATGGATATTTGTTCTTTATCGTCTGCTTGTTCAAATCACGATAATCCACACATAGACGTAGAGTACCGTCAGATTTTGGGACAAACACCACTGCTGCTCCCCAATAAGAGAAACTAGGCCTGATCAGACCCTTCCATACTAGCTGTCGTGTTTGATTGTCTAATTCCTCTTTCTCTTTCAAGGACATTCTTCGAATAGCGTGAACTACCGGCCTTGCATTAGGAATCAAAGCGATCTTGAAATATATTTCTCTCTGCGGAGGTAAGCGAACAACTTCTTCGAACACATCCACATAGTTCTTGACGACAGGAATATCTTTGATGAGGTCAGGAATATTCTCTGTGACTTCAGGGATATTTTCTATTTGGGCTGGTGAAACATCCAAAGCTGCCCAGAATTCTTTCCTATTAGCATTCTGACCCTCACAAGGAATGGTTATATGATCACCTGATTTTATTTTCGCCTTTACGACTCTGTCGGCGCATTTAAATTCAGCTTCATATTTGGTCAACCAGTCTAACCCCAAGATAAGATCATACTCTTTAAAATTCATGACGACTGCGATGGTAGGGAACCGATAACGAGAAAAGGAAACTGGCACTCCACAAACCTAGCTGAGATCAATGGAACCCCCAACCGGATTCTGGACAGTCATTGGTTCCTTGAGCTTTTTCAAATTCAAGTCCAGCTTCTTAGTTGCATTCTTTGCAACAAAGCTTCGCGACGCGCCGGTGTCAAACAGTACTTTAACAGGAATGTCTTTGACAGTAAGCGTGCCTTCTAAAACATCTGGCCTTTCCTGAGTAGATGAAGATGCAGGCACTTCGGTTATTTCATTTACCTGTACTGCTTCAGATTTCTTTGAGAGTTGACACTCCCATGCAATATGACCTGCTTGGCGGCACTTATGGCATCTCCTTTCCCCATGTGGGTTCTTTTGCTTCTTAGTGGACTTAGATCCACCCTTGCTTCGTTTGTTTAAAGATATACATTTTCTGGACAAAAGCCCCTTCTGATTGCAGTTCTTGCACATGCCAGTCGTTGCTTGTTCTTTTTCAGGCCTGGCCCTTTTTCGATTGACTTTAGGCTTTTTACTGACCTCCGACCTCGTACTGGCTTCAGGAATATCAGTTCCTGACTCTTCTTTGTTACTTGAACTGACTTCTTCTTCATCGCGCAACATTCCCTTCTTATGGAGATCTTCATATTGATAAGCCATATAAATCATTTCAGCAAAAGGGAGCTTCACACTCCTCATTACACTATTCTGATATCTCCTTTGCAGTCCATGATAAATCTCAAATTCTTCCTCTTTGGATCTTGAATCAGATGAGAAGCAAAGTGAGAAAGTTCGTTGAATTTCTTATGATATTCTGGGATGGTCATATCTCCTTGTATCAGATAAGCAAAATTCATCAGATAAGAAAATTCATCACATAATCGCTCAGTCACTTCAGGAGGAGTAAATCTTCCTAGGAAAATCTCTTTGAATCTATCCCAGGTGATGTCACCTTCTGGATTATCCTTAATGATTGTTTCCCACCAGATTAAAGCTTCTTCTTTGAGCGCCCAAGATGCTACTAACCGTTTTTGGTCATCTCTCGGCTGGAAACGCTCAAATATTCTTTCTGCAGAGCTCACCCAAGCTTGAGTTTGAATAATAGATTCATTGCCCGAGAACTGTGCTCCACCCAGATTTCGATACCTCTTAAATAGAGCCTCTAGATCTGGTTCTGCATTTCTTCTATTTCTGACACTCATTTTCTAGTACTTCTGCAAACAGCAGATCAAGTGTCAGGTCAACAGAAAAGATATTTCAAAATATAGAGACAAACACTTGAATGTAAATGTGTCTACTGGGGTGTAATTTCATTCTGCTTTACTCATACTAGGATATTACTAATCCTATCAGTATAGAGTTACCCGTCCTAGAACACTACTGGTTCTATTCCTGACGAGTTCGTTAATATGTTATATTCCAGAACTAAGCTTAACCAAAGCTCTGATACCACGTTGTGACGACCCCAAACCCCGTACTGACGGAGACAAGGGTAATCTTTGGAATATAACACAGAAACAGATAATAACAGAACAGAATTAAATAAATACACCAGATAATGTACAATAGAATACACTGGATAAACGTAATCATCAGAGTTACATAGTATACAGGATCATACTTAGTACAAATACAGCTCAGCTATACATAAATGTCTACAGCGGAAAACAAACATAACATGTACAATAGGAGCTGAACAGCATAAAAAGAGATAAATGATAGAATCCATCTTCAGCTCCAGCTATCCGGATAAAGCCAGCTAAAACCTGAATACAAGGCTGCCCGTGTAGAAAAAGGGGCACCCGAGTTTGAAAGTGAAACAAACTACGAGTCAGTCATAAGACTGGTATGAGAAATCAACTCAACACATTTAAAATATGGCTAATCACAGGACCACGCCACTTTCGTGGAACGGGTTTACTCCATTGGATTGCCAGTGCTTTAAAAAAAAATCATTCTTTTAAACATCGCAATGCTTTTTATAAAAAATGAAGCCATTATAAGACTCAGTTCCCATCACATAATGCAACGCAAACCGGAGGATAGAGTTTTTACCTTATAACGGCCAAAATATGCTTGGTACGAATAAAACAAAGGCATTTGATATTATTGCTAGTGTTTATATGTTTTGAAAACAATTTCAAATCATAACTATCAATCATAGACGGCATTAATGCCCCATACCACTATGTCGCCATATATAGGTATACAATCAAAACCGCACAGTCACGTATTTGGGAATTGGATTTCCATCATGAACCAAGGCAAAAGATAGTCCTTACCGAATTCAAGACTGCCTAGCCCGAGCCTCAGGCAAGTACTCAGTCAAGCCTTTGGATCATCAGGGTCGGTCCACCAATGTGGATTAAAATTCCTGAACAATGCGTTTCCCTGTCCTATGGGGCGTAAGTGAGCTAATGAATGACTCCATCGGACCCGGATCGTCCGATCAAACCGAGGCGCCTCGCAACAGCAACAACCACATAAGTCAAACTCGTCAGGGCGTGTAAAACCATTGACGCCACTTCTAGCTAGGAAGAAACGCATGTCCTCCCTGAGGTCTTGCTCCCGTTTCTGGTTCACACCGGGGTGTGAGGCTCGAGATTTCACGTTATACACAAAGCTATGCCACACAGGCGGTGCTTTGATCATCACCACAAGACTTTGCTTTTCAACAGAAGCCCTGATCATTTGCCACTTAGGCATGCCACACTAGCAATTCATGCCATGCGACTGATGTCCATCGATATACAACCTTTGAGCTCGTGCGTTTCAGAGAAGGGCGTTAAGCAAAAGAATAAATTCTCCGCCGCCAAACAGACGTATATTTAACAGAGATCAATCAACACAAAATAAAATCCAATGTCAGACACACAGTCCATTTACAAGTCCATTCTGGGTCTGAATGAAACCGGAGGCACTATATACCTCGCAAACCCATCGATCACCACGTACGTCTGGACGACCACCACTCATTATCCATATTTCGGGATGCCTCCCAATCAGGACCTCGGTTACCACCCAAACGAGGTGAAGATCTCCGGTCTTCGACCATCGTCTTCATCTTCGACTTTCAATCGTCGATCAATTATTTGAAATGAGAATTAACTCGGCCTTTTCAAATAATTCACGTATATTTAGAATTTCAAATCAATTTATTTCAATGGTTAAATCATTCGATAACACCAATTTTGTTCTTTAATGTAATTTTCACACCAATCACATTCAACCATCAAATACCACATAAATCGAGCAAATTCAGTTTATTTCCATTCCATATCGTTTATGATATTTTATAACGATTTATCGCTATTTTTATTTATTTTAAAATAGCCAATTTATTCAAAATGACGCTTCGGTCCATAACGCGGCGGTGGTGCTGTTTTTCTTCAGATTTGATTTACACATATCTGAAAATCTAACTGTTGGACCTTCACAAAATTTACATCATTAGAAAGATCTTTTCAAAATGAATCCAATGGTTCCAGTTTCGGGAAAATCCGACGGTCGGATCTCCCAGTATAATCGTTTGAAGTTTCGATTTCAAAACACGAACTGCAGCGTCGTTATTCGATTAATTATAATTATATATATATAAATATAAATATAATCAATCCTAGTGCTGTTTTTCTTCAGATTTGAATTAAACATTCCAGACAATCCAACCGTTGGATTTTTACAAAGTGGGTGCCGTTGGAAAGATATCTCCAAAGCGAACCCAACGGTTGCAGTTTCGGGAAAATCCGATGGTCGGATCTCCCGGTATAATCATTTGAAATCACGATTTCAAAATACGAACTGCAGCGTCGTTATTCGATATATTTCAATTATATATATATATATATATCGATTCTTCGATTTCAAAGCTATATTCTTTCAATACATTTGATAAAAAATGATATTTTCATCCAACTGTCTTCTATTTCAACACTTCACTATTTTTAAATATTCAATTATATAATAAAAATGTGATTTTTATTGTAAAACAATTCATTTCAAAACGAGATTATTTTATACATTTCATATAGATGATAAAAATGTGATTTTTATATTAAAACAATTCCTTTCAAAACAAGATTATTTTATACAATTCATACAGATGATAAAAATGTGATTTTTATATTTAAAACACGAACACCATTCAACACATGAATTTCAATTCAACGAATGTAAATAATTCAAACACATGAATATTATTAAAAATTTCGGCAGCATAACGGCAGGGTAGTTAAAACCGGGACCGTCCCTAGTACGGCTCCTCGCTCTACCTTAAAACCTCGTGGTTTTTGACAATGGGGAATCATGCATCTAGTTCGCACGCAGGCGGCATGTATATTTTTTTATTTCATTTCCACAAACTAATCCTATGTGGTTTCAACCAAATATTTCTCAACCACAAATGGGTATTTTTCAACCACAATCAATCAATATCAACCACAAACAATTCCAATCAACCATTCGCTATCAATCAATTTTCACACCAATCACAACCAATAATTATCGTCCATGGTTTGTGGATGAGGGGCGTATATATATATATATATATATGTATATATATAGCAATTCACTTCTATTTCAACACATATATATATTTTTACAACGCATATATAACTTATACATCGAACGTACAACTTATACAACGCTTATACAAGAGGTGTACAACGCTTATATAACTCATACACCGACTATATAATTTATACATCGTCGTTTTCCATATCGTTTATAAATTAGAAATCTCACATTGGGTTCCACTCCACCAAAAATAGCAGAAGGCTCAGAAAAATATGCGGTCTCTTCTAGAAGGTAGAAGACGTCCACACGAGTCCACTCTCTCTTGTTTCACTGAATTTCGTCAAGAAACGAAAAAATATGATTTTTCAAAGTTTGCAACAGTTTAAAGGTGTTAAACAGTTGAAAATAAATATAGCCGTACCTCAGCTGAAAGGTACCAAACTAGGTTTGGATTTGTATCAAAATCCGTGTAGCTATTCGTCGATCGGCCTTCGCAGCGTCGAAGGGGGAGGAGAGGCGCACGTGCGCCAGGAGGTGGGGCCAGTTCGGTGGTCTCAGGCTGCGGCGGCGGCGAATTGAAGTCGTAGACTTCAGGGAGGTGGTTCTCTCAATTCAGGCAACGAAAAAATTCCACCCTTGTATGGATTTGAAGCTCTCGCTGAGCTCTACAAAATCTTCAACTGGAGGAGGGGCTAATTTTGCGTGGATTGGTCGGAAAATGAGGGGGAAGGGTTTGAGCTATTTCCGTTGTGCGTCGATGAACAACGGGGAGAGAGAAAAACTATCTGGCCCAATGATTTTTTTTTATATATTTTCAAAATTCTAAAATACCCCTTTCACACATGAACCCCAATCCAAACCCAACGACTGTTGTCCCTAGCGTTTTACCCCCATTCCGAACACAATGGGATATGTTTCGTAGGCCCATTCGACTGTTTCAGTCGGTTTTCCCTCAAATTAAAATATAGAATATTCAATATTTGATTTGAACGTACATTTCAATTTGCCAGGGCCACAAACTGATTCGAAAAATTCCAGAAAAATAAATCTGGCTATGTTTTGACGATACGGTCCCAACAAAACTAGTTTCTTCGAATTCTGAGACCATTTGGAAAAAGGCCCATTTCTGGTCGATCCAATTTAACTGTAATTGACCAAAACACGTTTTCCTTTGTCACGCTCACATACTAGATTCACAAATTATGAAATTTGAAACCTAGCAATAACTTCACATCCCGGATCCAACAAAAGTAGTTTCGTCGAATTCCGAGGTCGTTTGCAAAATGGCCAATTTCACGGGCTATATAATTTCCATAGCGACCTTTCTGAAAATTCATTTGGCCATAACTTTTGCTTTCCGCTATGAAACTTCGATTTTTCAGATTCGTTAGAAAGGTATTCACTAACAGATTTTAATATTTTTGGTTTCACTCAAATCCGTTTTGTTTTGCACCCGGTACAGTCCGACAAAGTTTGAATTCAAATTTTGAAACTGCAGCGCCATTTCAGGCCTTGTTTATAATTAGAATTAATTATATTCGTTTTCAAACGTCGATTCAAACTCACTTTTAATTGCTATTATTTAAAATATTTATTTAAAATATTTAAAATCCACTATTTTAGCCAATTTAAAAAATTTAAATTGGTTCAGATTTTCTGGGTCGTTACAACTAAACACTCATGTTGCGTTCACATTGGCTCATTTGCAAGGCCTCTCACTTTACAGCTGCGTTTACACTAGCTTTTGTGTTATTTGGGAAAAATCTTTAGTTCTACATTATGTAATTAGCCAATTAGTCTTTGTCATATCAGCTATAAATACACTTGTATCTAGTTTGTTTGGATTCATTCAATCTTAGGTTTTATTCTGTAATTCTTTGCTTGGAATAAAATTCTTCTTCATTGTTCTCTTTAGTTTTAGTTTTTTATTTACATGTTATTTTCTTTTCTGCAAGTAGATTAGATTGTCTTTTATTTTATTTTATTTTTTTCTTATTTTTTTTATATGTTGCAATCTACGTTCGTTGTTAGAATAATAAACACGAGAGGCTAATCCCTTTCAACTTAGGGGTAATTCTCTTGATTATGTAGTTGCAATATAATTTATCTATTCATTCTCTCTTTTTGTGCTTCATGTCGTGTTGATTAAGTGGAGATTGAAATTAAAATTTTGACGGTCTACAGTTCTAATTAATAGTTCATAGGTCATGCTTAAAGTATATTTCAATTTCGACTTGTTTATTTTTCATTAGAACTAGTAAGGTGATTTAGCGGGTATGTTGTATTTTGATAGTTTATGTTGTGCTAGTTAATAGCATGAATAAGCTATAATTATAATAATCATATCAACTAAATTCACAAATGACCAAAAAAGAAGAGAGATCGTAATTTCATAACTAGTTGTACTACATGATCTAAAAAGTGGATTTATTCCTAAGTTGCCATTTATTTCATATTTTTTTATTAATTTTGGTTTACTAGTTTAGTTGTAGTTAAAACATCACTTGGATTAGGTTTAATTTGATTGAATATAATTAAAATTATTTCTTTCTCCGTGGATCGACTCGTACTCGCTAACGTACTACAAGTGTATGCCATGCGCTTGCGATTTATTACACTTCACGATGGTTTTCTAATCGATAAAATATCCGTTGTCGAACAAGTTTTTGGCGCCGTTGCCGAGGAAAGGTTTTAATTTTGATTTTATTCTTTGGGTTATAATTTTATTTTCCTATTTTTCCATTAAAAAAAAGTACAATTTTTTTCCCTTTTGTTTTCTTGTATAGATAGAAAAATTCTTATTAGTTAATTTGGTATCTGACATTGATACCACAATCTCTATAACAAAAGAAAAAAAAAGAATTTTTTGTTTGATTTATTTCCTTTCTTACTCCTTTTCCAGTCTTTACATTTCTTTTTGTACAAGTAAAAAAAAAGATTTTTCTTTGATTCCTTCTCCTTACTTATTACTTGCCATTTCTTTTCTAATTTATTTCTCAATCTTCTCTCCAATTGTTTTCCTTTATTTCTTTTTTTTTTCACGATCTCCTTCCAATTTCTTTCTTTTCTTCTTTTTACAGTTTTTAAAATAAAAAAACAATTCCTTCTTATATTTCTTTCTATTTTTTTCCAATCCTTTACATTCCTCCTTTTATATACAATTTGTTTCCGAAAAAATCTTTTGCAATTCTTTCCTTTTCCTGCCTTGCTTTCTTTTCGCTATCTCTTCTACAAGATCTTCACGGCAACACCACAAACATTCAATCCCACAATCATACAAAATCACAACCTTACTCCATCCATAAACCTCATTATCAACAAGCCATTTGGATCTGCCGCAACACTTCAATTCCAGACCAGTTCGCACAATTCCACTCATAATCTCCTCAAGCATCCACTTGAACCCATGTCCACACAATACCTTCCTCATCACACGGCCTAACACAACAACCACCGCCTTGCATCACATACCATCCTATCTCCCCTTTACCAAGTCAACCGTCCATAAGGGAACCGAACTCAAAAACCCCTGAGTCTCCATCCTCCGCAAATCCCCACTACATCCAACCAAGACACCCCTCAGTCTGTACCCTCCTCAACTATTCTGCTAAAACTCAATTCATAATCACGCTATCCTGCCATAAATCAACACAATTACCTTGAACTAAAACCAACATAAGCAGTGAAGCTACTGCCATAGGAAGGACCTTCTACCTTGCCCCTCCTCCGTTTCTAGTCAACTTCAACCACCGGAATCAACCGAGATTTGACGCAAGTACCCAAATTTCAGAATTTTGATTTAGCCGATCCCCAAATTCGCCTTTACACTCCAGCAAATTGCCTGCGAGAATTTTTAATTTTCAGATTTTGAACTTTCAATTTCAATTTAATTTTGAGGAAGCCTAATTTCTTTCTGTTGCGAAATTTCAGCTCGTGTGATGTTTATGTAAATTGGGAGAAAGAGGGTGCGAACTTGCATAAACAATCAGGCATTCGGCTAGTTGACGAATGGTTTGTTTTAAATTGTAGAGGACTTTAATTGCATTGGGCTTGGTTGTTTAGGCTTTACCCAATTGCTTTTGGAGATTGTGGTGTTGTAAAAATCTTGAGTTGGTTAGTTTCTCAAACCAACTTGCTTTGGTTTTCATTATTCAAAAAAAAACCCCTTCCTTTAGGTTTTTTGTTTATTTTTTATTCCTTGTTATCTTTCTTTTAAGTTGTTGGTCCTACTGTGCATTTATTTCAAACTCTTCTTTCTACTCTCGTTTTTTTAAGATCATTGTCGATTTAATTTCATCACTATATATAAAAAAATAATTGTTTTGTTTTATTGTGTAAATTCACATTTTGTTTCAATAAAAAAAGGCTTGCCTTCAAATTGTATATATATTGTCTTCATCCTCAGGTTGCAGAAAATCTCGAGGATTGCTTGCTCAAAGACTACTCTGCTTGCTTTGCTTGACTCTACGCTCGCTTACTTAATAAAAAATTGCCGCTAGAAAAAAAATTGCTAATCTGCATGCACTGGTATATGTTTCCTTTCCTTGTTTTTATTTTATTTGCATTGTTGGTTGCTTGCACTTACATTAAAAAACAAAAAACAGAACAAAAATTCATTCGTAGCTGCATTGTTAATTCAAGTTTAATTTCTGTTTTGCATTCATCTTATTATTTTTATTTTTATTCTAAGGACACTTTTATGTTTTGACAGCTTGATTTCTTTCTAACGATTTATTTTTCGGTGTCTAGACTACGGCAGAGAATAACCGTTTATAAATATTACGGTGATTCGTAAATATTATATCGGTTATTCCTCTGAAGATACTCAAACCTTCTGTTGCATTGCTACGGTGATTCCTGGTGCACCGATAACTCCTGTCTGTTAACTGGCTTAGAATTTTTTTTGTTGAAATTGATCTAACCGTCATTATATAATTTTAGAAATTTGTAAATAAGTAATTTGCGTTCATATAGTTGCATTAGGTTCATGCATATATAAATAAAAAAAATACAAAATCTAAACAAAAAAAAACAATTTTCTTTTGTGAATATTTCTTTTTCTCGTACCAAAAAAAATCAAGAAAAAAAGAAGCTTTCTTGAAAATGTCTCGATTTCCTTATTTCCATGAATTTTACGATAGTCGTGAAAATCAATATAATCTGTATAATTTTACACCAAATTCATATGGATATTCTAATAATAACTATTGTACAAACAATGAGGATTTTACACCACCAACTTTTCAAAATAATCCTGATTTTGCACCATAAATTTTCAAAATCACGACCAGCCCTCAAATCTTGAAACAAAAATTTAATCTTTACTTGAAATGAGCACACAAAAAAATCAAAGAATAAGTGAATGGTGTAGTTCATACTTGGGCAAGAATTCAAGTCAAAATTTTCAAAATTTGAATTTACTTCCAAATTCAAATGGTTTTGATTATTAACCTTGTCTTCAAAGTGGAAATGTGAATCATTTTACAAATGATTTTGGTAATGAGAATAATTTCAATGATGGTGCAATTAACGATTCTTGTTCTCAATTATTTCAAATTGAAACTTATCAAGTTAATAATTATAATTTTGACTTTGCTGAGAAAATGAATGAAATTCACGATAATCACATGAATTTGTTGTTTCAAGACTACTTGACTTTTCGTGAAAAACAAAATAATCAAAACCGAACATGTGACGATTCGAATGATAATACATCTTTTACCAAAATCGGTGATTTTCAAATAACAACTTTTGAAATTGATGAAAATCATAATGAAGTTGTTGAAAGCTCTATGATTGATTTGAATTTAAATTCTCTTGAAAACGAAGATGTCAATCTTCAATTTGAACTTCCTCTCTCAAATTCAAAATTTTTTGAAAATTTAGCAACTTTAGATTGTCAACATGACAAAAATGATGAAGTTGTTAACAACGGTTTAGGTGAGGACGACTTTGATAAGTGAAAACTTCTTGAACTGCTTGACAATAATGTTGTTGGGTCTGAAACTGAAAATGAAAAATTTGAAAACTTTGAAATTCTTGAGGTTGAAAATAACGAAACTGGTGAATGTGATCTTGAACAGAATGACGATTTTTCAAGAACTGTTTAAACTCCTTGCGACTTAATCATTTCAACTGAACCTCATTGTGATCACTTGTTTTTCAATGATAAATTTCTGCGGTATATGAACTCTTTTTGGAACAACACTGTTTTTGAGTAAACAAGATTTCAAAATTTACTAAAAATTCATTTGTTTGGTTTTAACTTTAGGTTTACGAGTGACCTTTAGTCAACAAAATTTCAAATATCAAAGCAAAACTGAACAATATTTCTCAAAACAAGTGTGGGGGTGAGAACGATGCACACGTCTCTTAATTTATACATCATTTGAAAAAATCAAACTTTGTTTTTGAAACTTATATTGAACCCCAGCTCAATGACCTCTCTATGGTTGCCACAGAAATTCAATTCGATTTTAGAATCAATTGTAAGCTCAACATTTTAAAATCAACAACTCAAACTTTTGAAAAAACAAACTTTGTTTTTCCAAATCTGAAACGTAATATAAAATCCCTTATGATTTGGTTTTCTGTGCTTAAGTTGTTTCTCATAATCTTTATGAGGCCGATACATTGGTACATCGAGGACTGGTTCATCTATTCAATGACAGCGTATTTTCTACACGTGTATTTGGTAAGACACACTAACCCTCTTTTGTACATATGTAAATATTCTCTTGTTAAATAATTTCCTTTCACTAAGATATGTCTGATTGACGACTGTGGGAACACAATCTATTTGTAAGTGTAGGAGGAAGGGGGGAAGTCTCATTTTCATTCTGTTTTGCATAGTTTAAGTTTGCATTTTTTTCCTTTCTCTTGAAAAAAAAAGAGTTTCGCACTTTTATTTATGTTTACATAGGACATGATGGAGTTAGCATATAATTTTGGTCATTCGATTAATGTTTTTGGAAATTTACTTCTCTTAGCGGATAACGAAAGGAAAGTTTGAATTATGAGCAAATTTGGTGTAACTGGTATATAAGGAATTCGTAGGTGATGAGTATGAAATGTTTTCTGAATTGTAATCTGATTAAATGAATGGTTAATTTAGACTACTTGCGATAATATTTTAGATCTTTCAAGTGAAGTTGTGTTTAGATATTCTCGCTTAACTCTCTCCCTTATGTTAAAAAAAGGAAGAAGAAGTGTGTGTGTGTGTATATATATATAATAATCCAAGGGTATCCAACATTGCTAGTACATCTAGCATTGGTGTGCAAACCCGCCAAGCTCTTTCCGACATCTTGTTGACAAAGTCATCGTCGATATACCTTGGTCTCATTTTATGAGTTGGACACTTTAGGATTACCGACCCTTATGTAAGTCATAATGTAGTGTAGGGGTGGTATACCAAGGTATTTGTAAATAATAGTAATGTGAATATTTTGTAATAAAGAGAAAGTTTAGCACTTAAAATCCAAGCACACTGTTCACTTATTCGACCTAACTTGTTAACAAAAAGGAAGTTGAGATGCCATTTTACGATTGTTGATATCGATTATAGAATTCATTTCATATTTGCACTATGTTTCTACCAAAACAACTGGCCAAGCTAGAGGAGTTTGTGACGATAACATAAATTTTGTTTGAAGTTTTGATTAGTGACAGACTCAAATTTCATAGTGACAACCAAAATTTGTGTTAATTCATTCGTGTAATATTTAAAAGTAAATTGTCCATTTGTAAATATTCCTTTAAAAACATGCATCCATATTGTAAATATTTTCAAATTTTGCATTTTGTACATACATTTTTGCTTTTGGATTTTTTGGATAATATCCGCTGAAAACCCTCACAAGACAATACTCATCCTATTGGGGACACCCAGAGGTTTAACGGCTTTCTACATACGCTAAATGCAATTGTGTTTCCTACGAAAGTGTGACATATCTTAGTTTAGTTTATTTGAGGACGAATAAAAAGATAAGTGTGGGGGTATTCGATATACACGTAAATATGTATATTTTATCCGTTTATTTATCTTGTTTTCCCTTTAAAATAATTGATATAATGTATTTATAGCTATGTTTTCAAGTTGTTGATAAAAAGCATGGTTTAAATCATTTGATGGATAAAACATGAAGAATTTTCTTTAAAAGAGTGAAGTTTGAAATTACTAAAGCTTGAAGAGTTTAAAGCTTGAAGAACGGTTGCAAATAGAGTTCAGTTAGTAGATTTGGCTCACCAAAGACTCACGTTGCGTTCACATTGGCACATTTGCAATGCCTCTCACTCTACAACTGCGCTCACACTGGCTTATACGTTATTTGGGCTAAATCTTTAGTCCTACATTGTGTAATTAGCCAATTGTGGTGTATTCTTGTTCTACACCATGTTTCAACAACTCAATATACAAATTTCACGAACCACATTTTATCAAGCATCTATCTATACAAATTAACGGATTGTAAATTTGTCAAACACTCGACCGAACTTCAGTTTCTTGATCACTATTTCCTCAAACGCTCATCAACATTCAAATCCACATCATTTCCTCTATAAACACTCCACTAAAGTCCCAATCAGTCACCGCAACACTCTCTTCACCATCAAAACAGCCATCAATATCACTAGAAAAACTCACAATAAAAAAAACCGGTTCAGAATAAATATTTTGATCAATGTCTAACTCAGTTTAAAGGTTTGTTTATTAAGTTTTGCTTACTAAATCATCATATACCATTAATCTTTAATTCATATCAAAATAAATGATCATGTTCACAATAAAATAGTTGAATAAAAAGACTGAGACTCCTAACATACTTAAACAAAATCGCCACAAAGATCTCCGCACCATGTAATTATTAGGGTTTCGATTAATTAGAACAATATCTGATTTCCGGCCCACAAAGACTGAGAGGCACGTCGCAAAGACTGAGAGGAACGCGATTCGATGTCAGCGACGGATTGTTCTGGGATGAACGGTGACTTCGATCTGAGGAGCGATGTTGGGATGAACGCGGTTTTTGTTTTGGTTGGTGCTGTGAATTGGGGAGAGGCTGTATTTGAGCGTGAAATAATTGGGAAACATGGTCCGGCAGAGTTAAAAAAATTCTTTAATATTGGAACGGCCAAAAGCCATTCCAAAGTTACCACGACCTTAAACCATGCTAATTCTTGTTGCCACGACTATAAGCCGTTCCAAAATTGCAACTGCTTAAGACCGTGTGGCAATTCTTCCGCATCTCGGTTAACAAGAAAGTTTCAAACTTAAGAAACACGACAATAGAGGTTCACACCAAAATATGGAAGAGTGAGGGCATATAAGTACACACACGTGTGTGTGTATATATATATATATATATGAGCGTTCAATGACACCCCAAATGAGCACCCCAAAGCCCCTCTATATAAACCAAACATTTATATTAATTTAAGTTATTGGGAGGTGAGAGAATGAGTGGAGGGAGAGAAAAACGTCATATGTGGTGGAAATCAGGGGGCATTTTGAGGTGCTGCACTATTTCGGGTGCCATTGAACGCTCCCTACACACACACACACACACACACACACACACACACACATATATATATATATATATATGCGTGTATGTATGTATGTATGTATGTATGTATGTATATCAATATACATATGCGAATTCAAATTTAAAGCAAATAAGAACGTGACCAAATTTTCCTCAACTAGTCAGTGTGTATATATGTAATTATTTCAGTTTTCACAAGATAGGATATGCTGACAACAAAGACAACATGCAACGTATGTTAACTATGTGAATACATATATGAAATATATATTTATATATACATATACACACACACACATACATACACACACACATACATGTACTATGGCAATCACATATACACACGGTCCAAACATCCAAACAGTCAAAAGATAGAGACATGAAGTAATAAAGGTAGCCAACAACAAACCAAAAACCCAAATTTTATATTTTAATTTATATCAAAGTCGAAATGCTTGAAAACAAAAAAATCATGAGGTAAACTCACATTCTCAGCAAAGATTAAAGTTAAGGATTTTGCATTAGTGCTAAAGGTGAACGACTTCGGTTTAATGGTAAATGAGAAGGCTTTGATTGGTTGCTGCATGCTTAAAAGTTCGACTTCGAGTGGTGGCAAGTTAGTGAAGATGGGAAGCCAATCAATCAGGTTAGGCGCTGGTGGGCGGAGGCGCGGTTGCTTGGAGGGTGGTCAGTGGCACAACGAAGTCAAAGACAAGGAAAGAAAGGTCACTACATCATAATGGTCATTTGGCAACTCTTATTTTTTTTCAACTGCCAACACTTATATGTGTTGCTGACTAGTGTCACTAATATGTGTTGCTATCGTAAAAATGTGTCACTAAAAATGCGCCAACACTTAAATGTGTTTGATATGCCTGGTCAACTCCTATATTCCAAGAGCAAAAAGGTAAGTTCTCACGCATAACCCTAATTGGTACCTCAACACTTATTCCTCTACGCTTATTCCTACAAAGGTCGCATCCTAAGCAAATAAATAAAATGGATTTTGAAGAATTGATATCAGCGATTAGTAATCAATATCAATATCAGAGATACTAAGGATTCTGGATTTCTCAATTCGGTATTATCCTCTCGAATCCTCTCTCTATGACTTCGAATTAGGGCTTCTAGGAATTGGGGCTTTTAGAAAATTGGTACGGTGTTCGGCTCCTTTCTGATTTTTAATTTGCTCGACTTGCTGGTTTAAATGCCAATGGTTAATGGATTTATATAGAATTTAAATCCTATTATATCTCTAATTTTTAAATTGGTTGGATTTCATATATCTCTAGCATCAGTGAAGGATACGTCATTTAGTATTCACAGGTTGCTTTGTTTGAAATGAATTGTTGGAACTTTAGCAGATGACTCATTCAATTCTATTATTTATGATGAATTTTGACATGTAGGAATATCTTGAAATATGCTTGTTCAGTAGATATATACCGGGATTTCAATTACAAATGTTTTGTTGTAAATCAACATAAATTATTCAGTTAAAACTAATCGCTTGATATGTTACTTAATTATTAGTGAATTTGGATAGCGTACATGTATTGCTTATTGGTTACTGCCACATTCTCTATAGTTATTTTGATAAGGTGGGTTTGTTTTTCATTTATAGGATAAAAAATTGATAATGTTAATTTTCCTTATATGATTGTCTCAAGTCTGCAAGTTGTTTCTTTAAAGATTTGCAAATGACATAATGTTTATGTTATAAGAAGTTTAAACCATTTTTGCACATTGCATATAAAATTAACAATTGTAATAAAACTTTTTTGATTCAGTTTAATTTCGTTTTGATTAGTGACATTACAGTCTTATTTTTTTAGATGTAAATTTGTATAATATTTTTTTGAAAACTTATTATTGAATAATTGGTAAGAAATGAATTCTGATAAAGGCAAACTTGCTCCTAAAAAAAAGGAAAAAATAATCGCTTTGTGATTGCTACATTGCATATCTAACAATAGAGTCAAGAATTGATACTCGGTAGCAATACCATAAACTTTGGCGTATCACAAAGGTGTAATGATTTCAATCAGTGAAAGTAATATAAAATTCTGTATTTCAATGATCATAACTGGGGTTGCCAATTATAATTGTGAACCTAAATATGTAACTAAATATGTTTGTATAAAATGGATCCAAAATATGCTTCTTCATCCTATGATCCATGTATAATGTGCCTTCAGTCTCTAAGGATATTACTATCTTGTTCAAACTTATAATATAAAATTTTATGTTATGTGAAAGTTAATCTTATTAAAATATTTGATTGGAAATCAGAATCATGGTTTGATGCACTAACTCGCATTAGACTTGGACTGTGCGCATGCATACTATGCATGCTAACCATGTTGTTGATGTCAGTACTACGTTTGGGTTAATTCAACAGAAAACTAGATAGTCAACAATGAACTGACTTGAATATTTGCATTAGAAGAAAATGACAAAATTAGTGTAATTTTTATAGAAATCTTTTAATTATTTTTTATATTAATTGGATCAAAAATGGTTTGTTGATTCGGGCATCTAACTGACTTTCTAGTTTTTACTTGTATTTGTTTGTTTTTGTTGCTTCTTTTTAGTTTCTTTTTATTTTTGCACCTTGGCTTTTGTTTTTCTTAGTGCTCAATAAAGTGGTAGAGGATCATCCAACATTGCTCGCCTTGCCAAAAAAAGAAGCTATATTTTTTTAACATTTTTTTTGATAATTGAGTTTAAAATGTAAATTGTGAAATAATTGAAAATAAAACAAGTTGAAAAATATGAGAATAACATTTTTATAGAAATGTAAATAATTAAGCAATGAATTTTATAGTAATGATTTGTAAGTAAAGATTTAAATTGGTCTTGATTAGTAAGTATAATTTTATTAATGAACAAGAATCATGACAAGTCTAGAGCCGATCTAAAATTGCTGCAAACTTGAGGGTCAACGGTTTCACCTATATTTCTCAGACTGTCACGAAACAGATTATAAGGTCCATAGCCAGGAAGTTCCCCTTACAAATAAAAAATGAGATAAAGAGAAAGGAGTACGGAGCGATACAGGGATATTGGATCTGCATCAAAGGAAGTCAGAAATTGTAGCAAGCTACATGAAACTGCTCTTAGTAATCAAATTGAAGTCGTATTACTATCACTATGCGTGACTATAATGTGTTAAGGCTGACATAAAGACGTGACATAACAACCTAATAGCTCAATGATACCGCCAGCAATATTGTAACTAGTCGGAGATGCCAAAATGCCACACATCGTAATCTAAAAGTTATGTATAGACAATTATACTCTACATTCACAAGCCAAACTACTTGGATGAATGAACTACCTCTTGTGTATCTCTAGCTACCTCCTGTGCATGTAATCATTAATTTTTAATGTGATTTTTAGGTACTTCCTCAGAGATGATGATCAAAATTAGCATGGAGGCGAAGGAGTAAATTATAAAAGAGGATATATTACGACTGTTTGCAGGTCAGATTATGACATTAGGTGCTAATTATTTCAAGCAAGTAATAATTTTGGTGTTTTTTTCATGTGGAGCTTGATTATTGACTTCTTTTTTCTACACTATTGAATGATTAGAAGCAACATTCTGTTGTATGAATATTGACTTCGTGTTTCACATTTTTTATTCTTTCTAAGAACAAAAATGCCACATTACTGAAACATCGAAGCATAGAGGAAACTATTTCTTTTATGGTTAGAAGTCACATTTAAACTTTTTGTACATACATTTTAATATTGCTTTGTTATCATATAATTTTTAGTTAACATGTTATAAGCTCAGTTTTGCCTGCATAAGTTTTATTAGCAATAAACAAATCATGCTATTAGAAAGCATGTTTGAGTTGAAATTTTGATAAATATGAAATACATCAAAACAACTGTTGTGCACATGAATATTCCAGGGTTTGATTTCGAAAGACCAACAAGTTTCACAAGACCATTGATACTTGCAACTGAATTCATGAGCTTCTGCTTAGTCGGTATTGCTCCATTTAAGGTACATGTACCTAAACTTTTCCAGTTTATTTTGTTACATTAGCTATAACTAAAAAGAATATTGCATTAATTAAGTTCAATTCTTGGCATAATATTTACATCTGTAATCACTGTTGGAAATAATATTATCAATGAACATTGTTTTCACAATCAATATTTCATGTATATTCAACGAGTTTTATACAAGTAACTAAGTTTTCTTAAATATAAACAAGTTTTATAACAAAGTCTAAATTAATTAAATTTTATAAATAATAATATATAATTTATTTTTTTCTTTATAAATAATAATGAAGATGATGATGAATTGAAAAAGTTTATAAATTTTATTTGTATATTCAAGCAGTTTTTTAACACAGAAGTTTAGTATCAAAAACATAAAAAATTCAATTAAAGAGCTAGTAGTATGCACTGCTGGTATTTACATACATGAAGCAGTTGTTGGCTCAGTTTTTGTCAAAACTGAGTCGGCTCTATTTTTGTGCGAAAACTGAGCCTCGGCTCAGTTTGCACCAAAACTGAGCCTCGACTCGTTTTTCGTGCAAACTTAGCCTAGACTCGGTTTGCGCGAAAACTAACCCGAGGCTCAGTTTGCACAAAACTTAGCCTAGTTTTGGCGCAAACTATGCCCAAAACTGAGCTGCTCATGATAAATATTGTTTTATTGGTCACTTTCTGACTACAAGATTGAAACTATTAGAGACCTTTTTGTCTACCTCACTAGTCTTCTTCATGAATCTCATACTAATCTTCTTCACGAATCTCATCAAGTGGTGCCACCATTACTTAAAACTGAAGTAGGCAATAAGACTGATTGTGCTGGTGTTTATGCACGTAGGGGAAATGTGATATCGAGAAGGCAGAGGACTCGATGGTGAAAGTGCTCAAAGCTGTTGGTGTAAATAGGTGGGTAAGTTGAAAAGCGCTTAAAGGAGCAACCTGTAAAGCGGTTGCATCACCTGAGCTGCTCGATTATTGTCTCCGAGGGTTGGGTGGTAAAATATGTGATGATGCTTGGTCATGGTGGTTAGAAGCAATCCTGATAGCAGTGTTATAGAATACAGGTTCGCCCCCGTATTCTAAGTTCAGTTATTTACTTCTGCTTACTAAAGAAATTGTTGTAGATATATTTAAAAATAAGATGCAAGATGACACCTAGGCATTGATAACATATTTCATTCCAGGCATTGATAACATATTTCATTCGTGAAAAGTTTTGAATGTTAAGATGAATTGAATGTTAATGAGAAGATATGGTCACCTAAATCAAAATGTAGTAAGAAAATAATGTTTAGATTTTCATTCAAGCATAATTAAGCAAAATAAATTTGAAAGGTTACCGTCTGTTATATTAAAATAAATTAATAAGAGAAAACGTAATGCATTACAGAATTCGGAAGTACTGATTTACTGCGGATTGTTAAAGAAACAATGGTCATCTCAACACCACATAAACTGAACTGATAATTTGAAAAAAAGAAGGAGAAAAAACAAATTTGTTGCATATAGGTGAAAATGGCCAGAAAATGAAGCTTTAGCCTTAAATGAAATATCAAACATTTTTTACATTGTCGGTGTTGGGGGAAAAAGAAGAAAAATAGATTTGACAATAACACTCATCTATCTGTTATAAGCCAATGCAAACAACCCAATTCAAACAACTTATTTTGTTGCACGTATCTTGACATCATGATTCATAATCGACTTTTAAACGTGTTGCTCGACAACTTCATAACAGCAGAACACCTGCCCACGTCTATTTGCAGGCTTGAAGCTGCTTATAATCAGCAATCTGAGCATTTGAGAAATCTGATAAAACCATCAGCATACATCTTGTTAAGGACTTGAGACTTTTAGAGAGATAGTGCAAGATGTTGAGAAAGTTGTTTGGATAACAGAAGTTTTAGATCCGGAAGCACCAATTTACGATGGTCCTCAAAACGGACATTACAAGCTTTGTGAATTTTCGGATGGAGGCTTTGTGATATGGTCCATGTTTCACCTTCATAATATCTAAAATTCTACATATCTTTAGTAAAACTTTGTATTGTTTTTTGTAATTTGAACTTGATATTATGGTATTTTGAAATTGGAAGCATTATGCAAAAGTGACTTTGTTGAATTTGAAATATGTAAGTGTACTAAATACTTCTATTTAATTGATACGTTGAATTGTATATGTGATTGAAAATCATAAAGACATGTTATATAAGTGTTAGCAATTTATGTACGCCAACATTTACAAGAGTTAGTAGGATTATGATACTAACATTTATAAGTGTTACCATATCTTATAGTTCCAACATTTATAAGTGTTAGCAATGAATATGTTTGTAACTCTTATAAGTGTTACCATATCTTATAGTTCGAATATTTATAAGTGTTAGCAATGAATATGTTTGTAACACTTGTAAGTGTTAGCAATGAATATGTTTGTAACATTTATAAGTGTTAGCAATTGCTCTGTTTGTAACACATATAAGTGTTACAGGAAATTCCTCATAGGCCGTTGGTGACACTTAAAAGTGTTAGAGAATTATTTGTAAGACCTATACTTATTGGGAATCCCCTGTTTTGGTGTAGTGCTTAATGGTGTGTGCTGGAGGCAAAGGGCTGAAGGGTGGCAGCGATTCGATTTGGGTGATGGCGGTGGTTCGATTTGGGGAAACGGAATTGCATTCGGTCGATTAAAATAGAAAGGACGAGGACATTTTGTTTTTGGGGAGAATTGATTTTCAACTAAGTGGAAAAATACGAGGGAGTTGGTAAGTAAAAATGAAAGTGGACAGTTAGATTATAGAAGAACAAGGGCGAGCATTAAATTTTCAATGAAGTTTGAACAAGTGTCTTAATTTGTTAAATAAATATTTACTAGTATACATCATATTATATTTTAATACAAGTACACAAAAATACAAGTGCAACATATTGAAATTAATGATTCAAATATTAGTGGAGAAAGAAAGAAATTGATTGATTGTCAATCAATTAATTGGCTTGTATATGGAAAGATATAAGAAGAAGTTTTTGGAAGAAAAATAAATGGCCAATCAATCAATTAATCAAGAATCGATTTACTTAGGGAAAGAGATTGGGACCATAATTGCACCATCCATTTATGCTCCAATCAAACCAAGGAAAATATTATTTATTTTTCCTTCATGTCCAAGCAATCTAGAAACTTCTCTTCTTTATCCCCAAGAAATCCCTCTATAGGGGTCATGTTATTGTATGAAGCAAGAAATCGACCATTAGTCTTCTCTCTTTTGTAATCTTTTGTACTCATTTCTTCATTGAGAAATAAAGTTATTGGGTCTCCATGGACGTAGGCAAAGCCGAACCACGTTAAAAATTGGTGTGCTCTTTCCTCTATTTTCTATTTTTGTTCTCTCTATAATTTATGCCACTTGTTTTTTTTGGTGTTGTTGAAATTGTTGACAGACTAGATCTTTGGGTTTATTCATTTTCCGCTGCCCAAATCTCTGATTTTGCACTATAGTTTGGTATCAGAGCCAGGTTGTTCTGTTCAAAGACTTTTTCAACCATGTCAAATTCCGCAAAGAATAGGTAGAAGCATTACAAATTATGGAGTCGCTAGATTCGATAGAAAGGGGGGTTTTGGCACATGGAAGATGAAGATGGAAGCGGTGTTGAAGAAAGAGAGGACATTTAAGGTTGTCTCAGATCCAGAGAAATTGAAGAAATTAGCACCTGAAGAGGTAGAAGAATTAGAAGAGGATTCTCTTACTACCATCCAACTTAGCCTTTCTGATGAAGTACTTAGAGAGTTTTCTCATGTGAAACCTGCAAAGGAATTGTGGGATGCTCTTTAGAGAAAGTTCTACGTCAAGTCTTTCACCAACCGCATCATCTTACAGCAACAACTTTATTCTTTCAAAATGAGTCCCGGAACAGATGTATTTGCTCATATAGATGCCCTCAACACACTTGTCATGAATCTTCAAGAAACTGATGTAAAGATTGAGGATAAGGCGCAAGTTATTATTCTTTTATGTTCTTTACCTGCAGGGTATAACACTGTTGTTAACTCTATGATCTATGGGCGTTCGTCTATTTGCTTGGAGGATGTAAAACAAATTTGCATAACAAGATGTTGAGAGGAAAGTTAGCAAGCATGAGCACGGAGAATGATTCTGAAAGTCTTGTTGCACAGAGAGGAAGAAGTCAAAGTAGACCCAAATATGGTGGAGACAGAGCTAAGTCCAGATCTCGGTCAAGAGGAGCTCGGAAGGGAGTTTGCCATTATTGCAGAAAACCTGGACATTATATTGCAAGTTGCCCCAAGTTGGAGAATAAAAACAAAGCTGTTTCCTAGAAGGCTTCAGCATCTACAGCAGAGACATCAGATTCAGATAACGATCCTGGCATTTTTACAGTTTCCGCCTCTTCTATGAAGAGTACTTTGTGGATTATTGACTCGGGAGCATCCTATCACATGACACCTGATAGGCACTCTTTTTCCACTTATCGTTAACTTGATGGAGGAGAGGTTCTCATGGGAAATAATGCTTCTTGTCGCATGATTGGTATTGGAATAGTAAAAATTAGTATGTTTGATGGTGCTGTTCGTACTTTATGTGATGTCAGGCATGTGCAATTTTGGCTTAAAGTGTGTAACAGAAAAGGATTCATTAAAAATTACAAATGGCTCATTGATAGTAATGAAAGGGGTAAAAGCTAGAAATCTATATTTGCTTAAGGGTACAACTGCTGTTGCGGAGTCTGCTTCAGTTATTGATTCGGTTGATTTCGATTCTACCAGATTGTGGCATTTTCGTATGGGCCACATTGGAGAGCGTAGTTTAGAAGTATTGAGAAAGCAAGGCTTGATTGACGGTGATCATCATTCAAAATTTACCTTTGTGAAGGATGTGTACTTGGAAAGCAGACGAAGGTTTCTTTTGGCATTGCAGATCATAAATCTAAAGATGTTTTAGAGTATGTTCATACTGATGTTTGGGGCCCCACACCTTGCCTATCTTATGGAGGAGCCAGGTATTTCATTTCATTTGTTGATGATTTTTCTATAAAAGTATGGGTTTACTTTATAAAGTCCAAAGATGAAACTTTTTATAGGTTTCAAAGTTGGAAATCTCTTGTTGAGAAGCAATCTGGAAAGAAAGTGAAGGTTCTTCGTTCAGATAATGGTGGTGACTTCACTTCTCAAAAATTCATCAAATTTTGTGAGTCCGAGGGAATCAAAAGACATTACACTACACCCGGAGACCCTCAGTCAAATGGGGTTGCAGAAAGAATGAACCGGACTTTGTTGGAAAGAACTCGTTGCTTACGACTGACTGCGGGATTAAATAAGAGATTTTGGGCAGAAGCATTATCTACGGCGGTTTTCCTTATCAACCGCACACCTTCTATCGCCATAGATATGAAGATTCCTAAATAAGTATGCATATTCCTTTCTCAGAGTGTTTGGTTGTCCAGCTTATGTGCATGAGAGCAAAGGGAAGTTAGATCGAAGATCGCGCAAGTGGATATAAGAAAGGAATTAAGGGTTAAAGGATGTGGTACCCTACTACCCAGAAGATTGTTACTAGCAGGCATATTACATTTGATGAGAAGGCTATGTTGAAGGTAGAGCCTTCTTCTTCAGTTAATGATGATGTTGAGAGGACAAATTCAGAATACCAAACACAAAGCAGATCATCAGACTTCCATACGAGTAAAAAATGGTGATTCCGATGACACCGTGGTTGATAAGGAAGAGACAAAAGATCAACCTCAAGGTGGAGCTCAAATTCAAACTCGACCAACGAGAGAGAAGAAAAGAGCTACATGGCTTGATGATTTTGTGGGATTAAGCATTGAAGATATTGACTTTGATGACATGGCAGCTTATGCATTAAGCATATTTCATAATGAACCAAGAGACTACAGAGATGTCATTAGTTCAGTTGATAGCTCCAGTTGGCTAGTAGCAATGGAGGAGGAGATTGAGTCTTTGCACAAAAATCACACTTGGAATTTAGTGCCACTTCCTTCCGGCAAGAGAGCAATTGGATGTAAATGGATCTATAAGGTGAAAGATGGTAGCAATGGTGACTTGAGGTACAAAGCAAGATTAGTAGCGAAGAGTTATGTTCAGAAGAAAGATGTGGAGTTTCATGATATTTTTTTCTCCAGTTGTTAGACATACTTCTATTCGCATTCTTTTGGCATTGGTTGCTCACTTCGACATGGACTTGGAACAACTAGATGTCAAGACAGCATTCTTGCATGGTGATCTTGAGGAGGACATTTACCTACAGCAACTAGAGGGGTTCATTGATAGCAGCAGGCCATGTCATGTTTGTAAACTTAACAAATCTCTTAATGGCTTAAAACAATCCCCTAGACTGTGGTATAAGAAATCTGATAAGTTTATGATCTCACATGGTTACTCTAGAAGCTTTAAGGATCAATGTGTCTATTTTAAAAAATGTAATGATGACATCATCTATTTGTTACTTTATGTTAATGATATATTGATAGCTTCTAAGAGCATGTCTAAAATTTCGGAGTTGAAGATGGAGCTCAGAAAGGAATTTGAGATGAAAGATTTGGGAAACGCACAGAGAATTTTGGGGATGGAGATTTAGAGGGATAGAAAGCAAAGAGTTTTGAGACTCACTCGAACTCAATACATTGAGAAAGTCCTATCTCGGTTCGGTACAGAGAATGCTAAACCGGTGGCTACTCCATTAGGCTCTCAATTCAAGCTATCAAAAGATATGTGTCTCACATCGGATGAAGGAAAAAGGGATATGCGTAATATACCTTATTCTAGTGCTGTTGGTAGTCTCATGTATGCAATGGTGTGCACGAGACCAGATTTGGCACATGCAGTTGGTGTTGTCAGTCGATATACGTCTAACCCAGGTAAAGAGCATTGACAAGTAGTGAAGTGGATACTCAGGTATCTTCGTGGACTTCTTCAGTTGCCTTGTTATACGGTGGAGTAGATGGAGACATCTCTCTTAGAGGATACTGTGATTCAGATTATGCTGGGGATAGAGATGGACGGAAGTCGGTGTCGGGCTATGTTTTTACACTTGGCATAGGCCCGATTTCATGGAGATCAAAGTTGCAGTATATCATAGCTTCGTCGACTACCGAAGAAGAGTTGATATCAATTGTAGAAGCAACAAAGGAAGGATTGTACTTACTTCAGCTGTTGGATGATCTTTCAATGGCGCAGCAGACAGTGGAGCTATTTTCAGACAGTTAGAGTGCGATCCATCTTGTTGAGAATCAGGCTTATAGTTCACAGACGAAGCACATTGATGTTAGAGGCTTCTTTCTTATGCTTGAGGAAGAACGAAGCAAGATCAAATTGTTGGAAGTGGGTACTTCAGATAATCCTCCAGATATGATGACCAAGTCACTTCCAAAGGACAAGTTTGAGCATTGCTCAAACTTGATCAGTTTGCTTCCTATTACTTGAGCGCCATGGGGCGCTGGGCCCAACAACTTCTATGTTGATTGCTGAAGATGAGATAATGCAGAAAGATTGCCAAATTTGAATCAAGGTGGAGTGTTGAAATTAATAATTCAAATATTAGTGGAAAAAGATAGAAATTTATTAATTGTCAATCAATTAATTGGCTTGTATATGGAAAGATATAAGAAGAAGTTTTTGGAAGAAAAATAAATGGCCAATCAGTCAATTAATCAAGAATCGATTTACTTAGGGAAAGATAGAGGGACCATAATTGCACCATCCATTTATGCTCCAATCAAATCAAGGAAAATATTATTTATTTTTCCTTCATGTCCAAGCAATCTAGAAACTTCTCTTCTTTATCCCCAAGAAATCCCTCTATATAAATAGGGGTCATGTTATTGTATGAAGCAAGAAATCCACCATTAGTTTTCTCTCTTTTATAATCTTTTGTACTCATTTCTTCATTGAGAAATAAAGTTGTTGGGTCTCCGTGGACGTAGACAAAGCCGAACCACGTTAAAAATTGGTGTGCTCTTTCCTCTATTTTTGTTCTCTCTATAATTTGTGCCACTTGTTTTTTTTTGGGCGTTGTTGAAATTGTTGACAGACTAGATCTTTGGGTTTATTCGTTTTCCGCTGCCCAAATCTCAGATTTTGCACTACACAACATATATATTTTCAAATACATGCCTTAAGTTAAATTAAAGTCAAGTTCAAAACAAATAGATTAATAAATGAGATTTCAGTAACATTCAATTTTAACCAAACCATTTTGATTTACATATAGAGATTAAATTCATACTTAAAAGATCTAATTTAAAATTAAGTTCAACAAGCTAGATTAAAAATTTTAAATGAAATACAAGTATAGATATTGATTGAAAGTCAGATTTGAATCAACT
Organism: Allium sativum; assembly: GCA_030737875.1. Lineage (NCBI taxonomy): Eukaryota > Viridiplantae > Streptophyta > Magnoliopsida > Asparagales > Amaryllidaceae > Allium > Allium sativum. The sequence goes on along the minus strand of CM060912.1, from coordinate 388,596,965 downwards.
TTTTATTTTAAATGTCGAAAATATTTGGTTCATTTCAATCTCCATAACTCAAAGTTTTTCATTCTTAAAAATGAGAGATTGTTAAAATCATACTTATGTATAAAACAAGATACTTATACAAAATTTAGTTTGAAAAAAATAACCAATTGGATCTGAAAATTCCACAAAATTTAATTCATCAAAATTATTCCTTAATAAAATTTAAAGTCAAAATATGAAATATCAATTTAATTTTTAAATCATTGAAATACTATACATTTCTTTTATATCGTATCAAAATTCGCTTCGAGATTTCAGAATCAAAATTATTTCGAAAATCTCAACATTTCGCGATAAAACATGACAACTAAAATGCCACCAAAGCGAGAAATTTTTCCCTAATGATAAGGCCACAAGGCACTGCCTTCAAACACGTTGATATCAATAAATGATTTCTCTCCTCAGAGCAGACCATCATCAATGGCTTTACAACACACGTCATACCTTTCTTTAGTCGCGGGTTACTCGCATCTTTGTAACGAAACAAATCATTCCATATTCCAAAGCTATAAATCATTTTGCAACAATAATTTAAAAATACTTTCAATCATAGCATTCTTTTTTTCCAGAATCCTTTAAAATACTAGGATTTAAGTCATCGAAATTTTCTTGTTTATAGAACACTTTATCAACCAATTATCACATTCCAGATAATTTAGAAAACTCAACTTTAGTACAATAATTAAAAATCCAAATTTGATCTATTAGCAATAGGATTTAACTTTCAATCAAATATTACAAAAATTCAAACTTTGCAAATATCTAAATCAAAGGTTTTATAAAATCATTTCAGTTCATAGAAATCATATATGTTTTCATTAAAATAAGTTCCAAATCATTTCGAAACATTTTCTTGAAATAAGATTTTCAATGTTTTTTTGTATATTCACATAGATAAAACCTTCAAAGTCTTGAAGTTAGCTTATAATTCATATGATCGAACTTGTACAAAATAACTTCCTTTCAAAACGTACTTTGTTAAAATATTTCTTTATAATTCCATATAAGTTGGATTTCAAACATTTCAATTGTTTTGTACATCTCATTTGTCAATATTAACATGTTATCTTGGATTTCAACATTTGAAAATTCATTTATCAATCGTTGCAACATTCAAAGTTAATGATAATTCAAAATATTTGTTTCAAACCAATAACCATGTTATTAATCCATCTTTGTCCTTAAAATCTCCAATGCATGGCAAAAGAAAGTGTAAAAGAGCATGGACTGGGCAGTTTCAAAATTCAAGCATGCACAGTTCGAATAAACAATGGTGAGTAAAATGATGATATCGGGTCAACTAAAGGTAAATATAGCAGCAAGTGAAGTGATGGTTTAATTATTGGTTAACGAAAGAAAAAAAACGAACATGGGAAATATTTAAGCATTTTGGCTAGAGGAATAAAACGATATCGCTATGAACTGATCTTATTATTGTATAGTTCATATTTTCAAAATACTCGTTTGTCATTATATATTTCTAAAGCTCATTTTTTCTAGCTTCATTTAAGTTACTTCCCCTCTTTTTTCTTTAAATTACAATTTAATTCTATAGCATTCACTTGTGAATTCAATCTGTATTTCACAACAATGAAGATGTAACGTCGTTAAAAGTTGTTTATCTACTTAAGTTCGCATTAATTTACCAAAGGTACTTCATTAAAATTTATTAAGCATTTTCAAGCATTTATAAAAAATGTTTGTATTTATCAATGTTTCAACCGGAATCATATAGCTATATCATTTTCGAAACCCACAAATAAATACCGATGATGTCGCGGCCGTCGCCAAAATCATTTTCATGCAACTAAAATGTGACTTTATATTTGTCTAGTACATATAGGACTTTGTATATATGTTAGCTTGGTGTATATCTAAAATCTTCACATACTCGATAGTACAATCTTCACGACAAATATAATACTCTCAACTCTTTTTATAAGATATACTATTTCCAAATATGTGTCAGACATTATATTTCAAAATAATTTATTAATTTCAAATAGTTTATATCTTCTAGACACGCTTTCTCTATAGTGATTTTAGGATGATTCTACTCATTATAGGATACTGATATCTTACCTCTAATGAGTCTTGAACCCCATAATTTAAGCTTGTCAAACAAAGCTCTGATACCACTTCTACGACCTGCCTTTTCAACCACATCAAGTCTATAATTAAACAAACTTGAACCGTTCGAAAGCAATAGATTGTTATTGCTCATGAGGCTTAAAAAAAATCAATATAAAATAATAGAATATAATTTCTTGCAGTGGAATAATTTTATATAAAATTTTATCAGAGTTGTACAATATTTTTCTACAATGGAAAATACATAGTTGTTAATTAAATAAAATTTATAGAATTTTTGAACCAAAGAGCTCGCGTCTTCATGAGTCTCTGACATCGTCAGCTGATATCTTTAACCTGCAACATTGGTATGACCCAAGCGTTTATGCAAAACACAAAAACATTCGAGTTATGATTAACTATATTCAAGTAAATCAACTTCAATAAAATATTAAAATATAATAGTTAATTTTAAAATAGATTATTAATTTTGAAAAAGAAATGTGTTTAATGCATGTTAAGAAGGAAAATCTGACATGGTACAACATTTCGTGGTGCAAATAGGTAGTAAAATGTGCGGCAAGAGCATATAGATGTATTGCCTATATACCCCATGCTGTCACCATATGTATAACATCATAGTTAAATTAATATGCAAGCAATAGGTATGAGGTAGGGCATGCAAGTAGCATGTTCAATTTTCGAAGATACCCAACCCAAAATAACGTATGCTCAAGCTTTCTAAACCAGGTTTACAAAACTAGGTAAATAAACGTGAAAGGGTGTACATATATAAGTGAACTTGCCATGTGATTCAGACTTTACAAACAAGCAACAGAGGCGTGTGCATCAATATGTGTGAATAGGTTCTGAACGAGGCAACATGTGTTTTTCAAATAAGTGAGTATACACGTGTGATAATACTGGTGTTTGTACATACGTATATAAAACATATATACACTCATAGGCATTCACTTATCCACACAGTAGAAACTACCCCTTTCGATGGTATAAGAGAATAATTCACACAAGCTTTAATCTTTCTGGAAAATAAATAAGCTAGCATGGGTTAATAAATAAAACAAACAATACCCAAGTGTAGGTATTTCATGTTTGCAAAATAAGGCTAATATGTAAATATATGCACTAACTATTAAATTTTCAAATTAAGGCAAGTCACTGGCTAAATTACTTAACAAGTAGACACTACATCCGTATCAAGGTTTAAATTTCCGCTTTCCAGCTTTGTTCCGGTCATCAGAAAAATTTAAAATTTGCGTTCCGTTTCAGAAATTTCGGTAAATTTTCGGTATACGAATTCCAGTAATTTTTTCATGATAATACGTTAATTAGTATAAATTTTGTACATAAATTGGTTACACTTTATACAAATTAAACAAAAATAAAATTCTTATGAACTTTATATGAACCATTCAATGATAACTCACTAAACTAAACCAATAATATACCGTATAATAACAATAAACTTCATGAAATAAACCACTTTAACTTGTTTTTTGTTGTCAGCCCATATCATAATCTTTGAACACGGCCCAACAAATATCCAAGGGACATATGTATAGGAAGCTCCATCCACATCTTCTCCCACGAAACCACACAATGAATATTTCAACGCCTAAATAAGTAAACATAAAGCCTAATCAAAAAACAAAAAATCTGCCGCCTCTTTCCATGAAACCACATCGTGTTCTCTCCTCTAAGGTTGGTGTTGCTTCTCTCTCTTCAAACTACCATTTCTCAGAACAAAATCAAAATTGCTTTTTATATTTTAATCGCAACTTACGTAACGATTTTCTAGGCAAATTTCGTCTCGTCCTCCGCCGAAACTGGGTCGGGTTGGCTGGAATTCCGCTGTGCCGGACGGAATCTTGAACCTTGATGTGTATATACATTATGTCACACCCATATGCAAATACCCATGCATTTTGAAATACAAACTGGTAGGAGTGTATATTGCTGACTTAAGAATAGTCGATAGTGTGTACCAAAAAATCAGGTAAACTAGCAAGTTTCAGACTTAAGAAACACAACAATAGGGGTTCATGCTGAAATATTGAAGTCACAGGGTATACAAGTACCCATGTATATACATATAAATATGTATAAGCTTTTGCGAATTCAAATTTAAAGCAAACAAGGATGCAATTTTTTTTCCTTGACCAGTCAGTGTGTACATATACATATTTCATTTTTCACAAGATAGGATATGCAAACAATCAAGGCAGCATTTACACATATGCCAGCTATGTGTATATATATGTGACTACACACACACACACACACACACACACACATATATATATATACATATACTATGGCCAAGACGTATGCACACGGTCCAAACATCCAAAAGTCAAAAGACAAAGGCACAGAACAATAAAGACAGCCAACAACAAACAAAACACCTAACTTTTATATTTTAATTTTTATCGAAGTCAAAATCCAAGAAAACAAGAAAATCATGAGGTAAACTCACCTTTTCAGCAACGATTAAAGTGAAGGATTTCGCACGAGTGCTGGAGGTGAACAACTTCGGTTTGATGATGGATTCGAAGGCTTCGATTGGTGGCCGCATGCTTCAAAGTGTGGCTTCTAGTGATGGCAAGTTAGTGAAGACAAGGAGCCAATCAATCAATTTGGGTGCTTGTAGAGGTTAAAACATTTGCTAGAGGGTGGTCAGTGGCACAGCGACGATAAATGTTTGGTCAAATGAAAAGAAGTGGAAGCTTCAAACCAGAAAACGATACTGAAAACAAACGGATTGAGGAAACAAAATGGAAAACAAGAAGAAAAGGCTTTGAGGGAAGCTGAATCGACACCAAATTTTAGGATCCATTAACACGAAATTGAAACCAAGAAGTGGGATTGAAGAACAAGAGAGCCAATACCAAGTACATATCAAAAGACAGTGGAGCCGGTACTAAAAATAAAAGGTTAGGAGTAGAGCCGGCACCAAGAAGTGGAGTCATAACAAGTGGAGAAGATACTGAAAGCTTGTAACAATAAATGAAGCCAATACAAAAATAACCAGATTGGGAATACGAAGCTGGTACCAAGAAAAGAAGGCGATGAAGGCACATTGTCGGCACCAACATGTAGTGAGCAGTTAGCTTGGTGTCGATACCAAAGAATGAAGGTAAATACATAAAGCCAACATCAAGAGAAACAAGGTTGAAGCATGAAGTCGATACCGAAAGTGAGTACACTGAGCATGAGGCTGGGACCGAATGCTAAGAATTGGTGTCACAAGGGGCGACACCGAAAACAAGGAATAAAGAGCAATTGAATCAACACCAAATTACATATGCTGGAAGTACGAGACCGAAATTGAATTCATGAAGGGAAAGTACATGGCCAGTTGCAAATATGATGGGAGCAAGAGAACGCTATCGACTCCAACAATCTTGGTGCCGATACCATTACACAAAGACTACACCCGAAAGTTCATACGACAAAGGATTAAAGTTGGTACCGAAGCCGAAAAGCACTGATATGGGCCGATACCCAAAGGTTGGTGCGGAAGTGAGGTTTCCTACACTATCGCTACAAGAGGGGCCCTGAAGCTTCTATAAATAGGACACTAAGGGTCACATTTTAGGAGGACTTTTCTCTCATTCCAAAATCTTGTACTCGATTCTAAGATACAAAACCCTAAATTAAATTAGGGATTTTCTCATCAATTGTAATGTACTCATGATAAATAAAAACAGGAGAATAAGATCATACATATTCTTGATTTTATAATCATATTGTGATCAAATTGATTTAACAGGGAGTTATTACCGAATCTCATATATGAAAGATTCAAGCGCAAGCACATCAGGAGAAGAATCATCGAGCAAAATCGATGATTCTTCCCATATTATTTACTCTTATGTCTTAATGTTTTTGAATATGCCTAACATACCATAACATTCAATGACTTATTATAGCTTTATGACACGATAACTGACACAACCCAGGCCTTCTGTAGGCTGGACCGATAAAGTATCAAGTTTTCTTATTAAATACTATGATACATCATTACATGTGAACATTGTGATATCTTAGCCTATTTCCTCCTAACACAATGTACATTATTTTATCTTGAATCTAAAGCACACCTTTGCAACAAGGTTACCTACGTATATGAGAGGGTCATAACATGAATACCCTCAAACCTTAATACGAGCAATTAGAATGTCATCCCCGATATATCCCTGCTTCACTTAAAAATTTACTATTGATACACTTGAAAGAGGGTAACTCTTGCATTCAGTAGGAAACATCGATATTCCAAGAGACAATTAAAGCTCGATTAATTAAGCGGGTATCGTGTTCAAAATCAACATAGCTTAGGTCGACCTGCCTATTAATGGTGTTCTCTAGATCAATCATTCTCTAATTTCATTATATGTTCTGCTGGTTCTCAATTGGGTGTTGATGATTTTTATTGTTAACATTTTGGCGATAGAAGATGGGTCTGGACCTCCGATTCTCTTATCTTGTTATAGATTAATTTATGAATGTTTACTTAATGGCAGGATGAGATGAGATCAAAATGACTAAGCAACATTAATGAGAGGCATCTCACACATCCACTCTCGAAGAAAATATAACCCCATCATTCAACCCAAATGCTGCTGTTGTAGGTGAACCCTCTACCCCAGCACAACCTCCAAACCCGATTTTTGTGGATAAGAACACCATCAAGATCAAGGCTCTAGAACAACAGCTTCTTGAAATGCAGAATCTTTTCCAAATTTCTCGGGTACAAAAGTCTTCAAAGAATCAGACCGAGTCAATAGGAAGAAGTTGAGTCTCGAAGTTGAAACACACCCATTCTACAATTCGAGGAAAAGGAAAAAATCAGTTTGACTTTTTCCAAGAAGAAAAGACCCAATCTTTTAAAGGTAGACCTCCAGGGACACCAATGCAACAAAAGCAAAAACTAGTCAGAAAGCTCAACTACTGAAGGATATAATCCCAACATACCAAACTATGACAACTTAGAAGCTTACTTCAAGGATATAGCAAAGAAGGCTGTCAAAGACTTATTTGGAAGCAAGGGAAAGAGAATCTTGGATGAGCAGGTTAATAATAACGAGATAGTGGCCCACTTTACTGATGAAATCACAAGCACAGTGATACCGCCATGCATGAAGATTTCCAACATGAGATATCTCGGAACTACTAACCCAGACGATTATCTCATGGCTTTTGGTAGCCAAATGGACCTTTACAATGCTTTAGGAGTTGTTCGATGATGACTATTTCTAGTGACACTTCAAGGAGAAGCTGCTAAATGTTATCGCCAGTATCGAGAGGAAACAATCTACCCTTGGAAGCAACTTTCTTATGAATTATCTACACAATTCTGCATTTGCAAAGATCCAGCTGTGGACTACAATGTCATTACAAACATAAAACAAAGGCAAGGAGAATCTTTGGGCGATTACCTAAAAAGATTTAATGTTGAATCTCTGAAAGTGAAGGACATGAACCGCCATCACAAGCTCATCACCATTCATTCAGGGTTGATTGAGAATACCCCATTTTGGAAAGAACTATACATCCATAGATACAAGGGCTTACAAGATTTCCATTTTCAACTAGATAACTTAATCTGCATGGATGAATTATATTATTCAAAGAAGAATCTTGTTTTCCGTGGGGAAGAAGGGAAATTCGGCTTCAATTGAAATCATAAACCTCAAGGCGGGAAATTCGGATTTGATAGAAATTAGGGAAAGCCAAAGCGAGAAGATTATAATACTAATTTTACAGCCTTGAGTAAACCCCTCTTGTTCATATATGTTGCAGAAGAGAGTCAATTTCTTGGCTTCTTTCAAAGCTAAAAAAGCGCCCAAAACCATTCAACATAAAACGAATGGGGATAGAACTGACGAGTGCATAGTGCTTGAGGGTATAATTCAGAGGCTTAACTGGGAGGGAAACCTAAAAAATTTCACCTAAGATAAACAGAAAACAACTCAGCATTCCAATGAACACCAAAATATCTCAGCTAACGCAGTATAGGTTCCAATTGAATCTAGATCCTCCATCAAATCATATAAATGTGATCCATGGAGGGCCACATCCTGCTGGGAACGGTAAAGCTTCCCGAAAAAAATACCTGAAAGAGGCCTGTGAGGGGATATTTTCTATTCAGGTGTAGCCGTTGCTTAAGAATGGCCGATTTAACATCAAAATGCACAACTAGGTGGTGTCACCAAACGAGATGCAGAAAGGTGTCCATCATCTGCATAATGACCCTTTAATGATCACAACACAAATTGGGCTTTCAATGGTTTCGAATTTTTTTGTTGAAACTAGAAGTGCGGTAAATGTAATCTTCAAGCATGCATTTGACTGAATCGGTCTTTCTAAACAAGAGCTTGAACAAAGCAGTGAACCCATCTTAAGGTTCAATAATAAAGGGTCCACTACAATTAGGACAAATTAAGTTGTTGGTCCAGGTTGGATTGCCTCTTCTTTGCCAAAATTTCGAGACTCTTTTTGTTATCATCAACCATCCTTCTTACTACAACGCATTCTTTGGTCACCCAGCTCTTGACGAAGTAGATGCATTTGCCTCATCAAAGTAAGTTTCATAACAAACAAGGTCGGGGCACTGTTAAAGGAGAACAATTCAGCTCCCGTGAAATGTACTTTGCTACTCTCGATCAATATAAAAGGGAGTATTTTGCTTACAATGAATCTTCTATAATTTTTCAACCTTTGGATGACGGATGTCTATGTAACAACCCGAATTTTAACAACGTGTTAAGACAAGAATCAAGGCAGAATTAAATTATAAATCTGAATCAGGATAAACGGGTTGCGCCATTGCGTTCGCCTCGGAAAAATACGCGAAATAGAGTCCGAAATTTCGTAAATCGGAGTCCGTATGACCCAGTTAAGGCCCAACGGAGTTTCACGAAATTTCAAATCCGAAAACAGATTTGAAATTCAGCCCAGAAAGAGAAGGCGGGAAAATTCCCGCCAGACACACAGGGTGTCGATCCCTGGGTCGACCCCCTTCCAGGGGGGTCGACATGGGTGTCGACCCTGGGGTCGACACCCCTCCAGGGGGTCGACATGGGTGTCGACCCCTGGGTAGACCCCCCCTGTAGAACCCCGACCTGGTGCACCTGCTTGTCATGTTGGCTCGGTTCTGGAGGCTTGTGACGATTTTTGAGGGTTCAGATCTATCCTAGGGTTTATCCTACGGCCTAAACTACTCCTAATCTCTATAAAAAGACCCCTAAGCCTACCCTAAACCCTCACAAATCACTCATGCCACGAAGTGCTGCCCAAATGCCAAGTGATCATGGCCTCCATCTCCAACTCCAAGAGACTATGCATGCAAATCGGATCCGAGTCGAAAGGTGCAAGCTTGCCACACCAAATCGAGGCTCGATCAACGTTGCTACGGCGATTTCATGACGATTCTTCGACAAAGGAGCCACCTTTCTTCGTCAAGACGGATCATGCTCATTCCCTAAGCCTCGCTAGGTAAGTTCTAGCTACTTGTAGATTCTAACGGTGGTTCTAATGTGACATGGGATAAAATGCGATGAAACATAAGTATGCTAGCTTATGTGAACCTAAATTTGCCCCTTTTCTATGATCTATGACCTTGGGCTAAGTTGTAGCGCCTTAATCATGCCATTCATGCTATGTTTAACCAAGTATATCTTGCAAGTTTGAATCTTTATCTATGAAATGTTAGCATGAACCTTTGGGAACCACTTGACTTGTGAAACATGGGAAAAGACTTGACTTTGGGGCTTATGCATGTTTGTGGCCAAATTCACTTATGATACTATGCATATTTGTGGCCAAATTCCCTTATGACACTATGCATGTTTGCAGCCAAATTCCCTTATGACACTATGCATGTTTGCGGCCAAATTCCCTTATGACACTATGCATGCTTGTGGCCAAATTCCCTCATGATACTATGCATGTTTGTGGCCGAATCCCCTTATGATACTATGCATGTTTGTGGCCAATATGTTGGCATAATACCCTACTATGTGACTCGCTTCCACTTGGGTTGGGAATACGTTTGGGTAGCTTAGGAAAAACGTGCGTATGACATGAAAAACTTGACATGGGGTTTACATGAGAACATGACATTCATGATACATTTAAATATGGTCATGACACATTGGGAAAACATGGAACTTGAACTAGACATGGGTGGGTTGTAAGTGTAATAAGACACTAGACCAAACATGAAAGTGGCCAACTCGAGGTTGGGTTGAGTTTGTAGCATAAATCTACCCGGACCCGCCCGGCTTAACTAGTGGCTACAAACAATAGGATCCAATGTGAGAAGTTGGTCATGTCGCGCTTAAGACCCGAGGTTAGACTAGGTTGTGGTGTAAAACTACCCGGACCCGCCCGGCTTAACTAGTAACCACAACAAGGTCTAATGTGAGAGGTTGAGAGTGCATTAATTAAATTAATGCCACATGATAAGGTTAAGTAAATTTGACTAATGACACTTAACCGATATGACACGAATGGGTAGGTTAAGTGGGACCGGGCTTGATTTCTTAATGACACTTAACCATACAAAACAATTAGGGGATGGGGTTAAGTAATTTACGCTTAACTAATCCGAATTGGTAATTAGATGGGGTTAAGTAATTTACACTTAAGTAATCCGACTTGGTAATTAGATGGGGTTAAGTAATTTAGACTTAACTATTCTAAACACGGTAATTAGATGGGGTTAAGTAACCTATACTTAACTAATCTAAACACGGTAATTCGATGGGGTTAAGTTAAACACCTAACCAATCTAAACTTGGTAATTCAATGAGGTTAAGCAACCAATACTTAACCAACTTAACATGATAATTTAATGGGGTTAAGTAGCTTATAATTAACCAATTATACATGATGATTTGATGAGGTTAAGTAACCTATACTTAACCAATCTAATATATGGACCTGATAGGGTTAAGTCACAAGACCTTTTAAATTAGGCTTAACCATTGTAATATGATTAGTGGATGGGGTTAAGTTAACCTATACTTAACCAATCCGACTCGATAATCTGATGAGATTAAGATAATCTATGCTTAATCAATCTAACATGATAATCTGATAGGGTTAAGACAAATAAATACTTAACCAATTTGACTTGATAGGGTTAAGTCATGAGCTTCTTGGTATACTTAACCAACTTGTAGGGCTAAACCTTGGACTTAAATACTTAGCCAATCTTGACATGATTCGTAGGCGGGCTAAGTCATGAACCTGAATAACAACACTTAACCCAATAGACAAAACCCTAGTGAGAGGAACTAGGTAGAAAATCGTGGTTAATCAAGGGTAATGGGGAAAAGAAGCGTGGTAAACCTTAGTTAAGTATAACTAAGTAATAATTCTTAGCCAAGGACATGGGACTAGTTCATGAATGGATGAGTAACCCGATATGGTAGGTCATCGCTTAAACACACGAGGAGGAGCAAATTATCCGACTTGGATAAGGGCTCCAACGAACTGGGTGACGAAGCGGTAGCTTCGGGGGACGTGAGGGTACTCTTGGTATCCCTCCGTGAGGTGGCAGGTGGTCCATGAAACCCGGCCTCACAGAGGTTAAGGTCTGCGGTAGAAGAGTCAGGAGCAAGCCTTGGTTGCTATGCGAGCGACCTAAAGACTGGGATGGATTAGCGTGGAGTCGACGATACTTGTTTTTTCCCTGGATAGCACGTCGCCGACTACCTACCATCTTTAGTCAATCGTGTACGAACGGAAAGGCAGGGAACCCCCAACAGACCATGTTCTTGCTATCGAGTCATGGGTGAGGTTGGCCTATAGGAAAGTGGGGCTATAGTGGGACCGGGATGTGGTTCTCATACATGATTTTTCTTGGATTGCCTTTCAGTAGTTGAGGGAGGGGTCACGTGTGACCATAGCCACGGGTACAAAAACAGACCTTGATATCTGCATCAGCAGACGACTTAAAGCTCCCGACCGAGTTCCGTATTTCTTGATTTGCCCTGGCACGGAACTCGGATGGCACATTGAGGAACATGTGCATCTAGACATGGAAAACGATTCACGATACATACGCGGGATAAAGGGCGCGGTTGACGGGTGGCATAATCCCTAGTGGCCCTAGGTGGCTGAACCCAAACCGAGACATGGAAACGTTCATTAGGTAGTATAATCCCTAGTGGTCCTAGGTGACATAAATCCTAAGTGAACACGCGATAGTTCATGGTACGAAAACATAACCAGATCAAGGGTAGCAGTCCAAAATAACCTCAAGGATAAAACGTTTACATGGGAAATCCCGTATGGCCTACGGCAAAGGACTGAACTTATACATGGAAAGAAACATACGAGTTGGGAAAACCTATATATGCTATATATATTAGGTTGACATGGACCATTACATGACATTGGGCAAGGGACATTCATAGTTGACACATGACGCGGGTTGGGATACTAGTACGAGAGGTGCAGAGCAAATATACATGATAAATACCTTGGGATGTTATACATGGTAGATACCGTGGGATGTTACACATGATAGATACCTTGGGATAGTATACTTGATAGAAACCTGACGATGTGATACCTTGATTTATCTTGACACCATAGTTTATCTTGCTACAGTAGTTCAGCCTGTTACCCTAGTTTAGTTTATCTATCTTGTAGTCATCCTTATGTTTACTTTCAGTTTATGCATGTCATGTTACCTTTACCTGTTTTTATACTGGAAGTAGATAGGACTTAACAGTCTTTATGACTGACCCCGTTTTGTTTCGCCTCTTTGTCTTCCGTTTCCCCCCCAGGTTTCAGGGAGGAAACACTGTTATCTAGTTCGGACTTCTTCTGCTTGAAGGTCATCACGCATGGCTTGGACTTTTCTTGGCTATGGCTACTTTACTGTTTTACTTGGGGAATAATTTATGAATTGGTTTTATGCTTCTTTACTATTGCAAGACAGGTTTTGATGTATTCTGATGTAAAGGCTTTAGACCTTATTTTATAAGGTAATGAAATTTGTTTTACTTCCGCTGTTTTATATATGTTCTGTCTTGTAATATTTCTGTGCATGTTTACCTCGATAATGCTTCACCAAACCTAGTGCATTCCCTTTGTGAGTGACCCTAGCGGAGGTGGGGTGTTACATTTGGTATCAGAGCAGAAGGTTACCAGACTGGGCAAAAGTTTTTAAAACCTTCTGAAAACTATTTGAGAAACCGTTTTACAAAGAAGCATTTTTCAAGAAAAGTTTTGTTTTAAAAGGCTATTCCCCAAAGGCCATGAGCACTATCCTTTGATTCCTTGATTGAATCTCTTTTCCTTTCTTTCCTCCATCTGTAGTCACAGTAGTTCTAACTATGACTAATCTTTGTCTAGCTACGTAGGTGTTTTCCGTACGATGGAGGTGGTTCTCGAGAGACCTGTTGCCGTGGTACAAGGAAGGATAATAAGAGTAAGGATAAAGGACGCGAGCTTAAGGATAAGCAACTTGTTGGTATGGCTTAGTCCATCAAGGAGGACAAGGACAAGATCATCGGAGAGGGCGATTGTACGCTCCCATTTCTAGGGTACCTAAAAGAGATGGTACCGTTTCTGGTGAAGGTTTAGTCGTCCTTTTCTATCATCCCGTCCAGACTTTGTCTTGATCATCGTATCATTTAAGTCTTCTTGGATAGTTGAGTCTCTGCACCTTAGTACTAGCATGGTAGAGGATCCCAGTTTTTGTCCCAAAAATCTGGTTGGAGAGTTGGTCCATTTCTTCATGACTTGTTTGGATTTGAGAATGACATGTCTCGGCTACGGATGGATTCTAGGGATAAAGTGGTCACCCAATAAGGGGTGCCATTCTCGGTTTTGGAAAGAGGGTAGTTAGACTCTCGACTCACCTTGGTAATACCCTCGAAGCCTCATGTAACCTTTTGGGTTCTGTCATGGTTAGTTACCTAGAATCTCGGGATGCTGTTGTTGGTAATCCATTCGAATAGAATTTGCCGCTAAGGCGGATGGTTCGTTTCGCTTATGCATGAGTTATGGGAATCACCCTAGTAAGTACTCTTGGCAACATGGATTGGCATCGGCAAACGAGATCCAGAATTCCCTAGTGAATTTTGGAGAGCTTGCATGAGTAAGTGGATACGTTTGAGCCAAGTATACTAGGGAAAGGATAAGTGAAAGTGGAATAAGAGGCGACAATGAAATGAGTTCTAACTCATATCTTGGAAATAGGAATCAAGGAGCTACGAAATCACGGAGTTAAAAAGATGGTCAAGGCACCGAGGAATTAAGCTCAAGGAAACGTGACTTAGAAGACATAAGGCTAGACACGCGCATCGTACCTCTTTTTAAAGAGTGTATCCTTGATCCCTGGTTTTTCCTGTAGAGCTTGCTCGCATGTTATCTTTCGGTGAATATCCTCTCGGTCCTTTTTCTGTTGCAAACCCCGTAGGGAGTTTACCTTGTTTATCTCCTCGATCCTATCGTGAGAACTTTAGGTAGAATCCTATGGATGTAAACATGTGTTTGAAACATGTTATGATTGATATGGTTGCAAATGGTTGCAAGTGGTTGCTCGTGGATGCGCGAATACACATTAGATACTAGATCGACGCACTCACATTTCATGTTGCATATGCACGAGTATTTATACATGTTTATGGATGAAATTGAATGTGTTATCATGCGGATGTTGCATATGAATGAATGTTTCTGCACGCATATAGTACTTATATGACTAGGGCTATTTGCATACATGTTGGACTCATGGCACTGAACATATTTTACATTAGAAAGATCATTCAGGCCTGATCATTAGCATTAGCTAAGGAGCATATACACACACGTTTTGCATATGTTCATATGGCATTAGAAATCGTTTAAGGACAATGTTTGCCCGTGGATGATGTTTTGAGTAGATGGATGATGGATGGTAGGATGCGTTCTTCCTAACTTGGAGATTTCGGGGACGAAATCCTTAAAGGAGGGGAGAATGTAACAACCCGAATTTTAACAACGTGTTAAGACAAGAATCAAGGCAGAATTAAATTATAAAATCTGAATCAGGATAAATGGTTGCGCCATTGCGTTCGCCTCAGAAAAATACGCGAAATAGAGTTCGAAATTTCGTAAATCGGAGTCCGTATGACCCAGTTAAGGCCCAACGAAGTTTCACGAAATTTCAAATCCGAAAACAGATTTGAAATTCAGCCCAGAAAGAGAAGGTAGGAAAATTCCCGCCAGACACACAGGATGTCGACCCCTGGGTCGACCCCCTTCCAGGGGGTCGACATGGGTGTCGACCCTGGGGTCGACCCCCCTCCAGGGGGTCGACATGGGTGTCGACCCCTGGGTCGACCCCCCCTGTAGAACCCCGACCTAGTGCACCTGCTTGTCATGTTGGCTCGGTTCTGGAGGCTTGTGACGATTTTTGAGGGTTCAGATCTATCCTAGGGTTTATCCTACGGCCTAAACTACTCCTAATCTCTATAAAAAGACCCCTAAGCCTACCCTAAACCCTCACAAATCACTCATGCCACAAAGTGCTGCCCAAATGCCAAGTGATCATGGCCTCCATCTCCAACTCCAAGAGACTATGCATGCAAATCGGATCCGAGTCGAAAGGTGCAAGCTTGCTACACCAAATCGAGGCTCGATCAACGTTGCTACGGCGATTTCATGACGATTCTTCGACGAAGGAGCCACCTTTCTTCGTCAAGACGGATCATGCTCATTCCCTAAGCCTCGCTAGGTAAGTTCTAACTACTTGTAGATTCTAACGGTGGTTCTAATGTGACATGGGACAAAATGCGATGAAACATAAGTATGCTAGCTTATGTGAACCTAAATTTGCCCCTTTTCTATGATCTATGACCTTGGGCTAAGTTGTAGTGACTTAATCATGCCATTCATGCTATGTTTAACCTAGTATATCTTGCAAGTTTGAATCTTTATCTATGAAATGTTAGCATGAACCTTTGGGAACCACTTGACTTGTGAAACATGGGCAAAGACTTGACTTTGGGGCTTATGCATGTTTGTGGCCAAATTCACTTATGATACTATGCATATTTGTGGCCAAATTCCCTTATGACACTATGCATGTTTGCGGCCAAATTCCCTTATGACACTATGCATGTTTGCGGCCAAATTCCCTTATGACACTATGCATGCTTGTGGCCAAATTCCCTCATGATACTATGCATGTTTGTGGCCGAATCCCCTTATGATACTATGCATGTTTGTGGCCAATATGTTGGCATAATACCCTACTATGTGACTCGCTTCCACTTGGGTTGGGAATACGTTTGGGTAGCTTAGGAAAAACGTGCGAATGACATGAAAAACTTGACATGGGGTTTACATGAGAACATGACATTCATGATACATTTAAATATGGTCATGACACGTGGGGAAAACATGGAACTTGAACTAGACATGGGTGGGTTGTAAGTGTAATAAGACACTAGACCAAACATGAAAGTGGCCAACTCGAGGTTGGGTTGAGTTTGTAGCATAAATCTACCCGGACCCGCCCGGCTTAACTAGTGGCTACAAACAATAGGATCCAATGTGAGAAGTTGGTCATGTCGCGCTTAAGACCCGAGGTTAGACTAGGTTGTGGTGTAAAACTACCCGGACCCGCCCGGCTTAACTAGTAACCACAACAAGGTCTAATGTGAGAGGTTGAGAGTGCATTAATTAAATTAATGCCACATGATAAGGTTAAGTAAATTTGACTAATGACACTTAACCGATATGACACGAATGGGTAGGTTAAGTGGGACCGGGCTTGATTTCTTAATGACACTTAACCATACAAAACAATTAGGGGATGGGGTTAAGTAATTTACGCTTAACTAATCCGACTTGGTAATTAGATGGGGTTAAGTAATTTACACTTAACTAATCCGACTTGGTAATTAGATGGGGTTAAGTAATTTAGACTTAACTAATCTAAACACGGTAATTAGACGGGGTTAAGTAACCTATACTTAACTAATCTAAATACGGTACTTCGATGGGGTTAAGTTAAACACCTAACCAATCTAAACTTGGTAATTCAATGAGGTTAAGCAACCAATACTTAACCAACTTAACATGATAATTTAATGGGGTTAAGTAGCTTATAATTAACCAATTATACATGATGATTTGATGAGGTTAAGTAACCTATACTTAACCAATCTAATATATGGACCTGATAGGGTTAAGTCACAAGACCTTTTAAATTAGGCTTAACCATTGTAATACGATTAGTGGATGGGGTTAAATTAACCTATACTTAACCAATCCGACTCGATAATCTGATGAGATTAAGATAATCTATGCTTAATCAATCTAACATGATAATCTGATAGGGTTAAGACAAATAAATACTTAACCAATTTGACTTGATAGGGTTAAGTCATTAGCTTCTTGGTATACTTAACCAACTTGTAGGGCTAAACCTTGGACTTAAATACTTAGCCAATCTTGACATGATTCGTAGGCGGGCTAAGTCATGAACCTGAATAACAACACTTAACCCAATAGACAAAACCCTAGTGAGAGGAACTAGGTAGAAAATCGTGGTTAATCAAGGGTAACGGGGAAAAGAAGCTAAGTGGCAAACCTTAGTTAAGTATAACTAAGTAATAATTCTTAGCCAAGGACATGGGACTAGTTCATGAATGGATGAGTAACCCGATATGGTAGATCATCGCTTAAACACACGAGGAGGAGCAAATTATCCGACTTGGATAAGGGCTCCAACGAACTGGGTGACGAAGCGATAACTTCGGGGGACATGAGGGTACTCTTGGTATCCCTCCGTGAGGTGGCAGGTGGTCCATGAAACCCGACCTCACAGAGGTTAAGGTCTGCGGTAGAAGAGTCAAGAGTATGCCTTGGTTGCTATGCGAGCGACCTAAAGACTGTGATGGATTAGCGTGGAGTCGATGATACTTGTTTTTTCCCTGGATAGCACGTCGCCGACTACCTACCATCTTTAGTCAATCGTGTACGAACGGAAAGGCAGGGAACCCCCAACAGACCATGTTCTTGCTATCGAGTCATGGGTGAGGTTGGCCTATAGGAAAGTGGGGCTATAGTGGGGCCGGGATGTGGTTCTCATACATGATTTTTCTTGGATTGCCTTTCAGTAGTTGAGGGAGGGGTCACGTGGGACCATAACCACGGGTACAAAAACAGACCTTAATATCTGCATCAGCAGACGACTTAAAGCTCCCGACCGAGTTCCGTATTTCTTGATTTGCCCTGGCATGGAACTCGGATGGCACATTGAGGAACATGTGCATATAGACATGGAAAACAATTCACGATACATACACGGGATAAAGGGCGCGGTTGACGGGTGGCATAATCCCTAGTGGCCCTAGGTGGCTGAACCCAAACCGAGACACGGAAACGTTCATTAGGTAGTATAATCCCTAGTGGTCCTAGGTGACATAAATCCTAAGTGAACACGCGATAGTTCATGGTACGAAAACATAACCAGATCAAGGGTAGCAATCCAAAATAACCTCAAGGATAAAACGTTTACATGGGAAAGCCCGTATGGCCTACGGCAAAGGACTGAACTTATACATGAAAATAAACATACGAGTTGGGAAAACCTATATATGCTATATATATTAGGTTGACATGGACCATTACATGACATTGGGCAAGGGACATTCATAGTTGACACATGACGCGGGTTGGGATACTAGTACGAGAGGTGCAGAGCAAATATACATGATAAATACCTTGGGATGTTATACATGGTAGATACCGTGGGATGTTACACATGATAGATACCTTGGGATAGTATACTTGATAGAAACCTGATGATGTGATACCTTGATTTATCTTGACACCATAGTTTATCTTGCTACAGTAGTTCAGCCTGTTACCCTGGTTTAGTTTATCTATCTTGTAGTCATCCTTATGTTTACTTTCAGTTTATGCATGTCATGTTACCTTTACCTGTTTTTATACTGGAAGTAGATAGGACTTACCAGTCTTTATGACTGACCCCGTTTTGTTTCGCCTCTTTGTCTTCCGTTCCCCCCAGGTTTCAGGGAGGAAACACTGTTATCTAGTTCGGACTTCTTCTGCTTGAAGGTCATCATGCATGGCTTGGACTTTTCTTGGCTATGGTTACTTTACTGTTTTACTTGGGGAATAAGTTATGAAATGGTTTTATGCTTCTTTACTATTGCAAGACAGGTTTTGATGTATTCTGATGTAAAGGCTTTAGACCTTATTTTATAAGGTAATGAAATTTGTTTTACTTCCGCTGTTTTATATATGTTCTGTCTTGTAATATTTCTGTGCATGTTTACCTCGATAATGCTTCACCAAACCTAGTGCATTCCCTTTGTGAGTGACCCTAGCGGAGGTGGGGTGTTATAGTCTACATCCAAAATTTTAAGCTAAAGCGAGAATCAATAAGAATAACAAGCATGTGAATGATAGGTTCAATCCTTTGGGAAACAAAAAAAGTGCTAAAGAGATAAACTCAACTTATTCAACCAAGTCCATCAAAATAGAGAAAAGGTTTGGAGGACTGTTGCGGCCGGATTTGATACAGTTTCGGCAGCATAATAAAGATGTATTCGCCTGGACCCATTCGAATATGATAAGGATCAACCCATCTGTCATGATCCATACTCTAAACATCAACCCAGCTGTAACTTATGTTCGACAAAAGAAAACGCCATGTAACAGGGACATATCGTAAGTCTTAAAAGAGGAAGTAAAGAAATTATTTGCAAATGGATTCATTCGAGAGGTCTTCCATCCTAAATGGTTATCCAACTCAGTATTAGTGGGAAAAAATCAAATGGAAAATGGAGCAC
Organism: Allium sativum; assembly: GCA_030737875.1. Taxonomy (NCBI): domain Eukaryota; kingdom Viridiplantae; phylum Streptophyta; class Magnoliopsida; order Asparagales; family Amaryllidaceae; genus Allium; species Allium sativum. The sequence goes on along the minus strand of CM060912.1, from coordinate 388,577,001 downwards.
TTGTGTCGACTACATAAAGCATGTCTAAAAGATTATTATCTGCTTCCTCGAATAGGTCAGTTAGTAGACACAAATTGCTATTACCCATGGATGCATACTCAGGATATAACCAGATTCCCATGTTCAAACCAAATGAAGAACATACAAGCTTTATTACTGATTGGAGTACATATTGCTATAAGGTAATGCCTTTTGGATTGAAAAATGCAGGTGCGGCATACCAAAGACTGGTCAGCAGGATGTTTCAAGAACAAATAGGGCGGAATATGGAGGTATATATGGATGACATGCTAGTAAAATCCAACGAAGCAGAAAGTCATTTTGTGACACCTTATGTCCCTTAATGCCACCCATATAAGGATGCATTAAGTAATGTGAAGCGCAATAATAATACAAAGACTAATTGTAACAAGACAAAATACAAAAATTATAACAGTCTGCATTTTACGTTTCGGAGGATCATAAAATATTTAAACTTTATTTCCAGAGGTTGGATCATTCTCATTTTTAATATGTTACTTATGGGGATGTGAGACATGTCCATAATTTTTACCGATCTTGTGTGTGACCATTTTGCCCCTATTAGTCTTATATAGGGCATAACTTTTGACTCAGGTCGAATCAGAGGGTGAGACATGTGCCAATGGAAAGGAAATGACGATTGCCTTTTCGTAGAATGGTTACATTAAAGATTTGGCTCAGCGGTTTGAAAGAAATCATTGTTTTACGGTTTTTTAGTCGGTTGTCCAGGTTAGGTAGGCCATAATGGGCTGAATTGGAGAGGCCCATTAGTGGGCTGATGGAAGGGTATAAATAGGGGGTAAGGGATACGGGAAATGGTTTTAGTTTTTCATTCTCCCATTTGGTTCTTTGTGCTCCTCCTTCCTCTAACACCTTTCCATCATTAAAAAACAAAATCTAAGGAGGGAAATTGATGATCTATACCATTGGAGGCTAGATCTACATCAATTGAAGCAAGACTTCATCAGATCAAGGTGTTTGGTGTGAGGTGCTTATTGTCCGGATTCATATGTCACTGATTTTTGCTTGTTTGTGAGAATCGATGAGTGATATGCATCTCTTACATGGATTCAATGAAGTATATGAGTGTTTGTTCATGTTTTTCATCAATTTCAAGTGTTTTCCCATAGATCTATACATTGACAAGGCCATTTTCATATATATCACCCTATGATCTAATTTACCAAGTTTAGATAGGTAATTTCTATGATATTTCATGTGAATATGCAAGTTAGATCAATAGATTTGTTCATATGCACATTTATGGTGATTTTGGTGAATTTTACATAATTATTGATGGAATTGTCATATTGGTGATACTGTTGATTTCATATCATGTTAATGAGCATACTGGATGAATTAGATGAGTTGGTTTCGTCGAACGTATCGTTTTGGCGAAGTTTTGGTTGAAATTGGAGTTGCATTGGAGGATGCAGGTTTTGGGTCGCACAAGGTAGGTTGGTCGCACCCTAGAGGTTGATTTCTTAGGAAACAAGACAAGAGGAACGATCGAGCGAGTTGGGTCGGTATGACCTAGATCGGTCATGAAGCCTGGAGTGGTGGAATAACAAGTCGGTCGGTCGGTCTCCACGCTGAAGGTGGGTCGGTTGGGCGGTTGTTTAATCTGGTCTTGATGAGGGTCGGTCCTGCGAGGGTTCAGAGTCGGTCGTGCTTCCTCATTCGGGTTAGGTAGGTTGCACCTGAGTTGGTTGGGTCGAACAGTATCTTGGGTCGAGCAAACCAAGTGCAAGGCTAGGTCGGTCAGACTATTTTAATTGGGTCGGTCGGCCAGTAAATTGAAGGGGTTGTTAGTAACACTTTTAAGTGTCGAGGTGAATGGCATAAGCACTGTAGTTTGATTTATTTAACAAGTTAATGTGATTCTATATTTTGATTATTTCAGACCTTGTGATTGATTTTCCTTTGGTTCGAAAGTAGTGATAACCTCGAAGTGAATTCCATGGAGGAATGACGAAGTGAGGTGAATTGTTCGTCGGATGTGACGAAGGTGGAAACGACTCAAGGATGTATTGAGTTCGTGTGAAGTGATGGTTCTGAAGTGTTCTGAGCTTATTAATAGGTGTAATTGATAATGACTAGAGATATGGAGGCCAAGGAATTATTGTTGTCGTAGGTTCTAGCTACTCAAGTAGGGGTACAATTGAAGACCAATTGTAGGTCGAGTGCCCTGGGTATCGTTTGTGGCCTAGACATGTGTTGTGTAAAGCGTGCGGGGTTTTGCTATAACCGGGGTGTTGTATATGGTCCTTGACAATTGATGGCAAGTTGTTAGCCAGTCATACGATAACGAGGGTTTTAAAGCAATGTTGGCGGTGATAGCTAGAGTCAGTCATGGATGTTTGAATGCTTATCGTGATGATGGTTGGGTTCCTATTGCATTGTATAAATGGTTGTTCTGCTTGCCATGGCCGGATTGTTATTCCTTTGGATGCATGGATCATAGAGGCTATCGCTGTCAGGTGTGGGGAAAGCAGTTGAGAGTTCTTCTCTGGAGCTATGTAGATTAGTTCGTTTGTTTACCCATTCTCATATACTTTATTGATGAAGTTTGTTAGTTGTTTTATCGCTCACTAAGACTGTTGTTTCCCTCTTATTACCTTGTGATGTTCATCCGATCGTTGGATGGGCAGACTAAGTAGCAGGTGACAAGTGAAGGCTTACCGGGAATGATGATGCTGATCAATGGCGAGCTGGAGGCTTACGTATCAGTTTTATTACTATTTAATAATTGGATTTTCCGTTGTTTGTTATTTCTCTTAGTGTTGTAGTGAGGCAAATTGTATAAACACCATTGTTGTTATCCACGTGTATAGGAAATACTTTCTAGTTGTCATGAAAGTTTAGTGTTTTCTACTTCACTATCACTACTTGTTATATATGTTCTATTATATTTTATCCTTGCGCTGTGAGATTTACTATAGGTTCCGCTTGTGTTATCATACCTTGATGATTGTCCATAGTTGCTTGGCACACCTTTCAGCGTATTATTCCTTTTGTTTACTGCAGAGGTTATAGGTGGTCGTCACATTTAGCATCAAAGCTCTAGTTAACGATTTTACCCAAAGTTCTAAGACGTAATTACGTATGAGAGACGTACTTGTAGATTTCTATTGGATGCTTGCTATACATATTAGCATATATAGTAGTAGCGGTTGTATTCTTTAGAGTTTTTCTTGGAAGTGGCTAATTATTCTAAACTGCAGATTTAGAATGAGTAGACGACCATCAAGACACGCTGCTAGGGAAGCTAATATTGGAGGGGGTAATGGCGTTGCACATGACTACCCAACCATGTTTGAAGTTATGATATAAACATGCCTTCGTAGGAACCCCACTCTAGTGGCAGCTACGGTTGATGTTGGAGTCCAAGTGCCTAGAGTTGTAGAATTTGCAAAGTTGTGCAAAGATTTTACATCATTGGGAGGGAAACAGTTCAAAGGCACTAAACCAGTTGAAGAAGTCCAGAGGTGGATGAATACTTATGTTCGAATTTTCAAGGACGTGGGCATTGACGATGCAACCAAGAGGAAGCTTGCATCAAGGTAGTTAGAGGGCAGAGCAATGGATTGGTGGAACTCTGTCACACTTGAGACTCCAGAGGAAGAGATCTCATGGGAGAAATTTCAAGCCAAGTTTGAAGCGAAGTTTATCTCCACCGTGAAAAGTCAATTCTTTTTAATAGATTCATGGAGTCTAAGAAGAATGTTTGCCCAGTTCTTGACTATATTTCTGACTTTGAGGCTTTATCGAAGTATGCTCGTTCATATGTGGATACTCCTTATCAAAAGAACGAGAAGTTTGTCTTGGGATCATATGAATATCTTGGGAATCAGCTTGTGGATCACCTCGATAATAGTTTTGAGAAGATCGTCGAGAAGGCTTTAAGGCATCAAAGTCTATTTCCTAAGAAGATGTCTGTTGTTGCAGCTAAGGCAGAACATAATCCACAACAGGGTGGTAATAATCAGAAAAGGAAGCAGCAACAACAGAAAGGAAAGGATGGCCATAAGAAGCAGAATAAAGAAGTGACTTGCGTCATTGGCATAAGGGTCATTTTGCTAGTGAATGCAAGAATCCTAAAGCCGAGAAGAAGTGCTTCAAGTGTGGGAAGCCAGGACATGAGAAGAAAGATTATCTAGAATCAGCTAAAGGGAAGCAAGTGGTTAAGGCTTATGCTTTGGGGGTTGTACCATCCTTTTTGAAAGCTCCTACTGCAGAGGAGAAGGTAAAGAGTGCCGTAGTGCAAGGTACTCTTTCTGTTCATTATGTTTCAGTTCGAGTTTTGTTTGATACTGGAGCATTGCATTCATTCATTTGTAATGAGCTTGTATGCCGTTTGGGTTTAGAACCCGAGATTTGTGATAGACCATTGATCATGACTAATCCAGTTTGGGGTTCGTCCAGTTTGTGCATGTTGTGTCGTGGTCTAGTGTTGTCGAGTCATGGTTGCTCTTTTTTGTGTGATTGCTTTGTTCTTAACTTCACTGGGTTTAGATCATCTTGGGCATGGATTGGCTCAAGAGGTACGTGGCAAGGATGGATTGCGAGAAGCTAGAGGTGAGAGTCGGGGATATGGAAGGGAGAAAGGTGTTGATACGGTGTAAGCGCGAAGAGGGCTCGTTAGCTATTTATATTTGCTTGTGATTCCGTAGGGAGACTTGTCATCTGTGCTGATCACTAATGAGTATAAGGACATCTTTGATGAAGTCAAAGGTTTGCCATCGCATCGTGATATCGAGTTTAAGATTGATTTGGTCGAGGGTGCTAAACCAATTGTTATGCCTCTTTGGCGGATGATGCCTAAGGAACAACAAGAGTTGGAGGTGCAAGTTCGTGACCTTTTGGAGAACGGATTCATTTGGAGAAGTGTATCTGAATGGGGTGCACCAGTCGTGTTTACAAACAAGGCAGATAGCTCGTTAAGATTGTGTGTAGACTATCGTGAGCTGAACAAGGTGACTAAAAAGAACAAGTATCCATTGCCAAGGATTAATGACTTATTCGATCAGTTTCACGAGGCCAAAGTGTTTTCTTAGATGGATTTAGCAATGAGATTTCACCAGTTGAGGGTGTCGAAGGATAGTGTGCTAAAGACTACCTTTAGGGCACCATCCGGTTTCTTCGAATGGTTGGTGATTCCATTCGGGTTGACTAACGCACCAGCATATTTTATGGATCTTATGAATAGGGTATTCAGAGATCAATTGAACAAGTTCGTGCTTGTGTTCATGGATGATATTCTGGTTTATTAGCGGAATGAGGAAGAGCACAAGACACACTTGAGAGTTGTGTTCGAAATCTTGCGAAAGCATCAGCTAAGAGCTAAGTTTTCAAAGTGTCACTTCTAGAAGAGTGAAGTGAGGTTCTTAGGTCATGTTGTTTCTGGAAGTGGGATAGCGGTTGACCCCGCTAAAGTGGCAGCAGTCCAGGACTGGGATAGACCTAAGAATGCGATGGATGTTCGGAGCTTCCTTGGGTTGGCAAGATATTAGCGATGTTTTATCAAGGATTTCTCCAAGATAGCTATACCATTGATGGGATTGATGAAGAAGAATCAAGCGTTCACATGGGATGCCAAGTGTGAACAGGCGCTCAGAATCCTGAAGGAGAGATTGACGAGTGCTTTTGTGTTGACCATTCCAAGTGGGAATGAAGAGATGGTGGTGTACATCGATTCATGTGGTACGGGACTCGGAGTAGTGCTAATGAAAAAGGATAAGGTTGTGGCTTACGCAAGTTGATAGCTGTGGCGGCCCGCCCCACACCAGCCTGTGTTTCCTCCGAAAGTGCGTTGTACACATGCCCGACTAGTACGGGACGGTCGTCAGAAGAGAGGAAAGAAGGGAATTAACTAAACGAGGAACCTGTAGAATGTCTCACAGCGCATAGAGTAAAATATAATAATAAAATACTTGACATAAAACAGGTGAGACAGTGTATAAGCTGATAACTAAAACCAACATCAACATCAGAGCAGCGGAAATCCAAATACAGCTTATTACAACTTTTCAAATTTACTGTCTCTAAACAAAAGAAAGCTAAAGTAGAAGATGCACCACCAATGCCCAAGCAGTGATCTTCAACAACACAGGGAGAATACTATATATATTACGTGGAAGCCTCCTGCTCGTCTCCGCATCATCTACCCGTGCCTCTCCAGCTAACCTGTCTCTAGTCTGCTCGTGTGAGCACCCAGAGTAATAAGAGGAGACATAAAACTCTGTGTCAGACATAAAGCCTGGTATGAGCGATAAGCATCTAAACAGAACAATAACAGGTATACTAAACCATACCTGAACCTGGACCTGCAACCAAAGAGTTAGTACCACATACCGTACAGTACTCTAAGGTGCCATAATAATTAGTGTAAAGAATACGGGGGTGGGGTGTGCATGTCATAAGGATAGCAAACAAATCAACCATAGCAACCATCCTCACATCTCTCACTCAGTGCGTAAAGCATACGATGTCCACCACTGTCAATCACTAGACCCATTGAAGTAGTGACGGAGTTCGACCTGTACAACTACTGCTACTACTAAGCTTACCACATGGAGTCATGACCAAATCTTTACAAATGACCCCACTTCATTGGTCTATAGCCCTTTAGTCATACCTAGGCCATTGCAGCCCTGAATCCGTTCACGTACTTCCCATACATAGTGATCCAAAGTCATAGACATCGACTGCCCCTTGGCACACGTCCCGCAGCAAAGCCCAATCATGAAGTGAACTCATCGGTTCCCAACTGGATCCTGAGCTCTAACTTCCCATATTGGACTACCTTTGCATCTCGAGTTATTGGTCAATACTAGGTCGGGTCGGATTCTCCTTCTAACCATCGGTTCGGGTCGGGTCTTCTACTTCAGGTCGGTTCGTAGTCTTCTCCTGTAGCGGTTCGGTTCGGGTCCACAACGTCGCATCGGTTCGGGTCGGGTATTCCGCTTCGGGTTGGGTTGGGTGTCCTCCTCCGGGTCGGGACGGATGCCATCTCCCTTCCAGTTCGTGCTTCCGCTCCGATCCGCTCCCTCGTTTCTTCATTTGCTCCGATCCAATTCCTTCGTCTTACTTCAGTCCGAGCCCTTCCTCCTTCAGTCGATCCGATCCGAGTCCTTCGTCCTTAAGTCGATCCGATCTCTCCTCCTTTATCTGATCCGATCCCAGTTCAATTAGCGTGGCCTCCTTTTTTCCGATTGTCTCAAGTGTCCAGTTCCGATCCGATCAGATCCCTTGCCCAGTTCAACTCATCCGATCCGAGCCTCCATATCCGATCCGATCCGATCCGGTCCAGAACCTGCACTTTTCTACAACTCTTCCAGCAAGTATTTTACGCCATTCGACGGCGTTTTTGACAAATCTAACACTTCTAATCAATCATAAAACACACCATAGAGTCATAGCAACATGTAATAGCAACCACAAACAGCTAAACAACAATTCAAATGAATCAAATTGGATCAAAAGTGGTTAAAACCCCACATTTTCCCATAATCCCACTTAATCATGTTTAAGCACATACTTAGTAAAACTTAATCAAATCGTCCAAATTTTCTAACAGAGGCATAAAATATTATTTTCAAATTTCTAAACATTTTTCCAGAATTTATTAGTGTGTAAATTCGCTAATCTTCACTAATTACCCTTAATTACCGTAATTAGTGCAAAAACTATGCAAATCACACACCTTAGCCACAAAATAAAATGCCAAATCTGAAATACTCTCTGTTTGGGTCGAATTCCTATATATATAGCAGCAGCTCCAACCATGCTCTGTTGTTATTTGGCCTTGTTTTGATGTAGTTTAGGCTTAATCTTCACTAAAAATGTGTTTTGGAGTGGTTTTAGAGGATGGAAGCCATTACTAGGGTCTCAAGAAGGTTTGTGGCGGCTCAAAACCGAAATGAAAGTGATTTCCTAACCCTAATCAGTCCTCCTATGCCTCTAAACCTGAAATTCCCCTCTGGGCCTAGTTGCTAATCACCCGGTTAAGCCCAATTAAGCTGTTTTTCACCATCTAAAACTTGTTTCAGCCATATGTCCCAAACGGTGAGTCCGTTTGGCTAATGTGACCACTCTACGGAATTGTAAACCATCATCCGAAGCCAATGGAAGTGGTTTCAGGTCAAAATTTCTTTCCAGTCAAAAGTCATGGCCAAAACAGTACCAACTAGGGGTAAAATGGTCATTTAAAAATCGGGAAAAATCATAAACATGGGAAATGACCACAATAGTCGTCTCCCAAAGTTACATGACCATACGACTTCGTATGTGAAAGAAATAAATATTCTACGATCCTATGATGCGTAGAATACGGGTCGTTACACTCTCCCCCCCTTAAGAAATTTCGTCCCCGAAATTCCTTAACCCAAAACATACAAAGGATCCCGCATGCCTAACAACCACATACAACAATCAAACATGCAAAACAAGCAAACAAGCCTATCCTAGCATGTGGAAAACTAAATCGAAGTCAAAATCTTACCAGGCAAAGAGTTCTGGGTGTGTCTTCCTAATGTTCTCCTCTGTCTCCCAAGTACAATCATTCTCATCCTCGCCCCACTGAACCTTGTCTAGCTTCACCGCCTTCCTTCGAAGTTGCTTCATGTCGTGTTCGACAATATGGGCCGGCTTGCGGTTCCCAACCGCCTCGGGTTCTACTTCGAAGTCCTCCAACTGATCAGGTGAAATAGTCATATCTGAGTCGTGAACGAACTTCCTTAGTTGGGAAACATGAAATACATTGTGAACTCCCGCCATCTTCTCTGGTAAGTCAATTCTATATGCCAAATTCCCGACTAGTTCAAGAACAGGGAATATGCCAACAAATCTTGGTGCTAACTTACCTCTCCTGCCAAATCGTATTATGCTCTTCAACGGAGAAATCTTGACAAACACCAAGTCACCAATGGAGAATTTTAAGTCTCTTCTCCTCTTATCAGCATAACTCTTCTGCCTATCCTGGGCATCCTTCATTCGTTGTTGAATGATCTTAATCTTATATGAAGTTTCCCTCACCGCATCTGGTCCAAGCATAAACTTCTCGCCAGTCTCTATCCAACATGATGGTGAGTTGCACGGTCTTCCGTACAAAGCTTCAAACGGAGCCATACCGATACTGGATTGGTAGCTATTATTATATGCAAACTCTACTAGATGCAAATGGTCATCCCATGATCCACCAAAATCCAATATACACGCTCTCAAGAGATCTTCCAAAATACGATTCACCCTCTCCGTCTGACCGTCGGTCTGAGGATGATATGCGGTACTGAGATGTAACTCTGACCCTAGAGCCTCTTGTAAGCTCTTCCAAAACCCACTAGTGAACAACGGGTCCAGGTCACTCACAATGATTTTAGGTATTCCATGAAATCTCACTACCCACTTCATATACAATTCTGCTAACTTAGCTGCCGTTCTGGTCGATTAGACTGGTATGAATCTTGCACTCTTAGTCAATTGATCCACGATTACCCAAATGCTATCATGTCCCGATCTAGTCTTTGGTAAACCATCGATGAAATCCATCGAGACTTGCTCCCATTTCCATTCGGGAATTTCTAATGGTTGCAATAACCCACTAGGCTTCTTTTGCTCGGCTTTAACTAGCTGGCAATTCATGCACTTGGATATAAACTTCCCAACGTCTCTTTTCATCCCTTCCCAGTAGTAAGTCTGCTTTCATATCTCGATACATCTTATTACCACCGGGGTGTATAGTCAGTTTTGAGTGATGACATTCTCTAAATACTTCATCTCTTAATCCATTGACGTTGGGTACAACAAGCTTTCCATTCTTTCTAAGCCATCCATCTCGATCAATCCCATACTTGTTCATCTCCTCATCGATATCCATCTCTAACTTGGAGATGATTTCCAATAGGTTAGGATCGTCCCTCTGACTAGAGCCGATCCGCTCAATCAAGGTGGGTCTGATCGTCGAACTTGCTAACATTTCTGGATTCAATTCGCACTTTGGTCTGAAATCAAACCCCGCGATATACTCCAGTTGCTTCCATTCTAGAAACATAGCCCCTAAACTGGCATGTCTTCTACTCAACGCATCGGCTACCGCATTGCCCTTTCCCGGTGTATATGCGATATCAAAATCATAGGAAGCCAAGAATTCTAACCATCTCTGCTAACGGAGATTCAGATCTTTCTGAGAGAAGAGATACTTCAACGACTTATGATCTGTAAACAGCTCAAATCTTTCTCCCAAGAGATAGTGTCTCCACATCTTTAATGCGAACACGATCGCTGCCAATTCTAAATTATGGGTAGGGTATCTTCTCTCGTGCGGTTTCAATTACCGACTTGCATAAGCTACAACTCTACCACTTTGCATCAATACAGCACCCAGTCCGGTACCACAGGCATCCGTGTATACCGTCATCTCTTCATTCCCCTTAGAAATGACTAACACTGGTGCGCTTGTCAACTTGTCCTTTAGACTCTTGAATGAATTCTCGCACCTTTCATCCCAGACAAAAGCTTGATTCTTCTTAGTCAACTGGGTCAATGGTGCTGCTATCTTGGAGAAACCTTGGATAAACTTACGATAATATCCAGCTAACCCTAAGAAACTTCTTACATCTGTTGCATTCTTGGGCGTAGGCCAATCCTGTACCGTAGCCACCTTCGCCGGGTCTACGGCAATAACATTCTCTGATACAACATGGCCCAAGAACCTCACTTCCCTCTTCCAGAAGTGACACTTAGAAAACTTTGCTTTCAATTGGTGTTTTCTCAACACCTCCATCACTACTTTTAAATGTTCCTTGTGTTCTTCCTCTGTCCTTGAATAGACCAAAATATCATCAACGAACACAAGGACAAACTTATTCAACTGATCTCTGAATACCCTATTCATAAGATCCACAAAATATGCTGGGGCATTGGTCAGCCCGAATGGCATGACCAACCACTCATAAAACCCAAAAGGCATCCGAAATGCCGTTTTAGCTATACTCTCAGCTTCCACTCTAAGCTGATGAAAACCTGTCGCGAGATCCAACTGAGAAAATACTCTCGCGCCACTCAACTGATCGAACAAATCATCTATCCGCGGTAGAGGATACTTGTTCTTCCTCGTTACTTTATTCAACTCGCGGTAGTCTACACACAAACGAAGGGAACCATCCACCTTGGTAGCAAACACAACTGGTGCTCCCCATTCAGAAACACTCCTTCTGATAAATCCCTTCTTCAAAAGATCGCTGACTTTCACCTCGAGCTCTCGCTGCTCCCTTGGTGCCATACGACGAAGTGGCATCACTATAGGTCTGGCATCTTTTACCAAATCAATACGGAACTCAATCTCTCGGTGTGGTGGAAGCCCGGTCACTTCCTCGAAAACATCCGGATACTGGCCAACCACGGGCAAACCTGACAACTCACTATGCGGAATGTCGAGGGAGTTTAGAAAACTAGCCAATACCCCCTTACTGGGTAGACCACCAAACACTATCCTCCGTCCATCATCCGCTCTAGCTGTCACCAAAAATCCCTCACAGTCTACCACCACCCCGTATCTTTGGAGCCAATCTACTCCCAAAATAATGCCAAACCCAGTAAAGCCCAAAACAAAGCAATCACAAACAAACATGCATCCATGAATCGATAAGACCACATTACGACAAATCATGCTAAGGCTAGTCGAACCACCAATCGGGTTCGTCACTACTAAAGGTCTATCGACAATCTCGGGCTCCAATCCCAACCTATCTACCAGGTCACTAGATATGAAAGAACTGGAAGCTCCGATATCAAACAAAACTCTAACAGGAACATCATAAACAGAAAGCATACCTTGAATGACGACATTCTTTCCCTTCTCCGCCGCAGTTGGGGCATTCGATGAAGAAGGAATAACATTAAGGGCGTAGGCTTTCACCATTTGCTTTTCTTTGGGGGGTTGCGGACACTTGTCCTTGTGATGTCCCATTTGGCCACAGTTGAAGCACTTCCTATCCGCTGGCTTGGCCCGACAATTACTAGCATAATGGCCCTTCTTACCACAGCTGAAGCACTCAACATCTTGCTTATTCTTTTTCTTCTGGCCATCCTTAGTCTGATTTTGCTTTCTCTTATTCTGGGAACCACCCTTGCCTCCACCACTTGCTTGTGGCTTTGGCTCATCTGCGGATGCAACCTTAGTCTTCGGCTTAGGGTAGAGACTTTCTGATCTCAATGCTTTCCCAACAATCGATTCAAACGTCTCATCGATGTGGCTTTCCCAATAATCGATTCAAACGTCTCATCGATGTGGTTAATAAGCCTTTCCCCCAAGTACTGATCCAAACCAGTTATCAATTTCTCATTCTTCTTCTCGGCAGTATCAATAGGAGATAACCCATACTTCGACAAAGTGTCGAATTCAGCAATATACTACGAGACAGCTCTGCCATTCTGCTTGAGCTCCAAGAATTTCTTAAACAACACTGACTTCTGAGCAGCTGGAATGAACTTCTCGCTAAAGCGAGCCTTAAACTGCTCCCAAGTAATCTGATCTTCGGGAGTAGCACCCTTTATAGCATTCCACCAATTCATTGCCCGCCCTTGCAGCTGACGGGACGCTAGCTTTCTCTTCATCGCATCCTCGATACCCAAATCCTAGAAGATACGTTCACAACTATCCAACCAATCTTGAACATCTGTGGCCGACTCCGTTCCGTGGAACGGCTTCCCACCAAGGCTAGTATAATCCTTATTCAGCTTCGCGAAGTCGACTCTCGGCGCCTGCACTATTGGACCACCACCATTTCCACCATTGGGAGCTGCTCTCTGCACATCCCTAAGCATCTCTCTCAAGAGGTCAGTAAACATCGCCCTCATGTCAGCAGCATTCCCATTATTGGCCCCTCTACCGGTACCTCTAACATATCGGCTCATCGTCAATCTGAAAAAGGAAACGATTAACGACCCCATAGTGGTGCTAGTGCAGCACGACTTCATTCTTATACTACTAATAGTATATTTATATAGCTTTTGAAAACCAAAATAATCACAAATACGCTCTCTCGTATACGTATATTATCTCTCCCTGATAACTTCCCTAGGTTAACTACGCAACCTAGAGCTCTGATACCAAGTGTGACGGCCCGCCCCGCACCAGCCTGCATTTCCTCCGAAAGTGCGCTGTACACATGCCCGACTAGCACGGGACGGTCGTCAGAAGAGAGGAAAGAAGGGAATTAACTAAACGAGGAACCTGTAGAATGTCTCACAGCGCATGGAGTAAAATATAATAATAAAATACTTGACATAAAACAGGTGAGACAGTGTATAAGCTGATAACTAAAACCAACATCAACATCAGAGCAGCGGAAATCCAAATACAACTTATTACAACTTTTCAAATTTACTGTCTCTAAACAAAAGAAAGCTAAAGTAGAAGATGCACCACCAATGCCCAAGCAGTGATCTTCAACAACACTGGGAGAATACTATATATATATTACGTGGAAGCCTCATGCTCGTCTCCGCATCATCTACCCGTGCCTCTTCAGCTAACATGTCTCTAGTCTGCTCGTGTGAGAACCCAGAGTAATAAGAGGAGACATAAAACTCTGGGTCAGACATAAAGCCTGGTATGAGTGATAAGCATCTAAACAGAACAATAACAGTTATACTAAACCATACCTGAAGCTGGACCTGCAACCAAAGAGTTAGTACCACATACCGTACAGTACTCTAAGGTGCCATAATAATTAGTGTAAAGAATACAGGGGTGGGGTGTGCATGTCATAAGGATAGCAAACAAATCAACCATAGCAACCATCCTCACATCTCTCACTCAGTGCGTAAAGCATACGATGTCCACCACTGTCAATCACTAGACCCATTGAAGTAGTGACGGAGTTCGACCTGTACAACTACTGCTACTACCAAACTTACCACATGGAGTCATGACCAAATCTTTACAAATGACCCCACTTCATTGGTCTACAGCCCTTTAGTCGTACCTAGGCCATTGCAGCCCTGAATCCGTTCACGTACTTCCCATACATAGTGATCCAAAGTCATAGACATCGACCGCCCCTTAGCACACGTCCCGTAGCAAAGCCCAATCATGAAGTGAACTCATCGGTTCCCAACTGGATCCTGAGCTCTAACTTCCCATATTGGACTACCTTTGCATCTCGGGTTATTGTTCAATACTGGGTCGGGTCAGGTTCTCCTTCTAACCATCGGTTCGGGTTGGGTCTTCTACTTCAGGTCGGTTCGTAGTCTTCTCCTGTAGCGGTTCGGTTCGGGTCCACAGCGTCGCATCGGTTCGGGTCGGGTATTCCGCTTCGGGTCGGGTGTCCTCTTCCGGGTCGGGTCGGGTGTCATCTCCCTTCCAGTTTGTGCTTCCGCTCTGATCCGCTCCCTCGTTTCTTCATTTGCTCCGATCCAATTCCTTCGTCTTACTACAGTCCGAGCCCTTCCTCCTTCAGTCGATCCGATCCGAGTCCTTAAGTCGATCCGATCTCTCCTCCTTTATCCGGTCCGATCCCAGTTCAATTAGCGTGGCCTTCCTTTTTGCCAATTGTCTCAAGTGTCCAGTTCCGATCCGATCAGATCCCTTGCCCAGTTCAACTCATCCGATCCGAGCCTCCATATTCGATCCGATCCGGTCCAGAACCTGCACTTTTCTGCAATTCTTCTAGCAAGTAATTTACACCATTCGACGACGTTTTTGACAAATCTAACACTTCTAATCAATCATAAAAAACACCATAGAGTCATAGCAACATGTAATAGCAACCTCAAACAGCTAAACAACAATTCAAATGAATCAAATTGGATCAAAAGTGGTTAAACCCCCACATTTTCCCATAATCCCACTTAATCATGTTTAAGCACATACTTAGTAAAACTTAATTAAATCGTCCAAATTTTCTAACAGAGGCATAAAATATTATTTTCAAATTTCTAAACATTTTTCCAGAATTTATTAGTGTGTAAATTCGCTAATCTTCACTAATTACCCTTAATTACCGTAATTAGTGCAAAAACTATGCAAATCACTCACCATAGCCACAAAATAAAACGCCAAATCTGAAATACTCTCTGTTTGGGTCGAATTCCTATGTATAGCAGTAGCTCCAACCTTGCTCTGTTGTTATTTGGCCTTGTTTTGATGTAGTTTAGGCTTAATCTTCACTAAAAATGTGTTTTGGAGTGGTTTTAGAGGATGGAAGCCATTACTAGGGTCTCAAGAAGGTTTGTGGCGGCTCAAAACTGAAATGAAAGTGATTTCCTAACCCTAATCAGTCCTCCTATGCCTCTAAACCCGAAATTCCCCTCTGAGCCTAGTTGCTAATCACCTGGTTAAGCCCAATTAAGCTGTTTTTCACCATCTGAAACTTGTTTCAGCCATATCTCCCAAACGGTGAGTCCGTTTGGCTAATGTGACCACTCTAAGGAATTGTAGACCATCATCCGGAGCCAATGGAAGTGGTTTCAGGTCAAAATTCCTTTCCAGTCAAAAGTTATGGCCAAAAAAGTACCAACTAGGGGGTAAAATGGTCATTTAAAAATCGGGAAAAATCATGAACATGGAAAATGACCACAATAGTCGTCTCCCAAAGTTACATGACCATACGACTTCGTATGTGAAAGAAATAAATATTCTACGATCCTATGATGCGTAGAATACGGGTCGTTACAGTAGCTAAAGCCGCATGAGAAAAAATATCCAACTCATGATTTGGAGTTGGCGGCGATTGTGTTTGCTCTGAAGATGTGGAGACGGTACCTGTTGGGAGTTCGATTCGAGTAGTTTACGAACCACAAGTCTTTGAAGTATCCTTTCTCCCAAAAGGATTTGAATCTTCCATAGCAACGATGGTTAGAGTTTCTGGCATCATATGATTTTGGTATAGCCTAGACTCCTAACAAAGGCAACGCACTTGCATATGCGTTTAGAAGACATGTGAGTTTGGGAGTGATGTTTTCCATGTGGAAAGGCCTCGAGTATTTGGCAAGGTTTGATTTCAGGCCAAGGTGCGAGTTGGAACCTAAAATATTGGCAAGCTTATCGATAAGACCTACTCTTATTGAAAGGATTGGCAAGAGCCAAAAGCAAGATGCAAAGCTTGTTGAGTTTATGCAGAAGCTGGAACTGGAAGACCAAGAGTACGAAGTCGATTGAGAAGGTTGGCTTCGAAAGTAAGGACAACTAGTTGTTCCTGATATTTATGAATTGAGAGATGAAGTTCTGAGAGAATGTCATTACTCGAAGTTGACGATTCATCCCGGTGATAATAAAATGTATCAGGACATGAAGCGAATCTACTACTGGGAAGTGATGAAATGGGATATTGGAAAGTTTATTTCTAAGTGTATGAATCATTAGTTGGTGAAAGCTGAACAGAAGAAGCCGAGTAGTTTTCTTCATCCATTCGATGTTCGTACATGGAAATAAGAGCAAGTATCGTTGGATTTTATCAATGGACTACCTAGAACCAGGGCAGGAAATGAAGGAATTTGGGTCATTATGGATCGCTTGACCAAAAGTGCACGATTCATTCCTGTCAAGTTGACCAGGACAGCGTCGAAACTGGCTGAACTTTATGTCAAATGGATTGTTCGATTCCATGGTATCCCAAAGAGTATAGTGAGTGATCAAGATCCGTTGTTCACTAGCAGATTTTGGAGGATTTTGAAAGAAGCTTTGGGAACCGAGTTGTGCTTGAGTACGGCATATCATCCCCAAACTGATGGTCAGACTGAGAGAGTCAATCGAGTATTGGAAGATCTCTTGAGGGCTTGTGTGTTAAACTTTGGAGGATTGTGAGAGGACCATTACATCTAGTTGAGTTTGCATTACCGGTCGAGTATTGGGATGGCACCATACGAGACGTTGTATGGGAGGCCGTGCAATTCTCCAGCTTGTTGGCTGGAGACTGGAGATAAGTTGATACTTGAGCCAGAAATGATTAGAGAGACCTCGGATAGTATCAAGATCGTTTGACAACGAATGAAGACAGCCCAAGATCGTTAGAAGAGTTACGCTGATAAACGTCGTAAGTATTTAGAATTCGACATTGGCAATATGTTTTCACGAAGATTTTTCCATTGAAGCATGTGGTTCGATTCAGAAATAAAGAAAAATTAGCTCCAAGATTTGTTGGACCATTTCCGATAGTCGAGCGAATCAGAAAGCTCGCATATAGATTAGAGTTACCCGAGAAGATGTCGAATGTGCATAATGTTTTCCGTGTGTCATATCTACAGAAGTTCGTGCATGATTCGAATGTGGTGGTATCTCTAGAACAGTTCGAAGATCTAGAAGTCGAGACCACAGTTGTGAAATCTCGTAAGCCGCTCCGTGTTGTGGGGAATGAGACGAAACAGTTAAGAGGAAGACAGTTAAGCTAGTTAAGGTACAAGGGAGTGAAGATGGTGATGATTGTATGTGGGAGATAGAAGAGTGCATGAAGGCAACTCATACAGAACTCTTTGGTAGGACCCTTTGATATCGTATCATCGTTATACCATTGTATCATGTTGTTGTTGTTAAATAGAATTTTGCGTGCTAGGATAAGGCTATGGATGCATGGTTTAATGGTTGCTAGTTTGGATGATAAAATTGGCTTTTCATAGATGCTAGGCATGCAGATTTTTTATGGTTGGCTTGTGTTTGCTTGGTATTTCGAGGGCAAAATTCTTAAGGGAGGAGAATGTAACAGCCCGCATTTTACATATCAAATGATCGTAAATTATTTTTATTTTTTCCCAGAGGGTTGGATCATTCTCATATTTTAATATGTTGCTTAAGGGAATGTGAGACATGTCCATAATTTTTACCGAATTTTTGTGTGACAATTTTGCCCTTTTCAATCTTGTACATGGCGTAACTTTTGACTCAGGTCAAATCAGAGGGTGAGATCTGTGCCATTGGAAGGGAAATGATGATTGCCTTTTCAAAGATTGGTTACATTAAAGATTTGGCTCAGCGGTTTGGGAGAAATTGCTGTTTTAAGGTTTTTTAGTTGGAAGTCCAGGTTAGATAGGCCATAATGGGCTGAATTGGAGAGGCCTATTAGTGGGCTGGTGGAAGGGTATAAATAATGGGTAAGGGATATGGGAAATGGTTTTAGTTTTTCATTCTCCCATTTGGTGCTTTGTGCTCCTCCTTCCTCTAACACTTTTCCACCATTAAAAATCAAAATCTAAGGAGGGAAATTGAAGAACTACACCATTGGAGGCTAGATCTACATCAATTGAAGCAAAATTTCATCGGATCAAGGCGTTTGGTGCAAGGTGCTTGCTGTCCGGAATCATATTTCATTGTTTTTTGCTTGTTTTGGAGAACTCGGTGAGTGATATGCATCGCTCACATGGATTCAATGAAGTATACAAGTGTTTGTTCATGTTTTTCATCAATTTCAAGTGTTTTCCCATAGATAAGTAATTTATACGATATTTCATGTGAATATGCAAGTTAGATCAGTAGATTTGTTCATATGCACATTTATGGTGATTTTGGTGAATTTTACATAATTATTAATGGAATTGTCATATTGGTGATATTGTTGATTTCATATCATGTTTGTGGGCATATTGGATAAATTGGATGAGTTGGTTTCATCAAACGCATCATTTTGGCAAAGTTTTGGTCGAAATTGGAGTTGCATTAGAGGATGCAGGTTTTGGGTCGCACAGGGTGAGTCGGTCTCATCCTGGACGTTGATTTCTTGGGAAATAAGACAAGAGCAGAGAACGATCGAGCGAGTTAGGTCGGTCTCGGTTGGGTTGGTCAGACCTGGATCGGTCGTTAAGCCTGGAGTGGTGGAATAACAGGTCGGTCGGTCTCCACGCTGAAGGTGGGTCAGTTGAGCAGGTTGGTTAATCGGTCTGGATGAGGGTCGGTCCTGCAAGGGTTCAGGGTCGGTCGGTCGTGCTTGCTCATTCAGGTTGTGTAGGTTGCACCTGAGTGGGTCGGGTCAAGCAAGCCAAGTGCAAGGCAGGGTCAGTCAGACTGTTTTAATTGGGTCGGTCGGCCAGTAAATTGAAGGGGTTGTTAGTAACGTTTTTAAGTGTCGAGGTGAATGGCATAAGCGTTGTGGGGAAGGAAGTTGAGAGTTCTTCTCTGGACCTGGGTAAATTAGTTTGTTTATTTACCCATTCTCATATACTTTATTAATGAAGTTTGTTAGCTATTTTATCGCTCACTAAGACTATTGTCTGAATCATGGTTTTATGTTTCCCTCTTATTACCTTGGGCTGTTCATCCAATTGCTGGATGGGCAGACTAAGTAGTAGGTGATAGGTGATGCCTTAGTGGGAATGATGATGCTGATCAATGGCGAGCTGGAGGCTTACGTATCAGTTATATTACTATTTCATAATTGGATTTTCCGCTATTTGTTATTTCTCTGAGTGTTGTAGTGAGACAAATTGTATAAACGCCATTGTTGTTATCCACGTGTATAGGAAATACTTTCTAGTTGTCATGAAAGTTTAGTGTTTTCTGCTTCACTATCACTACCTGTTGTATATGTTCTATTACATTTTATCCTTGCGCTGTGAGAATTATGACAGGTTCCGCTTGTGTTATCATACCTTGATGATCATTCATAACTGTCAGGCATACCTTTAAGCGCATTATTTCTTTTGTTTAGTGCAGGGGTTATGGACGATCGTCACAAAAATGCAGCGAAAAAACTATAAAAATTTATTTCAAATTAATTTCAACATTACATTTTTCCAAAATGTACCATCAATGTAAAAACCATATATATCTGTCTCATGAATCATTAGAGTAAAAAAAACACAAAATAGTATTCCCTCACATGCCATAATAATAAACATAAAAGAAACTGAAGTAATACGTGGAAAGAGAAGTAATCCATATCCAAGCTGAATAGAATTACGATCACAACTACTATCTACCACCACTTTGAGAACCTGGGAAGGGGGAAGGAAGAGGGATAAGGAAAAGCGAAATAGACCAGACATAAAGTCTAGCGAGTTCCACTGATTTTCAGCATTAGCATAAGATTAGAAGTATCCAGACAAATAAATGGTACTAGATATTAAAATACAGTAGAATATGCAAATATGAAGTAAATGAGAGAAAATGGTAAGGTAAAGATCAAGTAAGCTTCTCATTCATATCCCAAGAACAAGTTTATGCACCAACTTCTAGAATATTATGATTAGGTGTTTCCCTAATTACTACTCATGCGACCAACTCCCTACTATGCAAATATCATGTGCCAGCTACGACAGTAGGGGATATCATTCCTTAACCCATCAACTTATAAGACATAGACCCATTCGTTGATATTACAACATCTTAGTTTCCACCATCGGACCCATGCACGCTCATGACTCCGTCGGAACGCGCCTGTACCCGCCTTCCAACCTTTGAACCTCTTACAATCCAGATCAGTAAAGCGTCCTCTAGCCCCTACCTAGTGTGAGGCCCCTCTCTATGATACCAACAGGGATACTGACTGATACGGGTTCCACACAGCAAGATTGACACAAGCCACCCCTTAGGTCGGTGCCCCTGAGTAATTAGGGGTTTAAGAGTCCCAAAACTAGTTATAAACAGTAAGATATGGGACCTCTTAGCTTATTAATTAAAATGTTTAACTTAGAAGGTTTAAGTTCATCAATAAGCATGGTTGTAAATGACATTTCCTATAAATGTTATTCTGTGTATAACTTTCCCCCCAAAACAAATAAACACACGCTTAGATGTGTGTGTATATATATATAGATTATAGTAAACAGTTTTACTTAATTTACATTTGATCCTCATATTTTCCCTAACATGATTTACTTAATATTAATTAAGCCCAATCTATTTAGATTAGCATTTTTGCATATTCTTTGTAACACCTCGTGAAATACATAAGTATTGATACTAAATAAATAATTAAAAATAAGTAATTAAATAATAAGGCTGGAAAATGAGATTTTGCATCTTTAAGAATTTGGCTACGAATTCTTTTATTTGGATTCATGGCGAAATTCTGTATCATTTTCATATGTAATATGCTGAAAACGGTTAATGTATGAAGAAGTTACAAACAAATGAACTTGGACTGCAAAACGCATAATATATATATATATATATAATTGTTTGTGTAATATATATCGGCCCAAAATATATTTAAATATAAAAGGGATAATTTGAAATTTGAAACGAGGATAAGATTACGAGGACAAAGGATATTTTATATAAGGAATAAGATTAAGAAATTAAGCAATGTATTAATTAAATTAACACCTTAGCAAACACAGGTTTATTGGGCGTCTCAACAACCAAGGGTTGACCGCACCCTTAAGAGGGCTGTCAAGCGTCTGTCGACCGCTCGGGTTAACCGCCGGCGGCTCAGGAGCCCAATAATTCTATATTAGTTCGAGTTTTTGTAACACACCGTAATTTTAAAGAACATTAATAAACTAAAGAATACTTGCGTAAAACGGACATCATATGAAGAAGATATTAAGGTTAGAAGTTAATATACATATAAGAGAAATATATATATAAACAAATTAGTCCAGAATTTCAAAATAATTCAAATTCACGAAGCGGGAAGACCATGCAACTTGAAATTCTAATTTATCGAAACTAGATATGACAACCCGAATTCCAACAGACCGAACTCGTTTCTTGAAACTGGGGTATGTTCTTAACTAGATCCAGCCAGGTTCATTTCTTGAACTTGGACTTGTATCTTAGCGAGATCATTGGAAAAAAATCTATATATAGGACAACATTTCCATTGTTGTCTGCACCTAAAACAATGGAGACAAGGAGATGCTGCCTCATCTTGAATTGAATTAGGTTATCTTCTACAACAATAGGCTATACATATAAAAGAATCTCTTCTGCAATATCTGCATATTATTCTCTGTTCTTTAGATCTAATCTCTGTGAGTTCATGTTACTTTTAGATATAAAAATTTAACAGTAACCTTGACATGTTAATAAACCGGATCTAAACTTATGCCTATTAAGAAACTGATTCAAATCTAAATAGATCTGCTATAATGATATGTAATTTTCCATACACCTATTTCGTTATTCAGTAATTACTATATGTCTATTTCTATGCCTATTTCTACTATATATGCTGTTAGCCCACTTTGTGAACTGGGCAACACAAAGTCAAGATGTGAAATATTGAAGAACTTGAAAAACACTGAAGCGGGTCGGATCGGAGCAGTGTAGTGGTTCGGATCGGATAAAGTCTGCTGTTCGGATCGGTGAACTATTGTTGTTGGAATCAGAGAGGCTCGGCTGCTCGGATCGGAAAGCAACCTACTTCAAGTTGGAACGGAGAGCTACCTGCTACAAAGACAGATCGGAGCGGAGCAGAGTAAAAACAAGAATTAGTCCTAAGTTAATCCGGGTCGGATCGGGTTCTCCGATCCGAACCCCTTGTGCACACTCTTCCGATCCGAGTCTGTCTTCCACGTCACTCCCCTGCATGAGCGCCTGGTTATTCGGATCGGCTATGACCAATTCCTACCCACAACGTCCACTGCTCTGATGCGTTGTCAACATAGAAATCCACCCGAACCCGAGGCTGATGGGATGGATGACACGTGGCTCCGATCCGGATCGGGTTCTGGGCTAATTTTCACCTATAAATACCCCGTCTGGAGACAAAGAAAAGGATATTTTTTTCTGGCACTTTGAGAGTTCAACCACCTTCATAACCCGAATTTCAGCACTCCCGGAAAATCCAAATCTTCTTTCGTTATTTGTTTTTAGACAATTGAGTGAATATAAGTGAGTTGTGAGAGAAGTTCAGTGAATATTTCGTTGTAATTGCAACTACATCATTGAAAATAGTGAAAGACAAGTGGACGTAGGCATTTCTTCGCCGAACCACTATAAATCCCGTGTGTTCATTTTACTTTTGATCTTATTTTATTCTACTTTTAGTCAACTTGGGTGTTAGAACCACTTTTTGGTCTAACATTTTGGTGCTTTCACTGAGAAATCATCTGAATTCTTTATTTTTCGGGATTATCGTTATACTTTTTGGACCGTTGAGTTTAAAGAAGTTAATCCTCAAGTTTCGACGCTCTTAGATATTTGTTGAAGTGATTGTTGAAGAACCATGGCCAAAGGAAAAGGCAAAGAAGTTCAATCTGGTCGAGGAAATGGAGCTGGCGAAGATCAGCAAAATGCGGTTGTGACAAGATCTCGTGGGCAGAGTTCTGCAACAGGACGAACCGATGCAGGAAACCTGAACCGCCTTAAGAGGGAGACCTCCGATCCGATCCGGGTAGGAGATTCTGAAGCAGTGCATTACCCCAACCTGAACCGACCCGAGCAGCTTGCCATGTACCGAACCGACCAGGCTCCCCAGCTCCGAACCGACCCGATCTCCCATCTTCGAACCGATCCGACACTTGGTGATGTTGGAACCTCTACTCGAGTCCCTACAAATGCTCCGATTCCAGCCACCAGGGTCAATGATCAGGTCAATCCATCTGCGCTCATTACTCAAGGAGATTTCTCGCGCCTACTTGACATGCTCGAGAGTACTAGGGAGGCTATGAAAATCCGCGAGCGCACCAACCTCATGATGCAAGAAAATATGAGACTCATGAGCAGGGAAATTAGCGAACTCCAAAGACAGAGAACCCCTTCCCCGGTTCGTCACACACCAGTGGATCAGTCTTCTTCTTCCAAGGAAGAGCGGCCCCGTGAACGAAGGCCGCTCGAACGACCTCAGAATTTGGAGCAGTTGACATTCGGATCTTTGGGGTCTCGCGAGGATATTGCACGAGCACAGGAAACAATGATCCCACTCAGGGGCAAAGGCTCCAGTCCCCTCCTCCCGAGATCGACCGGGAGCGTAGGGAGCGGAATAGAGCAGAAGCAGCTCAAAGAAGAAGGGCATCTCCTGAACAAGAGCCCAGAAGGAACCCGGATACCAGGACCAGGGAACCTTAACGACCCCTAACTAATGCTGATGTACAGGAAATGGTATGCCAGATTATGTCCGAAAGCCGGAACTATACCAATGAAGATTATGGCATTGAGCGAAGCCATACTCCTTTCACTGACGACATCCTCGACTTTCATTTTCCCCGGCGTTTTAACCTGCCACAGATGGACAAGTACAGTGGGAGAACTGATCCAGGACAGCATTTGATGCGATATTCGTGGCTCATGAATGCTGCTGCTGCTCCCGATGCAGTGAAGTGTAAGGCATTCCCGATCTATTTAGAAGATGTAGCGCTGTTATGGTTTACCCGACTTCCCCCTCGTTCGGTGTCGAATTATAAGGAATTGAGCGAACGTTTTATGAATCAGTTCCGACTCCATACCCGAAAGTCCAAAAGTGTTATTGAATTATCAAGAATTAAGCAGGCGCCAGGAGAGTCTTTGAGGTCATATCTTGACCGTTTTAACTTAGATGTGACTGAAGTTAGCGACCCACATGAGCCCACCATCTTGATGGCATTAAAGGAAGGAGTCGATCCTGAATCCGAATTTGGAGATTACCTTTCTGGGAAGACACCCTCCATGAGAGAGATATTCTATGAAAAGACTGATATTTATTTGAGACGAGAGGAGGCCAGGGCAAACCGAAAGAGAAAGTCTGAAGCATCTTCAAAAGAAAATGTTCAGAGTAACGTCGCCGTGAAGCAGTCTGGGGAAAGTTCCGGAAAAGTTGAAGTAAATGTGGGAAACAAGGGTGGAAACAACAATGCTGGAAACGGGGGCAACAACAATAACCGTAACGCGAACGGTAACAGAAGGAATAGAAATAGGGGAAGTGATTCTGACAAAAGACCCCGATTCCATACTTGTGAGAATTATACACCGTTGAACGACACTCTGGAGAACATTTACCTGGGTACGTATAACGTTTTGCAATATAAAAGACCGCCACCTCGTGACTCGACAGAGAAAGAAATGGCAACTGGGAAGTTTTGTTTGTTTCATGGAACTCATGGACATTCAACCAATGAATGTCGGCATTTGAGAGATGTGATTGAGAAGCTGCTGCGTGAAGGGAAGCTGGATGAATACAAGGTTGCCCCGAGGGACAAGGAGAGTAGGCTCCAAAACAGATTCAATCTGCTCCAAAGCCTACAGCGCAGCAGAAAAGCAAAGGAATTGTTATCAACTCCATAGTGGGTGGACCTCACCCAGCAATCCGTAGTTTCAGAGCAATGGATCAATATGTAAATGCTGCCAAGCACATAGATGTGAATGAAGGTGATGATTTGGAAGATATCGCCCCCATAAAACAACAGAAGACAATGTTTGACGACGTGGTATTCTGCAGCAGAGATAATACTGGGATCCAATCACCCACTGATGATCCGTTGGTTATTACTACCACCATTGGGCCGGCCTTGGTTCATAAGGTATTAGTAGACAACGGAAGTTCTGTCAATATTTTATTTAAAAAGTCATTCGATCAGATGAAACTTGAATCTGAAGATTTGAAGCCATGCGAAGGATGGATCAGAGGCTTCAACAGGGCGTCAACAGCTCCCATGGGGTACATAGAATTGCCCGTGACCTTGGGGCAAGGAGAACGCCGAAGAGTGCACATGCTTCAGTTCGTAGTCTTGGACGTAGATTCACCTTATAATGCATTTTTGGGGAGGCCTGCCCTTGCTGAGTTCAGAGCTTGCATCGCCCCTTGGTGTTTATTGCTTAAGTTCCCAACTGAAGCCGGAACTGGAGTAATGAGAGGGGATCAAGTTTCCGGACGGGCCTGCTATGTTGCCGAATTAAAGATGTTGATGAAAGGACTTAACATCGAGAGTAAAGATGCCTCACCTCCCCCGAAGGGGGGCTCGGCATAGCAATTAGAGAGATCGACCCTAAAGGAGTTGCCCAAAGGAACGCCTGAAGACCTGGATCACAGAAAAGACGAGGAACCAGAGACTAGAAATGCAACTCCTAATGAAGCGACAGTGGAAATTCCCATTGATGAAGCTGATCCAACAAGAGTTTTGAAGATTGGATCTCAATTGGATCCACGTCGAGCCAAAGAGCTAACGGACTTCTTGAAGGCGAACTTGGACGTGTTTACCTGGACCCACGCTGACATGTGTGGGATATCGCCATCCATCATAAGTCACACACTAAATGTAAACCCGAAACATCCGCCTGTGAAGCAAAAGAGACGTATGCTGGGCCCAGAGAGGTCGGCTGCTCTCAAAGAGGAAGTGGAGAAGCTGAAGCAGAACGGATTTATTCGAGATTCGACATATCCCGACTGGATATCGAATCCCGTCTTGGTAAAAAAGCCGAATGGAAAGTGGCGGACTTGCATTGATTTTTCAGACTTGAACAAAGCTTGCCCAAAAGATAGTTTCCCACTTCCCAGGATCGACCAGCTTGTAGATTCGACAGCAGGTCATGAACTTCTCTCTTTCATGGACGCATATTCTGGGTACAACCAAATTCCTATGCATGTGCCAGATCAAGAACATACGAGCTTCATTACAAATTTGGGATTATATTGTTATGTTGTAATGCCATTCGGATTGAAAAACGCCGGAGCCACTTATCAGCGCTTGGTGAACAGAATGTTTTATAATCAAATAGGGAAGACTATGGAAGTTTACGTGGATGATATGCTTGTCAAATCAAAACAGTCCTCCAGTCATACGCAAGACTTGGCAGAAATGTTTGGTATCCTGCGAAAGTATCGGATGAAGTTGAATCCTTTGAAATGTTCATTTGGAGTGGCATCAGGAAAATTTCTAGGCTTCATTGTGAGTTCCCGAGGAATTGAAATCAATCCTAGCCAAATAGCAGCGATTAGAAACATTGAAGAGCCGAGGAGAATTAAAGACGTCCAAAGTCTTGCAGGGAAAGTAGCTGCGCTAAGTAGATTTATCTCTAAAGCCACAGATAAATGCGTCCCATTTTTTGATTTGATTAAAAGGGGAAAAAAGAACTTCGAGTGGACTCCGGACTGTGTTGAGGCCTTTCGAAATTTATTGGAATTGCTAGAAAAGCCACCGATTTTGTCAAAACCGGTGGATCACGAAGAGTTATTTGTTTACTTGGCAGTTTCGGCTTACGCCGTTAGCATAGCCTTGGTTCGAGAAGAGGACAAAGTGCAAAGGCCAGTATATTATGTAAGCAAGAAATTGGCAGCGGCAGAACGCAACTACCCAAAGATTGAGAAGCTCGCTTACAGCCTCCTAATCGCATCCCGAAAACTTCGTCACTATTTCCAAGCTCACCCAATAACCATATACACTGACCAGCCTCTGAGGCAGGTGTTGCAGAGACCCGAAGTATCGGGAAGGTTGATCAAATGGAATATAGAATTAAGTCAGTTTGATTTAAATTTATAGCTACGAAGGTCGATTAGGGGGCAAGCTCTGGCAGACTTTATAGCAGAGTTCACTATCCCAGAGGAGGAAGTGATCAATGACAGAGTGGTCAAGTCCGAAGATGAGTTAAAGATAGATTCATGGAAGTTATATACAGATGGAGCCAAAAACGACCGAAGGTCCGGGGCTGGAATCGTCTTGGTCACTCCTGAAGGACGGTCGTTATATTACGCTCTACGATTAGAATTCTCGGCGACTAACAATGACTCTGAATACGAAGCCCTGATTGTCGGGCTGAAGCTTATTAAAGACCTCAGAATAAAAGTGTTGGACATATTCTGTGACTCTAAAATCGTTGTTTGCCAAGTGCGAGAGGAATTTGTGGCTCGGGGACCTCGACTTATCGCCTACCTCAGGAAAGTGAGAGAGCTATTGAGCAGCTTGGAGCGGTACAATATAACACATATCCCAAGAGCCGAAAACCAGAAGGCGGATAGGCTGGCAAAGCTGGCTAGTTCCGACAATCCAGAAGAGACTGAAATAATTCCAATTGAAACGTTGGAATCGCCAAGCTTTGAGTCGATGGAAGTAGAGTTCGCTTTCGAAGCGGAACCGGAGAAGGAGTCGTGGATGACCCCAATTAAGAACTTCCTTAAGAATGGGACACTCCCGTCAAAGAAGAGTGAGAAAAGGGCTATAGTTCGCAAGGCTACCAGATATGTTATACAAGATGATATTCTTTATAGACAAGGATTTTCTATGCCCCTGTTACGATGTATAGCACACGACGACATCAAACGTGTACTGAGAGAAGTGCACGAAGGTGAGTGTGGGGATCATACAGGAGGTCAGACTTTAGCGAAAAAGATATTGCGATATGGATACTTCTGGCCTACAATTAATAAAGACGCGGCCGATTACTCACGACGCTGCGATAAGTGCCAGAGATTCGCCAAAATCCCCAGAGCACCGTCGACTCAACACAAATCAATGGTGAGTCCTTGGCCATTCGCCATGTGGGGAATTGACATCATTGGAGTTCTACCGATTGCTAAAGGAGGAGCGAAATATGCAATAGTCGCTGTGGACTATTTTACGAAGTGGGTGGAAGCTGAGCCCTTGACCAAAATCACGGCAAGAAAGGTGATAAGTTTTGTGGTTAGAAATATTATATGCCGATTTGGGATCCCAAGGACCATTATAACTGACAACGGAACCCAGTTTGATGGTACTGAATTCAGAAATTTCTGCCAGAAGTATAAGATCGACAAGCGATACACTGCGGTTGCTTATCCGCAGTCGAACGGGCAAGTTGAGGCAATAAACAAAGTAATAAAATCCATCCTCAAGAAACGGTTGGAGCGCGCAAAGGCAAAATGGGTTGACGAACTGCCCCTAGCTTTGTGGGCATATCGGACAACATTTAAGACGGCTACTGGTCATACCCCTTTCTCTCTCTCTTTTGGCTTAGAAGCAGTAATTCCTGTAGAGCTTGAAGTCCCTTCCCACCGGGTGACATATTATGACCCGACGACTAATCGGGCACTTTTACTCGAGTCTCTTGATGAAATCGAAGAAAAAAGGGACGAAGCGGATTTGCGTGCTGCAAGGCATCGACATCAGATGGCACGCTATTACGACAAAAAAGTTCGCCTTAGGACTTTTGAACCAGGAGATTTGGTGCTAAAGAGAGTCTTTCCATCCCTTCCTCACCTCGGTCCAAAGTGGGAAGGACCCTTTGTCATCCAACGGAAACTTGAAAAAGGAACCTTCAAGTTAACGACCGTAGATGGCGAAGAAGTCCCTAGAGCATGGAATGCCCAACACTTGATGCGATATTTGGATTAGAAATGTTGTACTCTTTGTTATTTTTCTTATGAACTCTGTAATAAGGCACGACTTGCCTTGGGAAAATCTGATGATATGAATAAAGGACTATAAAGTGGATGTAGGCTACGACTTAGCCGAACCACTATAAAAATATCGTGTGTTATTTACTTTTATGCATTATATATATACATTCATCGACTATTCTGTTGTGATTATGGAATACAAGATAATTCAAAACCTGAAAAGGCTGAAGACAGTTTAAACATAAGAAAAGGCACAACGACTATTTGTGCGACAAGTCATAAAAGAATGAGAAAACGACATTCTTAACTCTAACTCTCCAGAGAGAGAGAGAGTATAAAAGCGTCTCCGACTGAGCGCTGAAAAAGAGATTCTTCCCCGCTGAAGGATCGGAGGGTGATAAAACGACATTCTTAACTCTAACTCTCCAGAGAGAGAGAGAGAGTATAAAAGCGTCTCCGACTGAGCGCTGAGAAAGAGATCCTTCCCCGCTGAAGGATCGGGGAGTGAATAGATTGATGAGCTTGAACTCTAACTCTCCAGAGCGAGAGAGAGTATAAAAGGACGGGAAGACGACGTCCTCCGAGGCTTGAAGGTGCACCCAGACAAGGGACCGCCTCAGTAAGAACTCTAACCTGAGTATAAGACAGGAGAGTATAAAAGAAATGCCAGAAAAAACAACAGGCACTGACGACACAGGAAATGCTATCCCGTCAGAAAATTGGGAGCATTCAGATTGCTTGATTAAGCCTTAAATAATTTTTGAGAATTGACTGGGGGCATATATGTATACACGTATTTCCTCCCTCCGTAACTTCATTTCATAACTATAGTATGACAGGCATTTTCACATAAGTACAGAACTACTGACAAACAGACATTGCAGAAAATGAATTATTTTTTATTTACGAATGAATGAATTTGTACAGGAAAATAGCTAAAAAAGAAGGTGCAAGAGCCACTCTTGTAGCAACAATTGTTGGTTCACTAAATGCTAAAACGCCACAAGGCAACCCTCTATTTAGATTTCGAGTGAGCCTTGGACTTCTTGGCGGCTTTCTCCGCATCCTTTGCCTCTTTCTCGGCCTTTGTCAAGATTCGTTTTGATTTCTTCTTTCCTGAAGATGCGGTGCTGGAACCGGTTGACTTCTTCCCGGAGGGCGGAGCGCTGGAATCAAGAGAAGATTTTTTAGCGAGTTCCTCTGTAATAGATCTATTTGAGAGCTTAACAACTAACCTTGATCCCGCATCCACAACTGCGAGAGGCTTGAGGGCTTCAGGGTCTAGTTCTTCGGCTTTTAATTGCAAGCGTTTATCTTGATCAGCTTTCATTGCAGCCAAAGTAACATCATCAGCATTTTTCGACTCCCCGACTATTGCCACCTCTGGATCCTCCTCATGTCCTCCGTCGCCGCCATCGTCCTTTAAGGCTGCTATCATTTCTCCATCATGGGGAGTTTCAGCCTTAGAAGGTTCGCTTCCTCCTCCCAAATCTATAGGAGCAGCCTTGTCCTTCCCTTCTTTTGCCTTCTCCGAAGGTTCTGCCCCAGATGCGGCTCCCTGAGTCACCTCTGTCTTTCCGAATGGCTCAACACCTACAGAGTGAGAAGCAACAGTTATCAACTCAGGAGAAAATAATGGGTTTTTCATCGATTGCTCAATCACGTGGCGAAAGGTAGAAATAGCCTTGACGAATTGAGGAGAAAAGGTAGGGATACCTTCTGAAGATTTCTCGGTAGGGGTAACTACTGTCTCTGATGCCGTTTCAGGAATAGGGGATAGCAGAGTTGTTCGGGGGATTCCCGGATTTTCAGGGTCATACCCCTCTACTTCCGAAGTTGCGGGGGCAGCAGAAGAGGAACCAGCTTCGAGAACATTCTTCTGTTTAGTCCTCCGCCTCTCTTCTTCCATAGCATCAGCAATGAGGCGGCGCCCTTCAGCTAGGCGTTCCGGCTCATCATCCCTCAAGTATTTCTCCATTAGCTTATCTTCATCGATGGAATCGATCTTGAGCTCCTCTTTCTCCCACTCGATGATCTGATTCCATACTTGAACTAGAGTGGATGGGTAATCCTCGATCCAAGAAATGTTTCGGCGACGGATGATATGTGCGAAGAATTCAATCATTAATTCGCCGAAACCCTGAATCTTTGCCTCCGCCTCTGACAGTTGTTGGCGGGCCTCCTCCGCAGATTTGATAGCACACTCAACGTTGCCCTCCGCCAGGGCAGCTCTGTTCTCTGCCTCCAGTAGCTTTGAAGCCAAGTCAGCATTTTTCTTTTCTAGCTCAACATTCCTCTTTGCTAACTCGGCATTTTTCCGTTCGAGGTCAGTGTAAGCAAGGCGCGTCTTAGCAGCTTCTGACTTAGCATCATCAGCTTGCTTTTTTAACTCAGAACGCTCTTGTGTGTGAGATTCAAGCAAGTCATGATAACGTTTTTGCATATCCTCAAATTGTTGTTTGAAGTTGGTAGCGTCCCTCTGAGCAGTAGCAAGCTAGGCCTGTGTGTCCTCCAAATCTTTACCTAGGTTCTTTAAGGCCTTTGCATCTTCTTCCGCGGTTTTTTGCATTGAATCAGCATTCGTGATTAGAGTACGGATAATTCTGGAAAGGTTGCGTGAATATTTAAACATCTCAGAATATTGTTTTTCAACCGCATCTATCTTTGCTTTGGCCTCGTCTGCCCACCTGGAAGAAATAGGTTCGAGGGCAGGTAAAAAAGTTAAAGTCTCGAAGTAATGTTCAGGAAATTGCTCCTCCAAATACGCCCGCTTGATTGCAGCCTCCGCATCTAGTGGTGGAGGAGCGGGGATCGTTAATTCAGTGTCCCTGTGTGTGGAGGATTCAATAGTTTCTTTGTCTGTCCTAGGTCGTTTAGTAGTAGGGACCTTGCGTTTACTTCGAGACTAAGTATCTTTTGGAGGACTTCTCTCTCTGCTACGCTTTTCGTGGGAAGAGGTGGAGTCTTTCGATTGTGGCCTGTCCTCTTCCCTACGACTTTGATAACCATTATATTTCTCTTGGTCCGACCGAACGGGAGAGCGAGAACGTGAGGGTCGAGTGCGATAGGGTTTATAAGGCCTTCTCTCCTCCCTACCGTGATCATCACGGCGGTCATACTCGATATCTTGAAGTGGATTAGACATGCTGCGGCGAAGCTTCCTGATATCATAGTAAGATCGGGACATCGTGCCTGCACAATAAGACAAATGAAATTCAGAATCAATAGTTTCACAGAGAGAGAGGTGCAATGAATGCTAATGCTATTGTGTAAAGCGTGTCCTAAGTGGTGTGTTCCCCCCAACCAACCCGAGTCTGAAGCTAGACTAGTATGGGCAGGCTCTTTGGCCTTAGCAGGAGTAGTCTCTTCAGAAGAGGTGAAAACTAAGGGATCCTTCCTAAAATCCTCTGAGGTGTATATAGTTTCAGGTAAGGGGAGATCCCCCAAACCCTGAAATAATGGGTCATCAGTACTGGGGACATCTCCCTCGGAAGCATTAAGTGGCGACTCTTTGGAGGATGTTGACTTTTCCAGAGAAGTAGACTCCTCAGGGGCAGTATACCCTTCACGATGCTTTTCGGCCAAGTTAGCCAATTCGTCATCTTGAGTAGAAGATGGAGAAGGTGAAGTTTGAAGAGTCACTGTAGGAACCCCCGAACCTTCTCCTGTCTCTGGGACTACATTTACTGGAGGAATATATACGTATGGAGCCGTCCCATGACCGATACTACGAAAAACGGATAACAGCCCATGAAAGTGAAGATATTTGTCCTTAAGGACTTCATCAATAGTCAGGAATTTCTGGTCGCCATTAAGAAGCTGGTGCATCCGGTCAAAGAACACCTGATCTGATATTTGTTTTGGGTTGTCGACTGCAAGCAAAAAGAAAAACAAGTTAAGGCGATGACTCGAGTGTATAGAGCCCGGATTTAGAAAATCAGTGCTTTACTTGATTTCGTCCACCTCCTGGCACATCCAGGCTGTTGCTTCACATAGAACCATTCCAGTCTGGAATCTCCAGCTTTACTGCTGATTGGCGCTGAGATTATCTTCCTCTTAGGAACAGACTCAAAATAGCAGAAAGATGGAGTCTCTCGAGTCCGATGCTTGAAGTTATAGAAAAAATGAACGTCATCGAAAGTGAGCTCTATGCCTAAGATCTCACGGTATGCTATGTATAAAGTGTGCAAGTAGGCATAAGAATTGGGATGCAGTTGCATGGGGGCAATCCGCATTTGTCTTAGAAAGTCAACGATGAAGGGAGAAAATGGAGGGATAGCGCCAACCATGCACATCAACCGGGTGATTGCCATATATCCTTCCGGAGGATTGTGGGGACGATCAGATCTCGAAGGCACTAGAGTGTCCCTTTCATTATCCCGTACTTTAAGCAAATTCGGATAAGTCGGTCGTTGTCGATTGTTGATTCAACGGAATCTGGAGGTGATTCCAATATGACAGCCGATTCAAACTCATCAGGGGCCCGGTCGTCACCAATCCCTCCTTCCTCCTCAAAACCTAGAGAAACTTCATTCTCTGAAGACACCTCGTCACTTTCACGATTTCCAACCCCGTAGTCTGAACCCTCATTATTCCATTCTGGATCCGACGGAGAAGATATGTCCTCGAGAGTAATTTTGTTAGAGGTTTCCGGGGCTTCTTTCCTCTCAGCTAGTCTGGAAGAGCGTCTGGGTCTCATGGTCATAAAACTATTGAAGAAGCAATAGCACAAATTAGAGCAAATTAGCCTGTATCCCCCCGTGTATGTGTGCAAACTAAAGTGTAAACAATGCATGCAGAAAGTGCAAAGTAAATGTTTAAAAGTGCGACGAAAAAGTTTGGCAAAATATAAAGAGTTGAAGTAGTTCTTGATGTCCAGTTACGTTTGCAAGGCACTATCCTAACTGTCCATTAGGTTAAAGATTATGCCAAAAGTTGATTGGGCCAGTTAAACAAGTTCTTATGCATTAAGGTGAACTGCTTTTCGGTTCGGTTCGGGCGCGCTTATGGGGATCGGATCGGGGATGCGGCCTCGACTTGGGCTCGGATAAACTGTGGAACTCAGAAATCAAAATCGGATCGGTTCGGAGGTAGAGTCCCCTAACGGTTCGGATCGGATCACATAGTCATACTTCTCCTCCTTTTTATCTTATGGTCCGACCCGATCCGGTTAGGCAGTCTTTTCTTTTTTCTTTCTTTACTTGCCCCGACCCGGTCCGACCTCCTGAATTTCCTTCCTTCTTCCCTTGTTTTTTTTTACCTTCCATATCCCTCCGAACCGAACCGA
This sequence comes from Allium sativum, assembly GCA_030737875.1. Classification (NCBI taxonomy): domain Eukaryota; kingdom Viridiplantae; phylum Streptophyta; class Magnoliopsida; order Asparagales; family Amaryllidaceae; genus Allium; species Allium sativum. Next base: position 388,542,534 of record CM060912.1, on the reverse strand, counting down.
TTCCCTATTATCTTCTTCTTCTCCTTCACCCTCTTTCTTCCCTAACCGACGCCAAGGCCAATTTCGTGCCAGTCACTCAAATCAAAGCCAAGCAATCATGCGCTGGCGCACTCAACAACGGATTCTAATCCCCTCCGTTCCAACCTCGAGATGGCGACGAGTCTACTGGCGACGATGACGAGGGGGGTCACGGTGGCAAGGTCATCAGAGTTTCATGCTCAAATCATCCTAATCGTCTACGAATCCGAATCGAAATCAATTAAAGAAGGAATTGTACACAGTTTTATAACCTACCGGTGTAATTACTTCGAGAATTAAGAGGAATTTTGATGTTTCACGAATTAAGTTTTTTCTCGCTTTGCAGAACTTGGGGAGTAAAACAGTAAAAGTGAGATAAGGAAGAAGACTCAGCTTATATAGAGGAGTAGAGTGTCCATTCGTCTCCTCATTCGGATCGGCAGCCCAGTAGAAGAACCCCCGTTCGGATCGGATGGACAGTCTAGAAGCAAAGATTGGCCCAATAGTCCAATGAAAGATGGAGAGAAGAAGGGGTCTGTTCGGATCGGAGTCCGAACCGAACCGAAATTTTTAGCCCAACAACGAATTAAATTGAAATTTGAAGAAAAAGATGAAAACACAAGGAAAATCAAAAGAAAAATCACCTCGAAGAGCGCTGTGCAATGATAGTCAAAGCATGCTCCGTCTCCAACAGAAGCATCCTTTGAGGGGGCAAAATGTTAGTCCACTTTGTGAACTGGGCAACACAAAGTCAAGATGTGAAATATTGAAGAACTTGAAAAACACTGAAGCAGGTCGGATCGGAGCAGTGTAGTGGTTCGGATCGGATAAAGTCTGCTGTTCGGATCGGTGAACTATTGTTGTTGGAATCAGAGAGGCTCGGCTGCTCGGATCGGAAAGCAACCTACTTCAAGTTGGAACGGAGAGCTACCTGCTACAAAGACAGATCGGAGCGGAGCAGAGTAAAAACAAGAATTAGTCCTAAGTTAATCCGGGTCGGATCGGGTTCTCCGATCCGAACCCCTTGTGCACACTCTTCCGATCCGAGCCTGTCTTCCACGTCACTCCCCTGCATGAGCGCCTGGTTATTCGGATCGGCTATGACCAGTTCCTACCCACAACGTCCACTGCTCTGATGCGTTGTCAACATAGAAATCCACCCGAACCCAAGGCTGATGGGATGGATGACACGTGGCTCCGATCCGGATCGGGTTCTGGGCTAATTTTCACCTATAAATACCCCGTCTGGAGATAAAGAAAAGAATCTTTTTTTCTGGCACTTTGAGAGTTCAACCACCTTCATAACCCGAATTTCAGCACTCCCGGAAAATCCAAATCTTCTTTCGTTATTTGTTTTTAGACAATTGAGTGAATATAAGTGAGTTGTGAGAGAAGTTCAGTGAATATTTCATTGTAATTGCAACTACATCATTGAAAATAGTGAAAGACAAGTGGACGTAGGCATTTCTTCGCCGAACCACTATAAATCCTGTGTGTTCATTTTACTTTTGATCTTATTTTATTCTACTTTTAGTCAACTTGGGTGTTAGAACCACTTTTTGGTCTAACATATGCCTTTTTTCAGTTCTTCTTCCTCTCTCATTCCCTATTTATTTTTATAGCCTAGGCAACCTTCGAGCCTAGGCCAATATCGTTGAAATATGCATACGAATGAAATTGGGATTAATTGGGAATGTTTAGGAAGGATAATTTGGGGAATATACTATACTATGAATATAATTAAAATTTGTGGAATACCTTATACTTTGTGATATGACTGAAATATGGGGTGTATGAACATGTAAATCTGTAGGCTTAATTTAAAGATAAAGTGGAACATGTTAATGAAACTGTATTTTACCTATGTAACCTGTTTAATCTGTTGGGGGTTAAGTAAACTTTTTTAATCAATTGGGGTTGTATGAACACTGTTAACCCATGTAAAACTTAACTTGTTGAATTTGTGGGGGTTAGGCTATAAGACTTAACCTGTGAAAATACTAGTTGATTGGGGACACAAATTTACGGGTTTGACTTGTGTCATCTGTTGCGTGGGACCCATATTAATCAGTAACCCATTTTGTTATTAAATGGGGACCCCGCACTAGGAAGGGGTCAGGGCACACTTACTGAGCTAATTATAAGAGGTTCATTTAGGATGGGGTGTTCTGATGGCGCATTCCAACGGGGTCATATGCGTGCATAGGTCCGGTCTATCTGAGAAAACAAGACACCATAACACCTGTAAATAGTTTTGTCCTTCTTCTGGTTGCCACTTTAGAAAGTAATACACCCTACTATAGGGCCAACACAGAGCATTTACGTGTTAGGGAGCCGACTGCTTGGGGGTAGTAATTAGGGTACATTTAGTCATGTTTGGGTATTATTTCCCGAGTATAGCTCTATAACTATGCATTTTAGTTGTTTTAAATCTGTTACTTTAATTTGTGGAATTCATTTAAGTTGTTTATTGTCTCATATATTCGATATCAGTATGTTTATTGTTATACTTTATTCCATGCACTATGAGATATATGACAAGTTTTGTGTAGTTTTGGTTCTTTTCTACCTAGATGGTCACCTTATATTGTCCAGGCATTATAACAGCACACTTTTTAGGCTTTAAGGGTCGGAAGTGTAGGGTTGTCATTTCATTTGGTGTCAGAAACGTAGGAAATGAGTGGTGGAAGAGGTTAAAGGGGAAGGGTGGTAGAAATGCAATGACCACGAATAGTTGAACTCTGGTTACTACAATTAAAGAATCAATGGTTTTAATGCAATTTTAGACTAAACTCGCTACCCTATGCATAAGCTATGTGAATTTTGAAGGTAAACAATTTGAAGGCTTGGAGTCCATTATTGAACTATAAGCTTGGGTCTATTCTTGTGAAATAATAATCAGAAGGAAGAATAATGGAGATGGGAAGAAATGATTCTTAGCTTCCTGTAAATTACAAGTTAGTGCTTTCATTTGGTAGGAGTCCCTAAATATGAATGAATCGGATGATGAGTTCTCATGAAAGCGATTCAAAGAAGTTCTAGAGGATTAGAATATGTCAGCATAAGGGAGATCCTATTTATAGTAGAGTTTTATGGGTCTAAAATAAGTAGAGATGTCTATAGATGAGTATTCTAAAAAATTCAATGAATTATCCTGATTTGGGCAAGGTTTGATAAACAATACCTTGAAGATAAATAAATTTTTGTTAATGAGATGAGGGAAAAATATCAGGAAAGGATGACATCACATGTAAAGGTGACCTTTGTAGACCTGGTAGATATGGGTTTTCATTAGCAAATCTGGATAAGAAGAAGGCAAATTTTATTCGTACACCACCAGTTACCTTATGTGCACCACCTGTTTGCTAAAAATATATGTTTCTAAATTACCCTTTTTATTGCTTTTTTTTACTTTTTAAATTATAACCCATCAAACCAAAACATTGTAACTAATGATATTTGATTAAATATATACAAAACAATTTGAAGAACATAATGCATCTTTAAACACGAAAACTGAAACCTGAACAAGAACTTTTACAAGTAAGTGTTTAAATTTAGAGTCATTTAATTTAAAAGCAGCGTCTCTTTTGCTGAAATTATGAATTTTTTTGTAACATAATAATTTGGTTATCGTACAATAAAAAAATCAAAATCCATTACTTAATTTAAACTTTATTTAGCGCTATAAATTTTCTATTTTCAATAGATAACTTAAAAGATTTAAAGAGGGAAGACGAAGAAAAAATAATAAGGCTAGTATTGTAAAAAAAGATGGTGTATATAAAGTAATTTTTGGTGTATGTTATTTTATTTTATTTTGTGGCGTATGTTTAGATATTGTCGGTGTATGAATAGAACTAGCCTAAGAAGAATTCACCATTGACTGAGAACAACGGTAATAATAACTAGAAGAAGAGGAATTTTGTCAGCAAGGGGAGAAATCGTGGAAAGCCAAGCCTGGAGGAGGATCCTAAGAAGATCAATTTAAAGATGTTACCTGTTATAACTGCCGATATAAAGGTCATTTTTTCACCAAAAGTAACAATCCTAAGGCCCAAGGTGAAGCTTTCTATGATTGTTAACAACCAGGGCTCATAAACAAGGATTATCCCTTCGTAAAGAAATGGGAACAAGTTGGAATGTTAGTCATCAAAGATGAACCCTCAACTTCAACTGATGCAAAGGGAAAGGGAGTGTTAGAAAGTAATATCTGGATTAATGAAATTATAGTTAAGTATTATTTGACACTAGGGCTTCCCATATTTTTGTTTTCAAAGAATTAGTTGAGAAGTTGAATATTGCCACAAATATTTTAGATACCCCTATCTATGTATCTGGCCTTACATGCACTGAATTAGTCTATACATAGTTTGTAAGAAAGTACTAGTTTCCCAACTATCCTGCAACTTTTAGTGTGACATAACCGTACTTGACTTTACCAGAATTGAGATTGTACTTGGTATGGATAGGTTTTCAGAATACAAGGTTATTCCTGATTATGTAGGAAGAACAGTTCAATTAGTAAGTAAGAAGTGTAATACTATTAAAATAATATATGAGGGGCCTCATCCTATAAAGGATAGCCTCATGTATGCACTAAATTCATTTCAAAACCATCCAAAGGGAATATCGATTGTTAATGAGTTCTAGGATGTTTTTGAGGAAGTTAAGCTTAACCCCACATAAGGAAATTGAATTTTGCATCTACTTGATTTTTGATGTGAGGTTTATTTTTCATACATTTCAAAGAATGTCTCCTAAAGAAGAGTTAAAGAATCGTGTTGATGAACTGCTAAAGACTAATTTGACCTAGTCACTTAAGGTGGACTCAGTAGTATTTTTAATAAAATTAGATGGCTCCTTAAGACTGCGTGTAGATTACCAAGACCTAAATAAGCAAACGATTAAGATTAAGTACTTCGTCCCATATTGACAACTTTTTCACTAGTCTTCACGGTGATCGAGTATTCTCATAAATGAACATAGCTGCAGGATTCCGTTAGTTAAGGATAACAGGAGATCGCGTTCTTTTAAATCTATCTATAAGACTAAATGTTCTACGGCTGATTGATTACGCCATTTGGGTTAACCAATGTATTTGCCTAATTTTTGGACCGTAGAGTATATAGATAAGAGATCCACATATTTAAGTTAGTTTTTATTGATGGTATACTTATATATTCAGAAACTGAGGTAGAACATGAAAGGCATCCAAAGATTGTAGTAGATATATTATAGAGAAATGTGCTCAAGGCAAAGTTCTCGAAATGCTTTTTCTAGGAAGAAAGCTAGAACTCCTTGGGCATGTTGTGCCAAACGATGGTATCTCATTTTATCCACGAAAGATTACGCTCACTATGGATTGGAAGCAATCATAAGCTCCAAAGTACATTTGTAACTTCTTAGAATTTACAGGACACTACTAGAGATTTAGTCAAGATTTTCTAAGATTTCCTCCACTTAAGGAAGTTGACTATGAAGAATGCAAAACTTGAATGGAATCAAGATGGGAAGAAGCATTCTAGGGAAATAAAAATCGATTAACCACTGTTCTAGTCTTGAACATTATTGATGAAAGATGCGGGTTAACTTCTTATACCAATGCTTGTAGAGAAGGAGCAGGTGTAGTGCTTACGCGACATGGAACGGTTACGGCATATCCTAGTAGGCAGTTAAAGACATATGAGAAAAATTATGCAACATAAGACTTATAACTATTAGCTATTATGTTCTCACTAAAGAAATGGAGGCATTGTTTATCATGTAAGAATTTCTCGAATTTTATTTTACTAAACTTTGGTTGATCTTGGTAAATAACGGTTCTTCTTTGGTAAGTGAAAAGCTTGAGCTCTTCACATATTACAAATATTTGAAGTACCTTTCACGTATAAGATCTTAAATGTAGGTCAGGAACATTGGCTAGAATTTCTCACATATTATGAACTTAATATCTTATATATACTTGGAATAGCTGACGCAATAGCGGATGCATGCGTTAACTAGGAAGCATGTCATTATAGCTTAATTATAAGTAAAATTGATTCTTTTAGAAGGTATTTACAATAAGCAAAGAGAAGACTTACACCTAAGAAGGATTCAAAAAGATATAAGTAGAAGGAGGAATTCAAGGCTTAAAATCGATAACCAAGGAATATTATGATTGTATAGAAGAATCTGTCTTCCAAATATTGACAACTTAAGATAAGAAGTATTATGTCAATGTCATTGGTCCAAGAATCATTCACTTTAGAGTTAACAAAATGCATAAGGATATGAAAAGGACATTTTGGTGGAAAAGCATGAAAAAGGACATCTCCATCCATGTTAGCTTGCGTGTAAATTGTCAACTAGTTAAGAGTTATCAAAATAGTTGCTATTTTGTTCCTACCAATCAAAATTACAACTTGGAAATGAGACCAAGTATCAATGGATTTCATTGATGGTCTACCATGATTCAGGAAAGGAAATGAAGGCATTTGGGTAATCATAGACCGATTAACCAAATGCATCTATTTTATTCTAGTAAAGCCTACAAGAACTGTTACGAGTCTTGTAGAGACGTACATGAGGGGCATAGTTCGACTGCATGGTATTTGAAGTATTTTAGTCAACAATCAAGACCCAATCTTCATTAGAAAGTTTTAGGGAACATCTTAAACAGTTTTAGGAACAAAGCTTAATATAAGCACCGCATACCAACCCTAGATGAATGGAATGATTAGAAGGGTAGATCGAGTATCAGAAGACATTCTAATGGCTTGCGACTTACATTTTGCGGTTTATGGGAAAATTATTTTAGCTAGTGGAATTTTCCTTTAACAATGAGTATCAAGCAAGTATTAGCATATCATCATATGAAGCTTTATATGTTCATCGATCTAGATCCCCAACACGTTGGATCAAGACTGGAGATCGTTTGGTGCTTGGTCCTGCAGTAATGCTGGAAGCTTCAGAAAAAGTGGATGTGATAATAAAAAGGATGAAGGAAGACTAGTGCAGGTAGAAAAGTTATGTTGGTCAAAGGTATAGAAAATTTGAATTCTCAATTGGAGATTATGTATTCTTGAGATCCTTTCCAAGATGAGAAAAAGTATAATTTGGATAGGCATCGAAGTGGCTACCTTATTTTATTGGAACTTTCCCTTTCCTGCATTGAATTAGCTTATTAGATTATCATGTGGGATTGAAAGAAAGGTTATCAGGTGTGCACAATGTTTTCACCTATCATATGTACGAAAATATATGCACGATTCGGAACAAATTACAGAAAAACTTCCCAAAAGGATTTAGAGGTTGACATTTTAGTAGTTATCAAATGATCATTTCGAATCATGGATCATGGTGAAAAACGATTGATAAGAAAGGTTATAAGATTAGTAAAGGTTCATAGGAGTGGTGACATAGAATATTGTACTTGGGAAATATAAGGTAAAACGAGAAAAGCTAATCCTGAGTTTAGAATTGACGTTGCATCAAGATAGTGTACTCACCACTTTGGTACAGTCGCTTATATTATCTTGCGCATACCTTACACTTTTATTTATCTTCTTCTTAATCTAAATTTCGAGGATGAAATTCTTTTAGTTGTGGTATAAAATGACTCATGAATTCATTGATTTGGAAAAATATATTCAAATATAAGTTTTTGCTAAATAAATGATGATGTTTTGAAAAATAAATAACTTTTATAATCTTAGTTTGAGCAAAATATATGTGTAACAACCCATTTTTTTTAGGGATACTGGATTGGGAATCCAATAATAAATTGGTAATAATTATATTAAATATTGTTTGAAAATTAAATAAATGACAATAAAATATTAAAATGGATGAGAGGAAAAATGGATGACGATTAATAAATCGTTTGTGCATGGTTAATATGAAGAATTTCACCAGTTTTGTTGCATAATGTAATTTATTTTAGCAAATGTACTTTTGAAAAGAAAAAAATGTACATTTTTGTTAACAAGGAAAAAAATGTAGTTATAAGTCAGTGATAGTTGTGAACCAGTCTTTTGCATGAAATAAAAAGACAAATTTCAATGCAATGGAAAAATGCAAATTTTAATGGAAAATTTTGATTGATTTCGTAAATTGTGTTCATTATTATGTGTGTTATTTTAAAATAATGTTTTCTTGTTGTTTTCAAGTTATGAAAAAAAAGAGAAGTTTTCATAATGTTGAAAATGTGTGTAATATAAGGTAAAAAGAATTTTATGTCATTTTTAATAAGAAGAAAATAAAAAGAAAAGATTATAAAAGAAAAAAAATGTAAATAAAATAACAATAGAAATATGTATGCATGCATTTTTGAGGAAAACTCTAGAAACGAAATTAAATAAGAGGGAAAATCAAAAAATATCTCATATGAGACAAAGTGTTATCATTATGTTACATAAGAAGGTAAGGGGGAAATAATAAAATAAAGAAGATATTTGTATGGAAGGATCTAGAGAGGGACCAATTGATAAAAAGACCACACCCTTCTCCGATTAAAACTTACAGTACGTATCTTTTCTTTTTCACCGTGAGAAACTAGAAAATTCGTCCACCGTAAGAAAAGAGAAGAAAAAGAAGAAAAAGAGAGATCATATCTTCTCATCCAATCAAAGTAAAAATTAGGAATTTGCAATCTAAAAGTGAAATAGATTCCCAAATCTTCAAGTAAGTATCCCTAAATCAATTCTACCGTATCCTCTTCTTTTGTTCTTTTATGAATTGTTATTTAGGCTTTGATTTTTTGTTGATAATTGAAAAGGGCCTTGAGAGCAATCAAAGCTAGCGGTTTCAGAGCTTAAAGATTGCATTTTGGAGTTGTAGGTGAGTGAAGTTTAAATCTTTCTCCTCTTTTTGGTTGATTTAGGTATGCATGTAGGAGAAAATTCAAAACCTTTTTGTAGTTATATATTGGCTCCTCCCCTTTTGTGGTTAATTTTTACCTAATTGAATTTGCTGTAAATTGGTTGAAAGAAAATGTTAAGTAGTGAAGATTGTTGTAGGTATGTAGTTTTGATGCATGCAAAATGCTTGCTTAATTGCTTCAAAGAGAAGTACATAATTAAACCTTGATGAACAAACCTACATGCCTTTGTTAAACTTCGATTCCATTGAAAAAAAAGGAAAAAAAAATTGCTGAAATTTCAACAAGGGGAGGGTAGGACTGCTGTGCAGTCCTGTGCAGCTAGGCTGCACTGTGCACCCAGAATTGGGCTGCACAGGCAGCCCAGGTGCAGGCTGCACAGCAGCCTTGTGGTGGGCTGCACAGCAGCCTGCGTTTGGGCTGCCATGCAGCCCGCGTGCGGGCTGCAGTGTGCAGCCGCGTTCGGGCTGCAGTGCAGCCCAAAACAGGCTGCAATACAGCCCAGAACGGGCTGCACCAGCCCGTATCTGGGCTGCATGCTGCAGCCCAAAAAGGGGCTGCCATGCAGCCCGTATCTGGGCTGCATGCGACAGCCCAAAACGGGCTGCCATGCAGCCCAAAAACGGGCTGTCATGCAGCCCGTATCTGGGCTGCATGCGGCAGCTCAGAATGGGCAGCCATGCAGCCCGTGACTGGGCTGCATGCAGCAGCCCACCATGGGCTGCAGTGCAGCCCAAAATGGGCTATGGTGCAGCCCAAACAGGCTGTGCAGCAGCCCAAACATGGGCTGCACAGTGCAGCCCAGCAGAGCAGTTAAAAAAAAAACTTAAATTTTATTTTGGTTTAAAATAAGATTTTCTTTAAAGAAATTATATGTTTTATATTAGAAAACTATTATTTTCTTTAACAATTTTGAAAACAAAGTTTTTTCCTACGAGCAAAAATAATAGTATTATGTACAAATTAAATGGTCAAATAAATTTGTTAATCTCAAACAAGTTTAACATGCTAAACAATGCTTATATTTCGTTATAATACATAAGTATTATGGGGTACTTGTGTATTAGAGCGAAACGGTAGTGTAACCATCTATGGACATGCGTTGTTAAGCTTTTTGCAAAATATACTGCGTTTATAAAACTTAGTTTTATGAATATTGCCATGATTGGGGTTTTATATAGTGTTTTGGTGTTATAAACACTATGAATTGTTAAGGCATAATTTTACAAAATAATATTTTAAAAATACTTTTAATTTTGGGATTGGGATAGATTGGACTCTGTTGTACCAATGGGCCAAAACTCCATCTTGGTCGACCTGATTCAGGTTCGCTACTTGAATCACAGTGGTTTTAAATTTCGCCCACCTACCACCAAAGGTCAAACGGTCTGCTACATTGGGCAATTTTGTTGTTTGATCGGGATTCCCGATCGGCGGGTCATGGACTACATCAGATAGAGGCGTGGGTGTGCCACGTGTAGTGCCGTGAACGGGTAGCATACGACCTTCGCCTTAGACCGTCTTGGTTATCCTGGGTTGATCGCCAGGTGTCGTTATGGCATTATGAGTAGGTTACGGTGTTGATGTCTCCGCGCGCGCAAGAGCTCTACCACTGTGATTTTACAATACTAGCGTCTGTTTATTTGGTATCTGTTATGAGTCATATTATATTTATCCCGTAGTTCCCATAATTCTTTATTACCCTCTTATTTACTTGAATAAGGCTGACATATTACCCAAGTTAATTTGGAAACCCAGTATTATATTATCATATTGTTCTATATATGATAATTGTTTTGGTATTGTATTGCTTTACATACAATACTTGTGCCTTTTAATCTTACTTGTTATATCATCATATTGCTTTACATATGATAAATGCTTGGTATTGTATTGCTTTACATACAATACCCGTGCCTTTTAATCTTACTTTTTATATATTATCATATTGCTTTAAATATGATAATTGTTTGGTATTGTATTGCTTCACATACAATACCGATGTCTGAGATTATGGCATATTAATGCGATGACTATGCTAAATTGCTCATATATTGTAACATTCATACACCTCATGTTGATTTACATGTGGCACCTTTACTTCTTTGTTAAATTATTTGATGTCCATAGATACTTATTTCACTCACACTAGGCATAGTCTGACCCGTGTGATTTGTTTTGTTTAAAACAATCCTCGGGTCAGGTTGAGGATTGTTTGCAGGTTAGGTTTGCATGGACAGCAGCGTCACTTTTATCCTTTTCCACGTTTTGGGGTTTTGGACTATGCAGCTTTAGACTATCAGTAGCGTGTAGTATTATGGTATGTACACTATTATGTATTTTGGGAAGTGATATTATGTATGATGGACTATGTATTTGGACATCTCTATTATGACATGTATTATGTATTCTGCTGTTATTATTGTGCTACGCTTGATGCTATTATATTTTGTACTATGTAACTTGGGAAATTTTCTTGTACCATTCCTTTGAACTTATACTGAGCATGAATGGTAAGTTGAGAAATTTTGAAAATTCTCGTGTCAGTGTTCGTTCAAGGGAATGAGTACAACTTTTAGCCCTATCGAGTCCCATTCTCCGTGCTTTCCGACAGTAATACTTAGTGTTGCCCTTGGTTAGCATGGGTCTAGGGGTCGGGCGTTACATTGTTGGTATCAGAGCGAGGTTTGACATAGTACAAAGTATATTTGGAACATGGGTTAGCACAAGACAGTAGAAACATCATACATGTCTGTTTATTTTACAGTATCACTCCCATCATATAATAATAGCTGTACATACCTAAACCGAAACCCCAATCTTTTAGCGTTTTAGTGTGAGTATTGTTTTAATTCTAGCTTAATGATATATCTCACTATATGCAGATTAGTGAGAAAGATGGCTGGAAGACCTCCCCGTTTGACGATGGAGCAGTGGTTGGAGTTGATGCGGAACATGCCTCAAGCCGCACCCGCTCCTAATGCTGCTCCTAGAGTTGATTTCGCTCGTATGTGTAAGGACTTTACGAGCCTTGGAGGGAAGCCTTTCCTTGGGAAAGAAGGTGTTGTTGAAGTTCAGGCCTGGCTTAAGACCTGTGAGCATGTTTTTGGGCATATGGGTGTGACTGACCGTCAAAAGGTCGAGATTGCTTCTAGCTTCCTTCAAGGCAATGCCGTTGATTGGTTTGACATTATGGATGCTGAGAGAGGAGAGGAAGAGCTTACATGGGAAAGATTTAGGGAACGATTTGAGTTGAGGTTTGTTCCAGAGGCAGAGAAGGCCATCCTTACTCGTAGATTTATTGAGCTTAAGTAGAGGGATATGTCAGTTCAGGAGTACGTCAATACCTTCAATTCCCTCTCTAAGTATGGTGCAGACTTGATCAACACCTAGTTCAAAAAAAATCAGAAATTTGTAGATGGTCTTCGTAGGAAGCTAAGGGAACAGCTCTTGACTCAGCTTCGTTCTACTTTTGATGAGATTGTGGATCTGGCTTTGAGGTACGAGGACCTGTATCGTGAAAGAGATGATGATGCACCTAAGAGGAAAGCTCCATTTTTCCCTAAGAAGAAGCAGAATTCTCAAAAGAAGCAAAAGAAGGGTCACGCTTCAGGCTCACAAAAGCAACAAAAGGGTGGAGTGGAATGCTATAAGTGTGGCGCAAAGGGGCATTTTGCTAATGTCTGTCCTCAAAGGGAGTGTTATGAGTGTCACCAGATTGGTCATCTAAGAAACGAATGTCCGCAACTGTCAAAGAAAAAGCAAGCAGCTAAGCTTCATGCCATGGAGGGAGATCCGGGTCCAAGCCAAAGGAAAGAAAATAAATAATGGAAGGTACAATCCCATTTAGCGATACTTTTATTTGCATACTTTTTGACACCGGTGCATCACATTCCTTTATATCTAAAGATTTAGTTGATAGATATGCTTTGGATGTAGTTTATCTTGTCACATCTCTAAGGGTTGCGAATCCCATTGGCGGGTCCGCAACGCTTGGAATGGTGTGCAAGAACCTTGAGCTATTCCTAGGAGGACTTCCTTTCTCATGTGACTTGCATGTATTTGAGTGTCTTGGCTTTGATATTATTTTGGGGATGGATTGGTTGGAACGATATGAGGCTCATCTTTCTTGCTTAGACAGAGTCGTTACTTTGAAACACCCCTCTTTCAAAGGGCTTGTTAATATAACACTTGATATGCAAGGCCCTAATGCTCATGGTTCTCTCTATTCCATCGAGTCGCGAGAAGATGAGGAGATAGCTAGAGTTCCTGTTGTCAGAGATTTTGGTGATGTGTTTGAGCCTGTTACTGGCTTTCCGCCTAAGAGGGCTGTGGAGTTTTGCATAGATCTTATCCTTGGAGCCCAACCAGTCAGTAGACCTCCTAATCGTATGCCTCGTGTTGAGGTGGAGGAGCTTCGGAAGCAGTTGACTGAGTTGGAAGGGAAGCAGTTCATCCGATCGAGTAGCTCTCCTTGGGGAGCCGCTGCAGTCTTTGTAAAGAAGGCTGACGGCTCTCTTCGCTTTTGCATTGATTATAGAAAGCTTAATGAGCTGACGGTAAAGAATAAGTATCCACTCCCTCGTATTGATGATCTTTTTGATCAGTTAAGTGGAGAAAAAGTCTTTTCCCAGCTTGACTTAGCCACTGGATTCCATCAGTTGCGAGTAGCGGAAGACAGCATCCGTCTCACTGCCTTTCGCACTCGATATGGCTCTTATGAATGGTTGGTAATGCCGTTTGGACTTACGAATGCCCCTGCATACTTTGTAGACCTGATGAATAGAGTGTTCAGAAGCTATCTTGATATATTCATCTTGGTCTTCATTGATGATATATTAGTTTATTCCAAGTCTGAGCAAGAGCATGAAGGTCTTTTGAGGATTGTTCTGGAGACTTTGAGGGAACATAAGCTGAAAGCAAAGTTTTCCAAGTGCCACTTTTGGCAGAAGGAGGTAAAGTTCTTGGGCCATATTATATCCGAAGCTGGTCTAACTGTGGATCCTTCTAAGATAGAAGCAATTCAGAATTGGAAAAGGCCTGAGACTGTTACAGAGATTCGAAGCTTCCTCGGCCTAGCAGGGTATTATCGTCGCTTTGTTAAGGATTTTTCGAAGATTGTCACTCCTTTGACAAGGCTAATGAAGAAGGGTGTAAAGTTTGATTGGACAGATAAGTGTGAAGAAGCTTTCTCTAAGTTGAAGGAGATGCTCACTAATGCACCAGGTTTGGTGATTCCAGAAGGTAATCAAGATCTTGTGGTGTATATTGATGCTTGTGGGTCTGGATTGGGTGTTGTGCTTATGCAGAAAGGACGAGTCGTGGCTTATGCATATAGACAATTAAGACCCAATGAGGTTAGATATGCTGTTCATGATTTAGAGCTGGCAGCTGTAGTTTTTGCTTTGAATCTATGGCGACATTATCTTATGGGTGAGAGGTTTGTCCTTATACTGACCATAAGTCTTTGAAATACCTCTTTACTCAAAAAGAGCTGAATATGCGCCAGCAAAGATGGTTGGAGTTTTTGGCAGCATACGACTTTGATATTCAGTATACACCTGGGAAAGGTAATCGTGTAGCTGATGCTCTTAGCCATAAGCATCAGGCAGTTGTATCAATGATGATAGCTGAATGGCGAGACTTGGAGGTGTTGGCTTCTAGTGGAATATATTGTAATATGCCCACTCATAGCTCTGGAAGGATGTTAGCCAATATGGTTATGAGACCGAGCCTAATGGATAGGATTTCTCATGCTCAGACAGAAGATCCTACTGCTTTAGAGCGTATTCATCGGCTGAAGAATGGAGATGATGCTGATGATTTGAAAGGATTTGAGTTGGATGCTCAAGGTTGTTTAAGGAAGAAGGGCAGGATCTTTGTACCTAATGTTGCAGGTCTTAGGCATGAGGTGATGAGCGATTGCCATAGTTCGCGATATACCATTAACCCAGGTGGCAGTAAGATGTATATGGACATGAAACGTCTATATTACTGGGAAGGAATTAAGCGCGACATAGGCGAGTATGTGAAGAAGTGTATTACCTGCCAATTGGTGAAGCGCGAGCACCAAAAGCCTAGCGGTCTTCTTCAGCCATTGGAGATTCCGCTATGGAAATGGGATCAGGTATAAGTGAATTAAAATTCTAAATTGTTTATTTATACTTAGATCCTTCGGCGTAATGCTGTAAATATAAAAGCTTTGTTTAGGTATCCATGGACTTCATTGATGGATTGCTGAGATCAAAGCAAGGGCATGATAACATATGGGTAGTAGTAGATCGTTTGACTAAATCTGCCCATTTTATCCCAGTCAAGTCAAAAAGAACCGCTCCTTATTTGGCAAAGCTATATGTGAAGGAAGTTGTTCGTCTCCATGGTGTACCTAGTGCTATAGTTTGTGATAGGGATCCACTATTTACTAGTGGGTTTTGGAGAAGCCTGCAGTCTGCTTTGGGGACGAAGTTGAATATCAGCTCAACATATCATCCTCAGTCCGATGGGCAAACTGAGCGGGTTAACAAGATATTGGAGGATTTGTTGCGCTCTTGTATCTTTGATTTTGGCGGGTCTTAGGAGGACCACCTATACTTGGTCGAGTTTGCATATAACAATAGCTTTCAGTCCAGCATAGGCATGGCTCCTTTTGAAGCATTGTATGGAAGATCCTGTAGATCTCCTTCGTGCTGGCTTGAGACTGGGGATAGGTTGGTGCTTGGTCCCGACACTGTGCGTGAAGCTTCTGAGAAGGTGGACCTAATTAGAAGAAGGATGAAAGAGGCGCAGGATAGACAAAAGTCCTATGCAGATTGTCGAAGAAAGTACTTGGAGTTTAGTGTTGGAGATCATGTATTTGTGAAGGTTACTCCTTTAAAAGGAGTAATGAGGTTTAGTAAGACTGGTAAGCTTGCTCCGAGATTTATTGGCCCTTATCCTATCGTGGAGCGAATTGGAAAACTTGCCTACAAGGTTGCCTTACCCGAACACTTATCGAGTGTACACAACGTCTTTCATGTGTCTCACTTGAGGAAGTGCTTAAGGGATTCCGAAGAGGTCATAGAGCCGAAGCAGTTGCAGCAGCTTGAGATAGCTCCCAACATGACTTTTACTCGAGAGCCTATTCGTATCATTGCCTCTGAGACGAAGAAGCTTCGTAGCAAAGTGGTTCCTTTAGTCAAGGTGCAGTGGTCAAGTAATCCAAAGGACTGCACTTGGGAAACACAAGAGTCGATGCAGAGGCATTATCCTAAATTGTTTGGTGCTTGAGTAAGGTATGTCCTTTTGTTTTGAGTTGAATCTATAAGTTTATTACAGATGTATCCCTTACGTAGAAATTGCGAGGACGCAATTTTTGTAGGGGGGGGGGTGTCTGTAACAACCCATTTTTTTTAGGGATACTGGATTGGGAATCCAATAATAAATTGGTAATAATTATATTAAATATTGTTTGAAAATTAAATAAATGACAATAAAATATTAAAATGGATGAGAGGAAAAATGGATGACGATTAATAAATCGTTTGTGCATGGTTAATATGAAGAATTTCACCAGTTTTGTTGCATAATGTAATTTATTTTAGCAAATGTACTTTTGAAAAGAAAAAAATGTACATTTTTGTTAATAAGGAAAAAAATGTAGTTATAAGTCAGTGATAGTTGTGAACCAGTCTTTTGCATGAAATAAAAAGACAAATTTCAATGCAATGGAAAAATGCAAATTTTAATGGAAAATTTTGATTGATTTCGTAAAATGTGTTCATTATTATGTGTGTTATTTTAAAATAATGTTTTCTTGTTGTTTTCAAGTTATGAAAAAAAAGAGAAGTTTTCATAATGTTGAAAACGTGTGTAATATAAGGTAAAAAGAATTTTATGTCATTTTTCATAAGAAGAAAATAAAAAGAAAAGATTATAAAAGAAAAAAAATGTAAATAAAATAACAATAGAAATATGTATGTATGCATTTTTGAGGAAAACTCTAGAAACAAAATTAAATAAGAGGGAAAATCAAAAAATATCTCATATGAGACAAAGTGTTATCATTATGTTACATAAGAAGGTAAGGGGGAAATAATAAAATAAAGAAGATATTTGTATGGAAGGATCTAGAGAGGGACCAATTGATAAAAAGACCACACCCTTCTCCGATTAAAACTTACAGTACGTATCTTTTCTTTTTCACCGTGAGAAACCAGAAACTTCCTCTACCGTAAGAAAAGAGAAAAAAGAAAAAGAAAAAGAGAGATCATATCTTCTCATCCAATCAAAGTAAAAATTAGGAATTTGCAATCTAAAAGTGAAATAGATTCCCAAATCTTCAAGTAAGTATCCCTAAATCAATTCTACCATATCCTCTTCTTTTGTTCTTTTATGAATTGTTATTTAGGCTTTGATTTTTTGTTGATAATTGAAAAGGGCCTTGAGAGCAATCAAAGCTAGCGGTTTCAGAGCTTAAAGATTGCATTTTGGAGTTGTAGGTGAGTGAAGTTTCAATCTTTCTCCTCTTTTTGGTTGATTTAGGTATGCATGTAGGAGAAAAGGTCAAAACCTTTTCGTAGTTATATATTGGCTCCTCCCCTTTTGTGGTTAATTTTTACCTAATTGAATTTGCTGTAAATTGGTTGAAAGAAAATGTTAAGTAGTGAAGATTGTTGTAGGTATGTAGTTTTGATGCATGCAAAATGCTTGCTTAATTGCTTCAAAGAGAAGTACATTATTAAACCTTGATGAACAAACCTACATGCTTTTGTTAAACTTCGATTCCATTGAAAATAAAGAGAGAAAAAAAATTTGCTGAAATTTCAACAAGGGGAGGGGAGGACTGCTGTGCAGTCCTGTGCAGCCAGAATTGGGCTGCACAGGCAGCCCAGGTGCAGGCTGCACAGCAGCCCTGTGGTGGGCTGCACAGCAGCCTGTGTTTGGGCTGCCATGCAGCCCAGAAAGGGCTGCAGTGCAGCCCGCGTGCGGGCTGCAGCGAGCAGCCACGTTCGGGCTGCAGTGCAGCCCAAAACAGGCTGCAATGCAGCCCAGAACGGGCTGCACCAGCCCGAATCTGGGCTGCATGCGGCAGCCCAAAAAGGGGCTGCCATGCAGCCCGTATCTGGGCTGCATGCGGCAGCCCAGAATGGGCAGCCATGCAGCCCGTGACTGGGCTGCATGCAGCAGCCCAGCATGGGCTGCAGTGCAGTCCAGAATGGGCTACGGTGCAGCCCAAACAGGCTGTGCAGCAGCCCAAACATGGGCTGCACAGTGCAGCCCAGCAGAGTAGTTTTAAAAAAAAAAAAACTTAAATTTTATTTTAGTTTAAAATAATATTTTCTTTAAAGCAATTATATGTTTTATATTAGAAAACTATTATTTTCTTTAATAATTTTGAAAACAAAGTTTTTTCCTACGAGCAAAAATAATAGTATTATGTACAAATTAAATGGTCAAATAAATTTGTTAATCTCAAACAAGTTTAACATGCTAAACAATGCTTATGTTTCGTTATAATACATAAGTATTATGGGGTACTTGTGTATTAGAGCGAAATGGTAGTGTAACCATCTATGGACATGCGTTGTTAAGCTTTTTGCAAAATATACTGCGTTTATAAAACTTAGTTTTATGAATATTGCCATGATTGGTTTTATATAGTGTTTTGGTGTTATAAACACTATGAATTGTTAAGGCATAATTTTACAAAATAATATTTTAAAAATACTTTGAATTTTGGGATTGGGATAGATTGGACTCTGTTGTACCAATGGGCCAAAACTCCATCTTGGTCGACCTGATTCAGGTTCGGTACTTGAATCACGGTGGTTTTAAATTTCGCCCACCTACCACCAAAGGTCAAACGGTCTGCTACATTGGGCAATTTTGTTGTTTGATCGGGATTCCCGATCGCCGGGTCATGGACTACATCAGATGGAGGCATGGGTGTGCCACGTGTAGTGTCGTGAACGGGTAGCATACGGCCTTCGCCTTAGACCGTCTTGGTTATCCTGGGTTGATCGCCAGGTGTCGTTATGGCGTTATGAGTAGGTTACGGTGTTGATGTCTCCGCGCGCGCAAGAGCTCTACCACTGTGATTTTACAATACTAGCGTCTGTTTATTTGGTATCTGTTATGAGTCATGTTATATTTATCCCGTAGTTCCCATAATTCTTTATTACCCTCTTATTTACTTGAATAAGGCTGACATATTACCCAAGTTAATTTGGAAACCCAATATTATATTATCATATTGTTCTATATATGATAATTGTTTTGGTATTGTATTGCTTTACATACAATACTTGTGTCTTTTAATCTTACTTCTTATATCATCATATTGCTTTACATATGATAAATGCTTGGTATTGTATTGCTTTACATACAATACCCGTGCCTTTTAATCTTACTTTTTATATATTATCATATTGCTTTAAATATGATAATTGTTTGGTATTGTATTGCTTCACATACAATACCGATGTCTGAGATTATGGCATATTAATGCGATGACTATGCTAAATTGCTCATGTATTGTAACATTCATACACCTCATGTTGACTTATACATGTGGCACCTTTACTTCTTTGTTAAATTATTTGATGTCCATAGATACTTACTTCACTCACACTAGGCATAGTCTGACCCGTGTGATTTGTTTTGTTTAAAACAATCCTCGGGTCAGGTTGAGGATTGTTTGCAGGTTAGGTTTGCGTGGACAGCAGCGTCACTTTTATCCTTTTCCACGTTTTGGGGTTTTGGACTGTGCAGCTTCAGACTATCAGTAGCGTGTAGTATTATGGTATGTACACTATTATGTATTTTGGGAAGTGATATTATGTATGATGGACTATGTATTTGGACATCTCTATTATGACATGTATTATGTATTCTGCTGTTATTATTGTGCTACGCTTGATGCTATTATATTTTGTACTATGTAACTTGGGAAATTTTCTTGTACCATTCCTTTGAACTTATACTGAGCATGAATGGTAAGTTGAGAAATTTTGAAAATTCTCGTGTCAGTGTTCATTCAAGGGAATGAGTACAACTTTTAGCCCTATCGAGTCCCATTCTCCGTGCTTTCCGACAGTAATACTTAGTGTTGCCCTTGGTTAGCATGGGTCTAGGGGCCGGGCGTTACAATATGATTTGAGAAAGTATCGATAGAAATGATCGAAAATCGTTTTGTTAATATTTCTGCCTTTAATCCGTATGAGTCGTCTATGGCTTTGGATGCATACCTTTCTTATTATAAACTAACAAGAATATGAAATAAAAAATATTTATGGGAATAAAACGAAATTGTGATGTCCTCAATTATACAGTTATACTTAATAATTGATTGATAAAATTAAAATGCAGATTTAATAATTTACCACTCATTATAATTATTCGAATAATTTTTTAATTGATAATAATTCCTTTTAATAAAATTATATAAGCATGAAAAATCAATTGTAATAATATCGATATATACTCTATTTTAATACATAAGGGTAATTAATATCGCTTTATTGATATAATGTCAATTGTTTAACATTATTTAATATGGTTTTAGCTCAAATAATCATGATTTAAATATTTAAAAATGATAAGAAATTTGTTTTCAAATTTTGTTTACTTAAATAAATAGTTTGACTAAAAGTTGAAAACGTGACTAAAAATCGAATTCTGAAGTAATAAAAGTTCTACAATGTTATAAACTGCATGTCACATATACATGCATGAACACATTAATAAGAGATAAACCATACTTTTATATTAGCAAAAGAATAATTAAACTACCCAAGATTTGTAAGAGTAAGCACAAAACGATAAAAATGGTTTACATTGGAATAAAAACAAAATTTTACTTCACCTTACAAAACCATTATCTCCTTACATACCATCATCATCAAGCACATGGTGGGGTCTTATCCACGCCTATTAGGTGAGGATAGAGGAGTGGGAAAAATGCCAAAAGGTGAATTTGCCGTAAGATTTTTCCGTATTCTTTTTTTATAAACTCCAACCACTTGTCTTTATAATTCTTTACGCATTTCTCTTCATTTTCTCAAGCTTTTCTCTCCACTAAGTTAGTTGTAACAACCAGGAAAATCTGAACCAATTTAAAATTTTTATTTTGGCTATTTCAGTGAATTTTGAATAGTAAAAATAATTTATTTTAAATAATAATGATTAAAAATTTATTTTAATCGAAGTTAGAACGAATATAATTATTTTAATTTCAAAAGGAATTGGAAATAGTACGGTAGTTTGAAAAGTCAAACATGGGCTTTGACTGAATATACCGGATTCAAAATTTAACGGATTTTAGTGAAACCAAAAATATCTAAATTTGTTTAAAAATATCTTTCCAACGAATCTGAAAAATCGAAATTTCATAGCGGGAATCAAAAGTTACGGCCAGTTGAATATTCAGAGTAGTCGCTATAGTATAATTTATAGCCCGTATAAAAGGCCATTTTTCAGACGACCTCCGTTTTCGAGGAAACAACTTTTGTCGGATTCAGAATGTCAAATTATTGCTAAGATTAATTTTTTAGAATTTTTGGAGTCAATATGTGAGCATGGCAAATGAAAATGTGTTTTTTCAATTTCAATCAAATTTAATCGACTTGAAAATGACTATTTTTCAAACGGTCTCGAAATTCGACGAAATTAATTTGTTAGGACCGTATCATTAAAACGAAGTCAGAAATAATTTTTCTGGAATTTTCAGAGCCTATATGTGGCCCCGGTGAATTTAAATATACGATCGAATTAATTTAATAACGAAATTAAATTTTAAATTGAAGAAATCAGTCCATAAACAGTCATTTGGGTTGACGGGACCTAGCCCATTGGATTCGGAACGGGGGCTATTGGGTGCGATCAACTCTTGTTGGGTTGGAATCAGAGTCGTTAAGGAGTTACAGGTTTATTTGTAAAATTGACAATTAAAATATTATAAATATTCATAAAATCATTTCCAAACCCTAATTACATAACCAGCCGCCGCCCCTTTTAACCCATGGCTGAAATGCTTCTAACTTCTCCCCTCTAATTCTATCAATCCACCATGAATTAGACCTCGCTCCTTTAGACATTATCAAACAGATTTTCTTGCTCTTCGATTCTGTACGGTTCGATCATCCTCAAGTGGCATGAACGCCGAGATACAGCACCCCAAACCCAGCGGGTTTCGACCGCTGCCCGCCCCTGTAGCCACCACCGAGTTCACCGCAGTGGGGCCCCCCTGCGCGTCGTTCCTCTCCCGTCGAGGTGCCACCATCTGATCTTCAAACCACTACTCCATTCGATCGAAAAGTTTAAACCTAAAATCGAACGAAGTTGAAATAGTTGCGGCCTTGACTGTAAAGAGAAGAAGGAGGTGGAATTTTAATTAATTATTCAAATTAATTTATTTTAAATTATTAACAATGCAAAATAAATCATATCTCATTCATACTGACTCAGAACGGAATGATTTTTGAAGCGTTGCGATCGTAGAGACGAGATATACGATTCAAGACTGAAAAGAAGCAATTCTGAGCGTGTTGAATTTTGGGCCAAATTTTCAGATTTGAACTATTCAGATTCAAAATAACTGTGAGAAATCTTATTTTATTTTTATTTATTTTTAAAATAATTAGAATAAATCGTAATTGTATTCTCATTGATTCGCTTTATATGCTATGCTACGTGATTTGATCTGTATGTGATGTGTTAATATAGATCTATTAATTTAGATATTTTGTTAATATAGATCTGTATGTGATGTGTTAATTAGAATAAACCATTTTTGTTGATATTTTGTTGAATCATATATATTCAACAAAAATGGAGCATCATGTCTGTTTATTGAATTGAATTGGAATTTTTAATTCAATAAAAAATTCACCTTTGTTTATTTTATTGAATTGAATTAAAACTTTCAATTCAATATAAAAATATCACTTTATTTATTTTATTGAATTGAATTAGAACTTTCAATTCAATATAAAAATATCACTTTGTTTATTTTATTGAATTGAATTAGGACTTTCAATTCAATATAAAAATATCACATTATTTATTTTATTGAATTGTATTAGAACTTTCAATTCATTATAAAAATATCACTTTGTTTATTTTGTTGAATTGAATTAGAACTTTCAATTCAATATAAAAATATCACTTTGTTTATTTTGTTGAATTGAATTAGAATTTTCAATTCAATAAAAATATCACCTTGTTTGTTTGTTGATTGAACTAGAGTTTTCAATCAAAATAAAATATGTCACTTTTGTTAATTTTGATTGAACTAGAATTTTTGATCAAAATAAAAATACCACCTTTGTTATTGTTTGATTGAATTAAATTTTCAATCAAAACAAAGAAATATCACTTTTATTTGTTATTTGATTGGGTTAGAATTTTCAAACAAAAGGGAAATATCAAATCTTGTCATTTTGTTGAATTAGAACATTCAACAAAAATGAAACGTAAATCTCTATCATATTATGGAATTACTATAAAAATAGAAATGCTCATGTTTTAGTTAAAAATAAGGACATTACATTAAAAAGTTTACATTTTAATGTAATGTTAAAAATAAAGAAAATGTTCATGTTTTTAACCAAAACATGAATTCAATTAAAAATATACATTTTTAAGGAAATGTTAAGAATAGAGAAAAATGTACATGTTTAGGAATAAAAGCATGTAGTCATTAAAAGTCGTATTTTAATGTCATTAAAATATACATTTTTAATGTTAAGAATATAAGTAAAAAAAAATGTTCATGTTTTTAATCAAACATGATTTCATATAAAATGTACATTTTAATGAAATGGTTGGAAAATAAAGAAAATGTTCATGTTTTTGAAAAAAACATGAATTCATTAAAAATATACATTTTTAATGTAAAATTAAAAATAAGAAGGGTGTTTATGTTTTAAGGTCAAAACATTACTAAACTAAAAATATACTTTTTAATGTAATAGTAGGTAATAAGGAAAATGTTCATGTTTTTAATCAAATATGATTTTATTAAAAATATACATTTTTAATGAAATGTTGAAAATAGGAAAAATGTACATGTTTTCATTCCAACATGATTCCATGTAAAAGTTCACATTTTTAATAAAAGGTTAAGTAGAATAGAAATTACACATGTTTTAAAAGAGAACATGATTTCATTAAAAAAAATCATATTTTAGTATTAAGAATGAATGTAGAGAAAAGATTCATGTTTTAAAATTTAAAATATGATTTCATTAAAAATATACATTTTTAATGTAATGTTAAAATAAAGAAAATGTACATGTTTTAAAATGCAAAACATGTTATACATTAAAATTTCACTTTTTAATGTAATTATAGAAATGCAGAAAAGAAACATGTTTTAAATTGAAAATAGGAGTTACATTAAAAATTCATTTTTTTATGTAATAATAGAAATGTTAAAAATATGAAAGTTGTTCATGTTTTAAATTAAAAGCATGATTTCATTAAAAATATGTATTTTTAATGTAAGGTAAAAAGGCAAACATGCAAGTTTTCAAAATAAAACTTCGTTTGTAATGAAATGGTTAAAACCATATTTATATTACATCGCATATATTAGAATTTATATGCGTTGTTAAAATCATATTTATAATTACATCGCATATATTAGAATTTATATGCGTTGCTAAAAACACATTTATATTACACCGCATATATTAGAATTTATATGCGTTGTTAAAGTCATATATTTAATTACATCGCATATATTAGAATTTATATGCGCTGTAAAAATAACAATTATAATTATATTTTATATATTAGAATTATATGCATTGTCAAAAATTACATTTATATTTACATTTGCATATGGCAGGATTCATATGCAAAGTAGACTCATCATTAAATAAATTTTCATGTAAATGATATATATTCTATTTAACGGTACATAAATATGATTTTCCAATAAAAACATTATTTTATTTGGTATGCTAAATACGTTAGAGAAATCATCGAAGAGTTTATATATATAATTATATATATAAATATTAACTAAAATTAAACGAATCGCGCGCGGTAGTTCGCGTTTTGAAAGCGTAACTTTAAATGATTATACCAAAAGATCCAACCGTCGGATTTTCCCAAAACTGGAATCGTTAGGACCGCTTTGGGAAGATCCTTCCATCGACATAAATTTTGTTAAAATACAATGGTTAGATTTTGAGATAAATGTAAATCAAATTTCGATAAAAACAGCGTCAGGGCCGCCCATCGACCCGAAGCGTCGTTAAATAAATTTGGCTATTTTAATATAAATAAAAATAGGGAGTAGTCGTTACTAAATACTATTAACGATATGAAATGATTTTAAACAATATATATGTGGGAATCATTCGAAAAGACCGAGTTATATCTCATTTCAAATGACTAAACGACGATCTAAATTGAAGATCTTAAAGACGACGATTGAAGACCGACGATCTTCACATCGAAAGGATAACTACGGATGCCTGGCATTGGCTAGCTACCAATAAAGGGTTAAAGTGGTAGTTGTCCGGATGTGCTTGTTGATTGTCCGGATATGCGAGCATCTCTCTTCCGTATTGGACATACGGGACGAGGAATAAGGTGACTCCGGTTTCGTTCAGACCCAGAACGTACTTGTAAATGGATGTGTGTCCGACATTGAATTTCATTCCGTGTAATTAAATTGATTTCTATTTAATATATATCTATGGTGGCAGAGAATTTATTCTCTTGCTTAACACCTTCTTTGAGATGCACGAGCTCAAAGGTTATATATTTGTAGTTATCGATCGCATGGCATGAATTGTCAATGTGACATGCCAAGATGCAATTGATCGAGGCTTTTGTTGAAAAGAAGAGCCTTGTGGATGATGATCAAAGCACAACCTATTTCGGCATAGCTTTGTGTATTACGTTACCTCGCGCGCCTCACACCCCGGTAGAGTCAAAAACGGGACAAGGGAACGCAGGGAGTGCACACGTTTTTTTTCTAGCTAGAAGTGGTGTTTGGGTTTTTACAAGACCTGACATTTTTACTTATGTGGTTGATGGAATGAGGCGCCTCGGTTTTATTGGTCGATTGTGACCATTTTATAGGTTCAATAGGACCGGGAAACGTGTGTTCAGGAATTGCCAATCCGCTAACGTTATTTGAGGACCAGCCCTGCAGGATCCAAGGGTTGCCCGTAGGTGTAACCCTGAGACATTGCTAGAGTGTCTCGAATCGGTTAGGAGATTGTCCCTATCCTTGACTCAAGATGGAAAACCAATCTCCAATATGACATTATGGTTTTGATTGTAAACCTATATATGGCGACATAGTAGGATGGGGTACTATGCTGTCTAGGATTGATACATTTAATTTGAAGTATTTTAATGCTGATTAGACACTAATAATAAAAAAAAACATTATTTTCCACATATCAAGCATTTTTTATCATTATAAGGCAAAATTCTATCCTCCGGTTTGCATTGCATTGTGTGATGGGACTTGAGTCTAATAATGATTTCATTTTCTAAAAAGCATTGCGCTGTTTTTGAAATAAAATTATTAAATATATGCACTGGCAATCCAATGGATAAAACCTATTCCGCGTTAGCGGCGTGGTCCGGTGATTAGCCATATTGTTAATTAATTAAGATTTCTCATACCAGTCCCATGACTGACTCGTAATTTGTTTTACTCTGCAAACTCGAGTGCCCTCTTTCCACCCGGGCAGCCAGATGACAGGTTTTAGGTATGGATATTTTCTGGACTGGAGCTTGCTAAGGAGGAAGATGAAGACTCTTTTTCTTTTATTTTTTTATTTTCTTCTTGAGAAATTTAGACATTATTGAGCTTTGATGTATTTGGGGAAGATTGAGACTTTATTTCTTTCCTTGTTTAGAATTCTATTTTGCTAAGTGTATCCTATACTGCGTACTCTGATGTCTGTGATGTTATGTTGTGATGACATTTCCATTTCTGTTACAATGATTTATATGTTCTGCTATTATCTGAGATCTGTTATTGTTTTAATTATGTTATGCTCCTATGATTATCCTTACTTTCGTACCATGGAAGTTTGGGGTCGTCACAGTTGGTATCAGAGCTGGTTAGAGAACGTGATAAAGGGTTCTCGCTTGGCTGTTTGGTGGCGAGCAGGAGACTCTTACCCATACATGTCCCAGTGGGAAGATTGGGTTGGTTATTGCAGTCGAGAGGCTGACCATAAAATCAGTTCTAAGGTATCACTGTTTGTCACGGTGGGAGGTTAGCCCACTGCCTGGTGGTTGCAAAGCCTAGGATCATCACAATTGGTATCAGAGCTAAAGGTTAACCTTATCTTCGGAGTATGACATTTTTAGAACAATTCATCTAGATAGAATCAGTAGTATTCTAAGATGAATGGCTCATTAGAGATAGGACTTAGTAATGTCCTAGAATGAGCACAACGGAATAGCACATATTAATCAGTCATTACTTCATTATCATCTTATCATATGTCTCTACTTTTAACCTTCCCTTTGAAATTATCGTTTCTCTTAGTATGATTCTTTCCTTGATGATACAGACTAATTGAGAAATAAGTATGAGAGCCAGAACTAGAGGAAGAGGTCAAGGTGGAGCAGCAGGCAGGGTTGGAGAAAGAGATACAGTCCCAGCTGCTCAGGACCAACCTAATTTGGACGTTGAGGTGCCACTACAACCACCACCTCCACGTGCTTTTGATCTAGACAAGGTGGCAAAGAAAATCAAGAATCTAGGAGACGTGCATTTCACGGGCCGGGAGACGGTGATAGAGGCACAAGCATGGCTTAAGAAAATTGAGAAGATCTTGGGAGGATTAAAACTAGAAGATCATAGGAAGCGATTTATGGCGACATGGTTCCTGAAGGACCAGGCTCAGATTTGGTGGGAAACGAATATGATTGGTGGTAATGAAGCTGATATAACGTGGAGAAATTTAAAGAGCTCTTCAACGAGAAGTTTATTCTGCCTCACAAAGTAGATTGTCTTCATGGTGAGTTCGCCAACCTCCAACAGGGGAGTATGACTATTGCCGAATATGTGAAGAAACTCAACGAGCTCTCCAGATTTGCCCCAGAGTTGGTTCAAGACCCGCTTCAGAAGAATAAGAGATTTATTAATGGTCTTGCGAGGAGGTATCATAATAGAGTGACGGCATACATTGAGTGTCCATTTGCTAAAGTGATCGAGATGGCTTGCAGATATGAGGAGATTGACCAGAAAGGTTCCCAGCAAGATCGAGAAAAGAATCAAGCCAACAATAAGAGAAAAGAGTCTGACAAGAAATCAGAGGAGGGTAATCCTTCTACCGCTAAGCCCCACGAGAAAACGAAGAGGGACAAATCTAAGGTCAAATGCTTCAATTGTCAGAAGATGGGGCATTTTGACTATGAATGCCGAGCCCCAAAGAAGCCTAAAAGAAATGAGTCTGGACCGAGTTAGAATCGCAATCAGAATTCTCAGAGCACTCAGGAATGCTTTAATTGCCATAAGACGGGCCACTTTATCAGAAATTGTCCTCTGCTTAAGAAATCTGAAGTAGCACATGTCTGTGACGGAGCGGTTGCACCGGCTTCTTCCGAAGGAGCAGGTAAACCTGATGTTTTAGGAAGTACTCTTAACATTAAGAACATTCCTATTACAGTTTTGTTTGACACTGGTGCATCTAGAAGTTTCATATCTAAAAGCTTAAATTGAAACCTAGAAAACTTAAAGAATCAATTAGAGCCCATAGTCTGATAGGAGGTTCACTTATCCTCGATCAGTACTGTAGAGTGTCTGTTTCTTACTCTTACTTCAAATTCCCTTTTGACTTGATCGTTATGAGTTTTTCTGGATACGATATCATACTTGGGCTAAATTGGCTAACAAAGTATGAGGCTGAGGTACTATGCGCTGAAAGAGTAGTTAGAATCAAAACCAAACTTAGAGATATTATTGCTATTCCATGCCACGGCTCAGCCACATATAGGAAAAAAATTTGGTCTTCTCTAGAAGTCACTCCTACTTCTATTGAGGATATTCCTATCGTCAGAGACTATGCAGATGTGTTAGAAGAAGTTGATAGCTTACCACCGCGCAGAGAAATCGATTTCAGAATTGACTTAGTTCCGAATGCAAGGCCCGTTGTGCACCCCATTTGGAGAATGTCACTGAAAGAAAAAGAGGAGCTAAGCAATCAAAACTAAGCAACTTTTATGGAAGGGTCTGATCAGGCCTAGCTTCTCGAGCTGGGGTGCAGCAGTGGTTTTCATCCCAAAGTCAGACGGTACCCTTAGGATATGTGTGAACTACCTTGACCTAAATAAGCAAACGCTGAAAAATAAATACCCACTGCCATTCATTGATGATCTGCTAGACTACTTGAATGGAGCCTGAGTATTCTCTAGGATGGACCTAGCTACAGGTTTCCACCAATTATGCATTGCCATGGAATGTATTCCTTTGATAGCTTTCAGAGGACCAGACTTATTTTATGAATGGCTAGTGATGCCCTTCGGCTTATGCAATGCTCCAACATACTTCGTTGATCTGATGAATAGAGTATTCCAAGATGTTTTAAATAAATTTGTGCTTGTGTTCATCGATGATATCCTAATCTTTTCTAAATCCACTGCTGAACACGAAAAGCATCTGAAAGAAATCATGGAAATTTTGCAAAGAAATGTGCTGAATGTCAAATTCTCCAAGTGCATTTTCTAGCAAGAAGAGGTGAAATTCCTCGGCCATGTTGTATCAAAGGAAGGCATTTCAGTAGATCCAGGAAAGATCTCAGCCATCCAAGATTGGAAGCAGCCTAGCACACCCACAGAAGTCAGAAGTTTCTTAGGATTGGCTGGCTATTATCGTTCGTTAAGGATATTTCGAAATTATCTTGTCCATTGATGAAGCTGACTAAGAAGCATACAAAGTTCATTTGGACACCCGAATGTGAGGCAGCTTTCCAAGAGCTGAAACGGAGGTTGATCACTGCTCCTGTATTGATCATTATTGATGGCAATCAGGATCTAAAAGTCTGGACAAATGCTTTTAGAGAAGGTTATTCTTTTTATCTAAGTAAACATGTCATAGATGACATTTTTAACATCAAATCTTATTTTAACATGTTATCCTTTTGTCTATTTAAGGTATTGGTGTGGTGCTAATGCAAAGGGACAAAGTAGTCGCATATGCTAGCCGTCAGTTGAAACCGCATGAGAAGAATTACGTCACTCATGATCTTGAGCTAATGGCCATCGTATTTTCTTTAAAGATATGGAGGCACTATCTCTTGGGCGAGAAATTCAAGCTGTATACTGATCACAAATCCTTTAAGTATCTATTCACCCAAAGAGATTTGAAATTGAGGCAACAACGTTGGGTTGAATTCCTTGCACTCTATGACCTATACATCTTATATACTCCAGGGAAAGCCAACGTAGTGGCAGATGCTCTCAACAGGAAGAATACGGCCAGCACCATTCTTATCCTTGCCAATCTCATTATTACCCCTACCTTGGTCGATAAGATCTCTGCTCTCCAGAAAGGTGATAAATTTATTCAGATGATTAGTGAGCGATTTCGAAGGGGCGAAGCGTCAAACTTCCAAATAGATAGCAAGGGAGCCCTTAGACTACAAAGGCAAATATGTGCGCCAGATATTCCTAAGCTAAAAAGAGAAGTTATGGATGAATGTCATAAATCATCCATCCAGGAGTAAGCAAGATGTATCATGATCTTACGCATACTTTTTGGTGGAAGGCGATGAAGAGAGACATTTCTATATATGTTGCTAGATGTCCCACCTGTCATCAATTCAAAAGCGATCAGCAAAAGCTAGGAGGTCTATTGCAACCGCTACGGGTTCCAAGTTGGAAGCGGGACGAAATTTCTATGGACTTTATTGTTGGCTTGCCCCGAACTAGGAAAGGCCATGACAGTATATGGGTGATTGTAGATCGCTTCACAAATACATCCCATTTCATTCCTGTCAAATCTAATAGAACAACTCGAAATTTGGCACAACTTTATTTCAGAGAGATTGTCAGACTACATGGAGTTCCCAGTAGCACTGTCAGTAACCGTGATCTAATATTTGCTAGCAAACTCTGGGAAGCTTTCCAAGAAGAGCTTGGGACCAAGCTGAATATGAGCACCGCTTATCATCCTCAGACAGATGGCCAGACTGAGAGGGTGAACCTCATATTGGAAGACTTGTTGCGAGCATGCATTCTAGATTTTGGTGGGTGATGGGAAGATCATTTGCACTTAATAGCTACCAAACAAGCTTGCAACTGTCGCCATTTGAAGCATTATATGGCAGGCCATGCAGATCTCCCGCATGTTGGGTGGAACCTAGCAATCGATTAGTATTGGGTCCCTACATGATTCGTGAAGCAACTGATAAAGTTGATTTTATTAAGAAGCGATTACTGGCTGCTCAAAGCCGACAGAAGAGCTATGCAGATGCACGAAGAAGGAATTTAGAATTCTCCGTTGGGGATCTTGTATACTTGAAGGTTTCCCCACTGAGAGGTGTAACTCGATTTGGGAAGACTGGGAAATTGGCACCAAGATTCATTGGTCCATTTCCTATTCTTGAAAGAATTGGAACCCTCGCTTATAGGGTGCAGTTGCCTGACTGGTTGCTAGGGGTTCACGATGTATTTCATGTGTCCCAACTCCGAAAGCATATTCATGATCCAGACTTAGTTGTGGAAGAAGCAGCACAACAAGATTTTGAGATTACACCGAGCTTGGCAGTGAGGAGGGAGCAGTAAAAATAATTAGCAAAGAAACCCGAGTTCTGAGGAACAAGAGGATCCACTAGTCAAAGTGCAGTGGAGCGAGGATCCTAGAGACTATACATGGGAGACTGAAGATAGCATCAAACAAGCCTATGCCTAGTGCAGAGTGGACACCTCCGAGTAACTCTTGTGCTGAGGTACATTTACAATACCTTACATTTTCCGTTTTGTTTCCTACTTTACTATTGTTTCCTTTTCGGGGACGAAAAACTTTTAAGTAGGGGAGATTGTAACAACCTGGAAAATCTGAACCAATTTAAATTTTTTATTTTGGCTATTTCAGTGAATTTTGAATAGTTAAAATAATTTATTTTAAATAATAACGATTAAAAATTTATTTTAATCGAAGTTAGAATGAATATAATTATTTTAATTTCAAAAGGAATTGGAAATAGTACGATAGTTTGAAAAGTCAAACCTGAGATTTGATTGAATACACCAGATTCAAAATTTAATGGATTTTAGTGAAACCAAAAATATCTAAATCTGTTAAAATATATCTTTCCAACGAATCTGAAAAATCGAAATTTCATTGCGGGAATCAAAAGTTATGGCCAGTTGAATATTCAGAGTAGTCGCTATAGTATAATTTATAGCCCGTATAAAAGGTCATTTTTCAATCGACCTTTGTTTTCGATGAAACTACTTTTTTCGAATCCGGAATGTCAAATTATTGCTAAGATTAATTGTCTAGAATTTTTGGAATTAATATGTGAGTGTGACAAACGAAAATGTGTTTTGCCAATTTCAATCAAATTTAGTCGACTTGAAAATTGCCATTTTTCAAACGGTCTCGGGATTCAAAGAAATTAATTTTGTTAGGACCATATCGTCAAAACAAAGCCAGAAATAATTTTCTGAAATTTTCAGAGTCCGTATGTAGCTCCGGTGAATTTAAATATATGACCGAATTAATTTAATAAAGAATTTAAATTTTAAATTGAAGAAATCAGGCCACAAACAGTCGTTCAGGCTGATGGGACCTAGCCTATTGGATCCGGAACGGGGGCTTTTGGGAAGGATCAACTCTTGTTAGGTTGAAATCGGAGTTGTTAAGGAGTTACGGGTTTATTTGTAAAATTGACAATTAAAATATTATAAATATTCATAAAATCATTTCCAAACCCTAATTACATAACCAACCGCTGCCCCCCTTTAACCCATGGCTGAAATGCTCCAATCTTCTCTCCTCTAATTCTCTCAATCCACCACGAATTAGACCTCACCCCTTTAGACATTATCAAAGAGATTTTCTTGCTCTTCGATTCTATACAGTTGGATCATCCTCAACTGGCATGAACGTCGAGATACAGCGCCCCAAACCCAGCGGGTTTCGACCGCCTCCCGCCCCTGTAGCACCACCGAGTTCAACCCAGTGGGCCCCCTGCGCGTCGTTCCTCCCTCGTCGAGGTGCCACCATCTGATCTTCAAACCAATGCTCCATTCGATCGAAAAGTTTAAACATAGAATCGAACGAAGTTGAAATAGTTGCGGCCTTGACTGTAAAGAGAAGAAGGAGGTGGTATTCTAATTAATTATTTAAATTAATTTATTTTAAATTATAAACAATGTAAAATAAATCATATCTCATTCATAATGACTCAGAACGGAACGATTTCTGAAGCGATGCGATCGTAGAGACGAGATCTACGATTCTAGACTAAAAAGAAGCAATTCTGAGCTGGATGAATTTTGGGCCAATTTTTCAAATCTGTATTGTTCAGATTCAAAAGAACTGTGAGAATTCCTATTTTATTTTTATTATTATTTATTTTAAAATAATTAGAATAAATTATAATTGTATTCTCATTGATTCGTTGTACATGCTATGCTACGTGATTTGATATGTATATGAAGTGTTAATATAGATCTATTAGTTTAGATATTTTGTTAATATAGATCTTTATGTGATGTGTTAATTAGAACAAACCATTTTTGTTGATATTTTGTTGAATCATATATATTCAACAAAAATGGAGCATCATGTTTGTTTATTGAATTGAATTAGAATTTTCAATTCAATAAAAATTTCACCTTTGTTTATTTTATTGAATTGAATTAGAACTTTCAATTCAATATAAAAATATCACTTTGTTTATTTTATTGAATTGAATTAGAAATTTCAATTCAATATAAAAATATCACTTTGTTTAATTTATTGAATTGAATTAGAACTTTCAATTCAATATAAAAATATCACTTTGATTATTTTATTGAATTGAATTAGAACTTTCAATTCAATATAAAAATATCACTTTGTTTATTTTGTTGAATTGAATTAGAACTTTCAATTCAATATAAAAATATCACTTTGTTTATTTTGTTGAATTGAATTAGAATTTTCAATTCAATAAAAATATCACTTTGTTTGTTTGTTGATTGAACTAGAGTTTTCAATCAAAATAAAATATGTCACTTTTGTTAATTTTGATTGAACTAGAATTTTCAATCAAAATAAAAATACCACCTTTGTAATTGTTTGATTGAATTAAATTTTCAATCAAAACAAAGAAATATCACTTTTTTTGTTATTTGATTGGGTTAGAATTTTCAAACAAAAAGGAAATATCAAATCTTGTCATTTTGTTGAATTGGAATATTCAACAAAAATGAAACGTAAATCTCTATCATATTATGGAATTACTATAAAAATAGAAATGCTCATGTTTTAGTTAAATATAAGGACATTACATCAAAAAGTTTACAATTTAATGTAATGTTTAAAATAAAGAAAATGTTCATGTTTTTAACCAAAACATGAATTCAATTAAAATATACATTTTTAAGGAAATGTTAAGAATAGAGAAAAATGTACATGTTTAGCAATAAAAGAATGTAGTCATTAAAAGCCATATTTTAATGTCATTAAAATATACCTTTTTAACATTAACAATATAAATAAAAAAAAGTCCATGTTATTAATCAAACATGATTTCATATAAAATGTACATTTTAATGAAATGGTTGGAAAATAAAGAAAATGTTCATGTTTTTGAACAAAAACATGAATTCATTAAAAGTATACATTTTTAATGTAAAATTAAAAATAAGAAGGGTGTTTATGTTTTAAGGTCAAAACATTACTAAACTAAAAATATACTTTTTAATGTAAAAGTAGGTAAAAAGGAAAATGTTCATGTTTTTAATCAAAATATGATTTCATTAAAATGTACATTTTTAATGAAATGTTGAAAATAGAAAAAATGTACATGCTTTCAATCCAACATGATTCCATGTAAAAGTTCATATTTTTAATAAAATGTTGAATAAAATAGAAATTACACGTTTTAAAAGAGAACATGATTTCATTGAAAAAAAAATCATATTTTAGTATCAAAAATGAATGTAGAGAAAAGATTCATTTTTTAAAATTTAAAACATGATTTTATTAAAAATATACATTTTTAGTGTAATGTTAAAATGAAGAAAATGTACATGTTTTGAAACGCAAAACACGTTATACATTAAAATTTCACTTTTTAATGTAATTATAGAAATGCAGAAAAGAAACTTGTTTTAAAATGAAAGTAAGAGTTACATTAAAAATTCATTTTTTTTATGTAATAATAGAAACGTTAAAAATATGAAAGTTGTTCATGTCTTAAATTAAAAAGAAGATTTCGTTAAAAATATGTATTTTCAATGTAAGGTAAAAAGAAAAACATGCAAGTTTTCAAAATAAAAACTTCATTTGTAATGAAATGGTTAAAACCATATCTATATTACATCGCAAATAGTAGAATTTATATGTGTTGTTAAAATCATATTTATAATCACATCACATATATTAGAATTTATATGCGTTGCTAAAAACACATTTATATTACACCGCATAAATTAGAATTTATGTAACAACCCAGAAAATCAGAACCAATTTAAAATTTTTATTTTAACAAATTTTAAGTGATTTTGAATATCTAAAATTATTTATTTTAAATAATAACGGCAAAAAATTTATTTTAATCGAAGATAGAATGTATAAATTTATTTTAATTATAAAACAAGCCCGAAATGGTGCGGCAGTTTGAAAATTCAATTTCTAATTTCAATTTAATATACAGAATTCATTTTAAATCAGAATTGGACGAAAAAAGAAATATTTGAATTTGTTTAATAATCTCTTTCTAACGAATGTAAGAAACTGAGATTTCACTTTATAAATTAAAAGTTATGTCCAGTTTAAAATTCAGAAAAGTCGCTGTAGAATTTATATATATTTTAATATAATATATGGCCTTTAAAAATAGTCATTTTGCAAATGACCTCCATTTTCGACGAAACCACTTTTGTTGGATCTCGAATGTCAAATTATTGTTAGATTCCAATTTTCATAATTTTTGAAATCAATATGTGAGCGTGGTAAAAGAAAACGTGTTTTGTCAATTCTAGTCAAATTCGATCGACCAGAAAATAGTTATTTTTCAAACGGTCTCCAAATTCGACGGAATTATTCTTTTTAGGACCGTATCGATAAAACAAAGCCAGAAATGATTTTTCTGTAATTTTTAGAGTTAGTATGTTCCCCAGTAAATTAAAATGTATGTTTAAATTCAATATATATTAACTTATATTTTAATTTTGAGAAAAACTGATCGTAACAACCGAATTGGGTTACGAAACATGTTCCATTGTGTCCGAAATGGGGGTATTTGGCTAGAGGGGGCACTCGATAGGTTTTATTTGGAGTTTATCAACATACAAATATTTTTTGGAAAATAAATAAATTAAAATAAAAGGAAAATACATGTATAAATACCCTAGTAATACGGCCTATACGCTAACCCTAATCTCATATACACAGTCGCTAAGTTCTTCATTTCAATGGCCGATTCATTCCCA
Organism: Allium sativum; assembly: GCA_030737875.1. Taxonomy (NCBI): domain Eukaryota; kingdom Viridiplantae; phylum Streptophyta; class Magnoliopsida; order Asparagales; family Amaryllidaceae; genus Allium; species Allium sativum. The sequence continues at coordinate 388,506,038 of CM060912.1, read as the reverse complement.
TTTTCTTACCCTTCATTCTCTCAATCCAATTTATAATGCACACAACTTATAAATAGAAAATCAAAGAGCTCGATGAGCTCAAGCTGATGAACGATGGAGATCGATTGTAGTGGCATGGAATTCTCGGTTCGTGGGTCTGATTTCGGTGGCTTTAGGGGTGATTTCATGGTCGAGGGGTGAAGCGACCCGAACTTCCCCGGTCTCCGAAGAGAAGAGAAAGAACGAATTACTGTGAGGACAAGACAAATCAGAACGCAGACGGAAGAACATTTCATTGTATATTACAACAATGCATCAAATTACAAGAATATACAGAGTATAAATGAATATTACACAGAAATATCAGAGATTTAAATTACATTTATATACATCGCAGCGGAAATAATACAAAACACAACTAGAATGAGATATACGGATACAAAGCTTTCCAGATATCGTTCCAGCTGTAAACCAGGATCCTGTGAATATAAATCTGCAAAACCAAAACTACTAGCTGCCCGTGTCAAAATAAGGGCACCCAGAGTTTAGGTTAAAACAATAAACTCCAGGTCAGTCATGGGACTGGTGTGAGAACTAAAACAGTTATTAATCTTTATTTTAAAGCTAGGTAAATCAAGGGACCACGCCGTATAACATGGAACGGGTTTCCTCCCAAGAATACCAGTGCATAAAACAACATCGCAATGCTAAATAAAGAACAATGAAGCTATTATAAGACCCAGTTCCCATCACACAATGCAACGCAAGCCAGAGGATAGGGATTTTACCTTATAATAGCCAAAGAATGCTTGATACGTTTAAAACAGATTATTTGATACTATTATAAGTGCATAGTGTATAAAACAACTTCAAATCATAAGTATCAATCATAGACGGCATAAGCGCCCCATCCCACTATGTCGCCATACTAGGCTCTACAAATAAAACCGCAAATGTCACGTATTTGGAAATTGGATTTCCTTCTATGAACCGAGGCGAAAGATAGTCCTCAACCGATTCGAGACGCTCTAGCACGCCTCTCAGGACCCAGACTCAGGTAGGCCCTTGGATCCTCAGGGCCGGTCCACCGATGTGGATTAAAAAGCCTGAACATGCGTTTCCCCGCCCTATGGGACGTAGGTGAGCCAACTAAATGACTCCATCGGACCCGGATCGTCCGATCAAACCGAGGCGCCTCGCAACAGCAACAACCACATAGGTGAAAAGTATATAAATGTCAGGGCTGGTAGGTCACTGACACCACCCTAGCTAGAAAGAAACGCATGTCCTCCCTGACGTCCTCTCCCGTTTTTGGTTCACAACCGGGGTGCGAGACTCGCGAATTCACGTTACACAAAGCTGTGCCACACAGGCTGTGCTTTGATCATCACCACAAGACTTTGCTTTTCAACAGAAGCCTCGATCAATTGTCACTTAGGCATGCCACACAGGAAATTCACTCCATGCGTTTGATATCCATCAATATATAAAACCTGATCTCGTACGTCTCAGAGAAGGGCATTAAGCAAGAGAATAAATTCTCCGCCGCCAAATAGATATATATTTAATAGAAATCAATCACACGGACTAAAATCCAATGTCAGACACACAGTCCATTTACAAGTTCGTTCTGGGTCTGAACAAAACCGGAGGCACCTAGTACCCCGCATATCCGTCGATCTCCAAGTACGTCTGGACGATCACCAACTGTTTCCATCTTCTTGGGTGTACAGCCCAATCAAGATCATCAGTAATTACCCAAACGACGTGAAGACCTCCGGTCTTCAACCACCGTCTTCATCTTCGACACCACGTTGAATCAGTTATTCTGAATGGGATAAACCCGGTCTTTCTGAGCAACTCGCGTATATATATAATAAACACGTGTTACACAAACACAACATATGCCTCATTCCACTTCAGGATATTCTTTTTATTCAAATATTCTTATATTTTGGGAAAGGTTCCCATTAATTTTATCAAAGATAAATTCTTTAAATTTATTCTTTAATCTCCTTTGAATATCAATTCAAACTAGTCGGGATTAGCGAACCACACCGAAGTAATCATTTATTTTAATTTCCAATCCCCACCTATTCATCCCATGAAGTAAAACTGGTCATACTTCATATCTAACACCACAGTGTTATCGGTAAATTCAATTACCATTTCACGTTCAAATCTAATTAAAGATTTAACTATCGCCTGGAGTAAAACTGGTGATACTCCATTCTCGATCTTTTCAATCTAATTAAAGATTCATTAAAACTCCACTTAGTTTTAATCTTTAACTGGGTTAAAGAACCAGTATCATTTTAAAACACGGTTCACGATAAACCCAAAATCACATTCCATTAATTATCGGGTCAAAGAACAAGTGTTATTTAAAACACTGTTCACGATAAACCCAAAAATCAATACCAATTCAATTCCAATTAAATATCACTTAATTGATTCACTTCATTAAATCTAAATAAAAAGATTTAATCTTTTTCTCAACTGGGCTTAAGAACAGTGTTAATGAAGACACCATTCACGACAAACCCAAATCACATTTGATATTAAATACAAGGCTCTGAATAGAAAATATATCGGCTTATATTCAATATCAAATTCTACGACCAACAAATATCGTATTGGAAATAATGATATATATATATATATATATATATATGTATATCTTTCAAATTTCCATAACAACATCTGTATAGTCACGAAATCCAACATCGAAATATTCCGAAGACAATTTCGATTCGAATCCAATCCAATGCAATTATTGGAAATTCTGGTTACTTTTAAAACCCTTTTCAAATTCAATTTATTTATTTAAAAATAAATAGAATTATAATTCTAGTTCAAAACTAGTTCATTTCGATAAAAATCTATTTTTATCTTTTCAAATATGGAGTTTTTCATCCAAAATCTTCACAAATCATTTCTTATGATTTTACACAAATTATTAGTATTTTTAGTAATTTTATCAAGGTCCGTACAGTCGATTCCCATCAATGACCATCGAACTACACTTATAGCGACCTTTTCCAAATTTGATTTGGACATAACTCCAAATCCAACCGTTAGATTTCAAATTTCTAATATTCGTTAGAAAGCCCTTTTCGATACGAACCCAACGGTTCCGGTTTTAGGAGAATCCGACGGTTGGATCTCCCGTAATATCCGTTCGAAGTCAATGGTCGAAATTCGAGAACTGCCGCGGCACCGCGTGTTCTATTCAGGCCATTATATTATATATATAATATATTTAATATATACTTCGTCGATTTCCTTTTAAAACGTATTATATAAATCGTTTTAAAATTCGTTTTCAAAACAATTTCAACTTCATTTCAAATTCAAATCAAAATTGAATTTTTCCAATATAAATTCGTTTTAAATTCATTTCAAATCGATTTAATTCAAATTGATTTCTAATTCAATTTTAGTTCATTTTCAATTCAATTCAATTTCAATTCGAATTCATTTATATTCAATTTCAATTCGAGTTCACTTATATTCAATTTCAATTCGAATTTCAATTCTTTTCAAAATTTCAGATTTTGAAATCACTTTCGATATTCGTTATAAAATGAATAAAATCGATATAAATATCGTTCATGTCAAAATGGCATCAATCTAATCAACACGGCTTCATATATTTCTATTTTCAAATATTCTATTTCAAATATTTCTTTTTCAAATATTTCTATTCAAATATTGTTTTTTCAAATATTTCTATTCAAATATTTCTTTTTCAAATATTTCTATTCAAAACTGGAATGAAGCCTAATCAATTACCATATAATGTTAATTATATGGATTTTCTACACCACATGTACAAAATAACAATGATGAATAATCAACCATCATCCAAAGTGCATTCTACACTGTATAAGCATCAAATATAAATATTTAACGCTCATAACAGTCTGTCAATCAATCGATCGACATACAACTAATTATTGCGATTAGTGTATGTCATATATCATCCCAATACCCGTGTGGGGTTTCAAACAATCAAACACAGATTTTATTTGTGCAGTTGGGCGATGTGTAAAATTTATCGTCCCAATCAATATCAGTCAAATGTGTGTATATAAACAAATCATCTGATTGGTTTATTTTTATTTCCTTTCATATATACGTTAAAAATTCTATTTTTAACTATAAAATATTTTTAACTATATAAATATTTTATTTCATTTCACATCACATCACACAATCAACTACACATCAAAATCAAACAAACAAGCATACAAGTCGTCCATGGTCTGTGGACGACGGGTGTCGGGTGCTACTAAACATCGCCTGCATCCTAGTATATATTTCAACTAGAAAATCAAATTAAAAGGTGAGAAGTTCTCACAGAATAGCTAATCCAACGCCATGACTCTTCTTATGTAGAAATCTTCGCCGTTCTTGCCTCTTGTCAATTCCGTCACCCGTATTCACTACATATATAAAAAATCACATTTTTATATTATTGCTATGTATATAAAAATCAATTTTTACTTCGCTATTCAATATATAAAAATCGAATTTTTACTATGTTATTCAATATATAAAAATCATATTTTTACTATGCTATTCAATATATAAAAATCATATTTTTACTATGCTATTCAATATATAAAAATCGAATTTTTACTTTGCTATTCAATATATAAAAATCGAATTTTTACTTTGCTATTCAATATATAAAAATCGTATTTTTACTTTGCTATTCAATATATAAAAATCGAATTTTTACTTTGCTATTCAATATATAAAAATCGTATTTTTACTTTGCTATTCAATATATAAAAATCGAATTTTTTCTAAAGAAAAAAAAATCAAATCTTTTTCATTGTTAAAAATCCAATCTTGTTAGTCAATAAAAACAAAGTCGATATATTTCTAAAGTCATAACTTTATCTCCTAAAAATCATGCCTTTTTAAAACAGTAAAGTACAAAAAAAGAAGAAAGGGACTTACAGTAAAACGAGAAGAAGAGGGGAGGGGGCTGCGTGCGTTCTACAGGGAGGAGGGGTTGCATCGGATTGGAGGAGAGAGAGGGGGGAAGCGGATCGAGGCGGGGCCTGGCGCGGCATATGGTGGCGGAGCTCGCGGGTGCGACTGGAGTTCCAGGGGGGATTCGAGATTGAAGAAGGAGAGAGGATGAGAAGTAGAGGGAGAGAGCGCGTGAGAGAGGGAGGCGGTGGTGCGCCTGCCACCAGCGGCGGCGGCGGCGACGAGCCCCCCCGCGATCGCCGATCACGATCTGCCCCCTTTCTTTTCTCTTTTTTTATTTTATCTGGACGGGGAGAGAGAATATGAAAGAGGGGTATATGTTAATATATATTTTATTTATTATTATTTTTTTTAAAAAAAACAACTTAAAATTTCGGACTTGAAATGGGACCCACCGCCTGTCGTCCATAGCTAATTACCCCCATTCCGAACACAATAGGATATGTATCGTAAGCTGATTCGGTTGTTTCGATCAGTTTCCTTCAAAATCAACATATAACTCTATATATTGAATTTGAACGCGCATTTCAATTTACCGGGGTCACATACTAACTCGAAAAATTCCCGAAAATACTTTCTAGCTTCGTATTGACGATACGGTCCTAGCAAAACTAATTTCATCGAATTCCGAGACCGTTTGAAAAATGGCCATTTTCCAGTCGATTAAAATCAACTGAAAGTGGTCAAACGCGTTTCCCTTTGCCATGCTCACATATTGATTTGAAAAATTATGAAAATTGGAATCTAGCAATAACTTGACATCGCGGATCCAACAAAAGTGGTTTCGTCAAAATCCGAGGTCGTTTGCAAAATTTCCATTTTTAAGGGCCTGAATTCCATAGCGACTATTCAGAATTTTCAACTGGACATATCTTTTGATTCCCGCTATGAAATTTCAATTTTTCGAATTCGTTGGAAAGATATTCTAAATTAGATTCCATTATTTTTGGTTTCACTAAAATCCGGTTTATTTTGCACCCAGTATATTCAATTGAAGTTTGAAATCGAATTATCGAACTACCGCACCATTTTCAATTCCTTTTATAAATATAAATAATTATTTATATTCTAACGACGAACTATATAAATATATACGTTCTAATCTATTCAAAATAAATTTCTCGTCGTTATTAATTAAAATAATTCATTTTAAATAATCAAAATTCGCTAAAATTGCCAAAATAAAAAATTTAAACTGGCCCAGATTTCCGGGTTATTACAAATGGGAGTTCTAACTCGGCACTTGGGTGGCTAGAGGAAGCCGACGCCAAAGGGAGCGAGGCGGGACCGTCTGATCGGTGACTAGATGACCATAGGAGGAGTGATTTGTAACCCTAGTGAAGCGACCCGAACTTCCCCGATCTCCGAAGAGAAGAGAAAGAACGAATTACTGTGAGGACAAGACAAATCAGAATGCAGACGGAAGAACATTTAATTGTTATTATACAACAATGCACCAGAATACAAGAATATACAGAGTATAAATGAATATTACACAGAAATATCAGAGATTTAAATTACATTTAAATACATCGCAGCGGAAAATAATACAATACACAACTGAAGGAGATATACGGATACAAAGCTTTCCGGATATCGTTCCAGGTGTAAACCAGGATCCTGTGAATATAAATCTGCAAAACCAAAACTACTAGCTGCACGTGTGGAAAATAGGGGCACCCAGAGTTTAGGTTAAAACAATAAACTCCAGGTCAGTCATGTGACTGGTGTGAGAACTAAAACAGTTATTAATCTTTATTTTTAAAGTTAGGTAAATCAAGGGACCACGCCGTATAACACGGAACGGGTTTCCTCCCAAGAACACCAGTGCATAAAACAACAGCGCAATGCTAAATAAAGAAAAATGAAGCTATTATAAGACCCAGGTCCCATCACACAATGCAACGCAAGCCGAAGGATAGGGTTTTTACCTTATAATAGCCAAGAATGCTTGATACGTTTAAAACAAATCATTTGATACTATTATAAGTGCATATTGTATAAAATATCTTCAAATCATAAGTATCAATCATAGACGGCATAAGTGCCCCATCCCACTATGTCGCCATACTAGGCTCTACAAATAAAACCGGAATACACGTATTGGAAATTGGATTTCCATCATGGTGGCTCCTGATTCGAAAGATCGATCGCGTAATGCAATTCACCACGGCTTACGTCCCAACAAGAGAAAACACCGTCTGCACATCCGCACATTTGGGACCAGAGTACCACCGCGGCTTACGTCCCAACGAGAGAAAACATCGCCTACTCTATATATCCCTGAGCACTAAGCTCATCTCGGTCGACCGAATCCACGACACCACTAAGGTGCCCATCCACTAAAAGCATACTGATCAAACCATCAGTTTACCACCATACCGGGATGTGAGGCTCGCGAATCAACGTTATACACAAAGCCATGCCATATTAAAGCTGCGCTTTGATCATCATCCACCATTCTTAGGGAAAGGTTCCCATTAATTTTATCCAAGATAAATTCTTTAAAATTTATCTTTTAATCTTCCTTTGGATGTCATTTCAAACCAAATTATGGTTTTCCAAACTAGTCGGGATTAGCGAACCATACCGAAGTAATTATTTAATTTATTTCCCAATCCCAACCTATTCATCCAATGAAGCAAAACTAGTCGAATTCGAATTCGTTTTCTAATCAATTCAAATCAAATTCGTTTTCTAATCAATTCAAATTCGTTTTCTACTCAATTCAATTCGAATTCGTTTTCTATTCAATTCAATTCGAATTCGTTTTCTAATCAATTCAATTCGAATTCGTTTTCTATTCAATTTAATTCGAATTCGTTTTCTATTCAATTCAAATTCGTTTTCTATTCGAATCAAATTCAATTCTATTTGAATCCATTTTCTATTCAATTCAATTCGATTCAAATTTCATTTCAAAATATTCGATTTCGAAATCACTTTTCAATATTCATTTTAAAATGAATAAAATCGATATAAATATCGTTCACGTCAAAATGGCGTCAATCTAATCAACACGGCTTCATATATTTCTATTTTCAAATATTCTATTTCAAATATTTCTATTTCAAAATTAATCTATTTCAAATATTTCTATTATCAAAATGTTTCTTTCAACACATGACTAATCTCAACGGATGAGTACTGTCAACACATGAACCTCTATTTTATATTGATAAAGATGTAAATTTTATTATTAAAATATTTCGTTCAACACATGACTTATCTCAACGGATGAGTACTGTCAACACATGAACCTTTATTTTATAATATTCTTTATTTTTCCGATTGGAATTAGGCCCAATCAATTACCATATAAAGTTAATTATATGGATTCCATACAACAAATGTATATAATAGCAACGATAAATAATCAACCATCATCCAAAGTGCACTACACTGTATAGGCATCAAATATAGTTATCTAACGCTTATAACAGCCTGTCGATCCATCGACCGACATATTTAATCAATCAGGGTGAGTGAACTTCAAATTTCATCCCAACACCCGTGTGGGGTTTCAAACAATCAAACACAGATTTTATTTGTGCAGTTGGGCGATGTGTAAAATTTATCGTCCCAATCAATGTCAGTCAAATCGGTGTACATAAACAAACCGTCCGGTTTGTAAATGAATATTTATCTATTCACATTCACTATATTCATATTCACGTTAAAAATTATATTTTTAACGATAAAACATTTTTTTTAACATATGAATTTCTATTCAGTTCATTCTTTAAATAAAATGATATTCTTAATTTCTAACTTATTTTAGAAAATTTCGGCGGCATAACGGCACGATACTAGAAACGGGACGAGGCCTAGCCTTATCCCCGGTCTAGTGAAGGCCCACACCATTCACACATCAATCAAATCAATTTCAATTCTCCAAACAATTCAATTCAAACCAAATAATCTAACTAGTTTTTGCAATAAAACAATTTAACAAACAAGCCATCCATGGTCTGTGGATGACGGCTGTCGGGTGCTACTAAACACCGTCTGCATCCTAGTATATATATATAACTAGAAAAAGAAATTGAAAGGTGAGAAATTCTCACCCTTTCGCTAAATTGAATGACGCAATTCTTCATGGGTAGGAAATCTTCGCCGTGCTTCTATCGAGATCTGTTTCACGTAGTCGATTATTAAAAATCACATTTTTAATACGATGTTTATAAATAAAAATTCACATTTTTATTTCAACACTTCATGGATAAAAATCACATTTTTATCACTTCGCTATATTTATAAAAAATCGAATTTTTATCGTTACCTCACATATATAAAAATTGAAACTTTATAATTTATACTTCATAATAAAAATCGAAACTTTATAATTTATACTTCGTAATAAAAATCGAAACTTATAATTTATACTTCATAATAAAAATCAAATTTTTCCTTCGCTATTTCTTCTAAATATCACTTTTTTTTATATCCTCTAGTATATAAAAATTATATTTGTATCTCACTACTTGAACGATAAAAATCATAACCTCCCATCCACTAAAGTCACTTCTTTATTTTGCTTTCATATTCATGAAAATCTAGTCGTTCATTGTATGACAATATGATCCCTTCTTTTGGCTTTCAAAAATCAAATTTTTATCGATCTTCATAATTAAGGAAATTGCACTTTTATATTTTATAGAAACAATTTCCATATATGTTAATGAAAACAATATCATGTATATTAATAAAAATCACATTTTTATTAGTCCAATGTTATTCATATCTATAAAAACCCAATTTCTATAACCATATCCACATATAAAAACTGATTTTTTTAATATTTTTAAACTAACAAAGTTCATATTTTTAAATTATATTTTTTTAATTAAAAATCAGATCTAAACTTTCCTATGCTATTCATATTTTTAACATCAAAGAATTTATATTTTTAACATCATAAAAATTCAGTTTTTATAACATCATACAAAAGAAAAAGGGGAATAAAACTCAATTCGAATATATATTAAAACTGAATAAAAATAAATAAACAACAAACTCACTGTTTTCGGTTTCTTACAGAGGAGGGGGCTGTAGACCGTCGGGGACGAGGGCAAGGGGGTGCAGCTGTCGTATGGTGGCGCCGGTGTTGATGAAGGCGGCGCTGGAGATCGTCAGGTGGCGATGCAGGCGAGGTGGGGTCCACGTTGGCGGCTGCTAGGGTTTCGCGAGGGGGGTTGAAGGACTGGCGGCGGAGGAGAGTTCGGTCACCGCGGCGGAGGCCAGGGGGCGCGGTCTTCGGCGATGACGAGAGGAGGGGCTGAGGGAGAATCGCGATTGGGTGTTCTCTTTTTTTTCTTCTGATTGATGAATCGGGGGGCCAAGGTATAGGAGAGAGTGAGGAGAGAGAAGAGTTTTTAATTATTTTATTATTTTTATTTTTTTCCCAAAAAGTTGACTTTTGCATATGACCTCAGAACGAGGCCCACCGCCTGTCGTCCATAGCGTTTTACCCCCATTCCGAACACACTGGGATATGTATCGTAAGCTGATTCGATCGTTTGAATTAGTTTTCGTCAAATTTACATTTAAATCATTATATTGAATTTTAAACGTACATTTCAATTTACCGAGGTCACATACTAACTCTATAAATCCCAGAAAAATATTTTCTAGCTTCGTATTGACGATACGGTCCTAACAAAACTAGTTTCGTCGAATTCTGAGACCGTTAGAAAAATGGTCAATTTCGAGTCGATTAAAATCAACTGAAACTGGTCAAACGCGTTTTCCTTTGCCACTCTCACATATTTATTCAAAAAATTATGAAATTTGGAATCTAGCAATAACTTGACATCACGGACCCAACAAAAGTGATTTCGTCGAAATTCGAGGTCGTTTGCAAAATTTCCATTTTTAAGGGCCTGAATTCCATAGCGACTATTCAGAATTTTCAACTGGACATATCTTTCGATTCCCGCTATGAAATTTTGATTTTCTGGATTCGTTGGAAAGATATTCCCAATTAGATCCTATCGTTTTTGGTTTCACTAAAATCCGGTTTGTTTTGCACCCGGTACATTCAATTGAAGTTTGAAATCGAATTGTCGAACTACCGCGCCATTTTCAATTCTAGTTATAATTATATATAATTATTTATTTTCTAACGACGACGTATATAATATATACATTCGAATTCTATTCAAAATAAATTTCTCGTCGTCATTATTTAAAATAATTCATTTTAAATAATCAAAATTCGCTAAAATTGCCAAAATAAATTTTTTAAACTGGCTCAGATTTTCGGGTTGTTACACCTAGGTGGCGACTCGTTTGTGAATGCACTAGGAGAAGCACGAAGGAGAAGGACAGTGACTTGTAGCAATTAACAGTGATGTAGGAGGAGGGTAATCTCATGTTTATTGCTTTAAAATAAACAAATATGATTATTTTAAAATAAATATGATTGTTTTAAAATAAATACGATTGGTTTAAAATAAATAAATATGATTGTTTTAAAATATATAAAATAGCATGATAGTAAAAACATGATTTTGGGTAGCACAATAAAAATAAGTTTGTTTTAAAAATTAAAAATAAGAATTGTTTTTAAAGAATAAAAATAGAATTGTATTGAAATTAAAACATAACATTGTTTTGAATTAAACATAACATTGTTTTGAAACTAAACTGCATTATTTTTGAAATAAAAATTAACATTGTATTTGAAAATAAAGTTAGCATTGATTTACAAAAAAAATGAAATTAGCATTGTTTTAATCATAACCTTAGCTTGGTTTTGATCATAAAAATAATGATGTTTTAATCAAAAAAATAGCATTGAGATTTTATAGAAAAAGCGTTGCATAAAAAAAATGAATTTTTATTCATATATATAACATTTCTTTTAAATATAATTTTTGTATTTGCATAGCACAGTTTTTAAAATATAAAAAGAGCGTTGTTTTGTAAATATAAAGAGCGTTGTTTTGAAAATAAAAAGAGCGTTGTTTTGTAAATCTAAAGAGCGTTGTTTTGTAAATATAAAGAGCGTTGTTTTGAAAATAAAAAGAGCATTGTTTTGAAAATAAAAAGAGTGTTGTTTTGAAAGAAAAAAAGGAACATTGTTTTGTAATAAAGGCATCGCATCTGTTTTTAATATAAAAAACGCATGGTTATTACAATGAAATTTACATTATTATTAAAATGAAGCTTGCATTTCTATTAAAAATAGAAATGGCAATATAAAATTTATTTTCATAACTGAAAAATATATAGAATTGCCAGTGTAGATTTTTATCAGTTTGATCATCATAAAACTGTATACAGTGCTTGTTAGATCACTTCCCTCGTCCACAAACCATGGACGCTCTAAATTGACTGTATTGTGTGTTGTTTGTGTTGTTGAATTGTTTAACATATTAAAAATGTTAATATTAATGTGATAGTGAAATTAGATTATAAATATTCATTTATAATTTGAACGGTGAAAATTGGTTAAATTTCTTAACTAATAATTTATTTAAATAAAATGTTGTTTGAAAACCCCACACGGGTATTGGGATGATGTGTCCCAATATTTAGTTGTATGTCAATCGATGATTGACAGCCTGTGATGAATGTTATTTATTTATTTTAATGCTCACACAGTTGTAAATTTCACTTCGGTTGTGAATGGACTGTTTGTTGATTATTTATCATTATTGTGCACACATGCGATGTATGAAATCCATATAATCGAAATTATATGGAAATTGATTAAGTCGCATTCCGATTCAGAAACAAATAATGTTTTATTAAAAGGACGTTGTAGAATCTACGTTTTGTTGAAATAAGATAGTTGAAACCAAAATCTACATTTTTGTTGAAGTAAAATAGTTGAAACCAAAATATCATTTTTTTGTTGAAATGAAATAGTCAAAACAAATATAACATTTTTGTTAAATAGATTTGTGTTAAAACAAAAAATAACATTTTTGTTGAATAGATTTGTGCTAAAACAAAATTGTCAATTTTGTTTTGAATTAGATTATTGTAAATAAAATAAAGTTGTCACTTAATTTATTTTGTTAAAATAGGATTGTTAACAAAATGAAGTTGAACACTTTTATTCATTTTGTTGAAATAGAATTGTCAACAAAATAAAAGAATCATTTTTAATCATTTTGTTGAAATAGAATTGTCAACAAAATAAAAGGATCATATTATATAAAAGAACATGTTTATGTAAAGAACATGTTTATGTAATGAATCATATTTATATAAAGAATCATTTTTATATAAAAGAACATTTTGAAAGAAAATAACATTTTTATAGAAAAGAACAATTCTAACATTTTGTAATAGAACATTTTAATGTAAATGTAACATTTTAATGTAATTAAACATTTCAATGTAAAGAACATTTTAAAATAAAGAATAATTTAAAATAAAATATTCTAACAATAAAAATCACATTTTTATTGTATGTAAAGGAAATAAAATAATCGTTTGTTGAATTATATTTTTGTACAACAAAAATGTCATCTTTAAAATGTTAATAAAATAATCATTTGTTGAGTTATATTTTTATACATTAAAAATGTAATCCTTAACATGTTAGTGAAATTAAAAACAATCATTTGTTAAAGTATGATTTAGAATGTTAAAAATGAAATCTTTAACATGTTAGTGAAGTATAAAAATTATGATTTTGATGTCCGTCTTTGAATGGGCACAAAAATATAAAATATGAAGCTGGATTAAGTATAGAAACGCCATTTTAACCCGAATGGGTTTATCGATCGATTTTATTCATTTTATAATAATATCAAAAGAAGTGATTTCATTTAATATTTTGAAAATATTATCATTTTATCATTTTAAAGATATAGAATATTCAATTTTGATATAAAATTTGTAACGAACTGGGATTTTCGACCCAGAAAATCAACACAAAACCCATGTTAATTATCCAGGTATCGAACATTCCAGATCATTAATAGAAAGGAGTTAGAGGGTGAGAATAGATAAGATAGAAAATTAGAATAGAAGAGAAGAAGAAGAAAAGGAACACAATCAGAGTAAATACGAATCTTACAGTGGAACGAATAAAATATAATAAATAACATAACTTTGCAATAAAACAGTGTATATACATAAAATAACATTATCAGAGTGCAACCCTAACACATAGCGGATATAACAATAGCCATATAATCCTGTAGCCTCCTGCTTCAAGCTCCTCCAAGCATATCTGTAAATACCTGAACTACTTGACTGCCCGTACAAATTTGGGCACCCAAGAATTTAGGGAAAAACAAAGCAAAATAAACTCTGGGTCAGTCATGGGACTGGTGTGCGTAAAATCAAATCATCGGTTTAACTTTTCAAAATCCCTTTCAAAAGAAAAGATAATCGTAAGACCGATCCACACATGAACACGGACGGTTTTTACTTTACGATAACCCAAAACAGTTTTGGAAATCAATAATTCTCTGATGTTATAATAATGTCTAATCACAAGTAATTAATAATCTAGCAGAACGCTTGCATCTCACGTTCTACATATATAGTATACAAACAAAACCGCGGGCGCTTATTGGAGATTGGATTCCAACTATGACAAGGTATGGGACCACCCACCGATAGTGTATCTCTAGAGGCGAATACACTGGGTTCAACAAGAACGTCTTGCAACCCGGCCCACACATGACCGACCTGAGACGACCCGAACTTCCCCGTGAGGGAAAGCACGGATAGAATTGAGGACATGACAAAATAGAACGCGGACAGAAGAACATTTCATTGTATATTACAACAATTCCATCAGATACAAGAATATACAGAGTATAACTGAATAAATTACATTCAACAAATATCAGAGATTTAAATTACATTTAAATACATCGCAGCGGAAAATAATACAAAAGCACAACTAGAAGTGATACACGGATACAGAGCTTTCCAAGCATAGTTCCAGCTGTAAATCAGGACCCTGTGAATATAAATCTGCAAAACCAAAACTACTAGCTGCCCGTGTGGAAAATAGGGGCACCCAGAGTTTAGGTTAAAACAATAAACTCCAGGTCAGTCATGTGACTGGTGTGAGAACTAAAACAGTTATTTAAAACTTTACTTTAAAAGAGAGTAATTCAAGGGACCACGCCGTATAACACGGAACGAGTTTCCTCCCAAGAATACTAGTGCATATAATAAAACAACGCAATGCTCTTTGAAAAAATGAAGCTATTATAAGACCCAGGTCCCATCACACAATGCAACGCAAGCCGGAGGATAGGGTTTTCCCTTATAATAGCCAAATAATGCTTGATACGTTTAAAACAAATCATTTGATACTATCATAGGTGTATAGTGTCAAAACATTTTCAATCATAAATATCAATCATAGACGGCATGGGTACCATATATCATGTCGCCATACTAGTTCTACAATTAAAACCGCAATATCACGTATTGGAAATTGGATTTCCGTCATGAGCCGAGGCAAGGGGCAAGCTCCTCTCCGCGTTCGAGACACTCTAGCAAATGCCTCAGGACCCCACTATGATCCTTTGGAACCTCCAAGGCCAGTCCTCTCTTACTTTTGAGGATTGGCAATTCCTGAACACACGTTTCCCGGTCCTTACAGACCTATATCTGAGGCACCTCGTATCCAACAACCACACAGGTGAAAAGTATATAAATGTCAGGGCTGGTAGGTCACTGACACCACCATAGCTAGAAAGAAACGTCGTGCACTCCTTGGGTCCGTATCCCCTTTTTGACTCATACCGAGGTGTGAGGCTCGCAAATTCACGTTATACACAAAACTACGGCACACAGGTCGTGCTTTGATCATCAACCACAAGACTTTGCTTTTCAACAGAAGCCTTGATCAATTGCCACTTACGCGTGCCACACTGGCAATTCACTCCATGCGACTGATGTCCATCGATATACAACCTCTGAGCTCGTACGTCTCAGAGAAGGGCGTTAAGCAAGAGAATAAATTCTCCGCCGCCAAACAAATGTATATTTAATAGAGATCAATCAACACAGAATAAAATTCAATGTCAGACACACAATCCATTTACAAGTTCGTCCTGGATCTGAATGAAACCGGAGGCACTTTCCTCGCATATCCATCCATCTCCAAGTACGTCTGGACGATTACCAACTGTTTCCCTCATCCTGGGTGTACAGCCCAATCAAGATCATTAGTAATCACCCAAACGATGTGAAGACTTCCGGTCTTCGACCACCGTCTTCATCTTCGACATCTCGACGAATCGGTTATTCAGAATGGGTATAAACCCGGCCTTTCTGAATAACCCACGTATATGATAAACAAATATTACACAAACACAACAAACGCCTCGTTCCAATTCAGAATATTCTTTTTATTCACAAAATCACATTCTTAGGGAAAGGTTCCCATTAATTTTATCCAAGATTAATTCTTCTAAATTTATTCTTTAATCTTCCTTTGGATATCATTTCAAACTAGTCGGGATTAGCGAACCACACCAAAGTAATTATTTATTTTATTTCCCAATCCCAACCTATTCATCCCATGGAGCAAAACTGATAATACTCCATACCTAACACCACGGTGTTATCGGTAAAATTAATTACCATTTCACGTTCAAATCTAATTACAGATTTAACTATCGCTTTGGAGCAAAACTGGTGATACTCCACTCTCGATCACTTTTCAGATTTGATAATTTAAATTATCAATTCACATTTTAATCTAATTAAAGATTCATTAAAACTCCACTTAGTTTTAATCTTTTCAAAAATCAACATCCTGCCTTTAACTGGGTTAAAGAACCAATGTCATCTAAAACACGATTCACGATAAACCCATATCATATTTGATATTAAATAGAAGGCTCTGAATAGAAAATATATCGGCTTATATTCAATATCAAATTCTGAAACCAACATATATCGTATTGGAAATAACGATATAAAATATATCTTTCAAATTCCCATAACAATATCTGTATAGTCACGAAACCCAACATCGAAATATTCCGAAGATAATTTCGATTCAACTCCAGTCCAATTCACGTATTGGGAGTATTGATTATTTTTAAAATCACTTTCAAATTCAATTTATTTATTTCAAAAATAAATTGATTTTAATTCTAGTTCAAAACTAGTTCATTTCGATAAAAATCTATTTTTAACCTTTCAAATGTGGAATTTTTCAGCCCAATTTTTCCCAAATCATTTCTTATGATTTTACATGAATTATAGATATTTTTAATAATTTTATCAAGGCCCATACAGTCGATTTCCATCTACGGCCATCGAACTGCACTTACAGTGACCTTTTCCAAATTTGATTTGGACATAATTCCAAATCCAACCGTTAGATTTCAAATTTCTAATATTCATTGGAAAGCTCTTTTCGATACGAACCCAACGGTTCTGGTTTTTGGAGAATCCGACGGTCGGATCTCCCGCAACGTCAATTCGAAGTCAATGGTCGAAATTCACGAATTGCCGCGGCGCGGCGCGTTCTATTCAGGCCATTATATATATAATATATATTATATATATTTCGTCGATTTCCTTTTAAAACGTATTTTATAAATCGTTTTAAATTCGTTTCAAAAACAATTTCAACTTCATCTTCAATTTCAAATCGATTTGATTCCAATTCAATTCGAATTCATTTCAATTTTATTTAATTCGAATTCAAATTCGTTTCAATTCAATTCAAATTCTAATTCGTTTCAATTCAATTTCCATTTGAATTTACCTTCTATTTACTTTAATTCAAATTCATTTCAAATTGATTTCAATTCAATTTTAGTTCGTTTTAAATTTCATTCAAAACGATTTCAATTCGTTTTTAATTCAATTTCCATTTAATTCAATTTCCATTCATTTCTATTCAATTCGAATTCAAATTCACTTTCTATTCAATTCGAATTCATTTCAAATTGATTCAATTAAATTTCAATTTGAATTTTTAGTCTAATTTAATTTGAATTTCATTTCAAAATATTAAATTTTGAAATCACTTTTCAATATTCATTATAAAATCGATATAAATATCGTTCGCGTCAAAATAACGCATCTCTAACCCACACGGCTTTATATTTTTCAAAAACTTCTTTATTATATTCAACAAATGAATATTTATTCTGTTCAACACATGAATCTATATTTCTTTCAACACACGACTATTTTTGTTATGTAAAATATTTTATAAAATCATGGTATCTATCGTTTGATTTTTAATTAGACTCCACCGTGAAGTAGTTCTAATTTTAAATATGATGAAGATGTAAATTTTATTATTAAAATATTTTACTCAACACACGAATATTTTCAATACATGAACATCGTCAACACATGACAATTTTTATATTCAACACATAAATTTTCTTTTATAATATTCATTATTTCCCCGATTGGAATGAAGCCCAATCAATCACCATATAACGTTAATTATATGGGTTCCATACAACACATGTATATAATAGCAATGATAAACAATCAACCATCATCCAAAGTGCACCACACAACTGCATAAGCATCAAATATAACTAATTAACGCTTACACAGCCTGTCGACCAATCGATCGACATATAATTAAATAATTGGGATTAGTGTACGCCCAATATCATCCCAACACCCGTGTGGGGTTTCAAATCAACAAACACAGATTTTTATTTGTGCAGTTGGGCGATGTGTAAAATTTATCGTCCCAATCAATATCAGTCAAATCAGTGTATATAAACAAATCAGCCGATTTGTTTATAAATATTCATTTATTCACTTTCACGTTAAAAAATATATTTTTAACGATAACTAATTTATTTCAACTATCTACATTTATTATTGATTTCACATCAACATCACAAAAAAAATTTCACAACATATCAATCAAACAAACAAGCCATCCATGGTCTGTGGATGACGGGTGTCGGGTGCTACTAAGCACCGTCTGCATCCTAGTGTATATATATATAACTAAAAAAAGAAATTTGAGTGAGAAGTTCTCACCGAAAGCTATCCCAACTTCATGACACTTCATTTATAGAAATCTTCATCGTTCTCGCCTTTTTGTCACCTTCGTTGCCCGTATTCTCTACATATGTAAAAATCGAATTTTTACTTCGCTATTCAATATATAAAAATCGAATTTTTACTTTGCTATTCAATATATAAAAATCGAATTTTTACTTTGCTATTCAATATATAAAAATCGAATTTTTTACTTTGTTATTCAGTATATAAAAATCGAATTTTTACTTTGCTATTCAATATATAAAAATCGAATTTTTACTTTGCTATTCAATATATAAAAATCAAATTTTTACTTTGCTATTATATAGATAAAAATTCTATTTTTACATCGCTACTATATAGATAAAAATTCTATTTTTACACTGCTACTATATAGATAAAAATTTCGCCTTTTAATTCACTGTATATATAAAGGTGATATTTTTACTATCTTACCTATATAAAAATTACATTTTTACCATGCTAGTATACATATAAAAATCGGATTTTTATTTGTTAAAAATCGTATCTTTTATATGTTAAAAACATCGCCTTTTATTGTTTTTTTTTAAATCAAACCTTTTATGTATTATATAAAATAAAAATCTAATTTTCCTTAACCTAAAGATCTGGTTTTTATTCAATAGCAAAACTAATTTAACTAAGCATTAAAACTAATTTCAGTAAATAAACAAATTTAACTAAACTAAATTAAGGAAGAAAACTCACTGTTCGGAGGGCTGAGGGGCGCAGGCCGTCGGAGCCAGTCGGGGGGGGGGGATGTCGAGGTCGAGAGGGAGGAGGGCTGCGCGCGAGGCTGGGGTTGGCGCGGCGGATGTGGATTGGGCGCGTTCTATTCAAAAGAAGGGAGGAAAGGTGCGAGGACAGGGAGTTGGACAAGAAGGCGCGGAGAAGAAGAAGGGGGAGGGAGGCGGCGCCCTTGGAGGCCGATAGGGCGGCGATCGCTGGGAGGGGGGCTGAGCGCGATGCGCGATGGATTTAGGTTTTTTTTCTTTATTTTGTTTTTGAAATGAAATCGGGGTGGGGGGGCAAAGAAGGTAAGGGAAAATGGAAGGGGGAAATTTTATTTTATTATTTAATTCCAAAAAGGTACTTTTATTTTCGACCTCGATACGAGGCCCACCGCCTGTCGTCTATAGCTAATTACTCCCATTCCGAATACAATGGGATATGTATCGTAGGCTGATTCGATCGTTTCGACCAGTTTTCGTTGAAATCAACATATAACTCTATATATTGAATTTGAACACGCATTTAAATTTACCGGGGTCACATACTAACTCGAAAAATTGCAAAAAAATATTTTTTAGCTTCGTATTGACGATACGGTCATAACAAAACTAGTTTCGTCGAATTCTGAGACCGTTAGAAAAATGGCCATTTTCCAGTCGATTAAAATCAACTGAAACTGGTCAAACGCGTTTTCCTTCGCCACACTCACATATTGATTCGAAAAATTATGAAATTCGGAATCTAGCAGTAATTTGACATCACGGATCCAACAAAAGTGGTTTCGTCAAAATCCGAGGTCGTTTGCAAAATTCCCATTTTTGAGGGTCTGAATTCCATAACGACTATTCAGAATTTTCAATTGGACATATCTTTTGATTCCCGCTATGAAATTTCAATTTTCCGGATTCGTTGGAAAGATATTCTCAAATAGATCCTATTATTTTTGGTTTCACTAAAATCTGGTTTGTTTTGCACCCGGTACATTCAATTGAATTTTGAAATCGAATTATCGAACTACCGCGCCATTTTCAATTCTATTTATAATTATATATAATTGTTTATATTCTAACGACGACGTATATAATATATACGTTTGAATTCTATTCAAAATAAATTCCTCATCGATATTATTTAAAATAATTCATTTTAAATGTTCAAAATTCGCTAAAATTGCCAAAATAAAAATTTTAAACTGGCCCGGATTTTCGGGTTGTTACAATCTCCCCCACTTAAAACTTTTCGTCCCCGAAAAGGAAAAAAGTCGAAAGTGGTTTGATTAATCAACTCTACGTTCGATCTGGCTTCCATTCTCCAGCTTTTCAGTTTCTGAGAATTTTCAAATTCTTCAAAAATTTGGCTAACACCCTAAATTTTCGAAAAATTTCGCCATAACCTCCCCTGCACCGTGAGCCACGGGAAAATCCCGAAATTGCCATACAGGCCTTCTGATCTCAAAAAGAAAAAGAAAAAGCCAAGCGGCTAGCCAATCGGCTCATAAAATCATCATCACCCAAACAAAACAGTAAATTATATAGTAAACATGTACCTATTTGTCGGGCAAACAAATTTTATTCTCTGCTCTAGCCTCCTTGCTATGACCTGTTCAGTGTAAGTACATGTATATGCAAGCAAATCCGACCAATTTTCAATACAATTCAATATGTGATTCAATTAGGATAAATGGTTCAAAATTATCAAACAAATAAACAACCAACACAAACATCAATTAATTAGTGAATTAACGTTTCAAATTCATAAATTTGATATATATATATATATATATATATATATATATATATATATATATATACAGAAAATCATGTTTTTGATGCCAATTCACAACAATGTATTCTAGCTATATTTTGGTTCTCACACCAGTCTAATGGAAATATATAGAAATCACACCTTCGAAACTCGAATATGAATACTGATGATGATGCACCATCATCAGAATCATCCCCGGATATCTAGAATGTGATTCTATATCTACCCAGTATATTAAACTTCGAATATACGTTCATGACGCGTATACACGAAATCTCTATATATTGGATTGTCCATATTCAAAATAAATAAATAATCAAATACGTTTTAAAATGAATTAAATTTTCAAAACAATATTGTTTTCATTTGAAAAAAATACCCTTCACACTCATTCTAGGATACTACTGATCCTATCTCTAACGAGTCATTCTAATTGGATATTACTAATCCAATATCTGATGAATTCTTTCGTATGGTTCTAATGTGTCTTGTTCTCGAGCTCTGATACCAAACTGAGACGACCCGAACTTCCCCATGAGGGAAAGCACGGATAGAATTGAGGACAAGACAAAATAGAACGCAGACGGAAGAACATTTCATTGTATATTACAACAATTCCATCAGATACAAGAATATACAGAGTATAACTGAATAAATTAAATTCAACAAATATCAGAGATTTAAATTACATTTAAATACATCGCAGCGGAAAATAATACAAAAGCACAACTAGAAGTGATACACGGATACAGAGCTTTCCGAGTATCGTTCCAGCTGTAAATTAAGACCATGTGAATATAAATCTGCAAAACCAAAACTACTAGCTGCCCGTGTGGAAAATAGGGGCACCCAGAGTTTAGGTTAAAACAATAAACTCCAAGTCAGTCATGTGACTGGTGTGAGAACTAAAACAGTTATTTAAAACTTTACTTTAAAAGAGAGTAATTCAAGGGACCACGCCGTATAACACGGAACGAGTTTCCTCCCAAGAATACTAGTGCATATAACAAAATAACGCAATGCTCTTTGGAAAAATGAAGCTATTATACGACCCAGGTCCCATCACACAATGCAACGCAAGCCGGAGGATAGGGTTTTCACTTATAATAGCCAAATAATGCTTGATACGTTTAAAACAAATCATTTGATACTATCATAGGTGTATAGTGTCAAAACATTTTCAATCATAAATATCAATCATATACGGCATGGGTACCATATATCATGTCGCCATACTAGTTCTACAATTAAAACCGCAATATCACGTATTGGAAATTGGATTTCCGTCATGAGCCGAGGCAAGGGGCAAGCTCCTCTCCGCGTTCGAGACACTCTAGCAAATGCCTCAGGACCCCACTATGATCCTTTGGAACCTCCAAGGCCAGTCCTCTCTTACTTCTGAGGATTGGCAATTCCTGAACACACGTTTCCCGGTCCTTACAGACTTATATCCGAGGCGCCTCGTATCCAACAACCACACAGGTGAAAAGTATATAAATGTCAAGGCTGGTAGGTCACTGACACCACCATAGCTAGAAAGAAACGTCGTGCACTCCTTGGGTCCGTATCCCCTTTTTGACTCATACCGAGGTGTGAGGCTCGCGAATTCACGTTATACACAAAGCTATGCCATACAGGCCGTGCTTTGATCATCAACCACAAGACTTTGCTTTTCAACAGAAGCCTTGATCAATTGCCACTTACGCGTGCCACACTGGCAATTCACTCCATGCGACTGATGTCCATCGATATACAACCTCTGAGCTCGTACGTCTCAGAGAAGGGCGTAAAGCAAGAGAATAAATTCTCCTCCGCCAAACAGATGTATATTTAATAGAGATCAATCAACACAGAATAAAATCCAATGTCAGACACACAATCCATTTACAAGTTCGTCCTGGGTCTGAACGAAACCAGAGGCACTTTCCTCGCATATCCATCCATCTCCAAGTACGTCTGGACGATCACCAGCTGTTTCCCTCATCCTGGGTGTACAGCCCAATCAAGATCATCAGTAATCACCCAAACGATGTGAAGACTTCCGGTCTTCGACCACCGTCTTCATCTTCGACATCTCGTCGAATCGGTTATTCAGAATGGGTATAAACCCGGCCTTTCTGAATAACCCACGTATATGATAAACAAATGTTACACAAACACAACAAACGCCTCGTTCCAATTCATAATATTCTTTTTATTCACAAAATCACATTCTTAGGGAAAGGTTCCCATTAATTTTATCGAAGATAAATTCTTCTAAATTTATTCTTTAATCTTCCTTTGGATATCATTTCAAACTAGTCGGGATTAGCGAACCACACCGAAGTAATTATTTATTTTATTTCCCAATCCCAACCTATTCATCCCATGGAGCAAAACTGGTAATACTCCATACCTAACACCACGGTGTTATCGGTAAAATTAATTACCATTTCACGTTCAAATCTAATTACAGATTTAACTATCGCTTTGGAGCAAAACTGGTGATACTCCACTCTCGATCACTTTTCAGATTTGATAATTTAAATTATCAATTCACATTTTAATCTAATTAAAGATTCATTAAAACTCCACTTAGTTTTAATCTTTTCAAAAATCAACATCCTGCCTTTAACTGGGTTAAAGAACCAATGTCATCTAAAACACGATTCACGATAAACCCAAATCATATTTGATATTAAATACAAGGCTCTGAATAGAAAATATATCGGCTTATATTCAATATCAAATTCTGAAACCAACATATATCGTATTGGAAATAACAATATAAAATATATCTTTCAAATTCCCATAACAATATCTGTATAGTCACGAAACCCAACATCAAAATATTCCGAAGATAATTTCGATTCAACTCCAGTCCAATTCACGTATTGGGAGTATTGATTATTTTTAAAATCACTTTCAAATTCAATTTATTTATTTCAAAAATAAATTGATTTTAATTCTAGTTCAAAACTAGTTCATTTCGATAAAAATCTATTTTTAACCTTTCAAATGTGGAATTTTTCAGCCCAATTTTTCCCAAATCATTTCTTATGATTCTACACGAATTATAGATATTTTTAATAATTTTATCAAGGCCCGTACAGTCGATTTCCATCAACTGCCATCGAACTGCACTTACAGTGACCTTTTCAAAACTTGATTTGGACATATATCCAAATCCAACCATTAGATTTCAAATTTCTAATATTCATTGGAAAGCTCTTTTCGATACGAACCCAACGATTATGGTTTTAGGAGAATCCGACGGTCGGATCTCCCGCAACATCAATTCGAAGTCAATGGTCGAAATTCACGAATTGTCGCGGCGCGGCGCGTTCTATTCAGGCCATTATATACATAATATATATATATATATATATATTATATATATATTTCGTCGATTTCCTTTTAAAACGTATTTTATAAATCGTTTTAAATTTGTTTCGAAAACAATTTCAACTTCATCTTCAATTTCAAATCAATTTGATTTCAATTCAATTCGAATTCATTTCAATTTTATTTAATTCAAATTCAAATTCGTTTCAATTCAATTCAAATTCTAATTCGTTTCAATTCAATTTCCATTTGAATTTACCTTCTATTTACTTTAATTCGAATTCATTTCAAATTGATTTCAATTCAATTTTAGTTCGTTTTAAATTTCATTCAAAACGTTTTCAATTCGTTTTTAATTCAATTTCGATTTAATTCAATTTCCATTCATTTCTATTCAATTCGAATACAAATTCACTTTCTATTCAATTCGAATTCATTTCAAATTGATTCAATAAAATTTCAATTTGAATTTTTAGTCTAATTTAATATGAATTTCATTTCAAAATATTAAATTTTGAAATCACTTTTCAATATTCATTATAAAATGAATAAAATCGATATAAATATCGTTCGCGTCAAAATAACGCATCTCTAATCCACACGACTTTATATTTTTCAAAAACTTCTTTATTCTATTCAACAAATGAATATTTATTCTGTTCAACACATGAATCTATATTTCTTTCAACACACGACTATTTTTGTTATGTAAAATATTTTATAAAATCATGGTATCTATCGTTTGATTTTTAATTAGACTCCACCGTGAAGTAGTTCTAATTTTAAATATGATAAAGATGTAAATTTTATTATTAAAATATTTTACTCCACACACGAATATTTTCAACACATGAAAATCGTCAACACATGACTATTTTTATATTCAACACATAAATTTTCTTTTATAATATTCATTATTTTCCCGATTGGAATGAGGCCCAATCAATCACCATATAACGTTAATTATATGGGTTCCATACAACACATGTATATAATAGCAATGATAAACAATCAACCATCATCCAAAGTGCACCACACAACTGCATCAGCATCAAATATAACTAATTAACGCTTACACAGCCTGTCGACCAATCGATCGACATACAATTAAATAATTGGGATTAGTGTACGCCCAATATCATCCCAACACCCGTATGGGGTTTCAAATCAACAAACACAGATTTTTATTTGTGCAGTTGGGCGATGTGTAAAATTTATCGTCCCAATCAATATCAGTCAAATCAGTGTATATAAACAAATCGACCGATTTGTTTATAAATATTCAGTTATTCACTTTCACGTTAAAAATTATATTTTTAATGATAATTAATTTATTTCAACTATGTACATTTATTATCGATTTCACATCAACATCACAAACAAATTTTCACAACATATCAATCAAACAAACAAGCCATCCATGGTCTGTGGATGACGGGTGTCGGGTGCTACTAAGCACCATCTGCATCCTAGTGTATATATATATAACTAAAAAAAGAAATTTGAGTGAGAAGTTCTCACCGAAAGCTATCCCAACTTCACGACACTTCATTTATAGAAATCTTCATCGTTCTCGCCTTTTTGTCACCTTCGTTGCCCGTATTCTCTATATATGTAAAAATCAAATTTTTACTTCGCTATTTAATATAAAAAAATCGAATTTTTACTTTGCTATTCAATATATAAAAATCGAATTTTTACTTTGCTATTCAATATATAAAAATCGAATTTTTACTTTGCTATTCAATATATAAAAATCGAATTTTTACTTTGCTATTCAATATATAAAAATCGAATTTTTACTTTTCGATTATATATATAAAAATTCTATTTTTTACATCGCTACTATATAGATAAAAATTCTATTTTTACACTACTACTATATAGATAAAAATTTCGCCTTTTAATTCACTACATATATAAAGGTGATATTTTTACTATCTTACCTATATAAAAATTACATTTTTACCATGCTAGTATACATATAAAAATCGAATTTTTATTTGTTAAAAATCGTATCTTTTATATGTTAAAAACATCGCCTTTTATTGTTTTTTTTAAATCAAACCTTTTATGTATTATATAAAATAAAAATCAAATTTTCCTTAACCTAAAGATCTGGTTTTTATTCAATAGCAAAACTAATTTAACTAAGCATTAAAACTAATTTCAGTAAATAAACAAATTTAACTAAACTAAATTAAGGATGAAAACTCACTGTTCGGAGGGCTGAGGGGCGCAGGCCGTCGGAGCCAGTCGGGGGGAGGGGCGATGTCGAGGTCGAGAGGGAGGAGGGATGCGCGCGAGGCTGGGGGTGGCGCTGCTTCTCCATGGCGCGGCGGATGTTGATTGGGCGCGTTCTATTCAGAAGAAGGGAGGAAAGGAGCAAGGACAGGGAGTTGGAGAAGAAGGCGCGGAGAAGAAGAAGGGGGAGGGAGGCGGCGCCCTTGGAGGCCGATGGGGCGGTGATCGCGGGGAGGAGGGGAGGTGGCTGAGCGCGATGGATTTAGTTTTTTTTTCTTTATTTTGTTTTTGAAATGAAATGGGGGGGGGGGGGGGGGCAGAGAAGGTAAGGGAAGAGGGAAGGGGGGAAATTTTATTTTATTTAATTATTTAATTCCAAAAAGGTACTTTTATTTTTGACCTCGAAACGAGGCCCACCGCCTGTCGTCTATAGCTAATTACACCCATTCCGAACACATTGGGATATGTATCGTAGGCTGATTCGATCGTTTCGATCAGTTTTCGTTGAAATCAACATATAACTCTATATATTGAATTTGAACACGCATTTAAATTTACCGGGGTCACATACTAACTCGAAAAATTGCAGAAAAATATTTTCTAGCTTCGTATTGACGATACGGTCATAACAAAACTAGTTTCGTCGAATTCTGGGACCGTTAGAAAAATGAAACTGGTCAAACGCGTTTTCCTTCGCCACGCTCACATATTGATTCGAAAAATTATGAAATTCGGAATCTAGCAGTAATTTGACATCACAGATCCAACAAAAGTGGTTTTGTCGAAATCCGAGGTCGTTTGCAAAATTCCCATTTTTGAGGGCCTGAATTCCATAGCGACTATTCAGAATTTTCAATTGGACATATCTTTTGATTCCCGCTATGAAATTTCAATTTTCCGGATTCGTTGGAAAGATATTCTCAAATAGATCCTATTATTTTTGCTTTCACTAAAATCCGGTTTGTTTTGCACCCGGTACATTCAATTGAATTTTGAAATCGAATTATCGAACTACCGCGCCATTTTCAATTCTATTTATAATTATATATAATTATTTATATTCTAACGACGACGTATATAATATATACGTTCGAATTCTATTCAAAATAAATTCCTCATCGATATTATTTAAAATAATTTATTTTAAATGTTCAAAATTCGCTAAAATTGCCAAAATAAAAATTTTAAACTGGCCCAGATTTTCGGCTTGTCACACGACCACTCATTTCTCTTGAGTGTATCGAATGTACACCACCAACGGTTGGGAGCTACCCACCGTCTTCCCGAAAAGGGACAACATCGATAATAAATAAAAGAATGAAATGGATTTTCTCTAGATAGGTGATATACACCCTAATGGGAGCGACCCACTTAGCCATGCTGCCTGCCCGATTTCTGTCATTTCCTGGTTGATGAGGCTTGAGGTCATAACATATCTTTGACAGATCATACATTCATTTACTTTGAATGTCATATAGTCATACCCGTCAAATCACAAATTGATTTCTCCAAAAATACCACGGTTATAAAGCTAAGAGAAATGAATTCCTCCGCCACCAAACGTAAGTACATTTGAAGAGATCAACTTACGTGATCCGTTAGATATACTATGTCAGATATTCGTCCATTCACGTTTGTCCTGGGGCTGGACAAACCGAAGGCACTATTCTGTAAACAGGATAGTCCTTGCATAACTCCCTCTTCAATATTTGATCGCAACGCTAACGTCTATACAGAGTGGTTTTCAGATAATATATCTGATCCTGGTCTCTCCGTATTGACGACGATAAAATGGTTAAAACTTCGATAGTCGGTGATTTAACTATCAAAGAAAAATAGGTGTACAACCAACGATATTATTTCTAAATGGAAATTCTATCGATCAATCATCAATCCACATTTATCTCTTTTAATTAAATTAATCATTTATTTATTCATTTCCCATTTCTATATACTTGTAAATTCTTACTTTCTAAGTTTAGAAAATATACGTCATCAATCATTGGAAAACATTTCCATCTCTGTTTCACATATCACTGTTCCAGTATTCTTTCTCATCAACATTTCATTTTCTATGATTAGAAAATATCTCTGATTATATTTGGAAAATGTTTCCAAAATTTATTCATTTGATTTAAACAGATGTTTAAATAAAACATCACTAAGCCAATTTAAACCATTAACTAAGTTCATTAAATCCACCTTTACTATCAAACTTTAACTATTCCTTAGTTAAAAACGAAGCCAATCAAGTTAGGGTATAATTACCTCTCAGACCTTAACCGAACAACATTTCTAACCTCGAAATAGACAAAGTTCACCTATTACACCTTTAACACTTTCTTACGTAGCTTGGATTCTATTTACGAATCTACTTCAAAAATCATTTGATTATAACGCTAGTGATATAATTTCATGCTTTCGAATATATGTATTAACTTAAATATAACTTTTCTTTATTAATTTGGATAATTAAACAAACAACTAGTTTATTAACAAATAAGTAAAAACTTGATTTGAAACGGAAAGTAAATATCACTTTCCTCAATTCGATATAACCGAATTCCAATTTATAATTCACTCTCGAATAATCACTATTCGATAACTCTCTTTCGAATAAACTATATTGGATAACTCTTTCTTCGAATAACTATATTCGGTAATCTCCCTTGAATGATTTACATTCGATTAATTCTCTTCGAATGATTTACATTCAATTTATTCTCTTCGAATGATTTACATTCGATTAATCTCCTTTAATTCTATTCGAATAAACTATTTCGAATAACTACTTTAATTCTATTCGAATAACAATGTCTGTTTTAACTTTATTTCGAATGGCTAATATTTGATTTAACTCCATTCACTTGACTCTAGATCGCAGCGATCACAATGGTTACGCCTGATTCCCTCAGGAAACATCCGACCGCCGTAGGCTATCTGCAGCCCTGCGAATTACGCTAGCAGCCGTTCGAAATGGCAACTCATCCTGAATAACTAAGTTTAACTAACTCTATCTCTAATAACTATATTCAATCAACTCTAATTGAATAACTAATATTAAATAATTCTAATTCAATTAACTATGTTCAGTTAACTCTAATTGATTAACTCCTTTGATTCACTCTACATTTATTCAGATTAAATATCGATGTTGAAATCGTTTCTTACTTCTCTATATAAGTCCTGACTTATATATCCTATTTATACAATGATAAATATTTCGTTTAATATATAAAATATTATTTATAAATTTATCTTCTTACGTTATCTGTGAAAAACAGATTTTATTTAATTTTTTTTGCTTTAAATCTATATCAAGTTATGCCTGTGTGCAAAGCACGGGTCTAAACCTTTCAAATGTAAAATTCTCCTTTTATACAATTCTACTCACTTTTCCAGTATTTCCTTTTAAAATCAATTTATTTACCAAATAATTCCCCTTTTGATAATTCTATTTATTCTATAAAATATTTTCTATTTATAAAATCTATTGATTTTATAAGTAATTCCTTTGATAATCTAACTATTTTCTCTTTCTCTATTTACTTTACACATATTTCCCCTTTTTATTCTATTTATTTTTCAAATAAATATCCCTTTTCAATTCTATTTGTAAATGGTTACAAATATTTATTTTTTTCAATCCTATCTATTTGATTAACAAAAAAATATTCCTTTTTAGTCTATATATTTTATAAACAAATATTTCCTTTTTATAAAATCTTTTGATTTTATAAATATTTCTTTTTCAATACAACATTGAAAAATTACCTTTTTAACATTCCAGTATTCCTTATGGTATTTATCGTACCATATAGCAATGATCAGTATCATTCCAACATACAAAATCAACAATAGATTTTATATCCCATCATATAACACAATATATAAAAAAACAGTAAAATAAATGTTGAGGAACCCAGTTGGGTCCCTCCGACCTGTTTCCCTGCATCCACAGATGTTAAACAATAAAATGAACATCAAATTTCATTTTACTGTGAAATATTCTGCTAAACAGAATCAATATTTGATTAATGATTTATATCTATATCGTTATCTATATTTTTTAATCAACTGACCAGCAATTCAACCAAACAGCCAACACACAGCAAACAACCATTATATCAGTTATAAAAATACGTTATAAAAATATAACTGAGAAGAGTTAGTGAATTTTACTCACACTGGACGGTTATCGTTAAATAACGATAATTGGTCATTGATTTGATTCAGGCATTTAATTTCACCATATATCCAAACGAGCCTCAATTCACTCCCGGTCAGTTCCATGGTGTAGCCATCGTCCATACGATCCCAACGGATCTTGTTTCGCTCAATTCTGATCATGTACGCAGAATTTATTAATATTACAAGTTTTGTGCACATATAAAGGTTTTTCACTATATAGATTAAATAATTTAATCAATCCTTAATCACCTTCCTTTAATTCCTCCATCACGTTAAACCGCTAATATCCCTTTTTCATCTCCAGTAAACCCAACCGGATTCCTGTTTGCTTTTGCCGACTTCTCCTCCATTGTTTCACAACCAAAATCCACCATTATTAACCAATAATTCGGATTATACTAATTATTGTTAAAACAAATCATTTGTTAATTAAAATAACTTACGCACTAATCCTTCTTCTTCCTGGACGAACTTCCACACTCACCCCCCTTTAACATCCATTAACGCCACCTTCTACGATCCTTATCCCATCCATACACCACAATTTAACCAACCGATATCACCACTCGCATCTTCGGTTTCCATCTCGACTTCGAGTATCTCTCGCTGGCCCACTTTGGTTCGAGCGACACTTTATGTCACGAAATCACTCCAGATCTTCCCAAATCTAACAAATCGATACCCTAACCGCAAAACAAACCTCAAATGGAAATCAAACTCCCTAAATCATTCACTGCGATCAACCCTAACTCCCGCTACATATTTTCCAGTGACTCAGAACCGAACCCATCAAAACTGAGGTGAACGCGAAGAGCTAGCTGTACTGATCTCAGATATATTGGTATAAGGATTTATAGCTTTCTATTTGATTTGTAGGAATAAAATTTTAGGATTTTCTTTTGGGTTTGGAGAGAAACCGCTGACGGCGCAATATTTTGATCAATGAAGAAAGTGAGTTTAGGTTTAGAAAGTTTAAGGTATTATATAGGGTAGTTTTATTATTTTTTTATTCGATTATTCTATTTTATTTTAAGCAATCGCTGTTTACATTTGTCCTCTAAAATTCCTGTGATCACATAGGATACCCAAAAATCACGAAACTGGACATGTAGCTACAGTTTGACATTGCAGACCCAACGAAACTGGTTTCGTCGAATTCCGACTCCGTTCGCTCACACATCGTATTTTTAACTGTCAAAATATCGACTGTTTTCACTCTAAAAATCTGTACGGCCACACAGTGACTTCAAAAATCGTGGAAATTGAAATCCAACAATAATTTAATATTACAGATCCAATAAAATTAGTTTCGTCGAAGTCTGAGGTCATTTGAAAAACTGGCTATTTTTAAAGTTCTAAATAACCCAATTAAATATATAAATATATTTAAAAACAATTAAATTTAATATTTAAAAATAAATATTACCATATATATTCACACTAGAATACCATACAGCTCCACTGGGATTTGTAACTCGATATTTCAAAATTCCCAGTTATATCGATATTCGATTTATATTAAAAATCCTTTTATAATATAAATAAATCGATATAAATTATAAAGGAATTCCACAACGACTTTTCTAAAATTTGATTTGGGCATATATCAAAATCTACACGATGAAATCCTGATTTTTCTCTTCCACTAGAAAAATATACTTCACCAGTTCCTAACGTTTCTTGTTTCACAGAAATCCGATTTAAAATGGACCCTGTACATTCAATTGAAGTTCAAATCGGCAAATAGTGAATTGCCGCACCATTTTGAGCTCGATTTTAATTATATTATAATTATACGTTCAAACTGTCGTTCAAATAATATATTCGTTATTCTGATTCAATTTTAAACTGAATTAAATATCATAGTTGATCCCATTCACACCATATCACCATTTCAGCAAATTCTGATTATTTCAGAATTTAAATATATTATTATATTATTTATTTTAATTAAATATTAAATAATATTTAATTCACTACCATTTAACATTCTAATTCATATTTTAAGTAATTAAATAAATTAATTATTATACTATAGAAATGTGGGTCATTACATTCTTCCCCCCTTAAAATATTTTCGTCCTCGAAATTGCTAAGGTAGAGAATAAACTCTATTGACTAGTACAAATTATTGGTTTACCTTACCCACTTTAATTTCAACTGAACCAATTTGGTTTCAATTAAATATTTATTTATTTCTACTAACGAAAATTTTCAAAAATCCTGAAAATTTTCTAACTCCCGAAATTTTCGAAAAATTTCACCAGCACCTCCCTTGTACCGGTCAATAGTTCAAACCCCAACTCGCCTCTCTATGCCTTCTCCAATCCAAAAGAAAATCAAACAGCCAAGCGGCTTGCCAAATCGGCCCATAAATCACCAAATCCATAAAAATAAACGTGTACCTTTTTGTCGGGCATATCATTACATCCTTTTATTCTGCTGCCAATTCAGCATATACCAATGTCATCCCAATCAATCTCTAATCATCTATTCTCAAATCCAATCGTCTCTCATTCTCAATCTCAAATTCCATTACCAATTTCAACTCTTACATACCCGTCCAATATATTTACACAAATTCATAACTCACAACTTCAACTTTATTAGATATCGTTCTATTTCAACTCAGTTTCCCCTTACTGGTTTTAATTCAATTTCAATTTTCTTTCGCCAATTTTCTTTAAATTTGTTTTTAATTCAGACAATCTTTTCCTGGGAGTTATAAATAACTTTGCTTTTCACAAAAAATCAAATATTTCCCTTTTGAGATTCAAACAACTTGTTTTCCTCAAAATAATTCAACATAAAATCTTGGTAGTAATCCATCACTTAGGACTCTAAAGTGAACATTGATGATGTGGCCAACGTCATCAGAGTTATTTTCCAGTTATCAAAGTGAGTTCAATACTATATCACTCTAAAAACCATTTTTAAACGATTTCAATTTGAAATCTTTTTCAAAATATCATTCACGATGCTTGTAAACAAATTAAAATCTCCCAGGATCTTAAATTTCTTATATTTAACTCAAATCCCTTTATAAACATTTTTCCCAGTTTTCATAATTTTAATTCCAATCCTTATTTAATTCAGATTTAATTAATCTGCTTTTATATTATACGAGCTCAAATTGGTTATTTATATACCCATTTCAATTATAATCAACCAACACATCCAATATACTATAATAATTCGAATATAAATATTTTCTTTATATTGAAATATACTTTGGATAAAATTATCTCATTTACCCTCTTTCAAAACATACTGTGTCGGTTTATCGTATTTGAGTGTTTAGAAACTCCTATCGATACAGTGGATCAAACTGATCGACCAAAATTCATAAACAATTCAATCAATAAATCTCCACAATATAAAACCATTTTTATAAAATCTACAAATACGTTCACTTGTATATATACACTCAACTCAATCTAGGGCATTTTTAACCCCATCTCTACTGAGTCACGCCACAGAGCGAAGGTAACCACTTAACCTTCAGCTCTGATACCACTGTAATGAACTGGGATTTTCGACCCAGAAAATCAACACAAAACCAATGTTAATTATTCAGGTATTGAACATTCCAGATCATTAATAGAAAGAAGTTAGAGGGTGAGAATAGATAAGATAGAAAATTAGAATAGAAGAAGAACACAATCAGAGTAAATACGAACCTCACAGCGGAACGAATAAAATATAATATATAACATAACTTTGCAATAAAACAGTTTATATCAGAGTACAACCCTTACACACAACGGAAATAACAATAGCCATATAATCCTGAAGCCTCCGGCTTCAAGCTCCTCCAAGCATATCTGTAAAGATCTGAACTACTTGACAGCCCAAACAAATTTAGGCACCCAAGAGTTTAGGGAAAAACAAAGCAAAATAAACTCTGGGTCAGTCATGGGACTGGTGTGAGTAAACTCAAATCATCGGTTTAACTTTTCAAAATCCATTTCAAAAGAAAAGATAATCGTAAGACCGATCCATACATAAACACAGACGGTTTTTACCTTACGATAACCCAAAACAGTTTTGGAAATCAATACTTCTCTGATATAATAATAATGTCTAATCACAAGTAATTAACAATCTAGCAGAACACTTGCATCTCACGTTCTAGATATATAGTATACAAACAAAACCGCGGGCGCTTATTGGAGATTGGATTCCAACTATGACAAGGTATGGGACCACCCGCCGATAGTGTATCTCTAGAGGCGAATACAATGGGTTCAACAAGAACGTCTTGCAACCCGGCCCACACATGACCGACCACTCATTTCTCTTGAGTGTATCGAATGTATACCACCAACGGTTGGGAGCTACCCACCGTCTTCCCGAAAAGGGACAACGTCGATAATAGATAAAAGAATGAAATGGATTTTCTCTAGATAAATGATATACACCCTAACGGGAGCGACCCACTTAGCCATGCTGCCTGCCCGATTTCTGTCATTTCCTGGTTGGTGAGGCTTGAGGTCATAACGTATCTTTGACAGATCATACATTCATTTACTTTGAATGTCACATAGCCATACCCGTTAAATCACAAATTGATTTCTCCAAAAATACCACGGGTATAAAGCTAAGAGAAATGAATTCCTCTGCCACCAAACGTAAGTACATTTGAAGAGATCAACTTACGCGATCCGTTAGATATACTATGTCAGATATTCGTCCATTCACGTTTGTCCTGGGACTGGACAAACCGAAGGCACTATTCTGTAAACATGATAGTCCTTGCATAACTCCCTCTTCAATATTTGATCGCAACGCTAACGTCTATACAGAGTGGTTTTCAGATAATATATCTGATCCTGGTCTCTCCGTATTGACGATGATAAAATGGTCAAAACTTCGATAGTCGGTGATTTAACTATCAAAGAAAAATAGGTGTACAACCAACGATATTCTTTCTAAATGGAAATTCTATCGATCAATCATCAATCCACATTTATCTCTTTTAATTAAATTAATCATTTATTTATTCATTTCCCATTTCTATATACTTGTAAATTCTTACTTTCTAAGTTTAGAAAATATACGTCATCAATCATTGGAAAACATTTCCATCTCTGTTTCACATATCACTGTCATTCCAGTATTCTTTCTCATCAACATTTCATTTTCTATGATTAGAAAATATCTCTAATTATATTTGGAAAATGTTTCCAAAATTTATTCATTTGATTTAAACAGATGTTTAAATAAAACATCACTAAGCCAATTTAAACCATTACACTCATTAACTAAGTTCATTAAATCCACCTTCACTATCAAACTTTAACTATTCCTTAGTAAAAAACGAAGCCAATCAAGTTAGGGTATAATTACCTCTCAGACCTTAACCGAACAACATTTCTAACCTCGAAATAGACAAAGTTCACCTATTAAACCTTTAACACTTTCTTACGTAACTCGGATTCTATTTACGAATCCACTTCAAAAATCATTTGATTATAACGCTAGTGATATAATTTCATGCTTTCGAATATATGTATTAACTTAAATATAACTTTTCTTTATTAATTTGGATAATTAAACAAACAACTAATTTATTAACAAATAAGTAAAAACTTGATTTGAAACGGAAAGTAAATATCACTTTCCTCAATTCGATATAACTGAATTCCAATGTATAATTCACTCTCGAATAATCACTATTCGATAACTCTCTTTCGAATAAACTATATTGGATAACTCTTTCTTCGAATAGCTATATTCGATAATCTCCCTTGAATGATTTACATTCGATTATTTCTCTTCGAATGATTTACATTCAATTTATTCTCTTCGAATGATTTACATTCAATTAATCTCCTTTAATTCTATTCGAATAAACTATTTCGAATTACTCCTTTAATTCTATTCGAACAACAATGTCTGTTTTAACTTTATTTCGAATGGCTAATATTCGATTTAATTCCATTCGCTTGACTCTAGATCGCAGCGATCACAATGGTTACGCCTGATTCCCTCAGGAAACATCCGACCGCCGTAGGCTATATGCAGCCCTGCGAATTACGCTAGCAGTCGTACGAAATGGCAACTCATCCTGAATAACTAAGTTTAACTAACTCTATCTCTAATAACTATATTCAATCAACTCTAATTGAATAACTAATATTAAATAATTCTAATTCAATTAACTATGTTCAGTTAACTCTAATTTATTAACTCCTTTGATTCACTCTACATTTATTCAGATTAAATATCGATGTTGAAATCGATTCTTACTTCTCTATATAAGTCCTGACTTATATATCCTACTTATACAATGATAAATATTTCATTTAATATATAAAATATTATTTATAAATTTATCTTCTTACTAAATTTAATAATTTCATGCTTTCGAATATATGTATTAACTTAAATATAACTTTTCTTTATTAATTTGGATAATTAAACAAACAACTAATTTATTAACAAATAAGTAAAAAATTGATTTGAAACGAAAAGTAAATATCACTTTCCTTAAATCGATATAATCGAATTCCAATGTATAATTCACTCTCGAATAATCACTATTCGATAATTCTCTTTCGAATAAACTATATTGGATAACTCTTTCTTCGAATAACTATATTCGATAATCTCCCTTCGAATGATTTACATTCGATTAATTCTCTTCGAATGATTTACATTCAATTTATTCTCTTCGAATGATTTACATTCGATCAATCTCCTTTAATTCTATTCGAATAAACTATTTCGAATAACTCCTTTAATTCTATTCGGATAACTATGTATGTTTTAACATTATTTCGAATGGCTAATATTCGATTTAACTCCATTCGCTTGACTCTAAATCGCAGCGATCACAATGGTTACGCCTGATTCCCTCAGGAAACATCCGACCGTCGTAGGCTATCTACAGCCCTGCGAATTACGCTAGCAGTCGTACAAAATGGCAACTCATCCTGAATAACTATGTTTAACTAACTCTATCTCAAATAACTATATTCAATCAAATCTAATTGAATAACTAATATTAATTAAATTCTAATTCAATTAACTATTTTCAGTCAACTCTAATTAATTAACTCCTTTGATTCACTCTACATTTATTCAGTTTAAATATCGATGTTGAAATCGATTCTTACTTCTCTATATAAGTCCTGACTTATATATCCTATTTATACAATGATAAATATTTCATTTAATTTATAAAATATTATTTATAAATT
The DNA here is from genome assembly GCA_030737875.1 of Allium sativum. NCBI lineage: Eukaryota > Viridiplantae > Streptophyta > Magnoliopsida > Asparagales > Amaryllidaceae > Allium > Allium sativum. Next base: position 388,467,603 of record CM060912.1, on the reverse strand, counting down.
TATCTTCTTACTTTATCTGTTAAAAATAGATTCTATTTAAAAATTTTGCTTTAAATCTATATCAAGTTATGCCCGTGTGCGAAGCACGGGTCTAAACCTTTCAAATGTAAAATTCTCCTTTTATACAATTCTAGTCACTTTTCCAGTATTTCCTATTAAAATCAATTTATTTACCAAATAATTCCCCTTTTGATAATTCTATTTATTATATAAAATATTTTCTTTTTATAAAATCTATTGATTTTATAAGTAATTCCTTTGATAATCTAACTATTTTCTTTTTCACTATTTACTTTACACATATTTCCCCTTTCTATTCTATTTATTTTTCAAATAAATATCCCTTTTCAATTCTATTTGTAAATAGTTACAAATATTTCCTTTTTCAATCCTATCTATTTGATTAACAAATAAATATTCCTTTTTAATATATTTATTTTATAAATAAATATTTTCTTTTTATAAAATCTTTTGATTTTATAAATATTTCTTTTTCAATACAACATTGAAAAATTACCTTTTTAACATTCCAGTATTCCTTATGGTATTTAACGTACCATATAACAATGATCAGTATCATTCCAACATACAAAATCAGCAACATATTTTATATCACATCATATAACACAATATATGAAAAAAAACTGTAAAATAAATGTTGAGGAACCCAGTTGGGTCCCTCCGACCTATTTCCCTGCATCCACAGATGTTAAACAATAAAATTAACATCAAATTTCATTTTGCTATGAAATATTCTGCTAAACAGAATCAATATTTGATTAACGATTTATATCTATATTGTTATCTATATTTTTTAATCAATTGACTAGCAGTTCAACCAAATAGCCAACACACAACAAATAACCATTATCTATCAGTTATAAAAATACGTTATAAAAATATAACTGAGAAGAGTTAGTGAGTTTTACTCACATTGGACGGTTATCGTTAAATAACGATAATTGGTCATTGATTTGATTCAGGCGTTTAATTTCACCATAATCCAAACGAGCCCCAATTCACTCCCGGTCAGTTCTATGGTGTAGCCATCGTCCATACGATCCCAACGTATCTTGTTTCGCTCAATTCTGATCATGTACGCCGAATTTATTTATATTACAAGTTTTGTGCACATATAAAGGTTTTTCACTATATAGATTAAATAATTTAATCAATCCTTAATCACCTTCCTTTAATTCCTTCTTCACGGTAAACCGCTAATATCCCTTTTTCATCTCCAGTATACCCAACCGGATTTCTGTTTTCTTTTGTCGACTTCTCCTCCATTGTTTCACAACCAAAATCCACCATTATTAACCAATAATTCGGATTATACTAATTATTGTTAAAACAAATCATTTGTTAATTAAAATAACTTGCACACTAATCCTTCTTCTTCCAGGACGAACTTCCGCACTCACCCCCTTTAACATCCGTTAACGCCACCTTCTACGATCCTTATCCCATCCATACACCACAATTTAACCAATCGATATCACCACTTGCATCTCCGGTTTCCAACGCGATTTCGAGTATCTCGCGCTGGCCCCTTTTGGTTCGAGTGACACTTTATGCCACGAAATCACTCCAGAACTTCCCAAATCTAACAACTCGATACCCTAACCGCAAAACAAACCTCGAATAGAAATCAAACTCCCTAAATCATTCACTGCGATCAACCCTAACACCCGCTACATATTTTCCAGCAACTCAGAACATAACCGAACCCATCAAAACTGAGGTGAACGCGAAGAGCTAGCTGTACTGATCTCAGAAATATTGGTATAAGGATTTATAGCTTTCTATTTTTTTTATAGGAATAAAATTTTAGGATTTTCTTTTGGGTTTGGAGAGAAAACGCTGACGGTGGAATATTTTGATCAACGAAGAAAGTGAGTTTAGGTTTAGAAAGTTTAAGGTATTATATAGGGTAGTTTTATTATTTTTTATTCGATTATTCCATTTTATTTTAAGCAATACCTGTTTACATTTGTCCTCTAAAATTCCCGTGATCACATACGATACCCAAAAATCATGAAACTGTACATGCAGCTACAATCTGACATTGCGGACCCAACGAAACTGGTTTCGTCGAATTCTGACTCCGTTCGCTCACACAGCGTATTTTTAACTATCTAAATATCGATTGTTTTCACTCTAAAAATCCGTACGGCCACACAGTGACTTCAAAAATCATGGAAATTGAAATCTAACAATAATTTAATATTGCGGATCCAACAAAATTAGTTTCGTCGAAATCTGAGGTCGTTTGAAAAACCAGCTATTTTTAAAGCTCTAAATAACCCATTTAAATATATAAATATATTTAAAAACAATTAAATTTAATACTTAAAAATAAATATTATCATATATATTCACACTAGAATACCATACAGCTCCAATAGGATTTATAACTCGATATTTCAAAATTCCCAGTTATATCGATATTCGATTTATATTAAAAATCCTTTTATAATATAAATAAATCGTTATAAATTATAAAGGAATTCCACAGCGACTTTTCTAAAATTTGATTTGGACATATATCAAAATCTACACGACGAAATCCTGATTTTTCTCTTCCACTAGAAAAATATACTTCACCAGTTCCTAACGTTTCTTGTTTCACAGAAATCCGATTTAAAATGGACCCTGTACATTCAATTAAAGTTCAAATCGCCAAATAGCGAACTGCCACACCATTTCGAGCTCGATTTTAGTTATATTATAATTTTACGTTCAAACTATCGTTCAAATAATATATTCGTTATTCTGATTCAATTTTAAACTGAATTAAATATCATAGTTGATCCCGTTCACACCATATCGCCATTTCAGCAAACTCTGATTATTTTAGAATTTAAATATATTATTATATTATTTATTTTAATTAAATATTCAATAATATTTAATTCATGACCATTTAACATTCTAATTCATATTTTAAATAATTAAATAAATTAATTATTATACTGTAGAAATGCGGGTCGTTACAAAATTAAAAGTGAAGTTACAATCATTTTGGAACGAATTTATAAACGATTTATAAATACGTTTTAAAAGGAAATCGATGAAATATATATAACATATATATATATATATATTATATATATTTAATGGTCTAAATAGAACGTGCCGTGCAGCGACCGTTCGCGAATTTCGACCATTAACTTCAAATTGACATTACGGGAGATCCGACTATCGGATTCTCCTAAAACCAGAACCGTTGGGGTTCTCGCATCGGAAAGAGTTTTCCAATGGATATAAAAGATTTAAAATCTAATGGTTAGATTTGAAGATATGTCGAAATCAATTTCAGGAAAGGTCGCTATGGATGCAGTACGGTGGCCGTTATTGGAAACCGACTGTACGGACGATAATAAAATTATTAAAAATATGGAAAAATTATGTAAAATCATAATAAATGGTTTGGAAAGATTTTTGATGAAAAATACCAATTTTATAGAGATAAAAATATATTTTTTATCGAAATGAACTGTTTAACGAACTAGTTATTAACTAGAATAATAATTTAATTATTTTTAGAAATAATTAAATTGGATTTGAAAATGGTTTAAAATAACCAAAATTTTCTAAAGAATAAATTGGAATGGATTCGAATGGAAATTATCTTTGGAATATTTCGATATTGGATTCCGTGATTATACGGATATTGTTATGGGGATTTGGAAGATATATATACATATCGTTATTCCCAATATGATATTTGTTGGTTTCAGAATTTGATTTAGAATATAAGTCGATATAGTTTCTATTCGGAACCTTATATTTAATATCAAATGGGATTTTGGGTTTGTCGTGGACGGTGTCTTTAATAACACTGTTCTTAAACCCAGTTTAGAAAAGAATAAATCTTTTAATTAAGAGTTAGGAATTTTTACTAATTAATTAATATTTAATTTGAATTGGATAAAAGAATTGGATTTTAGGTTTATCGTGAATGGTGTTTTAAATAACATTTGTTCTTTAACCCAATTAACCGTGAAGAAATAATTTGGAATTTATAAATCTTTTATTAAGATTTAATGGAAATTTTCTAAAATAAAGCTTTCCAATTTAATATATTAAATTGGAATTGAGTAGAATTCGATTTGGTAATAATCAAAATGAGCTTCTGTGAATGAAGACCGATACAATATATGGAATTTAAAAGGCATTGCCACTATTCCATTTATATTATTTGTTTGATATGGGAATTTATATCGATTATACACCGCTATGATTTCCGCCAAGGTTCCATAGTTAATGGAAGAAGATTTGGGTTTATCGTGAACTGTTTTTAAAAGACATTAGTTCTTTAACCCTGTTAAAGATAAGGTTAAATTCTTAAGCTTGAATAATCATTAAGTAATGATTTTTGAGGTTAAAAAGAAAATTTAAAAGAATTTATATTTGATTAAATTAATGGGAACCTTTCCCTAAGAATGTGAATATTTTTCAAAAGAATATTCTAAATTGGAATAAGGCGTAGGATGTGTTTTTATAGAACTTGTTTAATTCGGAAAGTTTGGGTTTAACCCATTCTGAATAATTGATACGATGACTAACAGTCGAAGAGATTGAAGACGGCGCAAGACCAGCGATCTTCACATCGAATGGATGAGTTGCTACTGATGCCCATGATTGGAGTAGCTACCTTGAAGGGGCTACAGTGGTAGCCATCCGGACGTACTTGTTGATTGTTCTGATATATTAGGGCCTCTCTTCCATATTGGACATACGGGACGAGGAATAAGGTGCCGCCGGTTTCTTTCAGACCCATAATGGACTTGTAAATGGATGGTATGTCTGACGTTGTATTCCTTTATGCTATATTCATTGATCTCTGCTAAATATATATATATATCTGTTGGTGGTGGAGGGTTTATCCTCTTGCTTAACACCCTTCTCTGAGACGTATGTGCTCAGAGGTTATATATATTGGCAGAAATCAATGGTATGGTATGGATTGACAATGTGGCATGCTAAGATGCATGGATCAAGGCTTTTGTTAAAAAGCAGAGCCTTGTGGATGATGATCAGAGCATAGCTTTAATTACATAGCTTTGTGTAGCGTTACTTAGCGAGCCGCACACCCCGGTATGATGGTGAACGATTTGTTTGATTAGTAGGTTTGACCAATATATATATATATATATATATACATATATATATATATATATATATATATATATATGGATTTGGTCAGCCAGTTGTGCTGGGTGTGGTCGCTCCACACCTTGAGATTAGGGATAGGGCCATTTCCCCTGATTCCCATATATAGGGATAGAGTAAGCAGTGTTTTCTCTCGCTGGGACGTAAGCCGCGGTGGTACTTGATTTCCCAAAAGTGCGGATGTGCATTACGGTGTTTTCTCTAGCTGGGACGTAAGCCGTGTAGTATTTCACTACGTGATAGATCTTTCGAATCAGGAGCCATCATTATGGAAATCCAACTTTCCAATACGAGCTTGCGGTTTTGATTGTAAACCTATATATGGCGACATAGTGGGATGGGGCACTCATGCCGTCTATGATTGATACATCTACTTTCGAAGTTGATTTCTACACTATGCACTTATAGTAATAATAAAAGTGATTTTTTGCGTACCAAGCATATTTGGCTATTACAGGTAAAACTCTATCCTCCGGCTTGCATTGCATTGTGTGATGGGACCTGAGTCTTATAATAGCTTCATTTTTCTTTAATTAGCATTGCGCTGTTTATTTATGCACTGGTATTCTTGAGGGTAAACCCGTTCGGTGTTTTACGGCGTAGTCCCTTGATTTACCTAACTTTAAAATCAGATTAAATAACTGTTTTGAGTTCTCATACCAGTCCCATGACTGACCTGGAGTTTATTGTTCCTTCCTAAACTTTAGGTGCCCATATTTTCCACATGGGCAGTCAGTAGTTTAGTTTGGTAGATATTATCTTCACAGGATCCTGGTTTTCAGCTGGAGCTATATTCAGAACGCTCTGCATCCGTATATTTCCTTCAGCTGTCTTATGTATTATTTTTCCGCTGCTATGTAATTTAAATCTCTGTTATTATTTTCTGTTGTATAATTATTCATACTCTGATATATTCTTGTACTCTGATGTAATTGTTGTAATAAGCAATAAAATATTCTTCTGTTTATGTTCTGATATGTCGTGTTCTCAAAGCAATCCGAACTTTCCTTTAATGGGAAGTTTGGGTCGTCACATTTGGTATCAGAGCTTTGGTTTACTGTAACGATCTAAGATTTTTGAAAATCAAATTTGAATTTAAGATGAATTTTAAATAAAAATTGGAATCATATTTTAAGGCTATAATAATATTTAAATGATGGAAAATTAAATTTTTCTGTGAAATTGTTACAACAATGTTGTTTGGAGAAAATGTTTCGTTGTTAATCAAATTATCAAAATAAGTTGTTATCAAAATAAGCTGTGGTTCAGTTGCTCGAATCGATCAGAATCTGTAATTTAATTTTAATTAAATATTCATTTAAATTTTTTGTTCAGTTTCAGTTCGCGTCGCCTTAAAATATTTTATAAAATTTTACTGTAATTTTTATTTCGAAGAATATGCATATATTTTTCTAGCGTATTTTGGGGTAACTATGGTCCCTTTTGACACTTTACAGAAACAATCAACCGACCGATTTTATTACTATTTTGGGATTATGCTACGTTGTTATACACGATTATACTGTTTGTTCGGTGTTGATGGGTATCGATAATTAAAAATGAAAGAAATTGAAAAGGGAAAAATTTTGGAGTACAAATTGCAAGTAAAGAAGGGAAACAAAAGCATGCACATATGTGAAACGTGGCAGGCAAATGAATGTGGGAACTTGCATGCGTTCAACCCCTCGTCCCAAACTCCTCCCCTCACGTTTCTCTCCCTTCTCCCATTTTAGCTTCCAACGTCCTAATTAAAAAAAATCCTTTAAATACATGTATACGTGTTGATTGAACACAGCTTATATAGAACATTTGTCCCTTTTCTTCTGTTGGCTACATGCACGTGTCCTTCCCTTCTTTTACATCCACCGCGACTCTCCTTTCTCTTCTATAGTCGTCTCTCCCACTTCATCTTCCACTTCCGCCATTAACCGTAAAAAAAAAACAATGTGAAAACTTGCATGCTCGGACCCCTACGTCCCCTCTCCTTCCACCTACAAGCCATCACCATTCCACTTGGTTGAAGCACCGTCCTCCTTCATGTGTTGAAAGCATGGAACAGTGCATGCAACTCCTCTCACTACAAAAACCAGTTCCGCCACTTATTATAAAAAAAAAAGGAGGGATGAAAGCGTGAACCTGCATGCACCGCTCCACCATGCAAATACCCCATACTCTCTCCACTCAGACCACCCGCGTGCTCAGCCTCCACCGAAAATACCCACTATAACCCTCCTTTCCCTTAAGCAATTCCATTATTCTCATTTACACAGTTACATCCTTCCACCTTTGCCTCACCGCCCAGTCACCGTTGGTTCCGCACTCACCCAAAGACGCAGCCCTTCTCCATTGAAATCCAACACATCCGCCTTCATATATATATGAAAAAAAATATACACCGAACGTATCCTGTGCATGAAACCAAGAAGAACTTCCAACTTTCCTTCCTCTTATTCTCTTCAAAAACAGTCCTCCGCCTCTAGCCCCGACCGACTTGCTGCTTCTCCGAGGCCTCCGATTTAACATGCAAGCGAGCCCATGCAAACCGACAGCAACTGAAAGCACCCTTTTCCTTTTCCCATCCATTCATGCATGCTTGAATAAGCTTTGTTTTTTAAAAAAAAAAAAAGAAGAAGAAGAAGAAGAGAGAGAAGGAGAGATCACGAGAGGGAGAGCAAGGAAGCATAGGGCCAAAGTCAGTAAAGAAGGCTTTACTGGAAAAAAATAGGGTGAGGACAAGTTAGTTAATATATATATTTGTTAACCACTTATAGTATTCTAATGTATTAATTTAACTAGATAAAACTTGGAAAATGAGGATTTCAAACCTTTGTTACATGCAAGTCGATCATGCGAGAGAATTAAGAAAATTAAAAAGACGAAAAAGGAAGAGAACGGAATAAGGGAGGACACGGGGAGTACGAACGTATTTGGAGAAGCATAACCATTATTGGAGAGCTAGCTGGTGAGAACAATTAATTTAATTCCTTATTTAATTAGTAATTATCGGATAATTATAATTGGATGAGAATGATTATAATTAGTTATTGGTTGATATGGATGTTATTGTGTGAATGGATGTGCATGTACATAGATGACACTGAAAAGCGTTGTTGACAATAACGCTTATGCACAGATGATTGTTTGTATTGATGATGATTATTTTGTATGATCATCTGACTTATATGGTTGATTTATTTTGTTCGCATGATGCACTCACGACACCATGGTTGTGGAATCATACAGATAATCGATTTAATTCTCCTTCCATATAAATGAAGATTTATTTTTCAAATATTAAAATATTATTCTTTAAGTCAAATTTTAATTTTGAAAGGGATTTGGAAATTTAAATATAATATTTATATTATTATACCAGACTGTTCTAGGATGACAGAGAGATGGTGTCTAGGCTTGGGTTTGGAAATCTAGTTTCCTGCTCTCCCTGGCTATCCCTAACTGGTCCGACAGATGGGACAGTTAATTAAATATAATTTGAATTTGAATTTGAAGTTGTTTAAAACTTAGAAAAAACCGATTTGAATTAAAATAATAAATGTCGCGTATGGACTATTTATAAAGTTTAAAAATTTTGAAGTTTAAAATTAAAATTAAAAATTAAAAAGGGTTTTTGAATTCATATAGTTTACTACTTATTTTAAATTAAAATTTAATTTGGAATTTTGAAATGATTTTTTTGGATTTAACTTAATAATCGGTTTTGAAATGGTGTTACTTTGAACTTTTAAATTTAAATTCGAAAGATTTGATGGAATTATATTCAAATCGAATTATAACGTACTATGGCGCGACTGTTCGTAAATATCAATTTCAAAAATTTTGAATGGTTATAACTTGATCATTTGAAATCGGTTTGCCTTGAAATAAGAAACGTTGACTTTCAAATATTAATGGTTTTAGATAGAAAAGAAATTTCAAATTTCAGTGTACGATTTTCAAGTATGTTCAAATCAAATTTGAGAAAGGTCGCTGTACGTGCAATTCGGCAACCATAACGGAAATTTAGATAAAACCAGTTTTAAATTTAGAGAGAATTCAGGATAAATCCACTTTATTAATTTAAAGTGACTAGAACTGAATTATTTGAATTATTGAATTGATTTGGAATCTATTTGAATTATATGGCTATTGCAGTACTTTTAGTAACGTCCAACCGTTATTATTTCAGTTCCAAAGATAAATGATTTTTGAAATTTATAATCGTAAACCATTAATTTAAATGGTTAAAAAGGATTGAAAAATGGTTCTGAAGGTATGTTTGGAATAAAAGGGGTTGGTAAATCGAATATTTGATTTCAAGAAGAAGAAAAAATGATAGAAGAACTTATGACAAAGCCAACCTTGACATTTGGAATGAATTGAAATGATTGGAAGGAAATTGAATTGAAAAGCCGTATGATCCATAATCATTGTTTCCTGAATACGCTTATTACTTGGAAAGACCGGGATCAGATTCAAGTCCGAAAACCATTCTAAGTAATAATACGACGCATGAGGCAAATTCAAGACTTGGAATCGATGAATGAAGACCATGGTTCTTCACAATTGAACGGACTGTCTGCTGACTGGTTTCTTTACTGCTAGCTACAGTAGAGAGATGCCCCAATTACCGGAGTGGCAGGAAGTCTGAATGTATGGGGAGAACTTTCTGATTTTGTTCCGTTCAGACCCATGACGGACTTGTATAGATGGTGTGTCTGACATTAAAATTGACCGCATAGCACTGATCTCCGTTAATACATATGGGATTTGTGGCAAATATTTTATCCTCATCTCTAAGTCATATGAACTTAGAGGGTATGCATTGATTGAAATCGGTGATATGTCGTGAATTGTCAATGTGGCATACCCAAGTTATGAACGAGATAGTGATGATCAAGGCATTGCTTTTCTAGGCATGCTTTGTGTATGACGTGGCATCGACAAACCTCACACCCGGATGATGAGAAACTGGCGGTTAGGTTGTGTATATATATGTGAATTGATGATGACCGCTGCAGCAGTGGGAAACCACTTATGAATGATGGAATAGGGTATGTTCGGGGGGCCGTGTCTGGTCGAAAACCGTTGATCTGCCTCGCGATTTGTATTGGTGTCCGCGTCTAGATGAAAAACCCGTGATTACATTTCGTTTGTATTCCGATTGATCTTTCGTGCCAGGAATCATCAAGTTCGAAACCCAAATCTCCAATACGTGCCACACGGTTTTGTTTGTATATCCACATATATGGCGACATAATAGGATGGGGTATTATGCCGTCTAGGATTAATACATTTATTTGCGAAATGGTTTTCTTCCCACACTATGTAATAATAATATGAAAAGAGGATTTTCCGTATGAAAGCAAGTTTGGTTATCATAAGATAAACCTCGCCCATCTGGTGTGCGCTTGCCTTGTGTGATGTGGGACGAGCTTATGATAGTTTCATTTTAAAAATATCATTTCGTATTTATATGCACGGGTGTTCACATGGAGCAAAAGCCCGTTGCGCGATAGCGGCGTGGTTCGGTGAATGTCCCAACTTTAAAATAAATCCTAAAAACAACTGTTTTATGTTCTCACACCAGTCCCATGACTGACCTGGAGTTTATTGTTCCTTCCTAAACTATGGGTGCCCATTAAATTTTCACACGGGCAGCTAGTAGTTTAGTTTTGCAGCTATTATTCGTTGGAGCAAAGTTCGAAGCACTTTCTGAGTTGGCGTCCACGCTAGAGTTAAAGTTTCCGCTGTGTCTTTTGATCTTCCGATGAGAGTAAATTTATTTCTTCCACTGTAAAGTATATATGTATGTGTAACTCTGATATTCAGGTAACTCTGATGAAATATTGTTCTTGAGCAATGGAAAGTTCTGTTATTTTGTTCAATGTATGTATGTACCCATAACAATTCGTCTTTCTGAACGGTTTAAGTTGGTTTAATTACCGGCAAGAACCGGGAAAAAAGGGCGGGTCGTTACAGTTGGTATCAGAGCTTTGGTTATACAAAGTTTGGGTACGACATATTTTGAACAAAAGATAGGACTCATCATAGTTATAATATCTCATTAGAGATAGGGATAGAAATGCCCTAGAATGAGATTTTGGAATATCCCGTTGAGAGAACGTATTTTGAGATCCATATAAATTATTTTGAAACTCGTAAATCATTTTGAAAATGACAATTATTTTGAAATATAATTGAAGAGGAGGGTTCTTGAGTATTGTATTCGACGTCACGACTTGACTATCGAGTATGTAAGGATTTTAAATATACGTCTGATCAACGTATATACGAAGTCTAGTATATACTAGATAGATATAGAATCACACTCTAGTCGCTCGGGGATGATTCTGTTGATGACTGCAGCACCATCGACATTCATTTTAAAGTTTCGAAAGTGTGATGACTATATATTCCAGTTTAAACGTCGAGGAATACTTAAAATCATCAGACTAAGTGTTTTAATGAATCAACCTTAATAAAATGGTTTGGTAAATTATTTTAGAAATTTAATTTAGGAAAACAAACTAGAGATCTTAAAGGAAAAAAATCTGAGATTGGCTTAAGAATACTTAAGGACCTTGAAGCCTTAAAACTTTGAATAGGTTAAACAACAAGTACTTGAAAAAAAAAATAGAAAGATATATCTTAAGAGTAAAATCTCACTTAAGAATTTGGTAATGTATTGTTGAAAATGCACGTAAGGAGGATAATTTACCATATCTCAGATTCACAAGAATAATGGATCAAATTTTAACTAACTTTGAATATGAATTTGGTAATTCAATAAGTTGTAATCAGAGAAGATATACTCCTCGATGAGTGTCAAACAACATAATTTAACCTATACCTAATAGGAATGGTGAACGATAAATTACAAGTTAAAATAATTAGCTTGGTAGTATATTTTAGCAAAGCGAACTCCTTAATGAATTTAAAGGTAATTTGACTTAAGCAAGAAATTGTTTAAAGGATGATTTAAAATATAATTAAAATTTTAAGTGGGGGAGAAAACCACTCTTCCCTATTGAGACAGTATGAGTAATCCAATTTGAATTAGCTAACAAGAAATCGCCTAAGACACAAAGGAAATATTAAAATACAATTTACCTTAATTGAATTATCCGTAGTCGTATCGCTAGGTGCACACAATTTCTCTATCTCGACCTATGCTAGTTCCTTTTCGAACCTTTTGTTATTGAAGGCATCATTCATCTTATGAACTTAGTCAAGAAATTTGATTCGAAACCTCACACTGATATTGAACTTTATTTATAACTTGACCTGAACTTATGCAATTTGATTCGTCAAACGAAGCCAAAGTTAAATTCAAACTAGAAATAGTGATCTGTTCTAATGATATGTTGATGAAATCTCAATAAGTAAACATTGCATTGTAATTGAAGGCGTTTGAAATAGAGGGCCTAACTAATGCAAGAAATTTGGATTTATAATTATTAGTTGATTTTGAAATTTAACTCGAATGCTTGAATAAATACTAGAAACAATACTAGTTGAAACATGCACGTACCAAATTAGAGTGCGCAGCGAAAGCGTGATGATATATTTGAATAAGAATGAATAAAGCCCTATAGTATGGTTAAAATGAGTTATGTTTAAAGAGAAAAAAAAGGTGCAACTATTTAAATCATAAAGAGATTTGTGAGATTTCGACTTATGGCTCTTGAAATATTCAATAATGTGATATACGAAGATGTTTGAAATGAAGGAAGTGTAAACGATTTTCGAAACTTCAAAAACTAGAAAGGCTTGAATTAGTATGAGATTTGATTTGAAAGGTTCGAATGGTTTAAATACGATAATGGATTTCAAAATATGGAATATAAATTGCATCCTTGAAAGTTGAAAATTTTATTTTTCAATTGGACGAATTTGAGTTCCAACTAGTTTAGATATGATGAATAGTTTATAAAAGAAATTTCGACGACTTGAATCTTGATATTTTGAAAATATTTAGAAATGCCAAACTATGGTTAAGTATTTGCAAATTTTGGTTTACAACTTCAAGATATGAAATGATTTGGTTTGTTCGAGTAACCGTGACTAAAACTGGGTTGTGATGAAGGATTTGATTTAGTATGATGGGTGGTACTCAGTGGCCCCGTCATGAGGATGGACTTCTCGAACTACTAATATATAGATTTGAATATGGTATGTATGAAAAATTTGGAAATAAATTTGGGTTTTGGAAAGTCCCGTAGTAGAGTATGATTTTCTATATGAGAGGAATTAGATTATTCCAATGGTTTGAAATAGAAAATGGGATTCTAAGTTTGAGAAATCATCATGAGGGTTCAAATGCTTACAAATATTAATAAAAGTTCAAGCTTACTTAAATTAACCTTTCCAACAAACTATATTTTGAAATACCGTGATCTTTGTTCTGTATAAATAAACATTTGACATAAGAGTTTCACTAAATTTATTATATGGTGACTTTGTTCCTATAAGCTATTTGAATAAATTTTAAGGTTAACAAATTTTGTAAATAATTTTGAACAAATTTCTAGGTAAGGTTTATTTTGTTTATATATAATTTTACGAACTTCCCTTTTCGAGGACGAAAAGCCTTAAGTGGGGGAGAATGTAACGATCTAAGATTTTTGAAAATCAAATTTGAATTTAAGATGAATTTTAAATAAAAATTGGAATCATATTTTAAGGCTATAATAATATTTAAATGATGGAAAATTAAAATTTTCTGTGAAATTGTTACAACAATGTTGTTTGGAGAAAATGTTTCGTTGTTAATCGAATTATCAAAATAAGTTGTTATCAAAATAAGCTGTGGTTCAGTTGCTCGAATCGATCAGAATCTGTCATTTAATTTTAATTAAATATTCGTTTAAAATTTTTGTTCAGTTTCAGTTCGCGTCGCCTTAAAATATTTTATAAAATTTTACTGTAATTTTTATTTCGAAGAATATGCATATATTTTTCTAGCGTATTTTGGGGTAACTATGGTCCCTTTTGACACTTTACAGAAACAATCAACCAACCGATTTTATTACTATTTTGGGATTATGCTACGTTGTTATACACGATTATACTGTTTGTTCGGTGTTGATGGGTATCGATAATTAAAAATGAAAGAAATTGAAAAGGGAAAAAATTTGGAGTACAAATTGCAAGTAAAGAAGGGAAACAAAAGCATGCACATATGTGAAACGTGGCAGGCAAATGAATGTGGGAACTTGCATGCGTTCAACCCCTCGTCCCAAACTCCTCCCCCCACGTTTCTCTCCCTTCTCCCATTTTAGCTTCCAACGTCCTAATTAAAAAAAATCCTTTAAATACATGTATACGTGTTGATTGAACACAGCTTATATAGAACATTTGTCCCTTTTCTTCTGTTGGCTGCATGCACGTGTCCTTCCCTTCTTTTACATCCACCGCGACTCTCCTTTCTCTTCTATAGTCGTCTCTCCCACTTCATCTTCCACTTCCGCCATTAACCGATAAAAAAAACAATGTGAAAACTTGCATGCTCGGACCCCTACGTCCCCTCTCCTTCCACCTACAAGCCTTCACCATTCCACTTGCCTGAAGCACCATCCTCCATGTGTTGAAAGCATGGAACAGTGCATGCAACTCCTCTCACTACAAAAACCAGTTCCGCCACTTATTATAAAAAAGAAGAAGAAAGAGGGATGAAAGCGTGAACCTGCATGCACCGCTCCACCATGCAAATACCCCATACTCTCTCCACTCAGACCACCCGCGTGCTCAGCCTCCACCGAAAATACCCACTATAACCCTCCTTTCCCTTAAGCAATTCCATTCTTCTCATTTACACAGTTACATCCTTCCACCTTTGCCTCACCGCCCAGTCACCGTTGGTTCCGCACTCACCCAAAGACGCAGCCCTTCTCCATTGAAATCCAACACATCCGCCTTCATATATATATGAAAAAAAAATATATACACCGAATGTATCCTGTGCATGAAACCAAGAAGAACTTCCAACTTTCCATCCTCTTATTCTCTTCAAAAACAGTCCTCCGCCTCTAGCCCCGACCGACTTGCTGCTTCTCCGAGGCCTCCGATTTAACATGCAAGCGAGCCCATGCAAACCGACAGTAACTGAAAGCACCCTTTTCCTTTTCCCATCCATTCATGCATGCTTGAATAAGCTTTGTTTTTTTTAAAAAAAAAAAAGAAGAAGAAGAAGAAGAGAGAGAAGGAGAGATCACGAGAGGGAGAGCGAGGAAGCATAGGGCCAAAGTCAGTAAAGAAGGCTTTACTGGAAAAAAATAGGGTGAGGACAAGTTAGTTAATATATATATTTGTTAACCACTTATAGTATTCTAATGTATTAATTTAACTAGATAAAACTTGGAAAATGAGGATTTCAAACCTTTGTTACATGCAAGTCGATCATGCGAGAGAATTAAGAAAATTAAAAAGACGAAAAAGGAAGAGAACGGAATAAGAGAGGACACGGGGAGTACGAACGTATTTGGAGAAGCATAACCTTTATTGGAGAGCTAGCTGGTGAGAACAATTAATTTAATTCCTTATTTAATTAGTAATTATCGGATAATTATAATTGGATGAGAATGATTATAATTAGTTATTGGTTGATATGGATGTTATTGTGTGAATGGATGTGCATGTACATAGATGACACTGAACACTGAAAAGCGTTGTTGACAATAACGCTTATGCACAGATGATTGTTTGTATTGATGATGATTATTTTGTATGATCATCTGACTTATATGGTTGATTTATTTTGTTCGCATGATGCACTCACGACACCATGGTTGTGGAATCATACAGATAATCGATTTAATTCTCCTTCCATATAAATGAAGATTTATTTTTCAAATATTAAAATATTATTCTTTAAGTCAAATTTTAATTTTGAAAGGGATTTGGAAATTTAAATATAATATTTATATTATTATACAGATTGTTCTAGGATGACAGAGAGATGGTGTCTAGGCTTGGGTTTGGAAATCTAGTTTCGTGCTCTCCCTGGCTATCCCTAACTGGTCCGACAGACGGGACAGTTAATTAAATATAATTTGAATTTGAATTTGAAGTTGTTTAAAACTTAGAAAAAACCGATTTGAATTAAAATAATAAATGTCGCGTTTGGACAATTTATAAAGTTTAAAAATTTTGAAGTTTAAAATTAAAATTAAAATTAAAAATTAAAAAGGGTTTTTGAATTCATATAGTTTACTACTTATTTTAAATTAAAATTTAATTTGGAATTTTGAAATGATTTTTTTGGATTTAACTTAATAATCGGTTTTGAAATGGTGTTACTTTGAACTTTTAAATTTAAATTCGAAAGATTTGATGGAATTATATTCAAATCGAATTATAACGTACTATGGCGCGACTGTTCGTAAATATCAATTTCAAAAATTTTGAATGGTTATAACTTGATCATTTGAAATCGGTTTGCCTTGAAATAAGAAACGTTGACTTTCAAATATTAATGGTTTTAGATAGAAAAGAAATTTCAAATTTCAGTGTACGATTTTCAAGTATGTTCAAATCAAATTTGAGAAAGGTCGCTGTACGTGCAATTCGGCAACCATAACGGAAATTTAGATAAAACCAGTTTTAAATTTAGAGAGAATTCAGGATAAATCCACTTTATTAATTTAAAGTGACTAGAACTGAATTATTTGAATTATTGAATTGATTTGGAATCTATTTGAATTATATGGCTATTGCAGTATTTTAGTAACGTCCAACCGTTATTATTTCAGTTCCAAAGATAAATGATTTTTGAAATTTATAATCGTAAGCCATTAATTTAAATGGTTAAAAAGGATTGAAAAATGGTTCTGAAGGTATGTTTGGAATAAAAGGGGTTGGTAAATCGAATATTTGATTTCAAGAAGAAGAAAAAATGATCGAAGAACTTATGACAAAGCCAACCTTGACATTTGGAATGAATTGAAATGATTGGAAGGAAATTGAATTGAAAAGCCGTATGATCCATAATCATTGTTTCCTGAATACGCTTATTACTTGGAAAGACCGGGATCAGATTCAAGTCCGAAAACCATTCTAAGTAATAATACGACGCATGAGGCAAATTCAAGACTTGGAATCGATGAATGAAGACCATGGTTCTTCACAATTGAACGGACTGTCTGCTGATTGGTTTCTTTACTGCTAGCTACAGTAGAGAGATGTCCCAATTACCGGAGTGGCAGGAAGTCCGAATGAATGGGGAGAACTTTCAGATTTTGTTCCGTTCAGACCCATGACGGACTTGTATAGATGGTGCGTCTGACATTAAAATTGACCGCATAACACTGATCTCCGTTAATACATATCGGATTTGTGGCAAATATTTTATCCTCATCTCTAAGTCATATGAACTTAGAGGGTATGCATTGATTGAAATCAGTGATATGTCGTGAATTGTCAATGTGGCATACCCAAGTTATGAACGAGCTAGTGATGATCAAGGCATTGCTTTTCTAGGCATGCTTTGTGTATGACGTGACATCGACAATCCTCACACCCGGATGATGAGAAACTGGCGGCTAGGTTGTGTATATATATGTGAATTGATGATGACCGCTGCAGCAGTGGGAAACCACTTATGAATGATGGAATAGGGTATGTTCGGGGGGCCGTGTCTGGTCGAAAACCGTTGATTTGCCTCGCGATTTGTATTGGTGTCCGCGTCTGGATGAAAAACCCGTGATTACATTTCGTTTGTATTCCGATTGATCTTTCGTGCCAGGAATCATCAAGTTGGAAACCCAAATCTCCAATACGTGCCACACGGTTTTGTTTTTATATCTACATATATGGCGACATAATAGGATGGGGTATTATGCCGTCTAGGATTAATACATTTATTTGCGAAATGGTTTTCTTCCCACACTGTAATAATAATATGAAAAGAGGATTTTCCGTATGAAAGCATGTTTGGTTATCATAAGATAAACCTCGCCCATCTGGTGTGCGCTTGCCTTGTGTGATGTGGGACGAGCTTATGATAGTTTCATTTTAAAAATATCATTTCGTATTTATATGCACGGGTGTTCACATGGAGCAAAAGCCCGTTGCGCGATAGCGGCGTGTCCGGTGAATGTCCCAACTTTAAAATAAATCCTAAAAACAACTGTTTTATGTTCTCACACCAGTCCCATGACTGACCTGGAGTTTATTGTTCCTTCCTAAACTCTGGGTGCCCATTAAATTTTCACACGGGCAGCTAGTAGTTTAGTTTTGCAGCTATTATTCGTTGGAGCAAAGTTCGAAGCACTTTCTGATTTGGCGTCCACGCTAGAGTTAAAGTTTCCGCTGTGTCTTTTGATCTTCCGATGAGAGTAAATTTCTTTCTTCCGCTGTAAAGTATATATGTATGTGTAACTCTAATATTCAGGTAACTTTGATGAAATATTGTTCTTGAGCAATGGAAAGTTCTGTTATTTTGTTCAATGTATGTATGTACCCATAACAATTCGTCTTTCTGAACGGTTTAAGTTGGTTTAATTACCGGCAAGAACTAGGCAAAAAGGGCGGGTCGTTACATTTACAAAGCTAGAGAACAAGACACATTAGAACCGAACGAAAGAATTCATCAAAGATTGGACTAGTAATATCCAATAAGAATGACTTGTTAGAGATAGGATCAGTAGTATCCTAGAACGAGTGTGAAGAGTATTAATTTTAGAATAAAAATGAAATCAAATATTGTTTTGAAAACTTAAACCTTATTATTCGTATTTGAATATTATATTTTAAATCTATTTTGGACAATCGAGTATATAGAGATTTGCATATACGCCTAGCTAGCGTGTATACGAAGTCTCAAATATACTGGATAGATATAGAATCACACTCTAGTAGCCTGGAGATGATTCTGATGATGAGCATGACATCATCAGCATTTATGTTCGAGTATCGAAAGTGGGATATCTATATATTTCCAACTGACTGGTGTGAGAACCAAAACTAGTTAGGATTTATTGATGTGATTTGCACTGAAATATGATTTTTGACTATATATAAAAGTTATACTTATTTGAAAAGTTAATCACCTAATTGACTGATGTTTGTGATGTTTGATAATTAGTTTAACTAATTAAAATATTAGAATGGTAAATTTAGCTAAATCGAATTTAATATTGAACTGAATTGAAAATTAATTAGAATTGAAAGTTGAGTTGGTTAGTTAAACAACTTTCAGCTCCGTTCCTTTTCGACGACGAAAAGATTTTAAGTAGGGGAGATTGTAACAACCCGGAAAATTAGAACCAATTTAAAAATTTTATTTTAACAAATTTTAAGTGATTTTAAATATTTAAAATCATTTATTTTAAATAATAACGACGAATAAATTATTTTAATCGAAAATAGAACGTATAAATTTATTTTAATTATAGAACGAGCCTGAAATGGCGCGGCAGTTTGAAAATTCAATTTCTAATTTCAATTTAATATACAGAATTCATTTTAAATCAGAATTAGACGAAACAAGAAATATTTGAATCTGTTTAATAATATCTTTCTAGAGAATCTAAGAAACTGAGATTTCACTTTATAAATAAAAAGTTATGTCCAATTTAAAATTCAGAAAAATCGCTATAGAATTTATATATAATTTAGTATAATATGTGGCATTTAAAAATAGTCATTTTGCAAACGATCTCCGTTTTCGATGAAACCACTTTTGTTGGATCCCGAATGTCAAATTATTGTTAGATTCCAATTTTCATAATTTTTGAAATCAATATGTGAGCGTGGCAAAAGAAAACGTGTTTTGTCAAATTCGATCAACTAGAAAATGGCCATTTTTCAAACAGTCTCCAATTTCGACGAAATTAGTCTTGTTAGGACCGTATCGATAAAACAAAGCTAGAAATGATTTTTCTGTAATTTTTAGATTTAGCGTGTGGCCCCGATAAATTAAAATGTATGTTTAAATCCAATATATATTAATTTGTATTTTAATTTTGAGAAAAACTGATCGTAATGGTCGAATTGGGTTACGAAACATGTTCCATTGTGTCAGTAATGAGGGTATTTGGCTAGGGGAACACTCGTTAGGTTTGATTTGGAGTTTATATCAACATACAGATTTTTTTGGAAAATAAATAAATTAAAATAAAAGGAAAATACATGTATAAATACCCTAGTAATACGGTCTATACGCTAACCCTAATCTCAAATACACATCTGCCATGTTCTTCATTTCAATGGCCGGTTCACTCCCATTTTCTAACCCTCCATTCTCTCAATCCAATCAATAATACACACAACTTATAAACAAAAAATCGAAGAGCTCGATGATCTCAAGCTTATGAATGGTGGAGATCAATTATAGTGGCCTGGAATTCTCGGTTCGTAGGTCTGATGTCAGCGGCTTTGGGGGTGATTTCGTGGTCGAGGGGAGTTTGAACTTGGCACTAGGGTGGCTGGAGGAAGCCGACGCCAAGGGGAGCGAGGCGGGACCGTTTGATCGGTGACTGGACGACCGTAGGAGAAGCAATTTGTAACCCTAGGTGGCGGTTCGGTTGTGAATGCTCCAGGAGAAACACGAAGAAGAAGGACATTGACCTGTAGCAATTAACAGTTATGTAGGAGGAGGGTAATCTCATGTTTATTGTTTTAAAATAAACAAATATGATTGTTTTAAAATAAATATGATTGGTTTAAAGTAAATAAATATGATTGTTTTAAAATATATAAAATAACATGATAGTAAAAACATGATTTTGGTAGCATAATAAAAAAAAGTTTGTTTTAAAAATTAAAAATAAGAATTGTTTTTAAAGAATAAAAATAGGATTGTTTTGAAATTAAAACATAACATTGTTTTGAAACTAAACTATACATTGTTCTTGAAATAAAAATTAACATTGTATTTGAATATAAAGTTAGCATTAATTCTTAAAAAAAAAAAATGAAATCAGCATTGTTTTAATCATAACCTTAGCATGGTTTTAATCATAAAATTAGCGTTGTTTTAATCATAAAATTAGCATTGAGATTTTATAGAAAAAGCATTGCATAAACAAATGAATTTTTATTCATATATATAACATTGCTTTTAAATATAATTTCTGTATTTGCATAGCACAGTTTTTAAAATATAAAAAGAGCGTTGTTTTGTAAACATAAAGAGCGTTGTTTTGTAATTATAAAGAGCGTTGTTTTGAAAATAAAAAGAGCGTTGTTTTGTAAATCTAAAGAGCGTTGTTTTGTAAATATAAAGAGCGTTGTTTTGAAAATAAAAAGAGCGTTGTTTTAAGAATAAAAAGAGTGTTGTTTTGAAAGAAAAAAGGAACATTGTTTTGTAATAAAGATATCACATCTGTTTTTAATATAAAAATCGCATGGTTATTACAATGAAATTTACATTGTTATTAAAATGAAGCTTGCATTGATATTAAAAATAGAAATAGCAATATAAAAATATGTTTTTACCATATATATAGAACAACATTAAAATATGATTTTTAATACAAACTGCATGAAACAGATTGCGATGAAACTGACTGGAAGCTGAGCGGATCAAAATCGTCTGCTAAAAAATGACGGAGTGGAAACGAAGATGAGTACTCCTCACTAAAATTTCTACACAGCTACTTATTTATTTTCATAACTGAAAAATATATAGAATTGCCAGTGTTGATTTTTATCAGTTTGATCATCATAAAACTGTATACAGTGCTTGTTGGATCACTTCCCTCGTCCATAAACCAAGGACGCTCTAAATTGACTGTTTTGTGTGTTGTTTGTGTTGTTGCATTGTTTAACACATTAAAAATGTTAATATTAATGTGATAGTGAAATTAGATTATAAATATTCATTTATAATTTGAACGGTGAAAATTGGTTAAATTTCTTAACCAGTAATTTATTTAAATAAACTATTGTTTGAAAACCCCACACGGGTATTGGGATGATATTTGACATACACTAGTCCCAATATTTAGTTGTATGTCAATCAATGGATTGACAGCCTGTGATGAGCATTATTTATTTATTTTAATGCTCACACAGTTGTAAATTTCACTCTGGTTATGAATGGACTGTTATGTTGATTATTTATCATTATTGTGCACACATGCGATTTATGAAATCCATTTAATCAAAATTATATGGTAATTGATTGAGTCACATTCCGATTCAGGAATAAATAATGTTTTATTAAAAAGGCATTTTAGAATCAAAATTTACATTTTGTTGAAGTAAGATAGTTGAAACCAAAATCTACATTTTTGTTGAAGTAAAATAGTTGAAACCAAAATATCATTTTTTTTGTTGAAATGAAATAGTCAAAACAATATAGCATTTTTGTTAAATAGATTTGTGTTAAAACAAAAAATAACATTTTTGTTAAATAGATTTGTGCTAAAACAAGAATGTCAATTTTGTTGAATTAGTTTATTGTAAATAAAATGAAGTTGTCACTTTAATTCATTTTGCTAAAATAGGATTGTTAACAAAATGAAGTTGAACACTTTTATTCATTTTGTTGAAATATAATTGACAACAAAATAAAAGAATCATTTTTAATAATTTTGTTGGAATAGAATTGTCAACAAAATAAAAGGATCATATTATATATAAGAACATGTTTATGTAAAGAACATGTTTATGTAAAGATTCATATTTATAAAAAGAATCACTTTTATATAAAAGAACATTTTTAAAGAAAATAACATTTATATAGAAGAGAACAATTCTAACATTTTTGTAATAGAACATTTGAATGTAAATGTAACTTTTTAATGTAATTAAACATTTCAATGTAAAGAACATTTTAAAATAAAGAATATTTTAAAATAAAATGTTCTAACAATAAAAATCACATTTTTATTGTATGTACAGAAAATAAAATAATCGTTTGTTGAATGACATTTTTATACAGCAAAAATGTAATCTTTAAAATGTTAATAAAATAATCATTTGTTGAGTTATATTTTTATACTTAAAAATGTAATCCTTAACATGTTAGCAAAATTAAAAATAATCATTTGTTAAAGTATGATTTAGAATGTTAAAAATGAAATCTTTAACATGTTAGTGAAGTATAAAAATTATGATTTTAATGTCCTTCTTTGAATGGACACACAAATATAAAATATAAAGCCGGGTTAAGTACAGAAATGCCATTTTAACCCGAACGGGTTTATCGATCGATTTTATTCATTTTATAATGAACATCAAAAGAAGTGATTTCAAAATTTAATTTTGAAAATATTATCATTTTATCGTTTTAAAGATATAGAATATTCAATTTTGATATAAAATTAAAAATGAAGTTAAAATCTTTTTGGAACGAATTTATAAACGATGTATAAAATACGTTTTAAAAGGAAATCAACGAAATATTTGTAATATATGTATATATTATATATATTTAATGGCCTGGATAGAATGCGCAGCGCAACGACCCTTCGCGAATTACGATCATTAACTTCAAATTGAAATTATGGGAGATTCGACCGTCGGATTCTCCTAAAACTGGAACCGTTGGGTTTGTATCGAAAAGAGCTTTCCAATGAATATAAAAGATTTGAAATCTAACGGTTTATTTGTAATGGGCCGCAAATCCGAGCTATCTGAGTTGACTAAATACAACACACGTCCAACCCAAATAACACAGAAATACGATCCATTAATAGAAAGAAGTTAGAGGATGAGAAATAGAAAGAAAGAAATATTAGAATAGGAGAAAAAAACGAAAATCACAACTCACAGCGGAACGAATAAAATATATTATATAACATAAGCTTCGAAATACAAATCTGTTTTGTACATATACACATACCATCATCAGAGTACACGTAACTTTTGATTCAGCGGAAGTAACTCGAAATAACTAACGTTGAAGCCTCCTGCTTCAAGCTCCTCTAAGTGTATCTGTAAAAGCCTGAAACACTTGACTGCCCGTACAAATTTGGGCACCCAAGAGTTTAGGAAAAACAAAACAAAACAAACTCTGGGTCAGTCATGGGACTGGTGTGAGTAAACTCCAACCACTTGTTTTAACTTTCAAAATCCTTTTCGAAAGAAAAGATAATAGTAAGACCAGCCCACACATAAACATGGACGGTTTTTACCTTACTATAACCCAAAACACTTTGATATCAAATCCAGTGATATTATACTAATGTCTACATCAAGTAAATAACCAAATAGCAGAACGCTTACATCTCACGCTCCACATATATAGTATAAAATCAAAAACCGCATGGCGCTTATTGGAGATTGGATTTCCAACATGACAAGGTATGGGACCACCTTCCGACTGTATATCTCTAGAGAGGAATACACTGGGTTCAACAAGAACATCTTGTAACCCGGCCCACACATGACCGACCACTCATTTCGCTTGAGTGTATCGAATGTATATCACCAACGGTTGGACTCAAACCACCGTTTCCCGAATGGGCAGAATCGATAGATTTAGGAACAAAAGGAATTTCTCTAGATAGGTGATTATACACCCTAATGGGTGCGACCCACATAGTCATGTTGCCTGCCCGATTTTTGTCCTTTCCCGGTTGTTGAGGCCTGAGGCTACGAATACTTACCATTCATTGATAGCACAATCACTTTGAATGCCACATTGTCAGATCCGTTAATCACTGGTTGAGTTTGCACAAATATTCTGGATATTATGCTAAGGGATAAATCCGTTGCAACCATATATACTTATACAGACCAACCCTTTTGATTATTGGAAATACTCTGTCAGACATTCGTCCATTTATGTTCGTTCTGGGATTGAACGAAACCGAAGGCACCATTTCTATAAAATAGAAAAGCCCTTGCACTTTACTCCGTCTTCAATATATTCAGCATGCTTGGTTCGCAACGCTTATGCCGATACGGAGTGGTTCTTCGAATAATAATCCAACCGGTCTCTCCATATTGACAACGATGGTCAAAAACTTCGATAGTCTGTGATTTAACTATCGAATAAAAACAAGTGTTCAATCAACATATCAAACAAATCACTGGGCCCTTTAATTAATATTTCATTAATTAAATCTCTTCTATATTCTCTTATCAATATTTGTTAACCAAATATTTCAATAATCATCTCGGCCTCTTATGTCATTTGGAAAACGTTTCCAAACATTAACTTCTTTTATTTTCTATATATTAGAAAATATCTCAATTTGCAATTGGAAACAATTCCAATCACTTATCTCTATCCCTTTTTGTTTACAACATTCGATTTTTATATTCACTTTACTATCGAATTTAATACGTCGATACAATGATTTCAAATTATCAAAATATCTTAAAAATATTCTAACTCCTTAAATTCCCGGAAAATTTCGCCATAACTTCCCCTGTATCGGGAGCATCGGGAAATTTCAAATAGCTTCCCGGTATCTTCCAATCTCAAAAAGAAAAAGAAAAAGCCAAGCGGCTTGCCGATACGGCGCATAAAACCCATATATGAATTTAAACATGTACCTTTTTGTCGAGCACATAAATTTAAATCTTCATATGCTTCATAACAAACCTGCTTACACATGTTCACCTGTTTTCAATTCAATTCAACTCAATCCATTCGTTTGAATTCAAATTTGAATCGTTTGAATTCGGTTTCGCTTAATTATTCTTTAATTGGCCCTTTTGCCTATTTCACTTCTTTGTTTGAACATAACATGTTCAAATAAAATATTTAACTCGTTCATAACCAAATTGAATTTCAATTTCAATTCTAGTTCTCTTTTCTATTTCGAATATAAATTCTCAAATCGAATTCACTTATTTAAAGCTCAATATTCATTCGAAATCTCATTAACTAATTTCTATTCGAATTAGTTAACTCTATTCAATAAATCAAAAATCTGATTTCTATTTCAGAAATCAACTCATTACTCCACTGGAGTTCACATATATTTTATAACTCACATCTGGATTTTTCTAAATAGAAATTTCGATTTTTATTTGCTTAAAATCCTTTTATAATATTAAATAAACCATTATGGTTATAAAACGATTCTGGCGCTGCTTTTCTGAAAATTTGATTTTGACATAACTCAAAATCTATACGACGAAATTCATATTTTTCTCTTTCATTAGAAAACTATTATCAAACCGGTCCTGACGTTTCTTGTTTCAAAGAATTTCGACTTCAGTTGCGCTCTGTATACTCAATTGAAGTTCGAATCGCCAATTTACGAACTGCAGCGCTGCGGCGAGTTCGTTTTAATTATATTTTTATATATATAAACTTTTAAACTTCTTAAAACGAATTCAATTTCGTTTTAACCTATTTGAATTCCTTGGTTCAAATTCCAATCTTACTTTTGAATTCTATATTTCAAATCCCAATTCCTTTTCTATTTGATATTCAAATTCAATACTTGAATTTTCTATTTCAATTCCATATTCAAATTCTATGTTTGAATTCATTTGAATTCTCTTATTCAAACTCTATATTTAAATTCCATTGGAACTTCTATATTCCAATTTCTATATTTGAATTCTATTGGAATTCAAATATTCAAACTTCTTTTTAATTTCTATATTCAAAATTCCATAGTTTAAAACCCATTTGAATTTCATGTTCAAATCCCATAGATTAAATCCTATTTGAATCCAATTTGAATCTCTCACGTTCAAATTTCATTTTTCATTTCCGACCCCATTTGAATTTCTAATATTCAAATTCATTTTCAACACCATTTGAATTTCTAATATTCAAATTCATTTTCAACACCATTTGAATTTCTAATATTCAAATTCATTTGAATTCCCTTGAATTCAAATTCCATTTCAATACCATTTGGATTTTCCTATTTTGAAATCCTATTTGAAATTCTATTTCCAATTCTACTTTGAAATCCTATTTTCAAAGTTTATTTCAAATTCTATTTGAAATCTCATATTCAAATTTCTACTTGAATTCCTATATCCAATTCCATGTTCAAATTCAACACTCGAATTTCTATTTCAAATCTCTATTCAAATTTCATATTTGAATTCCATTTCAAATCTTTATTCAAATTTCACATTTGAATTCTTCCTTGAAATACTATATTTCAAATTCTATTCAAATTATTCTTTGAAATTCTATATTTCAAATTCTATTCAAATTCTTCTTTGAAATTCTATATTTCAAATTCTATTTTGAAATTCTACATTCAAATCTCTATTTTGAATTTCTTATTTGAATTCCTTTGAATTCAAATTTTATTTAATTTCTTGAATTCAAATTCTATTTTAATTCCTTGAATTCAAATTCTATTTTTCATTTTAATTTTGTCTATTCAAATTCTATTTGAACTTCTATTTGAATCTCTAATATTCAATCTCCTTTTAGAATGCAAACATTTAAACTCCTTTTACAATTCAAATGTTATACTCAAATTTTACTTGAATTATATATTAAAAATTTCATTTCACATCCTGTTTGAAATTTCTTTTGTATTTCAAATATTTCAACTCCTTTCTAATATTTAAATTTCTACTTAAAAATTCTATTTCAAGTTCTATTTTGAAATTTCATTTCAAAATTCTATTTCAAAATTTCCCTTTGAAATCCTATATTTTTAAATTCTACTTGAATTTCAAATTCTATTTGAGAAACACAGAATTTCCCTTTTTAAACTTCAAATATCATTCCCATGATATTTTAATAAATTAACGATTGGCCCAGTGATATTTAAAACAATCAAATCACCCAATTTTCAATCATTTGGTTTTAACACATCATATATGAATATATGTGAAATCAGCAAACAACAAACAGATAATATATTTTTGAGGAATCCTGTTGGATTCCTCCAACCTGTTTTCCTGCATCCACAGATGTTAGTACATAAATAATACCCATTCTGCTTCGTGGCAGAATATCGCGGTATAGAAGGTCATCCACTAATCATAGCGTGGGGCGTATAGGGTAATCATCCGCTATGAAACTGCGGGCATCCGCTAATGAGACTGCGGGAATCCAATCAATCAATCAACCCAATATATATATATATATAGCCTAAATAACTAATATATATATAAAACAACCAGAAAACATGCACACGAGCAACAAACAATTATTTTTAATGAAATAAAAATAATTCTAAAGGTGAGTGAGATTTACTCACCGGAGTTTGCAGTTGTCGAATATCCTGTTTATTTCCAAATCATCGACTATGGATCTTCTCGAATGAATTCGCACCTACGATAATTTGATTTAAATTTTCTGATTAATATTTATTTAAATTAACTATTTAAATAAATAAATTACTTCCCTATATTTTTTCTTTTTCTTTTAGAGGTTATTAATTGAAACCTTACTTAACAAATAAAATTAAACTAACCTACGTATCTTTAAACACATATATATATATATATGTTAGGTTTTTCTCGAACAAATAAATAACACATTTAAATTGTTATTTTCTTCCATTTTTATTTATGATCTTTGACATAAATCAAACTGATTTCATAAAAGAAACATAACTAAACTAATATCTAAATAGATTCACTTTAATTAGATTACTAATTGTATAAATTAATTTCCTGTATTATTTAAAATAAAAATAAAAATTACCTTAATTCTCTGAAATCACTTTCTTCCCAACATCCATCGTTTTCCCATTTCAATGCCCTATGCCTCGGAATCCGCCACTGAGCTGAGCACGAACGGAACCCCCCAAATCTCCAAGTCCGACAGCTTCGAACCCCCAATTCCACACATCCTTAACTTCGCAAGCCCCTCCAGTTCTTATCGCATCGCACGAAATTTCGAGGACCCATCGCCTACCTCACTTCGGACGATCCAGGATGTCCCAATTTGCCGCCAACGCCACCTGAGGTGATCGAACCCCGACCATCCATCTCTGTCGACTTCTATAGGGGATCGGGTACCCCCTCAGACCAACCACAAGGACTTCGATGCCTCTGAATTGAATCGTGCTTTCGAACCCTAAGCCGCGGCCAAAAATCGAACTTTAGAATATACTTCAACTCTGAATTGAGTATACGGTTTTAATTCGTGATTCTTGGATTTTATACTAGTGATCGAAGAAGGGAATCCCCTTTTTATTTTTCCGAAGCTTTGGATTGTTCTGAGGAGTGGAGAATGGTAAAGCAAAAGGGAGGGCATCGCGTTTTATATAAAAGGGAGAGGGAACCAGACGTACGTCGCCATTAAACTCTGTGTTTCCTTGCTATCAAAGTGGAAGACACGATCTTGTGCTCGAGGGAAATAGGACTGCTAAATGAAGGATAGAGGTCGGCTTTGGTACAGATCTTAGGACGGCTGATAAAATATCTCATGGTCATTAACCCGTAAATCTGAACCGTTATTTTAACGTATCCACTGACTTTTCAACACTGTAATATTATTATGAACTGGACTGAATAAAAATCTAAAATTTAATCTGAAAAATAACCATATTATATTGATAATTCAATATAAAATATCATTTATATTATCAACTAAATATTTAAAACAGTATTAAATATTTAAAATAAATTATTCAAAAATCTGGGTCGTTACATTCTTCCCCCCTTAAAATAATTTCGTCCTCGAAATTGCTAAGGTAAGAAAATGGTACAAATCCATTACTTTTCAAAAATTCACTTATGTTGAAATTCAATTCCTCATATTTCAACAAATTTAATTCCACCAAAACTTTTGGTCTTCCTTCATTTAATTTGAATGATCTACGATCAATCCATTTATATCCAATCTATGTTCTTATAAAACTAATTCAAATTGATTTTAATCAATTCATTCACTTTGACCCATTTAACTTGTTTAAGTTAAATTTCAATTCCAGAATTCAATTCCCAGGGTTTTTCTTTCAAATTCTTTTGAAATCCCACAAATATATACATATATTTATTTTCATTTCAAATTCAAAACATTTGAATTTTCAAATCACTTGTTTCTTTCAAAACAAATTTCCATCAAAACTTTCTAAGGTAGCAACCTATCACTTAGAAACTCGGAAATGGACACTGATGATGTTGCAATCATCATCAGAATAATTTCCCAGCCACTGAAGTGAGTTCAGTGCCTTATTTTTTCAAAATCCATGATTTCTTTCAAATCCTTTAAAACAAATCTATATCATTTTAATTTACTTTGAAAAATATTTTTCAACTTCCCAGGATTTGAATTCTTAATTCTGGTTTGAATTTAATTCTAATTCATCTCATTTGTATATTTAATTCCTATACAAATCCTATTTGGTTATAAATAACCATTCCAATTTTATAATCTCATTTGATTATAATCTTAACAATCAACACATCCATATAATAATTTCAGAAAATTATTAGTTATATATCAAAATAGAATTTTGGGTAAAATTGTTTCATCTACCCATTTTAAAACTATATCGTGTTCAATCTTCTGTTCAAGTATTTAGAAACTCCTATCGATGTCGTGGCGTCCCACGATTCGACCAGAATTCATAAACCACTCACAGACTAACCAACACAATATAAAACAACTTTTATATCAATTAACAAATACGCTCTCTCATATATATATACTCAACTCATTCTAGGGTATTACTGACCCTATCTCTAATGAGCACATGCCACACAAGCCTAGGTGTTCGCTCAACCTAAGCTCTGATACCAACTGTAATGGGCCGCAAATCCGAGCTATCTGAGTTGACTAAATACAACACACGTCCAACCCAAATAACACAGAAATACGATCCATTAATAGAAAGAAGTTAGAGGATGAGAAATAGAAAGAAAGAAATATTAGAATAGGAGAAAAAACGAAAATCACAACTCACAGCGGAACGAATAAAATATATTATATAACATAAGCTTCGAAATACAAATCTGTTTTGTACATATACACATACCATCATCAGAGTACACGTAACTTTTGATTCAGCGGAAGTAACTCGAAATAACTAACGTTGAAGCCTCCTGCTTCAAGCTCCTCTAAGTGTATCTGTAAAAGCCTGAAACACTTGACTGCCCGTACAAATTTGGGCACCCAAGAGTTTAGGAAAAACAAAACAAAACAAACTCTGGGTCAGTCATGGGACTGGTGTGAGTAAACTCCAACCACTTGTTTTAACTTTCAAAATCCTTTTCGAAAGAAAAGATAATAGTAAGACCAGCCCACACATAAACATGGACGGTTTTTACCTTACTATAACCCAAAACACTTTGATATCAAATCCAGTGATATTATACTAATGTCTACATCAAGTAAATAACCAAATAGCAGAACGCTTACATCTCACGCTCCACATATATAGTATAAAATCAAAAACCGCATGGCGCTTATTGGAGATTGGATTTCCAACATGACAAGGTATGGGACCACCTTCCGACTGTATATCTCTAGAGAGGAATACATTGGGTTCAACAAGAACATCTTGTAACCCGGCCCACACATGACCGACCACTCATTTCGCTTGAGTGTATCGAATGTATATCACCAACGGTTGGACTCAAACCACCGTTTCCCGAATGGGCAGAATCGATAGATTTAGGAACAAAAGGAATTTCTCTAGATAGGTGATTATACACCCTAATGGGTGCGACCCACATAGTCATGTTGCCTGCCCGATTTTTGTCCTTTCCCGGTTGTTGAGGCCTGAGGCTACGAATACTTACCATTCATTGATAGCACAATCACTTTGAATGCCACACTGTCAGATCCGTTAATCACTGGTTGAGTTTGCACAAATATTCTGGATATTATGCTAAGGGATAAATCCGTTGCAACCATATATACTTATACAGACCAACCCTTTTGATTATTGGAAATACTCTGTCAGACATTCGTCCATTTACGTTCGTTCTGGGATTGAACGAAACCGAAGGCACCATTTCTATAAAATAGAAAAGCCCTTGCACTTTACTCCGTCTTCAATATATTCAGCATGCTTGGTTCGCAACGCTTATGCCGATACGGAGTGGTTCTTCGGATAATAATCCAACCGGTCTCTCCATATTGACAACGATGGTCAAAAACTTCGATAGTCTGTGATTTAACTATCGAATAAAAACAAGTGTTCAATCAACATATCAAACAAATCACTGGGCCCTTTAATTAATATTTCATTAATTAAATCTCTTCTATATTCTCTTATCAATATTTGTTAACCAAATATTTCAATAATCATCTCGGCCTCTTATGTCATTTGGAAAACGTTTCCAAACATTAACTTCTTTTATTTTCTATATATTAGGAAATATCTCTATTTGCAATTGGAAACAATTCCAATCACTTATCTCTGTCCCTTTTTGTTTACAACATTCGATTTTTATATTCACTTTACTATCGAATTTAATACGTCGATACAATGATTTCAAATTATCAAAATATCTTAAAAATATTCTAACTCCTTAAATTCCCGGAAAATTTCGCCA
Source organism: Allium sativum (assembly GCA_030737875.1). Classification (NCBI taxonomy): domain Eukaryota; kingdom Viridiplantae; phylum Streptophyta; class Magnoliopsida; order Asparagales; family Amaryllidaceae; genus Allium; species Allium sativum. Next base: position 388,435,086 of record CM060912.1, on the reverse strand, counting down.
TAACTTCCCCTGTATCGGGAGCATCGGGAAATTTCAAATAGCTTCCCGGTATCTTCCAATCTCAAAAAGAAAAAGAAAAAGCCAAGCGGCTTGCCGATACGGCGCATAAAACCCATATATGAATTTAAACATGTACCTTTTTGTCGAGCACATAAATTTAAATCTTCATATGCTTCATAACAAACCTGCTTACACATGTTCACCTGTTTTCAATTCAATTCAACTCAATCCATTCGTTTGAATTCAAATTTGAATCGTTTGAATTCGGTTTCGCTTAATTATTTTTTAATTGGCCCTTTTGCCTATTTCACTTCTTTGTTTGAACATAACATGTTCAAATAAAATATTTAACTCGTTCATAACCAAATTGAATTTCAATTTCAATTCTAGTTCTCTTTTCTATTTCGAATATAAATTCTCAAATCGAATTCACTTATTTAAAGCTCAATATTCATTCGAAATCTCATTAACTAATTTCTATTCGAATTAGTTAACTCTATTCAATAAATCAAAAATCTGATTTCTATTTCAGAAATCAACTCATTACTCCACTGGAGTTCACATATATTTTATAACTCACATCTGGATTTTTCTAAATAGAAATTTCGATTTTTATTTGCTTAAAATCCTTTTATAATATTAAATAAACCATTATGGTTATAAAACGATTCTGGCGCTGTTTTCTGAAAATTTGATTTTGACATAACTCAAAATCTATACGACGAAATTCATATTTTTCTCTTTCATTAGAAAACTATTATCAAACCGGTCCTGACGTTTCTTGTTTCAAAGAATTTCGACTTCAATTGCGCTCTGTATACTCAATTGAAGTTCGAATCGCCAATTTACGAACTGCAGCGCTGCGGCGAGTTCGTTTTAATTATATTTTTATATATATAAACTTTTAAACTTCTTAAAACGAATTCAATTTCGTTTTAACCTATTTGAATTCCTTGGTTCAAATTCCAATCTTACTTTTGAATTCTATATTTCAAATCCCAATTCCTTTTCTATTTGATATTCAAATTCAATACTTGAATTTTCTATTTCAATTCCATATTCAAATTCTATGTTTGAATTCATTTGAATTCTCTTATTCAAACTCTATATTTAAATTCCATTGGAACTTCTATATTCCAATTTCTATATTTGAATTCTATTGGAATTCAAATATTCAAACTTCTTTTTAATTTCTATATTCAAAATTCCATAGTTTAAAACCCATTTGAATTTCATGTTCAAATCCCATAGATTAAATCCTATTTGAATCCAATTTGAATCTCTCACGTTCAAATTTCATTTTTCATTTCCGACCCCATTTGAATTTCTAATATTCAAATTCATTTTCAACACCATTTGAATTTCTAATATTCAAATTCATTTTCAACACCATTTGAATTTCTAATATTCAAATTCATTTGAATTCCCTTGAATTCAAATTCCATTTCAATACCATTTGGATTTTCCTATTTTGAAATCCTATTTGAAATTCTATTTCCAATTCTACTTTGAAATCCTATTTTCAAAGTTTATTTCAAATTCTATTTGAAATCTCATATTCAAATTTCTACTTGAATTCCTATATCCAATTCCATGTTCAAATTCAACACTCGAATTTCTATTTCAAATCTCTATTCAAATTTCATATTTGAATTCCATTTCAAATCTTTATTCAAATTTCACATTTGAATTCTTCCTTGAAATACTATATTTCAAATTCTATTCAAATTCTTCTTTGAAATTCTATATTTCAAATTCTATTCAAATTCTTCTTTGAAATTCTATATTTCAAATTCTATTTTGAAATTCTACATTCAAATCTCTATTTTGAATTTCTTATTTGAATTCCTTTGAATTCAAATTTTATTTAATTTCTTGAATTCAAATTCTATTTTAATTCCTTGAATTCAAATTCTATTTTTCATTTTAATTTTGTCTATTCAAATTCTATTTGAACTTCTATTTGAATCTCTAATATTCAATCTCCTTTTAGAATGCAAACATTTAAACTCCTTTTACAATTCAAATGTTATACTCAAATTTTACTTGAATTATATATTAAAAATTTCATTTCACATCCTGTTTGAAATTTCTTTTGTATTTCAAATATTTCAACTCCTTTCTAATATTTAAATTTCTACTTAAAAATTCTATTTCAAGTTCTATTTTGAAATTTCATTTCAAAATTCTATTTCAAAATTTCCCTTTGAAATCCTATATTTTTAAATTTTACTTGAATTTCAAATTCTATTTGAGAAACACAGAATTTCCCTTTTTAAACTTCAAATATCATTCCCATGATATTTTAATAAATTAACGATTGGCCCAGTGATATTTAAAACAATCAAATCACCCAATTTTCAATCATTTGGTTTTAACACATCATATATGAATATATGTGAAATCAGCAAACAACAAACAGATAATATATTTTTGAGGAATCCTGTTGGATTCCTCCAACCTGTTTTCCTGCATCCACAGATGTTAGTACATAAATAATACCCATTCTGCTTCGTGGCAGAATATCGCGGTATAGAAGGTCATCCACTAATCATAGCGTGGGGCGTATAGGGTAATCATCCGCTATGAAACTGCGGGCATCCGCTAATGAGACTGCGGGAATCCAATCAATCAATCAACCCAATATATATATATATATATATATATATATATATATATATATATATATATATATATATAGCCTAAATAACTAATATATATAAAACAACCAGAAAACATGCACACAAGCAACAAACAATTATTTTTAATGAAATAAAAATAATTCTAAAGGTGAGTGAGATTTACTCACCGGAGTTTGCAGTTGTCGAATATCCTGTTTATTTCCAAATCATCGACTATGGATCTTCTCGAATGAATTCGCACCTACGATAATTTGATTTAAATTTTCTGATTAATATTTATTTAAATTAACTATTTAAATAAATAAATTACTTCCCTATATTTTTTCTTTTTCTTTTAGAGGTTATTAATTGAAACCTTACTTAACAAATAAAATTAAACTAACCTACGTATCTTTAAACACACACATATATATATATATGTTAGGTTTTTCTCGAACAAATAAATAACACATTTTAATTGTTATTTTCTTCCATTTTTATTTATGATCTTTGACATAAATCAAACTGATTTCATAAAAGAAACATAACTAAACTAATATCTAAATAGATTCACTTTAATTAGATTACTAATTGTATAAATTAATTTCCTGTATTATTTAAAATAAAAATAAAAATTACCTTAATTCTCTGAAATCACTTTCTTCCCAACATCCATCGTTTTCCCATTTCAATGCCCTATGCCTCGGAATCCGCCACTGAGCTGAGCACGAACGGAACCCCCCAAATCTCCAAGTCCGACAGCTTCGAACCCCCAATTCCACACATCCTTAACTTCGCAAGCCCCTCCAGTTCTTATCGCATCGCACGAAATTTCGAGGACCCATCGCCTACCTCACTTCGGACGATCCAGGATGTCCCAATTTGCCGCCAACGCCACCTGAGGTGATCGAACCCCGACCATCCATCTCTGTCGACTTCTATAGGGGATCGGGTACCCCCTCAGACCAACCACAAGGACTTCGATGCCTCTGAATTGAATCGTGCTTTCGAACCCTAAGTCGCGGCCAAAAATCGAACTTTAGAATATACTTCAACTCTGAATTGAGTATACGGTTTTAATTCGTGATTCTTGGATTTTATACTAGTGATCGAAGAAGGGAATCCCCTTTTTATTTTTCCGAAGCTTTGGATTGTTCTGAGGAGTGGAGAATGGTAAAGCAAAAGGGAGGGCGTCGCGTTTTATATAAAAGGGAGAGGGAACCAGACGTACGTCGCCATTAAACTCTGTGTTTCCTTGCTATCAAAGTGGAAGACACGATCTTGTGCTCGAGGGAAATAGGACTGCTAAATGAAGGATAGAGGTCGGCTTTGGTACAGATCTTAGGACGGCTGATAAAACACTAAGAATATTATAATTTGAATTTTAAATTAAAATATCTCGTGGTCATTAACCCGTAAATCTGAACTGTTATTTTAACGTATCCACTGACTTTTCAACACTGTAATATTATTATGAACTGGACTGAATAAAAATCTAAAATTTAATCTGAAAAATAACCATATTATATTGATAATTCAATATAAAATATCATTTATATTATCAACTAAATATTTAAAACAGTATTAAATATTTAAAATAAATTATTCAAAAATCTGGGTCGTTACATTATTTGGAGATATGTCCAAATTAATTTCAGGAAAGGTCGTTATGGATGCAGTTCGGTGGCTGTTATTGGAAACCGACTGTACGGGCGATAATAAAAATTTTAAAAATATGGAAAAATTATGTAAAATCATAATTAATGGTTTGGAAAGATTTATGATGAAAAATTCCAGTTTTATAAAGATAAAAATATATTTTTATCGAAATGAACTGTTTAATGAACTAGTTATTAACCAGAATAATAATTTAATTATTTTTAGAAATAAGTAAATTGGATTTGAAAATGGTTTTAAAATAACCAAAATTTTCTAAAGAATAAATTGGAATGGATTTGAATGAAAATTATCTTCGGAATATTTTGATATTGGATTCCGTGATTATATGGATATTGTTATGGGAATTTGGAAGATATATATAAATATCGTTATTCCCAATACGATATTTGTTGGTTTCAGAATTTGATATTGAATATATGCCTATATAATTTCTATTCAGAAACTTATATTTAATATCAAATGGGATTTTGGGTTTTTCGTGGACGGTGTCTTTAATAACACTGTTCTTATACCTAGTTTAGAAAAGAATAAATATTTTAATTAAGATTTAGGAATTTTTACCAATTAATTAATATTTAATTGGAATTGGATAAAAGAATTGGATTTTGGGTTTATCGTGCACGGTGTTTTAAATAACATTTGTTCTTTAACCAAATTAACTGTGAAGAAATAATTTGGAATTTATAATTTTTTTATTAATATTTAATGGAAATTTTCCAAAATAAAGCTTTCCAATTTAATATATTAAATTGGAATTGAATGGAATTCGATTTGGTAATAATCGAAATGAGCTCCTATGAATGAAGACTGATACTATATATGGAATTAAAAAGGCATTGCTACTATTCTATTTATATTATTAGTTTGATATGGGAATTTATATCGATTATACACCATTATGATTTTCGTGAAGATTCCATAGTTAATGGAAGAAGATTTGGGTTTATTGTGAACAATGTTTTTAAAAGACATTAGTTCTTTAACCCAGTTAAAGATAAGGTTAAATTCTTAAGCTTGAATAATCATTAAGTAATGATTTTTGAGATTAAAAATAAAATTTAAAAGAATTTATCTTTGAAAAAATTAATGGGAACCTTTCCCTAAGAATGTGAATATTTTATTAAAAGAATATTCTGAATTGGAATGAGGCGTAGGATGTGTTTTTATAGCACTTGTTTATAAAGTACGCCAATTATTTGGAAAGACCGAGTTTAAGCCATTCTGAATAATTGATACGACGACTAACAGTCGAAGAGATTGAAGAAGCCACAAGACTGACGATCTTCACCTCGAATGGATGAGTTGCTATTGATGCTTATGATTGGAGTAGCTACCTTGAAGGGGCTACAATGGTAGCCATCCGGACATACTTGTTGATTGTTCGGATATGCGTGGGCCTCTCTTTTGTATTGGACATATGGGACGAGGAATAAGGTGCCTCCGGTTTTGCTCAGACCAAGAACGGACTTGTAAATGGATGGTATGTCTGACGTTGTATTCCTTTATGTTGTATTCGTTGATCTCTGCTAAATAAATATATATATATATATATATGTTGGTGACGGAGGATTTATTCTCTTGCTTAACACCCTTCTTTGAGGCGTATGTGCTCAGAGGTAATATATTGGCAGAAATCAATGGTATGGTATGGATTGACAATGTAGCATGCTAAGATGCATAGATCAAGGCTTTTGTTGAAAAGCAGAGCCTTGTTGATGATGATCAAAGCATAGCTTTAATTAGCATGGCTTTGTGTAGCGTTACTTTGCGAGCCTCACACCCCGGTATGTTGGTGAACGATTTGTTTGATTAGTAGGTTTGACCAATATACCTTATATATATATGGATTTTTTCGGCCGAGTTGTGCCGGGTGTGGTCGCTCCATACCTTGAGATTAGGGATAGGGCCATTTCCCCCAATTCCCATATATAGGGATAGAGTAAGCGGTGTTTTCTCTCGTTGGGACATAAGCCTTGGTGGTACTTGATTTCCCAAAAGTGCGGATGTGCATTACGGTGTTTTCTCTAGTTGGGACGTAAGCCGTGGAGTATTGCACTACGCGATAGATCTTTCGAATCAGGAGCCATCATGATGGAAATCCAACTTTCCAATACAAGCTTTGCGGTTTTGATTGTAAACCTGTATATGGCGACATAGTGGGATGGGGCACTCATGTCGTCTATGATTGATACATTTACTTTCGAAGTTGATTTCTACACTATGCACATATAGTAATAATAAAAGTGAATTTTCGCGTATGAAGCATATTTGGCTATTATAAGGTAAAACTCTATCCTTCGGCTTGCGTTACATTGTGTGATTGGACCTGAGTCTTATAATAGCTTCATTTTTCTTTAATTAGCATTGCACTATTTATTTACACTGATATTCTTGGGGGTAAACCCGTTCCGTGTTTTACGGCGTGGTCCCTTGATTTACCTAACTTTAAAATCCGATTAAATAACTGTTTTGAGTTCTCATACCAGTCCCATGACTGGCCTGGAGTTTATTGTTCCTTCCTAAACCCAGGGTGCCCATATTTTCCACACGAGCAGTCAGTAGTTTAGTTTTGCAGATATTATCTTCACAGGATCCTGGTTTACAGATGGAGCTATATTCGGAACGCTCTGCACCCGTGTATTTCCTTCAGTTTTCTTATATATGATTTTTTTCGCTACTATGTAATTTAAATCTCTGTTATTATTTTCTTTTGTATATTTATTCATACTCTGATATATTCTTGTACTCTGATGTAATTGTTGTAATAAGCAATAAAATGTTCTTCTGTTTGTGTTATGATATGTCGTGTTCTCAAAGCAATCCGAACTTTCCTTTACTGGGAAGTTTGGGTTATCACAATTTATACGCGTTGTTAAAGTCATATTTATAATTACATCGCATATATAAGAAATTATATGCGCTACTAAAATAACATTTATAATTACATTGTATATATTGGATTTATATGCACTGTCAGAAATTACATTTATATTTACATTTGCATATGGTAGGATTCATATGCAAAGTAGACTCGTCATTAAATAAATTTTCATGTAAATGATATATATTCTATTTGATGGTACATAAATTTGATTTTCCAGTAAAAACATTATTTTATTTGGTATGCTAAATACGTTAGAGAAATCATCGAAGAGTTTATATATATAATTATATATATATAAACATTAATTAAAATTAAACGAACTGCGCGCGGTAGTTTGCGTTTTGAAATCGTAACTTTAAACGATTATACCGAAAGATCCAACTGTCGGATTTTCCCAAAACTGGAACCGTTAGGACCGCTTTGGGAAGATCTTTCCATCGACATAAATTTTGTTAAAATCCAACAGTTAAATTTCGAGATAAGTGTAAATCAAATTTCGATAAAAACAGCACCAGGGACGCCCATCAACCCGAAGCGTCGTTAAAATAAATTTGGCTATTTTTATATAAATAAAAATAGAGAGTAATCGTTATTAAATACTATTAACGATATGAAATGATTTGAAACTATATATATGCGAGAATCATTTGAAAAGACCGAGTTATATCTCATTTCAAATGATTAAACGATGATCTAAATTGAAGATTTTATAGATGACGATTGAAGACCGGCGATCTTCACATCGAAAGGATAACTACTGATGCGTGGCATTGGCTAGCTACCAATAAAGGGTTAAAGTGGTAGTTGTTCGGACGTACTTGATGATTGTCAGGATATGTGAGCACCTCTCTTCCGTATTGGACATACGGGACGAGGAATAAGGTGACTCCGGTTTCGTTCAAACCCAGAACGGACTTGTAAATGGATGTGTGTCCGACATTGAATTTCATTCCGTGTAATTAAATTGATTTCTATTTAATATATATCTGTGGTGGCAGAGAATTTATTTTCTTGCTTAACACCCTTCTTTGAGACGCACGAGCTCAAATGTTATATATTAGGAGTTAAATGTCGCATGGCATGAATTGTCAATGTGGCATGCCAAGATGCAATTGGTTAAGGCTTTTGTTGAAAAGCAGAGCCTTGTGGATGATGATCAAAGCATAGTCTATTTCGGCATAACTTTGTGTATTACGTTACCTCACGAGCCTCACACCCTGGTAGAGTCAAAAACAGGATAAGGGAACGTAGGGAGTGCACACGTTTCTTTCTAGCTAGAAGTGGTGTTTAGGTTTTTAAAAGACCTGACATTTTTACTTATGTGGTTGGTGGAATGAGGCACCTCGGTTTTATTGGTCGATTGTGACCATTTTATAGGTTCAATAGGACAGGGAAACGTGTGTTTAGGAATTGCCAATCCACTAACATTATTTGTGGATCGGCCATGCAGGATCCAAGGGTTGCCTGTAGGTGTGACCCTGAGACATTGCAAGAGTGTCTCGAATCGGCTAGGAGATCGTCCCTAGCCTAAAATCAAGATGGAAAACCAATCTCCAATACGACATTACGATTTTAATTGTAAACCTATATATGGAGACATAGTAGGATGGGGTACTATGCCATCTAGGATTGATACATTTACTTTGAAGTATTTTATTACTGATTGGACACTAATAATAATGAAAACATTAATTTCCACGTATCAAGCATTTTTGATCATTATAAGGTAAAACTCTATCCTCCGCTTTGCGTTGCATTGTGTGATGGGACTTGTGTCTTATAATGATTTCATTTTCTAAAAAGCATTGCGCTGTTTTTGAAATAAAATTATTAAATATATGCACTGGCAATCCAATGGAGAAAACCCGTTCTGCGTTAACGGCGTGGTCCAGTAATTAGCCATATTGTTAGTTAAGTAAGATTTCTCATACCAGTCCCATGACTGACTCGTAGTTTGTTTCACTTTGCAAACTCGGGTGCCCTCTTTCCATACGAGCAGCCAAATGACAGGTTTTAGGTATGGATATTTTCTGGACTGGAGCTTGCTAAGGAGGAAGAAGAAGACTCTTTTTCTTTTATCTTTTTATTTGCTTCATGAGACATTTAGACATTATTGAGCTTTAATGTATTTAGGGAAGATTGAGACTTTATTTCTTTCCCTGTTTAGACTTCTATTTTGCTAAGTGTATCCTGTACTGCGTACTCTGATGTCTGTGATGTTATGTTGTGATGACATTTCCATTTCCGCTGCAATGATTTATATGTTCTGCTATTATCTGAGATCTGTTATTGTTTTAATTATGTTATGCTCCTATGATTATCCTTACTTTCGTACCACGGAAGTTTGGGGTCGTCACATTAGTAGTATACATATTCATAAATCCACCTCAAAACCATATCAAAAACTCTTCATTTCCACCCTTATAACCCATAGCCACACCTCCTTCACCCCTAGGTCGAGCCAACCTCTTCCTGCGCCTTACACTGTGAGAACCCCCAGGATTTCCCAAGTAAAGCTGAGCCACCTTGGAAAGTTAATACCAAAGACTAGGAGCTCTAAATTCAAAGTAGTAAAGCTATATTGAATAATTAAATCCAATGTGATAAAACTCTACAAAAATTTATGATAAATTATATGGTGATACGATATGCTATGATGTGACTACTACGCTTGTTTATTATGACAATTTACCTTGTTTGATTGTTGATAATATTGTTGAACGGATGATTAAACAAGTCAAGTTTAATGCACATGAAAAATAATAAAGGAAGTCACATTCCTTTTATAAATGAAAATTATTAAAACTCCTTAAAATGGTTTAGAAATGTTTTATGAACATTAAAGGGTTTCAATGAAGTTAAACAAAAATACGAAATTTGAGTTAATATAAGTGCATGTGTAACGACAATTCACGATTTCGGACAACAGAAAGTTAAATCCACTTATACAATGGATTCAAAACAAGAATTATTTGGCACAAGAATTTTCCATACTCTTATAAATATTGTTTTTAAGCAAAAGAAAAGGTTCAAGATTTCATTAAGTAGAACATGAAATTTGAGCAAATTTAGTTTTGAAAATAGCACTAGTTTTACATTTTGATATCCAAAATGAAAATATTTAAAATTGATATTCTTTCTAATTCTTAAAAATATGGTATAAATTCCATAAATCATTTAAAATGGATTTAAGTTATATAAATGAATCTACAAATAATAGAAAAGCCATTTTAATCAAATAAGCACTTAAAACACCCTTTGTAACACTTTTCGCAACGCTGTTTGTTGTAGTTATTTATAAAATCTGAAATATGGATTTAAACTTAATAGTTATTTTCTAAGTCTTTTATAAAAGTTTTCAAATGATAAATTAAGTGTTTTGAAGAGAAGTTTTATGATTTATTTTAAATAATTTAAATAAATGAATTAAGAAAAAGCTATTGCAAGAAAATATTTTAATTTAAAAGTCGATGAGTAGATCTGATTTTCTACTCATGAGATCCGGATGTGAGTTGCTTCAACCAAAGAAGTGTTCAAGAGAAACTAGTGCCTGATTTGCTTGGATCCCTTCCTGAATGTGGGATAGATAAAGTTGAAATATCGGAAACGAGTTACATTTAAAAGATTATGTTTTCTAAATTTAAACAACTTGAATTTTCGTGGAAATAATCTTCTTATACTTAGTGAAATTCCGAGTAGGGAATCTATACTATCGACATGGATTAAAAGTTAATTTTCACTAATATAGGTTGAATACAAAAATTAACATTGAGTAAATTTTGTATAATTTCTTTGAATTTATCTTCCTCGGTTTCTATGTAATTTGGATTTATTACCTTTCGATAACATGGTTTCAACTTATGAAAGGATTTGATAAATCATCCCATATATACTAAAAAAAGTTGTTTTAAAGAATATATATATATATATATATATAAGAGACTTTTGATAAGTTAATTAATTGAAGGATATACCTATTTAATAAAAAACATTTTCTCGAGGATTGGTTCGAAGGTACCTTGATTGGACTTTAGTAATTCCTTATGAAAATCACATCGAACCACTATAAGTTCGAGAGAGAAGACATGGAATGATGATGATTTGGAAGATGGAATGAAGGGTTGATTGTCATTAACCCTTTGGGTTAGTTTCACACATTATATGTGATAATAATTCCTTATTTGAGATGTTCTACGCAAGGACTCCATGTTACTAGCGTAGCGAACCGAACTTTTGGAACCAATTTAAAATTTTAAAAATACGAGTTTTTAATAATTGAAAATAGCCGCGCATGGTTTTGGATACATACACTCATTTTTAAATACGGTTTTAAAAAGTATAATAGCCAGATGAGTTATTTAAATCCATTTTATCAACTTATTAGTTCAAACAATTTTTGGCAGAAATGAGATTTTGACACTATTCACCAAAATTGTAAATTTTGAGATATAATATTTGAATACTACTTATAAAATAGTTAAGATAAGGTTATTGGGTTCTTAAAATAATAAGTAGCAAGAATATTTTGAAAATTGATAATTCAGTACTAGTTTAAAATGCTAGAAAAACAGAAATTTTGCATATTATCTCGTTATTTGATGAGATCATTTTTATTGAAATTGTAGTAGTAAATAATGGTAAGATTTCAAACTTTAAGTTAATTGGAGCTAGTGCGTGAGCATGCATAATATAAACACAGGTTGGAAAAATAGGTTAAAAACAAAATAATAACATTAACAAAGGGCATTTTGCCAATGATCTCCGAATTTGATGAAACTAGGACCACTAGAACCATATTTGAAAAATATAAGAGAATTTTAAATTTCATAATTATTAGGATTAGTATATGGTTGTTCGAGTATTAAATGCATAGGTAAATTTCAAAGAAATTTGATTTTTAATGACTTAATTAATTAGTTTAGAGCCAATAAATAATATTTAAAAATATTATAAAAATAAAATATAATTATTTAGAAAATGTTTTTAGAATATAAGTTAATTTCTATAAGCATTGATACGTCGTTATAAAACGTTTAGTGGTGCGATAAACTGTATAGGGATCAACAGTCAATTAGAGCTTGTTTTAATTAATAAAAATAATAAATAAAATATATTTTGAATTTTGTTTGCATATTATCGAAGATCACGGAAAACTAGTTAATGTGGTCGGAAAATATATTCGATATTATATAAGTAGTCATGTCAACAAGTTGTTGAAACGTTGTAAGGTAATTAGCTTATATGTCTTTATTAGTTAGAACTATTTATTAGGAATAAAAGTTGTGCTTTCTTTGATATACCACCTTCCTAAGTAACTAGGGTGTGTTTGTTTTGAGGTGTGACTCCATCTTCTTAGATGATTAACACATCATCAATCCGAACCATTCTCAAATTCCTATAAAAGGGGAAGCACTCCACTCATTTTCCTCATTCCTTCCTTCACTCTCTTCTTCCTCCATTTTCCCTTCCTCTCTCCACCGCAACCCCTCTCCATGGCCAGTCACCACCCGCCTCCTCCTCCTTACCCTGCCACGTCAACACAACAACCCCCCTCCAAGTGGAACCCACACCTCTAAAACCCTTTTTCACCACTAAAACACCCTCTTTTCACCTATTTCACCCATTTCCACCACTCCTCCAAACCTCCAACAGCCCACGGCCACACCCACTCGGGCCCACCAGCCCACGCAACAGCCACCCCCAAGTTAGCAGGCCATACTTCTCAAAATCCAAGCCCCGTTCGCCATAAAAATCTTTCTGTTTGCTCCTCGAACCAAAATCATATGCCGTTATATACCCGTCGTTTTTATAAACCAAAACTGAACCCATATCCGTTTCAATTTCAGAAAACCCCGGTGATGCCAGAAGGCTGCTAGAATTTTCCAAGATCAATTAGACAATAAAAATCCAAACTTTTTATAGTTAGACGGAGTGGAAATCAATGGTGAGTAATATATGCTCATATTTGAATTATTATTTATTGTTTGTGGTAGTTGATGTCATATTTAATTATATGCAAGTAAATTTATGCTTTGTTAGTTAGTGATGAAGTTTGGGTATGATTTGTTGACATTAGTTGGTAATTGATATGTTGATGTAAGTGATTTAGTAGTTGAAACCATAAAAAAAATGTTTGGTTGAAATGGATAATAACTTGGTTGAACGTTACATGTATATTGATATACAAAATAAATATTTGCAAGTTAGCGTTGGGTTGTTATATAATAAAAAGGTTAACAATGAGATTTGGATTGTTTACCAAGTCTAAATTGACATATATATAGTATTGGTGGTAGTTAAAAAACGTATAATTGAATAAACAAGTATAGGGATGAATAGTGAAACATCGTTTATTTTGACATAACTTTTATCTATATAGATGGTATTTGGGTACAAATCCCATCTGAAGTTAAATGCAAGTGTTAGTTGATGACTTTGTATTGTGGTTAATCTATTGATTGACAAAAATATATAAGTGTTGTATATTTAACGCTTACATGTTATGTACTATGCTACGATATGTGTGCAATGAATGTTGAAATGGATGTTGTAATGATTGGTAAATGTCGTTTGAATATAAACGACATATTGAATCCGTATAAGTTGAATCATATGGTCATTAGTTGAGTTTTATTCCAATTTGGGGAATTAATGAATATTTTTAATAATATAATAATAGATGGAAAATAAATGTAACGACCCGGATTTTTGGTCGAATTATTTTAAATATTTAGTATGGTTTTAAATATTGAATTTGTAATATAAATGGTATTTTATTGGGTTATCGATTAAATCATCGAAATACGAGAACTGAATAATTTAATTCAAATATAAAACAGAATCGAAACGGTTCAGATGATCAATATATATACACTATTTAAATATGAACGATGATAATAGAGATGATCAATATATATACATATATACTATTTAAATATGAACGATGATAATAGAGATTTATTGTTGAAGAATTTATTTGTTTTGAATTTAAATTGATTTAATATGGCTATTCTAAATATACGTTCAAATAAAATTGTATAATCTATTTCGTTGAATTCAAAATAGCGTTATAACATTATAACGACGATCGGTACACTAAAATAGCGGTTCACGATCTTTAATTGTGAACCCCGAGATGTTCAATTTTGGATAGATTCGAAATCAAATCGGTATCTATTTAGAAAGAATGAAAATCTTTTTGAATCAAATCGAAATTAATAACAATGTACTGTACGCACTGTAAATTCCTTCAGCTCCAAGTATCATCGTCTATAAAATCGCATTCACCCTCTCTTCTCTATTTCATTCTTCACAGAAAGGGAAACAAATCAAAAGCTTCAATAAAAAATATGCCGCACCCCTTCCTTTTTGAATATTACTATCACCCACTTTTCCCCTTCATTCAATTCGTTCAAAAATAAATTCAGAAGCTTCATGACCTCAGAAAATCAAAACCCGTTCCTCATTCCCTCAGAACCAAATCTAAGGCTTCAGATTGAAGCCGCAAACGAGGGTCTAGGGAATTGATTTCGAGTTATTAAGGGGTGCGATACGAGGAAAGTTCGACGATCAAAGTCAGGGTTCGAACTGGGTTGCCGCGATGTCAGATTGGGAGGTGAGAGTCGCGACTACGACGGTGTCTTCGAGATGGGGGATTGGGTATCGTGATTTGAATATGAAGCTCGACATCACCAGGAGCGCTTGCGTTGGGAGGCTGGCACTTTTGGCGCTGGCTTGCTAGATGAGGCGAACCCAGTTAGGGCAGCGCGGTGGTCACAGGTAGCCAGGGTTAAGGTCGGCAACGAAGTGAATATAGGGAACAGTGGTATCGGGATGTTTGCCTGGAAGTGGGAATGACAGGCTTCGAACAGGGAAAGATTAACACAGGTATTAATCATTTAAACTGTGTTTAATTAGCCGAGTCTAGGTATTTAAGATTTATGACAGTTATTATTTTAAATGAAACTACTTTAATCTGATTAAATGAATTTGTGTAAACCGATATAGTTAGCTAGTGCAGTAATTAAAATGTTAACTAATCATTAAGTACAAGATTTAAGAAAGTTAGATTTTTAATTTATCATATAAAGGTATTAATATGAACAATGTGTAATTAATTTATACAAGGAAGGAAAAATTAAGCAATAAGGTATATATTGGTTTCGTTTTTATTTATTTAAAATTTATAAGGGAAAATAAATTATAAGAGTAGGAATTTGATTTTACTGTCCTATTAGTTAGCTAGTATACAAATGAAATTGTAACCTTATCATTTGTGTATTAAGTTATGTTTAAAAATTGGAATTTAGTTTGCACGGGTAATTAATAAATTTAATTCGAATAATTCGATAACTGAAATACTTTGTTCTATATTGAAAAACAGACGTATGGAGAAAATCACCGTGAAATTTATAAAATATGCTTCAGTGGATATTCAGCACAGTCAAAATCACGGTGAGTAAATCTCACTCACCTTTAGAATTATTTTTATTTCACTAAAAATAATTGTTTGTTGCTTGTGTGAATGTTTTCTGGTTGTTTTATATATGTCAGTTATTTAGGCTATATATATATATATATATATATTGGGTTGATTGATTGGTTGGATTCCCCCAGTCTCATTAGCGGATGCCCGCGGTACCATTAGCGGATGATTACCCTATACGCCCCACGCTATGATTAGTGGATGACCTTCTATACCACGATATTCTGCCACGAAGCAGAATGGGTATTATTTATGTGCTAACATCTGTGGATGCAGGAAAACAGGTCAGAGGAATCCAACTGGATTCCTCAAAAATATATTATCTGTTTGTTTATTTGTTTGCATATTTATTGTTATATATGATGTGTTAGAAAAATAAATAATTGGTTGCTTTGTGTGTTTAAATATCGCTGGGCTTAAGTAATGATATTTAAAAATATCATGAAAAAGGATATTTGAGAATTAGAAAGGAAATTCTATTTTTCTAAAATAGAATTGAAATTTGAAATTTGAATATAGAAGATTCAAATTGAATTGAATTTGAAATATTGAATTTCAAAGAAGAATTGAATGAAATTTGAAATATAGAATTTCAAAGAAGAATTGAAATAGAAATTGAATAATAGAATTCAAATGGAATTTCAAGTATAGAAATTGAATAATAGAATTAAAATGGAATTTCAAGTATTGAATTTGAATATGAAATTGAAATAGAAGAATATGAAATAGAAATAGAAATTCAAGTATTGACTTTGAATATGGAATGGAAATAGAAATTCAAGTATTGAATTTGAATATAAAATAGAAAAGGAAATAGAATTTGAATTTAGAATTCAAATAGAAAAGGAAATAGAATTTGAACATAGAATTCAAATAGAAAAGGAAATAGAATTTGAACATAGAATTCAAATAGAAAAGGAAATAGAATTTGAACATAAATTCAAATAAAAAGGAATTGGAATTTGAATATAGAATTCAAATAAAAGCGAGATTGGAATTTGAATCAAGAAATTCAAATAGAGTTAAAATGGAGTTGGATTCATTTTAACGAAGTTTAAAAGTTTATATATATATATATATATATAAATATAATTAAAACGAACTCGCCGCAGCGTTGTAGTTCGTAAATTGGCGACTCGAACTTCAATTGAGTATACAGGACTCAATTGAAGTCGGAATTCTTTGAAACAAGAATCGTCAGGACCGGTTGAATAATAGATTTCTAATGGAAGAGAAAAATCTGGATTTCGTCGAATAGATTTTGAGTTATGTCAAAATCAAAATTTTAAAAGTGCAGCGCCAGAAACCATTAAAACCATAATGGATTTTATATAATAAATATAGGGATTTTTAAGCAAATAAAAATCCGAATTTCCATTTAAAAACCTGGTCTTGAGTTAGAACATAAAGGTGAACTGAAGTGAAGTAAGAAAAGTGATTTTTGAAACAATAATCATATTTTTGATTATTGAATAGAATTAACTAAGTCAAAGAAGAATTAGTTAATCGAGTGGTGAATTGAAGTCGAACTTTGAAAATTGAATTTTTGAATTGTAAACATATATTTGAAATCAAATATAGAACTTAAATTAAAATTTGAATTCAATTAGTTGATAAGTAAGTTGAAATATATTTGAAACGTGTTATATTCATATATACAAGCGAAATGGGCAAAGAGTTAGTTAAAGAGTTACTTTAACGAATTGAGTCAAAACGAGTGTATGAAGTTGAAATGAATTGTACAGGTATAGATATACCGGAGACAGTTATGGGATAAAGTGATGAAGGTATATAATTAGTGTGCTCGACAATAAGGTACATGTTTAATTCATATATGAGATTTTATGCGCCGTATCGGCAAGCCGCTTGGCTTTTTTTCTTTTTCTTTTTGAGATGAGAAGTTACCGGGAAGCTATTTGAAATTTCCCGATGCTCCCGATACAGGGGAGGTTATGGTGAATTTTTCCGAAAATTTAAGGAGTTAGAATATTTTTAAGAAAATTTGATAACTAGAAATTTATATATCGATGTATATAGAGAATTAGATAATGAAACAAATTTAAATAGGATATTTGAAATAAGAAGGAAAACTATAACTTAGATTTGTTAAAAATAACAAGGGAAATGTATACGTGTTTTAAAAATAGATAATTGGGTTGTATAGTATTGATTATTCGAGTAAGTAGTCTTGTCTGTTTTGACGTTATGAATATTATTCAGTCAAGGTCTGAGAGGTAATTATACCCCAACTTGATTAGTTTCATTAACAACCGATAAATAGCAAAACTCAGTCTCGAAGATCAACGTTTAAAGAGATTTAGTTGAATATATATATTTGGGTTGTCGTAACGATGTTTTACACAACATCCGTTTTAACCCAAATAAATGTAAACTTGGAAATAAAATAACAAATGTTTTCTAAGTATAGAACTAAATGAGTTCGTGGAAGAGATAAGTGATTGGAATGTTTTCCAATTAAAATCGAAAATATTTTCTAACTATAGAAAATAAAAGGAGGCGATACTTGTAAATATTTGGTTAACAAATATTGATAAGGAAATGGGGAAGAGATTTAATTAATGAAATATTAATTAAAGAGCCCAGTGATTTGTTTGATATGTTTGGATGAACACTTGTTTTTATTCGATAGTTAAATCACAGACTATCGAAGTTTTGACCATCGTTGTCAATATGGAGAGACCGGTTGGATTATTATCCGAAGAACCACTCCGTATCGGCATAAGTGTTGCGAACCAAGTATGCTGAATATATTGAAGACGGAGTAAAGTGCAAGGACTCTTTCTATTAAATAGAAATAGTGCCTTCGGTTTCGTTCAATCCCAGAACGAACGTAAATGGACGAATGTCTGACAGAGTATTTCCAATGATCAAATGGGTTGGTATGTATAAATATATATGGTTGTAACGGATTTATTCCCTTAGCATAACATCCAGAATATTTGTGCAAACTCAACTAGTGATTAACGGATCTGACAATGTAGCATTCAAAGTGATTGTGCTATAAATGAATGGTAAGTATTCGTAACCTCAGGCCTCAACAACCGGGAAAGGACAAAAATCGGGCAGGCAGCATGGCTATGTGGGTCGCACCCACTAGGATGTATAATCACCTATCTAGAGGTTCATTTAATTTCTTTTTCTATTCGATGCTGTCCCAGTCGGGAGGCGGTTGCTGATCCCAACCGTTGGTGATATAAATTCGATACACTCAAGCGAAATGAGTGGTCGGTCATGTGTGGGCCGGGTTACAAGATGTTCTTGTTGAACCCAGTGTATTCCTCTCTAGAGATACACTAGCGGAAGGTGGTTCCATACCTTGTCATGTTGGAAATCCAATCTCCAATAAGCGCCATGCGGTTTTTGATTTTATACTATATATGTGGAGCGTGAGATGCAAGCGTTCTGCTATTTGGTTATTTACTTGTTGTAAACATTATTATAATATCACTGGATTTTCGTATCAAAGTGTTTTGGGTTATAGTAAGGTAAAAACCGTCCATGTTTATGTGTGGGCTGTTCTTACTATTATCTTTTCCTTTGAAATGATTTTAAAGGTTAAACCAATGATTTGATTTTACTCACACTAGTCCCATGACTGACCCAGAGTTTATTTTGTTTTCTTTTCCCTAAACTCTTGGGTGCCCAAATTTGTATGGGCAGTCAAGTAGTCGGGATTTCACAGATTCAATTGGAGGAGCTGGAAGCAGGAGGCTTCACCAGTTAGCTGTAGATTATCGTATTTCCGCTGTGTACTATGTTGTATCTGGAAACAGGTGTTTATAACTATTCCAGAAATGACTGTTGTGCTCTGATGATGGTATGTATATAAAGTTACTGATTTGTATTTCAAAAGTTATGTTATATAATATATTTTATTCGTTCCGCTGTGAGTTTGTGATCTTCGTTTTTCTTCTATTCTAATATTTCTTTCTTTCTTTGTATTTCTCATCCTCTAACTTCTTCTAAAAATGATTCGTATTTCTGTGCAATTTGGGTTGGACGTGTGGTGTTTTTAGTCAACTCAGATGGCACGGATTTGCGGGTCGTTACAATAAAAGTCAAAATTTGACGTCCGACTTTGGATGGACATAAAGTATAATTCATTACGATGAATATTCGTTAAAAAAGAAATTGATTTGAAATGGTGTTCAAGTAGTTATGGAATGTTCAAATTTTTATTTTTAAATAAATAGTACCTAGAAAAAGCGAAGTTCGGTTAGGGTTTCTAGAAAATGTTTTAACGGAAGTTTCTTTTCAAAACTTCTTTATTTGTTTTTATAATGGGTGTCTGGAGAATTTAGGTTTAAAATATTGAAGTTTGAAAAATAATATTATTTTAATAATAAAATAATATTATAATAGTCATTAAATGGAATATTTGGATTTTGAGTTGAAAATGGAAAAATATAGTTTTAGAAAGTTATTATAAAGTATTTAAAAAGGAATTCAATTTGATTTTAATATATGATCGAAGTTTGGTTAGAATAGAACTAGTCGCATAGCGGTAGTTTGCGAATTTCAACCATTGACTTCAAATTGACATACCGGGAGATCCGACCTGTCGAATTATCCCGAAATAAAAATCATTTGGTTCAAAATGAAAAGAGCTTTCAAATGAGTATAAGAGCTTTAAAATCCAACGGTTAGATCTTCAGATAAGTTCAAATCAATTTTGAACAAAAGCATCACTAATGCAGCTTAATGACCTGAAATATCATCGAACTAAAATGGCTATTTTTAAATTATTAAAAATAGATAAAAATTATGATAAATAATAATAAAAATATTTCGAAGTAATTTGAAAAAAATAGGAAGTTTTCAAACTATATTTTGGGATATTTGCATTTTCTGCCCAATTGGCTGAAAATGGTAAAGCTGTATTTAGTAAATTTAAGTGAAATGAACTTAAATTATTTGGTTTATCAAATATAACCATGATTAGAAAGAAGTGTTTAGATAAATATTTTGATTTAGAAAAGATTTCCAGTTTGAATAAAAAATAGGATTTGGATTGAATTGATCTTCGGATATTTCGTCTTAATTACCATTGTGTAAACGTTAACTATGTATGGAATTTGAAAGATATTTATATCAATGTTCCATTTATAGTATTCATTGATTTTGGAAATTGGTGTCGAATATAAGTTGATATAATTCTGTTTGGATTCTTATATTTAACATCAATTAGTTTGGGGTTTGTCGTGAATAGTGTCTTTAATAATGCTGTTCTTTAACCCAGTTAATAGAGAAGCTGATTTCTCAAGTTTAGTTGAAAGGAAACCTTTATTTAATTTAATTATAAAGATTTGAGTAGAAAAATATTTCCAAAATGGAATAAGACTTAGAGCATCTAGTATATCTTAATTGATTTGAAAGATAGAAGAAATTTCCCAAAATGGAATAAGGCTTAGGTCATCTTGTATATCTTAATTGATTTGAAAGATGCGATAGTTATTCAGAATAACCAGGTTTCGACCCATTGTGAATAGCTAAACTCCGTTGACTGTGATAGAAGACCGGATACCTTCACATCGAAAGGATTGCTGTAGATGCCACGGGTTGATCCCCCATTATGAGGTTATGTTGTGACGATGATCCAACCGCACTTGATGCAATTCGGATTGCAAGGGCTTTTGAACCTAGGAGGGGCCGTGGAATAAAGCGCCTTCGGTTTTGTTCAAAACCCAGAATGAACTTCTAGATGGATGTGTGTCTGACATTGTATTTTACAACATAAACGATTGGTTTCTATTGCTGATATATTAGTTGGTGGCGAAGAATTTATTCTTTTACTTAACACCCTCCATTGAGATTTGGGTATTCAGAGGGCATTATATTAATAAAAATTGATCATATGTCATGAATTGACAATGTAGCATGCAAAGTGCTGAGATGATCAAAGTTGTTGTTGAAAAGCAAAGTTTTGTGGATGATGATCAAAACATGGCTGATATAGCGTAGCTTTGTGTAGTAACATGGCCTTAGAACCTCATAACCCGTGAATGGCTGAAAACAGGATAGTGGACAACAGAGGCATGGGCTAACGTTCCCTTCTAGTTGAATAGTGTTACCATGATATGGAGCCCAGGCAAGTTTACTAATGTGGATGATAGTTGAGGGCCCTCGCGTGACGATCAAATATGACCGGGGGAACGTTATGTTCAGAAAAGATTCTTATCAGCCACGTTTAGTGCTGGTTGGATCTGCCAATCTGAGGGATCAATAGTTAATCCCTGGGACCTTTGCTAGATTGTTCCAAGAACGGTTAAGGAAGATCCATTGCCTTGGTCATTATTGGAATCCAGCTTCCAATATAAGCTTACGTTTTCATTTGTACCCTAATAGCCAACATAACGGGATTGATACATTTACTTTCGAAATTATTTTCCATGCCAGACATTACTATAACAAAAACTAAGCTATAAATCCCAAACAAGTTGGAGTTGGCTAAAGATGGAACAAAAAAAGGGAAAACCTAAGATTCTGGTACATGGATTGCTAACTTCCATGCAATTCTATTCGATTACAGCTCTTAAGGTATACTCCAATTTCTTAAATCTCCTTTTACTATCTCCTCCGAAGTCATTTTAGGTCGGCACCTAGACATTAATAATAATATAAAAAAATCTTTAAAGAATATCAAGCATGTTTGGCTATTATAAGGTAAAGCTCTGTCCTCCGGTATGCGTTGCATCGTGTGATGGGACTTGAATCTTATAATAGCTTCGTTTTTTCAAAAGCATGGATTTCAAAACATATGAGTCATAGTTGATGATTGTATGATATGGGTTATGGTTTATTATCTAGTTTTCTAGTTTTAAACTAGTTAATCCAAGCCTGACCCGAGTGTTTGACACTTGGGTCATATCCGGGTGTGTATTTCAGGATAAGCAGGTTTGTGAGGAGTTTCAGTTGATTTCGAAAAGATGGAGTTCTTCGTCAGATGGCAATGCATGCTATACTGTCTATACTTGGATGTATATGGATTGAGAATACAAGAATGTTTTTTTAAATGATGTAAAAGTTTTCGCTGTATGGTTATATATCGAATATTATATTTTGTTTCTATTCCGATGGGTTTAGCTTTGATAAAATCCAAAGAATCAAGTTTGAATATTTGATTTTGTGGTACACGAACACTGCGGATGTGTTTAAGTATCGACTATCAAAGGTCGGAAATTTAGTTTATCGTAGGACCTTCCGAGGATGTTTGGCTTTTCAGCCGGACTTGTCTTGTATATATAGTTGGTCCAAAGGGCTAGGATTTGCGAGTCGTCTCAACTAGTTCACTAGGTGATTGCTGATAAGGAGTGATAGAAGATTGCCTTCGATTTATCTAATTCTTATATAGCTTGTATGAAAAAAATGTATAACATTGCATTTCTAAATTTTTGCATGTTGTTTTTATGAATGTACATCTGTTGGTGGTATTTGTGGCATCTCTCTTACATTTAACACCCTTGTCTGAGACGACAAGTATAAAAGTTTTACATTTGTGGAAATGAACTACATGTTGTGGGATTTGGCAATGTGGCATTCAAGGTGAAATGTGTGCTATGTGAAAGGTGATCATTGCCTTAAGCCCCGTCACCTGGTAATGAAAAAATAGGGTATGATGTAAGGTTATGTAGGTTGCTTAATTAGGGTACGATCATCATTTTTCTAAATTATATTTTATGTTAAGAATGTAATGTATGTTATGAGATCCTGAATAGGTCAGCTACTATGCGGAAGATATCATATTCGGTCAATGCACCACCAAATGAGTCTAGTAATAGGTTGGTCTTGCTAAATTAGTGGAGGTTTCAAAGATATGGACTCGGCCATTCCTCTAAAGATGTACTGTACAAAATTCTCTATAAGTTCCATTGATTTTATTTTTAGAATCTAATATGCCTAGAATTTATTAATGGTAATAACTCTGGATAAGATTCAAGTATTTACTTGTAAAATGTACTTAAAGAATTGACTTAAAAATTATATCAATGAATTTACATAGCAAACTTTTGATTATCATAAAGGGGAAATCCCATTTCGTATTTATATGGCGCGATCTTATGAGATACCCTTTTATCTCGAAACATCAAATTTAATTTCTTAAACCTTTCTTATATCTGGCCTAAAGTATATTTTCTTTTCCCTTTAAACTATGAGTGCCTATCTTTTGGGTAGTAAAGTTGGTAAGTAACCTAAAACATTTTGGTATGCAGCAATGTGCATGTATCCTTTCAGGTCCTTAGTATAAGTTATCTAACATTTCTGGTGTATATTATACTTGATATTCTCCAGCATGTGTAAGGATGGATATATAAATATCCCTGCTAGATTAGTACTTACAAAAACTTTGTTCAAGCAATTTGGTGTAACTATGTGTACTTCTCATATGTATAATTAAGCACTGAATATGATGTGAGATTCTTCTTAGTTTCATTTTTCCTTTTTTATTATTTTCTTTTACCCTATTATTATATGTCCCTTCATACTTGTATATACGACATTTAAATATCGAGGAGGTTTTAGTGTCGATTTTTTAGGGTCGAAAAGGTGGGCCATCACTATTTATATCTGTAGTGTTATAATATTTGGTAAATACTCGAGAACCCTCTCAATTTCTTTATGATAATCTTAATTATGGCAAAATACATTAGGTGCCAAAAATATAAGCAAAATCATGATATTATAGACAGTGTAGAATGTATTTTAAGTCCTACTGCAAGGTATAAGGAACCCATCTTACAAGCTTCATAATAAAAAAATTAGTATAATGTCTATGTATATCGCTTTGGGACATACCAAAAATCATTTCATACTAGTTATAAAAGATGCATGTTTAAATTTATAACAAGAATTAGACAACTAAAATGACATGATTTTAATACGAATACATAATTAAGATCATGAGTTTTTTATTCATTAATGGTTTTAAAAATATTCTGGCACTTACTAATATTATTTATTGTAGACATATGTTTCCTCTTTATTTTTATTGAACATTAACTATTTGATTTCCACGTTAAAATACCTACGCACTCTGATGTTTATCAAATCATACTTTTGTATTATTTCTTGGATCATATCTAATTACCTACAAGATTGGAACTACTCCCATTAACTTCAAGATAATTTGGTTATTAGTCATGAACAATATATTCTATATTGTTTATTAGAATTTCCATTCCGATCTGCATATACAAAAAAATTGAATCTCACTTGTTGGTAGTTTAATGGGAAAGAACTGAATTTGCTTAAGTATAGTAAATGGTGAATCTATTAAAATAATTTCAACAATTGAAATTTATAATTTTATTCAATCAACTCAGTTAACCATATTCCAACAACATTAGTCTTCTCGATGACTAATTTATAGCTTATGCATTATATCTAGTTGGGTAGAAGCAGTGAAATCATATTTCGATATTGTATTTGAAATCAATTTGGCATTTATGTATTACGCCATATGGTACAACTAATACGTTAAATAACTTATTAGCAACTAAGAAAATTCATTTGACATCGATAAGAAAATCATATTTTCTTTATAATATGTGAGAGTTCTACAGACAGTCTTCTAAATTGAGTTTTCTTAGGTTGTATTTTATAATATGCTTAGAATCCATTTTGGATTTGCGCAATATGCTATACGGTGAAGTCAACGCTCCTAATAGCTTGTTGGCAGCTAACAAATTTTTTTCTCAACATCAATAAGAAAGTCACAGTTCATTGTGATTTGCGAGAGTTTTTAATAAAAATTCTAATTAAGGATGTCTATTTAGGTTATCTTTTGATAATGTACTTCAAATCCATTCTGGATTTACACATCATGCCTAATGGTGTGACTACTACTCCTAATAGCTTATTGACAACTAAGAAACTATTTTCTCTGCATCGACAAGAAAATCATAGTTTCTTTGTACTGTGTGCAAGTTCTTGCTAGTCCCATTAGTTGTTCCCATATAGGCTTGGTCAATTCAGTTTCATCTTTTTAATCAGTTTTATCTATCTATATACATTTTCCAACTAATTATTTCTAAATAAAATTCTTTTATCAAAAATGGGTGTTTGTTCATATAATATTTGTTTCTTTGTGCAACAAAATAGATACACATATTCTTTTAATGTAATACTTTTGTATATGTATAAAATTGACCTGGTTTTTCATTCAACACTGATACAATTTCATTTGCCCTAGTCCACACAAGATCCCTCATTACCAAGTACTACATATTGTCTCTTAACTTATATAACCAATTACTCCTTGCTCTAGAAAATGTAAGGTTTCCTATAAATGCTTACATTGTATGTTTTGATAAACCATGCTTTATATGAAATCAGTTTTAACCTATGCACTTACTCTTTTAGAACAAGACTTAATAGGAAGAAGTTAAATCAATTTCACTCATCGTCAATCGTTCTTTATCCCAAAAGATTCAATTAATTATTAGCAACACATCATTATGCATCATCAAGAGGAATGAATTTTGAAATAGAATCTTATTTGTTTAAGATACACTAGGAAATCCTTCAAATATACTCAATTATTTTATCAAACCGAGTTATTATATTTCATTTTTCTAATTTCATTTTATATACAATGAACTTATCATAAATTCATTGCTTATGTATCAAAAACACATGTCTATTTCAATGCTAATTCATTTGTGTATTAAGTGAAATATGTGGATTTGATATCTTTACACTTTTAACTACATACATTTAACGTATTAATCTAAAGAGTTCACCAACTTTTTATGGCTAAAATATGATAGGTGCTTTACCCTTAATCTTCTGACTAGTACGCCTGTACTATATGATTCATTATCACATGATTCTTTAAGATATAGTATAGTGCACATTCCTAAAATAAATTATTAATTTTTTAATACTTTTGTGATAAGTGGCTAATGTAACAATAGTGTTATTAAAAACACTTATTTCTTAGTGAGGATTTAAAATATCAATTAGAAAACAAAATTTATTTTTATTCAAACAGAAATCAACTATTATTTCATAAACAATGTTTGGTATATTTATGATAATAATCTTTCGTACCATAATGCATCATCCAGCGAGAGTTGTATGAAATGCTTCCCTATTTCTGTCACTGCTGTAATAATAGCCTATGAATTTAAAGCTTTATTTAACTACTTACTATAGATTAAATTCTTTTTTCATTGTAACTAGTTTGTAGTCGAGGCTTTTTGATCGAATATCGTAAACTCTAAGCAATGCCTTTAATAAATTCAGTTTTCTATATTAGAAAATAATTGGGATAGAAATCACATTTATCATTCAATGTAAAGTATATTTATTTAGTATTCTCGTTTTTGATGTCCCTTTACAAATTGGTGTGACCATTCACTCACTTAACTTCAACTATGCTTAAGTCACACCAAATTTCATACATTTGCTTTTTGCAATGATCCATATTTTAATGATTGGATATTAAATATTTTATTTAAATATTAATCGTGATGATTCCAAAATCATGATTTTTCACATATGATCGAATCAAGATTTGAAACCACTTTCATTCAACTCAGATGATTTGTTATATGGAGAAAATGCATATGAATTGTCATTTTTGGGAATGGATGTTTTAAGAGGAAATATGTCTCGATACACATGAAAATTATTGTTACGTTGCATAGTGTCGGATTATGACAAAACTTGTATTTTTGGGACTAGTGGTGAAGTGATACACGTAGATGATTTTCATGGTGATTGAATATAACATTTGATTGTGTAAACTTTAAACATGTGTGGATTTCAATTATAAAGACTGAATGTCTGGAAAAAGGTTAGATGTCACAAACGTGTCAATCATAGTCTGTGTCAATCTGGTCCATTTTGGACCATCCTTTATAAATATATGCATATACTTTGAGAATAATAGTAATTTATTCTCAAACTTAACCTTAGTGGACGAGAAAATTCTACAATCTATGATCCATATTTCTCCTCTTAATATGTCCACTTCCAGTCAAAACTATCAACATGGAAGTTGTTCATATCATCAATATAGACAATCCAAAGTCATCTCTCATCGATTGGATGATCAACATAGCCAGAATCTCACATTGAATGTTGACTATATAATTTGTTCTTTTTGAAACTATAACCGCATCATCGAAATTAGCCTACTCCACTTGAAGGAAAATGGTATAGAAGAGGCAGACGATGAGAACAACAATGGTGTGGCATCGATTAGTGGTAGGATGAGAGAGATATTCCAGTCGTGACATTGGATTTTTTGGTGAATTACGGCCTAGCATCAATTATCGAGGGCTGAGATTTTTGATGTGGAAGCATATGAGGATGGCACTTCAAACGGTAGTGGTGAGGCAGTGCACGTGTAATTATAGGCTGTTGTGCAAGAAGATTGCGCGGATGCGGAAGCACAACAAACAGGATCTAGATTTGCCAATTGAACATCAATTTAATCCGATAGCAATTATTCTATTACATTGAAAAATAGAAAATAACTATAAAGAAGAAACAGAGAGACACATAATATTTATACTAGTTCCACTATCCTCGAGATAGTGTACGTCCAGTCCAACAGAGAGAGATCTTATTCCACATGAGAGAATTGCAAGAGATTACGAAATAAGAGTTTACATATCCAAACCTCAATCAGGTTTAAAAAGAAGAGACACCATTGGGGATCACTAGCTCCATGCCAGGATGGGTTTACACTAAAGTCTACCCCTCAATAAATAGCCAATGAAATGTATGTGAGTCATCAATCAAATTACCAACATATGGTAATACTATAATGGAGGTAAATTACCATAGCAACAATTGTGGAAACATGGGAAGTAAATCAATTCGTTTCTTTAGCATAAATGGAAAAAATTAATGTCTGCCTTTATTTCTTTCCATCTCATGAAAAAGCAATTAATTGATTATGCATTTCCATATTAACCAAATATTTACTTCCCATATATTTGTGATTTTGTATCACCTAAATTTAACACTCCACCTTGATGCAAAATCACATCTTCAACACCCCATCTCCAATCAAATTCTCTTCACATCATAAAACTCTTCAACAGAACTCCACCTTAAATCAAAATCTCACAATGAGATAAAAAACAAAAATGAATATTTGCCAAATGGGTTCCACCAAAGCTACCCCCATCACATCATGTTAACGAGCTCAGACTACGTCCCCGCCTGTCAACAAAATGTTGCAAATATCCAAAATCGAAAAAAAGGCAGATTCTAAAATAATCTCAATACCACCAAGGCCACAAATAATTCTCTCAATCACCAATTAAAAAAAACAGAGCCAAAATCCAAATCTCTGTATGCAACATAATTCTCTCTCCTTCCACATATCTGCACGTAGCACCTCCTTTAAGACGACATCACAAAATCGTCATGTTTAACAGTGGCACCAAATCCGCCAAAATCAGCTCTATGAACTGAACTCTCCAAGACAGCATCATAAGTCGATAAGCCTCAACGGCATCAAATCCGTCACCAAAATCAGCTACATCAGATATAATTTCTAAACCCATTGGTCTCTTCAACACACTAAACTCTTTATCACATAAATCTCATACAATTCGAGCATTTTCTCAATTGAACATGAAGTTATACAGAGTTCTCAAACACTTGGAAAGGTCGCTAACACCTCCAGCGGTTCATCTGGTCACTACCACCTCTAAGCAATTTCTCTAAGCTGTTTTCCTACGAAGTCGTATTCTTTTGGAGTGGCGGAAAGCATTCATGAACAAACATATAACTCCACCTTAATGAGAATCCAAAGCTCAAGCTATATCAAAGTTCCAAACCTGGAACACTCTTCTCTCTCAACATAATCTTCTCCACCAAAGTCTCTTTTCTCCAAAATGGTAATAGCATAATCACCACTAAATCTACCAACCTTTGTACAAATAATTGATGCAAAATTTAAAACAAATCGCCTTGCTCTGATACCAATCTGTTGTGCAAGAAGATTGCGCGGATGCGGAAGCACAACAAACAGGATCTAGATTTGCCAATCGAACATCAATTTAATTCGATAGCAATTATTCTATTACATCGAAAAATAGTAAATAACTATAAAGAAGAAACAGAGAGACACATAATATTTATACTGGTTCCACTATCCTCGAGATAATGTACGTCCAGTCCAACAGAGAGAGATCTTATTCCACATGAGAGAATTACAAGAGATTACAAAATAAGAGTTTACATATCCAAACCTCAATCAGGTTTAACAAGAAGAGACACCATTGGGGATCACTGGCTCCATGCCAGGATGGGTTTACACTAAACTCTACCCCTCAATAAATAGCCAATGAAATGTATGTGAGTCATCAATCAAATTACCAACATATGGTAATACTATAATGGAGGTACATTACCATAGCAACAATTGTGGAAACATGGGAAGTAAATCAATCCGTTTCTTTAGCATAAATGGAAGAAATTAATGTCCGCCTTTATTTCTTTCCATCTCATGAAAAAGCAATTAATTGATTATGCATTTCCATATTAACCAAATATTTACTTCCCATATATTTGTGATTTTGTATCACCTAAATTCAACATAGGCATCACTAGAGGGAGTTAAAGGTAGCAGGTTTGCTGTATGCTTCACAGGATTGGACTAAATCTTGGTCACGTAAGGAGAAAATGAATGATGTATGTGTGAAGATTAGGGGCAGGTGAATGCTTACATGGTTGCTTGTGATTGGATGGTGAGTCATTATTTTATTTCCATTTTGATTCAAATATCTAATCTACTAACTAGCATAACTTTTGCATACAGTCCGATTAGATGCAGTTCCTTCTATTGGACTCATATTGGAGAGCTCTACACTTTGTCCCTATTTTGCACTGATTTGGCTTAGTTGAGTGATATTACTCTCAATGAATTATAATCGTTAATATAAAATTGGCATTTCTGGGTAATTTCTAATCTATAAAAATGAAAGGCTTGGATTAATTTTAATTGATCCAACGGTTCATTCCCACATGAGCAATTATAAATACCCCTCATACCACACACTAGAAATTCTACGATAGTTGAACAGGGTTAAAAACAAAAAATTAAAATTAAAAAGGTATTTGATTAGTTTAAACTTGAATATTTCCTTTTTACACATTTACAAATTATTGCATGCTATATTAAATTTGTCGCAATAATTGGTCTATTTGGACACTATATCCACACTATTCACTTTAGGTAGATTTAATGTGTTTTATTGTTGTTATTGATGTTGTTTATATGTTAGTTTAGAATTTTTCATGATTATTGGCTGCATGGTTGATTGGTTACTTAGTTTAGTTAAAACTTCATTTTTAGGCAACATAAGACTAGGAAAATCACATTTTCTGGGGT
This sequence comes from Allium sativum, assembly GCA_030737875.1. Lineage (NCBI taxonomy): Eukaryota > Viridiplantae > Streptophyta > Magnoliopsida > Asparagales > Amaryllidaceae > Allium > Allium sativum. The sequence goes on along the minus strand of CM060912.1, from coordinate 388,404,040 downwards.
TGTTGGTGCTTATTGATTAAACGCCCAAGATAACGACTCTGGGATGTGATAGAATTTAGAGCATACTGACTAAGAGCACAAGTTTAACTCAGATAAATGAGATGAATTTACTAAGGAGCATTGAAGCGTATAGACTGATCTGAAGATGGAGCGGCGCTAGAGCATGGTGATGGCTCAAAATATGGAGGATTAACTTATCAACGCGCTTGGATTTTCAAGAAGAATGCCAAATGTTCCCAGTTGGTAAGTATTTAACAAATTTTGGTTAAATACATGATCGCAGAGGTCGTTTTCGATTACTATGGAGTGGTCAATGTCAATTACTATTGATGTTGGCCATTCTGGCCATACATAGATGAGGGTGAGATTTCAAGGAGCAAGATTGATGGTTCGTTCGATAATCATTTCGACATGATGGCTTTACAATCGGTAATTATGGCATGAGGCAAGGAATTGGTGTTTCAGTGCGGCAATTTCATAATTAGATAATGGTTATTATAACAATCCAAAATTTTAACCAATTTAAAATTTTGAATATTGAATTGGAAATTTTGGATACAATATTGATTTAATATGATTTAAATTTGAGTTTATATAAATATATTGATTTAAATAATAAAAAAATTATCATTCTTTTGTTACAACAAATTTTATCAAATTCGTAATAGTTAAATTATTTTGTTAATATGATCTTTTGTCAGATATAAATTTAATTTTATGTATATCAGAACCATTGGTAGCTTTTGTTATAAGTGTTGTCTTTGGGTTTCCATTGCATTTTGAGTAAAATGCTATCTTAAGCACACTCCTTCTTAAATTAACAAGTGTATGGACACTTGTCCTTATGCATGCCACCCTCCTTCTTAAATTAACAAGTGTATGGACACCTGTCCTAATGCGTGTCACTCTCTTTCTTAAGTTAACAAGTGTTAGGACACTTGTCATTTTGCATGCACCCTTTCATGCTTGAATGTCATGCGTCCCTTGGTGTGTCACTCTCTCTCTCCATTTTTCCTATAAATAGCACATTTTTCTTTCAATTCTCATTCATTCCTACTTCTCCATTCTCTCTTCTTCTTCTTAAAGCTTAAGGCCATCGTTTCCATGGCATAAATCTTCCTCTTTTCCACCATCTTTCCCGCTCCACCACCTGAGCCTCGCCCCTCCTCTTCCCTCCTATTACAAAAAGAAAAGATTAATATATATTATATATATATTGACAAAGAAGAGATGTGTCGAAATACTGTCCGACGGTTCATTTGCAGTCAGCTACGCTCACCCACCGTGAAGGATTGGAGAGCTATATTGGTGAGAACTCTTTAAACTTTTACACTAGTTTATTGTACACTAATTAGTGAAGAATTACTTATAATTTGGATAGTTAACTAGTGTAATCAGTTTGAACCGGCTATGGATGTTAATGTTTGATGTTTATTGTGATGGATGATGGTTGTGTAGATTAGAACACACACTATTAAGCGCTAGTGTTACAAAGCTTTGGCACAATTATTATTTATTTAATAATGTTGATGATGGTTTCTATGGATGTTTGTATGGTTGTTAAGTTGTGTGACACACTATGACACTGCAATTATGGTATCTCATCGGTTATCGATTAAATCTCCTCCATCGTCAAAAACAAAAATAATATTGGAAAATTGGTTTTCGAATTTGAATTTTGAAATGGTTTGGAAATACATACGAACAACTTTCATAAGGAGGAATGTTTTGTTGAAAGAGTTTTTTAAGGTTTTGTTTTAAAACGATGAAAATGAGTTTTGTTTTGAAAAAGTGAAGTTTGAAAATATTTTAAAATTTATGTAAGTATATAATGGTTTTCCATAGTAATTTGAAGTATTTTGGAAATTTCTTTATATTAAATTATATTATGGCCAGAATAGGACGTATCGCGCAGCGGCGATTCACGTTTTGTCCACTAACTTTAAATTCTTGTAACAATTTAAACAAGATTTCCATAAAATAAAAAAAAAGTTTGCTTTCTTTTAACAAGGGCTTTCAAATAAGAGAAAGAAGATTTCAATTTTGACTTATAGTTTTCAGATTATATTTAAAAACTTTTGGGAAAGAACGATGTAAGTGTAGTTTGTCGAACGTAATTGCAAACAACTATTTTAAATGTTTTAAAAATATGGATTTTTTTTGCAAAATCATTATAAATTATTTAAAAATGTTTTGAATTGGAAAATTTTAGGTTTGGATAATATAAAGGTTATTTTGATCAAGTTAGCCAATATAACTGTTTTGTAATGCTGGTGAAACATTTTCTTTGAAAACAATCTATTTTGAAGTTTTTAACCCGCAAATTGTTTTCTGAACTATAAGTAATCATTTTTAAATGATTTGTGGAATGTTTTCAAAGGTTTAAAATTTTTAATATTGAATTTTAATTAGGATTATTTAATATCAAAAAGGGTTTTCCAATTTTAAATAATTGGATATGGTTGGATATAAATCTTTGGATGTTTGATATTAATTCGGTAGATGATGATTCTTACTATTCGAGAAATTTACTAGTTATTCCGCTTAAAGTATGAGTTGGATAGGGAAATTAATATTAAGGATAAGTTGATGGTATTTCTATCCAGATCCAATATTAAGGGATTTGATAAATTTTTGAACTAAGATAAGGATTTCTCGATTCGTTGAGTTAAATTGGACATAAATAATCTTTGGATATTTGATATGAAATTGTGTGTTGTAAATGTATATTATTTGAGGAATTTTGAAGATATTATTATTTTTATTCCACTTATAATATTCGTTGATTATGAGAATTGGTATCGAATATAAGTTTATACAATTTCTATATAACTTATGTCCAATATCAATTGATTTGGGTTTTGTTGTGAATGGTATCTTCATTAATATCTGTTGACCTCAAAAGTTGGTCACTAGTGACAGTCAACTCGTAATCGTGCGTGGAACACATGAATAACAATCACAGAGTGCAAAAAAGTAAATAAAACAAGGGACACGCAAGACTTTTTATAGTGGTTCGGCAAAGATGGTGTCAACGTCCACTTTATATATTGATTTGCTTTTGATTACAAGTACAATACGTTTTCTTTTGGAAGAAAGTAGGAGATGAACACAAGGTGATGGAATTGCAGAGAGAGTTGGCTATTGACCGCGAAGTTCTAATCTGAACGTTGCAGAGAGAGTTGGCCATTTGATTACAAGTACAATATGTTTTGATTGTGTGTCTAACGTTGTAATTGACTGCGAAGTTCTAATCTTTATTAATATATCTGCTTGGTGGCAGAGAATTTATTCTCTTAGCTTAACACCCTTCTCTGAGACGTACGAGCTTAGAGGTTATATATTGATAGATATCAATGATGTGTTATGAATGGATAATGTGGCATACTAGAGTCATGTGATGAGTTATTGAGGATCAAAGCATGGCTTATTGAGGCGTAGATTTGTGTATATCGTGACCTCGACGAACCTCACACCCCGTAATGATGGTAAACTGTTGGTAAGATTTTTATGTGTGTTTTGTATGTTCGGGGCACCGGGATGTGATGATGAAAGGCTACTATGAATCCCCAGTCTGGGACGCTATTTATTTATTATTCTGATTCATGTATGGTGGGCTAGTATAACGGTGTTTGAGTCTGGACATTATCCGCGAGTACTGGAATGATCGTGCAATAAATTTTGAGAACCCACAAATACTCTTTCGTAGGAGGAACCATCATTTTGAAAACCCAATCTTCACTACAAGCACGGACGGTTTTGATTGTAGAGTCTGCTGGTTGCTGGAAGGATTACATCATTATAATGGGATGGGGCATTATGCTGGCTAGATTAATATATTTACTTTCGAAAGGTTTTCACGCTATGCACTAATAATAACATGAAAGAGGATTTTCACCTATCATGCTGGCATTATACTGACTTGGAGTTTATTGATCTCACACCTAAACTCTAGGTTCTCGTAATTTTTTCATGGGCAACTAGTAGTTTGGTTTGCAGATTTAGTCTTCAGAGCTGGATTCATGATTGGAGCTAGAGCTATACTTTGGATCATTCTTCTTCTGCTGGGAGTATATTTGTATATATTTCTGTTGTCCTTTGATATTTCTGGTAATCTCTAATGTAATATTATTGTAATGAGAATGGAAATGTTCTTTTACTTTTGTACAAATGTGTAAGTACCCCCAACAATCCACCTTTATGAATGGTTTAAGTTGGTTTTATTACCGGCGAAAACCAGACAAAAAGGCTAGTCGTTACAAAGTGGTATCAGTGCTTTTGTTTATACAAAGTTATGGAGTATGACTCACTTGAACAAAAGAGAAAGGATTCATCAAAGTTGGGATTAGTAATATGCCATGAGAATGAACTCATTAGAGATAAGTTTGGTAATGCCCTAGAATGTGTTTCTGGAGTACGACGTTCGAGAGAGCGCCATTCATGTAAAATGAAATAATTTTTGGGATTAATATAATCATGTTAAGGGATATGTTTGGGTTAAGTTTGTTAAGATATTAGTAATTCTCCTTTAAATAAATTAAAATAATAAGAGTCTGAGTATTTTATTTAATGTTGAGGTTGGACTATCAAGTATAAGAAGAATTTGAATATACGCCTAACTAACGTATATACGAAGTCTTAAGTATAATATATATATACATATATATATATATAATCACACTCTCATTGCTTGAAGATGATTCTGTTGATGACTATAGCAACATCGGTATGTATCTTCGGGTTTCGAAAGTGGAATGACCATATGATTCTGATTAAAACATCAATATATACTCAAACCCATTTTGATAAGTGTTTGAAAAATGTTTGGAAAATTAATGTGAACTTGAATAGATAAGCAAGATCTTGAAAATTTGATAGAGTTATAAGAATTATACCAGGTAAGCTTGTTAGAAAAAGATAAGGCAGTAAATTAAGTAGAGAGTAACTTGGACTTTTCAACAAAATTTCCTTATAGGGACAAAGATGTAGTACGGTCTATTAGGTAATGAATGGTGGCTGACCCTAAAACAAGCTACAAAAGCTCATAACCAAAAAGAAAAAGAAGAAAGCCTTAGATTGGGGAGATTCAAAGGTATATATTAATATATATGTAGTCGAGAAGGACATTTTGTAGTTTTACACCTAGAAAGAATACAAAAGAAAACCATTCGAGAAGATATAATTTGTTTCAAATGCAAGAAGAAAAGACATTTTATGCATCAGTGTCCTAAAATAAAGAAGAAACCCACGAACCCGACAAATGAAAATAAGTGTTATCGATGTAAAAATGGAGGGCATGTAGTCCGAGACTGTCTTTCAAAAAAAGGGAGAAAGACCAGCTAAAGCAACTCCACCCGCAATCATAAGTGAAAGAGAGGGAACACAAGAATTATGTAATCAAAGAAAGCTCTTTGACCCCTAGGGAATTATCTCTAAAAAGTTGAATGCATGAATAAATGTATGTATATTATAAAAGATTCTATTATAAATCTTTTTAGCGTATTAGATCATGTAACCAAATAGATCCTATTCTAATAAAAATGTTATTGAATTTAATTAAGGTATAGATAGGAAGAACATAATTATCAACGATTTTGGATAGTCGATAAGTTGTAAACTATATTAAGGTAATAAAAGGAGTTGTTTAAGTTATCATGAATGCCTGTAAAACAAGTTTCACAATTTTATTGAATGATACTTGGCAAGTGGGAGTAATTAGAAGAAATTACCTAAACTGAAGCATTGAGACAAGATGAGTTATGAGATGATCGAATTTTTGTGTAAGATTAATAGTAACTTTGGGGGACTGAAAAAGAATAAGTTCATAACCTCTGCATTTGGAATGATTAGCAAGACAGTACCTAAAAAATTGATTTATAACTCTGAATTTTCTTGTTTATTAGAGGACAGTAAATCATTGAGTATTAATCAACTGGCCCAGTAAACGATGAGTGGGATATAACGGGTAATTGTAAGTTACCGCTGGATAACATGGTAGATATGGTTGTATGGAACAATGTGTGTTAGAATATTCTACCTGGCATTTTCATTATGAGGACGGGATTTTTGGTATAAAGAATTTTAATCTTGAGTTTGAAAATCTACAGGATGTCAAATGGGTAGTTACAATTCTCTTTCCTTTTCAAGGATAATTTTTTTAGGGGGGTGAATGTAACGATCCAGAATTTTAAACAATTTGAAATTTGAAATTTTGAATATTTAATTTGGAATTTTGGATATAATATTGATTTAATATGATTTAAATATGGATTTAGTATAAATATATTGATTTAAATAATATAAAAATTATCATGCTTTTGTTACAATTAGTTAAACTATTTTATAAATATGATCTTTTGTCAGATATAAGTATAATTTTATGAAAAATAGAACCATTGGTAACTTTTGTTATAAGTGTAGTCTTTGAGTTTCGATAGCATTTTGAGTAAAATGTTATATTAAGCACCTCCTTCTTAAATTAACAAGTGTATGGACACTTGTCCTAATGCATACCACTCTCCTTCTTAATTTAACAAGTGTTAGAACACTTCTCATTTTGCATGCACCCTTTCATGCATGAATGCCATGTGTCCCTTGATGTGTCACTCTCTGCTTACTCCGTTTTTCCTATGAATAGCACCGTTTTCTTTCATTTTCTCATTCATTCCTACTTCTCCGTTCTCTCTTCTTCTTAAAGCTTTAGGTTATAGTTTCCATGGCATAAATCTTCCTCTTTTCCACCATTTTTCCCCACCACCACCTAAGCTTCGGACTTCCTCCTCCCTCCTCTTATAAAAAAGGATTAATATATTATATATATTTTTTGGCAAAGAAGACGGTGTGTCTAAATACTGTCTGATGGTTCATTTGTAGTCAGCTACACTCGCCTACCGTGAAGGATTGTAGAGCTATATTTGTGAGAACTCTTTAAACTTCTACACTAGTTTATTGTATGTGAATTAGTGAAGAATTAGTTTTAATTTGAATAGTTAACTAGTGTAATCAGTTTGAACCGGCTATGGATGTTAATGGTTGATATTTGTTGTGATGGATGATGGTTGTGTAGATTAGGACACACACACTATTAAGAGTTAGTGTTATAGCGCTTGTGCACAACTCTTATTATTTAATAATGTTGATGATGGCTGCTATGGATGTTTATATGGTTGTTAAAGTTGTGCGACACACTATGACACTGTAATTATGGTATCGTATCGGTGATCGGTTAAATCTCCACCATCGTAAAAAATGTAAATAATATTGGAAATCTAGTTTGGGAAATTTATTTTCAAATTTGAAATTTTAAATAGTTTGGAAATGTAAAGGAAATATATACAAACAACTTTCGTATGGAGGAATGTTTTGTTGAAAGAGTTTTTTAAGTTTTTATCTTAATACGATGAAAACAACTTTTGTTTTGAAAAAGTGAAGTTTGAAAATATTTTAAAATAGTTTATACAAGTATATGATGGTCTTCCAAAGTAATTTGACGTATTTTGGAATTATATTTTATTAAGTTATATTATGGCCAAAATAGGATATATCGCATAGCAGCGGTTCGCGTTTTGTCCATGAACCTTAAATGCTTATAACTTTTACAATTTAAATCAGATTTCCACGAAACGAAAAACCTTTTCTTCCTTTTAACAAGGACTTTCAAATAAGAGAAAGCAGATTTCAATTTCGACTTATAGTTTTCAAGTTATACTTAAAATCGTTTAGGAAAGGTCGCTGTAAGTGCAGTTTGTCGACCTTAACTACAAACAACTATTTTTAATGTTTTAAAAATATGGAAATTTTTGTAAAACCATTATAAATTATTTAAAAGTGTTTTGAATTGGAATTTTAAGGTTTGGATAATATAAAGGTAATTTTGATCAAGTTAGCCAATATAACTGTTTCGCAACGCTTTTGGAACGTTGTTGTAACACTTTATTTGAAAACAATCTATTTTGAAGTTTTTAACCCGCAAACTATTTTTTGAACTATAAGTAATCATTTTTAAATGATTTGTGGAATGTTTTTCAAAGGTTTATAATCTTCAAAATATTTAATATTGAATGTTAAATGGGATTATTTAATATTAAAAGGGTTTTACAATTTTAAATAATTGGATATGGCTGGAGATAAATCTTCGGATATTTCTTATTATTCCGTAGAAGAAGACTCTTACTATTCAAGAAATTTAGAAGGTAGTTTACCATTATTTCACTTATAGTATGAGTTGGATAAGGAGATTAACATTGAGGATGTAACAACCTTGAATTTTTGAACCAATTTAAAATTTTTATTTTAGACATTTTAAAGGATTTTGAATATTTAAAATAATTTATTTTAAATAATAATGATTAAAATAAATCGAGGTTAGAACGAATATATTTATTTTAATTTTGAAAGTAGTTAGAAATAGCGCGGTAGTTTGAAATTTTGAATTTGAACTTCGACTGAATGTACAAGATGCAAAATAAATCGGATTTTAGTGAAAACAAAAATATTTAAATCTATTTAAAAATAACTTTCCAACAAATCCGAAAAATTGAAATTTCATAGCGGAAATCATAAGTTATGGCCAGTTGAATATTCAGAAAAGTCGCTATGGAATTTAATATAAAATATAGCCCATATAAATAGCCATTTTGCAAACGACCTCTGTTTTCGATGAAACCACTTTGGTTGGATCCGAAATGTCAAATGATTACAAGATTCCAATTTTCATATTTTTTGGAATTAATATGTGAGCACAGTAAATATAAACATCTTTTTTCAATTTCAATCAATTTGGATCGACCAGAAAATGTCTATTTTTCGAATAGTCTCCAAATTCGACGAAATTAATTTTGTTAGGACCGTATCGCCAAAACAAAACTAGAAATAATTTTTCTGTAATTTTTAGGGTTAGTATGTAGACCCGGTAAATTTAAATGTACGATCAAATTAAATGATTTATATTTTAAATTAAAGAAAAAAGGGCTGAAACGATCAATGGGCTGATGAGACCTAGCCCATTGTGTCCGGAACGGGGGTATTTGGCTAAGGACAACAGAAATTGGGCTGAATTTGGAGTCGTTATGGATTAAATGGATTAAACTGATAATTAAAGAATTTAATATTATTTAATTATAAATAACCTTAGAAACCTAACCCTAATCTAAACCTGAGCCGCCACCAGATTAATTCAAGGGCCTATTTTTAACCCATAAAAGTAGGGGTTTGAGACATGTCGAGTTAGTTAAGTCATCGAAATCCATATCAAAACAAAAGGGCCAAGACGTTGAAACCATGTCGCAAGGAAGAAAGTTCAATCATACCACCATGTCATGCCATACCAAGTCGCTACAAGCAACTCAAGTCGGGGTCATTCATGTCAGCCTCGTATGTAATGTTAGACCAATGTAGCGACGTAGAGATAAGCCGCAATGATCATCACACTATTCACCATGTCGTGAACGACATAAGATGGGTCACATGACGTGTCATTCTTCTGAGGTCAGATCGTTGCACAGCATCAAACCGTTACACGTTCATATCGGATGTACCATACCGCTCCGCAACATGGTATCAATAGTATTCCAATGCATAAAGTCGTACCAGTCCGCACCATAAGGTCATGTCACATGGAACTAAGTTGTGCCTAAGTCAAGGCATCATGTCGTTCATACCATTGGGGACCACAACGCCATTCTGCTTGGTTGTATAAGGAGTCAATTCGTGTCGCCAGTCATGCCGCAATAGAAGCTATGCCGCATCCAGCTATCACCAGATCATTGACAACTATCGTCCGCATGACTTGAATCACGCCAAGGAGAGTCATGTCGTGTCGCAAGCTCAAGGCGCCGAGAGTTAATCCGCCCTGCGATATGAATCATGTCGCTGGCGACATGAGTTATTGTGAAGACCTGAGTCATGACGGTGGCAACATGAGTCATGGCGTTTTCTGCATAATTACAGAACTGCCACCTGGTCTGAAGATCACCTATAAATACCCCTCATAATTCATTTGAGGGGGAAGAGGAAAAAATTCATTCTTACGAGGAGACTCCGTCAAATTCAAAGCTCATCTACAACTTCTCTAATGGCTTCTATGAATTCATCAACACTTTTCTAACTTCATGAAGATCAAATCCAAGTCAATGATCATGAGAGCTTTCTACAGTTGGATCTAAGCACCTTCAATCTCATTCAAGCTATATAAAAGATCTCTCAAGCAATTTCATATCTCCTCGAATCCTCTCCAAAGTCTAAATAAAATGCTAATTCACTATGAAATCTATGAAGTTCATGAAAGAGGATCAAAGCACACAAGTGTTTGAAGATTCATCGTAAAGCTAAAAGATCTCTTCATTTTCTTCACTAAATTCAAGAGTAATTAGATCATAAGGAGGGAGAAAAGAGAGAAAAGATTGCAATGATAGAAAATTCATATGTTGTAAGCTTGAATATTATAATGAGAATTGATTGAAAGTGGACGTAGATTCATAGAGAATCGAACCACTATAAAAATTCCTCTGTGTTCTTACTTGCTTTTATTCGTTTATTTTGCAATTCCGCGGTCCCATATTCTTACTGAATAGGTGAAGTGTGACTTTTTACACCTTTTGGTGTTTGATCCCAAGTTTGGAGCAAACATTTGGCGCCCACTGTGGGGCCCGGATTGCCAATCAATTTCTCGCTCTCTAACAAGGTAGAAAGCCTTGAATTGGATTTCTGAATACACTCCAATCATCTAATTTATCCAAGTTGGGATACCTACCTATAAAGTCGTCGGTAAGCCAGGTAGACCACCAAAGAAAGTTGCAAGTAAAAGCGTTGAAGATGTCGATAATGCCACTAACACAGAAAATACACCGCCTACTAATCAATTTTAAGTCGGAGAAAGTTCTAAAGTCGGGATTGCCGTAACAAGGAGGGAATTGGATGAAGTGGCAACTGGACTGACGAGCCGAATTGATATTGCGAATGAGGCCATGATGAAGAAGCTTGAAATCATACTCGCCATGCAAGTCGCAACGGCCAAAGTCACCATGAGTGCGAGCCGTCTCAAAACTGCTAAAACCACTAGAACGGAAGATACTAGATCTTCTTCCTCGAGCTCGAACAAAGGAAACTCTGTCCAGGAGGTTGCAAATCCTAGTCATCAGGGAACGAAGCCACCTACTCATAACCACTCTAGAAAAGCAACTCCTCAACAAGCGTTTGGTTCCACCAAAGGGGCACTTCCCCATGCGGGAGGTCTAGGGCCCCGGAATCTGAACCGCGATCGTTTTGCGTAGGAAAACATCCGGTAAAGAGGAAGGCGTCTGCCCCGTGGACCAACTCAATGAGGAGGAGCGAATATTCGGAATGGTGCGGAAGATCATGAATGAGAGCCAGAAAAAGGTGGATGATGAAAAGGAATGGGGATTTACTCCTACAAAAACCCAACTTACAGAAAGAATAAAAATGGCGCCATATCCAAATAAATTCAAACCCCCAGTTGTACAAGCCTATAATGGAACTGGCGATCCCAACGTGTTCATGTTCAAGTATGATCAGCACATGGATGGGGCACATGCTACTGATGAGCTCAAATGTTTATACTTCCCTACCTACTTGGAAGGAGTAGCTTCACTCTGGTTCACAAAACTCCCGCCTAAATCTGTGGATGACTTTGCTACCTTGGCCAAGTTGTTCAAACAGCAATTCAGGCTTCAAGCAACCAAGGTGCGTGGTGTGACGGAATTGAATGAGTTGGAACAAGGGCCAGGGTAGTCCATTAAAGCCTTTCTTCCTCGTTTAAACACAGCTGCGGCCGAGGTTGGAAACTATGAGCCACGTTTGGGTTTAATGGCCCTAAAGGGAGGTATAAGTAAAAAGACCAAACTCGGGTGGTGGATCAAGAAGAAGAAGCCTTCCACTTTCGAACAGCTATTTGACAAGGCAGAAGAGTATATAGGCGTGGATGAGGATCCGGCCTATACAATGGAAACTACAGAAAATAAGGAGCCATCAGAATAGAGAGACATAAATGTGCAATGGGGACAGAAAAACGCCGGAGGAAATCAGAAAAGGGGGAATGAAGGGAAAGATGGTCGAAACAACAAAAAGCTTCGTTTCTTCAAGAATTCCGAAATGACTCCTCTTAATGATACCATAGAGAACATTTATTTGGCGACCAAGGATACTGAAGACCCCACGCCCGCTATGGTCACTCACTAAGGGAATGCCATAGCATCGGTGGAGTATTTTAGTGAATATAGAACAGAAAATTACAACAAGACAGATATAATTAGTACTTGAAATTTAAAAATATCATCTTACAACAGCGGAAATAAACATGTCTGGTTACATCATAAAACCACGATAAAAGTCAAGTACAATATCCATCAAAATAAAGAAGTACATAATCCCACTCTGTCATACAATAGCCATAACAAAAGAAAAGATAACTGGATAACTGGAGCTTTACATCTACCCAAGCTCCTAAAGACTGGAACAGCAATCCGATCAAGCTCTACTACCGCTAGGATCCACCGTAGGACCTGAGGGTTGGGAAAAAGATAAAAACAACGGGGTCAGACATAAGTCTGAGTGAGTCCTATAACTTTAACAATACAATCATTAAAGTAACCAGAGAAGACATAAACTTGACCTACGGTAATATCTGGGGATGAATGGCTACACTAAGCAGCTTGGTAGACTTAGGATAAACTAAGATAACCGTCAGGATGCATCTACCCACCCAAGGATAATTACTAACTGCACCACACCAGTCATTCCTACTTTAAGGTTGATCCCTTCCAAGGACTTAGAAAATTTCCCCAGTAGTTTCGTGTACTCCTAGCCCACTACATAGGTGCCGTCTACCCCCATCTCCACTAGGTGTACTCAGTAATTCTTGCCCAGTAGTTTCGTGTACCCCTACATAGGTGCCGTCTGCCCCTATCTCCACTTGGTGTACCCACTACTCCCCAAGCGATCGGCTCCCTACCGTAGATACCCATGCTGGTCCCACAGTGGGGTGTATCACTCCCCTAAAGTGGCTACCCAATACTAACGGTGCACGGCTTTATATCTACACGATGCAACAACGGCTTATCTACCAGCCCGGGCCCACACACGCATATGAAACCCGTTGGACTTGCGTTGCCACCGCTAACCCGTTTTGGCCTCTTATAATCAAGCCCAATATGTGTGTCCCGTCACTCGACATGGGTCAAGCCCACAAAGATACGTTTGGGATATTGGTTGAAATGGGCCCCCACAAGCTACCCACTTAAGATTGTCAAATATCTAGTGTATCCCACTTAACCCTTTAATCATGTTTAATTACATGTTTCCACTTGGTTAAGTATTCTAATCGTATTTTCTATTGCCACCCAAGGCAACCCACTAGATTCCACATACCACCCAAGGCAACCACAAAATTTCCTCATGCCACCCAAGGCACCCACTTAACCCCTCATGTCCCACTACATGCTACTATGGTTAAGTGTTTCTTAATTAATTAAGACCGTGATCTCCCATAAAGACCTCCCACATTAGACTGGCTGTTATGACCGCCTGGTTAAGCCGGTAGAATCCAGGCAGTCTTACGTCATAACAGAGTCTAACCTCGTGTCTTTACCTTAATCACGTATTTAATTTATGGCTAAGACCTCTCACATTGGGCTGACATTTGTAGCAACTGGTTAAGCCGGTCGGGTCCGGGCAGTTTTACACTACAAATGAGTCTAACCTCATGTCTTAGTCGATTAATTACACCTAATTAATCACCCCCATATTAATTATCCCTAATTAATATCAAGTTTTCCATAACATGGGTAGACCTAACTCAATAGGTAAATTCCCATGGGGTAGACCTAACTCAATAGGTAAATTCCCACTTATGGTAATTTATTTTTAAGGTATGCTTAATCATACCCAATCATTCATTTATTAACATATTTACCAACCCCATCGTTCCCCACGTAAATCGTTCTCATTACATGACATAATAAAGGGGAAGATCCATCACAAATATCATGGGTTTAGCATAAAACTTTATCATGGGTTAAGAGGATGTCAACTTGCATATACGAGCATATATTAACCCAACTACATTTAACCCAAACTTGCATATTATCATACACATGATTTGCATAACATGTTGCATATGAGCTTCCATATTATCATACACATATCTTGCATAACATGTTGAACTTGCATATAGGCATTCTCATAACTTGCATAACATGTTAAACATGCATTTAAGCATACACATAACTTGCATAAGCATTCACATACTTGCATAAGCATCCACATACTTGCATAAGCATTCACATACTTGCATAACTTGCATATCATGTCATTTAAGCATATACATATCTTGCATAAGCATTCATATACTCGCATAAGCATGCATAACTTGCATATCACATAAATCTTGCATTTAAACATTTACATGACTTGCATAAGCATCCATATACTTGCATAATCATGCATAACTTGCATATCACATTAAACTTGCATTTAAACATATACTTAACTTGCATAACTCACTTTGCTAAACATGCATACTTCCACTCATTAAATATGTATAAATCCACTTGTTAAACATGCATAAACCAACTTGTTAAACATGCATAAATCAACTTATTAAGCATGCATAAACCAACTTATCAAATATGCATAAACATAGAACAACATAGAGTAACATATCATTATAAATGATTCAAACTCACTAATCCGCATTTAAGACCATAAGTCTCATTACACCCAATCTACTTACTTTAACAATTGATGTTAAAGTGATAGAAACTCACCAAACCCAAAATTAACCAACTTATGAAGAGGAATTAGTTGCTAATTATGAAGATGGTGATGATTAGAGAATGATTTGAGAGGGATTAGCTTGAAACTTCCTTCTAAGATTAATGGAGACTCCTTCTAGGATTTAATTTGGCGGCATGAGGCCTTCATTTCTATTTTTAGTATGGATTAAGGTAGGTTTAGGGTGTATTTATAGATTAAGAGAGTGTTTTAGGCCCTTAGATTAACCCTAGATTAATTTAGGTCCGTTAGATTTAGGAAATCTCTAGAACCAAGCCCAGCCCTAGCCAGAAAACCAGATCTGGTGCACCCAAGCACCCTGGTTCGACACGCCATGTCGACAGGCAAGTCGACAGGCAAGTCGACACCCCTGTCGACAGGCCTGTCGACACCCCTGTCGACATGCTTAGGGCGGGAATCTTCCCGCCTGGCCCCGCTGGTTCTAATTTAAAATTTAAATTTAAATTCCTAAATCTGTTTTTAGCTCTAATTTTTCTGCAAACTTCTTTGGGCCATAACCGGGCCATACGGACTCCGATTCTCGAAAACTCGGACTCTATTTCGCGTATTTTTCCGAGACGAACGCAATGACGCAGCCCGTTACCCCCAATTCCCACATCTGAGATTATTTATCCTGTAATTAGTGAATTTTAGTATTAACTAAAATTCGGGGTGTTACATTCTCCCCTCCTTAAAGGATTTCGTCCCCGAAATCTCTAAGCTAAGGAGAATGCATATCCTATCATCCAAACAACCATCTACTCAAATCATCAACCACGGGCATCCATTGTCCTTAAACAGTTTCTAATGATGTATGAGCATGTGCAAAAAGTGTGTGTATATGTTCCCTATCTAATGTATGAACATATGCAAACCATGATAGTGCCATGCATCCATTATGTATGCGAGAAAACCCTATCGACACATACAATATCTACATGAGTGCACAATCATTCATCAAAATGCATCATCCATGTGATAACACAACCATTATACATCCATAAATATATTTTCCTACACACAATTTTATGCAATATGCAATATGAAGTGACTGAGCCGATCTAGTGCCTAGAGTGTGTGTATATGCATCCACGAGCAACCACTAGCAAACACTTGCATCCACTTGCATCCATCAACCATAACATGTCTCAAACACATGTTTCAACCATAGGTTTACCCTATCTAAAGGTCAAAGGTACTAACGAGAGGACATTCCAAAGATAAGATAAGTACTAGACAAGTGATAAAGGAGAAAGTAAAGACGTACCCTCAAAAAGAAATGGGTACAATGAACGCATCTTCGCTTCCGTCTCCCAAGTCGCGTTGCTCTCATCTTCTCCCCATTGCACTTTGACTAGCTGAACCTCTCGATTCCTCAATTTCCTAGTCTCTGACCCAAGGATGCGAGTAGGGGCTCGTCGAATAGTCGCATCACGCTCTACCTCTACATCTCTAAGCAAGCTTGGCTCTACCACCTCTGCGGTCTCATGTAAGCACTTCCTCAAATGGGACACATGGAATACATCATGAACACCACTAAGTCTGTCGGGCAACTCCACCCTATATGCCATCCGTCCAATCCTTTCCTTGATAGGAAACGGCCCAACAAACCTCGGTGCTAACTTCCCAACGGATCCGAAGCGAACAACATTTCTCAACGGAGATACCTTAACAAAAACCATATCCCCAACCTCAAAATCAAGATCCGTCCTTCTCTTGTCCGCATAAGATTTTTGCCTATCCTGCGCTGCTTTCATCCTTCTTCGAATCAAGTCAATCTTCTCAGAAGTCTACCTAACCATATCGGGCCCAAGCAAGATCTTATCCGTAGATTCCCACCAACATGTAGGTGATCGACAAGGCCTTCCATAGAGAGCTTCGAAAGGAGCCATACCAATACTGGACTGAAAGCTGTTATTATATGCGAACTCCACCAATGGAAGATGCTCTTCCCATGTACCTCCAAAATCTAAGATACAAAGCCTCAAAAGGTCTTCTAGAACACGATTCATCCTCTCAGTCTGGCCGTCCGTCTGAGGATGATATGCAGTGCTCAGACACAATTGAGTCCCCACTGCTTCTTGCAAACTTCTCCAGAACTCGCTAGTGAAGATAGGATCTCGATCACTTACTATGCTAGAGGGTACCCCATGTAATCGAACTATCTCTCGAAGATATACTGAAGCTAGCAATGGAGCAGTCCTCTTTCTCTTCACAGGTATGAAATGGGCGCTCTTAGTAAGTCTATCTACCACCACCCAAATTCCTGTATTACCCTTCCTCGACCTGGGTAACCCGTCAATAAAATCCATCGAGATGCTATCCCACTTCCATTGCGGAACCTCCAATGGGTGAAGCAACCCACCTGGTTTCCTTTGCTCCGCCTTCACTTGCTGGCACACCAAACATCGAGCGACATACTCGGCCACATCTTTCTTCATACCGGCCCAGAAGAAAACCCTCTTCATGTCTTGGTACATCTTATCCCCACCGGGATGAATGGTCATCCTAGAACGGTGTGCGTCATCAAGAATAGCCTTCCTCAAACCCTCGTCTTGCGGTACACAAAGTCTACCGTCTCTACGCAAGTACCCCTTATCGTCTAGGGTGTACCTACTCAAATGGCTGGACGACTCCCCCCTTATGAGCTTCTCTACTAACTCAACCAACTGTGGGTCGCCCCTCTGTGCTTCTCCAATCCGCCCCAAAAGAGTAGGTCTAACTTCCAAAGAAGCTAGAAAATCGGGTACATAGTCAACGGAAGGTCTGAAATCAAACATCGAGATAAATTCCAAGCTTTGTCGTTCCACGAACAATGGACTCAAGGACAACCTCTTCCTGCTCAAGGCGTCCGCCACCACGTTACCCTTGCCAGGGGTATATGCTATCTCGAAATCATAGGATGCTAAAAACTCCATCCACCTTTGCTGTCTTAAGTTTAAATCTTTCTGAGAGAATAAGTACTTCAATGATTTATGGTCAGTGAACAACTCGAATCTCTCACCAAGAAGATAATGGCGCCAAATCTTAAGCGCAAAAACAATAGCGGCCAGCTCTAGATCATGGGTAGGGTAATTTTTCTCATGTGCCCTCAACTGCCTTCCACCATATGCTATTACCCTTCCCTCTTGCATTAAGACTGCGCCAAGTCCTGTCCCACAGGCATCGGTATAGACAACAAATGGCTTGCTCCCATCTGGCAACACTAAAACTGGAGCGGTGGTTAAAGCTCTCTTTAACCGTCGGAACGCATCATCACAACCTACGTCCCATGTGAAAACAAGATTTTTCTTTGTTAAGCGGGTTAATGGGGCTGATATCTTCGCGAAGTCTTTAATAAACTTCCTATAATAACCCGCCAATCCCAAGAAACTTCTTACTTTGGTAGCATTCTTCGGAACCTTCCAATCCTGAATTGATACTACCTTCGCGGGATCCACAGCTATCCCTTCTTTGGAGACCACGTGCCCCAAGAACCGTACTTCCTTCCTCCAGAAGTGACATTTAGAGAATTTAGCCTTAAGGCTATGTGCTCGAAGAGTCTTCAACACTTCCCCAAGATGTAGGGCATGCTCTTCTTCACTCTTAGAAAATACTAAGATATCATCCACAAAGACCACCACAAATTTATTAAGGAACTCCCTGAACACCCTACTCATCAAATCAACAAAGTATGCAGGGGCGTTCGTCAACCCAAATGGCATCACCAGCCACTCATAGAAACCATCCGGAGTTCTAAAGGCAGTCTTGTCTATGCTATCCTCAGCCACCCTCAACTGATGAAACCCCGTGGCTAAGTCCAACTGAGAGAATACTGAAGCACCAACCAACTGATCGAAAAGATCATCGATCCTCGGCAATGGGTGTCTATTCTTCTTTGTGAGCTTGTTGAGTTCTCTATAGTCTACACAAAGTCAGAGGGACCCATCCGCCTTCGTAGCAAATACTACTGGAGCACCCCACTCCGATATGCTCCGTCTTATGAACCCCTTCTCAAGCAACTCCCCTACTTGCTTATGGAGTTCCCTCCTCTCACGAGGAGCCATGTGGCGCACTGGTAAAGATACCGGTTTAGCATTATCCACCAAATATATTCGGAAGTCAATCTCCCTCTTCGGAGGTAAGCCCTTCACCTCCTCAAACACATCCGGATATTCCCGGACCACTCTAACAGATTGTAAACTCTCGACCGAAGCGTCAAGTGATTCAAGATAACTTAGCATAACAGAGTCCCTGGGATTACAAGAAATCTCGAGAGTGTTACCCAAGCGGGTCATGAGCCTAACAACTCTCCTTTCACAATCAAGAACGGCACCATTACTGGATAACCAGTCCATGCCCAAAATCAACCCATAGCCCGTGAAGCCCAATACAAAAGCATCACATGTAAACTCAATGCTAAGTATAGAAATCTTCAAACCCAAACATATCATGGACAAATAAGTGGAGCCCCCAATTGGGTTTGAAACAACCAAGGGATCATCTACCAGACTGGTGTCTAAGTGCAGTAACTCAACTAATGATGATGAAATAAACGAATGCGATGCGCCTGAATCAAACAATGTACGGACAGGATGGTCAAATAGAAAAACCAGACTTTCAACGGAAATAGTTCTACCTCTCTCCTGAATCGGTGGAACCGCGAGAGCCTGTACCTGCCCCCTAGCCTGACTTGGTGCCATAAGAGCTTGCACCTGTCCTCCTGAGGTAGATCCCGTCCTTTGCCCCTTCTTAGGACAATCTTTCACAAGATGCCCTGCTTCGCCACAGTGGAAGCAGCCAGTCTTCTTCTTCTTGCGACAATCCTTGCTTAGGTGGCCAGGTGTCCCACAATTGAAACACTTCTTCTTCTTGCCTTTGCCACCGTTGCCTTTCCCACCTTTGCTTTGCTGTTGTTGCTGAGGTCTCTTTTGATCTCCCTTCTTCTCGGGTGCCTTATTAGCATTAGGACCCTTCTCTTCCTCATACATGAGTGCCATGTCAACCAGCTTCTCAAAGGTGGCCCCCATAGGGATGTGAGTCATAGCCAACCCATGCATCGGTTCATTCAAGCCTTTCACGAACCTCAAAGCCTTCTTCTCCGGTGTATTCACCATGTCTAGGCCAAACCTTGCCAATTGATTAAACTTGTTAACATATTCCTTCACCGAAAGATTTCCTTGCTTTAGAGTCAAGAATCTTTCCATATACAAGTTTTCCTCCGCCCTTGAGAGAAACTTTGCCACAAATCTTTGCCTAAAATCCGCCCAAGAGTCAACGGGGCGTTCTCCATTAGTGACCTCCCACCAGAATGAGGCCTCTCCCTTCATTAACCAAGCTGCCAACTTGACTTTCTTTCCTTCTTCCATCTCAAAGATATCTATCAACTCTTCCACCTCTTTAAGCCAATCTCTAGCCTCCACAAAGGTTTCAGATCCTTGAAAAGGTTTCCCTCCCATAGCTTTAAATTCCTTGCAAGTCTTAGCAAAAGTATCCGTGCGAGGAGGAGGGGGAGGAGGAAGATCGGGTGCTACGGTTGGTAGAGGAACATTTGCTGGACCCGTAGTGGTGGCCCTAGCCTCCATCAATCTCCTATACCATACTGGTACCGTCACACCCTCCGGAAAATTAAGATTCTCGGTCATGCTGAAACGAAAAAGGAAAGATTCAAAACGGAGAATTCGAAGGATGTAGATATGGCTATTGGGGATTATGCTTTTCTTTCAAAAACTTTTCTCTTAAAAGACATGTTTTTGAAAATATCTTTTCCAAAAATGTTTTAGAAAAATAGTTTTCTAAAAAATTTATCTGTTCCGGTAACCTTTGCTCTGATACCACGTGTAACACCCCACGCCCGCTATGGTCACTCACTAAGGGAATGCCATAGCATCGGTGGAGTATTTTAGTGAATATAGAACAGAAAAATTACAACAAGACAGATATAATTAGTACTTGAAATTTAAAAATATCATCTTACAACAGCGGAAATAAACATGTCTGGTTACATCATAAAACCACGATAAAAGTCAAGTACAATATCCATCAAAATAAAGAAGTACATAATCCCACTCTGTCATACAATAGCCATAACAAAAGAAAAGATAACTGGATAACTGGAGCTTTACATCTACCCAAGCTCCTAAAGACTGGAACAGCAATCCGATCAAGCTCTACTACCGCTAGGATCCACCGTAGGACCTGAGGGTTGGGAAAAAGATAAAAACAACGGGGTCAGACATAAGTCTGAGTGAGTCCTATAACTTTAACAATACAATCATTAAAGTAACCAGAGAAGACATAAACTTGACCTACGGTAATATCTGGGGATGAATGGCTACACTAAGCAGCTTGGTAGACTTAGGATAAACTAAGATAACCGTCAGGACGCATCTACCCACCCAAGGATAATTACTAACTGCACCACACCAGTCATTCCTACTTTAAGGTTGATCCCTTCCAAGGACTTAGAAAATTTCCCCAGTAGTTTCGTGTACTCCTAGCCCACTACATAGGTGCCGTCTGCCCCTATCTCCACTAGGTGTACTCAGTAATTCTTGCCCAGTAGTTTCGTGTACCCCTACATAGGTGTCGTCTACCCCTATCTCCACTAGGTGTACCCACTACTCCCCAAGCGATCGGCTCCCTACCGTAGATACCCGTGCTGGTCCCACAGTGGGGTGTATCACTCCCCTAAAGTGGCTACCCAATACTAACGGTGCACGGCTTTATATCTACACGATGCAACAACGGCTTATCTACCAGCCCGGGCCCACACACGCATATGAAACCCGTTGGACTTGCGTTGCCACCGCTAACCCGTTTTGGCCTCTTATAATCAAGCCCAATATGCGTGTCCCGTCACTCGACATGGGTCGAGCCCACAAAGATACGTTTGGGATATTGGTTGAAATGGGCCCCCACAAGCTACCCACTTAAGCTTGTCAAATATCTAGTGTATCCCACTTAACCCTTTAATCATGTTTAATTACATGTTTCCACTTGGTTAAGTATTCTAATCGTATTTTCTATTGCCACCCAAGGCAACCCACTAGATTCCACATGCCACCCAAGGCAACCACAAAATTTCCTCATGCCACCCAAGGCACCCACTTAACCCCTCATGTCCCACTACATGCTACTATGGTTAAGTGTTTCTTAATTAATTAAGACCGTGATCTCCTATAAAGACCTCCCACATTAGACTGGCTGTTATGACCGCCTGGTTAAGCCGGTAGAATCCGGGCAGTCTTACGTCATAACAGAGTCTAACCTCGTGTCTTTACCTTAATCACGTATTTAATTTATGGCTAAGACCTCTCACATTGGGCTGACATTTGTAGCAACTGGTTAAGCCGGTCGGGTCCGGGCAGTTTTACATACAAATGAGTCCAACCTCGTGTCTTAGTCGATTAATTACACCTAATTAATCACCCCCCATATTAATTATCCCTAATTAATATCAAGTTTTCCATAACATGGGTAGACCTAACTCAATAGGTAAATTCCCATGGGGTAGACCTAACTCAATAGGTAAATTCCCACTTATGGTAATTTATTTTTATGGTATGCTTAATCATACCCAATCATTCATTTATTAACATATTTACCAACCCCATCGTTCCCCACGTAAATCGTTCTCATTACATGACATAATAAAGGGGAAGACCCATCACAAATATCATGGGTTTAGCATAAAACTTTGTCATGGGTTAAGAGGATGTCAACTTGCATATACGAGCATATATTAACCCAACTACATTTAACCCAAACTTGCATATTATCATACACATGATTTGCATAACATGTTGCATATGAGCTTGCATATTATCATACACATATCTTGCATAACATGTTGAACTTGCATATAGGCATTCTCATAACTTGCATAACATGTTAAACATGCATTTAAGCATACACATAACTTGCATAAGCATTCACATACTTGCATAAGCATCCACATACTTGCATAAGCATTCACATACTTGCATAACTTGCATATCATATCATTTAAGCATATACATATCTTGCATAAGCATTCATATACTCGCATAAGCATGCATAACTTGCATATCACATAAATCTTGCATTTAAACATATACATGACTTGCATAAGCATCCATATACTTGCATAAGCATGCATAACTTGCATATCACATTAAACTTGCATTTAAACATATACTTAACTTGCATAACTCACTTTGCTAAACATGCATACTTCCACTCATTAAATTTGTATAAATCCACTTGTTAAACATGCATAAACCAACTTGTTAAACATGCATAAATCAACTTCTTAAGCATGCATAAACCAACTTATCAAATATGCATAAACATAGAACAACATAGAGTAACATATCATTATAAATGATTCAAACTCACTAATCCGCATTTAAGACCATAAGTCTCATTACACCCAATCTACTTACTTTAACAATTGATGTTAAAGTGATAGAAACTCACCAAACCCAAAATTAACCAACTTATGAAGAGGAATTAGTTGCTAATTATGAAGATGGTGATGATTAGAGAATGATTTGAGAGGGATTAGCTTGAAACTTCCTTCTAAGATTAATGGAGACTCCTTCTAGGATTTAATTTGGCGGCATGAGGCCTTCATTTCTATTTTTAGTATGGATTAAGGTAGGTTTAGGATGTATTTATAGATTAAGAGAGTGTTTTAGGCCCTTAGATTAACCCTAGATTAATTTAGGTCCGTTAGATTTAGGAAATCTCTAGAACCAAGCCCAGCCCTAGCCAGAAAACCAGATCTGGTGCACCCAAGCACCCTGGTTCGACACGCCATGTCGACAAGCAAGTCGACAGGCAAGTCGACACCCCTGTCGACAGGCCTGTCGACAGCCCTGTCGACATGCTTAGGGCGGGAATCTTCCCGCCTGGCCCCGCTGGTTCTAATTTAAAATTTAAATTTAAATTCCTAAATCTGTTTTTAGCTCTAATTTTTCTGCAAACTTCTTTGGGCCATAACCGGGCCATACGGACTCCGATTCTCGAAAACTCGGACTCTATTTCGCGTATTTTTCCGAGACGAACGCAATGACGCAGCCCGTTACCCCCAATTCCCACATCTGAGATTATTTATCCTGAAATTAGTGAATTTTAGTATTAACTAAAATTCGGGGTGTTACAAGTACCCAGAGCCCGGGAAGTTAAGAGCCATCGACAACGCTATAAAGTCCGGTAGGTTCTGCCGATTTCACAACCAGTCGGGGCATAGCATGAACAAATGTAGACATTTGAAAAGCTTAATTGAAGAACTGATAAGGAAAAACAGGCTTCAAAAGTACACAAAGAACTCCCAGAATGCTCAAGGAACTCAAGACCAAGGAACCTCTACAGGACAGCCTAAACAGAATGAGAGCGCTTCGATTGCTGCTGTACCAAGGATGATCGTAAACACCATTTCATAATGCCCCTACCCAATTAGGAAAAGCTGGGGAGATATGGTGAATATGCTCATGAGGTGAAAAACTTTTCGAAAAAAGGTGAACTCATGACCATAGACGAAGTTTTATCGGCAAAAGCACCAAGAATCCTGCGAGACGACATCACATTTAAAGATGAAGACCCGACCGGGATCATAACGCCTACAGAGGATCCAGTGGTGATAACCACTGGTCTGGTCCCAGCCATAGTTAGAAGGGTGTTAGTCGATAGCGAAGCATCAGTCAATATCCTCTTCTTTATCGCATTCCATAGGATAAAGCTTTCCATGAGCGACGTAAAAGCCTGTCAGAATAAGGTCCACGGATTCACTGGTGAAGCTGTTCAGCCAATTGATGTCATCAGTCTGCTGGTGGAGCTTGGAGAAGGGGGGAAGAAAGCCGCATTGGTGCAGGACTTTGTTGTAATTGATGAACCCTCCGCTTACGATGCCTTCCTAGGAAGACCTACTCTTGCAGCATTCAGAATACTATGGCTCCGTGGCGCCTCACTATGAAATTTCCAATAGAAAATGGTGTTGGTACAATTATAGGTGATCAACAAGCAGCAAGGGAGTGTTATTTGGTCGATTTGGCAGAGGCAAGGAAGAAGGAATTGAATAAGGATGTAGAGCCGCCGCTCTGCATCCAAAAACCCCTCTTATAGCAACTAAAGCAAAACCCCCATACTGGCGAGCACTGTGGCGCTCGGAAAGCAATTGATCCTAGGAAAAACAGTGTGGGGGAAAATAGAGCATCACCGACCGAAGACACTATCCCCGTTCCAATATTCGACAAGGACCCTAACCGGGTCTTGAAGATAGGATCTCAGTTAGGTATGAAGCTGCAAAAGGAATTAATCTTGTTTTTGAAAGCAAACTTAGATGTATTTGCCTGGGAACACTCAGATATGTGTGGGATCCCACCAAATGTAATTGTTCACAAGTTGAATATAAACCAAAATTTGACTCCTGTGAAATAAAAAAGACAAGTGCAGGGATTTGAAAGATCCGAGGCTCTGAAAGAGGAAGTAGATAGATTACTTAAAAATGATTTCATACGAGAATCTATGTATCCAGATTGGGTTTCTAACCCAGTACTTGTCAAAAAGTCCAATGGAAAGTGGAGAGTGTGTATAGATTACTCAGATCTTAATAAAGCATGCCCAAAAGACAGTTTTCCTTTGCCCCGAATTGACCAACTTGTAGATGCAACAGTGGGGCACGGGTTACTATCTTTCATGGACGCATATTCCGGATATAATCAAATTATGATGCACAAGCCAGACGAAGAGAACACAAGTTTCATAATGGATAGAGGACTATACTGCTATAAAGTCATGCCATTTGGACTGAAAAATGCAGGAGCGACTTACTAACGTCTTGTGAACTCCATGTTTAAATCTCAAATAGGGAATACAATGGAAGTATATGTAGACGATATGCTAGTCAAATCAAAGGAGGCCGAAGATCACCTCGAGGATCTAGCAGAAATGTTTCACATACTCAGGAAGTACAGGATGAAACTAAACTCATTAATATGTTCATTCGGAGTCTCTTCGGGGAAATTTCTCGGGTTTATCATCAATGCTAGGGGCATCAAGGCGAATCCCTCTCAAATTGCTGGTTTAAAGGAAATGCGGGCCCCAAGGACAAAAAAGGAGCTCTAAAGTTTAAATGGAAAGGTAGCAGCACTGAAACGGTTCGTTTCCAAAGCAACAGATCGATGCATTCCGCTTTTCGATGCTTTGAAGAAAGGAAAGAAGGACTTCCAGTGGACCTCGAAGTGCTAGGAAGCTTTCAAGGAATTGATAAGACATATGGAATCACCGCCAATGTTATCGAAACCTAAGGATGGAGAGGATCTATTTTTATATCTAGCAGTTTCATCACATGCCTTGAGTGCAGCACTAATCCAAGAAGAAACAGGAGTGCAATTGCCGGTATATTACACTAGTAAGAGGCTCGCCGGGGCAGAGCTAAATTACCCTAAACTAGAAAAGCTCACATATTTCCTCCTCGTTGCCTTAAAAAAGCTGAAATTGTATTTCCAATCTCACCCTATCAAGGTCCTTACCGATCAACCATTAAGGCAGATCCTCTTCCGCCCAGAAACTTCAGGAAGGCTATTGAAATGGAACATTCAGTTAAGTCAATATGACATCACTTACCATCCTCAAAGAGCCATCAATGGCCAAGCCCTAGCGGATTTTATTGCTGAATTTACAAACAGGGGAAAAGAGGTTCCTAACCAGCAAAAACAGAAATTGCCTGGAAACTGTACTTTGATGGATCTAGAAACGACCACTGTTCGGGGGCTGGAATCGTCTTAGAAACCCCAGAGGTTACTCTTTATACTATGCCTTGAGATTGGAATTTCCATCAACCAATAATGAGGCCGAATATGAAGCATTAATAACAGGGTTAAAGCTGGCAAAAGAGCTAAACCTAGAAACTTTACAAATTCTCAGCAACTCTCGGTTGGTGGTAGGTCAAGTACGCAAGGAGTTCCAAACCAAAACCGGAAACCTCCCTTCTTATCTAATCAAGGCTATGGAACTTCTAAATGACCTTGACTACTATGTTATATCTCACATCCCAAGAGAACAAAACTCAAAATCGGATTCCCTTGCCAAGTATGCTAGTTCATCAAACGCTCAGCTGCTGGGATTAATCCCCATCAAAGTCCTTTCTACCCCAACCATTGAAGAAGCGAGTGTTGACTAGATAATGGAAACCGTTGAAGAACGTACATCGTGGATGACTCTAATCAAAGAATATATCCTCAATGGGACACTACCTGAAGAGCGGAAAAACAAAAGGAAAATATTGCGCAAGGCCCCATTGTACCTCGTCCAAGACGGAAGGCTGTACCGACGAGGATTCTCCATGCCATTGCTGCGATGCATGACCAAGAAGGAATCTAAAGCAATTTTGGCAGAGTTGCACGAGGGTGAATGCGGAGGACACACCGGCGGTCAAACGTTAGCCAAGAAGGTTCTGCGATATGGCTATTTCTAGCCTGATATAAATCTAGATGTCATGACTTATGTAAAGAAGCATGACAGATGCCAGAGATTCGCTAAGATTCCAAGAGCACCTCCTACAAAACTAGCTCAAATGGTCAGCCCATGGCCATTTAAGGTCTGGGGCATAGATTTGATTAGGATATTACCCGCCGCAAAAGCAAATATGAGATATGCTATAGTAGCTGTCAACTACTTCACCAAATGGGCTGAAGCAGAACCTTTGGCTACTATCACATCACAAAAAGTTATCAATTTTGTTTCAAAAAACATCATTTGCAGGTTCAGAGTGCCACAAAAGATCATCACCGATAATGGAACCCAGTTTAAAAGCAACGAATTCCTAGATTTCTACGCTAAATATAAGATCAAAAAGAGCTTTGCAGCTGTGGCTCATCCGCAAGCGAACGGGCAAGTGGAAGCCATCAACAAAATACTAAAGTCAACCATCAAGAAGCATCTCGAAAAAGCCAAAGGCAACTGGCTCGATGAACTACCTTTTGCATTATGGGCGTACCGAACAACACATAAAACTACCACAGGGCACACCTCATTCTCACTCGCATTCGGGTCAGAAGCTATGACCCCAGTGGAACTGGATACCAACCCACCACAGAATCTATTTTAACCTGAAGGA
Organism: Allium sativum; assembly: GCA_030737875.1. NCBI lineage: Eukaryota > Viridiplantae > Streptophyta > Magnoliopsida > Asparagales > Amaryllidaceae > Allium > Allium sativum. Next base: position 388,376,172 of record CM060912.1, on the reverse strand, counting down.
GAATGAAGAACTGCAATTAGAGGCACTTGATTTACTCGAGGAAAAGAGAAAAGGAGCAGAGCTTAGGATAGCAGCCCACTAATGGAAAGTAGCCAGATATTTCAATGCAAAAGTCAAACAAAGAACTTTTCAAGTCGGGGACCTCGTCTTGAAGAGAATTATGACAAGAACCGGGGTATTCGAACCCAATTGGGAGGGACCATACGTGATAAGCCAGAAATTTGCAGATGGCACTTTTGAGTTAAAAACAACAGACGGAATCGCACTTCCTCGAGCATGGAATAGCATTCATCTTCGCCATTACTTTTTTTGAAGTTTCTTTCACATATTTCGCATCATATAGATATCATGAATTGTAAATAAATCATGCATTGAGACTATCATCGCAAAGTTTGTACAAATTAGTGAAAGAAATTACTTTACCTATCAAAAGATCGTACATTTGCAGGCTTTTAATTCCAAGTTACTAACATCGATTTTAATTACAATCTTTTTAAGCAAACAAAAACGCATTGAGAGCCAAATAGGGGTTGCGGAATGCTACAGCACATCCCCGACGAGGAGAAATTCAAGCACATGTTGCTTAATACTCAAACATCTATGCACTTTTGCTATAGTGGGTGTGAAGTGCAAAACCATAAATAAGGGGCATCAAGAACTCCATGCCCAAACTATGGATCAAATTTTCAATTTCACCCTAGGGGCACGGTCTTAATAATAGAGTTCGAAGTCCCAGTTTTGACAAGTCACAACCAGAATCTGACAAGTAAACTAGTGCCAGTCACTTGAAACAGTATGATGATAAACCCAAGACCTCCCCAAGGGGCACCCAGTTCATCGCCAACGCCATTTAAACATGGCCGGATAGCGATACAAATACCGGGATTTAAACCCAAGACCTCCCCGAGGGGCACCCGGTTCATCGCCAACGCCATTTAAACATGGCCGGATAGCAATACAAATACCGAGCTTTAAACCCAAGACCTCCGCGAGGGGCACCCAGTTCATCACCGACACCATTTAAACATGACCGGATAGCGATACAAATACCGGGCTTTAAACCCAAGATCTCCCCGAGGGGCACCCAGTTCATCGTAGATGCCATTTATACATGGCTGGATAGCGATATAAACACAGGGTTTTCAAAGACCTCTTTGGAGGCATCCACTTAGATGTTGGATCTTCCAAATCTAGATATTGATTTTGGGTCCTACAATCCCAATTACTGACGGACCCAAAGACCTCTTCGGTGGCATTCGACAAGTTCAACAAGCATCTGAATTATTCAAATCCAACGAACAACGGATCAAAGGTCCTTTCAAGGGCATCCGGTTATAAGCCGAATCTTCCAAATTCATTTAGTAACAAAACCAAAAATTTCCCTCAAAGTTATCTGATAAAAAAATCACAAGTAACTGACTCACTTAGTTGCCAGGAATACAGATTCCTTAATCTAACTGTAAATACCATGCCTAAATTTCCGAAGTATTGAAACCAGTTGTGGTATGGGGGCATTACCATCGCATTAATGAAATCTAATAATGGTCTCTTAAAAACATACCACAATCTGGTCATAATTCTATGAAAACTCGGCATTGGATCATTCCAACCAACAAAACTAGATTTCCTGAAATGACTAAGGTGAAATCAAAGATCCTAGTAAAATGGCTATTTATGCGAAAGGATTTTGGACGCCATATCAGTCAAGGTCGGGAAAATCTAATCTTGTTGGTTGGGTTAACTCATACTATAATAACAAATAATTTGTAATGCAGAATCTATATTGCAAATGTAAAGCAGGCATGAAATGCAGAATAGAGAAGTAGCAAGACTGAAAGCAAAATTTAAAGCATGAAAAGCAAGACACAATTTCCTGACAACAAAGCAGAATTATACCATAAAATCACAAGCTAAAATGCAAAATTTTGAGATGATAGAGTGCATAAAGACGACAAGTACAAAAGTAATGAGCGGGGACCAGCGCCCGCATATACAACCGGCCTGAGTACAACATGCAAAACGAAATAGTTAACAACTAAAATTAAGCTACTACTAAGCGCAGTCATTTCTTCCTATCACTTGATCTCAAAGCAGGCTTGTTAGCCAAAGGTGGAGGGGTCTCTTCTACGTTACTCTGATTCTCTTGGGAAGAAAAAGAGGTAGCCTCCATCTCCTTCTTCCTCTTCCTCTTCTTCTTAGACGATGAAGACTTGGCAAACTTCTTTCCTTTCTCCTTGGTAGTAACCCGGGGACTCTCATCTGCATTAATAACTTCAAGATCGTCACTAAGGCTGTAGTCAACGACATCCAAATCTGAGAAGGCACCGATCTTTGCATCCTGTGACCCAGGACCTGCAACAAGCAAGGGTGTGTATTAGGAGGAGGGGGAGTAATGATAGAAGTAAGAGGAAAAGTTGTCAATGGTGAGTCAGCCTTAATAGCTCCTGTTGTCAATGCATTGCCTACGGCAGGAGAAGACAAGGGTGAAATTAAATTCAAAGTATGGAAACATTGAGAATAATAAGCAAGGGAACCGGGTGAATCGAAAATGGACTCTAAGCACGACAGGGTAAAGTTAGTTTCAATTTTACCTGTATCTAGAAGATTCTCTGAGGGATCCTTATGCTCGATTCTCCAGTGGTCAGGATTGTCTTCATCAGCCTCATCGTTTTCACCATGCTCATTAGCAATATCCTCTGTATTGATATCCCCCTTAATGGTGACATTTTTGCCTTTAGGAGAATCATCCGGGTTAGCTAATGTCTGTGATCTAGAAGCTTCAAAGGACTAGGGAACAACAGGAAGGTTCACATTTGGTTGAGTGTGAACTTTCTCACCAGAAGTACTAGTCCTCTCGTCCATTAGTTGTGCCTTTTCTTCTACCAAAGCCTCTTTGGACCTGTCGTCTAAAAGTTTGTCAATGAGTTCATCCTCACTACAATCATTACCATTAATCTCAAGCACTCGCTCCCAAACAAGCGCTAAAGTACACGCAAAACTATCCCCTAGGTAATGCAAGCTCCCACGACTCATGACGCTGTAGACATAGAAGCGGAAAATGTCATCATCAGCTTCGTCCATAGCTTGTTTGTGAGTTTCTTCTGCAGTTATCTTGTCCTTCTCAAGGGATTCGACCTTGTCCATTAGTGTCTGGTTAGAAGCCTTCAGAGATTTTACCTCCTCACGGAGATTAGCGACATCTTCCCGATATTGTTTGGAGAAACCCTTCTCCACAGCCAATTCAGCATCAACATCGCGCTTGGCAGCTATGGCATCTTTTTCTCTTTGTTTGGAAGCCTCGAGTTCTTCCCGAAGTTTTTTTAATCTCGTTTTCTGATGCCTCCAACTCTGCAACTCTTTTATTAAGAAATGCGATAGTAGCGTCACGATCATCCAAAACCTTCTCCCATTTGACTTTATCATCCTCCGGCCACGCAACTTTTGATAAAAGATATCTGTTACTATATTCCATTTTGTCTCATGTTGACTCTTAGCAGTATTGAGCTAGGTGTGTGTTTGACTTATAACCGCATCCACCTCTTTAAGAAAATCGTTGACATCGGTTATAATTACTCCACGATCAAAGTAAAGTCCTTTCAAGTTCCAACCCGGGAGCTTTTCGGTAAAGGAGATGTTCGTCGAGCCAGGAGTATGGCGAGGTTTATTGATAATCGAATGGATCTCAGCTGAAGGACTAGGAGGGCCAGAGGATGAAGGAAGTCGGGGTTTAATAGGCAGCTTCTCTACTCGGGAATGCTTATAAGAACCATCCATTTCTCGTTTCCTTCCTCGCTCCCTTTCATCGGGAGCGTCTTCCCTTATCCAACTACGCCTTCTAGCCTCTTCCTCTTCTTCCTTGCGTATCTTCTTTCTTTGTTCCTCAGTCAGAACGGATTCTGATATATGAAAAGACTGAGAAGAGGGCTTCAAGGGAGGAGGAGGATGGGGCTGCTCATGGTGACGGGATGATTGCCGAGGTTCGGATTGCAATAATTGCTTCGGATCGATAGCTTTGCTCCTCTTACTGAAATCCGACCTGATTCCTAACGAGCATTTCCCGTACATGTCTAAACCTGAAATGAGACATGCATGAGTTTTCGATACTTGAAACTATACAGTGTCTAAGAATGCTAAAGCAAGATACAAACACAGGAAAATAATTGAAATACACAAGATGAATTTCTTTAAAAGATACTATTGTTAACAGACCAGTTATATCCTCTATGTTTAAGGGAATTCCTAAAAATTTAAGAGGCTTTTCAGACTCAGTTGAGGCTGCATCCCTAAGTCCGGTTTCTATGGTTTGAGGGCCGAGAGGCTGAGAAACTGAACCATCCTGACTAAGATATCTAGCAGAGTTGAGATCACTCAAATTGTCAAATGTACCTACAGAATCTTCCTTAGCTACATTTTCAGTAGGAGAATCTCCAGTTATAATCGCAATATTTGGATCGGTTTCTAATACAACTACGTCTTCACCATCATGTTCAATCCCGTACTCAAGTTTAGAAGGATTCACTTCCCTATCATCTCTTCTAACCTGTTCAGAATCTAATTCTAGCTCAGGATGCGGGGAGAAATTTTCTTTCTCAATCAACTCAACCGATGTTTTGGGATCTTCGCCTCTATGATGGTTAGAGTCTTCATCCTTATCCAAAGTCTTCGATGAGGGAGACGTTTTTCCACTAATAGAGCCTGAACATCTTTTCAAGGAAGGGTCAACGGAAGGTTTTCGATCAGCTTGAGTTACACTCCTATCGTCTGGATTTACTAAATCTGATTTTGTAAGGTCCAGCCTTACATAAAAACATCCTTAAGGGATGAAGTAGATCGTATTGGTGAAGAATGCTATCTGTAATTAAAAGCTTTCTAATTCTCTTAGCCATGTCAATAGCTTTTAGTGTTTCTTATGTGGCTTTAATAGAAGGGGGTGCTTTGTTGTCCTTAATCAGGGTAGGGAGTACTGCATTTCAAAAGGAAATGATGTAAGAACGTATAACTTAAAGGGAAGTAAAGTCAAGACCTCTGAATAAGATATGCATACCTCCATCTGTCCATTGCCCTTGGAATGGCTTGGGGCATCTAACGAAGAAGAATTGGCTTAAAAACCCTGAAACACTGTCCGGTAATTCGAGAACCAGCTTCCGGTTTCTGGCACCCTCAACATGCATAATAGAGGGGGTGTCCTTCCTACTCCTGAAAGAACATAAGTACCAAAGGTCCTTGAAAGTAGGCTCTTGCTTTGTCGTATCCATGAAAAGGACATAAAGGCCCAGTAGAGCTGTGTAGCCATTAGGATGGAGTTGGAAATGAGCGACGCCTAGATGGTTTAAGATTCGCCCTAAAAAGGATTAAACGGGGGAATAGCACCAGCTGCAAGCATTTGTTTGCTTACGGCAACATATCCAGCAGGAGGGTCGTCAGCAAATACGCCATCTTTTGGTAATATCGCATCCGTAAGAGTAATTCCTTATTGACCACACAATAGTTCATATTGCTCCTGAGTTAGGATGGTAGATTGTCTCTCTTGATCCCTAGCTTTAATCGGGAAAAGGACCGAAGGAAGGGGGCAAAAACTTGGCAAGAGCTCGTAGCTGTTTCAGTCTCAGAAACCTTGTTTAAAGAAGGATCGGTTTGTGCCGAGGAAGTCTCTTTACTTTGAGGAAGAGTTTGCTTTTCAGTAGTCATTCTACACAGATATACTCGTATACATTTCAATTTTCTAAAACCAAAAATTGAAGAATAAAAATATGAAAACACATCAAAACTTCGAAATAAAGGAGACAAACATCGTGGCAAGGCGTTTGTTGGCAATAGAATTAAGTCGTTATGGCATGGAACCCATGTTGGTTCACGACATGGTACTCATATCGGTTCATGGCATGGTACTCATGTCGATTCACGGCATGATACTCATGACGGTCCACGGCTTGAGGTCCATGTCGATCCACGACATGAGAGGCATATCATTTCACGACATGAAACCTTAAGCTAAAGCCACCATAGAATCAACCTGTTTGACCGGTTCCCAAACTCAAGTCGTTCATGCGACATGTCACCTCGACCGACTTGAATTACAACTACGGACTGGTAACTCACATGGGCATAACGACATAGATTGTCGAATAAACACAATTTAAGGCATACCATAAACTTACCATTGGAGCTACACAAAAAGAAAACGTGTCATAGCTATGATAAAACAATGAAGGACTCATAGTTCAAGTGTTTCAACAAGTAACTGGTGTGTAGTATAATGAATTGTTCAAAAAAAAAGAGAGAAGGGGTTCAAGTCGTTAAGGTTCATACGATCATCGTCGTGTAGAAACAACCAAAACAGGGCATTGCAAGATATTAAAGTTATGTCACTAAGGTATGGTCACTCAAATCGTATAAGTGGTATGAATAAGCCATGACAACAGTGTAAGTACTCAAGACTAAGTAACGGCCAACTCGCTAGAAACATTCAAGTCAATCGAGCATGGTATGAAACTCATGTCGTTGAAACGACTACAACTCAAGTCGCACGAATTACACAAAAAACGAAGCTCAAAGAAAAGCAAAGAATTCCTAAGCTCATATACACATTATACCCATTCTGATTTGACTCGTTTTTGATTCATGAACATCCCAAAAATACAAGACAGTCAAGATCAATTCACAAGACTATCACTTTACCAAAAGTAAGTAAACATCCTTAAATCCTATACAAATCCTAGCATTTAGAAGAACGAAGAAGTGTTAAGATCCGAAAATTACTTGCAATAATTTCTAAATGGTTGTTGAAGGAAGAATCCTTTAAGATCGAGAGTATAGATTGCAAATTGAATTGATAAAGCTCGTCGAACCTGGTCAGAATCCGGTTGCGATGACTTTGATGGAGGCGTCGACTTGATTGGATAGGTCTCTTATAAGAAAGGCAACGATGTTTCTCCGAATCAATCCAACATTAACAAGTCGAAGCTTCAAAATGAAAAGAGGGATAGGAATGGATATACAGGTTTTAGGATAATATATAAAGGCGTAGGGGGTTATCGGGCCAAGTTAAGACCGGTTCAAAGCCCAACACGACTTAAAACCCACAAGCAACTCAGAGGGGCACGACATACGACATGGTAATGGGAACGGATTGGATTCTCAGAGGTTCGAACAACTTAACTAAAATATGTGAAAAAGGGGATTAGGGATATCATGATTCGAAGCCCATGTTACTTTTAGTAACATAAACTTCGAGGGGAAAATGTTAACCCATAAAAATAGGGGTTTGTGACATGTCGAGTTAGTTAAGTCTCGAAAGCCATATCAAAACAAAAGGTCCAAGACATTGAAACCATGTCGCAAGGAAGAGAGTTCAATCATACCACCATGTCATGCCATACCAAGTCGCTACAAGCAACACAAGTCGGTTTCAGTCATGTCGGCCTCGTATGTAATGTTAGACCAGTGTAGCGACATGGAGATTGTAACACCCCACACCCGCTATGATCACTCTCTCAGGGAATGCCATAACATCGGTGGAGTATTTTAAGTGAATATAGAACAGAAAAATTACAACAAGACAGATATAAGTAATACTTGAAAATTTCAAAACATCATTTCATTGCAGCGGAAAGTAAACCATGTTTGGTTACATCACAAAACCATAATAAGAGTCAAGTACAAAATATCCATCCTGATAAATAAAAGTACATAATCCCAATACATGAACTGATAGCCATAAAAGAAAGGGTAAACTGAGCTCTACATCTATGGTCCAAGCTCCAAAAGAGAATAAAGCAACCTGATCAAAGCCCACTCGAACTGGGCCCACTCTGAGAACCTAAGGGTTGGAAAAAAGATAAAAACAACGGGGTCAGACATAAGTCTGAGCGAGTCCTATAACTTTAACAATACAATCATTAAAGTAACCAGAGAAGACATAAGCTTGATATACGGTAACGTCTGGGGATGAATGGCTACACTAAGCAGCTTGGTAGACTTAGGATAAACTAAGATAACCGTAAAGACACATCTACCCACCCAAGGATAATTACTACACTGCACCACACCAGTCATTCCTACTTAAAGGTTGATCCCACTAAGTGTACTTAGTAATTTAGTAGTTTCGTGTACCCCTATCTGACTACATAGGTGTACCCACTACTCCCCAAGCGATCGGCTCCCCTACGTAGATACCCGTGCTAGTCCCACGATGGGGTGTATTATTCCCCAAAGTGGCAACCTGATAATATCAACGGTGCACGGCTTTATATCTACACGATGCAACAACGACTTACCAACCAGCCCGGGTCCACACACGCATATGAAACCCGTTGGTCCTGCGTTGCCACCGCTAACCCGGTTTGGCCTCTTATAGTCAAGCCCAATATGCGTGTCCCGTCACTCGACTAGAGTCGAGCCTACTAAGATACGTTTGGGATATTGGTTGAAATGGGCCCCCACAAGCTACCACCTAAGCTTGTTATTTCTAGTGAATCCCACTTAACCCTTTAACCATGTCCACTTACATGTTATACATTTTGGCTAAGTCATTTAATCATATTCTAGTTGTCATACAAGGTACCCACTAGATTTCCACATGCCACCCAAAGCACTTACTTAACCCTTTAACCATGTTTTAATTACATGTTTCACTTTGGTTAAGTATTCTAATCGTATTTTCTATTGCCACCCAAGGCAACCCACTAGTCTCCTCATGCCACCCAAGGCACCCACTTAACCCCTCATGTCCATCTACATGCTAATATGGTCAAGTGTTTCTTAATTAATTAAGACCGTGATCTTCATAAAGACCTCTCACATTAGACTATCTTTTATGACTGCTGGTTAAGCCGGTTGGGTCCGGGCAGCCTTATGTCATAACCGAGTCTAACCTCGTGTCTTTACATTAATCACGTATTTAGTTTGTGCCTAAGACCTCTCACATTGGGCTAACATTTGTAGCAACTAGTTAAGCCGGTTGGGTCCGGGCAGTTTTACGCTACAACTGAGTCCAACCTCGTGTCTTAGTCGATTAATTACACCTAATTAATCACCCTCATATTTATATTAATTATCCCTAATTAATTACACATTTTTAAGAATATGGGTAGACCTAACTAAATAGGTAAATTCCCAATTCCATAGTATGGGTAGACCTAACTTAATAGGTAAATTCCCAACTCCATAATATGGGTAGACCTAACTCAATAGGTAAATTCCCAATTATGTCCATTTAATTTGTGGTATGCTTAATCATACCCAATTCACATCATTTTATTAATATGCATATTAACCCCATCGTTCCCCACGTAATTCGTTCTCATAACGTGACAAAATAAAAGGGAAGATTCATCACAAATGTCATGGGTTTAACCAACATAGCATATAACTTTATCATGGGTCCAAAAGGTGTCAACTTGCATATATGAGCATACATTAAACCCAACTAGCATTTAACCCAAACTTGCATTATGCATATCATAAAAAGAGACAACTTGCATATGAACTTGCACATAAACTTGCATATGAAATTGCACATAAACTTGCATATGAACTTGCACATAAACTTGCATGTGAACTTGCATAACATGTCATACATAGAGGCAAACTCGCATATGTTATGCATATCATAAAAAGAGGCAAACTTGCATATGAACTTGCATCATAATAGGGTAAACATGCATATGTATGCATAGCATACAAAGGTGTCATCTTGCATATGTACGCATCTTATTTAAAAAGGGTAGACTTGCATGTCATAATGTATGCATAAAACCAAACACTTAGCATGCCTAAAATCAAATACTTAGCATGCATAAAATCAAATACTTAGCATGCCTAAAATCAAACACTTAGCATGCATAAAATCAAGTACTTAGCATGCATAAAACCAAACACTTAGCATGCATAAAATCAAATACTTAGCATGCATAAAATCAAATACTTAGCATGCATAAAATCAAACACTTAACATGCATAAAACTCACCACTTAACTTGCATAAACCCATATATTTAACTTGCATAAACCCACATACTTATCTTGCATAAACCCACATACTTAACTTGCATAAACCCACATACTTAACTTGCGTAAACCCACATACTTAACTTGAATAAACATAGGGTTAACATTAAACATAGATTAGCAAACTAACATCATATCATATGATTTAAAACCCACAAATCCGCATACAAAACCGCATGATCTCATCATATCTCATCTACTTAATTTAGCAATTGGTTATTAAAGTGATAGAAACTCACCAAAACCAAGATTAGCAAACTTATGAAGTAGAACTAGTTGCTATACACGAAGGAGATGATGATTAGAGGTTGATTAGCTTGCAACTTTCTTCATAAACTAGTGGAGGCTCCTCTCAAGTTTGATTTTGGCGGTATGATGGCATCATTTCTATTTTTAGTAGGGATTAGGCTTGCATTAGGGTGTATTTATAGGATTAGGGTGTGTTTTAGACCATAGGATTAACCCTAGGTTAAATTAGGTCCGTCAGATTTAGGAAGTTTCCAGAAACCAGCCCCAAAGCCTAACCCAAACTCAACTAGGTGCACCAGGCCAGCATCAGCCGACAGGGCAAGTCGACAGCCCTGTCGACAGCCAAGTCGACAGGCATGTCGACAGGCAAGTCGACAGCCCTGTCGACAGCCATGTCGACCAGGCTGGGCGGGAGTTTTCCCGCCTGGCCCCATTTCTGCATGTTTTCGAAATTTGAACCTGAATTTTTAAATCTGTTTTGAACTTTGAATTTTCTGTAAACTTCATTGGGCCATAACCGGGCCATACGGACTCCGATTTTCGAAAATTCGGACTCTATTTCGCGTATTTTTCCGAGACGAACGCAATGACGCAGCCCGTTTCCCCCAATTCTCATATCTGAGATTATTTATTCTGTAATTAGTGAATATTAGTATTAACTGAAATTCGGGGTGTTACATTCTCCCCTCCTTAAAGGATTTCGTCCCCGAAATCTCTAAGCTAAGGAGAATGCATATCCTACCATCCAAACAACCATCTACTCAATCCATCAAACACGAGCATCCATTGTCCTTAAAACAATTTCTAATGATGTATGAGCATATGCAAAAAGTGTGTGTATATGTTCCCTATCTAATGTATGAACATATGCAAACCATGATAGTGCCATGCACCCAATATGTATGCGAAAGAACCCTATCGACACACTATTTCTACATGAGTGCACAATCATTCACCAAAATGCATCATCCATATGATAGCACAACCATTATACATCCATAAATATAGCTACCTACACACAATTATATGCAATATGCAATATGAAGTGACTGAGCCGATCTAGTGTCTAGAGTGTGTGTATATGCATCCACGAGCAACCACTAGCAACCACTTGCATCCACACGCATCCATCAAACATAACATGTCTCAAACACATGTTTCAACCATAGGTTTACCCTATCTAAAGGTCAAAGGTACTAATGAGAGGATATACTAAAGATAAGATAAGCACTAGACAAACGATAAAGGAGACGTTTAAAGGACATACCCTTAAAAAGGAATGGGTATAACGAACGCATCTTCGCTTCTGTCTCCCAAGTAGCATTGCTCTCCCCTTCTCCCCCTTTTACCTTGACTAGTCGAACCTCTCTGTTTCTCAACTTCCTAACCTCTGACCCAAGGATGCGGGTAGGAGCTCGTCGAATAATCACATCACGCTCTACCTTTACTTCTTTAAGCAAGCTCGGCTCTACCGCCTCTGCGGTCTCATGTAGGCACTTCCTCAAATGTGACACATGGAATACGTCATGTTCCCTGTACAACCGAACTATCTCTCGAATATAAACTGAAGCTAGACTTGGAACAGTCTTCTTGCTCTTCACGGGTATGAAATGGGCACTCTTAGTAAGTCTATCTACCACAACCCAAATTCCCGTATTACCCTTCCTCAATCTCGGTAATCCATCGAGACACTATCCCACTTCCATAGCGGAACCTCCAATGGGTGAAGCGACCCACCGGGTTTCTTCTGCTCCGCTTTCATTTGCTAGCACACCAAGTATCTAGCGACATACTCGGCCACATCTTTTTTTTTTTTCATATCGGCCCAAAAAGAAAACTCGCTTCATGTCTCGGTACATCTTGTCCCCTACCGGGATGAATGGTCATCTTCGAACGATGTGCATCATCAAATATAGCCTTCCTCAACCCTCGTCTTGCGGTATGCAAAGTCTACCGTCTCTACACAACCACCCCTTACTATCTAGGGTGTACCTACTCAAATGTCTGGACGACTCCCCCTCCCCATGAGCTTCTCTACTAACTCAGCCAACCGTGGGTCGTCTCGCTGTTCTCCGCCAATCCGCCTTAAAAGAGTAGGCTTAACCTCCAAGGAGGCTAGCAAACCGGGTACAAAGTCAATGGAAGGTCTAAAGTCAAACATCGAAATAAACTCCAAGCTCCGTCGTTCAACGAAAAATGAACTCAAGGACAACCTTTTTCTACTTAAGGCGTCCGCTACCACGTTACCCTTGCCATTGGTATAAGCTATCTCAAACTCATAGGATGCAAAGAATCCCATCCAAAATCATCATAACTTTCCATCTCTCACGCAGACCATCCTATTCGAACTTGACATCCCCCAAGTGCAAGCCCCAAAGGCCTAAACCAATATCAGACAAACACCCAAGGGATACCTCCTTCGAATTCAGACGTCCTACGTGAGATGATACTAGTAAAAACGGCTAAATAATTAAGCCCCTTGTCCAACTCTGGATGTCCTCGCCAGTCTCACTCCAAAACCACCGTTTATCCCATAACTGGCTTTGCTCAACCTATTGAGCACATACGAAAACTTATTTCGCTCCTAGAAAAGACCAAGATGTTATTTACAAAGACCATCACGAACTTATTTAGGTACTCCCTGAACACCCTTCTCATCAAATCAACAAAGTATGCGGGGGCGTTCGTCAAACCAAATGGCATCACCAGCCACTCATAAAAACCATCCGGAGTCCTAAATGTAGTCTTCTCTATACTATCCTCAACCGCTCTTAACTGATGAAACCCCGTGGCTAAGTCCAACTACGAAAACACTGAGGCGCCAACCAACTGATCAAAGAGATCATCAACCCTCGGCAATGGGTGTCTATTCTTCTTTGTGAGTTTATTTAGTTCTCTTTAGCCTACACAAAGTCTGAGGGACCCATCCACCTTCGTAGCAAAAACTACTGGAGCACCCCACTTTGATATACTTCGTCTTCTAAACCCCTTCTCAAGCAAATCGCCTACTGGCTTATGGAGTTCCCTCCTCTCACGAGGATCCATGTGGCACCCTGGCCAAGGTACTGGTTTGGCATTGTCTAACAGATATATTCGGAAGTCAATTTCCCGCTCCGGAGGTAAGCCCTTCACCTCCTCAAACCCATCCGAGTATTCCCGGACCACTCTAACAGATCGCAACTCTCGACCGACGTGTCAAGCGATTCTAGATAACTTAGCATAACAGTTTCCATGGGATTACAAGAGATCTCGAGAGTGTTACCCAAGCTGGTCATAAGCCTAACAACTCTCCCTTCAAAATCAAGAACGGCACCCCTACTGGATAACCAGTCCATGCCCAACACTAACCCATAGCCCGTGAAGCCCAAAAAAGCATCACATCTAAACCCAGCGCTAAGTATAGCAACTTTCAAACCCAAACACATCATGGAGCCCCAATTGGGTTTGAAACAACCAAGGGATCATCTACTAACTGGTGTCTAAGTGCAGTGACTCAACTAACAATAATGAAATAAACGAACTCGACGCGTCAAAATCAAATAAAGTTTGACCCGGATAATCAAACAGAAAAACTAGACTTTCAATGGAAATAGTTCTACCTCTTTCCTGAATCGGTGGAACCGCGAGAGCCTGAGCTTGCCCCCTTGCCTGAGTTGGTGCCAAAAGAACTTGCACCTGTCCTCCTGAGGTAGATCCCGTCCTTTGCCCTTTCTTAGGGCAATCTTTCACTAGATGTCCTGCTTCGTCACAGTGGAAGCAGCCAGCCTTCCTCTTCTTGCGACAATCCTTGCTTAGGTGGCCTAGTGTCCCACAACTGAAGCACTTCTTCTTTCCCTTGCCACCGTTGCCTTTCCCACCCTTGTTTTGCTGTTGCTGTTGAGGTCTCTTCTGATCTCCTTTCTTCTCGGGTGCTTTATTAGCATTGGGACCCTTCTCTTCCTCATGCATAAGTGCCATGTCCACTAGCTTCTCAAAAGTGGCCCCAATAGGGATGTGAGACACAGCCAATCCGTGCATCGGTTCGTTTAAGCCTTTAACGAACCTCAGAGCTTTCTCTTCCGGTGTGTTTACCAAGTCTATGCTGAATCTCGCTAACTGCTTAAACTTGTTAACATATTCTTTCACCGACAAGTTCCCTTGCTTTAAGTTCAAGAACCTTTCCACGTGCATATTTTCTTCCACTTTTGAGAGAAACTTTGCCTCAAACCTTTGCCTGAAATCCATCCAAGAGTCAACAGGGCGTTCTCCATTAGTGACCTCCCACCAGAACGAGGCCTCTCCTTCCATTAACCAAGCGGCTAACCTGACTTTCTTTCCCTCTTCCACTTCCAAGATTTCCATCAATTCTTCCGTCTCATTAAGCCAATCCCTAGTTCGCACAAAAGGTTTCCCTCCCATAGCCTTAAACTTCCTACAAGTCATAGCAAAAGTATCCGCGCGAGGAGGAACGAGTGCAACGGGTGGAGGAGGAACATTTGCTGGACCTACAGCGGCGGCCCTAGCCTCTAACAACCTCCTGTACCATACTGGTACCGCTATACCGTCCGGAAGATAAAGATCTTCAGCCATGTTGAGACGAAAAAGGAAAGATTCAAACGGAGAATTCAAAAGATAAAGATATGGCTATTGGGGATTATGCTTTTCTTAAAAAAAAAATTCTCTTAAAAGACATGTTTTTGAAAATACTCCTTTCAAAAATATTCTTAGAAAATAGTTTTCTAAAAGTTTTATCTGTTCCGGTAACCTTTGCTCTGATACCACGTGTAACACCCCACACCCGCTATGATCACTCTCTCAGGGAATGCCATAACATCGGTGGAGTATTTTAAGTGAATATAGAACAGAAAAATTACAACAAGACAGATATAAGTAATACTTGAAAATTTCAAAACATCATTTCATTGCAGCGGAAAGTAAACCATGTTTGGTTACATCACAAAACCATAATAAGAGTCAAGTACAAAATATCCATCCTGATAAATAAAAGTACATAATCCCAATACATGAACTGATAGCCATAAAAGAAAGGGTAAACTGAGCTCTACATCTATGGTCCAAGCTCCAGAAGAGAATAAAGCAACCTGATCAAAGCCCACTCGAACTGGGCCCACTCTGAGAACCTGAGGGTTGGAAAAAAGATAAAAACAACGGGGTCAGACATAAGTCTGAGCGAGTCCTATAACTTTAACAATACAATCATTAAAGTAACCAGAGAAGACATAAGCTTGATATACGGTAACGTCTGGGGATGAATGGCTACACTAAGCAGCTTGGTAGACTTAGGATAAACTAAGATAACCGTAAAGACACATCTACCCACCCAAGGATAATTACTACACTGCACCACACCAGTCATTCCTACTTAAAGGTTGATCCCACTAAGTGTACTTAGTAATTTAGTAGTTTCGTGTACCCCTATCTGACTACATAGGTGTACCCACTACTCCCCAAGCGATCGGCTCCCCTACGTAGATACCCGTGCTGGTCCCACGATGGGGTGTATCATTCCCCAAAGTGGCAACCTGATAATATCAACGGTGCACGGCTTTATATCTACACGATGCAACAACGACTTACCAATCAGCCCGGGTCCACACACGCATATGAAACCCGTTGGTCCTGCGTTGCCACCGCTAACCTGGTTTGGCCTCTTATAGTCAAGCCCAATATGCGTGTCCCGTCACTCGACTAGAGTCGAGCCTACTAAGATACGTTTGGGATATTGGTTGAAATGGGCCCCCACAAGCTACCACCTAAGCTTGTTATTTCTAGTGAATCCCACTTAACCCTTTAACCATGTCCACTTACATGTTATACATTTTGGCTAAGTCATTTAATCATATTCTAGTTGTCATACAAGGTACCCACTAGATTTCCACATGCCACCCAAAGCACTTACTTAACCCTTTAACCATGTTTTAATTACATGTTTCACTTTGGTTAAGTATTCTAATCGTATTTTCTATTGCCACCCAAGGCAACCCACTAGTCTCCTCATGCCACCCAAGGCACCCACTTAACCCCTCATGTCCATCTACATGCTAATATGGTCAAGTGTTTCTTAATTAATTAAGACCGTGATCTTCATAAAGACCTCTCACATTAGACTATCTTTTATGACTGCTGGTTAAGCCGGTTGGGTCCGGGCAGCCTTATGTCATAACCGAGTCTAACCTCGTGTCTTTACATTAATCACGTATTTAGTTTGTGCCTAAGACCTCTCACATTGGGCGAACATTTGTAGCAACTGGTTAAGCCGGTTGGGTCCGGGCAGTTTTACGCTACAACTGAGTCCAACCTCGTGTCTTAGTCGATTAATTACACCTAATTAATCACCCTCATATTTATATTAATTATCCCTAATTAATTACACATTTTTAAGAATATGGGTAGACCTAACTAAATAGGTAAATTCCCAATTCCATAGTATGGGTGGACCTAACTTAATAGGTAAATTCCCAACTCCATAATATGGGTAGACCTAACTCAATAGGTAAATTCCCAATTATGTCCATTTAATTTGTGGTATGCTTAATCATACCCAATTCACATCATTTTATTAATATGCATATTAACCCCATCGTTCCCCACGTAATTCGTTCTCATAACGTGACAAAATAAAAGGGAAGATTCATCACAAATGTCATGGGTTTAACCAACATAGCATATAACTTTATCATGGGTCCAAAAGGTGTCAACTTGCTTATATGAGCATACATTAAACCCAACTAGCATTTAACCCAAACTTGCATTATGCATATCATAAAAAGAGACAACTTGCATATGAACTTGCACATAAACTTGCATATGAAATTGCACATAAACTTGCATATGAACTTGCACATAAACTTGCATGTGAACTTGCATAACATGTCATACATAGAGGCAAACTCGCATATGTTATGCATATCATAAAAAGTGGCAAACTTGCATACGAACTTGCATCATAATAGGGTAAACATGCATATGTATGCATAGCATACAAAGGTGTCATCTTGCATATGTATGCATCTTATTTAAAAAGGGTAGACTTGCATGTCATAATGTATGCATAAAACCAAACACTTAGCATGCCTAAAATCAAATACTTAGCATGCATAAAATCAAATACTTAGCATGCCTAAAATCAAACACTTAGCATGCATAAAATCAAGTACTTAGCATGCATAAAACCAAACACTTAGCATGCATAAAATCAAATACTTAGCATGCATAAAATCAAATACTTAGCATGCATAAAATCAAACACTTAACATGCATAAAACTCACCACTTAACTTGCATAAACCCATATATTTAACTTGCATAAACCCACATACTTATCTTGCATAAACCCACATACTTAACTTACATAAACCCACATACTTAACTTGCATAAACCCACATACTTAACTTGCATAAACATAGGGTTAACATTAAACATAGATTAGCAAACTAACATCATATCATATGATTTAAAACCCACAAATCCGCATACAAAACCGCATGATCTCATCATATCTCATCTACTTAATTTAGCAATTGGTTATTAAAGTGATAGAAACTCACCAAAACCAAGATTAGCAAACTTATGAAGTAGAACTAGTTGCTATACAAGAAGGAGATGATGATTAGAGGTTGATTAGCTTGCAACTTTCTTCATAAACTAGTGGAGGCTCCTCTCAAGTTTGATTTTGGCGGCATGATGGCATCATTTCTATTTTTAGTAGGGATTAGGCTTGCATTAGGGTGTATTTATAGGATTAGGGTGTGTTTTAGACCATAGGATTAACCCTAGGTTAAATTAGGTCCGTCAGATTTAGGAAGTTTCCAGAAACCAGCCCCAAAGCCTAACCCAAACTCAACTAGGTGCACCAGGCCAGCATCAGCTGACAGGGCAAGTCGACAGCCCTGTCGACAGCCAAGTCGACAGGCATGTCGACAGCCAAGTCGACAGGCATGTCGACAGGCAAGTCGACAGCCCTGTCGACAGCCATGTCGACCAGGCTGGGCGGGAGTTTTCCCGCCTGGCCCCATTTCTGCATGTTTTCGAAATTTGAACCTGAATTTTTAAATCTGTTTTGAACTTTGAATTTTCTGTAAACTTCATTGGGCCATAACCGGGCCATACGGACTCCGATTTTCGAAAACTCGGACTCTATTTCGCGTATTTTTCCGAGATGAACGCAATGACGCAGCCCATTTCCCCCAATTCTCACATCTGAGATTATTTATTCTGTAATTAGTGAATATTAGTATTAACTGAAATTCGGGGTGTTACAGAGATAAGCCGCAATGATCATCACACTGTTCACCATGTCGTGAACGACATAAGATGGGTCACATGACATGCCATTCTTCTGAGGTCAGATCGTTGCACAGCATCAAGCCGTTATACGTTCATATCGGATGTACCATACCTCTCCGCGACATGGTATCAATAGTATTCCAATGTATAAAGCCGTACCAGTCCGCACCATAAGGTCATGTCGCATGGAACTAAGTTACGTCTAAGTCAAGGCATCATTTCGTTGATACCATTGGGGACCACAACGCCATTCCTCTTGGTTGTATAAGGAGTCAAGTCGTGTCGCTAGTCATGCCGCAATAGAAGCTATGTCACGTCCAGTTATCACCAGATCATTGACAGCTATCGTCCGCACGACTTGAATCATGCCAAGGAAAGTCATGTCTTGTCGCAAGCTCAAGGTGCCGAGAGTTAATTCGCCCTGCGATATGAATCTTGTTGCCGGCGACATGATTTATAGTGAAGACCCGAGTCACGTCGGTGGCGACATGAGTCATGGCGTTTTCTGCATAATTACAGAAATGCTACCTGGTCTGAAGATCACCTATAAATACCCCTCATAATTCATTTGAGGGGGGGGGGGAGGAAAAGTTCATTCTTACGAGGAGACTCTGTCAAATTCAAAGCTCATCTACAACTTCTCTAATGGCTTCTATGAATTCATCAACACTTTTCTAACTTCATGAAGATCAAATCCATGTAAATGATCATGAGAGCTTTCTACAATTGGATCTAAGCACCTTCAATCTCATTCAAGCTATATAATAGATCTCTCAAGCAATTTCATATCTCCTCGAATCCTCTCCAAAGTCTAAATCAAATGCTAATTCACTATGAAATCTATGAAGTTCACGGAAGAGGATCAAAGCACACAAGTAGTTGAAGATTCATCGTAAAGCTAAAAGATCTCTTCATTTTCTTCACTAAATTAAAGAGAAATTAGATCATAAGGAGCGAGAAAAGAGAGAAAAGATTATAATGATGGAAAATTCATATGTTGTAAGCTTGAATATTATAATGAGAATTGATTGAAAGTGGACGTAGATTCATAGAGAATAGAACCACTATAAAAATTCCTTTGTGTTCTTACTTTCATTTATTCGTTTATTTTGCAATTTCGCGGTCCCATATTCTTACCGAATAGGTGAAGTGTGACTTTTTACACCTTTGGTGTTTGATCCCAATGTTGGAGCAAACACCTCTTTCTTCCAACATTTCCCTCCATTTTTCTCTTAATTCCTGCGATGATTCTCCCAACTCTCAAATGGAAAATTGAAGACCATTATGAGATCTATAATCTGAACGATCGAGATCTGAAACCAGGATCTATGGTGACCGTATTTCCCATGAGGACTGTCACCCTTTGTGGTTGGACTGGAGGCCAACGGTGGGTCCGAATTTCACCACGCTTGGAGTGGAGGTAGAGGGCGCTTGTGGCTATGGTGTGGCACATTCTGATCAACGTCAGGTGCGACGGTGGAGGAGCGGTGGGTAGCCCTAGTCGGGCGTTTAGGGTTCGGATGGTTGCGTGATACCTGGTAGAAGAACGACGATTAAGGTTTAATCTAATGAATTTAATTTAATTAATTAATTGTATAATGTTTAAATAACCATATCTTTTCCATCCGGAAGCAGAATGAGACAATTTCAGATTCGTTGGAATCAGAAAAATGAGAGCTACAGTATAGAACTGACCAGAGCAGAAATAGAGGCTATTGGATTTTGATAAAATTAAACGCAAGCCCAATTTTATTAAAAACGATTTCTGAAAACCGATCAAGGTGAGGAATTCTACTTTTTTTATATGATCAAAATCATTTAATCATAATTAGATCTGTAGATTGTCATACGTTGTAATATTCTGTTGATTGTCATACGTGATTTGATCTGTGATTAGTGTGTTCTGTAGATCTGTTAAAATTAACATTTCTATTAACTAGAATTGGATTAAACAAAATCATCATTTTGTTATTATAAAATAATTGAAAACAAATGTGTCATTTTGTTATTATAAAATTGATGATAACAAATATGTTATTTTGTGATTATAAAATTGATGAAAACAAATATGTCATTTTATGACTATAAAATTGATGAAAATAAATATGTCATTTTTTATTATAAAATTGATGGAAACAAATATGTAATTTTGTTACTATAAAACTGATGGAAACAAATATGTCATTTTGTTATTATAAAATTGTTGTAAACAAATGTATCATTGTCGTTATAATAAAATAGATGAAAACAAATATATCATTTTGTTGTGACAAAATGATTTAAAACAAAAATATATCATTTTTGTTGTAACCAAATAGTGAAACATAATTATTAATTTTTGTTAAAACCTAAAAGTTGAAACAAAATTGTCATTTTTGTCAAATTGTAAAAGTTGAAACAAAATTGTCATTTTTGTAAAATTGTAAAAGTTGAAACAAAAATATTCATTTTTGTCGAATAGTTTAGTTGAAACAAAAATGTTCATTTTTGTCAAAATAGTTTTGTTGAACAAAAATCATACATTTTTGTCAAATTAGAATAATGAAATTAAAGTGATCATTTTTGTCAAAATGTAATTATTGGATCAAAATTTACATTTTTGTCAAAATATAATTGTTGAATTAAAATTTCCATTTTGTCAAAACAAAATAGTTGAAATAAAAAGGATATTTTGTTGTAACAAAATAGTTGAAATAAAAAGGACATTTTGTTGTAACAAGATAGTTGAAATAAAAAGGACATTTTATTGTAAGAAGTTAGTGAAACAAAAATTATCATTTTGTAGTTGGAACAAAAATATACATGTTATCTCAAATTAGAATTATTAAATTATAGTTGTCATGTTTAGCGAATTAGAATTATTAAATTATTATTGTCATGTTTAATAAATTAATGTTTATAAAAGTCTTCTGTTATTTGTTCTGATGTGTTGTATGCTCAGAGTTAACGTATTCGGGTTTTGAACGGTCTTAGTCGATTATGCGGTCGATTAGGTCCAGGCGAAATCTGAATCGTTACATTAGTATCAGAGCTTTGGTTAATCCAAATCTTTGGGGTATAACTCGCTAGAACTGAACAAATGACTCATCAGAGGTCGGATTAGTAATATCCTATAAAAGAATACTCATTAGAGATAGGATCTGTAGCATCCTAGAATGAGAAAACTCGTTAGAGATGGGGTTAGGAATGCCCTAGAATGAGTTGAGAGTGACAAGTTTATATTAAACGTATATGAGATTATATATGTAATTCAATCTTAGAAAATATGATTTTTGAATATATAAAAGTTATATATATTTGAAAAGCAAATCTGCTAATTGATTGATGACTATATTGTGTGATTATTAGCTCAACTAATAAAATTATTAAAAACAATAAAAGAATGAAAGTTGTGTTAGTTAGTTAAACAACTTTAAGCTCCGTTCCTTTTTGAGGATGAAAAGATTTTAAGTGGGGGAGATTGTAACAATCCTGAATTTTGGAACCAATTTAAAATTTTTATTTTAGAAATTTTAATGGATTTTGAATATTCAAAATAATTTATTTTAAATAATAATGATTAAAAATTTATTTAAATCGAGGTTAGAATGAATATATTTATTTTAATTTTAAAAGGAGTTAGAAATAGCGTGGCAGTTTGAAATTTTGAATTTGAACTTTGACTTAATGTACTGGATGCAAAGTAAATCGAATTTTAGTGAAACCAAAAATATTTAAATCTGTTTAAAAATATCTTTCCAACTCGAATCCGAAAAATTGAAATTTCATAGCGGGAATCAAAAGTTATGGCCAGTTGAATATTCAGAAAAGTCGCTATGGAATTTAATATAAAATATAGCCCGTTTAAATAGCCATTTTGCAAACGACCTCCGTTTTCAATGAAATAACCCTGGTTGGATTTGTAATGTCAAATTATTGCAAGATTCCAATTTTCATAATTTTTGGAATTAATATGTGAGCGCAGTAAATATAAATGTATTTTTTCAATTTTAGTCAATTTGGATCGACCAGAAAATGGCTATTTTTCAAACGGTCTCCAAATTCGACGAAATTAATTTTGTTAGGACTGTATCGTCAAAACATAACATGAAATAATTTTTCTGTAATTTTTAGGGTTATTATGTGGCCCCAGTAAATTTAAATGTACGATCAAATTAAATAATTAAATGATTTATATTTTAAATTAAAGAAAAGAGGGCTAAAACGATTGAATGGGATGATGAGACCTAGCCCATTGTGTCCGGAACGGGGGTATTTGTCTAAGGACAGCATAATTTGGGCTGAATTTGGAGCTGTTATGGATTAATGGGATTAAACTGATAATTAAAGAATTTAGTATTATTTAATTATAAATAACCTTAGAAACCTAACCCTAATCTAAACCTGAGCCGCCACTAGATTAATTCAAGGGACATTTTCTTTCAACATTTCCCCCCATTTTCTCTTAATTTCTGCGATGATTCTCCCAACTCTCAAATGGAAAATTGAAGACCATTGTGAGATCTATAATTTGAACGGTCGAGATCTGAAACCAGGACCTATGGTGATCATATTCCCCATGAGAACTGCCATCATTCGTGGTTGGACTAGAGGCTAACAGTGGGGTCGAGTTTCATCATGCATGGGGCGGAGGTAGAGGGCGTTGGCGGCTATGGTGTGGCACATTCTGATCGAAGTCAAGTGCGACGGTGGAGGAGCGGTGGGTAGCCTTAGTCGGGTGTTTTGGGTTCGAATGGTTGCATGATACCTGGTAGAAGAACGAAGATTAAGGTTTAATCTAATGAGTTTATTTTAATTAATTATCCAATTAAATTTTATAATGTTTAAATAACCATATCTTTCACATCCGAAAGCAGAATGATTCGATTTCAGATCCGCTGGAATCAGAAAAATGAGAGCTACAACATAGAACTGACCAAAGCAGAAACATAAGCTGTTGGATTTTTGATAAAATTAGATGCAAATTCAATTTTATTAAAAACGATTTTTTGAAAACTGATTAAGGTGAGAAATTCTACTTTTTAATATAATCAAAATCAATTAATCATAATTAGATCTGTTGGTTGTCATACGCTGTAATATTCTACTGATTGTCATACGTGATTTGATTTGTGATTGGAGTGTTCTGTAGATCTGTTAAAATTAACATTTCTATTAACTAGAATTGGATTAAACAAAATCATCATTTTGTTATTATAAGATAGTTGAAAACAAATATGTCATTTTTTTATTACAAAATTGATGAAAACAAATATGTCATTTTGTGATTATAAAATTGATGAAAACAAATATTTCATTTTGTGATTATAAAATTGATGAAAACAAATATGTCATTTTGTGATTATAAAATTGATGGAAACGAATATGTCATTTTGTTATTATAAAATTGTTGTAAACAAATATATCATTTTTGTTATAATAAAATAGACGAAAACAAATATATCATTTTGTTGTGACAAAAGGATTGAAAACAAAAATATATCATTTTTGTTGTAACCAAATAGTGAAACAAAATTATCAATTTTTGTTGAAACCTAAAAGTTGAAACAAAATTGTCATTTTTGTCAAATTGTAAAAGTTGAAACAAAATTGTCTTTTTTGTCAAATTATAAAAGTTGAAACAAAAATATTCATTTTTGTCGAATAGTTTAGTTGAAACAAAAATGTTCATTTTTGTCAAAATAGTTTTATTGAACAAAAATCATACATTTTTGTCAAATTAGAATAATGGAATTAAAGTGATCATTTTTGTCAAAATATAATTATTGGATCAAAATTTACATTTTTGTCAAAATATAATTGTTGAATTAAATTTGTCATTTTGTCAAAACAAAATAGTTGAAATAAAAAGGATATTTTGTTGTAACAAAATAGTTGAAATAAAAAGGACATTTTGTTGTAACAAAATAGTTGAAATAAAAAGGACATTTTGTTGTAAGAAGATAGTGAAACAAAAATTATCTTTTTTGTTGTCAGAACAAAAATATACATTTTTGTCCAATTGGAATTATTAAATTATAATTGTCATGTTTAGCAAATTAGAATTATTAAATTATAATTGTCATGTTTGACAAATTAATGTTTATAAAAGTCTTCTGTTATTTGTTCTGATGTGTTGTATGCCCAGAGTTAGCGTATTTGGGTTTTGAACGGTCTTGGTCGATTATGCGATTGATTAGGTCCGGGCGAAATCCGAATCGTTACAGAGGATAAGTTGATTGTATTTCTATTCAGATCCTATATCAAGGTGTTTGACAAATTTCTAAACTAAGATAAGGATTTATCGATTTGTTGAGATAAGTTAGATAGAAATAATCCTCGGATATTTGATATGAAATTTTGTGTTCTAAACATATACTATTTGAGGAATTTGGAATATATTATTATTGTTATTCCACTTATAGTATTTGTTGATTATGAGAATTGGTATCGAATATAAGTAGATACAATTTCTATATAACTTATGTTTAATATCAATTGATTTGGGTTTTGTTGTGAATGATATCTTTAATAATATCATTCATCAAACTCGATATGGTTGAGTTATGGAAAGTGAGATTTTAATCAAATTTTTGACTTGAGGAAATTAAAAGTAAGGAATTGAGAAAGAAGTATGATCATTAATTAAGATTAAAGAATTAAATGTTGGGAAGTTGCTTTAAATAGAAATTATGGTTGAAATGATTGAAATATGGATTAAGGGTTTTCAAAAGAAATTGGATTTGGATAACGAGTTATCAAACGGAAAGCTAATTGAGATTTTGAGGCTAGATTATCCTCGATTTAAAGGATATGTTTTAAATGATTGAATTTAAAATGTGAATTTTGTTAAAGATAAAATGAGAATGGGTTTAAAGAAGTTCAGTTAACAAAATCCAAGATGGAAGGAGATTTGGTTGAAAGCCTGTGTAATCCCTAATTCTGTTTTTAAAATTGCGCTTATTATTCGAAAAGACCGGGTCATATATTGAATCTAAAAACTATTCCGAATAATAAAACGACGTTTGGAGAAAATAAGCATTTGAAGACAGTTTTGCAGACCGGGACCCTTCACATCGAAAGGGCGACTTGTTGAATGTCTCAAATGGGTCGCTCCCATTTGCAGATGGATTTTAGATCAGTTAAGTGGCAAATACTCCAGATGTATTTTGAGAAATTCCGGATTTTGTTTCATTCAGACCCAAGATGAACCTTTATGAATTATGAGTCTAACATTGTAACTGACTGCGAAGTTCTGGTCTTTATTAATATATATCTGCTTAGTGACAGAGAATTTATTCTCTTAGTTTAACAACCATCTCTGAGACGTATGATCTTAGAGGTTATATATTGATAGGTATCAATGATGCGTTATGAATGGACAATGTGGCATACTTTAGTTATGTAATGAGTTATTGAGGATCAAAGCATGGCTTATTGAAGCGTAGCCCTGTGTATATCGTGACCTCGACGAACCTCTTACCCCGAAATGATGGTAAACTGGTGGTTAGATTTTATGTTTGTTTCATATGTTTGGTACACCTGTTTGTGATGATGAAAGGGTACTACGAAGTCCACAGTCTGGGATGCTATTTATTGGGTACTCTGATTCATATATAGTGGGCTAGTATAATGGTGTCCAAGTCTGGAAGTTATCCACGAGTACAGGTATGATGCATGCAAGAAACTTTATGAGCCTATGAATAATATTTCATACCATGAACAATCATGTTGGAAACCCAATCTCCACTATGAGCCCGTACGGTTTTGATTGTTTAGCCTGCTGGTTGCTGGCAGGATTACATTAGTACAATGGGATGGGGCATTATTCTGGTTAGATTAATGTATTTACTTTCAAAATGTTTCCACATTATGCACTAATAATAATATGAAATAGGATTTTGACGTATCAAAAAGCATTTTTGGTTATCATAAGACTAAACTCTCCCATTTGGTGTGCGCTTTCATTGTGTGATGTGGGATGAGCTTATGACAGCTTCATTTTTCAAAAAGTAATTGCGAATGTAAATGCACTGGCATTCACCGCGTTGGTGGCGTGATCCGGTGAATTTGCTAACTTTAAGATAAACCGTAAAAACAACTGTTTTGAGTTGTCGCACCAATCTTATGAATGACCTGGTGTTTATTGTTCCCACACACAAACTTTGGGTGCCCATAAATTTTGCACAGACAACTAGTAGTTTGGTTTGCAGATTTAGTCTTCAAAGCTGGATTCAGGATTGGAGCTAGAGCTATACTTTGGATCATTCTTCTTTTGGTGAGAGTATATTTGTATTTCTTTCCATGGTATTTCTACAGTATTATGATATTTCTGGTAATTTCTGACATAATATTGTTGTAATGATAATGGAAATGTTCTTTACTATTTTGCAAATGTGTAAGTACCCCTAACAATTCGTCTTTATGAACGGTTTAAGTTGGTTTAATTAACGGCGAAAAACGGGCAAAAAGGCGGGTTGTTGTAGTTATTCTATGATAGGAAGTAGTGGCTTCGGGTGATCGCCCACTCTTCTCCAAGAGGCAGAGTAATGATATTATGAGTCAGAATGATGAAACTTCAAGATATTACAACGAGTCATGATGGCATGACTATTAGTCGAGATGGAGGGTCTTCCAGGAGAGGTTCAGGAGGCAGGGCTTGGCGACAGATGATAGATATCTGGGTAGTTCCTAACCAAGAGACTTTAAATGGAAGTTATGAACACAGACCCACGATGAACTCTGCAGTAAAGATACATATGCAAATGGATCATTAGTACATAGGTTTCGACTGGTATTTGTTGAGCTGAGGGTTGATTATTTGTTGGATCTTCAAATTGATTTCGGTTGCCATCTAGTAGTAGGCTGCCTATCAGAAATTCAACTAGATTGCATGTTGAGTATTTATAGGGAGACTTGTGACCATGATTTGCGCTCATTTTTAACTTCGTTAGGTTTCTAGCCAGATGTAGGCTGCCTTGATAGGGAACATTTTGGAGCGGATACAGATTCTGGGGGACCAAACATACATACAATCTACAAATCCAACGCATAAAGTAGTATGTACTTTTATGGGCTAACCCTGTGAGTGCATAGGTAGGTTGGTTGTGGTTCCCCATACCTTTGGTCCATTTACTATTACGACTTTTACGATATTTTGATTTGTTTATCGCTCACACCAGACTATTCTCTGACCCAATATTTTATATACGCTCATATTACCTTATTTACTCATCGATGATGCTAATGAGTGGGCTTAGTAGTAGGTGTATGCATTATCTTAAGTTGCGTAGGTGGATCTACAGGAGTTGATGCCCTCTTATATATACACTTATTCATTATTGTTTATTCCACTATGTGGCACTATAGATCATCGATAATTTTCTACTTGATTTTCTAGGGATAGTTTACCAAGTGTGATTATTCTACTTGCAAAAAACCTATTAATGTAATTGCATGAGCCGATATACCTAATTATATGGTTTATATATTTTTACCATTTTGATTGTTTTATAGCTGTAATTTCTATTATATTTTATCTGATGCGCAATGAGATATACGTTATGTACTATGGTTGTGTTATGCGTTTTCTTTCCTTCTCTTTTCTTTTATTCTCTTCCCATCTTCTCTATTTCCTTTCTTTTCTCCTATTTCTATCCCTTGGCAATTGTTTAGCATTGATCGGGTGCTTGCTTTGTGCACTATCAGGTTGTGTAGTGTCATTGTTGTATGGTGTCATTGGTGTAGGATGGTCTTCACATTTGGTATTGGGTCCTAGGATGTGTTGTTTAACTTACACGGCATCGAAATCGAGAGTTAATCTGTAGAAGGGAGTGCACATTTTTATATATTTTGGTTTTCAAAAATATAATATTAGTAGTATATGTTGTTTTTCACACGAGTGTCATTGATGTAGTTTTCTCTGTTACCGACTGAATGTCTTAACCACTATCTCAGATGATCTAGTAAACATAAAATACTACTAATTAAAACATACCTAGAGTTGAGAATTTTGCCAGATTAAGGACCATTGGCCTTAATATACGTAATATATTCTCAATAGTGTTGCAATTCACTGATTGAGATGTCTCGATGTCTCAAGTTATTTCTTATACTCAAGTGCAGGGAGTCGATTATGCTAAGCTAAGTAGATATTCAAGTGTCTATAAGGCAAATTGTTACTTGAAATAGGATCGACTGTTGTGGTGCAAGATTCATTTGGCTTCTTATAAGGAGTTTCATTACTGACTTGGAGGCAAATGATGAAGTGAAGTAGGAGTTTACTCCTAGAAAACTTCATGATTGAATCTGAATTGGTTGAAAGTCCTAGTTGTTCATATTCTCTTTAAATTTAATTATTCTAAATTAATTCATGGTTCACTTAGAAGAAAAAAAAATCCTGACTTCGTAGAATGTCAGCGTTGGTTGAGGAGTTCGCCAATTTAAGTACGATGACTTGTCTATGTTGGAGTATGTAGTAGAATTTGATGTGCTATCAAGAGTTTAATTTCCTCGTTATTACTCCACATAAGTAGGAAGGTAGTTTATAACTAGGATGAGGATCAAATAGGAAAGCAATCAACTTCATTCAGAGGGAGGTGAAGGCTTTGGGGGAGTTAGTCGGGGAAGCACATGATGTTCTAGCTTGTACCCAATGTACAAGGTTGTCTTGCTATATAGGAACAAGTCATGGAGGCATATGCTTCCTACTAGTAGAGTTTCCATACATATGTTACCTCGATGCAGAGATATAATTTTTTCATATGATCTTGTAGGTTGATGAGTGGAATGAAGATTAGGTCTCCAGATGAATAATTTTCCGGTCTTGATTGTAACTTATAGTGTTGAGGTCTCAAATAGATCATATGTGCGTAACTTCCCATGTTTAGTCATAATAGATTAATACTATGGATGACTGCAGCATCCGTAG
Organism: Allium sativum; assembly: GCA_030737875.1. Lineage (NCBI taxonomy): Eukaryota > Viridiplantae > Streptophyta > Magnoliopsida > Asparagales > Amaryllidaceae > Allium > Allium sativum. The sequence goes on along the minus strand of CM060912.1, from coordinate 388,346,721 downwards.
CATTTATTTTTTGTCCTCGAGGGGGCATGTTGCAACATGGTTTATTTACACTTAGCAACAAACATTGTTCGTTAAAACTTAATACCATCGAGTCATGGATGCTTTTTATTTGTGACTGTTTTTTTTTTTTTGAAAGAAAGGGTACTTGTATTACAGAAAGGATATTACAAAGAAAGGGAAGAGCTGGTTACAAAATACAACACACACAAACAAATACTATACACAATTAAAACTAACCAGCTCTAACCAAAAACATTGCAAGACTACAAACTGAAAAGAAACAACAAAAAACCAACTTGCAGTTACACTGAGAAACACAGCAAAACACCAAACAATAGGCATCAGACATGACCAGCAGCCAGAGGGCTGAAGCAGCAGCTACCAAAAACTTCCAAAGCAGCTACAAACCCAAAAACAGGTTGCAATCTCAGGAAACAGAAAACCGCCCTTCAAACACAGCATCAAAGCATCCTTTAAAGAACCACAAACACTAAAACTAACCTGGATTTCTTCCTCCTCCTTTAGCTTTTCTTGTTTTGGTTCGAGATTGAATTTGTTGCATAAGTTTATTCCACTCTGGATTTTCCTCTACCAAGGGTTCATCAATAACAAGCTTATTGACCTCTTTATATTTTCTGGGTTTAACATTTGTTCTCCTCTTTTTGAAGCTATTTGTAGAACTAAAAGAACTGTAGGAACTATCAGAGTCATTCATTAGATCATCTTTACTTATAGCGTCCTCGCTATTTGTAACTCACTACAATCCCCAAGTTTAACACGTCTAACATTGAAAATTGTATTTCCAGGCATTTTACTAGCGACTTGATTTCCTTCTTTAGTATCCTGCATGCACACATCTACTTTTTCCAACTGCTTATCTATCATTTCTCCAGATTTACCTGCAAACTTGGATCCTACATTATTAAACTCATGTGTATCTTGCATGCTGTTATCATTATCTGCGAGAATTATGAAAGGGTTAGATGTGTTAACTTCATTACTCTGAGGTAGACATGCAACGTCCTTTTTTTCTCTTGATATCCTGCCGGTTATAATACTTTTGTCAACCAATTCAGAACCTGACTTACTCATATTTATCGTGTTTTCCTCAACTTCCATCTCTTTCACACAATTTCCATCTACTTTAGGAACCCATACTTTAATGGCTTTGCAAGTAGTATTTGAGTGACCGAACACATTACAATTAGAACATATCAAAGGAACCCATTCATATACAACTTTCTGCCAAATAATCTCACCATTATAACACTGAATAGGTATAGCATTAGGAAACTTAAAATCAGAATTAACTTCCACTAGAATCCTAGCATACGAAATTCGAACAACGTTTTCTGTCACATTATCCAATTTTAAAGGATTACCCAGTGTTGATGCAATTCTACTAATCGCCTCAACTGACCAAAAATCTAAATCCAGATTTGGCAAAATAATCCATATCGGTAACGTATGCAAGAATTCTTGAGTAAATTTCAAACCAGGTTGCCATTTTTTCATATAAATTAACCGCTTATTATAATAATTTGGCCCCGATTCTAAAATCCAGATTTAGTATTTGTGACTGTTTTATCTTGGGTTTGTAAGGTTTGGCATTATACTTTGGATGAACTAGCTGAGTAAGTACGAACTTGTGATGGATTGTGGGAGGATGTCAATGACCATATAGACAGAAGATGCCTTTTAGAAGGATGGTAGTGTTAGGCTATTTACTAGTTGAGGAGGTCATGTTAATTTTTGCAGTTGGTTGAGGTTCCAGTTGATGAGTTGTCAGGAGTACCAGTCACTTGATAGTATTCTAAGATATTTAAAAAAGTGATTGTACATCCATTATATAGACATATTTAATCCTGCATTAACTTGATAAAGGATGCCATCCCGGTAGTGATGCCTTTTAGAAGGATGAATACTGCAGAGCAAAGATAGATTAAGGTACAGATGAAAGACCTTTTTGGAAAGGATTTCATTGGAGGAATATATCAGAGTAGGGAATACGTGTAGTATTCTCAACGAAGGAAAATAGCTCCCTTAGATTGTAGTTGATTACCGTGATTTGAACAAGGTAACAAGAATGCTATCATGAGTGAGTTGAGTTCCATACAATCTGGTTTCATATATTGAACTAGAAGTCATGGCTCTAGGGCATGTGGTACCCATGGAGTAGGTGACAAGCAAGTATCCTTCTTGATGGCTTCTCAAATTAGCTTTGTTGTAACACCCCGTATTTTGAATAACTTGCTATAATATAAAACAGGGCAGAATTAAATTTTAAAATCTAAACCAGGGGGAAACAGGCTATGCCATTGCGTTCGTCTCGGAAAAATACGCGAAATAGAGTCCGAGTTTTCGAAAATCGGAGTCCGTATGACCCAGTTAAGGCCCAAAGAAGTTTTCAGAAAATTCAAAACAGATTTAAAAACAAAATTTTCAAATTTCAGAAGTGGCGGGAAAATTCCCGCCAGACCCAGGGAGTCGACCTGGGGGTCGACTGGGGAGTCGACCTGGGGGTCGACTGGGGAGTCGACCTGCCCACCAGGTCGACTAGGGTGTCGACCCTAGTGTCGACCTGGGGGTCGACCTCCCTGGTCGAGCCCAGGTGACCTGGGTGCACCAGTTTGGCTTTTGGGCTATGTTTTGGTGGCTAGGACGTGATCTGACGGCTCTAATCTGATTTAGGGTTAATCTAATGGCCTAAAACATCTAACTAATCTATAAATACACCCTAAGACTACCCTAAATCATACTAAAAATAGCTACAACACCGTTATGCCGTCAAAATGCAACTTGAAGGAGCCTCCATCAAATTAAAGAGGAAGATAGCTTCTCAAATCAACCTCTAATCAACTATAGCAACTTAATCTTCTTCTTAGGAGTGCTAATCAACAAGTTGTGAGTTTTCTATAGCCTTAATGACCAATTGTTGAAATGATTATGATAGGATATAATGAGGTTATGGCTATGAATGTGGATCAATGCAAGTTATGCAAGTTATATGCTATGTGTTAATGATGTTATGCATGTTATGCAAGTTATATGCTATGTGTTAATGATGTTATGCATGTTATGCAAGTTATATGCTATGTGTTTGTGATGTTATGCAAGTCATATGCTACATGTTCATGATGTTATGCAAGTAACGCAAGTCATATGCTACATGTTCACGATGTTATGCAAGTTATGCAAGTTGTATGCTATATGATCATGATGTTATGCAAGTGTTAGGCTATGTGTTCATGATGCTAGTTATGGAAATTGCTATGATAAACATTGATCCATTATGACACCATGATTATGCAAGTTTGGTGTAAGATTATATGCAAGTTCATATATGATATGTTATGCAAGTTTGGTGTTTGATTATATGCAAGTTCATATATGACATGTTATGCAAGTTTGGTGTTTGATTATATGCAAGTAACATGTGCAAGTTGACACCTTAGTATGATATGCATACATATGCAAGTTAACCCCTTTGTATGTCATATATACATATGCTAGTTTACCCCTTTGTATGACATAAATAACTTATGCAAGTTAACCACCTTATGACATATGTGATTCATGCAAGTTTGGGTTGATTATTTATGCTAGTTGGGTTTGATGCTATATGCATGTTGACACCTTTAAACCCATGTTGATGTTAATTTTATGCAAGTTGAACCCATTATATTTGTGATGAATCTTCCCTTTTATGTCATGTTAGCGAATTACGTGGGGAACGATGGGGTTAATATACATGTTAATGAAATGGTGTGAAGTTGGTATGATTATGCATACCATGAAGTGGATGGGCATAATTGAGTCAATTATGTACATCGTTAAAATTGGAATTAATTAGGGAAAATTAATTCGAAATATGGGGGTGATTAATTAGGTGTAATTAATCGACTAAGACACGAGGTTGGACCCTTTTGTAGCGTAAGACTGCCCGGAACCGACCGGCAAATCCAGCGGCTACAAATGATTGGCCCAATGTGAGAGGTCTTAGGCACAAACTAAATACATGGCAAGTGTATAGACACGAGGTTAGACTCGGTTATGGCGAAAGGCTGCCCGGACCCAACCGGCAAATCCAGCTACCATAAAAGATAGTCTAATGTGAGAGGTCTTTACAACGGTTACGTTTTTAATCAATTAAGAAACACTTAACCAGATAAGCATGTAGAGGGCATGAGGGGTTAAGTGGGTGCCTTGGGTGGCATGTGGAAATCGAGTAAGTGCCTTGGGTGGCATGAGGAAATCTAGTGGGTTGCCTTGGGTGGCAATAGAAAATACGATTAGAATACTTAACCAAGTGGAAACATGTAATTAAACATGATTAAAGGGTTAAGTGGGATGCACTAGATAAACTGACAAGCTTAGGTGGTAGCTTGTGGGGGGCCCATTTCACCCAGTAACCCATATGTATCTTATTGGGCTCGACCCATGTCGAGGACGGGACACGCGTACTGGGCTTGACTATAAGAGGCCAAAACGGGTTAGCGGTGGCAACGCAAGTCCAACGGGTTTCATATGCGTGTGTGGACCCGGGCTGGTAGGTAAGACGTTGTTGCATCGTGTAGGTATAAGCCGTGCACCATTTGTTGTATCGGGTTGCCACTTTGGGGAGTGATACACCCCATTGTGGGGCCAACACGGGTATCTACGGTAGGGAGCCGATCGCTTGGGAGTAGTGGGTACACCTAGTGGAGATAGGGGCAGACGACACCTATGTAGTCAGCTAGGGGTACACGAAACTACTGGGTAAATTTTCTAAGTCCTTGGGTGGGATCAACCTTTAAGTAGGAATGACTGGTGTGGTGTAGTTAGTAATTACCCTTGGGTGGGTAGATGCGTCTTTACCGTTATCTTAGTTCACCTTATGTCTAGTTGGCTACTTAGTGTAGTCATTTATCCCCAGACATCCCGTACCAAGTTTATATCATACCCTGATTACTTTAATGATTGTGTTGTTAAAGTTATAGGGCTCACTCAGACTTATGTCTGACCCCATTGTTTTTATCTTTTTCCCCCTCAGGTCCTCAGGTTGGGCCTAGCACTAGTGGGCTTTGATCAGATTTCTCTATCTATCTTTTGGAGCTTGGACCGTGATGTAGAGCCCAGCTTATCTTTTCTTTTATGGCTATTGTTTATGTAGTGGGATTATGTACTTATGTTTTTATCAGGATGGATATTTAGTACTTGACTCTTTATGGTATTGTAACTAAACATGTTTACCTTCTGCTGCTATGAAATGATGTTTTAGATTTTCAAGTATTTATATCTGTCTTGTTGTAATTTTTCTGTTCTATACTCACTTAAAATGCTCCACCGAAGTTAAGGCAGTCCCTTAGTGAGTGAGCTTAGCGGGTGTGGGGTGTTACACGTGGTATCAGAGCGAAAGTTACCAGAACAGATAAAACTTTTAGAAAAACTATTTTTCTAAAAACATTTTTGGAAGAAGTATTTTCAAAAACATGTCTTTAAGGAGAAAAGTTTTTGAAAGAAAAGCATAATCCCCAATAGCCATATCTTTATCTTTCGAATTCTCCATTTTGAATCTTTCCTTTTTCGTTTCAGCATGGCTGAAGATCTTAACTTTCCGGAGGGTGTGATGATACCAGTATGGTATAGGAGATTGATGGAGGCTAGGGCCGCCACTGCGGGTCCAGCAAATGTTCCTCCACCAACCGTAGCACCCGATCTTCCTCCTCCCCCTCCTCCTCCTCGCACGGATACTTTTGCTAAGACTTGCAAGGAATTTAAGGCTATGGGAGGGAAACCTTTTCAAGGATCAGAAACTTTTGTGGAGGCTAGAGATTGGCTTAAGGAGGTGGAAGAGTTGATAGACATCTTTGAGATTGAAGAAGGAAAGAAAGTCAAGTTAGCTGCTTGGTTAATGAAGGGAGAGGCCTCATTCTGGTGGGAGGTCACTAATGGAGAGCGCCCTGTTGACTCTTGGGCGGGTTTCAGGCAAAGATTTGTGGCAAAGTTTCTCTCAAGGGCGGAGGAAAACTTGTATATGGAAAGGTTCTTGACTCTAAAGCAAGGAAACCTCTCGGTGAAGGAATATGTCAACAAGTTTAATCAATTGGCAAGGTTTGGCATAGACATGGTGAATACACCGGAGAAGAAGGCTTTGAGGTTCGTTAAGGGCTTGAATGAACCGATGCATGGATTGGCTATGACTCATATCCCTATGGGGGCCACCTTTGAGAAGCTAGTAGACATGGCACTCATGCATGAGGAAGAGAAGGGTCCCAATGCTAATAAGGCACCCGAGAAGAAAGGAGATCAGAAGAGATCTCAACAGCAACAGCAAAACAAGGGTGGGAAAGGCAACGGTGGCAAGGGAAAGAAGAAGTGCTTCAATTGCGGGATACCAGGCCACCTAAGCAAAGATTGTCGAAAGAAGAAGAAGACTGGATGCTACCACTGTGGTGAAGCAGGGCATCTAGTGAAGGATTGCCCTAAGAAGGGGCAAAGGACGGGATCTACCTCAGGAGGACAGGTGCAAGCTCTTATGGCACCGGGTCAGACAAGGGGGCAAGTTCAGGCTCTCGCGGTTCCACCGATTCAGGAAAGAGGTAGAACTATTTCCGTTGAAAGTTTGGTTTTTCTATTTGATCATCATGTCCGTACATTGTTTGATTCTGGCGCATCGCATTCGTTTATCTCATCATCATTAGTTGAGTCACTGCACTTAGACACCAGTCTAGTAGATGATCCCTTGGTTGTTTCAAACCCAATTGGGGGCTCCACTTATTTGTCCATGATATGTTTGGGTTTGAAGATTTCTATACTTAGCATTGAGTTTAGATGTGATGCTTTTGTTTTGGGCTTCACGGGCTATGGGTTGATTTTGGGCATGGACTGGTTATCCAGTAATGGTGCCGTTCTTGATTGCGAAAGGAGAGTTGTTAGGCTCATGACCCGCTTGGGGAACACTCTCGAGATCTCTTGTAATCCCATAGATTCTGTTATGCTAAGTTATCTTGAATTGCTTGACGCTTCGGTCGAGAGTTTGCGATCTGTTAGAGTGGTCCGAGAATACTCGGATGTGTTTGAGGAGGTGAAGGGCTTACCTCCGAAGCGGGAGATAGACTTCCGAATATATCTGGTGGATAATGCTAAACCAGTATCTTTACCAGTGCGCCACATGGCTCCTCGTGAGAGGAGGGAACTCCATAAGCAAGTAGGGGAGTTGCTTGAGAAGGGGTTCATAATACGAAGTATATCGGAGTGGGGTGCTCCAGTAGTTTTTGCCACGAAGGCAGATGGGTCCCTCAGACTTTGTGTAGACTATAGAGAACTCAACAAGCTCACAAAGAAGAACAGACACCCATTGCCTAGGATTGATGATCTTTTTGATCAGTTGGTTGGCGCTTCAGTATTTTCTCAGTTGGACTTAGCCACGGGGTTTCATCAGTTGAGGGTGGCTGAGGATAGCATAGACAAGACTGCCTTTAGGACTCCGGATGGTTTTTATGAGTGGGTGGTGATGCCATTTGGGTTGACGAACGCCCCTGCATACTTTGTTGATTTGATGAGTAGGGTGTTCAGGGAGTTCCTTAATAAGTTCGTGGTGGTCTTTGTTGATGACATCTTAGTATTTTCTAAGAGTGAAGAAGAGCATGCCCTACATCTTAGGGAAGTGTTGGAGACTCTTCGAGCGCATAGCCTTAAGGCTAAATTCTCTAAATGTCGCTTCTGGAGGAAGGAAGTGCGGTTCTTGGGGCACGTGGTCTCCAAGGAAGGGATAGCTGTGGATCCCGCGAAGGTAGTGTCCATCCAAGATTGGAAGGTTCCGAAGAATGCTACCGAGGTGAGGAGTTTCTTGGGGTTGGCTGGCTACTATAGGAAGTTTATCAAGGACTTCGCGAAGATATCAGCCCTATTAACTCGCTTAACGAAGAAAAATCTAGTCTTCGTATGGGACGTAGATTATGATGATGCGTTCTGACGGTTAAAGAGAGCTTTAACCACAGCTCCAGTCTTAGTGTTGCCAGATGGGAGTAAGCCATTTGTTGTTTATACCGATGCTTGTGGGACTGGACTGGGCGTAGTCTTAATGCAAGAGGGAAGGGTAATAGCCTACGGTGGAAGGCAGTTGAGAAAGCATGAGAAGAATTACCCTACCCATGATCTAGAGTTGGCCGCCAATGTTTTTGCACTTAAGATTTGGCGCCATTATCTTCTTGGAGAGAGGTTCGAATTGTTCACTGACCACAAATCATTGAAGTACTTGTTTTCTCAGAAGGATTTGAACTTGAGACAGCAAAGGTGGATGGAGTTCTTAGCATCCTATGATTTCGAGATAGCGTATACCCCTAGCAAGGGTAACGTGGTGGCGAACGCCTTGAGTAGAAAAAGGTTGTCCTTGAGTCCATTGTTCGTGGAACGACGAAGCTTGGAGTTTATCTCGATGTTTGATTTCAGACATTCCGTTGACTATATACCCGGTTTGCTAGCATCCTTGGAGGTCAGACCTACTCTTTTGGGACGGATTGGCGAGGCACAGAGGGACGACCCACAGTTGGTTGAGTTGGTAGAGAGGCTCATAAGAGGGGAGTCGTCCAGCCATTTGAGTAGGTACACCCTAGACGATAGGGACTTCTTGCGTAGAGACGGTAGACTTTGTGTACCGCAAGACGAGGGTTTGAGGAAGGCAATTCTTGATGATGCACACCGTTCTAGGATGACCATTCATCCCGGTGGGGACAAGATGTACCAGGACATGAAGCGAGTTTTCTTTTGGGCCGGTATGAAGAAAGATGTGGCCGAGTATGTCGCTAGATGCTTGGTGTGCCAACAAGTGAAAGCGGAGCAAAAGAAACCAGGTGGGTTGCTGCACCCATTGGAAGTTCCGCAATGGAAGTGGGATAGTGTCTCGATGGATTTTATTGATGGGTTACCGAGATCGAGGAAGGGTAATACGGGAATTTGGGTTGTGGTAGACAGACTTACTAAGAGCGCCCATTTCATACCCGTGAAGAGCAAGAGGACTGCTCTATGGCTAGCCTCAGTTTACCTTCGAGAGATAGTTCGATTGCATGGAGTACCTTCTATCATAGTGAGCGATAGAGATCCTATCTTCACTAGCGAGTTTTGGAGGAGTTTGCAAGAAGCAATGGGGACTCAATTGTGTCTGAGCACCGCATATCGTCCTCAGACGGACGGCCAGACCGAGAGGGTGAATCGTGTTCTGGAAGACCTTTTGGGGCTTTGTATCTTGGATTTTGGAGGTACATGGGAAGAGCATCTTCCATTGGTGGAGTTCGCGTATAATAACAGCTTTCAGTCCAGTATTGGTATGGCTCTTTTCGAAGCTCTTTATGGAAGGCCTTGTCGATCACCTACATGTTGGTGGGAATCTACGGATAAGATCTTGCTTGGGCCTGATATGGTTAGAGAGACTTCGGAAAAGACTGATTTGATTCGAAGAAGGATGAAAGCAGCGCAGGATAGGCAGAAATCTTACGCGGATAAGAGGAGGACGGATCTTGAGTTTGATGTTGGGGACATGGTCTTTGTCAAAGTATCTCCATTACGGAATGTAGTTCGCTTTGGGTCCGTTGGGAAGTTAGCACCCAGATTTGTTGGGCCGTTTCCTATTAAGGAAAGGATTGGACGGATGGCATATAGAGTGGATTTACCCGAGAGACTTAGTGGGGTACATGACGTATTTCATGTGTCACATTTGAGGAAGTGCCTACATGAGACCGCAGAGGTGGTAGAGCCGAGCTTGCTTAAAGAAGTGGAGGTAGAGCGTGATGCGACTATTCGACGAGCTCCTACCCGCATCCTTGGGTCAGAGATTAGGAAGTTGAGGAACAGAGAGGTGCGACTAGTCAAAATGCAATGGGAGAGGATGAGAGCAATGCTACTTGGGAGACAGAAGCGAAGATGCGTTCATTGTACCCATTCCTTTTTGAGGGTATGTCTTTTAACTTCTCCTTTATCGTTTGTCTAGTACTTATCTTATCTTTTGTATGTCCTCTCATTAGTACCTTTGACCTTTAGATAGGGTAAACCTATGGTTGAAACATGTGTTTGAGACATGTTATGTTTGATGGATGCGTGTGGATGCAAGTGGTTGCTAGTGGTTGCTCGTGGATACATATACACACACTCTAGGCACTAGATCGGCTCAATCACTTCATATTGCATATTGCATAAAATTGTGTGTAGGTAGCTATATTAATGGATGTATAATGGTTGTGCTATCATATGGATGATGCATTTTGGTGAATGATTGTGCACTCATGTAGAAATAGTATGTGTCGATAGGGTTCTTTCGCATACATATTGGATGCATGGCACTATCATGGTTTGCATTAAGGAGGTCAACTGAATCAGTAGACCGCCTGATTTTACATTAGACAGGGAACATATACACACACTCTTTGCATATGTTCATACAGCATTAGAAACTCTAAGGACAATGGATGTCAGTGTTTGATGGTTTGAGTAGATGGTTGTTTGGATGGTAGGATACGTTCTTCTTGACTTAGAGATTTCGGGGACGAAATCCTTAAAGTAGGGGAGAATGTAACACCCTGTATGTTGAATAACTTGCTATAATATAAAACAGGGCAGAATTAAATTTTAAAATCTGAACCAGGGGTAAACGGGCTATGCCATTGCGTTCGTCTCGGAAAAATACACGAAATAGAGTCCGAGTTTTCGAAAATCGGAGTCCGTATGACCCAGTTAAGGCCCAAAGAAGTTTTCAGAAAATTCAAAACAGATTTAAAAAAAAAAAATTCAAATTTCAGAAGTGGCAGGAAAATTCCCGCCAGACCCAGGGAGTCGACCTGGGGGTCGACTGGGGAGTCGACCTGCCCACCAGGTCGACTAGGGTGTCGACCCTAGTGTCGACCTGGGGGTCGACCTCCCTGGTCGAGCCCAGGTGACCTGGGTGCACCAGTTTGGCTTTTGGGCTATGTTTTGGTGGCTAGGACGTGATCTGATGGCTCTAATCTGATTTAGGGTTAATCTAATGGCCTAAAACATCTAACTAATCTATAAATACACCCTAAGACTACCCTAAATCATACTAAAAATAGCTACAACACCGTTATGCCGTCAAAATGCAACTTGAAGGAGCCTCCATCAAATTAAAGAGGAAGATAGCTTCTCAAATCAACCTCTAATCAACTCTAGCAACTTAATCTTCTTCTTAGGAGTGCTAATCAACAAGTTGTGAGTTTTCTATAGCCTTAATGACCAATTGTTGAAATGATTATGATAGGATATAATGAGGTTATGGCTATGAATGTGGATCAATGCAAGTTATATGCTATGTGTTAATGATGTTATGCATGTTATGCAAGTTATATGCTATGTGTTAATGATGTTATGCAAGTTATATGCTATGTGTTTGTGATGTTATGCAAGTTATGCAAGTCATATGCTACATGTTCATGATGTTATGCAAGTTATGCAAGTCATATGCTACATGTTCATGATGTTATGCAAGTTATGCAAGTTGTATGCTATATGATCATGATGTTATGCAAGTGTTGGGCTATGTGTTCATGATGCTAGTTATGCAAATTGCTATGATAAACATTGATCCATTATGACACCATGATTATGCAAGTTTGGTGTAAGATTATATGCAAGTTCATATATGATATGTTATGCAAGTTTGGTGTTTGATTATATGCAAGTTCATATATGACATGTTATGCAAGTTTGGTGTTTGATTATATGAAAGTAACATGTGCAAGTTGACACCTTAGTATGATATGCATACATATGCAAGTTAACCCCTTTGTATGTCATACATACATATGCTAGTTTACCCATTTGTATGACATAAATAACTTATGCAAGTTAACCTCCTTATGACATATGTGATTCATGCAAGTTTGGGTTGATTATTTATGCTAGTTGGGTTTGATGCTATATGCATGTTGACACCTTTAAACCCATGTTGATGCTAATTTTATGCAAGTTGAACCCATTATATTTGTGATGAATCTTCCCTTTTAAGTCATGTTAGCGAATTACGTGGGGAACGATGGGGTTAATATACATGTTAATGAAATGGTGTGAAGTTGGTATGATTATGCATACCATGAAGTGGATGGACATAATTGAGTCAATTATGTACATCGTTAAAATTGGAATTAATTAGGGAAAATTAATTCGAAATATGGGGGTGATTAATTAGGTGTAATTAATCGACTAAGACACGAGGTTGGACCCTTTTGTAGCGTAAGACTGCCCGGAACCGACCGGCAAATCCAGCGGCTACAAATGATTGGCCCAATGTGAGAGGTCTTAGGCACAAACTAAATACGTGACAAGTGTATAGACACGAGGTTAGACTCGGTTATGGCGTAAGGCTGCTCGGACCCAACCGGCAAATCCAGCTACCATAAAAGATAGTCTAATGTGAGAGGTCTTTACAACGGTTACGTTTTTAATCAATTAAGAAACACTTAACCAGATAAGCATGTCGAGGGCATGAGGGGTTAAGTGGGTGCCTTGGGTGGCATGTGGAAATCAAGTAAGTGCCTTGGGTGGCATGAGGAAATCTAGTGGGTTGCCTTAGGTGGCAATAGAAAATATGATTAGAATACTTAACCAAGTGGAAACATGTAATTAAACATGATTAAAGGGTTAAGTGGGATGCACTAGATAAAGTGACAAGCTTAGGTGGTAGCTTGTGGGGGGCCCATTTCACCCAGTAACCCATATGTATCTTATTGGGCTCGACCCATGTCGAGGACGGGACACGCGTACTGGGCTTGACTATAAGAGGCCAAAACGGGTTAGCGGTGGCAACGCAAGTCCAACGGGTTTCATATGCGTGTGTGGACCCGGGCTGGTAGGTAAGACGTTGTTGCATCGTGTAGGTATAAGCCGTGCACCATTTGTTGTATCGTGTTGCCACTTTGGGGAGTGATACACCCCATTGTGGGGCCAGCACGGGTATCTACGGTAGGGAGCCGATCGCTTGGGAGTAGTGGGTACACTTAGTGGAGATAGGGGCAGACGACACCTATGTAGTCAGCTAGGGGTACACGAAACTACTGGGTAAATTTTCTAAGTCCTTGGGTGGGATCAACCTTTAAGTAGGAATGACTGGTGTGGTGCACTTAGTAATTACCCTTGGGTGGGTAGATGCGTCTTTACCGTTATCTTAGTTCACCTTATGTCTAGTTGGCTACTTAGTGTAGTCATTTATCCCCAGTCATCCCGTACCAAGTTTATATCATACCCTAATTACTTTAATGATTGTGTTGTTAAAGTTATAGGGCTCACTCAGACTTATGTCTGACCCCGTTGTTTTTATCTTTTTCCCCCTCAGGTCCTCAGGTTGGGCCTAGCACTAGTGGGCTTTGATCAGATTTCTCTATCTATCTTTTGGAGCTTGGACCATGATGTAGAGCCCAGCTTATCTTTTCTTTTATGGCTATTGTTTATCTAGTGGGATTATGTACTTATGTTTTTATCAGGATGGATATTTAGTACTTGACTCTTTATGGTATTGTAACTAAACATGTTTACCTTCTGCTGCTATGAAATGATGTTTTAGATTTTCAAGTATTTATATCTGTCTTGTTGTAATTTTTCTGTTCTATACTCACTTAAAATGTTCCACCGAAGTTAAGGCATTCCCTTAGTGAGTGACCTTAGCGGGTGTGGGGTGTTACATTTGTGGTGCGGGGTGTTTTATCAGTTGGACTTTCAAAAGGGATTTTAGCCAACCATGAACAGTTGGATGGAGTGTTCGATTATAGCATCTCACATTGAAACACCCACACCTCTTAGTATTCCCAATAAGGCCATACTAAGGAATATGTAGCGTTGTAGTTACAAAGAAACAAACCACAAAGACTAAGGTTCACAAGACATAAAAGAAAAACAGAAAAAACTTCGATTTCTTTGATAAATTTGCCATTACAAACAGTAAGTTATAAAACATTTGTCTTTCTAATCTCAACTTAAATAAGAGTATACAATTAAATTTCCTCTCAAGTATAACTTTGAATAATAACAAAATAAAGAGAATTTTGATAGATAATAGCCAGAATCTTAGATCTTGGACATCGCTTTTTCCAAGCTGCCAATACCATTCAACTTCTACCGTTAAGCCTAATCGAGGAAAGAAAAAGGAAAGAAGAGGAGTGGGTCAAACATAAAGTCTGGTGAGCTGTTATAATTACTAGCGAGACTGATAAGCAAAGGAGACAGATAAAATAGTAATTCTAGTGTCAAATAGGGTAAGCATCTGTGTAAACCTAAAGTGAAAACATAAGATGACATAAAAGGTTACGAATAGGGTTAACATTTCTCATTCCATAGAACATTTGGCTTTTTGCACTCCTACAAATTTCAGAGCATAATATAGTTAGGAAAAAGTATCCCTAATACTACCATCGATCGACTAACCATAGAGTGATAACTTATGCTTCCCACTATGGGTCTTGGTTTTATCAAACCCTGTCCATCAGCAAAAAGACATAGCACTAATCATAGGAGTCACAGTGTTTTATTTTCCCTCGTCAGATCAATGCACACACATTGAACCATCGTAAAGAACCTATATCCACCACAATTTGGACCATCTTACCACCTCCTATAGCATGGTGCGTGCTCTCACCACCTTTATGAGAACATATGCGATAAAAAGGCATGATTTGTGGCATGGATCCCCAACAAGCAATTACTTGACTGAAATACCCTTTAATTTAGGCCCCTATAAAATCCATAGAATTTAGGCTTATAACTTGATGTAATTATTGAGTTTAATATTTATTAAGCGTAATTGTTTGTTTATTTACCATAGAAACCATAGCTATAGAATTGCCTAATCACAAGGCCACCATAAGACTGCCTAATCATAAGACCACCATAGAATTGCCTAATCACAAGGCCACCATAGAATTTCCTAATCACAAAGCTACTATAGAATTATATTAGGCTCGTAACGTAATACCATTTTAGGTCAATGTTATCTTATTCAGCCTAATTGTTCTTTTAACAATTTTTTGTCATATTCATGTTTTCCAAAAAACCACGTATATTTGTTTTGATTCCCAAATTTATCATATTTATGCAATTATATGTTACATTTCATTTTTCTACCATAACATATATCATAGCCAATTTTACAAACTTAATCAAGTTTGTCTATAATTAGTCTAACATTCCCTTTTTATTATATTTTACATCACATGTTAAATTAGCCCCATATTATCTAACCTTGACTCTATTATTCCAATTTAATCAGATTTCCCAAACGTGTGCAGAATAAAAGGATAATTGGTCGTATAAAATTAGATGCATAATTAGTGCCTAAATCTGTTATATACAAAGCACACAAATAAAGGATTATAATCAGTCATAGGTAATTAGGCATATAAATCTATGCTTAAATCAGTTGTATATATAGGTACTTACAAATAATACTTACAAAATGAAATTATAGAAAAATATGAACAAATTGGAACTGTAAGTAAAAAGCTATAAACAAAACTACAATCACTATTATTGTAAAAACCCAAAATATAGTGAGAAAAATATTAGGTTGTGGGCAACGGGTTTGCGTCAATGAGTCCGTTACGAAATTCTTGCAAAGATTGAACTTTGGTTTATTAAAATTGGACTTAAAACGAAGATAATATAAAAGAAATAAGTTTGAAATTCTAATTCTAAAACACGGCAATGTTCGAATAAATCAAAATTAAATCTGAGAGAATCAAGCAAGTTAGGGCCAACCTAGTGCTCAACTATGTCGACCAAAGGGTCGAACCAGACCCCTAGTGGGTCGACCCAGCGTGGGCAAAGTGCGCACCTTGTACGCACGTTCTCGGTCGGTTTCTCGTGGCTTCTGGGTGTAGTGTTTTGGAGTGTTCCTAAATCTAAGGCCTGAAATCTAGACCTAAAATCTAACGCATCTAAACACCCTAGCTTTATTATAAATGACCTCCAAGACCTAACCTAATCTCACTACTCCATTCCTCTACCACCCTCTCAAATAACCCTCTTCTCAAATAAAATTATAATGGAGTATTGAGACTTTATTCTGCATATATTTTCGAAGGATATTCATAACTAGATATTATCTACCAGGGCTTGATATGGATTGCTTAGAATTTGTGAGTATATTTCAGTGATTGCAAGATTTTTAAATTAGAGGTTTCTTCTAGACAGTATAAAAAGTTGTAGAATTCTACTCACTTTTCTGTCTAAATCTGAATCTGTTTCGATCCTCCTTCTGTTTATTTTCAGTAAATATATTACTATAGTTTTATTCGGTTATCTATACCTTTGTCCCTCGTATGTAGTTTTGTTTTAGTTCTGTATCATCCCTATTTTTATTTCAGATCTACTTTTGTCTATCTGAGCCTAGGCATGCAAAAGCCTAAACCATTTCCATTTTATTTGTGACATTAAGTTTAGGCCTTTTGAGCCTAAACCTTTCATTCTTTCTTATTTATGCACAAATTGAGTAAAACATGTGAGTGGACAATACTGGCGCAATTAGATACTAGTAAGAAATATGTATAAAAAGGATGAATTAGGTTAAACTGAAATAGTGCAACAAAAAAGAGAAATTTAACTATAATAGTGATAACTGAATAAATGTTATTTGTATAGATGCAAATCACGGGGGTGGGTTGTACAATTAAATTAAACATAGGAAATGTTTTCTTACAACGTATAAATTTAAGTTTAAACACAACCTACGAAATGAGAGAAAAAATACATGAAGAAAAGTGGGCTTATTAATAGACTTAAGATTGGGGTTAAGTTTAATTATACAATTTATAAGTAGGTGTAGTTGGAGTCCGTTCTGGAAGTAATGGTTAATTAGGTAAAATAAGAGGCCCGTCGTATTGGTCTGTTCCGGTAGTGAGGGTATGCTAATTACGGAAAATAAGAGACCAATTAAAATGATTAAAATGAGGGACTAAGTCTAGGGTGACTTATGTCAAATTTCATATTTTGTTAGGGATCTGTATCGGTCAATATTCCTTTTTATCACTACACTGCAGTCTCACTAGGAGGTGAAGACACACTTATACTGAACTGGATAGTAAGAGGTCCAAACAAAGTAGGTTCGGCATGTTCCGGCGGAGCGGTGAGCATGCAATGCACCGGTTAGGGAAGATAAGACGCTGTTATGCCCATAATATTTGATATGTCTTTAGAGCTGATAGGTCAGTTCCAATAAAGCCAAGGCCATATCGGAATAGGTTATCACATTATGGTTAGGAGCCGATCAATTGGTAGAATTGGGTTATATCCTAATTAACAAATTGTAGAATATTGGTGTAGAAATAGAATGATTTGACAATCGACTATCTTGTAGAAATATACTCTTGTTCTTAGAGATATAAATTTTTCATATGATCTTGTAGGTTGATGAGTGGAATGAAGATTAGGTCTCCAGATGATTAATTTTCCGGTCTTGATTGTAACTTATAGTGTTGAGGTCTCAAATAGATCATATGTGCGTAACTTCCCATGTTTAGTCATAATAGATTAATATTATGGATGACTGCAGCATCCGTAGCATTTATTTTTTGTCCTCGAGGGGGCATGTTGCAACATGGTTTGTTTACACTTAGCAACAAACATTGTTCGTTAAAACTTAATACCATCGAGTCATGGATGCTTTTTATTTGTGACTGTTTTATCTTGGGTTTGTAAGGTTTGGCATTATACTTTGGATGAACTAGCTGAGTAAGTACGAACTTGTGATGGATTGTGGGAGGATGTCAATGACCATATAGACAGAAGATGCCTTTTAGAAGGATGGTAGTGTTAAGTTATTTACTAGTTGAGGAGGTCATGTTAATTTTTGCAGTTGGTTGAGGTTCCAGTTGATGAGTTGTCCAGAGTACCATTCACTTGATAGTATTCAAAGATATTTAAAAAAGTGATTGTACATCCATTATATAGACATATTTAATCCTGCATTAACTTGATAAAGGATGTCATCCCGGTAGTGATGCCTTTTAAAAGGATGAATACTGCAGAGCAAAGATAGATTAAGGTACAGATGAAAGACCTTTTTGGAAAGGATTTCATTGGAGGAATATATCAGAGTAGGGAATATGTGTAGTATTCTCAACGAAGGAAAATAGCTCCCTTAGATTGTAGTTGATTACCATGATTTGAACAAGGTAACAAGAATGCTATCATGAGTGAGTTGAGTTCCATACAATCTGGTTTCATATATTGAACTAGAAGTCATGGCTCTAGGGCATGTGGTACCCATGGAGTAGGTGACAAGCAAGTATCCTTCTTGATGGCTTGTCAAATTAGCTTTGTGGTGCGGGGTGTTTTATCAGTTGGACTTTCAAAAGGGATTTTAGCTAACCATGAACAGTTGGATGGAGTGTTCGATTATAGCATCTCACATTGAAACACCCACACCTCTTAGTATTCCCAATAAGGCCATACTAAGGAATATGTAGCGTTGTAGTTACAAAGAAACAAACCACAAAGACTAAGGTTCACAAGACATAAAAGAAAAACAGAAAAAACTTCGATTTCTTTGATAAATTTGCCATTACAAACAGTAAGTTATAAAACATTTGTCTTTCTAATCTCAACTTAAATAAGAGTATACAATTAAATTTCCTCTCAAGTATAACTTTGAATAATAACAAAATAAAGAGAATTTTGATAGATAATAGCCAGAATCTTAGATCTTGGACATCGCTTTTTCCAAGCTGCTAATACCATTCAACTTCTACCATTAAGCCTAATCGAGGAAAGAAAAAGGAAAGAAGAGGAGTGGGTCAAACATAAAGTCTGGTGAGCTGTTATAATTACTAGCGAGACTGATAAGCAAAGGAGACAGATAAAATAGTAATTCTAGTGTCAAATAGGGTAAGCATCTGTGTAAACCTAAAGTGAAAACATAAGATGACATAAAAGGTTATGAATAGGGTTAACTTTTCTCATTCCATAGAACATTTGGCTTTTTGCACTCCTACAAATTTCAGAGCATAATGTAGTTAGGAAAAAGTATCCCTAATACTACCATCGATCGACTGACCGTAGAGTGATAACTTATGCTTGCCACTATGGGTCTTGGTATCAAACCCTGTCCATCAGCAAAAAGACATAGCACTAATCATAGGAGTCACAGTGTTTTATTTTCCCTCGTCAGGTCAATGCACACACATTGAACCATCGTAAAGCACCTATATCCACCACAATTTAGACCATCTTACCACCTCCTATAGCATGGTGCGTGCTCTCACCACCTTTATGAGAACATATGCGATAAAAAGGGCATGATTTGTGGCATGGATCCCCAACAAGCAATTACTTGACTGAAATACCCTTTAATTTAGGCCCCTATAAAATCCATAGAATTTAGGCTTATAACTTGATGTAATTATTGAGTTTAATATTTATTAAGCGTAATTGTTTGTTTATTTACCATAGAAATCATAGCCATAGAATTGCCTAATCACAAGGCCACCATAAGACTGCCTAATCATAAGACCACCATAGAATTGCCTAATCACAAGGCCACCATAGAATTTCCTAATCACAAAGCTACTATAGAATTATATTAGGCTCGTAACGTAATACCATTTTAGGTCAATGTTATCTTATTGAGCCTAATTGTTCTTTTAACAATTTTTTGTCATATTCATGTTTTCCAAAAAAAACACGTTTATTTGTTTTGATTCCCAAATTTATCATATTTATGCAATTATATGTTACATTTCATTTTTCTACCATAACATATATCATAGCCAATTTTACAAACTTAATCAAGTTTTTCTATAATTAGTCTAACATTCCCTTTTTATTATATTTTACATCACATGTTAAATTAGCCCCAAATTATCTAACCTTGATTCTATTATTCCAATTTAATCAGATTTCCCAAACGTGTGTAGAATAAAAGGATAATAATTGGTAGTATAAAATTAGATGCATAATTAGTGCCTAAATCAGTTATATACAAAGCACACAAATAAAGGATTATAATCAGTCATAGGTAATTAGGCATATAAATCTATGCTTAAATCAGTTGTATATATAGGTACTTACAAATAATACTTACAAAATGAAATTATAGAAAAATATGAACAAATTGGAACTGTAAGTAAAAGCTATAAACAAAACTACAATCACTATTATTGTTAAAACCCAAAATATAGTGAGAAAAATATTAGGTTGTGGGCAACGGGTTTGCGTCAATGAGTCCGTTACGAAATTCTGGCAAAGATTGAACTTTGGTTTATTAAAATTGGACTTAAAACGAAGATAATATAAAAGAAATAAGTTTGAAATTCTAATTCTAAAACACGGCAATGTTCGAATAAATCAAAATTAAATCTGAGAGAATCAAGCAAGTTAGGGCCGACCTAGTGCTCAACTAGGTCGACCAAAGGGTCGAACCAGACCCCTAGTGGGTCGACCCAGCGTGGGCAAAGTGCGCACCTTGTACGCACGTTCTCGGTCGGTTTCTCGTGGCTTTTGGGTGTAGTGTTTTGGAGTGTTCCTAAATCTAAGGCCTGAAATCTAGACCTAAAATCTAACGCATCTAAACACCCTAGCTTTATTATAAATGACCTCCAAGACCTAACCTAATCTCACTACTCCATTCCTCTACCACCCACTCAAATAACCCTCTTCTCAAATAAAATTATAATGGAGTATTGAGACTTTATTCTGCATATATTTTCGAAGGATATTCATAACTATATATTATCTACCAAGGCTTGATATGGATTGCTTAGAATTTGTGAGTATATTTCAGTGATTGCAAGATTTTTAAATTAGAGGTTTCTTCTAGACAGTATAAAAAGTTGTAGAATTCTACTCACTTTTCTGTCTAAATCTGAATCTGTTTCGATCCTCCTTCTGTTTATTTTCAGCAAATATATTACTATAGTTTTATTCGGTTATCTATACCTTTGTCCCTCGTATGTAATTTTGTTTCAGTTCTGTATCATCCCTATTTTTATTTCAGATCTACTTTTGTCTATCTGAGCCTAGGCATGCAAAAGCCTAAACCATTTCCATTTTATTTGTGACATTAAGTTTAGGCCTTTTGAGCCTAAACCTTTCATTCTTTCTTATTTATGCACAAATTGAGTAAAACATGTGAGTGGACAATACTAGCGCAATTAGATACTAGTAAGAAATATGTATAAAAAGGATGAATTAGGTTAAACTGAAATAGTGCAATAAAAAAGAGAAATTTAACTATAATAGTGATAACTGAATAAATGTTATTTGTATAGATGCAAATCACGGGGGTGGGTTGTACAATTAAATTAAACATAGGAAATGTTTTCTTACAACCTATAAATTTAAGTTTAAACACAACCTACGAAATGAGAGAAAAATTACATGAAGAAAAGTGGGCTTATTAATAGACTTAAGATTGGGATTAAGTTTAATTATACAATTTATAAGTAGGTGTAGTTGGAGTCCGTTCTGGCAGTAATGGTTAATTAGGTAAAATAAGAGGCCCGTCGTATTGGTCTGTTCCGGTAGTGAGGGTATGCTAATTACGGAAAATAAGAGACCAATTAAAATGATTAAAATGAGGGACTATGTCTAGGGTGACTTATGTCAAATTTCATATTTTGTTAGGGATCTGTATCGGTCAATATTCCTTTTTATCACTACACTGAGGTCTCACAAGGAGGTGAAGACACACTTATACTGAACTGGATGGTAAGAGGTCCAAACAAAGTAGGTTCGGCATGTTCCGGCGGAGCGGTGAGCGTGCAATGCACCAGTTAGGGAAGATAAGACGCTGTTATGCCCATAATATTTGATATGTCTTTAGAGCTGATAGGTCAGTTCCAATAAAGCCAAGGCCATATCGGAATAGGTTATCACATTACGGTTAGGAGCCGATCAATTGGTAGAATTGGGTTATATCCTAATTAACAAATTGTAGAATATTGGTGTAGAAATAGAATGATTTGACAATCGACTATCTTGTAGAAATATACTCTTGTTCTTAGTTATTATGTCGAGCTTCAATTTATTATCATGTCTACATTTCCTCTTTTTCACTCATGCTAGTAATTACTAAACTTACCAGGTTTTATGTCTAACTAGTTAGTTTTCTCTTCTTCCTTCCTTCCCCCTCCCTCGAAGGTTCTCAGGGTGGAGAACCTAGCACTTGAAAAAGCTTTGACCTAGCTCAGTCCCTTAAAGATTATCATCTATCTTGTTCTTTGTGCCTACATTGTTCTTTGTGCCTACATGTATTTTCCACGTTTTATCTATTTTCTGTATTTGATGATGAGGAGGATACTTTTTATTTTGTTAGTTTGACTTGTTGTTGTTGAGACAACTAGGGTTTTATGACTTATGATTTAATGGTACTGCCTATTTTGTTTTTAAGTAAAAATTGAAGTTCCAATGTGTTTATTTATTGTTGTCTTGTGAATTTTAGCCTCTATGATGTTATTTTATACATATACTATTTATAGTTCTTAATAAAATCCTCATATGAGTCTTATTAAGAAATGTGGGATGTTACATTTGGTATCAGAGCCTAAGGTTACAAGATCAGTAAAAAGTTTTTGTTTCTAAAAATAAAAGTCTTTTAGAGAAAAGTGTTTCCAAAATAAAAATTGTTTTTGGAAAACATCCGCTCAAGTCAATTACAAAATTCCCCTGATTCCATTCTTGAATCCTTCTCTCTTCTCTGATCGCAGCATGTTCGGGGCACTCAATTTTCCCTAAGGAATCCCCATTCCTACTGGGTTTCATAGATATGTAGAAGCTACGGCACCCATTGATGGGTAAAGAAATTCCCAAGCTCCTCCTTCAGCCTGGTGATTCGTCCTAATCCACCACCAGCGGCTGACTTCTCTAAGCTTTCCAACAATTTTACTTCTCTTAGTGGCAGACTTTCCATGGTAAAGAGACTTTAGTTGAGGTCTGCACTTGACTTAGGAATACCGAGCGCATCTTTGGACTTTTAGATCTTGATGAAAGGAGGCAGGTGCAGTTGGCTACGTGGAAACTGTTAAATGAGGATTCATTTTGGTGAGAAATGGATGAGGTAGAGCGTCGTTTCGAGACTTGGAATGATTTTACAGAGAGATTTGGGAGAAAGTTTCTATCTGAAGCAAAAGAGGGCATGCAGTTGGAAAAGTTTTTAGTGCCGAAACAAGGCGATCTTTCGGTTAAGGAGTATGTCAATCAATTTAATGAGCTCGTAAGATTTGGGATGGGTTTGGTGAATACTCCCATAAGAAAGCAGTGAGACTTGCCAAAGGTTTGAACTATGACGACCGCCCATAATGCCTGCACTAAACAAGAGGGGAAATGCGCTAAAAGACGTACCAGGCAGTTATGGATGATCATCAAGTATGATAACACAATGGAACATGTCGTAACTAACATTGCAAGAATAATGTATAATAGAACATATACAACAGGTAGAAATAGTGGAGCATCATATAACAAACTTCTGAAACTTTCACAACATACTGAAAGGCCATCCATACATTATAGGAAACATCAAAGTCTGTACATGAATCCTCACTACAATCATAAATAGGGAGACACAAACAGCGAAAACATAAATACTAGATAGTAATAAAACTGGTACGTAAGCATCCATCTCGCCATTGATTTCCATCATCGTCTCACCAAGCTATCACCTGTCACCTGCTTCTCGGTCTATTCATCTAAAACTGGATGAACAGCCTAAGGTAATAAGAGGGAAACATAAAACCTTGAGTAAGACAATAGTCTTAGTGAGCGATAAAAAAATTATCTAACATCAACAATAAAGTATATGAGAATAGGTAGATAAACAAACTAATCTACCAAACACCAAAGAAGATCTCAACTCCTATCTTCCCCACATCGGACAGTGATAGCCTTTACAATAAGCATTTCAACATACTTCCATGGTAATCGAAACAACCATCCATTCATAGCAACCAGTAGCAACCAATAACAACACTCATAACATTTAGATTTATCTCACATAAACAATCCTAATCAAACTCAACATTCCTTAAATACAAGCCCTAGAGGCCTAAACCAATATCAGACAAGCACCCAAGAAATATCTCTTTCGATGTCAGAAAATCTACGTGATACGGTGCAAACAAACAACCAACATGCATGACTGACTCTGGCTATCACTGTCGATCCTGCTTTGAAACCATCGCTAATCGTATGACGGACAACCTTGCCATACATCAAGGGCTAATGGTAACCCGGGTTCTAACAAAATCTCCATACGCCTTTCAACAATATGTACCTGTGTAACACCCCGTAATTATGTAACGCTAAGATTCACGAATCAAGGCAGAATTAAAAAGTTAAAATCAAAATCAAGGGAAACGGGTTGTGCCATTGCGTTCGTCTCGGAATTCTGCGTGAAAACGAGTCCGAGTTTGCGTAAATCGGAGTCCGTATGAAGGAGATATAGCCACCGAAAGTTTCAGAATTAAAATTCGAATAGACAGAAAACAGATTCAAATTTCAAAATCGGGCCGGATTGGCCAGGGCGGGAATTTTCCCGCCCAGGACACCCAGGTCGACTGGGTAGTCCGCTAAGATTCAGGAATCAAGGCAGAATTAAAAAGTTAAAATCAAAATCAAGGGAAACGGGTTGTGCCATTGCGTTCGTCTCGGAATTCTACGTGAAAACGAGTCCGAGTTTGCGTAAATCGGAGTCCGTATGAAGGAGATATGGCCACCGAAGTTTCAGAATTAAAATTCGAACAAACAGAAAACAGATTCAAATTTCAAAATCGGGCCGGATTGGCCAGGGCAGGAATTTTCCCGCCCAAGACACCCAGGTCGACTGGGTAGTCGACCTGGGGCACCTAGGTCGACTACATAGTCGACTTGGGGACGACCCCCCCTGTTTTTCCTGCTTTCTGCACCTTGTTCGTTCTGATGTATTTGGTCGCGTTTTCTGACCAGGTTCGTCCACCTAACACTATATAAACAGCCCCATTCTTCTTCTCTATTCACAATTCTTTTCTACCCTTATGCTGCAAAGATTATTGGCAAACATGGCTTCTTCTCCTCCTCTTAATTAAATAAATCAAGACGAGGAAATGCTGCTCAAGAAGAGGTTCAAGTCAAGCTAGAATTCAAGTGAAAATTCGAACGACTGCAACGACTGTTTTTCTACGAATCATAGCAACGCCATCTTTCTATTCTAATCTAATCTCTGTAAGTCAGTTATTTCGAGATTCGAACGTTTCTCTTTTCGTGACATGAAATTAAAGGAACAAAAGAGTTTTCCAATTCTTTCTATTGAATCAGTGCCTATTTCTTTGGACCAAATTAAGAACTATTATGATTCGAGGACAAATAAGGCTGTGACTATGAAACTATGGACCTCAGAACCATATGCCTCTTTGACTATGAATATTGCCTATGACTATGAACATTGCCTAAGACTATGAACATTGCCTAAGACTATGAACATTGCCTAAGACTATGAACATTGCCTATGACTATGGACATTGCCTATGACTGTGACTGTGACTATGAGAATTATTTCCATGACTATGAACACAAGCCCATACCTTTGATTAGGAAGAAAAACTATTGTCTATGACATAAATGGGACAACTGTGATTAAGCACCTATGGTTCATGACTAGGAAAGTGTTTAAGTTTTGTGACTGTGAACCCGATTATCTATCCTGTTTGTTCTTTGTTTTCTTTGGTTTTAGACCTTGGGAATTTACCTATTGAGTTAGGTCTACCCATGTTCTTGAACCTACGCCTTTATTCTGTCTATTCTTGGTTTTAGACCTTGGGAATTTACCTATTAAGTTAGGTCTACCCATGTTCTTGAACCGACTTCGTTATTCAACCCTTTTTATGCCAGTTAGTATGTCTATCTTTTGCATAGCATCTTTGGTTCATTCCCTATTTTCTACGAACCTAGCTTTATTTACAATTTAGACTGAATCACGATTATACGAGCGGTGGGAATGCGGTTTGGCCAAAATATGAAATTTACTAAAAACATAGTTTAACTTGGAAATTGGCATAAATTGGGAACATGTATTATGGCATGTTCATAGAAATGCAAATTGGATAAATTTGACATGAATTATAAGATGTGTAATTTGAATCTAGTATTGACATGTAAATCTAGCATTTACACGAATAGTGAACTAGAGTAATAAGTCTAGTTTGACGTAAATTAGAATGTTGAATCGGAATTGGATTAGCTAGTTTGGCACGGTAAGTATATTGGCATAAATGTGAAATTGGCCATAACTGGGAATAACTGTCAGGTTTAGCAAAATCATGGTTAGTGACACTTAATTGGTATAGTTCACATACCAAAAGGCATAAATATGATATAGAGGGGAAAATGGGCCATAAAAATAAATGTTGACAGTTTGCATTAAAAGGATAATTAGGAAATAAGTAAATTAGGAATAATTTACTTATAGAATTTGGCCTAAATGAGGAAATGTAAATTTAGACAAATTAAAGGTTTATTAACGACATCTCTTTTAATGGTACACCAGAAAGTTCTAGGGTGACAGAGAGGATAGTGTCTAGGCTTGGGTTTGGAAAATATAAGTTTCCTGCTCTCCCTGGCTATCCCTAACTGATCCGACGGACGAGATGGTTACTTTCAAAACCTGATTTGAAAAATAATCAAAACCTTTTGAACTTAGAAAACATGAATGTGCCTAACCCAAGGTTAGACTGAGTTGCGATGTAAACCTGCCCGGAACCAACCGGCACATCCAGTATTCGCAACAATATCTGTCTAATGTGAGTGGTCGCGGCTTTAATCTATTTAATTAAAGATAGAACAAGAATGGTAGGGTTAAGTTCACTAAGACACTTAACCAATTCAACATGATAAACAGACTGGTGGGTGGGGTTAGGGCCATACAGTTAAGCTAGAATGAGAGGGTTAAGTCCATAGGAACACTTAACCAATTTAAACACAGTTAAGCTAGGATGGGAGGGCTAAGTCCATAGGGACACTTAACCAACTTCACATGGTAACAAGACAAGATTTGTAGGGTTTATGTAACTAAGGAAACACTTAGCCAAACTAACATGTTAACCAGACTAGAAGGTGGGGTTAAGTAAAGTCGATACACTTAGCCAAATTTACATCCTAACTAGACTAGAGGTTGGGGCTAAGTAAATACACTTAGCCAATTTGATATGTTATCTGGGCTAGACCGTAGGGTTAAGTAAACTTGAACACTTAACCATCAGATTGTGATAAAAGAATAGGGTTAAGTCTAAACATGAAGGGATAATACTTAGCCATTAATAACATGTTAGTTAAGGCAGACGGGCAAGGTTAAGTTAAAAAGGAACACTTAACCAATATAGGGTGAATGGGTAGGGTTAAGTAATAAGAAATACTTAACCAATATAACTTGGTTTGTAATGTGGTTAAGTCAACATGAATTACTGATAACACTTAACCAGTATAACAGGATGAATGAAGAGGGTTAAGTTGGCTTGAATTGACTAATGACACTTAACCAATCCAAATTGACGGGAAAGGGAACTAAGTAGTAAACCTTAGAAAACAACGATTCTGGAAACTAAGTGGTAAATCTTAGTTATTAAAACTAAGTAGTAATTCTTAGTATAACCCGGGAAGGAGTCTGAGTAGAAAGAAGGCTCTAACGAATTGGGTTACGAAGCCCGAGGCTTCGAGGGGACGTGAGGGTACTATTGGTATCCCTCGGTGAGGCTGCAGATGATCCGCCTGGGCCCAGAGAGGTTAATGTCTGCGTAGAAGAACCAGGGGTATGCCTTGGTTGCAATACATGGCAACCTAAAGACTAGGATGGACCGGCGTGATTCGGCGAGCAAACGGTAGCCCTGTGATAGCGACTCGTCGTCTACCATCCATCTTGAGTCAATCGAGATACGTGAAGCGGAAAGGCGGAGAACTCCAAAAGACCATATACTTGCTATCTAGTTATGGGTGAGGATGGCCATAGGATAGAGGGGCACCGGGGGCCGGCGTATAGTTCTCATTTTACAAGGTGTGCCTTTCATTAGTTGAGGGAGGGGTCAAGTGGGACCATAGCCACTGGAAAAAAAACACCTTAACATCTGCATCGGCAGATATCTGAAAGCTCCCGACCGAGTTCTGTATTTCTTGATTTGCCCTGTCACAGGACTCGGACCGCACATTACAGGACATGTGCATCTAGACAAGCGATAACGATTCGCGATACATGCGTGGGGAAGTATGGGAACATATACCACTCTAGGTTGTGTGTCCTAGACTTGGGGGCATCGTTCGATAGGTAGCATAATCCCTAGTTGGACTAGGTGGCATAAATCTTGAATCCGAAAGCGTTCAGCAGATAGCGTAAACTCTAGTTAAATCTAGAAAGCACTTGGTAGAAAACCCTAAATTTGATCTAGGTAATAAATAATGAATTTATGCAGGAAGGCAATGGAAAATACAGGGATTGGGATCACGTTATCGTTACTAGTTGGGACACTAGATAGGCGGTGCAGAGATATAGAAACCAGTATAACAGGGAAATAGCGAAGCGGCGAAAGTATTAGAGCATATCTAGTTCTTGTCTAATCTTGTTGACCCTATCGTCATGGTGTAATCTTGTATTCAGTTAATTCATGTCGTTTTGTTTCTCCATGTTCACATGCTAGAAGTTACTGAACTTACTCAGGCTTTATGTCTGACTCTGTTTTTCTTTCGTCTTCATTTCTTCCGTTCCCCCCCCCCCAGGTGGTAAAGGAGGGAATAGTATAGCTTAGGTTAAGTTGGACTGCCATTCTTTCCCAGCTTGAAGATTTGTCGAAGTTTGCTTGGATTCTCTTTTCAGATGCTATGGCTGGCTCTTGCTAAAATCGGGGAATATAAATGTTGTTTTTATGCTTCTTTATTTTGTAAGACAGATGATACTCTGATATTGTAAAGAAACCAATGTACAAACTATTTTATCAATAAAGCAAAGTTTTATTTTCCGCTGTTTAATTTCTGTCTGTCTTGTAATTTATCTGCATCTTTTACCCTAAATGCTCCACAGAACTTAGTGCATTCCCTTTGTGAGTGACACTAACGGATGTGGGGTGTTACACGTGGTATCAGAGATGAAGGTTACGGATCAGATAAAAGATTTGAAAATTATTTTCAAAACGGTTTTAAAAGAAGCATTTTCAAGAGAAAAGATTTGTTTTAAAGACATATTCCCCAAAGCCATACGCACTATCTTCTCTTCCTCTGTTTAAATTCTTGTCTTCTTCTTTCTTGAGTCTCTGGGGCTCCTGGCTTTTTGGGAGGTAACCTCATCGAAGGGCAAAGTAGTGCCCGGCTTCCATCCATAGCCGTAGTTGTTTCATCTACGGGCAGTTTTCTTTCGAAGATTATAGGGTTTTCCGGACGATGGATGCAGCTTTCGAGAGATTTGTCAACATGACTACACATGGAAGGGGATAAGGAGTTTGGCTCGGGAGCACAACCCTAGGATGAGGAATTCATGGATGTAGATTTAACTCACGAAGGAGGAAGTAATTATAAAACCTAAGACAAGAGGAAGTATTTTTGCTAGGGTGTGATAGGGCATATAATTAAGGACAAGGGCAAGAACGAGGATGAGATTTTCAGAAGGACAAGTACATGCTTTCACCTCCAAGCGTACCTAGGAGAAAGGTAGTCCAGTTGGAAGAATCTAGTTTTCTGTTCGTACTATTTCCTTAGGTTCTAGCGCTTCTCATTTGTTCATATCCACTTCCATAGTTGGGTCTCTTCACCATAGTACTTGTATAGTAGAAAGATCCCACTAGAGTCTCAAATCCAATTGGTGGTCCGACCAGTTTATTTTTTTTGGCTAGTAGGGATTTGAGAATAGCTATCGAGTTTGCTTATATCATCTCACGTAGATCGTCTAAATTCGGGGGAGATATTCCTTGGGTGCTTGTCTGATATTGTTTTAGGCCTTTGGGGCTTGTACTTGAGGAATGTCGAGTTCAGTTTGGATGGTTTGCGTGAGAGATGAATAGTTGTGGCAGGCACTCCAAAGAGCACGCAGTGACCTTTCAACTCTTATAGTTATGGCATGGCAGATAAGAGGGAAACCTCTAATCATCTTAGTACGTATACCTGGTACCGTGATTGAAATCTGTTTATTTTGGAAATGGAGATCTGAAACTTCACAATCGTGAAGATAAATTAGTTAAGACACAGTGGAGTAAAGCTCAAGAAGGCTAGATACTAGCATCATACCCTTTTCCTTAAGTGTGCATCCTTGATTTTCTTTTTGTAGGAGCTTTACGCATAGTTGTTTCTCTCTTTCCAAAGTATATCACCTAGGTCGTATCATCGATCCTTAGGTAGAAGCCAATGGATGTAAACATGTATTTGAAACATGTTATGGTTGATGATTGCAAGTGATTGCTAATGGTTGCTCGTGGATGCATATGCATACGTATTAGGCGCTAGGTCGGTTCAGACGCTTTCATATTGCATTTACAGATATGTATTTGTTTGTAAGTTGAGCCTGATATGTTATCATATGGATGTTGCATATGGATGAATGGCTGTGCACGCATGTAGTGTTTACATAACTAGGGATGCTTACATACATGATTGGACGCATGGCACTGACATGATTCGCATTGAGGAGGTCAACTGAATCAGTAGACCGCCTGATTTTGCATTAGATAAAGACATAAACACACACTATGCATATGAACATGAAAGCATTAGAAATCTTTTAAGGACATTGAATGCCTGTGGTTGAATGGTTGAGTAGATGGGTGATTGGATGGTAGGACACATTCTTCCTAACTCGAAGATTTCGGGGACGAAATCCTTTTAAGTGGGGGAGAATGTAACACCCCGTAATTCTGTAACGCTAAGATTCACGAATCAAGGCAGAATTAAAAAGTTAAAATCAAAATCAAGGGAAACGGGCTAAGCCATTGCGTTCATCTCGGAATTCTGCATGAAAACAAGTCCGAGTTTGCGTAAATCGGAGTCCGTATGAAGGAGATATGGCCTCCGGAAGTTTCAGAATTAAAATTCAAACAGATAGAAAACAGATTCAAATTTCAAAATCAGGCCGGATTGGCCAGGGCGGGAATTTTCCCGCCCAAGACACCCAGGTCGACTGGGTAGTCGACCTGGGGCACCCAGGTCGACCACATAGTCGACCTGGAGGTCGACCCCCCTGTTTTTCCTGCTTTCTGCACCTTGTTCGTTCTGATGTATTTGGTCGCGTTTTCTGACCAGATTCGTCCACCTAACACTATATAAACAGCCCCATTCATCTTCTCTATTCACAATTCTTTTCTACCCTTATGCTGCAAAGATTATTGGCAAACATGGCTTCTTCTCCTCCTCTTAATTAAATAAATCAAGACGAGGAAATGCTGCTCAAGAAGAGGTTCAAGTCAAGCTAGAATTCAAGTGAAGATTCGAACGACTGCAACGACTGTTTTTCTACGAATCATAGCAACGCCATCTTTCTATTCTAATCTAATCTCTGTAAGTCAGTTATTTCTAGATTTGAACGTTTCCCTTTTCGTGACATGAAATTAAAGGAATAAAAGAGTATGCCAATTCTTTCTATTGAATCAGTGCCTATTTCTTTGGACCAAATTAAGAACTATTATGATTCGAGGACAAATAAGACTGTGACTATGAAACTATGGACCTCAGAACCATATGCCTCTTTGACTATCAATATTGCCTATGACTATGAACATTGCCTAAGTCTATGAACATTGCCTAAGACTATGAACATTGCCTATGACTATGGACATTGCCTATGACTGTGACTGTGACTATGAGAATTATTTCCATGACTATGAACACAAGCCCGTACCTTTGATTAGGAAGAAAAACTATTGTCTATGACATAAATGAGACAACTGTGATTAAGCACCTATGGTTCATGACTAGGAAAGTGTTTAAGTTTTGTGACTGTGAACCTGATTATCTGTTATGTTTGTTCTTTGTTTTCTTTGGTTTTAGACCTTGGGAATTTACCTATTGAGTTAGGTCTACCCATGTTCTTGAACCTACACCTTTATTCTGTCTATTCTTGGTTTTAGACCTTGGGAATTTACCAATTAAGTTAGGTCAACCCATGTTCTTGAACCGACGTCGTTATTCAACCCTTTTTATGCCAGTTAGTATGTCTATCTTTTGCATAGCATCTTTGGTTCATTCCCTATTTTCTACGAACCTAGCTTTATTTATAATTTAGACTGAATCACGATTATACGAACGGTGGGAATGCGGTTTGGCCAAAATATGAAATTTACTAAAAACATAGTTTAACTTGGAAATTGGCATAAATTGGGAACATGTATTATGGCATGTTCATAGAAATGCAAATTGGATAAATTTGACATGAATTATAAGATGTGTAATTTGAATCTAGTATTGACATGTAAATCTAGCATTTACACGAATAGTGAACTAGAGTAATAAGTCTAGTTTGACGTGAATTAGAATGTTGAATCGGAATTGGATTAGCTAGTTTGGCATGGTAAGTATATTGGCATAAATGTGAAATTGGCCATAACTGGGAATAACTGTCAGGTTTAGCAAAATCATGGTTAGTGACACTTAATTGGTATAGTTCACATACCAAAAGGCATAAATATGATATAGAGGGGAAAATGGGCCATAAAAATAAATGTTGACAGTTTGCATTAAAAGGATAAATAGGAAATAAGTAAATTAGGAATAATTTACTTATAGAATTTGGCCTAAATGAGGAAATGTAAATTTAGACAAATTAAAGGTTTATTAACGACATCTCTTTTAATGGTACACCAGAAAGTTCTAGGGTGACAGAGAGGATAGTGTCTAGGCTTGGGTTTGGAAAATATAAGTTTCCTGCTCTCCCTGGCTATCCCTAACTGATCCGACGGACGAGATGGTTACTTTCAAAACCTAGAGTGTCTAGGCTTGGGTTACATGTGCATCTAGACAAGCGATAACGATTCGCGATACATGCGTGGGGAAGTATAGGAACATATACCACTCTAGGTAGTGTGTCCTAGACTTGGGGGCATCATTCGACAGGTAGCATAATCCCTAGTTGGACTAGGTGGCATAAATCCTGAATCCAAGAAGCGTTCAGCAGATAGCGTAAACTCTAGTTAAATCTAGAAAGCACTTGGTAGAAAACCCTAGATTTGATCTTGGTAATAAATAATGAATTTATGCCGGAAGGCAATGGAAAATACAGGGATTGGGATCACGTTATCGTTACTAGTTAGGACACTAGATAGGCGGTGCAGAGATATAGAAACCAGTATAACAGGGAAATAGCGAAGCGGCGAAAGTATTAGAGCATATCTAGTTCTTGTCTAATTTTATTGACCCTATCATCATGGTGTAATCTTGTTTTCAATTAATTCATGTCATTTTGTTTCTCCATGTTCACATGCTAGAAGTTACTGAACTTACTCAGGCTTTATGTCTGACTCTGTTTTTCTTTCGTCTTCTTTTCTTCCGTTCCCCCCCCCCCCCCCCCTCAGGTAGTAAAGGAGGGAATAGTATAGCTCAGGTTAAGTTGGACTGCCACTCTTTCCCAGCTTGAAGATTTGTCAAAGTTTGCTTGGATTCTCTTTTCAGATGCTATGGCTGGCTCTTGCTAAAATCGGGGAATATAAATGTTGTTTTTATGCTTCTTTATTTTGTAAGACAGATGATACTCTGATATTGTAAAGAAACCACTGTACAAACTATTTTATCAATAAAGCAAAGTTTTATTTTCCATTGTTTAATTTCTGTCTGTCTTGTAATTTATCTGCATCTTTTACCCTAAATGCTC
Organism: Allium sativum; assembly: GCA_030737875.1. NCBI lineage: Eukaryota > Viridiplantae > Streptophyta > Magnoliopsida > Asparagales > Amaryllidaceae > Allium > Allium sativum. Next base: position 388,312,952 of record CM060912.1, on the reverse strand, counting down.
CACAGAACTTAGTGCATTCCCTTTATGAGTGACACTAACGGATGTGGGGTGTTACAACCTGGGCCTTTCAACGATACCCAGGGCACTCGACCAGCAACCTTCCGATCTTTTAGATGCTTCTGTTGTACCCCTACTTTGAGCCTGCTAGAACCTATGACAACGATAATCTCTCAGCCTTCAATATCTCTAGTCGTCCAACCGTCAAGGCTATTTACTGCTCAAGCGACCTTCTCGAGCAACCATTATTCACGAATTCACAACCTTTGAGTTGTCTTTACATTCCTTGCTTCAACATGATCAACAAACACATCACATCACCTCAGACATTCCCACCTGAACTCTTGTCGAGGACACATCCATCATTGAACCAAACAACACCAACATAAGGTTCAGCATTAATCCATACATCCTGCTGATGACTGACCCATCAAGCCAACAGGTGCCAACCCATGCTTAGAAATTTCGGCTGACCCATACATTTGAGTCCGATCCATGCTTCACACAGATCCTGTCAAAGACCGACCGATCCATCACTAGAAGCCATCTGACTTATCCATCATTACTACACTGGTTGATCCATAATCAAAACGTACAGACGGATCCATCATTTTAAGCCTGACCCATCCCCCCGAGCCCGACCCGGAACTTTATTCCGACTGATCCATTAATCCACTATGACCGACCTTTCCTCTTGAGTCACGACCGACTCATATCACCTGGCTCCGACCGATCCATGCCAGATCCAAGTGACCGACCCATACCCTTGCATGCCTTGCCGACAGATCGGGAATCTGACCAATCCATCGACTATTTCCCCCGACCGATCCATTCTTTGACTTGCTCCTAAGCCATATGTCGATCGTTCGATCAATCTAAAATTTCCAACGATCCATAGTATCCTGATCCGATCCATCCACTCCAGATCCGATCCATCACGATTTCAAACCGAGATTCAACGAAAACTTCGCCAAACAACAAATTCGACGAAACCAATTCATCTAATTTATCAAAGACGACCAAAAATATGTTATGAAATCGCTAACATCATGAAAATGACAACTATCGTCAGAAATTATGTAAACTTCACCAAAATCATGATAAATGAACATATGAACTAAAATTATGGATCTAACTTGCATAAACATATGCAATAACATAGAAATTACCGGTTTTATTTTGTTAAATTAGATCCTATGGCAATTCATATGAAAATAGACTTACCATGATATAGATCTAGGTGAAAACACTTGAAAATAATGAAATTATGCACAAACAACTCATTGATTGATTATATCTGTATGGGAGATGCATATCACTCACCAAATCTCTAAAATAAACCAAAGATGCTTAGATCTAGATCCAGACAGTGAAGAATTTGATCCAAACTCTTCAATTCGATGAACTCTCATGGAATGGTGTAGATCTAGCTTTAAACGATGTAGATCTTCGATTCTCTAAGATCTAATGGTGGAAAGGTATAGAAGATGGAGTATTGGAGTACCTCTAGCTCTGCCAAATAAGGAAATGAAGAAAGTAAACTATCCTCCATGCCTCCTACCCCCTATATAGTCTTCCACCAACCCACTATTGGGCCTCTCCAAATCAACCCATTATGGCTTACAGAACCCAAACAACCAACTGTAAAATAGAAAAACAGCGATACCTCCCAAACCGCTGAACCAAATCTTTAATGTGGCCACTCTACAAAATGAAAATCATCATTTCCTTTCCAATGAGACCAATCTTAGCTCTTGATTTGATCTGAGTCAAAAGTTATTCCCTGTACAAGACTGATAGGGGAAAAATGGTCATAAACAAAATTGGTAAAAAAATTATGGCCATGTCTCACATCCCCATAAACAATATATAGAAAATGAGAATGTTCCAACCCTCGGGGAATAAAATAAAAACATATTACATTCCTTTGATATGTAAAATGTGGGCTGTTATATGAACTAACCACTGCAGGGATTAGCTATGACGCTTATTGCGATGTGTGCCGTGTTTGAGAATCTTATGGAGATGGCACTCAGGCACGAAGAGGGAAAAGATGATCTTGTGAAAAAAAAAGTTGAGGTGGCTAAGGAAAATGTTAGGAAGAAGTGGTGGTGGCCCAATAAGGTCAGTAAGAAGAAAGTTGAGACACCTTGACCCGAGAAAGCTCAGACCAAGAATGATGATAAGTGCCACAGTTGTGGCATGACAGGACACTTTATGAGGTATTGCAAGAAGGCCCATCGAAAGGGGAGCTTCTATCATTATGGAAGCCGAGTCATGACATCAGGTAGTGCCCTTAGAAGCAAGGGAAAGGATCTGGTTCACCTGGTGCGCAGGTGCATGCTCTGGAGGCGACCCAGGCTAATGTTGGTTAGGACAGAGGAAGGAAGGTCATGGTTAAATGATTACTCTTCTTGACTTTCTTGTTAGGACCTTGTTTGATTCTGGCGCTTCTCATTCTTTCATTTCTATTTCATTAGTTGATTGTTTGCACCTTGGTATCTCTCTAGTTTTCGATCCAGTAGTAGTTTCAAACCCGATAAGAGAATCGGTTCATTTATTTGTGATGTGTGAGGTTTTGAAGCTTTCTATTCTAGGCATCGAGTTTGATTGTGACACCTATGTACTGATATTTTCTGGGTATGGTATTATTCTAGGGATGGATTCGCCAACCAGTATGGTTTCATCCTTGATTACGAGAGGAGGGTAGCAAGGTTGATGACTTGTCAAGGTAGGACCCTCGAGATAAATTGCGACCCGTGAGGGTCAGTCATGTTGACCTTCCTAGAGTCCCTAGATACTTCTACCAATGATCTTTGCTTGGTACCAGCAGTGAGAGATTTTTAGGACATGTTTGAGGAGGTGAGATTACTACCTTCGAGGTGAGAGATAGATTTCCAGATTTACTTGATGGAGAATGCTAAGCCCGTTGCATTACCTGTATGTTATATGGCTCTGAGGGAAAGGAAAGAGTTAAGTAAGCAAGTAGGTGAGCTGTCGGAGAAAGGCTTCATTAGGTGGAGTACATTTGAGTGGCGACCACCATTTGTATTTTCTACTACGGCAGATGGCTCTCTCCGTCTATGTGTGGATTACAGATAATTAAACAAGCTTACAAAGAAGAATCGACAACCACTCCCTTTAATAAACAACTTTTTTAATCAATTAGTTAGTGCATATGTTTTCTCCTAGTTAGATTTGGCGACTGGATTCCATCAGTTTCGAGTAGCGGATGAGAGTATGGGTAACACAACTTTTAGGAGTCCATACGGATTCTTCAAATTGCTAGTTATACCTTTTGGGTTATCCAATGCACCAACATATTTTATTGATTTGATGAGTCGCGTGTTTAGGGAGTTCCTGAATAAGTTTGTAGTGGTGTTCATGGATGACATCTTGGTATTCTCTAGAGATGATGATGATCTTCTGTTACACTTGGGAGAGGTCCTCTGTACTCTACATGCACATCAATTAAAGGAAAAGTTTTCAAAGTGTTCAAAGTGTCACTTTTGGTGGAAGGAAGTGAGGTTCTTGGGGCGTGCGGTTTCGAGTGATGGTATAGTGGTGAATCCCGTTAAAATGGTTGTAGTGCAAGATTGGAGGGTACCCAAGAATTCAACCAAGGTAAGAAGTTTTCTAGGCTTGGTGAGATTTTATCGAACATTATTAAGGATTTTGGATGGATTTCTGCTCTGCTTACCCACCTTATGAAGAAAAATCTAGTATTAGCTTGGGATGTGGATTGCGAGGATGCATTCTTGATATTGAAGAAGGCTCTCACATCAGCTCTAGTATCGACTATTCCTGATGGTACGAAGATGTTCATCATATAGACGGACGCTTGAGGCACAGGTTTAGGTGCGGTGCTAGTGTAGAAGGGTAGAGTTGTCTGCTACAGGAATAGGCAGTTGAGGGTACACGAGAAGAATTATCCTACCCATAACTTGGAGCTAGCAGCGATAGTGTTTGCACTTAAGTCTTGGAGACATTATTTACTAGGTGAGAGGTTAGAGCTATACACAGATTATAAGTCTCTAAAGTATTTATTCTCACAGAAGGATCTTAATTTGTGACAACAGTGCTGGATGGAGCTTCTTGCATCTTATGATTTTGAGATCTCTTATATACATGGAAAGGGAATGTATGGAGTGGATGCATTAAGCAGGCAAAGGATGACTCTGAGTCCATTATTCATAGAGTGTCAAAGTATGGAGTTTATCTCGTCGTTCGATTTTAGACCATCTGTGGAATATGCACCAGGACTATTAGCATCATTAAAGATGCGACCTACTCTCTTGGAGATCATTGGATCCAGTTAGTGCAAGGATCAACAGTAAGCAGATATCATTGACCATATCAATAGAGGAGAGACCTTTAATTACCTTACCATGTATTCTATGGTTAAGAGAAGGTGGTTACGGCGTAAGGGAAGATAATGTGTTCCGCAAGTTGATGATTTGTTGAGATCAATTTTTGGGGATGCTCATCATTCTCGGATGACCATCCATCCAAGAGGCGATAAGATGTACAAATACATGGGATAGTTTTTCATTAGATTGGGATGAAGAAGGATGAGGAAGAGTACGTAGCTAGATGCATGACATTCCAGAGAGTGAAGGCTGAGCAGAGGAAGTCTGGTGGATTGCTCCAACATCTAGATGTACCACAGTGGAAGTGGGAGAGCATCTCGATGGACTTTGTAGGTGGGTTTCCCAGATTGAGGAAGGACAACATCAGTATTTGGGTTATGGTCGATAGGTTGACAAAGAGCGCTTACTTTATCTTGGTTAAGAGTAAGCGGATGACAACTTGGTTAACATCAGTGTATCTTAAAGATATCGTCCAAATTTATGGAATTCCTTCCAGTATTGTTAGTGATAGAGACACCATCTTTACCAACGAGTTTTAGAGGAGCCTGAAAGAGGCATTGGGGTCACATATACGAATTAGCACTGCCTATCACCCTCAGACAGATGGATAAACGGAGAGGGTTATTAGGATTCTTGAGGATATATCGCGGTTGTGTATCTTAGACTTCAGAAGGACTTGGGAGGAGCATCTTCCATTTGTATAGTTTTCATATAGTAACAGATACCAGACGAGCATTGGTATAGCTCCATTTGAGGCATTATACAAACGACCATGCAGATCACCGTCTTGTTGGTGGAAACTATGGATATACTTCTACTTAGACATGAGATGGTTAGGGATACATTAGAGAAGATAGACCTTATTCGAAAGAGGATGAAGTCGGCTTAGGAAAGACAAAAGTCGTATACAGGTCGGTGGAGGACAGATCTGGTGTTCGAGGAAGGAGACTTGGTTATCGTTAAGGTGTCACCTTTGAGGAGTGTGGTTCGGTTCGTCTTAGTGCGGAAGTTGGCACCAAGGTTCATAGGGCCATTCCTTATAGTGGAGATGATAGGTTAGATGGCCTATAGAGTTAGACAACCAGACAGGTTTGCTAGAGTTCGTGATGTATTCCATGTTTCACACTCACGAAAGTGCTTGCATGATTTTGCAACAGTAGTAGAACCGGGTACTCTAGAGGAGATCGAGCTAGAGAAGGAAGCATCGGTCCGGCGAGTTCCTACACGAATACTAGGATCTGAGGTAAAGAAGTTGCAGAATAAAGAGATAAAGCTTGCTAAGATTCAGCGGGGAGAAAATAGCACCAATGTGACTTGGGAACCAGAGGATAAGATTCGCGCTTCTTTTCCGCTTCTCTTTGATAGCATGCTCTTATTCCTTTTCTAAGCTTTGAATTTGAATCTATTTTTCCAATCGTTAGAATGATCAATCTTGGTAGAAGCCTATGGTTGTTAGAAAATGGTTTAAAATAGAGTTGTCAATGGATACCCGAAAAATCTGAAATTCGTCCACATCCGTATCAGAAACCCTGATAAGTATCCAATATTCAAAATAACGGATGCGGATATGGATACGTAGATATCTGCATCCGAAAATTATCCTTTCATTTTTTTAACGTTATGCTTAAAGTTATATGTATTCTAGTACAAGGATTGATATTTTTTATTGTTCTATTAGGTCAAAGTTGTATATTATATGCACTAAATGCATATTAGCTACTCAGATCTATTTAATTTCATCATATCTATTTATTTTTAACAATATTTTAATGAATGGGATTGAAAAACATTTATGTTAATCTAAAAAAAATCGTTTATATTTTTTGACATTGATTGTTGGTGGATAGGATAATTATCCAATATCCGTCCGTATCCACGGATACGGATATCCGATATCTGAAAAGAATTTCGGATGCAGATACGGATATGCACTATCCTCATCCGAAAGTATCTGTTGACAACCCTAGTTAAAACGTGTTATGGTTAAATGGATTCCCCTGGATGTTGTTTGCTAACGGATGCAGTGATGCATATACACACATTAGGCATTAGTTAGAGATCGACAAATTAGGATACTTACATGCTGGCGTATGGATATGTGTGCATTTTTAATTTATTTTAAAATGGATGAAAATGGTTGAATCATCACTTGAATGCTGCATTTTGGTAAGTGATTGCTCACACATATAGAATTCTATGAATTATTAGGATTCCTTTGCATGCATATTGGATGCATAACACAGACATGAAATTGCAATAAGGAGGTCAACTAAATCAATGGACTGCCTAATTTCTGCACTAGCTCTGGAACATATACACTACACCTATTGCATATGTTCATAAAAATCATTAGAAATCTAAAGACAATTGATGCCAATGGTTGATGGTTGAGAAGATGGGTGTAGATAATGGTTGATAATACTTATAACATTCTTCTAGCCTTAGAGATTTCGGGGACGAAATCTTTTAAGGAGTGGAGAATGTATCAACCCAAAAATTTAATATACACAAATCAATTAAAAGATTAATAAAATAAATATTAATCAGAAAAATATTAGGAAATGACTGATGAGGTGGCGCCATTGAGTCTGTTACGAAATTCTGACTAAGATAGACTTTTTGATTTATTAAACATGGACTTAAAACGAAGAAAATAAAAAAGAAATAAGTTTGAAATTCGAATTATAAAAATATAACAACCTTTGTAACACCTCATAATAATATACTAATTATATAAGATAATCAATAAATAAATAATAATAATATTAAGTTAAATTAAACATTAAAATACCGTCAAGCTGAAAAATGGAATTTTGTAAAAGTAGGAACTTTGCCACAGAAATATCATAGTTTTATTCGTGGTGAGTGTTAGACCAAAAAGTGGTTCTAACACCCAAATTGACTAAAATTAAAATAAAATGAGATCGAAAATAAAAAAGAGACACAGGATTTATAGTGGTTCGGCGTTAAAAAGACTACGTCCACTTTATATCACTTTGTTTGATGATGTAGATGAAAATACAACGAGATATTCTCTCAATTTCACTCACTTTTCATATACATTCACTCAATTATCTCAAAATATACTTTGAATGATGATTTGAATTGGAGTGCTGGAATTCAGTTCTCATAGGTATTCAAACTCTCAGAGTGCCAAAAGTCCTTTCAAATGACCCTTGGTGGTCTATTTATAGGTGGAAACTTCTCCAGAATTCGGTTCGGATCGGGTACACGCGTCCTCCATTCCATGACTATCGGGATCGGATGAGTTCTGGTGTTGCCAGCACATCAAGCTAGTGGCCATCGTGGGTAGAAAGTGGGAATAACTTCCCGAATATTCAGGAGATCGTGGTGCGGAGTAGCAGGGTGCACTGAGATCGGATCGGATGGACCATCATATGGGGATCGGGTCGGATGGACCATCACATGGGGATCGGATAGGATGGACCATCATATGGGGATCGGATCGGCCCCACTTCCTCCGATCTAATCAGAATGCTTTCCTTCCCTCGTTGTCTTGCTTCTGGTTTGCTTTTACTCCAATAATTCTGATCCGAACCGAGTGTATAACATAGTGTCCTTCATTTACCCATCTTTTAATTTCTTGACTTTGTGTTGCCTAGTTCACAAAGTAGGCTAACATTTTGCTCCCTCAAAGGATGCTTCTGTTGAAGACGGAGCGTGTTTTGACATCGTTTGCATACCAGCTCTTGAACTTGAAGTGTTAAAAAATCGTTTCTATTCGTTTGAGAAGACGCGTTGCTTCATGAATCGTGTCTTTCGTCGCTTATATATATGTCGTAGAATACACGATTTATTTTCTTCATTTTTAAACAATCCTAGGAACTCTCCTCGATGTCCAGTGATTCTTCCAGGTATGTCTTTTCTTTAATTTTCTTTTGAGTTCGATTCAATTCAAATGCCGAGTTGATACATGAAACTCCCTCCGGTTCGGATTCCGATCCGAACGGCCTCTACCCTTTGACTCATGATCACTCAAACTAATGGGCTGCAAGTGTTTTCATGGGCTTTTGTTCCAGCTTGGACGGGTTCTCGTTTAAATCCACTATTGCCGAGATAATGGGCCAATCATATGTTTAAGGGTTCGGCCTCCGGTCCGAACGGAGTTAAAAGTGGGAATATTAAGGGTCATCTCATAACCTATATAAATCCGCTGCCTCACCTCCATCTTTTATTCTTCTTCCAATTTCCGTTACCTCTCCAGACATCGCCCCAGCAAGAAAATGAAACCCTAAACGCCTAAAAATCCTAAAATCTTTGTTCTAATCTCTGAATTAAAGTTATAGGTAGTTTTATAATCTCAAACCATCTCGTTACATTCGTTTTTACAGTTTGGATTTGTTTTTAAATCGGGCGATTTGGGTAAGGTTGCTGTTTGGATTCGACGCCATGGCCGTCTCCTCCCCTGCCATCGTCGCTGGTGGCTCCGCCACCACCTCGAGGCACTGGGATGTTGGAGAGGGTATACGTCCCTTCCTAACTGGAGCTTTGAAAACAGAATTGGGTTTGGTTGTGATTGAGGAGGAAGAGGAAGACGAAGGGCATAGGGAATCGGTTCGGGCGAGGAAGCATAGGAGATGGAGGAGAATAAAAGAGTGAGAGGTTTACGAGACCGAATTGGGTCGGAAAAGAGGGAAGTCGAAGCTTACTCTACTAGGTTGGGTCGGAGCAAAAAGCAAAAAAAAGGGAAAGGGAGGTTACTTGACAGGATCGGGTCGGAGGGCAGAGCAAAGGAGAAGGGGTGTTGGTATTCAAGCCTATCCGGTCTGCTCCAAAAACATGCTCCCGAGCCGATCAGGTTGGACGTCAACTTCTGCCGAAAGCACGACTTTGCCTCCGATCCGATCCATCATGTATACTCGAACCGAACCGAGGCCACCCAACTTAAAGCACAATACTTTGTCCAATTGGCTAAATTCAATGTTTGACATAACTTCCACCTTCATGAACAGTTAGGATAGTGCCCTGCGAACATACATGAACATCAAGAATTGCTCTGAACATCATTGCTTTGCCAAGATTTTGCACTACACTTTCGAGTGTTAACTTTACATCTTCTGCACACACCGTACACACTTTAGTTCATACACGTGCACAGGGGGACACGGGCTAATTTACTCTAACTTCTATTATTACTTCTTCGATAGTTTAGCGATCATGGCCGAAAGACATTCTTCTAGACTGGCAGAAAAGAAAGAGATCCCAGAGACATCTACTAAAGTCACTCTTGACGACATATCTTCTTCCTCAGACCCTGAATGGAATGACGAGGGATCGGATTATGAAGTAGAGGCGCATAACAGCGAAATGCCTTCTGACAGTGAAGTTTCCCTGGCCTGTGAAGAGGAGGGAGGAGTTGGAGATACTCTAGCTCCTGACGAATTTGAATCTGCCATCATATTAGAATTACCTTAAGATTCTGTTGAATCGACGATTGACAACGACAGACTCACTCGAGTACGCCTAAAGCACGGGATATTGAAAAAGGACACCCTGGTGCTGTCGAAGACTGATCGTCCTCATAATCCTCCGGAGGGGTTTATGGCCATTACCCGATTAATGTGCATGGTTGGGGCTATCCCTCCATTTTCTCCTTTTGTCGTCGATTTTCTAAGACAAATGCAGATTGCCCCCATGCGGCTGCATCCCAACTCCTATGCTTACCTGTATACCTTATACGTAGCATACCACGAGATCTTAGGCACAGATCTCACTTTTGATGACGTTCATTTCTTTTATAACTTCAAGCATCGGACTCGAGAAACTCCTTCTTTATCTTACTTCGAGTCTATCCGAAAAAGAAAGATAATTTTAGCGCCATTCAGCAGCAATGCCGGCGACTCTAAGCTGGAATGGTTTTATATAAGGCAACAGCCGGGGTGTGCCAGGAGATGGACGAAATCGAGTAAGGCACTGGTTTTCTAAATCTTAACTCTAAATGTCTGCGCCACCACATTAATCCATTTTCTTTTTGTTTGCAGTTGATAATCCAAAGCAAGTATCAGGTCAAGTGTATTTTGATCGGATGCATCAGCTCCTCAATGGTGACCAAAAATTTCTAACTATCGACGAGGTCCTCAAGGACGAATATCTCCATCACCACGGGCTACTGTCCATTACTCGTAGCATAGGTCATGGGTCAGTTCCATACGTATACATCCCTCCGATGGATGTGATTCCAGAAATGGGCGAGAGCTCGAAAGGTCCCACCATGCCGCTTCAAACTTCACCTTCTCCAAGTTCAACTCAAGATGATGAGTTGGCCAACATACCTGAAAAGCACCGAGAAGGGTACATCACTCCTGGTGATGTTATTTCTCCTGAGAAATCACCATCTCCTAAAGAACAGCCAACGGGCGCTTCCCAAAGAGATGCCCCTGCCGTTGATGATCCTACATTTCAGGGCTTGGGAGATCTCCCACTTCCTGACACTATTTACACTTCCGAGGATTTTGGCACAAATCCTTTAGTTTTTACTTCTTCGGAGGAGGCTACTCCTGTTAAGGCCAAAGTGCCCTCTCGCACGAGCTCGGCTTCAGACTCTAGTTTGTCGGAGGTGGGACACCTCTTAGGATGCAATTAACACAACTGCACCCCACTTCACAGCACTTACGTCTTATGAGAATACTGATTCTGAATTCCACTTGCATTATTTTGCAGGTACAATGTGTCGTGCTTACTATGACATCAGGAAACTACGCCGCAGCATGACCAGACCCCCTCATGATGTTGAGTATGATCATCGCAAATGCCACAGTAGGGAAGATAGAAGGCCCTATGATTCTTATCAGTCGCGGTCCTCGTGCTCTCGCTCTCCCGTTCGGTCAGATCCAGAGTGATATAAGGGCTACCAAGGTCGTCGAGAAGATGACAGGCCGCAGTCAAAAGACCCAATTTCTTCTCAAGAAAAGCGCAGTAGGGAAAGGAGCCCGCCGAGAGATACCGACTCGCGAAGCAAGCGCAAGGCTCCTGCTAAATGGCCCAGAAAGGGTGAGGAGGCCATTGAGCCCTCCACACATATGGATACCGAGCTGACATTCCCTGCACCTCCACCGTTGGATGCTGAAACTGCAGTTAAGCGGGCGTATCTAGAGGAGCAATTTCCCGATCACTACTTTGAAAACTTAACTTTCTTACCTGCTCTTGAGCCTATTTCCTCGAGGTGGGCAGATGAGGCCAAAGCAAAAATTGACGCGGTCGAGAAACAATATTCAGAGATGTTCCAGTATTCGCGTAACCTTTCCAGAATCATCCGAAATCTAATCACGAATACTAACTCGATGCAGAAGACCGCAGAAGATGATGCAAGGGCCTTAAAAAATTTAGGAAAAGACCTCGAGGATACACAGGTTCAACTTACTATCGCTCAACGGGATGCCGCTAGCTTCAAGCAACAATTAGAAGATCTAAAAAAATGCTATCATGACTTGCCCGAGTCCCATACTCAAGAGCGTTCGGAGCTGAAAAAGAAAGCAGAAGATGCCAAGTCAGATGCTGCCAAAATGCAACTTGCTTATGCTGACCTTAAGCGAGAAAAGGCCGAGTTAGCGAAGAAGAATGCCGAATTGGAGAAGAAAAATGCTGGCTTGGCTTCCAAGTTGATGGAGGCCGAGAACAGGGCTGCCCTGGCGGAGGGTAATGTTGAAAGTGTCATCAAATTGGCCGAAGAATCCCGCAAGCAGCTGGCGGAGGCCCAGGAGGATGTGCAGGGCTTTGGTGAATTACTGATCGAATTTTTTGCACATATAATCCGTCACCGAAACATCTCTTGGATTGATGATTATCCGACTACCTTGGTTCATGTGTGGAGCCAAATTGTTGAATGGGAAAAAGAAGAACTCAAGGTATATTCCATTGACGAGGACAAACTTGTGGAAAAGTATCTAAGAGATGACGAGCCTAGCTGAGGGGCGTCGCTTGATTGCTGCCGCCATGGATGAGGAAAAGCGGAAGGCAAAACAAAAGGACATCTTGGAGGGTGGTTCTTCTTCCACTGCCGCTAAAACTCCTGAAGTAGAGGGATACGACCCCGAAAACCCGGCGATCCCTCAGATATCTCTTTTATCTCCTATTCTTGAATCGGCTTCAGAGGCGGCAGCTACTCCAACTGAGAAATCATCGGAAGGTATTTCTACCTTTTCACCCTAATTCGTCAAAGCTGTCTCCACTTTCCATTGCATAGTCGGACAATCAATGAAGGACCATTTATTTTCTCCCGAGTTGATAACTGTTGCTTCTCATTCCGCAGGTGCTGAACCGTCCGAGAAGGCAGACGTGCCCCAGGGAACCACTGCCGAAGCAAAGTCAGCGGAGAAGGATGGAGGAGAAAAGGGTAAGGCTGACGCTCCTCACGACGGCGAGATGATAGACGCCTTAAAGGATGATAGTGGCGATGAGGGGCATGAGGAAGACCCTGAGGTGGCTATAGTTGGGGAGTTAAAAAGCGCCGATGACATTACTTTAGCTGCATTGAAAGCCGAACAAGACAAACGCATGCAGCTTAAAGTTGAAGACTTAGACCCCGAAAGCCTTAAGCCTCTCGCAGTAGTGGATGCTGGATCAAGGTTAGTTGTTAAGCTTTCGACTAGATCTATTACAGAAGAACTTGCTAAAAAGTCTTCTCTTGATTCCAGCGTTCCGACTCCCGGGAAAAAAATCAACCGATTCCAGCACTTCAGTCTCAGGGAAGAAAAAACCAAGGCGCATCTTAACTGATGCTAAAAGAGAGGCGAAGGATGCTCAGAAGGCTGCTAAAAAATCCAAATCCACTTCAAAGTCTAAGTGATGAAGTGTTTTGCTTTATTTTAGCATTTAATTGGCCCACAATTGTTGCAGCGAGTGTGGCCCTCGCTTCTTCTTTTTGCCTGTTTTCCTGTACAAATTCATACATTTGTAAATAAAAATAATTCATTTCCTGCAATGCCTGTTAGTTGTCAGTTCATTACTTATGTAAAAATGCAAATGCATGTCCTACTAAAGTTGTGTAATGGAGTCATGGTGGGGAGGAATATGTGTGTACATATATGCCCCCAGTCAGTCTTGAAAACTATTCAAGATTAAATTAAAAAGTCCGGATGTCCCCTATTCTCTGACGGGGGTCACATTCCTTTTGTCATTGATGCCTGTTCTTTTCTGGCATCTTTTATACTCTCATGTCTTATATTTAGGTTAGAGTTCTTGTTGAGGTGGTCTCTCATCTGGGTGCACCTTCACGCCTCAGAGGACGTCGTCTTCCCGTCCTTTATACTCTCTCTCAATTCTTGAGAGTTAAAGTTAAGAATGTTGTCTTCCCATTATTTTTTGTCTTATTGTACAAACAGTCGTTATGTTTGTTCCTGCATCTAAGCCATCTCCAAATTTTCAGATTTTAATTTAACATCTCGTATTCTACAGTCACAATAGAATAACAGTTGAAGATATAAATAATGCAGGAAAGTAAATGGCACACAATATTTTTATAGTGGTTTGCTAAGTCATAGCCTACATCCACTTTATAGTTCTTTGTTCGTATCAACGGACTTTTCTAAGGCAAGTCGTGCCTTTTTACAGGGTTCATAAGAAAAACAAAAGAAAATACAACATCCCTAATTCAAATATCGCATCAAGTGTTGGGCATTCCAAGCCCTAGGCACTTCTTCGCCATCTACGGTCGTTAACTTGAAGGCTCCTGTCTCAAGTTTCTGTTGGATGACAAATGGTCTTTCCCACTTTGGACCGAGGTGAGGAAGGGATGGAAAAACTCGCTTTAGCACCAAATCTCCTGGTTCAAAGGTTCTAAAACGAACTTTCTTGTTATAATAGCGTGCCATCTGACGTCGATGTCTTGACGCACGCAAGTCTGCCTCGTCCCTTTTCTCTTCGATTTCATCAAGGGACTTGAGGAGGAGTGCCCGATTCATCATCGGGTCATAATAGGTAACCCTATGAGAGGGGAACTTCAAGCTCTACCGGGATTACTGCTTCTGAGCCAAATGAGAGAGAGAAAGGAGTATGACCGGTAGCTATTTTAAACATTGTCCAATATGCCCATAAGAACAAGGGCAATTCATCTACCCATTTTTCTTTTGCACGTTCCAATCGCTTCTTGAGGATGGACTTTATGACTTTATTTATTGCTTCTACTTGCCTATTCGACTATGGGTGGGCGACTGCAGTATACCGCTTGTCGATCTTGTATTTCTGGCAGAAATTTCTGAATTCAGCACCATCGAACTCAGTTCCATTATCAATTATAATGGTCCTTGGAATCCCAAATCGGCATGTGATATTTCTAACCACGAAACTTATCACCTTTCTCGCTGTGATTTTGGTTAAGGGCTCAGCTTCCACCCACTTCGTAAAATAGTCCACGGCGACTATTGCATACTTCACTCCTCCTTTGGTAATCGGCAGAGCTCCGATGATGTCAATTCCCCACATGGCAAACGGCCATGGACTCACCATCGATTTGAGGTGTGTCGGTGGTGCTCTAGGGATCTTGGCGAACCTCTGGCATTTGTCGCAGCGTCGTGAGTAATCAACTGCATCTTTATTAATAGTGGGCCAAAAATACCCATACTGCAATACCATTTTTGCTAAAGTCTGACCCCCCGTATGATCTCCATACTCACCTTCGTGTACTTCTCTTAGTACACGCTTGATGTCGTCGTGCGATATACATCGTGATAGGGGCATAGAAAATCCTTGCCGATAAAGGGTATCATCTTGAAGGATGTATCTGGTGGCTTTGCGAACTATGGCTCGCCTCTCACTCTTCTTTGGCAGGAGTACTCCATTTCTAAGGAAATTCTTGATTGGGGTCATCCACGACTCCCTCTCCGGTTCTGTTTCGAAAGCTAATTCAATTTCCATTGACTCAAAGCTTGGCGATCCCAACGTCTCAATTGGAACCATTTCGGTTTCCTCCGGATTGTCGGAACTAGCTAGCTTTGCTAGCCGGTCTGCCTTTTGGTTTTCAGCTCTTGGGATATGCATTATATTATACCATTCCAAGTTGCTCAACAAATCCTCCACTTTTCCGAGATAGGTAATAAGTCGAGGTCCCCGGGCCACAAACTCCTTTCGCACCTGGCAGACGACTATTTTGGAGTCGCAGAATATATCCAATGCCTTTATTCCGAATTCCTTAGCAAGTTTCAGCCCGACAATCAGGGCTTCATATTCAGAATCATTATTGGTCACTGAAAATTCTAGTCACAGAGCATAATATAATGATCATCCTTCAGGAATAATTAAGACGACTCCAGCTCCGGACCTTCGGTCGTTCTTGGCTCTGTCTGTGTACAACTTCCATGGATCTAATTTTAACTCCTCCTCTGACTTGACCACCTTGTCGTTGATCATCTCTTCCTCCGGAATTGTGAATTCTGCTATAAAGTCATCCAGAGCTTGCCCCCTGATCGATCTCCGCGGCTGAAAATTTAAATCAAACTGACTTAATTCAATATTCCACTTGATCAACCGTCCCGATGCTTCGGGTCTTTGCAACACCTGCCTCAGAGGCTGATCAGTGTATATGGTTATTGGGTGAGCGTGAAAATAATGGCGAAGTTTTTGAGAGGCGATTAGAAGGCTGTAAGCAAGCTTCTCAATCCTTGGGGAGTTACGTTCTGCAGCTGCCAATTTCTTACTTACGTAATATACCGGCCTTTGCACCTTGTCTTCTTCCCGGACCAAGGCGGTGCTTAAGGCGTGAGCTGATACTGCTAGATAAACAAACAGCTCTTCCTGATCCATTGGCTTCGACAAAATCGGTGGTCTCTCTAGTAAGTCCAATAGATTTCGAAAGGCCTCAACACAGTCCGGAGTCCATTCGAAATTTTTCTTTCCCCTTTTTATCAAGTCAAAAAATGGGACACACTTGTATGTTGCTTTGGAGATAAATCTACTCAACGCAGCTACTTTCCCCGCAAGACTTTAGACGTCTTTGATTCTCCTTGGTTCCTCAATGTTCCTTATCGCTGCTATTTGACTGGGATTGATTTCAATCCCTCGAGAGCTCACGATGAAACCTAGAAACTTTCCAGATGCCACACCAAACGAGCACTTCAAAGGATTTAACTTCATCTGATACTTTCGCAGGATACCGAACATCTCTGCCATATCTTGCGTATGGCTGGAGGACTGTCTTGATTTGACGAGCATATCGTCCACATAAACCTCCATAGTCTTCCCTATTTGGTTATAAAATATCCTGTTCACCAAGCGTTGGTAGGTAGCTCCAGCATTTTTCAATTCGAACGGCATGACCACATAGCAATACAACCCCAAATTTGTAATGAAGCTCGTGTGCTCTTGATTGGGCATATGCATGGGAATCTGGTTATGTCCGGAATATGCGTCCATGAAAGAAAGAAGTTCATGTCCCGCCGTCAAATCCATAAGCTGGTCTATTCTGGGGAGTGGGAAGCTATCTTTCGGGCAAGCTTTGTTCAAGTATGAAAAATCAATACATGTCCGCCACTTTCCGTTTGACTTATTTACCAAAACAGGATTCGATATTCAGTTGGGATATGTCAAATCTCTAATAAATCTGTTCTCTTTCAGCTTCTCCACTTCTTCTTTTAGAGCTGCCGACCTCTCTGGGCCCAGCACACGTCTCTTTTGCTTTACAGGCTGGTGTTTTGGGTTTATACTCAGCGAATGACTCATGATGGATGGTGATATCCCATACATGTCAGCGTGGGTCCAGGCAAACACATCCAAGTTTGCCTACAGAAAGTTAGTCAGTTCTTTGGCTCGGTGCGGATCCAACTGGGATCCAATCTTCAAAACTTTTGCTGGATCAGCGTCATCAATGGGCATATCCACTGTCGTTTCGTTAGGAGTTGTCTTTCTATCTTCAGGTTCCTCGTCTTCTCTGGGATCCAGGTCTTCGGGCATTCCCTTGGGCAACTCCTTCGGGGATGATCCCTCTAATTGCTACGCCGAACCCTCCTTTGGAAGAGGTGAGGTACCTTTAGTCTCGATGTTGAGTCCCTTCATCAACATCTTTAATTCAGCAATATAGCAAGCTCGTCCGGAGACTTGATCTCCTCTCATTACTCCTGTTCCGGCTTCAGTTCGGAACTTTAGCAATAAGCACCACGGCGCAATACAAGCCCTGAATTCTGCAAGGGCAGGCCTTCCTAAAAATGCGTTGTAGGGCGAATCTATATCTAGCACTACGAACTGAAGCATTCGTACTCTTCGACGATCCCCTTGTCCCAATGTTACGGGTAATTCTATATACCCCATTGGAGCTGTCGATGCCCCATTGAAGCCTCGGATCCAACCTTCACAGGGCTTCAAATCTCCAGACTCGAGTCTCATTTGATCAAACGACTTCTTAAACAAAATGTTGACAGAGCTTCCATTGTCCACTAGTACCTTATGAACTAGTGCCAGTCCAATGGTAGTAGTAATAACCAACGGATCTTCCGTAGGTGACTGGATTCCGGTATCGTCTCTGCTACGGAACACTACATCATCGAACATTGTCTTCTGCTGTTTCACAGGGGTGATGTCTTCCAAATCATCGCACTCGTCCACATCTATGTGCTTAACTGCATTAACGTATTGGTCCATTGTTCTGAAACTGTGGATAGCTGGATGGAGTCCACTTACTATGGTGTTAATGGCAATCTCTTTGCCTTTCTGTTGCGCTGTAGGCTTGGGAGCAGACTGATTCTGGTTTGGGGCCTGTCCTCCTTGCCCCCTGTCCCTTGGGGCAGCCTTATACTCATCCAACTTGCCTTCACGCAACAACTTCTCAGCCACATCTCTCAAGTGTCGACATTCGTTTGTTGAATGTCCGTGAGTTCAGTGAAATAAACAAAATTTTCCGGTAGTGATTTCTTTCTCTGTTGAATCTCGTGGCGGCGGTCTTTTGTATTGCAAAACATTATATGTGTCCAAATAAATGTTCTCTAACGTGTCATTCAACGGTGAATAGTTTTCAAATGTCTGGAACCGGGGTCTTTTGTCAGAATTACTTCCTCGGTTCTTGTTTCTCCTATTACCATTCTCATTGCGGTTGTTGTTGCCTCCGTTTCCATTATTATTGTTTCCATTCTTGTTTCCAACATTCACTTCAACTTTCCCAGAGCTTTCTCCAGACTGCTTTATGGCAACATTACTCTGAACAGCTTCTTTTGAGGCCGCTTTGGACTTCCTCTTTTTGTTTGCCCTTGCTTCCTCCCGTCTTAACTGAATATTGGCCTTATCATAAAACAACTCTCTTGTGGGAGGCGGCTTCCAAGAAAGATAATCTCCAAACTCTGAATCAGGACCAACTCCTTCCATTAAGGCCATCAAGATGGTAGGATCATGCGGGTCGCTGACTTCTGTTACAGCTAAATTGAAGCGGTCTAGATACGACTTCAAGGACTCACCCGGCGCTTGCTTAATTCTCGATAATTCAATAACATTCTTAGACTTTTGGGCGTGAAGTCAGAATTGATTCATAAAACGTTCACTTAATTCTTTGAAATTCGATATCGATCGAGGAGGAAGTTGGGTAAACCATAGTAATGCTACGTCTTCTAAGTAAATCGGGAAAGCCTTACACTTCACAGCGTCAGGGGCAGCGGCAGCATTCATAAGCCATGCGTATCGCATCAAATGTTGTCCTGGGTCAGTTCCCCCGTTATATCTGTCCATCTGTGGCAAATTAAAACGTCGGGGGAACTGAAAGTCAAGAATATCATCAGTAAAGGGAGTATGGCGTCGCTCAATACCATAATCTTCATTGGTGTAGTTTCGACTCTCAGACATGATCTGACGTACCATAGCCCATACGTCAGCATTGGTCAAGGGCAGTTCAGGCTCCCTGACCCTGATGTTCGGGTTTCCTCTGAGCTCCTGATCAGGGGGACACCCTCCTTCTTCTAGCGGCTTCTGCTCTACTTTGCTCCCTACGTTCCCGGTCGATCCCGGGAGGAAGGGGCCAAAGCATTTTTCCCTGAGTGGGATTGGTGAGGTTAGGGTCTCTAGGCAAAACTTGGGGATCCTCGCATTGGTAATAGCATAGGCTCTCTCAGGATCGGATCATTGGGTGCAAGTACGCGAGCAGTGTCTTCGCGGGATCCCAAAGATCCTAAAGTCATTTGCTCCAAATTCTGAGGTTGTTCTAGCGGCCTTCTTTCACGGGGCCGTTCTTCCTCAGAACAAGAAGACTGATCCATTGCAGTATGATGAACTGGGGATGGAGTCCTTTGTCTACGGAGTTCTCCAATTTCCTTACTCATGATTCTCATATTCTCTTGCATCATAAGATTGGTGCGCTCGTGGATTCTCATTGCCTCCCTAGTGCTCTCAAGCATGTCAAGAAGGCGTGAAAAATCACCTTGGGTGACAGGCGTAGATCCATCTGGTCATTGAACCTGGTGGCTGGAGTCGGAGCATTTGGAGGGGCTCGAGTAGAGGTTCCAGCATCACCTAGTGTCGGATTGGATCGGAGCAAAGCAACCTGGCCGGATCGGTTCGGGTTGGGGGAGCACACCTCTTCAACATCTTCTATTCGGTTTGGATTGGAGCTCTCCCGTTGCGATCGGTTCGGATTTCCTGAACCTGTCCGATCCGCTCCCGAACTCTGCCCACGAGGCCTCGTCACGACCGGATTTTGCTGATCTTCACCAACTTCGTTCCCTCGACCGGTTTGAACTTCCTTGCCTTTTCCTTTGGCCTTAATTCTTCAACAATCAGCCAACAAGTACTTAAAAGCGTCGGAATTTGGGGGTTAACTTCTTTGAACTCAACGGTCCAAAAAGTAGAACAGTAATCCAGAAAAACAGAGAATTCAAATTGTTCTCAGTTAAAGCACCAAAATGTTAGACCAAAAAGTGGTTCTAACACCCAAATTGACTAAAATTAAAATAAAATGAGATCGAAAATAAAAAAGAGACACAAGATTTATAGTGGTTCGGTGTTAAAAAGCCTACGTCCACTTTATATCACTTTGTTTGATGATGTAGATGAAAATACAATGAGATATTCACTTAGTTTCACTCACTTTTCATATACATTCACTCAATTATCTCAAAATATACTTTGAATGATGATTTGAATTGCTTGGAGTGCTGGAATTCGGTTCTCACAGGTATTCAAACTCTCAGAGTGCCAAAAGTCCCTTTCAAATGACCCTTGGGGGTCTATTTATAGGTGGAAACTTCTCCAGAATTCGGTTCGGATCGGGTACACGCGTCCTCCATTCCATGACTATCGGGATCGGATGAGTTCTGGTGTTGCCAGCACATCAAGTTAGTGGCCATCGTGGGTAGAAAGTAGGAATAACTGCCTCGAATATTCAGGAGATCGTGGTGCGGAGTAGAAGGGTGCACTGGGATTGGATCAGATGGACAATCATATGGGGATCGGGTCAGATGGACCATCACATGGGGATCGGATCGGATGGACCATCATATGGGGATCGGATCGGCCCTACTTCCTCCGATCCGATCTGAATGTTTTCCTTCCCTCGTTGTCTTGCTTCTGGTTTGCTTTTACTCCAATAATTCCGATCTGAACCGTGTGTAGAACATAGTGTCCTTCATTTACCCATCTTTTAATTTCTTGACTTTGTGTTGCCTAGTTCACAAAGTAGGCTAATAGTGAGATTTTGCTCCGTTTTCATATATAATATGTCGAAAATGGGGTGGTATGAAGAATTCACCTTTAATTATGTTATATGTAAATAATATATACACAACGTACGAAACTTGAATTAAATAAATAAATATATGAATATAAACATCTAATTAATGGCTAACTGGAATATTCCTTAGAATTCAAATCTGGGTGTATGGATACACGTAGATGGGAACAAAAATATCTAATAAAAGGAAGGTAATAAGTACTAAATAGAAATGTTTTAATAACTAAACCATTTCCACCTTAAAATAAATCCACTGGTCGTTTCTGAGATCAAGGGGTCCACCCCTAGGTGTCGACCGCCCTTCATGGGTGGCGGCCAACCGCTTGACTCAGCCAGCGTGTGGTGAGGTTGGTTTGGGCTAGGTTTTGGAGTATTTATTATATAATTAATGTCCAAGATTAAATCTTATTAATTCTACAGCTATTATTTGCACACACATCTATAAATACACTCCATTCTACCTCTAATAAACCTAATCTTCTCCATCCCATAGCCTTCATTCTTACATTGAATTCCATAAAGATTATATTAGGTTTTCTTTTACAGACCTTCTAATTTATATTCATTTCTTATCTCTTTTATTTAAGGATTTAGTATATATTTGAACTTGGAAATCTATATTTATATATAAGAATTCTAATTGTTTAATTCTTATATTTATATATACTACCTCCGTTTCTAAATATAAGATGTTTTACTTGTTTGCACAAGAATTAAGGAATCAATTAATGGTGCTTTAATCCATATTCAAATTAAGTCTTTCTCTTAAGTTAGCTTCTTTTCATGCACAGCTAGTGGTTGAAACATGAATAAATGCATAAAAAATTTCATCATTTATCACGACTAACGGATAAAGAGGACATTAAAACCTTAAACATCTTATATTTTTAAACATATCAAACTTCTTAAAACAATTATATTTAAAAACGGAGAGAGTATATATTAATATAGAATTGGAGTTCGTGTTCGTGTTCGTACGATATTTCAGATCTAAGAGACAAATATCATCAGATTTGTATCAGTTCCCTCTAGTTTAATCACTATGAGTGGAAATTACCTATGTTTGCTATTCTTTTATTTAGTAGTATTGATTTGGATCTTTATACCTAAGAGGTTTGGGATTTCTATGAAAACATTAAAAATAGCAAACCATCCAAATTTCTCTCTTTTATTTTAATGATGTAAACGTAAAATATGTGTAAATTTGTGGTTTGTGGTTGTTAGAGCAATGAGCAACAAGTAGGTCTACGCAAGGAGAATTAGTAATGTGTTAGGAAAAATTAGTACAAGAGGCTGTGGATACACTTCTTGTTAATGGGATATGCGGATAACCAATGATGGATGGTCATAATTAAGTTTACAAATCATTTTCAGATGTAATTGAAGGCAAAGAAGGAAGATTTCATGAGACTCTGCTTGGTAAACGGGTCGATTATTCGGGACGTTCCATCATTGTCATCGGTCCTTCACTTTCATTACATCAATGTGGGTTACCTCGAGAAATAGCAATAAAGCTTTTCCAAACATTTGTAAGAAGATGACAGTGTTGTGTTGTATAATTATTATTGTGGTCAAATTCTTATTTCATATGTTGTGATTCTCATGTACTGTATATTGTCAAACATTAAGAATTTGTATATTTTTATAAATCAAAGTAGGTTTAAATATCTATTTTTATAAATATATTATTTGAATGTATTTATTTATACAATGTCCAAATATTAATGTTTTACACATAAACGTATTCAAAAATGGATTTGAACCATAAAATAATATATATATATATATATATGTGATTGGATGCATTTCATAATTGTTATCTTTTGTTGTTGTAGCAATCAGTCGAGCCTAAGATACAAGATTTATATGTTATTATTGGTTGTTTCCCATTTAGATATATGTTTAGATACATGTCTATATTGATCGGTGAAAAGTGGGAAATTCACTTGTATGCCTTTTTTGGTTAGAGATGACATTCCAACGATTCAGAAACGTTAAATTCAAACTATAGTTAGCGTTAATAGCGATTATTAAATTATATGCATATATTACATAATCAATGTACAATTAATGCCTAATAAAGGCGTAGTAAGTACAATTAATTTAGGAAAGTAGTAATTTGAATTTCAAGTGCCTCTTTAGAAATTTATTTGTATGTGAGTGCGTTAATTGCTTTACAAATAGTAATTAATGACATAAAGACACGAGGTTAACCTTTACTTATAGTAGAAGGCTACCTAGAACCAACTGGCATATCCAGTATCTAAAAGTAAGCTTAGTTAATGTGAGAGGTCTGAGTGTTATGGGCCATAATAATTATTGCACTAAGGAATGACTCATGAGTTTAAGCCCACTTGTAGTAGACGTGTGCCTGAAACCGCTTGGCAAATCCAACATCTACAAGTATACGGTTTAATGTGAAAGGCCTGGTGTATATAAATTTATGTGTGAGAGAGATAGAGAGTAAGCATGCTTGCCTTGAGAAGGTCTTAAATGGCTGACCTACCTAATTTGGGTCTTAAATGGTTAGGACTAGGCATGTTCCTAAGATTCACTCATTGGTTTAGGCCAAAGTCATGGGGCCTTCTCTTATTTGGTTCTAAGTGGTCTATAGGTTCTCCTTCTCTAAAATGGACTAAATATAATGGTAACATTAAGCTGGACTGTTCTGCAAAAGTTGTCCACTTCCTCTAAGAGTTGTGCGAGGGCTAGCCTAAGGACAAAGTAGTTACCCTACGATGCATGCAACTATAACCGCCTGTCTACGGAAAGTCTTAAGTGACATAGGAGTTCGCCCGTAATATTAGTTAAGTAGTAACATGGAAGTCTGCTGATGGATCTTAAATGGAAAACTAGGACTACCCTAAACCGGTATTAAATGGCGAGATACTACTTCTCATATTACAAATGAGAGTGTACATATAGCATTGACGTGACAGGATAGGGTCTTAAGTGGCTAGGGTACGCGATAGGGTCTTAAGTGATTATAGGAACTCACCCTAAATTTAATATAGTAGTATGGCCATAAGTGACTGAGAATGTCCACCTCATTGGGTATTATGTGATCGAGGATCCACCCTAAAGTGTTAATGAAGGTATTAAGCGACTGTATGAATGTCCACTTCCTTAATTAAATTTATTTCCTTGTGTGTGTATGCTTGTTTACGTAGACATATCATGAAAAAATTATCCTACCAATTATAAGAATAGTTACCCTTCAAACATATGTGGTTTTTATTCATCGGGACTTTATGTTCTGACCTCTCTCCTCTTAACATACTTACAGGATCGTAGGTTGGACTTCATGCTGAGAGATGAAGTGGTGGGAGCCTGAAACTTGTCTATGTTTATTTATTTGTTATTGGCCGTATTATTTTATGTATTTGGATATAAATTAATGTACCTGATGTCACAGACTAAAACATGGTTGTAATCTACATTATTAGTTTTTAATTTAAATGGTACATCTATATTATCATTATTATATTTTACCCATTTCACTTTGTGAGATTCCAACTTGTTATATTGCTTTATTATTTCGTGCAAATACAATTCCTTATAGGAACCAACGACCCATTTATACTGGCTCTAAATTTCAATGGGCCTTTTCTAGATCGAAATTTAGGCCTGTTCCGGGTGGGTTGTTACATTTGGTATCGGAGCCTAGGTTACCCGATTAAGGTAAATATACGTATGTGAAATGTATTTTTATTTGAAAAAGGTTTTCATACTATATATATGTATGTATATTTTTACTATACCCCAAGAGGCAAATGCAATTATACTAGGAAAATCATTATCTTTTGGCTTGAATATTATCCTACGAATGCCTACTAAAGGGTTTTTCCTTTTCAGATAGTAAAATGGCTGATAACCCTACCCAGATACTTGCCTAAATGGTTACAGCAGTATCTCAGAACTACGGAACAAGTCCATGTCGCAAATCCTACCCCAGCGACGCCAGAAGTTGCCCAGCCCACTGCCGAGGTATTCGATATTCCCTGCCTCTGCAAAAGCTTTGTTCACTTTGGTGGAAATATGTTCCTGGGCACTGAAAGCTTTCTTTAAGCCTAAGCTTCAATAACGGAACGCGAGCGCATCTTTGAAGCCACGTGATGGGATGACGAAACCAAACATAGGGTATCTGCCTGGCACTTAAAAAGACAAACTATGGAATGGTTGAATGTAGTTTTGGGGGAAAATGCGAGCTAAATATTCATCTGGGAAGAGTTTAAGAACCATTTTGAGATGAAGTTTTTGCCCAATGATGAAATGACTATACAATTGAAAAATGTTATCCACTTAAAGAAAGGGAGTATGAATTTGAGGGATTATATAGCCAAGTTTACGGAATTGTCTAAGTTTGGTAGGGGTTAGTAGATACCCTAATGAATAAGGCCTTAAGGTTCGTTAAGGGGTTGAATTCCCTACTGAAGGAAACAATATTGGCCCAAGTCACTTTTGGACCAACATTTGAAATTCTGGTGGAAACGACTATTTTGTGTACGGTCGAAGGAGTAAAGGAAAATAAAATTGGAGACAAAGGTGAAGGTGGTTACAGCTTTATTGAGGATAAGAAGAAAGAATATTGGAAGAACAAGAAGAAGGGTGCAAAGTTCAAGAAGGAGGTTAAAGTTTGCTCTAGATGCAAACGCAAGGGTCGTGAGACCAAAGATTGTAGGGTTACCTTGGCGAAGAAGGAGTTTAAGGGGAGATGCTTCAACTTCCATGAGGAAGTCCACATGTCTAAGGACTGCCCAAAGCTAAAGGTTAGACAGAGCAACCAAAGAAATGCAATGGAAGTAGCACCACTTCTGAGTATTCTACCTAGGGATCAAGGACAACCTGCATTAGAAGGTATACTTTCTATTTAAGAAATTCAGTGTGTACTCTATTTGTCTCTGGATCGACCCATTCCTTTATTGCTAGGATAATAGTCGAATTTCTAAACCTCCCAATGTCCATTGCTAGTTTTCCGATAGAGGTGGCCAACCTTATCGAAGGAGCTAGGCATCACAATCGTATTTGTAAAGCCCTAGCATTACAAATCGGCAGTGTCGATTTCTTTTATGTTGCTTATGTGCTAGAGTTCGTGGGGTATAGTCCTATTTTGGGTATGGATTGGCTATCATTTTATGGGGTCGTCCTTGATTGCAACAAGAGGGCAGTTCAGCTAAGAAGCCATGGAGGCCGTCTTTGAGAATTCTGTGTAGGATTAGTAATAGGGCTATGATCCTATTATGTTCGTTTTATGCTAGTTTGGAAGGACTGACTTCAGTCACCGTTGTACGTGATTTCCCAAATTTTTTTGAGGAAGTCATAGGACTTCCCCCGCATTAAGAGATTTTTTTCAGGATTGACTTAGAAAAAGATGTAAGACCTGTAGCTCTGCCTTTAAGGCACATGTCTCCTAAGGAAAGGAGCAGATAAGCAAATAACAGAATTGTTGTAGAAAGGCTTTATCCATCGTAGTACATCTGAGTGGGGAGTACCAGTGGTATTTTCCACTAAGGCTGATGGAAACCTAAGGTTGTGTGTGGATTATCGAGAACTAAATAAGTTCACCAAGAAGAATAGATATGCTTTACCAAGAATCGATGATTTGTTTGACCACTTGGGAGGTGCCTAGATATTTTTTCAATTAAATCTCGTGACTGGATTTCATCAGTTGAGGATTGCTGAAGATAGTAAGGATAAGACCGCGTTTAGGATGCATAATGGATTATTCCAATAGGAGGTTATGCCCTTTGGTTTAATGAATGCTCCCGCTTTCTTTGTCGACCTCATAAGTAGAGTTTTTAGGGACATTCTAAATAAGATTGTAGTCGTATTTGTGGATGATATCCTTGTATTTTTCAAGGATCATAAAAAACATGGAGATCATCTAAGAATGGTCCTTGGAATTCTAAGATGGAACCAACTGAAGGCTAGGTTCTCGAAATTCCATTTCTAGAGAGAAGTTATATTTCTTAGTCATATCATTTTGGGGAAAGTATTAGAAGGTGCCCTGCCAAGGTCGAAACCGTCCAAGAATAGAGTGTACCCTAAAATGCTATGGACATTAGAAGCTTCCTTGGTTAGCAGGTTATTATCGGAAATTTATTAAGGATTTTGCGAAGATACCTGCCCCTCTAACCCAATTAATGAAGCTGAATTTAGAATTCGTTTGGATTGAGAAATGTGATATTGCTTTTAGAAAGTTAAAGGAATCATTAACCAGTATGTATGTTCTTATCATTACCGATGGTACCCATGCAAGGAGTAAGGTAGTTGCCTATGATAGTAGACTGCTGAAGGATCTCGAGAGGAGATATCTCATTCATGATTTAGAGTTACCTGCAGTGGTATTCACCTTAAAGATGTAAAGGCGTTATCTTCTAGGAGAGAAGTTCGAACTTTTCACGGATCATAAGTCTTTGAAGTATTTGTTCGCGCAGCGCGATCTGAATTTGTGATAGCAGCATTGGATGAAGTATATTGCATCTTTGACTTCGCTATCTAGTATACCCCTGGGAAGGGTAATGTTATGGTTGATGCATTAGGTAGTAAGCATGTTGTCTTGAATGCTATTTCTAAATGGAATTCGTTAGAGTTTCTCTCTAATTTTACATTGCAACCGCTGATTGAAGCGTCTAATAGGTTTGTTGGTGTTCTTATGGTTAGACCCTCTTTGATGGAAAGAATTAGAAGTGTGCAAGATCTCGATGATGAATTGAGAAGCTTAAGGTAAAAAGTTAGTAGGAGGGAACCGTTTCCTCATTTGGACAGATATTCTATTAGTAGTGATGGGGGTTTTCTTAGGGATGAATGAACTTGCGTCCCTAAGAAGGAAGAGTTCAGACAAGAAATTTTGGAGGAGTGCCATAGGTCAAGAATGATCATACATCCTAGTGGAGATAAGATGTATCGTGATATGAAGAGGAGTTTCCACTGGGAAGGAATGAAGAGAGATATAGCAGAATTCGTGGGTATATGCTTGACATGCCAAAAGGTTAAAGCGGAAAAAGGAAGACCTAGAGGACTATTGTTTCCTTTAGAGGTTCCTATGTGGAAATGTGAGCACATTTCTATGGATTTCATTAATGGGCTCCCGAGGAGCCAGAACTGAAACAAAGCCATTTAGGTCATCGTGGATAGCCTTACGAAGAGTGCTCACTTTATTTTGATCAAGAAGAATATGGTCGCGACTTCGTTGGACCAGGTGTACGTCAAGGAGATTGCCATATTACACGGTGTTCCATCAAGTATAGTCAGTGACCGAGATCCTCTATTTACAGGTGAGTTATGGAGAAGCCTGCAAATAGCTTAAGGGATGACATTGAGTTTGATACATCATATCACTCGTAGATGGATGGACAGACAAAGAGAGTAAACAAATTTTTTGAATATTTGCTTGGAGCCTGCATCATCGACTTTGGAGGAGCTTGGGAGCAGCATTTGTCATTAGTAGAGTCTTTGTATAATAACAGTTATCAAGCAACGATTGGTATAACCCCTTCTGAAGCGCTGTATGGGCAGCCATGAAAATCGCCTGCTTATTGGTGGGAAACTACTGACAAGATTTTACTCGAACCAGACCTTATCCATGATTCTATGAAGAAAATAGCTTTGAGTAGGCAGAGGATGAAGGCAGCCCATGTAATAGTCTAAAACTTCGAGTAGTAAATATTTGAGAATCAAGATTATTCACTATTTAATTCTTGGAAATGATGTTAGAAAAGTGATTTTATAACCTTCTTAAATCCCCTTACAAATATAAATTAATGTGAATAAATTTTTTTTCGAAGTAATATCGGTAATGTGACCAAAAACCATTTTGTCGATAAATGATTTTTTACTTATTACAAATTGTTAGAATTTATATGCATGCTAATGCAATTTAAAAACACATATATAAATTGTTAATAACTCATTTAGCATAAACATGGATTAATTAAATTAAGTATGAAATACATAATTAAGAAGGAAGGTTAAAGATGAAAGGAGATGGACACATATGCTACTTAGGTGTATATGTGTGGAACCATTTTCATACACCTAAACAGGCATGTGTCATCATGTTATTGTCTTCATGAATGATGATGGAAAAGTGTCCAGGGTCAAAAAGACCAAAATAGCCTTGAGAAATGTTAAAAATAACATGCCATTTTGATAAAGGAAGACACCAAGAAAATCCTCATACTTATTTCGGTCATATCTCCCAAATTGTATATCCAAATTGAGTAAAAAAAAATTGTTGGAAAGCTATTTCAAAATGGAAGAATTTTTATTTAGATCACTTTTTAAGATTCTGGGTAAATGATTTTTGAAATTTACACGAAAGTGGAGTAATTTTCATGCATATGTTATATTTTCAAAAATACCTACTCTCATTTTTTGAGCCATAACTTTCGATTTATTAATCCAAATTGGCTTATTTTTATCTTGTTGGAAAGCTGATTCAAACTTGAACAACTTTATTTTAATCAAATTTGCCAAATCCGAGAGTAGTTTATGGAAAATTAGTGAAAAGTAAGTGGATTTATTTATTTTGTTTTTCAAGCCATAAATAATCGGTTCACTTTCAAAGACCAAAACTTTTGATTTACTTGGCTGAATTGCCTAAACTTTTCTTTAGTAGAAAGATATTTTAATGATGAACAACATTCATGTTTATCACTTTTTGTATTTCAAAGAGTAGCCTAGATGAAATCCTATTGGAAGTGGAGTGTTTTGCTGGTTTTATTCTTTAAACACAGAAATCATTGTTTTACTTTCAAAATTCATATTTGAATATCCAACACTCCAAATCCTCTCCAATTTGGACTTGAGCCTCCTCATAATATCATAAATAAACTATCAAAATTGGGTATGTTAAATCAAAGTGAAGGAGGGTTAAAAGGTGGAAAAACAGAGAGCAAAGTAGTTTGACGTGAGTTTTGTGAGTTGCGATGATTCGAGAAGGAGATTTGCTTGCTTTTAGGTGATGGTAAGAACTATGTTTATATTCTACAAGTCTTTTTCATGATGTTAGCAATGAGTACTATGAGTATACTTATCATCTAATTGATTTTAATTTCTTATGCTTGAGTTTTAGTTTAAGTTGCACATGACATCATTATACTATATTGGTTGCGATTTTTTCTTTGGCAAACAAACAATGTATATGACTGATGACGAAGGACATTTATGACTTAATATGACTAAAGCTTTCCATGGCATTTTCTAAAATGCTATCTTTTTAGTTTAAAAGATTTAACGGGGTATAAATGGAGTTTAACTTAACTATTTCCATTCCATCTTTAAAGATATTTCTAAACATATATTAGAGAGATATACAGGTGGTTTGATATTGTTTATAAAGGAGTTTTTGCATAAAGAAGTTGAATATTATTTAAAATAGAAAATGTTTATCTTTTGAAAGGAAGTTCTATAAGAGATATATAGATGTCTTTCAAAATGAGTATTTACAGCGTTTTACCCCTACTTGATATAAAGAGTATTTCGGAAATATATACTCATTTTCAAATGTTTTGTGTAAAGAAGAACTACGTGGGCTTGATCTGTTAGGGATTGTGGAATGGATCATTAAGTCAAAATAAACACTAGAAGGGGGCGAATAGTGTTTTTGAGAATTTAAAAAAACTCTAAACCTTAAGCGAACTACCATATGAATCAAACACTACAGAAACAACCGCAGATACAGAATCAAACACAAATGCAAAGACAAACAAAAATAAAGTACCGAGAAGGAAAGAACACACCGAATTTTATACTGGTTCGGAATTGCTCCTACGTCCAGTCCCGCACAACACTAGATTGTGCAGAGTTTTTTTTACTATATCAATATCCTATTACAATCCTCCTTGATTTTACAACAACAAGGGATACCGCCGATTCCACACACATACACACACACTAGATCAAGTATACCTTTCTTGATTTCACAGCTACAAGGGATACCACCGATTACCCATCCTTGATTTCACGGCTACAAGGGATACCATCGATTCCTTTACTCAACCCAAACAATTACAAACAGTCTTACAACTCTTCAATAGCACTTAATTCAGAGAGTAATGTGTAGAGTGTAGAGAGAAGAAGATTAGTGAAAACAAAATTGAATTCGATAGAGTATAGGTGTAGAAATCATAAAAATGATAAACAATAATGGTGGAATGAAAGGGAATGAAGATAGAGAAGAAGAAGTTATTAAAAATTCGAGATCATCTCTTTTTATAATGTATGAAAGGTTGCAACGTCTCAAAGCCATCGCTAATAGTAAAAAGACACTTCCTTTTAAATTTGAAAAAATGACAGTTATATGTCGACATGTATATATACATATGTCGACATATATATGTACAAAATTGAAATTTGAATATTTTTTCAAGCGTTTTGATATATATATAATTCTGGAAATTCTTGAATTAAAAATAGTGTTATAAATAAATATTATAAAGTAGAAAATAATATGAAAACATAATATAAATATATAAACATATTTATAAAATTATAGAGTTTAAAACTACATAAATATAAAGTATATAAAATACAAATATATAAAACTTATAAGGTATAAATCTATAAAACTTAAGTTTAAAATCAAATAAAAATAGAAAGCAAAATAGAGAAGAAAGAGATTAAACATAGAACTTAAAAACAGAATTTGAAATTATTTTGAATTTGAATCTGGAGTGCAATTCCGAGTCTTACATAATCTAGACTCTATAACTATATTTATCTTGAACTCTTAACTCTTAGAATCTTGAATACTCATGAGCCTTGAAATATCTCTGAATTTTGAATCTCTAACATCTTTAAACTATGCAATCTTAAGTTATATTTCCTGTACATAAATCCTACATATGTGTGTGTATATATTCTAGATAGATGTGTTAGTATATATTTTATAATCAATTAATATTGAAATAAGGTTGCTGTCATCAAAACTCCATTCTCTAACAATATCCCCCTTTTTGATGATGACAACCTTAGGGCCCGTTTGGATAGCTATAAATAAGCTACTTATTGGATTTCAAAAAGTAGAAGTTATTAAGCCCGTATGGATTTAACAATTAATTGGACTTCCCAAAGTTTCTTCTCTCCTTATTTCGAAAGCAGTTTTTTCTGCTTTTCTGCTTTCAAAAGCCCAAATTACATTTCGACTTTCTGGCCGCATTTTTTGAAATTAGGTTTCTCGGTCTATAGGCGATATTTTCCGTTTCTTCGTTCATCCAAAACGCTGAGTTTTCTTTAATACTTTTGACAAAGGCATGTTTTTTCCTCTTTGATTTATTCTTATTATTTCCAATCTTCGATTGTTCATTCCCCATTTCGAGTTTTTTCTAATGTAGATCAAAATTATAACATACGATCGATTTGTTTGTTAACATTTGAAGTGATCTAGAGGAACATACGCTGGGTATGAGATGATTGAGGGACTAGTGTTTTTGAGGTTTGGGTTTTTCAAATTGATTGGGAGGTCGCTTTGAACTTTGGAGTTTGGTAATAATGATTATAGTCGCATATAGGTTAGAGGGAGTTTGGAAAAGAAGTTCTTTTGAATGAAGATTAGAGCGGAAGTGGATGAAGATGGCAGCAGTAGCTGTATGGCAGGGTATATGGGTTTTGGAATTGTGATGGAGTTAGCAAATGCTTGGTTTGGTAGGTGAAGTGTGTATGTTTGTTTTTCGTTGAAGTGAGGGTGATGCGAGGAATGGGTGTTTTTGTGAGAAAGGAAATTCGTATGTGGATGGTTGATGTAGGAGTTGCGGGTAGATGTGTTGGAGATGCTTGCGGGTTTGTAGTTTGGGGTAGTAGCTGTGTGGTTCGTAAGAAGTGAAATTTGAAGTGTGGTCTTGGAGGAGGGGTGTTTTGTTGTAACAATTGTAAACAGAAGATGAAATGTATCAACAGAGAGAAGTAGAGAATCAAAAGTAGAGAACGGATGTATCAAGACAATGTTTTTTTCTACAAGGGATGCTAATGCTAGAGTGATGGGTTTTTTTTTTTTTGGCTTTATGAGTTTGTAGAAGTTTATTGAAATGTGAATAAGAAGGCTTCTTGTAGAAGTTTGGTAAAGGAGAGCTTTTGAGTTATGTGGCTATTTGGTGGAGATTGAAACCAGTGATCTCAAATGCCTACTATAACAGTGAATGTTAACCAGTGATACAAAGTTCGAAGGCATGATTTTTCCAGATGGCACCACTAGATTAGATGGTGATCTAGAGGAATATGCTTTCTACAAAGCTTTCTCAAATGCCTCAGTTGCATCGATTCCTCATATATTGTTTGTTAACATTTGAAGTGGTAGTTGTATCTAAAGTTTTGTTGTTTGGTTTAAATATTTTCTCTTTGATGTTTTTGTTGTTTGTTAAACGCACCTAAACTGTACTTCCATTGTTGTGTTGCTGACTTGCTTGCTTTAGATTTTGAATTAAAGTGGTATGGATGTTCACTTAAATTTTATTTTTTCAAATCTTAGGAGGTACTCAAGGATTTGCGTGGGTTGCAGTCTTGTTCAAGTTTGGCTTTTTTGAAGTATGGATAACATTGTCTTGAGTATCATTTTATAACTATTTCTGAGTGAAAAAAAATGACTATGTACATAATTTTATGTCAACTTTGAACAAATCTTTGTGTGTATGTTCTTAATACTTTGAAGCCAGTTAATCATTGCTCTTTATCCAAACTTTGCTGCTGACTATAGATAACTACTACAATATTTTGTGATTCGTATTGTGTTCAAATTCATTTTTCATATATTTTGTAATTTATATTTCTAAAATCAATTATAATATTTTTAGTAAACAACTATAATAGAAACTTCTAAAAAATTGAATTATTTTCTATTTTGTTTTATAATATGAAAGTCAAAAAGCTATTATCAATATATAATTTTATCCATATTGACTTTGCTTCTTTTTGACTTAAAGTTGTTATTGTACCAAACAAGCATTTTGACTTTTGACTTTTTTAAAGTAGATGTACTTACTGTATTAGCATAAGTGCTTATGCTTTTAGTTGCCAAACGGGGCCATAGTTTATAAAATATCATAATTGTATATCCCTGTTGATGATGATCCTTCAAATACTCCTCCTATCTATATGAATCCTATAAACTATGTCTATATTTTATAATTTCTCCCCCTCTGGCATTACCAAAAAGAAATTCCAAAACTACTCCCACTAAATTGTATAACTATCTAATTAAAACCTATAAGAAACTAAGTAACTACTAATTCAAAGTAGAATACTCCCCCTTAATCTATATAAACCTATAATAGTATTTCCTAACATTATGATGATCAAATACAAATCAATCCAAGTATTATATTTACATTTTTTTATATCAATTATACGAACCAAATCAAATCAAAAGCACACCACACCATATGTTTAATATATACAAGTTCCAAGTTATAAAATCCAAATAAAATTCAAACAAATAAATCAAATCAATCTTACCAATCAATTAAACGTTTCCTGGGACTTCAACCCAACCATCTTCTCCAAATATTGGATCCTTCATGATGACTTCCCAATCCTCATCTTTTTTGGTTGGTGGAGCCTTTATGAGATTATTATATTCATCTCTGAAAAGATAGGAGATTAGCCATAGGATTGCATCAAAATGTTTCTCTTGCTCCTTAGACATCTTTATTTGGCTTAGTTTGAGATAACGCTGGTTTCGTAGAATGATAGAGAGGATATTTTTGAAAGAATTCAAGGTTTCTTCCAGATTTTCACTAACATTATGAATTGGATTTGCCATGGTTTTGATAAGAAATGAATAAAGAAGAAGGAGAAATAGAATAATGAATTTTTCTGGAAGAAATAGTCTTAAATAGGGTCTGGAGTTTGTTGGATTTTGAATTGACATGATAGTTATTTAATTTTAAAAATTTGAAAATCTGGCAGTTAGATGTCGACATATACATAAAAATTTGTCGACATACCCTTTTGATAATTTTGAATTTTTTTGATTTTGAATCTTTTAAACTTATGTTAAACCCTAATTAGTTCTAAAAATTTTATAGAGACTAAAAGATGATTTTAACATAAATAAAACCCATTCATTACTTAATAGAAAGAAAATAAATCCAACTAATTTAGACACACTAAATACGAGATTCGAAAGCAAATACATAAATATAAAATTAAACTAGATAGTCTATTTTTATGATGATGATGAGGGAAGTGAGATTCCAAGCTTTCTTCCTTCTTGACCATGAACTTGGTGATTTTGGAGAAGTTCTTCTTAAGCTTCTTTTGATTGTTGACAATTTTGATTTGATTTTGAACAATCGTCTCTTTGGAAGTGCATCTAGTGTTGGTTGGACACTCAAAACTATCTAAAGAATTTTCTTTGTCGACTTCCGTTGGCACTTGTTCTTATTGCATTCGAGCTTGTTTGCCTTCGAATGTCTCATATGGCTTGAAAGTGAGAGGAATTTGCATGAGATGTATGTTTTATGAGTCGCATAAACTCTTCTCCATGAAGATCAACTCCAAAGTATTTGAAAATAAAGTGAAATAAACAGAAGGTTTACGGTTCTTGTTTTTGGACAAAAGAAGCGATTTTTGAACTCTATTGGAGAATCGTCTTCAAATATGTCGTGGTAGGTTTCAAAATCGGTTTCATCGATTTTAAAAACCGAAAAATCTGAGCCCGTGCTTCTACAATTTAGAATAGTGCCTAAGAGTTCGGCATCGAGAACAATTTGCGTGCCTTTGACGCTACTCCAAATTTGATCTTTGTTGCCTTCATTAAATCTGTGATTAAAATTTTCATAGAACATCTTGACAAGTTTGGGAAAACACACTTAGTCATTATCAGGAGAGTCAATTAGACTTAGGGCTTCGTTTTTTTCGAAGAGAGAAGTTAGTTCGTAGGAATGAAAATCTCCAAAGACGGCGAAAGCACCCGTATTAACCATAGCATTTGCTAAATAGTTAACATAGGTTTTGATAGCATCTTTGTCATTATGAATATGACCTTTGATGGTTTTGGTTATTTTCTGTTTTTGAGATGAACTTGATGAAGCCATTGAATTAATAATTTTAAAAAGAATAGATTTGAAGAATATTGTTTTGAATTGTGAAGGAAAGGTAGAAAGAATAGGTGTATATATAGAAATTGAATGGATATGAATTGAATACGCACAATTTTTCAGACTTAAATGACACCTTTTCAGACCTTGGGAGTTGGTGAAAAGTTGGATGGAAGTTTCAGAGTTTAAACCTTTGAAAATCAAATTTTGAATTTCAAATTACTGGTCAGATATATCGACATATAGACATATGTATGTCGACATATGTACTCATTATCAAGGGAAATTTGATTTTTGTGAAATCTGGTTTATATTATTGATTTATATTTCAGGTTTATCGATCTCCTGAAATAATTTTAATCCTATCAAACAGACAAACAATTTATTTTATTATTTTATTTTTTATTTATTATTATATTATTATTTTGAATTTCAAAACTCAAAATTCAAATAGGAATTCAAATTTCAAGTTTAAATTTTAAAGTTTTTGAATTCAAAACAAAGCAAACAAACAAAGAAACAATTCAACCAAATAAAATAAAAACTTAATTAAGGCGTACCTAGTTTCTACATCCTTTTCTTTGAAATTTTTTGAACTCTGAATTACTGTAAAGCATATATTAGAATTTCCGGTTTTTGGCTCTTCTTCACTTGATGATGAATCTGAATCATCTAACATTGCTTCATTTTCTTTCTTTCTCGACGAATTTTTGTTGTCTATTTGTTGAGTTGATTTATCTGGATATGGACACATTTTCTTTATATGGCCCGGTATGTTGCAGTTATAACATCGACCATCATTATTTTTTGAACTTCTTGATTATAATGCTTCCTTCTATATCTCAGAAATTTTCTAAAATGATTTTTCATGAGAGTTGTTTCTTCATCATCTTCACTACTCGAGTCAGAATCATTTGATGTTGCTTTTAATGCAATGGATTTCTTCTCAGTTGATATTTTTCCTTTTCTCTTTTGTATTTGGACTTCATAAGGCATCAGATTTCTGATTAACTCCTCAATCTTCATTTCATTGACATCATTGGCTTCTTCAATTGCCAAAGTTTTCTGATCCCATTCCGAAGTTAATGAATTTAATATTTTTCTGACTTGATCTATTTTAGAATAAGTTTTTCCAAGTGTTGTTAATGAATGCAATATCTCTTGAATCTGCAATACATATCTGAAATAGACTCATTCTCGTTCATTTTAAATAACTCAAACTGATTAACTAACATTGCTATTATAGTTTGTTTAACTTTACTAGTTCCTTCATGAATAACTTGTAAAGTTCTCCAAATTTCACAAGCAGTTTTACATACTGACACTCTATTAAACTCATTCCTATCTAATGAACAAAATAACATATTCATGGCTTTAGAATTGCTTTGCGAAACAGTCTTTGTTCATTTGTCCTTTATGCAAAAGCTGTTATGGGTTCAACAAATTCATTTTGTATACTATTCCATGTGTCTAATCCTATCAACTGTAAATATATTTTCATTCTACATGCCCAATATGAATAATTACTACCAGTAAACAGTGGTGGTCTGACAGTGGACTGACTCTCTGTAAAAGAACTATCATTACTACTAGTGTTGGTTGCCATCATCCCTACTTTCAAAAATCAGATTATGTACTTTTTGAAAGACCTTGCTCTGATACCAATTATTAGGGATTGTGGAATGGATCATTAAGGCAAAACAAACATTAGAGGGGAGAGGGGATGAATAGTGTTTTTGAGAATTTAAACAAAATCTTAAACTTAAGTGAATTACTGTATGAACAAACACTACAGAAACGATCACAGATACAGAATCAAACACAAATGCAAAGATAAACAAAAATAAAGTATAGAAAAGGAAAGAACAAACCGGATTTTATGCTGATTCGGAATTGCTCCTACGTCCAGTCCCGCATACAACCCTTCTTAATTTCACAGCTACAAGGAATACCACTGATTCCACACACACACTTGATCAAGTATACCTTCCTTGATTTCACAGCTACCAAGGATACCACCGATTACATGTCCTTGATTTCACAGCTACAAGGGATACCACTGATTCCTTTACTCAACCCAACAATTACAAATAGACCTTTAACTCTTCAATAGCACTTGATTCAGAGAGTAATGAGTAGAGAGTGTAGAGAGAAGAAGATTAGTGAAAACAGAATTGAATTCAGTAGAGTATAGGTGTAAAAATCATAAAAATTGTAAAGAATAATGGAGTAATGAAAGGGAATGAAGATAGAGAAGAAGAAGAGGTTATTAAAAATTTGAAATCAGCCACTTTTTACAATGTGTGAAAGGTTGCAACGTCTCAGAACCATCACAAACAGTGAAAAGACACTTCCTTTCAAATTTGAAAAAATGAAAGTTATATGTCGACATGTGTATATATATATATATATGTATGTCAACATATATATGTATAAAATTGAAATTTGAATATTTTTTTCAAGTGTTTTGATATATATATAATTCTGGAAATTCTTGAAATAATATATAGCAATATAAATAAATATTATAAAGTATAAAATCATAAGAAAACATAAATATAAACTATATAAACATATTTATAAAATTATAAAGTTTAAAACTATATAAATATAAAGTATATAAAATATAAATATATAAAACTTAAGTTTAAAATCAAAGAAAATAGAAAGTAAAATAGAGAAGAAAGAGATTGAAGATAGAATTTGAAAATCACAATTTGAAATTATTTTGAATTTGAACTGGAGTGCTGTTTAGAGTCTTACATAATCTAGACTCTATAACTATGTTTATCTTGAACTCTTGAAATCTCGAATACTCATGAGTCTTGAAATATCTTTGAATTCTGAATCTCTAACATCTTTAAAATGTACAGTCTTCGGTAATATTTCATGTATACAGATTCTACATATGTGTATGTATATATATATATTCTAGATAGAGGTGTTAGTATATATTTTATAATAAATTAATATTGAAATAAGGTTGTTGTCATCAAAACTCCATTCTCCGAATCCTGTATCTAATTGCTTAGATAAAGGTATGTAGGCAGTCACAAGTGGTAGTGATGCAGCAGCTGCTATAGTAAGAAAATATTTTTTTGTTCATTATTTGTTATTACATCTTGAGTTGGTGCATCTTTCTTATTTATCATTTAGGACATACTGACGTATTTATTGAATGTGTAGGAATGAATGTTGATGTCCATTTTGTCTGAGTTGCACAATGGTAGATTTATGGTAATTGTGTTTAATTCATATTTAAGCACATCCTATGAATTAGATGATTATTCTGATAAGTGCTATTTAATAAATTCTACCCAGTGCATTTACTGATGTGGTATATTTATCAAATAGAACGGACGGGGTTTTCGACAATTTTGATTGGCCCAAAAATTTTGGGGCATCGCAGCCCCAGACCATCAGAAATCATATGCGGATAGAAGAAGAGAATAAGAGTTCTGTGTTGGTGACATGGTCTTCGTGAAAGTTTCCCCTCTTCAAAAAACTGTTCGGTTTGGTAAGACTAGGAAGTTGGCTCCCAGATTCATTGGGCCTTTTAGGATCGAAAGAATTAGGAAGATGGCTCGTGTGGATTTACCCGAACTCCTATCGGAACTCCATAACATTTTCCATGTTTCTCATCTGAGAAAATGTGTTCATAACTCTGATGTTAGACTCGAGCTTGACGCAGTTGGGGGCATAGGAAGGCTCGATATGGAATCTAAGGTACCCATGCCATTGTAAGAATAGAGGGGCATGGAATCAGGAAACTCCGTAATAAGACAGTTGCCTCGTCCGAGTACAATTGGGAGATAATCTAGCGGAAATCACTTGGAAGACTGAAGAAAGGATGAGTGTTAGACCAAAAAATGGCACTAACACACAAATGCAGATCACAGATCACAAAATGCAGAAAAAAGTAAAATTAGAGGAAACACACAAAGTTTTTATAGTGGTTCATCTCAAACCAAGCCTACATCCACTTTATCCCTTCTTAAATCCTAAGAAGTTACAAGTACAATTTTCTCGGTTTATACATGAAATCCTTGTGTTTGCAATGAAAAGGGGTAAGAAATCATAAGATTATGCACGAAATCCTCTTGTTATAATGTGGAATTTGGCTCCTTTGCTGCTGAAATTGCTTTGCAGAGAGCAATGGTGGAATACATGAGGAGTTAGAGCCAAAAGATCCTTGAAAATGCCTTCAAATGGTGTATTTATAGCTGTATGAGAGCTTCTAGAAAGAACAATTCGTGATAGGGCACGTGGCATCCGATCCGGGAAAGTAGGAGCAGAAGTAGCCTTGAGAAGTGGTCAAGATCTACATATGTATCAGCAGGGTCGGTGGTTGGTTCGTGGTCATGGGGTCGGGTCGTGATGTGGCCTTCACGAACCGAGGTCTGGTCGCGAGCGGTATGGTGAAGCTGGTGTCCACGATCGGGTCGTGGTAATGGGGATCATGACCTATATATGCTCCACAAGTCAGAGGGGTCTTCACGAGTGGAAGGAGAAGGCGAGCCCTATTCCACGAGCCGAGGGGGGCGATCCAGGTTCCTGCTCACGAGTCGAGGTCTCGATGCTTCATCACTTCATCCAAGTGATGACCAGTCCATACTTCCACATGCGTTCACGGAAACGGGCATAACTTTCAAATTGTCAGTCCGATTGAGTAAAACAAAAGCTCAACCTGAAGCTAATTCAGAGGGCTACAAGAGTTACAAAGCGAAGCTTCGTAATTGGTGTTTTCGGGCCCAAAAGAGGTCGTCTAATAGGAGTTTCGGGCCAGTTTATGTTGATGTAGAGATTTTGACTAAACTGCTCCTCATCTTCTGACGGTGTTTCCACTGCTTAAGCGCGATGCTATCCAGATATTCCATGTGTGACAGCTTTTACCAAAAAGTTTGTCAACAAGTTTTCCCCCCAGAACATATTTTGCCGGTTGAAGGAAGATGTGTTATGGATAATCCGAGAAATCCATACCTGTACAGAGGTAGAGGTAAAACAGATGTGTCAAATCCTGACAGCATTGTTCGGCCTTTCCGAGCATAAACCATTCTTCGACGCCTAATGAGCATATACCATACTCAAGAGACGTTTGAGTTATCCTGCCAAGTCCTTGCGAGGGTTATGACCTTTTAGGCATCAACCATAACCAGAGGTTCAAATCGAGTATAATCCATACCCGATTTCTTTTGTCACATCCTGATAAGACCATTTGTAATTCCTTAAGTATAATCCATACTTAAGATTCCAAAGCGAATATAAGACATACTCAAGTTACCAATCTGAGTATCATCCATACTCATATCTAGAGAAAGCTATACTTTCCATGGCCTGACAAGATAGTCCGACCCTAGGCGTAATCCACACCTAGTGTTTCAAAATAAGTATAAGCCATACTTTAACCAAGATTGAGGATCTCACCATATCCTGACAAGATACTTAAGTTCACCAAACATAATCCATGCTTAGAAAATCCTTCCTTATTCAATTCAAAATGCAAAACCAAAGCAAATCCTGATTGGTTTGAAACTGAGTCCAGAGCATGCTTTGGGGCTACATCCTAACTCCATATATTTATACTCCGATTCAACCAATCGGAAAACCTATTGAAAGCAAAAACAAATCTTAAAGCCTAAGAGATGTAAAAAATGAAAGACTATCTCATCTAGATCAGTTGATGATGAGCCCACGAGAGCTCAATCCAGGGTCATACCCTCTCTTGGGAGTAGGAGATGGAAGCGCAGGTGCAGGCGCTATCGGTGGTTTCACATACTCGGGCAGCTCTCCACGTCTAACCCGTTCCTCAATCAAATCGCAAAGATGCCTGCACTCATTTGTGTCATGTCCGTCCATATCATGGAATATGCAGTGCTTTCCGGAATCACGTTCTCTTTTCGATGGCTCCCTCCTGGGAGGATTTGGGTAGGAGACATCACCAATTGTGTCCATGTAGATGTCAGAAAGTGAAGCAATGAGCTCTGTATACTTTTCATATTTGGGCCCTCTCCGGGGATGAGTGTTATGGTCATTCTTGGCAGCGGTTTTTCCTTTTCCATTTCCAGAATCAGACGGTTCTCCGTCTTTAACCATGTTGACATTGAGAATGCGTTTCCCAGAAGTTGCATCTTCTTCCCGCAGAAATCTGTCCACTTCAAGGTAGAATTCGCCGAGATTTCACGGTGGATCTTGGTATAAAGATTTTTTGAATTCCATGTTATCCAAGACACCAGACACTGCTGCCATCAGTACCATCCAGGTCGGTCAATTGATGCTGCTGCAACGTTGAATCTTTCCAGGAATGAACACAGAGTTTCTCTGGGCCTCTGTTTGATTGTAGTAAGTGACACGACGTTCTTGGGTCGAGTGATGTGGACTCGAAACTGTTCAAGAAAGCGAGTGACCAACATATTCCAGCTGTTGATTGATTCCATTTCAAGCTGCCGAATCCACATGGCTGCTATATCAGTCAGAAAGAGGGGAAAACACTTTGCCATGACATTTTTCGATGCCAATTGAACTTCCATATGTTATTTGTAGCGCATCAGATGCACAGTAGGATCGGTCCTGCTGTTGTAGGGCTCTAGTTGTGGAAGTTTGAAATCTGGGGGATTACGAGAATTCCTGATTTCCTGAGTGAAAGGAGTATGGTTGACGTCATCCACGTGATTCTTATACGTATGGCCTCTCGAGAGGCGTTCAATCAGTTCTGCTAGCCGATTTCCTTCAAAAAGTTGTTGCAAGTTGCCAAGGTCAGAGCTGGTGCCCCCAGCGTTGAATGCAAGAGAAGATGGAAGCTGGTGGGCTGTCGTGAGCGGGTCACGGGTTGCGGTTCATGGTTCAGGAGGGGCGACCCTGCCCAGTCGTGAGTAATGGAAGTCGGCTCGTGGCCCAGGGTCATGGAGGACGGTTCGTGAAGAAGGAGGGGCGAGCCAATCGGGTCGCTGTGGTAGGTCACGAACCGGGTCTAGATGTCCATCACGAGCCAGATCCTAGTGTGGAGCGGGAGCTTGCATTCTGGTATCCGTTTGAACCGGAGATGGAGTTGGTCGAGCTTGATCATCTCCAAGAGTGAGGGGCTGCCCCAGAGCCCAAGTGATGCACCAGCCGCTTCTGTGGCCTCTTTTCCAATGACTTGAGCATTACTTGGCCTCCCATCCATACGAGCGAAAAATCCATCGATCATCTCCTGTTGTTTCCTTAGGAGATCGTCCTGCCTTGCCATTTGATCTCTCAATTCAGCGAGAACGCCATCCATCTCGTCTCTACTTAAGTATTGCGAAGGATCTCCAAGAGAGGAAGCCTTCTGGCTTGCCTCATTCTTTACGCCTTCAGCGTCAGCATCCTCATCATGAGAGGAAGTACCAGTTTTCTTCCTTTTTATTGTCATTGATCCAATAGCCAAATAATCCAAGCTAGAAGTCAAAGTTGTCGTGTGCCCCCTAACTGGCGCGCCAAAATGTCAGACCAAAAAATGGCACTAACACCCAAATGTAGATCAAAGAACACAGAATGCAGAAAAAAAGTAAAATCAAAGGAGACACACAAAGTTTTTATACTGGTTCGGCTCAAACCAAGCCTACGTCCACTTTATCCCTTCTTAAATCCTAAGAAGTTAAAAGTACAATTTTCTCGGTTTATACACGAAATCCTCGTGTTTACAATGAAAAGGGGTAAGAAATCATAAGATTATGCACGAAATCCTCTGTTATAATGTGGAATTTGGCTCCTTTGCTGTTGAAATTGCTTTGTAGAGAGTAATGGTGGAAGATGTGAGGATTTAGAGCCAAAATATCCTTGAAAATGCCTTCAAATGGTGTATTTATAGCTGTTGGAGAGCTTCTGGGAAGACCAGTTCGGGATAGGGCACGTGGCATCCGATTCGGGAAAGTAGGAGCAGTAGCCTTGAGAATAGGTCAAGATCTACATGTGTATCAGCAGGGTCGGTGGTTGGCTCGTGGTCATGTGGTCGGGTCGTGATGAGGCATTCACGAACCGAGGTCTGGTCGCGAGCGGTATGGTGAAGCTAGTGTCCACGATCGGGTCGTGGTAATGGGGATCATGACCTATATATGCTCCACGAGTCAGAGGGGTCTTCATGAGTGGAAGGAGAAGGCGAGCCCTAGTCCACGAGTCAGAGGGGTCTTCATGAGTGGAAGGAAAAGGCGAGCCCTAGTCCACGAGCCGAGGGGGGCGATCCAGGTTCCCGCTCACGAGTCAAGGTGGTGATGCTTCATCACTTCATCGAAGTGATGACCAATCCATACTTCCACATGTGTCCACGAAATAGGCATAACTTTCAAACCGTCGATCCGATTGAGTCAAACGAAAGCTCAACCTAAAGCTAATTCAGAGGGCTACAAGAGTTACAAAGTAAAGCTCCATAATTGATGTTTTTGGGCCCAAAAGAGGTTGTCTGGTAGGATTTTTAGGCCAGTTTATGTTGATGCAGCGATTTTGACTAAACTGCTCCTCGTCTTCTGACGGTGTTTCCACTACTTGAGCACGATGCTATCCAAATATTCCATGTGTGACAGCTTTTACCAAAAAATGTGTCGACAATGAGGAAAACTCATCCTGAGCTTTTCTGGGGTAATTATTTCTCCTAAATATTT
Source organism: Allium sativum (assembly GCA_030737875.1). Lineage (NCBI taxonomy): Eukaryota > Viridiplantae > Streptophyta > Magnoliopsida > Asparagales > Amaryllidaceae > Allium > Allium sativum. The sequence continues at coordinate 388,268,281 of CM060912.1, read as the reverse complement.
TGTTCATGGTTGCATTGTGGTTACTAGATTGGATGGAAGGAAATGGTTGCAACACAATTGCACAACGCATTCATATAGTAATATATGCATATTAGGATGTTTTATACATAGTGCATCACTTATTACACATACACGCTAGGACCGAGCTCACTTTAGCAAGTCAGCTATACATAATCACTATGAGTCATGGTTGTTTTAAATAACATAAGTGTATAACATGCTTGTTTAGAGCAAGTTATATTTTTGCCCCCTTGGGCAGATTTCAGGATGAAATCTATTTTAACAAGGGAGAATGTAACACCCCATAAAAATAAACTAACTAGATAAGATAATTAATAAATAATAATACGTTAAATTAAACATTAAAATACTGTCAAGCTGGAAAATGGAATTTTGTAAAAATAGGAATTTGGCTACGAAAATATCATTGTTGTATTCATGGCGAGATTTTGAAAATGGAGTTTGTATGAAGAATTCACCTTTAATTATGTTGTACGTAGCTAATATATACACAACATTTGAATTTTGAATTAAATAAATATATGAAATAAAAACGTATAATTAATGTCTAATTGGAATATTCTATAGAATTCAAATCTGTCTGAATATATACGCTTAGAAGAGGATGAGAATATATAGTAAAAGAAAGGTAATAAGTAATAAATAGAAACGTTTCAATAATTAAACCATTTACACGTTAAAATAAATCCACTGCCCGTTTCTGAGACCAAGGGGACGATCCCTAGGGGTCAACCGCCCTTTATGGAGGGCGGTCGACCGCTTGGCTTAGCCAGGGCATGGTGAAGTTGGTTTGGGCTAGGTTTTGGAGTGTTTATTATTATATATTAATGGCCAAGATTAAATTTTATTAATCCTACGGCTCTTATTTGCGCACACACTCCTATAGGTAACACTCTATTCCACCTCTCCTAAACCTAATCTTCTCCATCCCATAGACTCCATTCTACCATTGAATAAAGATTATATTAGGTTTTCTTTACAAACCTTCTAACCTGTGTTCTTTTCTAATCTCTTTTCTTTTAGTATTTAGTATACATTTGAATCTGGAATTCTAGATTTATATATAAGAATTCTAATTGTTTAGTTCTTATATATATATTAATACAAAATTGGGTTTGTTTTCGTGTTCATACGAGGTTTAAAATCTAAAAGGCAAACATCATCAGATTTTTATTAATTCCCTCTAGTTAAATTACTGTGAGTGGAGATTACCTATGTTTTCTATTCTTTTATTTAGTAGTATTGATTTAGATCCATATGCCTAAGACGATTTGGGATTTCTAAGAAAACATTAAAAATTGCAAACCACCCAAATTCCTTTCTTTTATGTTTATTGACAGAAGTGTACAATCTATGAAAATTTGTGGTTTGTAGTTATTAGAGAAATCAAGAAGATGATAGAGATGTGTTGTATAATGGTTATTGAGGTTAGATTCATATTTCATATGTTTTGATTCTAATGTACTATTTATTGTCAAACATTAAGAATTTGGATATTTGTATAAATCAAAACTAGGTTTAAATATCTATTTTTATAAATAGATCATTTGAACATAATTATTTATATAATGTCCAAAGTTAATGTTTTACACATAAACGTACTCAAAAGTAGATTTGAACCATTAAATAATAATAGTGTGTATATGTGTGTGTGTGTGTGTATATATATATATATGTGTGTGTGTGTGTGTGTGTGTGTGTGTGTGTGTGTTTGGATGCATTTCACAATTGTTATCTTTTGTTGTTGTAGCAATCGATCAAGCCTAGGATATAAGTTTTATATGTTATTATTTATGTTTCCTATTTAGATATGTGTTTACATACATTTCTATATTGATTGGTGAAATGTGGTAAATTGACTTGTATGCCTTTCCTTGGTTAGAGATTCAACGATTTAGAAACGTTAAATTTGAACGACAATTAGCGATTATTAAATTATATACATCTACAGCATAATCAGTGTATAATAAATGTCTAAATGTGTAGTAAGTACGATTACTTTAGGAAAGTAGTAATTTGAACTTCAAATGTCCCTTAGGAATTTGTTTGTATGTGCGTGCACTAATGGCTTTATAAATAGTAATTAATGACACAAAGACATGAGGTTAACAGTTACATGTAGTAGAAGCGTGCCTGGAACCGACTTGCATATCCAGCATCTACAAGTAATCCTAGTTAATATGAGATGTCTAGATGTCATAGGCCATTATAATTATTACACTAGGGCATGAGATTAAGCCCACTTGTAGTAGAAGCATGCCCAGAACCAGACGGAAGATCCAACATCTACAAGTAGACGGTTTAATGTGAGAGACCTAATGTACGTGTGTGTGCGCATATATATTATGTATGTGTGTATGAATAGGAATGTGTGATACCCCATGTCCCTTAATGTCACACATACGAGGATGCATTAAATTCTGCGAAGCGTAATAATAATATAGAGACTAATTTTAACAAGATAGAATATAAAAATGTAGCAGAAAAACTTTAAACTTTTATTTCAAACAAAATTCAACTTTATATTTTCAAATGAACCATCAATGTCAAATGTCAAAAACATCTGTCTCATAAATCATCAGAGTACAAAACCATAAAATAATATCCCTCACATGCCATAACAATAAACATAAAAGAAACTGAAGTAATACATGAACGAGAAGTAGTCCAAGCTGAATAGAATCACGGTCACTACTACTGTCTGCCACCACTCTAAGAACCTGAGGGTGGGAAGGAAGAGAGAGGAGGAAAAGCAAAATAAGTTAGACATAAAGTCCGGTGAGTTCCAGTGATTTTCAACATAAGCATAAAACAAGAAGTATCAAGACAGATAAATGGTACTGAATATGAAAATACAATAAAATATGCAAGTATGAAGTAAATGAATACAAGGCAAGGTAATGATCAAGTAAGCTTATCATTCATATTCCAAGAACAAGTTTCTGCACCAACTATCATGATTAGGTGTTACCCTAATTACTATCCATGCAATCGGCTTCCTACAGACACGAATAACCTGTTCCTACTATGGCAGTAGGAGATATTAGTCTGCAACCCGTCTACCATTAAGACATAGCCCTATTCGTCGGTGTTATAGCGTCTTAGTTTCCCTCATCGGACCCACGCATACTCATGACTCCACCAAAATGCTCCCGTACCCACCTCCAAACTTTGAACCTCTTATAATCCAGATCAGTAAAGTGTGCCCTGACCCCTACCTAGAGCTAGCCCCTCTATGATACCAGTAGGGATACTGACTGATACGGGTTCTACATAGCAAGATTGACACAAGCCAGCCCTAGGCTTGTGCCCCCAAATAACTAGGATTTTAAGAGTCCCAAAACCGGATATAAACAACAAGATATGGGACCTCTTAGCATATTAATTAACAGTTCTAACTTAGCATGTTTAAGTTCATTAATAAACATGGTTGCAAATGAGAATTCTGTGTACAACTCCTTCCCTAAAATAGACAATCACCTGCTTAGATGTATATAAAAGTTCCTACTTAATTACATTTGATTCTCATATATAACATGTTCTACTTAATATCAAATTGAGTTTAACCTATTCATAACATGTCTTGCATATTATCCCAACTATACAGTCGTTGGATTTCATGTTTCAATATTCCTAATTCTCCATTTTACTGTTATGACAAGTTATTCCAATTTAACTCAATTTAAGTTATTATAACGGAAATGGCCTAGGCTCTCGATGGCCTAGGCTCAGCGTAAAATAAAAAGGAAAAGGAAAAAGATAGATCCAACTCAGAAATAGTTAAACTGAATAAATAGGCATAAGAATGTAAATAAATCTAAGGAAGTAAGAGGGATAATAAGGATGTACATATAACATGTAATAACTGAATAGATAATAGACAGTAAAACAATAACATATAAACACTGTATATTTTCAGATCCAAATTATTTACTGTAAGAATACTTTTTAATTATCAGATCTTAAAATAACTAGAACTCATAATGGTTTGAATTAGATCTAGAAAATCCTTTTAGAACAGTTGTTATTGTAGAAAATCAGGAATTATCTCTTCAATCTAAGCTTTGGCACCACCTCGACATTTTCCCAGTTTTTATTTAGAACATAGCTTAAGGGGAAGAACGAAGAATGTTTGTTTGTAAGAAAATGGTGAGGCTGCTAGCCTATTTATATATTAGCTAGGATAATTCTAAATCATTAGATATTAGGTTTATAAATCAAACCGTACATCTCATGTTGAGCCAGCATATGTATGTAGAATCTGCCCTGCATGCATGTGGGTCGACCCACCTACTACGTGGGTCGACACAATGGTCGACCCGCCTTAGACCTGAGTCGAACCCTATTTCGACCCAGTTAAAGGGTTGGGTCGCCCACTAATCATTGCTTTTCTACACTGTTTTATTTTAAATTATTATATATTATGTACAATTTAGTCCAGTATTCTTTAATTTATAACTTCTTTATATTTAATCTAAATTACGAAAACCAAGAGTCTATCTGAACCAAAATTTCGTAACGGATGCAAGGTAAAGTCGGTTTTACCTAATTCTGAATATTTTATTAATTTTTATTCTTTTATTGTCCTCTAAATATAATTATTGTGTATCAATGTATGGGGTGTTACATTCTCCCCTCCTTAAATGATTTCATCTTCGAAATCTCTAAGTTTAGAAGAATGTTATTAATTAAGACCTACACCCATTTAGTCATTTATAAACCACAGGCATTCATTGTCTTTAAAATTTCTAATGTTTGGTATGAACATATATGCAAAAGTTATTGTGCATATGTCCCTAAACTAATGCAAAAATCAGGTAGTCCACTGATTCAGTTGACCTCCTTAATGTAATATATGCTTGTGCCATGTATCTAATATGTGTGTACCAAAATGCAACATCCATGTGATGATTCAACCATTTTCTATCATTGAAAAATAAAAATGCGCACACACCCATATGCAATATGTAAGTGTTTGAGCCGATCTAGTGCCTAATGTGTGCGTATATGCATCCACAGGCAACCAGTTGCATCCATTTGAATCCATCAGTCATAACATGTCTCAAATACATGTTTTCAACAATGGGATTTTACCTAGGGTTGTCAATGGGTCGAGTTCGGGTCGGATCAAGTCATGTTCGGGTTGAGTTCGGGTCGTGTCAGCTCAACTCATTTATTAAATGGGTCGGTTTTGTTGCCCCATATATAGTCATGCAGATTTTGGGTTTGATTCATGTAACCCATTTAAAAAATATTATTATAAAAGATGAAGACATGAAAGATGGGTGTTATTGTCATTCACTTATTGCAAGCTAAGATGAGAATAGAAATGTAAAAAGTTGTTAATGGGGGAATAAACATGAAAACGTGAAGGAGTGAATCAGTGAAGTGGTAGAACTGTAGAAATTAGAATGACTGTGTGAAAACCCGTTACTTCCCCGTAAAGGAAAGTGTCGGATAGTTCGAGAACAAGCCACAATAGAACACATATAAAAGAACATTTCACTGTATATTACAACAATGCATCAGATTACAAGAATATACAGAGTATAAATGAATATTACACAGAAATATCAGAGATTTAAATTACATTTAAATACATAGCAGCGGAAAATAATACAATACACAACTAGAAGGAGATATACGGATACAAAGCTTTCCGGATATCGTTCCAGCTGTAAACCAGGATCCTGTGAATATAAATCTGCAAAACCAAAACTACTAGCTGCCCGTGTCAAAATAAGGGCACCCAGAGTTTAGGTTAAAACAATAAACTCCAGGTCAGTCATGTGACTGGTGTGAGAACTAAAACAGTTATTAATCTTTATTTTAAATCATTAGGTAAATCGAGGGACCACGCCGTATAACACGGAACGGGTTTCCTCCCAAGAATACCAGTGCACAAAACAACAGCGCAATGGTAAATAACGAACAATGAAGCTGTTATAAGACCCAGGTCCCATCACACAATGCAACGCAGCCGAGGATAGGGTTTTCCCTTATAACAGCCAAAGAATGCTTGATACGGTTAAAACAAATCGTTTGATACTATCATAAGTGCATAGTGTATAAAACAACTTCAAATCATAAGTATCAATCATAGGCGGCATGGGTACCATATATCATGTCGCCATACTAGTTTTACAATTAAAACCGCAAAGGTCACGTATTTGGAAATTGGATTTCCGTCTATGAACCGAGGCCAGGGATCGTCCTCACCGTCTTCGAGACAATCTAGCCCATGTCTCCGGAACAGCCGCAACTGCCCCTTGGAGCGACAGGGCCGGTCCACACGGAGTGGATTATAGTGCCTGAACAATACGTCACTCCGCCCTATGGGGCGTAAATGAGCCAACTAAATGACTCCATCGGTTCGAGAACGACCGATCAATCCGAGGCGCCTCGCAACAGCAACAACCACATAAGTCAAACTCGTCAGGGCGTGTAAAACCACTGACGCCACTTCTAGCTTGAAAGAAACGCATGTCCTCCCTGAGGTCCTCTCCCGTTTTTGGTTCATACCGGGTGTGAAACTCGCGAAGTAAACGTTACACAAAGCTACGCCACAAAGGCCGTGCTTTGATCATCACCACAAGACTTTGCTTTTCAACAGAAGCCTCGATCAATTTGCCACTTAGGCATGCCACACAGGCAATTCACTCCATGCGTTTGATATCCATCAATATATAACCCCTGAGCTCGTACGTCTCAGAGAAGGGCGTTAAGAAAAAGAATAAATTCTCCGCCGCCAAACAGATATATATTTAATAGAGATCAATCACACGGACTAAAATCCAATGTCAGACACACAGTCCATTTACAAGTCCGTTCTGGGTCTGAACGAAACCGGAGGCACCTAGTACCCCGCATATCCATCGATCTCCAAGTACGTCTGGACGATCACTAACTGTTTCCATCTTCTTGGGTGTACAGCCCAATCAAGATCATCAGTAATTACCCAAACGACGTGAAGACTTCCGGTCTTCGACCACCGTCTTCATCTTCGACTTATCGTCGTATCAGTTATTCAGAATGGGATAAACCCGGTCTTTCCGAATAACTCGCGTATATTTTATAAAAGTGCTACACAAACACAACATACGCCTCATTCCAACTCATCAGTCACTAACCGTAAATTAATCAAGAGAATAATTCCCCAAATATTAACCCCGAAGGCCGAAACCAACATCAGATCAATATCCAGAAAACCATTCTACTTAGCTAACCGACAGTTAGTTTCTAATTTCACATTCATAGGGAAAGGTTCCCATTAATTTTATCAAAGATAAATTCTTGAATTTATTCTTTAATCAACTTTTGAATATCAATTCAAACTAGTCGGGATTAGCGAACCTTACCGAAGTAATCATTTGTTTTAATTTCCCAATCCCAACCTATTCATCCCATGAAGAAAAACTGGTAATACTTCATATCTAACACCACGGTGTTATCGGTAAATTCAATTACCATTTCACGTTCAAATCTAATTAAAGATTTAACTATCGCCTGGAGCAAAACTGGTGATACTCCATTTTCGATCATTTCAATCTAATCAAAGATTCATTAAAACTCCACTTAGTTTTAATCTTCGACTGGGTTAAAGAATCAGTGTCATTTAAAAACACGGTTCACGATAAACCCAAAATCACATTCATTAATTATCGGGTTAAAGAACGAGTGTTATTTAAAACACTGTCCACGATAAACCCAAAAATCAATATCAATTCAATTCCAATTAAATATTATTTAATTGGTACACTTCATTAAATCTAAATAAAAAGATTTAATCTTTTCTCAACTGGGTTCAAGAACAGTGTTAGTGAAGACACCATTCACGACAAACCCAAATCACATTTGATATTCAATACAAGGCTCTGAATAGAAAATATATCGGCTTATATTCAATATCAAATTCTACGATTAACGAATGTCGTATTGGAAATAACGATATAAATATATATCTTTCAAATTTCCATAACAACATCTGTATAATCACGAATTCCAACATCGAAATATTCCCAAGACAATTTCGATTCAAATCCACTCCAATGCAATCATTGGATATTCTGGTTATTTTTAAAACCCTTTTTAAATTCAATTTATTTATTTAAAAATAAATAGAATTATAATTCTAGTTCAAAACTAGTTCATTTCGATAAAAATCTATTTTTATCTTTTCAAATATGGAGTTTTTCATCCCAAATCATTTATTATGATTTTACACAAATTATTACTATTTTTAATAATTTTATCAAGGCCCGTACAGTCGATTTCCATTAACGGCCATCGAACTGCACTTACAGCGACCTTTTTCAAATTTGATTTGGACATAATTCCAAATCCAACCGTTAGATTTCAAATTTCTAATATTCTTTAGAAAGCTCTTTTCGATACGAACCCAACGGTTCCGGTTTTAGGAGAATCCGACGGTCGGATCTCCCGCAATGTCCGTTTGAAATAAATGGTCGAAATTCACGAACTGCCGCGGCGCGGCGTGTTCTATTCAGGCCATTATATTATATATATAATATATATAATATATATTTCGTCGATTCCTATTCAAAACGAATTATGTAAATAGTTTTGAATTCGTTTCAAAAACAATTTCAACTTCCTTTTCAATTCAAATCGAAATTGAATTCTTCTTTATAAATTCGTTTCAAAATTCATTTCTATTCAATTCAAATTTCAATTCAATTTGAATTCATTTCAATTCACTTTCAATTCAATTCGAAATCGTTTTCAATTCAATTCATTTCGAAATCGTTTTCAATTCAATTCATTTCGAAATCGTTTTCAATTCAATTCATTTCGAAATCGTTTTCAATTCAATTCATTTCGAAATCGTTTTCAATTCAATTTGAATTCGTTTTCAATTCAATTCATTTCGAAATCGTTTTCAATTCAATTCATTTCGAAATCGTTTTCAATTCAATTCATTTCGAAATCGTTTTCAATTCAATTCATTTCGAAATCGTTTTCAATTCAATTCATTTCGAAATCGTTTTCAATTCAATTCATTTAGAAATCGTTTTCAATTCAATTCATTTCGAAATCGTTTTCAGTTCAATTCATTTAGAAATCATTTTCAATTCAATTCATTTCGAAATCGTTTTCAATTCAATTCATTTCGAAATCGTTTTCAATTCAATTCATTTCGAAATCGTTTTCAATTCAATTCATTTCGAAATCGTTTTCAATTCAATTCATTTCGAAATCGTTTTCAATTCAATTCATTTCGAAATCGTTTTCAATTCAATTCATTTCGAAATCGTTTTCAATTCAATTTGAATTTGTTTTCAATTCAATTCATTTAGAAATCGTTTTCAATTCAATTCATTTCGAAATCGTTTTCAATTCATTTCGAAATCGTTTTCAATTCAATTCATTTCGAAATCGTTTTCAATTCAATTTGAATTCGTTTTCAATTCAATTCATTTAGAAATCGTTTTCAATTCAATTCATTTCGAAATCGTTTTCAATTCAATTCATTTCGAAATCGTTTTCAATTCAATTCATTTCGAAATCGTTTTCAATTCAATTCATTTCGAAATCGTTTTCAATTCAATTCATTTCGAAATCGTTTTCAATTCAATTCATTTAGAAATCGTTTTCAATTCAATTCATTTCGAAATCGTTTTCAATTCAATTCATTTCGAAATCGTTTTCAATTCAATTCATTTCGAAATCGTTTTCAATTCAATTCATTTCGAAATCGTTTTCAATTCAATTCATTTCGAAATCGTTTTCAATTCAATTCATTTCGAAATCGTTTTCAATTCAATTCATTTCGAAATCGTTTTCAATTCAATTTGAATTCGTTTTCAATTCAATTCATTTCGAAATCGTTTTCAATTCAATTCATTTCGAAATCGTTGATTTCAAAATCACTTTTCAATATTCATTTTAAAATGAATAAAATCGATATAAATATCGTTTACGTCAAAATGGCGTCTATCTAATCAACACGGCTTCATAAATTTCTATTTTCAAATATTCTATTTCAAATATTTCCTATTATCAAAATATTCTTTATTTTCACGATTGGAATGAGGCCCAATCAATTACCATATAAAGTTAATTATATGGATTTTCATACAACACATGTATATAATAGCAACGATAAATAATCAACCATCAACCAAGGTGCACTACACTGTATAAGCATCAAATATAGATATCTAATGCTTATAACAGCCTGTCAATCAATCGATTGACATATTTAATCAATCAGGATGAGTGAACTTCAAATTTCATCCCAACACCCGTGTGGGGTTTCAAACAATCAAACACAGATTTTTATTCGTGCAGTTGGGCGATGTGTAAAATTTATCGACCCAATCAATGTTTTGCAAATAGGTGTACATAAACAAACCGTCCGGATTGTAAATGAATATTTATTCATTCACATTCACGTTAAAAATTATATTTTAACGATAAAACATTTTATTCCAATATATGAATTTCTATTCAGTTCATTCTTTAAATAAAATGATATTTTTATTTTTCTAACATATTTTAGAAAATTTCGGCGGCATAACGGCGCTATGCTAGAAACGGGATAAGGCCTAGCCTTGTCCCCGGTCTAATAATGGCCACCGCCATACCCATATCAATCAAATCACTTTCGTTATGCAAACCACAAAATTTGGAGTAAGAGTCTAACCTAGCCTTACTCCTTCGCCTTATAACGGCGCACGTCTAATCCTAACCAATTTATCGATTCGATTTTTTTCACACCACAAACCACATTCAAACCAATATCACAATCAATAACCAAACAGCCAAACAAACAAGTCCATGGTCTGTGGACGATTGTGTCGGGTGCTACTAAACACCGTCTGCATCCTAGTATATATATATAACTAGAAAATAAATTTGAAAGGTGAGAAATTCTCACCAATAGCTATTCTAGCTCCACGGCTCTTCTTTTGCAGAAACTTCGTCGTTCTCGCCTCTTCGTCATCTTCGTTGCCCGTATTCACTACATATATAAAAATCGAATTTTTTCTTCGTTATTCAACATATAAACATCGAATTTTTACTTCGCTATTCAACATATAAAAATCGCATTTTTATTTCGAAGTTCCATATATAAAAATCCTATTTTTATTTCGAAGTTCAATATATAAAAATCCTATTTTTCTATCGAAGTTCAATATATAAAAATTCTATTTTTCTATCGAAGTTCAATATATAAAAATTCTATTTTTCTATCGAAGTTCAATATATAAAAATCCCCTTTTTCTATCGAAGTTCAATATATAAAAATCATATTTTTATCTCGCTACTATATAGATAAAAATTATATTTTTACATCACTATTTTCTATATAAAGATTTCTCCTTTTCCATTTCAAAAATCAAATCTTTTCTGTTTTAAAAATCAAATCTTTTCTGTTTAAAAACAATCAAATCTTTTCTGTTTAAAAAATCAAATCTTTTCTGTTTAAAAAAAAAATCAAATCTTTTCTGTTTAAAAAAAATCAAATCTTTTCTGTTTTAAAAAAAATCAAATCTTTTCTGTTTAAAAAAATCAAATCTTTTCTGTTTAAAAAAAATCAAATCTTTTCTGTTTAAAAAAAATCAAATCTTTTCTGTTTAAAAAATCAAATCTTTTCTGTTATGGAAAATTATATTTTTACTTACATTCAAATAAATAAAACTGAATTTTAAACAAATTGAGGTAAAATGAATAAATGAAAGAACTTACAGCGTATATTTTTATAGAGGGAGGGGGTCGGAGTTGTCAAAGTGGTGGCGGATCCAGCGCGGCGTCGATGTGGGCCAGGGGTTTGGTTTGGCTGCGGGGCGGAGGGGAGTCGGAGTTCAAGAGAGAAAGGCGAGAGTAGATGGAGGAGTAAGTGGAGGGGAACGGAGGGGGTGAAGATGGTCGGAGGCGCGATGGGTGACGGGGGTCGACAGCGGGAAGGTCGCGTCGGTTAAGGCTTCGATTTGGAGGACTAGGGGGGAGCGCTTGCTTCCAGAGGAGAGGGAGGAGGCGCGAGGGAAGTGGAGAACGGCGGAGGCGTGGCGGAGGTGGGAAGGCGATGGGTGACGGTGGTCTGCCATTTTCAATCGCGAAGGGAAAAGGGGGGAATGGAGAAAACTGATTTAGGGGGGGGGGGGGGGGTAATATAAAAATAAATATATATTATATTATTATTTTCGTTTTATCTCCAAAGATGTTGACTTTTTATTCGAACTCGAATCGAGATCCAACGACTGTCGCCCTTAGCGTATTACCCCCGTTCCGAACACAATGGGATATGTTTCGTAAGCCAATTCAGCTGTTTCAATAGGTTTTACTCAAAATCAAATTATAAATCAGTGTATATTCTATTTTAAACGTAGATTTCAATTTACCGGGGTCACATACTAACTCTAAAAATTCCCGAAAAATATTTTCTAGCTTTGTATTGACGATACGGTCCTAACAAAACTAATTTCATCGAATTCTGAGACCGTATGAAAAATGGCCAATTTCCAGTCGATTAAAATCAACTGAAACTGGTCAAACGCGTTTTCCTTTGCCCCGCTCACATATTGATTCGAAAAATTATGAAATTTGAAACCTAGCAATAACTTTACATCCCGGACCCAACAAAACTGGTTTCGTCGAAATCCGAGGTCGTTTGCAAAATGTCCATTTTTAAGGGCCTGAATTCCATAGCGACTATTCAGAATTTTCAACTGGACATATCTTTTGATTCCCGCTACGAAATTTCGATTGGTCGGATTCGTTGGAAAGATATTATCAATTAGATCCCATTATTTTTGGTTTCACTAAAATCCGGATTGTTTTGCACCCGGTACATTCAATTGAAATTTGAAATCGAATTATCGAACTACCGCGCCATTTTCAATTCTATTTATAATTATATATAAATATTTATATTCTAACGACGACGCGTATAATATATACGTTCGAATTCTATTCAAAATAAACTCCTCGACAATATTATTTAAAATAATCTATTTTAAATATTCAAAATTCACTAAAATTGCCAAAATAAAAGTTTTAAACTGGCCCAGATTTTCCGGGTTATTACAATCTCCCCCACTTAAAACTTTTCGTCCCCGAAAAGGAACAAAGTCGAAAGTGGTTTGATTAATCAACTCTACGCTCGATCAGGCTTCCATTCTCTAACTTTTCAGTTTCTGAGAATTTTCTAAAATTTCAAAAATTTGGCTAACACCCTAAATTTTTGAAAAATTTCGCCATAACCTCCCCTGCACCGGGAGCATCGGGGAATTTCAAATAGCTTCCCCGGTCCTTCAGATCTCAAAAAGAAAAAGAAAAAGCCAAGCGGCTAGCCAATAGGCTCACAAAATCATCATCACCCAAACAAAACAGGAAATTATGTAGTAAACATGTACCTATTTGTCGGGCAAACAAATTTTATTCTCGGCTCTAGCCTCCTTGCTATGACCTGTTCAATGATATACATGTATATGCAAGCAAATGCGACCAAATTTCAATACAAGTCAATATTTGATTCAGTTAGGCATAATGGTTCAAAATTATCAAACAATTAAACAAACAACACAAACATCAATCAATTAGTGGATTAACATTTCAAATTCATAATTTTGATACATATACAAAAATCATGTTTTTGATGCCAAATCACCACAATAGACCCTATCTAATTTTGGTTCTCACACCAGTCAATAGGAAATATATAGATATCACACCTTTGAAACACGAATACCAATTCTGATGATGTTCGAACTATCATCAGAATCATCTTCGGGCGACTAGAGTGCGATCCTATATCTATCCAGTATATTAAAACTTCAAATACACAATTGCAAGGCGTATATGCAAAATCTTTATATACTGGACTGTCCTAATCAATATGAAATAAATTCATTTCGAAATCGTTTTCAATTCAATTCATTTCGAAATCGTTTTCAATTCAATTTGAATTTGTTTTCAATTCAATTCATTTCGAAATCGTTTTCAATTCAATTCATTTAGAAATCGTTTTCAATTCAATTCATTTCGAAATCGTTTTCAATTCAATTCATTTAGAAATCGTTTTCAATTCAATTCATTTCGAAATCGTTTTCAATTCAATTCATTTCGAAATCGTTTTCAATTCAATTCATTTCGAAATTGTTTTCAATTCAATTCATTTCGAAATCGTTTTCAATTCAATTTGAATTCGTTTTCAATTCAATTCATTTCGAAATCGTTTTCAATTCAATTCATTTCGAAATCGTTTTCAATTCAATTCATTTCGAAATCGTTTTCAATTCAATTCATTTCGAAATCGTTTTCAATTCAATTCATTTAGAAATCGTTTTCAATTCAATTCATTTCGAAATCGTTTTCAATTCAATTCATTTCGAAATCGTTTTCAATTCAATTCATTTTGAAATCGTTTTCAATTCAATTTGAATTCGTTTTCAATTCAATTCATTTAGAAATCGTTTTCAATTCAATTCATTTCGAAATCGTTTTCAATTCAATTCATTTCGAAATCGTTTTCAATTCAATTCATTTCGAAATCGTTTTCAATTCAATTCATTTCGAAATCGTTTTCAATTCAATTCATTTAGAAATCGTTTTCAATTCAATTCATTTAGAAATCGTTTTCAATTCAATTCATTTCGAAATCGTTTTCAATTCAATTCATTTCGAAATCGTTTTCAATTCAATTCATTTCGAAATCGTTTTCAATTCAATTCATTTCGAAATCGTTTTCAATTCAATTCATTTCGAAATCGTTTTCAATTCAATTCATTTCGAAATCGTTTTCAATTCAATTCATTTCGAAATCGTTTTCAATTCAATTCATTTCGAAATCGTTTTCAATTCAATTTGAATTCGTTTTCAATTCAATTCATTTCGAAATCGTTTTCAATTCAATTCATTTCGAAATCGTTGATTTCGAAATCACTTTTCAATATTCATTTTAAAATGAATAAAATCGATATAAATATCGTTTACGTCAAAATGGCGTCTATCTAATCAACACGGCTTCATAAATTTCTATTTTCAAATATTCTATTTCAAATATTTCCTATTATCAAAATATTCTTTATTTTCACGATTGGAATGAGGCCCAATCAATTACCATATAAAGTTAATAAATCGTATTTGATTAATCAACTCTACGCTCGATCAGGCTTCCATTCTCTAACTTTTCAGTTTCTGAGAATTTTCTAAAATTTGGCTAACACCCTAAATTTTTGAAAAATTTCGCCATAACCTCCCCTGCACCGGGAGCATCGGGGAATTTCAAATAGCTTCCCCTGTCCTTCAGATCTCAAAAAGAAAAAGAAAAAGCCAAGCGGCTAGCCAATAGGCTCACAAAATCATCATCACCCAAACAAAACAGGAAATTATGTAGTAAACATGTACCTATTTGTCGGGCAAACAAATTTTATTCTCGGCTCTAGCCTCCTTACTATGACCTGTTTAATGATATACATGTATATGCAAGCAAATGCGACCAAATTTCAATACAAGTCAATATTTGATTCAGTTAGGCATAATGGTTCAAAATTATCAAACAATTAAACAAACAACACAAACATCAATCAATTAGTGGATTAACATTTCAAATTCATAATTTTGATACATATACAAAAATCATGTTTTTGATGCCAAATCACCACAATAGACCCTATCTAATTTTGGTTCTCACACCAGTCAATAGGAAATATATAGATATCACACCTTTGAAACACGAATACCAATTCTGATGATGTTCGAACTATCATCAGAATCATCTTCGGGCGACTAGAGTGCGATCCTATATCTATCCAGTATATTAAAACTTCAAATACACGTTTGCAAGGCGTATATGCAAAATCTTTATATACTGGACTGTCCTAATCAATATGAAATAAATAATCAAATACGAATAATTGATTTAAATTTTCAAAACAAAAATTGTTTTCATTTTAAAAAAATATACTCTTCACACTCGTTCTAGGATACTACTGATCCTATCTCTAACGAGTCATTCCCATTGGATATTACTAATCCAATATCTGATGAATTCTTTCGTAAGGTTCTAATGTGTCTTGTTCTCTAGCTTTGTAAACCAAAGCTCTGATACCAACTGTGAAAACCCGTTACTTCCCCATAAAGGAAAGTGTCGGATAGTTCGAGAACAAGCCACAATAGAACACATATAAAAGAACATTTCACTGTATATTACAACAATGCATCAGATTACAAGAATATACAGAGTATAAATGAATATTACACAGAAATATCAGAGATTTAAATTACATTTAAATACATAGCAGCGGAAAATAATACAATACACAACTAGAAGGAGATATACGGATACAAAGCTTTCCGGATATCGTTCCAGCTGTAAACCAGGATCCTGTGAATATAAATCTGCAAAACCAAAACTACTAGCTGCCCGTGTCAAAATAAGGGCACCCAGAGTTTAGGTTAAAACAATAAACTCCAGGTCAGTCATGTGACTGGTGTGAGAACTAAAACAGTTATTAATCTTTATTTTAAATCATTAGGTAAATCGAGGGACCACGCCGTATAACACGGAACGGGTTTCCTCCCAAGAATACCAGTGCACAAAACAACAGCGCAATGCTAAATAAAGAACAATGAAGCTGTTATAAGACCCAGGTCCCATCACACAATGCAACGCAGCCGAGGATAGGGTTTTCCCTTATAACAGCCAAAGAATGCTTGATACGGTTAAAACAAATCGTTTGATACTATCATAAGTGCATAGTGTATAAAACAACTTCAAATCATAAGTATCAATCATAGGCGGCATGGGTACCATATATCATGTCGCCATACTAGTTTTACAATTAAAACCGCAAATGTCACGTATTTGGAAATTGGATTTCCGTCTATGAACCGAGGCCAGGGATCGTCCTCACCGTCTTCGAGACAATCTAGCCCATGTCTCCGGAACAGCCGCAACTGCCCCTTGGAGCGATAGGGCCGGTCCACACGGAGTGGATTATAGTGCCTGAACAATACGTCACTCCGCCCTATGGGGCGCAAATGAGCCAACTAAATGACTCCATCGGTTCGAGAACGACCGATCAATCCGAGGCGCCTCGCAACAGCAACAACCACATAAGTCAAACTCGTCAAGGCGTGTAAAACCATTGACGCCACTTCTAGCTAGAAAGAAACGCATGTCCTCCCTGAGGTCCTCTCCCGTTTTTGGTTCATACCGGGTGTGAAACTCGCGAAGTAAACGTTACAAAAAGCTACGCCACAAAGGCCGTGCTTTGATCATCACCACAAGACTTTGCTTTTCAACAGAAGCCTCGATCAATTTGCCACTTAGGCATGCCACACAGGCAATTCACTCCATGTGTTTGATATCCATCAATATATAACCCCTGAGCTCGTACGTCTCAAAGAAGGGCGTTAAGCAAAAGAATAAGTTCTCCGCCGCCAAACAGATATATATTTAATAGAGATCAATCACACGGACTAAAATCCAATGTCAGACACACAGTCCATTTACAAGTCCGTTCTGGGTCTGAACGAAACCGGAGGCGCCTAGTACCCCGCATATCCATCGATCTCCAAGTACGTCTGGACGATCACTAACTGTTTCCATCTTCTTGGGTGTACAGCCCAATCAAGATCATCAGTAATTACCCAAACGACGTGAAGACTTCCGGTCTTCGACCACCGTCTTCATCTTCGACTTATCGTCGTATCAGTTATTGAGAATGGGATAAACCCGGTCTTTCCGAATAACTCGCGTATATTTTATAAAAGTGCTACACAAACACAACATACGCCTCATTCCAACTCATCAGTCACTAACCGTAAATTAATCAAGAGAATAATTCCCCAAATATTAACCCCGAAGGCCGAAACCAACATCAGATCAATATCCAGAAAACCATTCTACTTAGCTAACCGACAGTTAGTTTCTAATTTCACATTCATAGGGAAAGGTTCCCATTAATTTTATCAAAGATAAATTCTTGAATTTATTCTTTAATCAACTTTTGAATATCAATTCAAACTAGTCGGGATTAGCGAACCTTACCGAAGTAATCATTTGTTTTAATTTCCCAATCCCAACCTATTCATCCCATGAAGAAAAACTGGTAATACTTCATATCTAACACCACGGTGTTATCGGTAAATTCAATTACCATTTCACGTTCAAATCTAATTAAAGATTTAACTATCGCCTGGAGCAAAACTGGTGATACTCCATTTTCGATCATTTCAATCTAATCAAAGATTCATTAAAACTCCACTTAGTTTTAATCTTCGACTGGGTTAAAAAATCAGTGTCATTTAAAAACACGGTTCACGATAAACCCAAAATCACATTCATTAATTATCGGGTTAAAGAACGAGTGTTAGTTAAAACACTGTCCACGATAAACCCAAAAATCAATATCAATTCAATTCCAATTAAATATTATTTAATTGGTACACTTCATTAAATCTAAATAAAAAGATTTAATCTTTTCTCAACTGGGTTCAAGAACAGTGTTAGTGAAGACACCATTCACGACAAACCCAAATCACATTTGATATTCAATACAAGGCTCTGAATAGAAAATATATCGGCTTATATTCAATATCAAATTCTACGATTAACAAATGTCGTATTGGAAATAACGATATAAATATATATCTTTCAAATTTCCATAACAACATCTGTATAATCACGAATTCCAACATCGAAATATTCCGAAGACAATTTCGATTCAAATCCACTCCAATGCAATCCTTGGATATTCTGGTTATTTTTAAAACCCTTTTTAAATTCAATTTATTTATTTAGAAATAAATAGAATTATAATTCTAGTTCAAAACTAGTTCATTTCGATAAAAATCTATTTTTATCTTTTCAAATATGGAGTTTTTCATCCCAATTCTTCCCAAATCATTTATTATGATTTTACACAAATTATTACTATTTTTAATAATTTTATCAAGGCCCGTACAGTCGATTTCCATCAACGGCCATCGAACTGCACTTACAGCGACCTTTTTCAAATTTGATTTGGACATAATTCCAAATCCAACCGTTAGATTTCAAATTTCTAATATTCGTTAGAAAGCTCTTTTCGATACGAACCCAACGGTTCCGGTTTTAGGAGAATCCGATGGTCGGATCTCCCGCAATGTCCGTTTGAAATAAATGGTCGAAATTCACGAACTGCCGCGGCGCGGCGCGTTCTATTCAGGCCATTATATTATATATATAATATATATAATATATATTTCGTCGATTCCTATTCAAAACGAATTATGTAAATAGTTTTGAATTCGTTTCAAAAACAATTTCAACTTCCTTTTCAATTCAAATCGAAATTGAATTCTTCTTTATAAATTCGTTTCAAAATTCATTTCTATTCAATTCAAATTTCAATTCAATTTGAATTCATTTCAATTCACTTTCAATTCAATTCGAAATCGTTTTTAATTCAATTCATTTCGAAATCGTTTTCAATTCAATTCATTTCGAAATCGTTTTCAATTCAATTCATTTCGAAATCGTTTTCAATTCAATTCATTTCGAAATCGTTTTCAATTCAATTCATTTCGAAATCGTTTTCAATTCAATTTGAATTCGTTTTCAATTCAATTCATTTCGAAATCGTTTTCAATTCAATTCATTTCGAAATCGTTTTCAATTCAATTCATTTCGAAATCGTTTTCAATTCAATTCATTTCGAAATCGTTTTCAATTCAATTCATTTCGAAATCGTTTTCAATTCAATTCATTTAGAAATCGTTTTCAATTCAATTCATTTCGAAATCGTTTTCAATTCAATTTATTTAGAAATCGTTTTCAATTCAATTCATTTCGAAATCGTTTTCAATTCAATTCATTTCGAAATCGTTTTCAATTCAATTCATTTCGAAATCGTTTTCAATTCAATTCATTTCGAAATCGTTTTCAATTCAATTTGAATTCGTTTTCAATTCAATTCATTTCGAAATCGTTTTCAATTCAATTCATTTCGAAATCGTTTTCAATTCAATTCATTTCGAAATCGTTTTCAATTCAATTCATTTCGAAATCGTTTTCAATTCAATTCATTTAGATATCGTTTTCAATTCATTTCGAAATCGTTTTCAATTCAATTCATTTCGAAATCGTTTTCAATTCAATTCATTTCGAAATCGTTTTCAATTCAATTTGAATTCGTTTTCAATTCAATTCATTTAGAAATCGTTTTCAATTCAATTCATTTCGAAATCGTTTTCAATTCAATTCATTTCGAAATCGTTTTCAATTCAATTCATTTCGAAATCGTTTTCAATTCAATTCATTTCGAAATCGTTTTCAATTCAATTCATTTAGAAATCGTTTTCAATTCAATTCATTTTGAAATCGTTTTCAATTCAATTCATTTCGAAATCGTTTTCAATTCAATTCATTTCGAAATCATTTTCAATTCAATTCATTTCGAAATCGTTTTCAATTCAATTCATTTCGAAATCGTTTTCAATTCAATTCATTTCGAAATCGTTTTCAATTCAATTCATTTCGAAATCGTTTTCAATTCAATTTGAATTCATTTTCAATTCAATTCATTTCGAAATCGTTTTCAATTCAATTCATTTCGAAATCATTGATTTCGAAATCACTTTTCAATATTCATTTTAAAATGAATAAAATCGATATAAATATCGTTTACGTCAAAATAGCGTCTATCTAATCAACACGGCTTCATAAATTTCTATTTTCAAATATTCTATTTCAAATATTTCCTATTATCAAAATATTCTTTATTTTCACGATTGGAATGAGGCCCAATCAATTACCATATAAAGGTAATTATATGGATTTTCATACAACACATGTATATAATAGCAACGATAAATAATCAACCATCAACCAAGGTGCACTACACTGTATAAGCATCAAATATAGATATCTAATGCTTATAACAGCTTGTCAATCAATCGATTGACATATTTAATCAATCAGGATGAGTGAACTTCAAATTTCATCCCAACACCCGTGTGGGGTTTCAAACAATCAAACACAGATTTTTATTCGTGCAGTTGGGCGATGTGTAAAATTTATCGACCCAATCAATGTTCTGCAAATAGGTGTACATAAACAAACCGTCCGGCTTGTAAATGAATATTTATTCATTCACATTCACGTTAAAAATTATATTTTAACGATAAAACATTTTATTCCAATATATGAATTTCTATTCAGTTCATTCTTTAAATAAAATGATATTTTTATTTTTCTAACATATTTTAGAAAATTTCGGCGGCATAACGGCGCTATGCTAGAAACGGGATAAGGCCTAGCCTTGTCCCCGGTCTAATAATGGCCACCGCCATACCCATATCAATCAAATCACTTTCGTTATGCAAACCACAAAATTTGGAGTAAGAGTCTAACCTAGCCTTACTCCTTCGCCTTATAACGGCGCACGTCTAATCCTAACCAATTTATCAATTCGATTTTTTTCACACCACAAACCACATTCAAACCAATATCACAATCAATAACCAAACAGCCAAACAAACAAGTCCATGGTCTGTGGACGATTGTGTCGGGTGCTACTAAACACCGTCTGCATCCTAGTATATATATATAACTAGAAAATAAATTTGAAAGGTGAGAAATTCTCACCAATAGCTATTCTAGCTCCACGGCTCTTCTTTTGCAGAAACTTCGTCGTTCTCGCCTCTTCGTCATCTTCGTTGCCCGTATTCACTACATATATAAAAATCGAATTTTTTCTTCGTTATTCAACATATAAAAATCGAATTTTTACTTCGCTATTCAACATATAAAAATCGCATTTTTATTTCGAAGTTCCATATATAAAAATCCTATTTTTATTTCGAAGTTCAATATATAAAAATCCTATTTTTCTATCGAAGTTCAATATATAAAAATTCTATTTTTCTATCGAAGTTCAATATATAAAAATTCTATTTTTCTATCGAAGTTCAATATATAAAAATCCCCTTTTTCTATCGAAGTTCAATATATAAAAATCATATTTTTATCTCGCTACTATATAGATAAAAATTATATTTTTACATCACTATTTTCTATATAAAGATTTCGCCTTTTCCATTTCAAAAATCAAATCTTTTCTGTTTTAAAAATCAAATCTTTTCTGTTTAAAAAAAAATCAAATCTTTTCTGTTTAAAAAATCAAATCTTTTCTGTTTAAAAAAAATCAAATCTTTTCTGTTTAAAAAAAATCAAATCTTTTCTGTTTTAAAAAAAATCAAATCTTTTCTGTTTAAAAAAATCAAATCTTTTCTGTTTAAAAAAAATCAAATCTTTTCTGTTTAAAAAAAATCAAATCTTTTCTGTTTAAAAAATCAAATCTTTTCTGTTATGGAAAATTATATTTTTACTTACATTCAAATAAATAAAACTGAATTTTAAACAAATTGAGGTAAAATGAATAAATGAAAGAACTTACAGCGTATATTTTTATAGAGGGAGGGGGTCGGAGTTGTCGAAGTGGTGGCGGATCCAGCGCGGCGTCGATGTGGGCCAGGGGTTTGGTTTGGCTGCGGGGCGGGGGGGGGAGTCGGAGTTCAAGAGAGAAAGGCGAGAGTAGATGGAGGAGTAAGTGGAGGGGAACGGAGGGGGTGAAGATGGTCGGAGGCGCGATGGGTGACGGGGGTCGACAGCGGGAAGGTCGCGTCGGTTAAGGCTTCGATTTGGAGGACTAGGGGGGAGCGCTTGCTTCCAGAGGAGAGGGAGGAGGCGCGAGGGAAGTGGAGAACGGAGGAGGCGTGGCGGAGGTGGGAAGGCGATGGGTGACGGTGGTCTGCCATTTTCAATCGCGAAGGGAAAAGGGGGGATTGGAGAAAACTGATTTAGAGGGGGTAATATAAAAATAAATATATATTATATTATTATTTTCGTTTTATCTCCAAAGATGTTGACTTTTTATTCGAAATCGAATCGAGATCCAACGACTGTCGCCCTTAGCGTATTACCCCCGTTCCGAACACAATGGGATATGTTTCGTAAGCCAATTCAGCTGTTTCGATAGGTTTTTCTCAAAATCAAATTATAAATCAGTGTATATTCTATTTTAAACGTAGATTTCAATTTACCGGGGTCACATACTAACTCTAAAAATTCCCGAAAAATATTTTCTAGCTTTGTATTGACGATACGGTCCTAACAAAACTAATTTCATCGAATTCTGAGACCGTATGAAAAATGGCCAATTTCCAGTCGATTAAAATCAACTGAAACTGGTCAAACGCGTTTTCCTTTGCCCCGCTCACATATTGATTCGAAAAATTATGAAATTTGAAACCTAGCAATAACTTTACATACCGGACCCAACAAAACTGGTTTCGTCGAAATCCGAGGTCGTTTGCAAAATGTCCATTTTTAAGGGCCTGAATTCCATAGCGACTATTCAGAATTTTCATCTGGACATATCTTTTGATTCCCGCTACGAAATTTCGATTGGTCGGATTCGTTGGAAAGATATTATCAATTAGATCCCATTATTTTTTGTTTCACTAAAATCCGGATTGTTTTGCACCCGGTACATTCAATTGAAATTTGAAATCGAATTATCGAACTACCGCGCCATTTTCAATTCTATTTATAATTATATATAAATATTTATATTCTAACGACGACGCGTATAATATATACGTTCGAATTCTATTCAAAATAAACTCCTCGACAATATTATTTAAAATAATCTATTTTAAATATTCAAAATTCACTAAAATTGCCAAAATAAAAATTTTAAACTGGCCCAGATTTTCCGGGTTATTACAGACTGAATGAGTGGCGGCTAGGTAATTGGTAAATTAAGGTGAAGCGGCAAATGGTTAGTGGACTAGGCTGGGCCTATGTTTTGTAGATTTTAGAGTAATAAAAATATGTTTTATATTAAACAGGTCATGACGGTTTAGAAACGGGTTCACAGTCGAATCGGGCTAACCGTTTATTAAACGGGTCAGAGCTGGTTGAAAAGAATCGAGCCATTTATAAATGGGTCGGGTCGGGTTCGATTTTTTTCGTGTGGGTTACGAGTCGTGTTTCGGGTCGTGTTAGAAATTGATGGCCATAATTTTACCTAAGGATCGATATTCACATGCTAAGATAAACAAATTTGTATTCAAAGATTAGAAAAGAATTAGGAACGTACTCTCAAAGAAAAGGGGTAAGAAGTGAGAATCTTGTCTTCAGGTTCCTATGTTGCATCGTCACCATCTGCTCCTCATTGCACCTTCACTAACTTGATCTCTTTGTTGTGTAGTCACTTAACATCCGATCTAAGAATATGCATAGGAACTTTCCTAACTGATGCCTCATTCTCAACTTTAACATCCACAAGCATACTTGGCTCAACTACCTCTGCTGAATCATGTAGACATTTCCTCAAGTGGGAAGCATGGAACACATTGTGAACTCTCGTCGGCCTTTCTGGTAGTCTAACTCTATAGGCTATATGGCATATCCTCTCAAGAATGGGGAATGGTCCTACAAACCTTGGTGCCAACTTCCCTGCTGAGCAAAAGCGTACAACGTTTCTTAGAGGCGATACTATGATAAAGACCATATCTCCTAACTCAAATTCCAAGTTAATCCTCCTTCTATCAGCATATGACTTCTTCCTGTCCTAAGTTGATTTCATCCGTCTGCGAATAAGTTCTATCTTCTTAGAAGTCTCCCTAATCATCTCAGGCCGAAGCAGAAGTCTGTCCGTAGACTCTCACCAACATGTTGGCGATCTACGAGGTCGTCCATAAAGTTCCTCGAAGGGCGCCATCCCTATGCTTGACTTATAACTATTATTGTAGGAAAACTCAACCAATGGTAGATGCTCTCCAAAGTCCCTCTTAAGTCTATGATGCACAGTCTCAGTAAATCCTCAGAACCCTATTGACCCTCTCAGTCTATCCATCGATCTGAACATGGTAGGTTGTGCTCAATCGTAATTGTGTATCTAGTGCCTCTTGCAAACTCCTCCAAAACTCACTTATGGGGGGTCATGGTCACTCACTATACTGGAAGGTACCCTATGAAGACGAACGATCTCTCTAAGGTATACCGATGCTAGCCAAGTTGCTATCTTCTTTCTCTAGCCAAGGATAGAATGAGCGATCTTAGTAAGTCTGTCTACTATCACCTATATACTTGTGTTTCCCTTCCTTGATCTGTGCAGTCCATCAATAAAGTCTAAAGAGACGATCTCCCATTTCCACTGTGGGATATCCAAGGGATGAAGCGATCCTCTATTTTTCCTTTGTTCAGCATTAACTTGTTGGAAAATCAAACATCGTGCCACAAATTTGGCAACATCCTTCTTCGTGCCGCTCCAATGAACGTTTCGCTTCATGTCTCGATACATCTTGCCAAGGCCCGAATGGATAGTAGTTCGAGAGTGATGAGCCTCCTCAAGAACTAATCTCAATAAATCCCAAACTCTGGGAACGCACAATCTCCCATCTCGTCTTAGCCACCCTTTCTCATCCACAGAATATCTAGCTAGGTAATTAGAGGTCTCTCCTCTACTGAGACTATCCATGATGTCCACTAACTGTTGATCCTCTCGCTGTGTGGATCCAATATGCTCCATAAGATTAGGTTGCACCTCAAGCGATGCCAACAAACCGGGTGTAAAATCCGTAGATGGTCTAAAATCAAAGGTCAAGATAAACTCTAAGCTCTGCATCTCTATGAATAGAAGACTCAAGGTCATCCTTTTCCTACTCAACACGTCCGCAAACACATTACCTGAAGCGACCCGAACTTCCCCGGTCTCCGAAGAGATGAGAAAGAACGAATTACTGTGAGGACAAGACAAATCAGAACACAGACGGAAGAACATTTCATTGCTATTACAATAATTCCATCAGATACAAGAATATACAGAGTATAAATGAGTAAATTACATTCGATAAATATCAGAGATTACAATAAATTACATAGCAGCGGAAAATAATACAAAGCACAACTGAAGGTGATATACGAATACAGAGCTTTCCGAATATCATTCCAGCTGTAAACCAGGATCCTGTGAATATAAATCTGCAAAACCAAAACTACTAGCTGCCCGTGCGGAAAATAGGGGCACCCAGAGTTTAGGTTAAAACAATAAACTCCAGGTCAGTCATGTGACTGGTGTGAGAACTAAAACAGTTATTTAAAACTTTACTTTAAAAGAGAGTAATTCAAGGGACCACGCCATATAACACGGAACGGGTTTCCTCCCAAGAATACCAGTGCATAGAATAAACAGTGCAATGCTTTTTCGAAAAATGAAGCTATTATAAGACCCAGGTCCCTTCACACAATGCAACGCAAGCCGAAGGATAGGGTTTTACCTTATAACAGCCAAACATGCTTAGTACGTTTAAAACAAATCATTTGATACTATAATAAGTGTATAGTGTCAAAACAGTTTCAATCATAAATATAAATCATAGGCGGCATGAATGTCCCATACCACTATGTCGCCATACTAGTTCTACAATTAAAACCGCAATATCACGTATTGGAAATTGGATTCCGTCATGAGTCGAGGCAAGGGGCAAGCTCCTCTCTGCGCTCGAGACACTCTAGCAAATGTCTCAGGACTACACACTCTGGGCAATCCTGGATGCTTCAGGGCCGGTCCTCACTTACGTTAGAGGATTATTTATTCCTGAACACACGTTTCCCGGTCCTTACAAACCTATAATCGAGGCGCCTCGCATTCCAACAACCACATAGGTGAAAAGTATATAAATGTCAGGGCAGGTAAGTCACTGACACCACCATAGCTAGAAAGAAACGTCGTGCTCTCCCTGCAGTCCGTATCCCGTTTTTAACTCATACCGAGGTGTGAGTCTCGTGAATTCACGTTATACACAAAGCTGCCACGTAGGCCGTGCTTTGATCATCAACCACAAGATTTTGCTTTTCAACAGAAGCCTTGATCCATGCAACTCAGCATGCCACACAGGCAATTCATGCCATGCGATTGATATCTATCGATATATAACCTCTAAGCTCGTACGTCTCAGAGAAGGGCGTTAAGCAAGAGAATAAATTCTCCGCCGCCAAACAGATATATATTTAACAGAAATCAATCAACACAGAATAAAATCCAATGTCAGACACACAATCCATTTACAAGTCCGTTCTGGGTCTGAACGAAACCGGAGGCACTTTCCTCGCATATCCATCAATCTCCAGGTACGTCTGGACGACCACCAACTATTTCCGTCCTCTTGGGTGTACAGCCCAATCAGGATCATCAGTAATTATCCAAACGATGTGAAGACTTCCGGTCTTCGACCACCGTCTTCATCTTCAACTTATCGTCGAATCGGTTATTCAGAATGGGTATAAACCCGTACTTTCCGAACAACCCGCGTATATTAAAACGAATGTTACACAAACTCAACATAGGCCTCATTCCAATTCAGAATATTCTTTTATTCACCAAATCCCATTCTTAGGGAAAGGTTCCCATTAATTTTATCCAAGATAAATTCTTTAAAATTTATCCTTTATTCTTCCTTTGGATGTCATTTCAAACCCAATTATGGTTTTCCAAACTAGTCGAGATTAGCGAACCACACCAAAGTAATTATTTCTTTTATTTCCCAATCCCAACCTATTCATCCCATGAAGCAAAACTGGTAATACTCCATCTCTAACACCATGGTGTTATCGGTAAAATTAATTACCATTTCACGTTCAAATCTAATTAAAGATTTAACTATCGCTTTGGAGAAAAACTGGTGATACTCCATTCTCGCTCATTTTCCAAATTTGATAATTTAGATTATCAATTCACATTTCAATCTATTTGCAGATTCAATAAAACTCCTTTTACTGGGTTAAAGAACTAGTGTCATTTAAAACACAGTTCACGACAAACCCAAATCACATTTTATTTATTATCGGGTTAAAGAACTAGTGTTATTTAAAACACAGTTCACGATAAACCCATGAATCAATTTTATTTAAAACCCATTTCAAATCCAATTTATTTATTTGAAAATAAACGGTTTTAATTTTAGTTCAAAACTAGTTCATTTCGATAAAAATCCATTTTTATCTTTTCGAATATGGAGTTTTTCATCCCAATTTTTCCCAAATCATTTCTTATGGTTTTACACAAATTATTACTATTTTTAATAATTTCATCAAGGCCTGTACAGTCGATTTCCAACAATGGCCATCGAACTGCACTTACAGCGACCTTTTTCAAATTTGATTTGGACGTATCTCCAAATCCAACCGTTAGATTTCAAAATTCAAATATTCGTTAGAAAGCTCTTTTCGATACGAACCCAACGGTTCCGGTTTTAGGAGAATCCGACGGTCGGATCTCCCGTAATGCCTGTTCGAAGTTAATGGTCGAAATTCGCGAACTGCCGCGGCGCGGCGCGTTCTATTCAGGCCATTATATTATATATATAATATATATATATATCATCGATTTCTATTTAAAACGAATTTTATAAATAGTTTCCATCACCAAGCATCGGTTCGGATCGGTCTAGGCGGATCGGATCGGTTGGAGACATCCCGCCTTCACCAATTCAACACGTTTCAAAAACAATTTCAACTTCCATTTCAATTCAAAGCAAAATTGAATTCTTCTTTATAAATTCGTTTTAAAATTCATTTCTATTCAATTCAAATTTCAATTCAATTTGAATTCATTTCAATTCGCTTTCAATTCAATTTGAATTCGTTTTCAATTCAATTCAATTTCAAAGTCGTTTTCTATTCGATTCAATTCAAATTGGTTTTCTATTCGATTCAATTCAAATTGGTTTTCTATTCGATTCAATTCAAATTGGTTTTCTATTCGACTTAAATCAAATTCATTTCCTAATCAATTTAAATCAAATTCGTTTTCTATTCCATTTGAATTCAATTTGTTTTCTATTCAATTCATTTCGAAATCGTTTTATATTCAATTCATTTCGAAATCGTTTTATATTCAATTCATTTCGAAATCGTTTTATATTCAATTCATTTCGAAATAGTTTTATATTCAATTCATTTCGAAATCGTTTTATATTCAATTCATTTCGAAATCGTTTTATATTCAATTCAATTTGAAATCGTTTTATATTCAATTCATTTCGAAATCGTTTTATATTCAATTCATTTCGAAATCGTTTTATATTCAATTCATTTCGAAATCGTTTTATATTCAATTCGTTTCGAAATCGTTTTATATTCAATTCATTTCGAAATCGTTTTATATTCTATTCATTTCAAAATATTCGATTTTGAAATCGCTTTTCAATATTCATTTCGAAATGAATAAAATCGATATAAATATCGTTCACGTCAAAATGGCGTCAATCTAATCAACACGGCTTTATATTCAACAAATGGATCTATATTTCTTTCAATACACGACTCTATATCTTTGTCAACACACGACTAATCTTAGCGAATGAATACTGTCCACGTGTGACTATTTTTGTTATTTAATATATTTTATGAAAATTAAGGTATCCATCGTTTGATTTAAAATTAGACTCCAACCGTAAACTAGTAAGAGAACAATTCCCTGAATATTAACCCCGAAGGCTGAAACCAACATCAGATCAATATCCAGGAGACCACTCATCTCATCTATTTTCCAGTTGATTTATAATTCTATATATGATAAAGATGTAAATTTTATTATTAAAATATTTCTTTCAACACATGACTAATCTCAACGGATGAGTACGGTCAACACATGAACCTTTATTTTATAGTGATAAAGATATAAATTTTATTGTTAAAATATTTCGTTCAACACATGACTAATCTCAACGGATGAGTACAGTCAACACATGAACCTTTATTTTATAATATTCTTTATCTTCTAAATTGGAATGAGGCCCAATCAATCACCATATAATATTAATTATATGGATTTTCATACATCACACGTATATAATAGCATTGAAAAATAATCAACCATCAACCAAAGTGCACTACACTGTATAAGCATCAAATATAGATACCTAACGCTTATAACAGCCTGTCAATCAATCGATCAACATATTTAATCAATCAGGATGAGTGAACTTCAAATTTCATCCCAACACCCGTGTGGGGTTTCAAACAATCAAACACAGATTTTATTTGTGCAGTTGGGCGATGTGTAAAATTTATTGTCCCAATCAATGTCAGTCAAATCAGTGTACATAAACAAACCGTCCGGTTTGTAAATGAATATTTATTTATTCACATTCACGTTAAAAATTATATTTTTAACGATAAAATATTTTATTCAACCAATGAATATTTTATTCAGTTCATTTATTCAATAAAATGATGTTTTTATTTTTCTAACTTATTTTAGAAAATTTCGGCGGCATAACGGCACGATACTAGAAACGGGACGAGGCCTAGCCTTATCCCAGGTCTAGTGAAGGCCCATGCCATTCACAAATCAATCAAATCAATTTCATTTCACCAAACAATTCAATTCAACCCAAACAATCTAACTAACAACAGTCAACAAACAAGTCCATGGTCTGTGGACGATTGTGTCGGGTGCTACTAAACACCGTCTGCATCCTAGTATATATATATATATATATATATATATATATATATAACTAGAAAATGAAATTGAAAGGTGAGAAATTCTCACCAAAGCTAATCCAACTCCACGGCACTTCTTTTATAGAAATCTTCGTCGTACTCGCCCTTTTTGTCGCTTTCGTTGCCCGCAGCCACTATATATATAAAAATCACATTTTTATATTGCTATTCAATATATAAAAATCTAATTTTTACTTCGCTATTCTATATATAAAAATCTAATTTTTACTATGTTATTCTATATATAAAAATCTAATTTTTACTTCGCTATTCTATATATAAAAATCGAATTTTTACTATGTTATTCAATATATAAAAATCGAATTTTTCTTTAAATAAAAATCGAATCTTTTCTCTAAATAAAAATCCAAACTTTTCTTCCTTAAAAATCAAAGTATTTCTACAAATTAAAAATCAATTTTCCTATAACTTTCTAAATAAAACTGATTTTTATCTTTTCAAACTTTATACTCATCTCCTACAAATCAACCTTATTAAATTTGTAAATTAAAATAATTACCAGATCATCCCGTTTCAGAAACTGTTATCGTTCCCTTCATTGATTAACATCACTGTTGCAGTGTTGCTTTATGGAATTGATCGAGCCCAAAAGATTCACTCCAAAACCCTCCAGTCGCATGTCGTACGAGGCCCTAGCTGCCGATCAGCCTCCGCCACGTGCGGCGCCTCCGCACGCTTCACCAACTTCGACGGGTCTCAGGGTTTGGAAATAGGAGGGCGCGGTGGTTTTTGTAGCGTTGACCAGGGGGGTGCGATGGAGGACAGGTGACGTGATGGGGGGGAAAGGATTGCGCTCTGGCGCGAGAGGGGGGGTTCGGAGGTGGCGCCCTCCTTTGAGGCGGCGGCGGCGATCATCGGGGGGGGGGGGGGGCGGTGGGTTTCACCCCCGTCTTCCTCTTTCTTTTTACTTTTTTTTTGTTTTCTGAATTTTGATCTGTAACGAGGGGGCCAGAGAGGATGTAGGAGAGAAAGGGGGTTTTTAATTTTTAATTTATTTAATTATTTTATTTTCACCAAAAAGCAACTTTTATTTTCTACCTCAAAACGAGGCCCACCGCCTGTCGTCCATAGCGTTTTACCCCCATTCCGAACACAATGGGATATGTATCGCAAGCTGAATTGATCGTTACAATCAATTTCCGTTGAATTTACATTTAAATCTATATTTCTATTTTAAACATACATTTCAATTTACCAGGGTCACATACGAACTCTATAAATTGCAGAAAAATATTTTCTAGCTTCGTATTGACGATACGGTCCTAACAAAACTAGTTTCGTCGAATTCTGAGACCGTTGGAAAAATGGCCATTTTCCAGTCGATTAAAATCAACTGAAACTGGTCAAACGCGTTTTCCTTTGCCACGCTCACATATTGATTCGAAAAATTATGAAATTTGGAATCTAGCTATAATTTGACATCACGGATCCAACAAAAGTGGTTTCGTTGAAATCCGAGGTCGTTTGCAAAATGTCCATTTTTAAGGGCCTGAATTCCATAGCGACTATTCAGAATTTTCAACTGGACATATCTTTTGATTCCCGCTATGAAATCTTGATTTTTCGGATTCGTTGGAAAGATATTCCCAATTAGACCCTAATGTTTTTGGTTTCACTAAAATCCGGATTGTTTTGCACCCGGTACATTCAATTGAAGTTTGAAATCGAATTATCGAACTACCGCGCCATTTTCAATTCTATTTATAATTATATATAATTATTTATATTCTAACGACGGCGTATATAATATATACATCGAATTTCAATTCAAAATAAATTTCTCGTCGATTTTATTTAAAATAATTCATTTTAAATATTCAAAATTCATTAAAATTGCCAAAATAAAAATTTTAAACTGGCCCAGATTTTCGGGTTGTTACAATCTCCCCCACTTAAAACTTTTCATCCCCGAAAAGGAACAAAGTCGAAGGTGGTTTGATTAATCAACTCTACGTTCGATCTGGCTTTCATTCTCCAACTTTTCAGTTTCTGAGAATTTTCAAATTTTCAAAAATTTGGCTAACACCCTAAATTTTCGAAAAAATTCGCCATAACCTCCCCTGCACCGGGAGCCACGGGAAAATCCCGAAATTGCCATATAGGCCTTCTGATCTCAAAAAGAAAAAGAAAAAGCCAAGCGGCTAGCCAATAGGCTCATAAAATCATCATCACCCAAACAAAACAGTAAATTATAGTAAACATGTACCTATTTGTCGGGCAAACAAATTTTATTCTTCGGCTCTAGCCTCCTTGCTATGACCTGTTCAATGTAAGCACATGTATATGCAAGAAAATGCGACCAATTTTCAATACAATTCAATATTCGGTTCAATTAGGCTAAATGGTTCAAAATTATCAAACAAATAAACAAACAACACAAACATCAATCAATTAGTGAATTAGAGTTTCAAATTCATAATTTGATACATATACAAAAATCTTGTTTTTGATGCCAATTCACAACAATGTGTTCTAGCTATATAAGTTTTGGTTCTCACACCAGTCTAATGGAAATATATAGAAAATCACACCTTCGAAACTCGAACACACACTACTGATGCTATATAGTCATCAGTAAAATCATCTCCGGGCGACTAGAGCGTGACTCTATATCTATCTAATATATTAAAACTTCGAATATACGTTCATGACGCGTATATGCAAAATCTTTATATATTGGATCGTCCAAATTCAAAATAAATAAATAATCAAATACGTATAAAACGATTTAAATTCTCAAAACACTATTGTTTTCATTTTAAAATATACTCTTCACACACGTTCTAGGATACTACTGATCCTATCTCTAACGAGTCATTCTAATTGGATATTACTAACCCAATATCTGATGAATTCTTTCGTATGGTTCTGATGTGTCTTGTTCTCGAGCTCTGTAAACCAAAGCTCTGATACCAAATGAAGCGACCCGAACTTCCCCGGTCTCCGAAGAGATGAGAAAGAACGAATTACTGTGAGGACAAGACAAATCAGAACACAGACGGAAGAACATTTCATTGCTATTACAATAATTCCATCAGATACAAGAATATACAGAG
This sequence comes from Allium sativum, assembly GCA_030737875.1. NCBI lineage: Eukaryota > Viridiplantae > Streptophyta > Magnoliopsida > Asparagales > Amaryllidaceae > Allium > Allium sativum. The sequence continues at coordinate 388,234,654 of CM060912.1, read as the reverse complement.
TATAAATGAGTAAATTACATTCGATAAATATCAGAGATTACAATAAATTACATAGCAGCGGAAAATAATACAAAGCACAACTGAAGGTGATATACGAATACAGAGCTTTCCGAATATCATTCCAGCTGTAAACCAGGATCCTGTGAATATAAATCTGCAAAACCAAAACTACTAGCTGCCCGTGCGGAAAATAGGGGCACCCAGAGTTTAGGTTAAAACAATAAACTCCAGGTCAGTCATGTGACTGGTGTGAGAACTAAAACAGTTATTTAAAACTTTACTTTAAAAGAGAGTAATTCAAGGGACCACGCCATATAACACGGAACGGGTTTCCTCCCAAGAATACCAGTGCATAGAATAAACAGTGCAATGCTTTTTCGAAAAATGAAGCTATTATAAGACCCAGGTCCCTTCACACAATGCAACGCAAGCCGAAGGATAGGGTTTTACCTTATAACAGCCAAACATGCTTAGTACGTTTAAAACAAATCATTTGATACTATAATAAGTGTATAGTGTCAAAACAGTTTCAATCATAAATATAAATCATAGGCGGCATGAATGTCCCATACCACTATGTCGCCATACTAGTTCTACAATTAAAACCGCAATATCACGTATTGGAAACTGGATTCCGTCATGAGTCGAGGCAAGGGGCAAGCTCCTCTCCGCGCTCGAGACACTCTAGCAAATGTCTCAGGACTACACACTCTGGGCAATCCTGGATGTTTCAGGGCCGGTCCTCACTTACGTTAGAGGATTATTTATTCCTGAACACACGTTTCCCGGTCCTTACAGACCTATAATCGAGGCGCCTCGCATTCCAACAACCACATAGGTGAAAAGTATATAAATGTCAGGGCTGGTAAGTCACTGACACCACCATAGCTAGAAAGAAACGTCATGCTCTCCCTGCAGTCTGTATCCCGTTTTTAACTCATACCGAGGTGTGAGGCTCGCGAATAAGTGATTGAATTTGATATTGCGTACGGATGGCTTATGTATATAGTACGGGCTTTTTAAACAATTCATGCTATGTTGTTGATTTGTGGAAAATTTGAGAATTGAATCCTTGAATTGTTTGAGGTAGAGTGAATGATTGGTTAAGTGTTAACCCGAGGCTGTTGAGCATAAGGTGATGCTTAATGAATTGTTTATCATCCTTATACGATAAGAGGGTTTGAACTTAATCAAAACATGAGATTTGTATTCTAGTAGTATTATACTTTTAAGTATCAATGTTTGATTGTTCCTTTGGTTACTCGTGTTGCAATTTCGAGGACGAAATATTTTAAGTGGGGGAGAATGTAAAGACCCGAAAAATCGAACACTTAATCTTCGAATATTGTAACAATTTGTAATATTGTTAAATGTTATAAATGTTATTTTATAACCTTGTAAAATATCATTTAACAAGTAATTAATGATACTAGACTCATTTTAGAAAAATGCTTTCAAAAATATATTTTTGGTAAAATATTGATAAAATGACCGAAAATCATTTTATTGATAAATGGCTATTTTCTCAATAAAAGTTATTGAAAATTTTAGTGGATGTCTAATTATTCATTAGGAAAGTAATTAGTAAATAAAATTATTTTTCATATTTATGGTTAACTATTTTGATGATGTCATCATTTTAAAAAATGAGCATTTGAGGAAAGTTTTGTATTTTGGGTATTTAAATATTCAAATAAGTGATTTATAATTTAAGTATGCTTGTTTTAATTGTTTAAATAAGTTAATGAATTTATTTCCAAGTTTTGTTTACTTGAATAAATCATTTGATAAAGAACCAAAAATATGATCGAGATTCAACTTCCAGATTCGCATCCTATCGTTGAATAGAAGTTGTTTCACATCGTTGCAACGTTGTATGATATATATGCACATACATGCTTATACACATAAATGAATGCATAATTAATCACATCAAAGGTTTATAAAATATCCTAAGTGTATGCATATAAGCTTCTTATATGTATACAAATGAATGCTTACTTAAAGTCTTTGAAAAAAAGCAAACTTACCATCTCTTACACACCTTTCACTTCTCTTACACACCTTTCACTTCTTTCATGAGTACGTTTAGGGTTTTAAGGGCATTTTGGTCTTTTCCCATCCACCTTCTTTTTCCTATATAAGGAGGGGTATACCTCCTTCTTTCTTACACAAAATTCCTAAGCAAAAGTGAAGCTTTTAATGGCTTATCTTCATCTTCTTCCTCTTCCTTACTAACTTTCTCAAAGTACACTCAAATGAACTTCAAATCAAGCCAAACTTTGAGTGAAGCCTTCCTACACCATTACAAGATCTTCTAGCTAGTTAGAAATTGAAAAATCGAAGAACCTCTCCATTCTCTATTTTAGGCCGTGAGCTATATACAAGAAGGAAGCAAGGAAAAGCAAGGAAAGGAAGGAAAGAAAGGAGGTTGCTAGTTTGGATCATGGTTCTTATTCATGGAGCTAGGATTTGGTAAGGATTAAGGTGAGTTTACTCACTATTTAGGACAACAAACATAAACCCTTTTGCATGTTTTTAACTATGCTTAAAGTTGCTTGAATGTTGGTAACTTATGTTAAAAATGTTGTCTTGATTCTTACTTTAAAAGTAAGAGACATATGTGATCCATGTTAATGGATTGGAATGGACTTGAATGGACTTGGAATTGGACTTGAATTGACTTGTATAACAAGTGGAATGGACTTGAAACAAAGCACATAAGGATTAGTAGGGAATTGACATATTGTGGACTTGAACTTGAAAGTGCACTTATAGCGATAGTCGCTATATATGCAGTTTTAATTGTTGTGTTTTCAATACATTGTATGGAACTTTGTAATGACGTCCTTAGTGATTTCTTATCATATTAAAATGGTTGTTTAACTTGTATGTTAAATTGAAGCAAGTTTGAAAGTGTGTGAAGCTAGAATAGTGATATGAGTGCACTTCCTAATTACTTGTTTATTGAATATCATGTTTACTGTGCTTAATTCTAATAATCCGACGAGTAGGCTTATCTATCTGTGAGTGTCAAGAATGGGGTGTCTAGGCAAGGGGTGATATGCAACCAGTGCTCTAACTTACCTGGCCTCACTCTTGACCGAGGGATAGTTAAGTTGATAATGTCGGAAACGAGTTAAGTGCACGAAGTGTGATTTCTATAAGCATAAAATGGTTTTGGGTTTGTCATGACAATGTGTTAATTACATTAGACTTTAACCCTCTCAGATTATATCATGGAAGTAAATATAATTGAATCTTTAAACAAACATTTAAAGATAAATTATAAAGGATTGTTTTGGGTTTGTTGTAAACATTGTTTTAGCAACACTTGTTTTAAACCCTTGGAATGTAGTTAAACTGGAATATACGGTTTAATGGTTTTGAATATACTTAGATCTTTAATAATTTATTTTAAAGATAGAAACAAGTATAGAAATCTTTCAGAATAAAGATATTGAATAAGATGTTTAACTTATAAAAGAGAAGAGGTTCTTTATTAAACAATGGTTTTAACCTCTTTGATTATATTTTAAGAAAAATCTCATAAATTGATTATGATTATACTTATACCGGAGGGATAAGTATATGAATACGTTTTGTAGTATTGAAGTTATAGAGGGAATCTTAGAAGTGAATTATGGATATACTTATACCGGAGGGATAAGTATATGAATACGATTTTAAGTATTCAAGACTATAAAGGGATAGTGAATTAGTAGAATATATACATATACACCTTTTATGTGTATAAGTTGAATATATACGCAAGTATATAAAGGAATATTAATCGAGTATGAGTTATTGATTAATAAGCAAAGTCTTGTTAGACAAATGAAGTTTTATTAGATAAAAGAAGTTTACTAATAAAGGAATATTAATCGAGTATGAGTTATTGATTGATAAGGAAGTCTAGTTAGACAAATGAAGTTTTATCAGTTAAAAGAAGTTATACTAATAAAGGAATATTAATCGAGTATGAGTTATTGATTAATAAGCAAAGTCGTATTTGACAAATGAAGTTTTATTAGATAAAAGGAGTTTTACTAATAACAGAAGTTTTAATTAATGAAAGGTTAATTAAATGGGAATGGGATTAGAAGCCGTTTATATTAGTTAACCGTGCTTCAACTGTTTATCATGCTATGTGACTTGATAGTGATTTGATTGTTTAACACACTTTGTAACCTTGATAGTACCTTGGATGTTTATTCAATTGTTATGGAAATTAAGCGAGGCTGTTTTCCATATACAATCGTCTATTGTGTGAATTGTAGTCAGTTAATTGACTATAGAACTTGACCTTAAATCTAGCGACTAGTTTTGAGGAGACCGGGATTGGTAAGTGTTCTACTTATCGAAAACCACTTCAAAACTAGTATACGGGTTCTATGTTTTGGAAGCGGCTGGGAAGTGAAGGCTATGTGGTGATTCGAGATCTATTGAGATGCTCGAACACATATAGTGATTATAAGGTCTATGAAAGAATCTATGTGTGATTCCAAGATCTGTTGATGTATTGGAATCCATGTGTGATTCCGAGATCTATGAAGAAATCTATGTGTGATTCCAAGATCTATTGAGCTGTGGGATTCCAACTGGGAATTCTTGTTCTGTTCGAGTGGTGAAGATTCATGTGAACGATGCTGAACGAAACCTCGACATCGGAAATGGCTAAAAACAGAGTAGGAGCACAATCTGGGGTTTTGCTAACCTACGGCAGGATATATTGACTCCATATCTAGTGTATGCTTATTATCGAATCGTTGCGGGAGCTCTTTGAAGTTGCGCACGGGAGTTGGGTATATTTGGTTCCACGTGGTGCACTCCGGTGTTTTCGTGCGTGGGCCAGTTGTGTTTACCTTATGGTATATTTCATCTAGAGATATACGACGCTCGGAGGTACTTTCTGACCCTTGTGCATAGAGTTCAGATCTATATTGAGAGATCTCCGACGGAAAATCCAATATGCGAACGTGTCTTATCGGTTTTGTTTGTACACTTAATAGTTGTTGAATGTAACCAATGTAACCATTCCTTCTATGTGAATTTATTTATATTCTACACCCTAGACATTATTTATAATACAACTATACTTCTCATAATAAATGGTTGGTTTCAATTGAGGGGAAAACCGGAGCGGTAATCTGCACAGTTCCCTCAGTGTTATTACATGCAATATGTATCTTGAGTTTCTCATACCAGACTGATGTCTGACGCTTAGTTTCTGTTTTCCCTAAAACCCTCACGTACTCCTTCGAGTAGACTGAGTATAGCAGGTTTTACTTTGGATGCTTTGGAGCTTCTGGAAGAGAGTTGGAGTTCAACTTACCGTACTTTTTATATCCGCTGCATTATATGTTGTACATCAACAGTTATGAGGACATGTTGTTATGACTGTTCAAGCTGATGATAGGTTGGTCTTCTCTGATAGTTGTAAACATACAGTTTATTTTGTAAAGATCATTCTTTATATTATATGTTATCGTTCCGTTGTGAGATTCTGATATTGTGTCCTCTTCTTCCTTAGTCTATTTTCTTTTTATTTTATTTCACCCTAACTTTTCGTCTTTCCGACACTTGGGTGCTCGGCACGTGAATACCATGGATGTATTAGTGTCGACATTCGAGGGTCGAAAAGTCGGGTCGTTACATGTGAGGCTCGCGAATTCACGTTATACACAAAGCTGCCACGTAGGTCGTGCTTTGATCATCAACCACAAGACTTTGCTTTTCAACAGAAGCCTTGATCCATGCAACTCAGCATGCCACACAGGCAATTCATGCCATGCGATTGATATCTATCGATATATAACCTCTAAGCTCGTACGTCTCAGAGAAGGGCGTTAAGCAAGAGAATAAATTCTCCGCCGCCAAACAGATATATATTTAACAGAAATCAATCAACACAGAATAAAATCCAATGTCAGACACACAATCCATTTACAAGTCCGTTCTGGGTCTGAACGAAACCGGAGGCACTTTCCTCGCATATCCATCGATCTCCAGGTACGTCTGGACGACCACCAACTATTTCCGTCCTCTTGGGTGTACAGCCCAATCAGGATCATCAGTAATTATCCAAACGATGTGAAGACTTCCGGTCTTCGACCACCGTCTTCATCTTCGACTTATCGTCGAATCGGTTATTCAGAATGGGTATAAACCCGTACTTTCCGAACAACCCGCGTATATTAAAAACGAATGTTACACAAACTCAACATACGCCTCATTCCAATTCAGAATATTCTTTTATTCACCAAATCCCATTCTTAGGGAAAGGTTCCCATTAATTTTATCCAAGATAAATTCTTTAAAATTTATCCTTTATTCTTCCTTTGGATGCCATTTCAAACCCAATTATGGTTTTCCAAACTAGTCGAGATTAGCGAACCACAGCGAAGTAATTATTTCTTTTATTTCCCAATCCCAACCTATTTATCCCATGAAGCAAAACTGGTAATACTCCATCTCTAACACCATGGTGTTATCGGTAAAATTAATTACCATTTCACGTTCAAATCTAATTAAAGATTTAACTATCGCTTTGGAGAAAAACTGGTGATACTCCATTCTTGCTCATTTTCCAAATTTGATAATTTAGATTATCAATTCACATTTCAATCTACTTGCAGATTCAATAAAACTCCTTTTACTGGGTTAAAGAACTAGTGTCATTTAAAACACAGTTCACGACAAACCCAAATCACATTTTATTTATTATCGGGTTAAAGAACTAGTTTTATTTAAAACATAGTTCATGATAAACCCATGAATAAATTTTATTTAAAACCCATTTCAAATCCAATTTATTTATTTGAAAATAAACGGTTTTAATTTTAGTTCAAAACTAGTTCATTTCGATAAAAATCTATTTTTATCTTTTCGAATTTGGAGTTTTTCATCCTAATTTTTCCCAAATCATTTCTTATAGTTTTACACAAATTATTACTATTTTTAATAATTTCATCAAGGCCCGTACATTCGATTTCCAACAATGGCCATCGAACTACACTTACAGCGACCTTTTTCAAATTTGATTTGGACGTATCTCCAAATCCAACCGTTAGATTTCAAATTTCAAATATTTGTTAGAAAGCTCTTTTCGATACGAACCCAACGGTTCCGGTTTTAGGAGAATCCGACGGTCGGATCTCCCGTAATGCCCGTTCGAAGTTAATGGTCGAAATTCGCGAACTACCGCGGCGCGGCGCGTTCTATTCAGGCCATTATATTATATATATAATATATATATCGTCGATTTCTATTTAAAACGAATTTTATAAATAGTTTTTAAATTCATTTCAAAAACAATTTCAACTTCCATTTCAATTCAAAGCAAAATTGAATTCTTCTTTATAAATTCGTTTTAAAATTCATTTCTATTCAATTCAAATTTCAATTCAATTTGAATTCATTTCAATTTGCTTTCAATTCAATTTGAATTCGTTTTCAATTCAATTCAATATCAAAGTCGTTTTCTATTCGATTCAATTCAAATTTGTTTTCTATTCGATTCAATTCAAATTGGTTTTCTATTTGACTTAAATCAAATTTGTTTCCAAATCAATTTAAATCAAATTCGTTTTCTATTTCATTTGAATTCAATTTGTTTTCTATTCAATTTAATTCGAAATCGTTTTATATTCAATTCATTTCGAAATCGTTTTATATTCAATTCATTTCGAAATCGTTTTATATTCAATTCATTTCGAAATCGTTTTATATTCAATTCATTTCGAAATCGTTTTATATTCAATTCATTTCGAAATCGTTTTATATTCAATTCATTTCGAAATCGTTTTATATTCAATTCATTTCGAAATCGTTTTATATTCAATTCATTTCGAAATCGTTTTATATTCAATTCATTTCAAAATATTCGATTTCGAAATCACTTTTCAATATTCATTTCGAAATGAATAAAATCGATATAAATATCGTTCACGTCAAAATGGCGTCAATCTAATCAACACGGCTTTATATTCAACAAATGGATCTATATTTCTTTCAATACACGACTCTATATCTTTGTCAACACACGACTAATCTCAGCGAATGAGTACTCTCCACGTGTGACTATTTTTGTTATTTAATATATTTTATGAAAATTAAGGTATCCATCGTTTGATTTAAAATTAGACTCCAACCGTAAACTAGTAAGAGAACAATTCCCTGAATATTAACCCCGAAGGCCGAAACCAACATCAGATCAATATCCAGGAGACCACTCATCTCATCTATTTTCCAGTTGATTTCTAATTCTATATATGATAAAGATGTAAATTTTATTATTAAAATATTTCGTTCAACACATGACTAATCTCAACGGATGAGTACGGTCAACACATGAACCTTTAATTTATAGTGATAAAGATATAAATTTTATTGTTAAAATATTTCGTTCAACACATGACTAATCTCAACGGATGAGTACAGTCAACACATGAACCTTTATTTTATAATATTCTTTATCTTCTAAATTGGAATGAGGCCCAATCAATCACCATATAATATTAATTATATGGATTTTCATACATCACACGTATATAATAGCATTGAAAAATAATCAACCATCAACCAAAGTGCACTACACTGTATAAGCATCAAATATAGATATCTAACGCTTATAACAGCCTGTCAATCAATCGATCGACATATTTAATCAATCAGGATGAGTGAACTTCAAATTTCATTCCAACACCCGTGTGGGGTTTCAAACAATCAAACACAGATTTTATTTGTGCAGTTGGGCGATGTGTAAAATTTATCGTCCCAATCAATGTCAGTCAAATCAGTGTACATAAACAAACCGTCCGGTTTGTAAATGAATATTTATTTATTCACATTCATGTTAAAAAATATATTTTTAACGATAAAATATTTTATTCAACCAATGAATATTTTATTCAGTTCATTTATTCAATAAAATGATGTTTTTATTTTTCTAACTTATTTTAGAAAATTTTGGCGGCATAATGACACGATACTAGAAACGGGACGAGGCCTAGCCTTATCCCCGGTCTAGTGAAGGCCCACGCCATTCACACATCAATCAAATCAATTTCATTTCACCAAACAATTCAATTCAACCCAAACAATCTAACTAACAACAGTCAACAAACAAGTCCATGGTCTGTGGACGATTGTGTCGGGTGCTACTAAACACCGTCTGCATCCTAGTATATATATATATATATAACTAGAAAATGAAAATGAAATTGAAAGGTGAGAAATTCTCACCAAAGCTAATACAACTCCACGACACTTCTTTTATAGAAATCTTCGTCGTACTCGCCCTTTTTGTCGCTTTCGTTGCCCGTAGCCACTATATATATAAAAATCACATTTTTATATTGCTATTCAATATATAAAAATCTAATTTTTACTTCGCTATTCTATATATAAAAATCTAATTTTTACTATGTTATTCTATATATAAAAAACTAATTTTTACTTCGCTATTCTATATATAAAAATCGAATTTTTACTATGTTATTCAATATATAAAAATCGAAATTTTCTTTAAATAAAAATCGAATCTTTTCTCTAAATAAAAATCCAAACTTTTATTCCTTAAAAATCAAAGTATTTCTATAAATTAAAAATCAATTTTCCTATAACTTTCTAAATAAAACTGATTTTTATCTTTTCAAACTTTATACTCATCTCCTACAAATCAACCTTATTAAATTTGTAAATTAAAATAATTACCAGATCATCCCGTTTTAGAAACTGTTATCGTTCCCTTCATTGATTAACATTACTGTTGCAGTGTTGCTTTCTGGAATTGATCGAGCCCAAAAGCTTCACTCCAAAACCCTCCAGTCGCACGTCGTACGAGGCCCTAGCTGCCGATCAGCCTCCGCCACGCGCGGCGCCTCCGCACGCTTCACCAACTTCGACGGGTCTCAGGGTTTGGAAATAGGAGGGCGCGGTGGTTTTTGTAGCGTTGACCAAGGGGTGCGAAGGAGGACAGGTGACGCGATGGGGGGGGGAAGGATCGCGCTCTGGCGCGAGAGGGGGGGTTTCGGAGGTGGCGCCCTCCTTTGAGGCGGCGGCGGCGATCATCGGGGGGGCGGCGGCGGGTTCCCCCCCCCCCGACTTCCTCTTTTTTTCTGAATTTTGATCTGTAACGGTGGGGGGGGGGGGGGGCAGAGAGGATGTAGGAGAGAAAGGGGATTTTTAATTTTTAATTTATTTAATTATTTTATTTTCACCAAAAAGCAACTTTTATTTTCGACCTCAAAACGAGGCCCACCGCCTGTTGTCCATAGCGTTTTACCCCCATTCCAAACACAATGGGATATGTATCGCAAGCTGAATTGATCGTTACAATCAGTTTCCGTTGAATTTACATTTAAATCTATATATTCTACTTTAAACATACATTTCAATTTACCAGGGTCACATACGAACTCTATAAATTGCAGAAAAATATTTTCTAGCTTCGTATTGATGATACGGTCCTAACCAAACTAGTTTCGTCGAATTCTGAGACCGTTGGAAAAATGGCCATTTTCCAGTCGATTAAAATCAACTGAAACTGGTCAAATGCGTTTTCCTTTGCCACGCTCACATATTGATTCGAAAAATTATGAAATTTGGAATCTAGCTATAATTTGACATCACGGATCCAACAAAAGTGGTTTCGTTGAAATCTGAGGTCGTTTGCAAAATGTCCATTTTTAAGGGCCTGAATTCCATAGCGACTATTCAGAATTTTCAACTGGACATATCTTTTGATTCTCCCTATGAAATCTTGATTTTTCGGATTCGTTGGAAAGATATTCCCAATTAGACCCTAATGTTTTTGGTTTCACTAAAATCCGGATTGTTTTGCACCCGGTACATTCAATTGAAGTTTGAAATCGAATTATCGAACTACCGCGCCATTTTCAATTCTATTTATAATTATATATAATTATTTATATTCTAACGACGGCGTATATAATATATACGTCGAATTTCAATTCAAAATAAATTTCTCATCAATTTTATTTAAAATAATTCATTTTAAATATTCAAAATTCATTAAAATTGCCAAAATGAAAATTTTAAACTGGCCCAGATTTTCGGGTTGTTACATTACCCTTGCCTGGGGTATAAGTTATCTCAAAATCGTAGGACGTAAGGAACTCCATCCATCGTTGCTGCCTTAAATTGAGATCCTTCTGTGAGAATAAAAATTTGAGCGACTTGTGATCCGTTTATAGCTCAAACCTCTATCCAAGTAGAAAGTGTCGCCTTGACTTAAGTGCGAACATTATTGCAGCCAACTCTAAATCGTGGGTGGGGTAGTTCTTCTCATGAACTCTTATTTGCCTACTTCAATAGCAGACTACCCTACCTTCTTGCATCTACACGGAACCTAATCCCATGCCACAAGCATCCGTGTAGACCATAAACACTTTGCTACCATCAGGAAGAATCATAAGAAGAGCTGACGTCAAAGCCCTCTTTAACCTTTGGAATGCATCCTTGCAATCAATGCTCCAAGCGAAAGCCGAATTATTCTTCATCGAACGGGTGAGCGGATCTAATATCTAAGCAAAGTCCTTAATTAACTTTCTGTAGTAACCCTTCAATCACAAGAAACTACTAACCTTTGTCACATTCTTAGGGGCTTTCTAAGCTTAAACTATGACAACTTTAGCGGGGTCCACCTCTATTCCATCCTTGGAGACTGCATGCCCTAGGAAACTTACTTCCTTTCTCCAGAAATGACACTTAGAAACCTTAGCCTTAAGAAGATGCGATCTAAGACTGCTGAGAACCTCCTCTAAGTGATTAGCATGCTCTTCCTCGCTCCTCGAGAAAACAAGAATATCGTCCATAAAAACCATCACGAACTTGTTCAAATACTCCTTTAAACACCCAACTCATTAAATCCACGAAGTAAAGGGTGCATTGGTCAACCCAAAAGGTGACTAACCACTCAAAGAAACGGTCTGGAGTCCTGAAAGTCATTATGTGAATACTATCATTTTCTACCCTAAGATGATGAAATCCCATGGCTTGGTCCAATTGTGAGAAAATCGAAGTGTCTACTAGTTGGTTAAACAAATCATCAATCCTCCGATGTGGGTGCCTATTCTTCTTGGGGATCTTATTCAACTCCCTATAGTCCACGCATAGATGTAGAGGACATCTTCCTTGGTTGCAAAGATGACTGGAGCTCCCCACTAAGAAATGCTCCGTCTAATGAATCCCTTCTCAGATAACTCACATACTTGCTTGTTGAGATCCTTCCTATCTCTAAGAGCCATGCAACGCACTGGTAAAGCGACTGCCTTCACATTCCCCACCAAGTAAACCCAGAAATCTATCTCTCACCTCGTAGGTAATCCTCTAACCTCATAAAATACATTCGGATAATCCCTGACTATGAGTACTGATTGAAGATCATCAATGAAAACATCAAGAGAATCTAAGAAACTGAACACGACTGACCCTCATAGGTCACTAGAAATCACAATAGTTCTAACATGGCATGTCAGAAGCCTAAAATCCCTCCTCTCACAATCTGGAATGACACCATACATGGCTATCCAATCCATTCCTAGAGTTATTCCATAACCCATAAAGTCGATAACATATGCATGACATTCAAATTCAATGCCTATAAAAGAAATTCTCAAACCTCTACATATCATAGACAAATAAGTCATAGCACCTATGAGGTTTGAGACCACAATAGGATCAAAAAGAATATTAGTGTCTAGGTGCAGACTATCTACCACGGAATTGGATATGAATGAATGAGAAGCACAGGAATAAAAAAGAGTCCTAATAGGAGAGTCAAAAAGAGAAATCAAACATTCAACGATGACTTTCCTACCTCGATCCGGTCCACCAGCCTCTAGAGCATGAACTAGTCCTCCAGAAGATCCTGACTTCTGGCCTTTCTTGTTGGGTCGTTGCTTTGTCAAATATCCAACTTGACCACAAATAAAACAATCATTCTTCCTTTTCTTAAAATCTCTCACAAAGTGCCACAAATTTCCATAACCATGGCATTTAACCTCTGTCTTGATCTGGGCCTTGTCAGTTTTTCATCCCTTCTTTTCCGCCATCTTCTAGGGCCACCATTTCTTTTTCTCAGCCTTGGGTTTTTCCTCCTAAGTCTTAAATTCTTTCTTCTCCTATTTACTGTACGCGTGCATTAAAGCCATGTTAACTAGCCTCTTGAAAGTCGCTCTCATCAGGGTGTGCATCAACGCTAGTCCTTGGAGAGGTCGATTCAACCCTCTCGCATATCTTAGAGCCTTCTTATGAGGTGTTTACCAAATCTTGCTAGTTGATTAAACTATTGACATATTCCTTTACTGACATACTTTTTTGTTTCAAATTTAAGAATTTGCATCCTTTCCTCCGCTTAAGACAAAAATTTCATCTCAATTTTGCGTTTAAACTCATCCCAAGTGTCTACCGCCTGCCCTGTCTGAGTCACTCCCACCAATAAGATGCTTCCTCCTTCAGTTGCCAAGCGGCCAATTGAATCTTTCTCCTATCATCGAGCTCCATATAATCAAACACAATCTCTGTTTCTATAAGCCAATTGCGCGTCACTACAATACTGTCAGTACCACAAAATGGCTTGCCACACATTGTGTAGAAATCCTTTCAAAGCTTAGAAAAGTTGACTACATGATTGGGTGGAGCTACTACGGCTACAGTTGGGCGTAGGGGATTGCATTGCACTTCAGCAGGTGTTGTAGCCTTTACAAATCTACAAAACCATATCGGAATGGGAATGCCTACGAAGAAGTTAGGAGCCCCAGACATGCTGAAAAGAGACGAAACAAGGATTTAGAAATAGATCAAAGGAATATTATAAATGACTTGAGGGGATAAATTTTTCAAAAATTGGTTTTATTTGAAAATCTTTACTTTGAAAAATACTTTTTCAAGTTCTGATATTGTAACCTTAGGCTCTGAACCAAATGTATCACCTCACGTCCCTTAATGTCACCCATATAAGGATGCATTAAGTTATGTGAAGCGCAATAATAATACAGAGACTAATTTTAACAAGACAGAATATAAAAATGTAGTTGAAAAACTTCAAACTTTTATTTCAAACCAAATTCAACATTACATTTTCAAATGAACCATCAATGTCATAAAGTCATAAACAAATGTCTCATAAATGATCAAAGTACAAAACCAAAAAATAATATCCCTTACATGCCATAACAATAAACATAAAAGAAACTGAAGTAATATGTGGAAAGAGAATTAATCCAAGTCCAAGATGAATGGAATTACGGTCACTACTACTGTCCGCCACACTTTGAAAATCTGAGGGGGGGGGGGAGAAAGAGAGAAGAGGAAAGCAAAATAGGTCAGACATAAAGTTTGGCAAGTTCCAGTGATTTTCTGCATAATGGTACTGGATATGGAAATACAATAAAATATACAAGTACAATGTAAATGAGATAACAAAGCAAGGTAAAGATCAAGTACGCTTCACAATCATATCCCAAAATAAGTTTCTGCACCAACTATCGGGATTAGTTGTAACAACCCGTATTTCAATAACATGTTAAAACGAGAATCAAGGCAGAATTTAATTTTAAATTCTGAATCAAGTAAAACGGGCTATGCCATTGCATTCGTCTCGGAAAAATACGCGAAATAGAGTCCGAGTTTTCGAAAATCGGAGTCCGTATGACCCGGTTAAGGCCCAAAGAAGTTTTCGGGAAATTTGAATTTCGAAACATGCAGAAATGGGGCCAGGCGGGAAAATTCCCGCCCAGACAAGTCGATAGGCATGTCGACAGGGCTGTCGACTTGCCCTGTCGGCTGATTCTGATCTGGTGCACCTATTTTCTATCTTGGCTAGGTTTTTGGGCCTGGTTTGAAATCTGACGGTTCAGGTTGGTCCTAGGGTTAATCTAAGGGCCTAAAACTATCCTAATCTCTATAAAAAGACCCTAAACCTACCCCTAAACCCTCATTATTCACTCATGTAACTAAACTATGGCCAAATTTCTACTCTCATGGCCTCCATCTCAAATCCCTAGAGCCTATGCATCCAAATCAAGTTCAAATCAAAAGGTGCAAGCTTGCTACACCAAATCAAGGCCAAATCAACATTGCTATGCGAGTTCCATGACGATTCTTCTACAAAGGAGGCACCTTTCTTAGCCAAGATGATTCATGCTTCTTTCCCTAGGCCTAACTATGTAATTTCTAGCTACTTTTAGATGGAAACGGTAGTTTTGATAATGACATGGGATAAAATGAGGCTAAACATGATTATGCGAACCTATATGAATCTTACCATGCCTCTTGTGTTCATATTTATGATTTTAGGCCATGTGAGTGACTTAATCATGCCTCTCATGCTATGCATAACCTAGTTTAACTTGCAAGTTTGGATCTTTATGCATGAAATGCTAGCATGAACCTTTAGGAACCACTTTATGTGTGAAA
This sequence comes from Allium sativum, assembly GCA_030737875.1. Taxonomy (NCBI): domain Eukaryota; kingdom Viridiplantae; phylum Streptophyta; class Magnoliopsida; order Asparagales; family Amaryllidaceae; genus Allium; species Allium sativum. The sequence continues at coordinate 388,219,210 of CM060912.1, read as the reverse complement.
CATTGGCTAAGACAAGATTTTGGGGCTTATGCATGTTTATGAACCCAAACCCCTTATGGTAACATGCAAGTTTGTGGCCAAATCCTTTATGAGATTATGCATGCTCGTGGCCAATCCCCTCTTTTAAGTTGTGCATGTTTGTGGCTAAACCCTTTTTGATAATATGCATGTTTGTGGCCAAATTACCTTATGACACTATGCATGTTTATGGCCAATCCCTTTATGATGTTATGCATGTGGAAGCCAAGTCCTTTTTGGCATCATGCATGTTTTGAGACCAATATGTGACATAGTATCCTTACTATGTTGACTCGCTTTGCTTGCGTTAGGAAAACACGATTTTGGGTAGTTAGATAAACATGAACATGTCGCGAAATCTTAACTTGAATATGACATGTGTTTACACTTGAAAATATGACTTGGAAGATAACATGGAAGTTGGCATGTAAGTATGCATAAAAACATGAGCTTGGGAATTTACCTATTAAGTTAGGTCTACCCTTTGGGAATTTACCTATTAAGTTAGGTCTACCCAAATGCTTGAAAACTTGTAACATGTTTTGGAAACATGATGAACTTAGATAATATAAGTATGGCCAACTCGAGGTTGGGTTGAGTTTGCAACATAAAACTACCCGGAACCGACCGGCCTAACTAGTAGTTGCAAACAATAGGACCCAATGTGAGAAGTTGGTCATGTCGCGCTTAAGACCCGAGGTTAGACTAGGTTGTGGTATAAATCTACCCGGACCCGCCCGGCTTAACTAGTAACCACAACAAGGTCTAATGTGAGAGGTTGAGGGTGCATTAATTAAATTAATGCCACATAATAGGGTTAAGTTAATTTGATTAATGAGGCTTAACCAAATATGATATGGACAAATGGGTTAAGTAATTTGATTAGGCTAATGATACTTAACAAAACATGATAAGCTTGGGTAGGTTAAGTAACTTGATTTGCCTAATGACACTTGACCATTTTTATACGACTAATGGACGAGATTAAGTTAACCAACACTTAGTCAATCCAACACGATAACGTGATAAGGTTAAGTAAATTTTCTTAATGACACTTAACCGTATAATACAGTTAATGGATGGGGTTAAGATTAGGCTTAACTAATCTAAACATGGTAATCAGATGGGGTTAAGTTAGCCTAGACTTAATTAATCCAACTTGGTAATTTAATGGGGTTAAGTTAAACACTTAACTAATTTAACACGATGATTTGATGAGGTTAAGTGACCTATACTTAACCAATCTAACTCGTTAATTTGATGAGGTTAAGTTAATCTATACTTAACCAATCTAACGTGAAAACATGATAAGGCTAAGTCACGAATCACTTGAATACGCTTGACCGATTTGATGACAAGGTCAAGTTAAATTATATAATTAACCAATCTAAAATGATAATTAGACGAGGTTAAGTCATGGATTCCTTGATATACTTAACCAACTTGACACATGGTTTGTAGGGTTAAGTCTTGGACTTGTATACTTAGCCAATTTTGACATGGTTTGTAGACGGGCTAAGTTATGAACTTAAGTGTCACTTAACCCATTAGATAAACCCTAATTCGGAGGATTAGGTAAATAACCATAGTTAACAAGGATTATGGAAATAAGGCTAAGTGGTAAACCTTAGTTAAGGGAAACTAAGTAATAATTCTTAGTCAAGGAAATTTGGACCATTTCTTAGATAGATTAGTAACCCGATACGTTAGGTCAACGTTTAAGTATGCGTGTAGGAGCAGGCTATCTGATTTAGATAAAGGCTCCAACGAACTGGGTAACGAAGCAGCGGCTTCGGGGAACGTGAGGATATTCTTGGGATCCCTCTGTGAGCTGCCAGGTCATTATACTAGGCTCACGAGAGGTTGAGGTCTGCGGTAGAAGAACCAAGAATATGCCTTGGTTGCTATGCGAGCGACCTAAAGACTGGGTTGGATAGCAGTGAGTCGACGAATACATAAGGTGCCCGAGATAGCAAGTTCGTCGATCATCTACCATCTTGAGTCAAGCGTGTACGTACAGAAAGGCAGGGAACACCCAACAGACCATAATTGCTATCTAATTATGGGTGAGGTAGGCCGTAGGATGTGGGCTGGCCGGAGTGTAGTTCTCATGCAAGATTTTCTCTTGTGTTGCCTTTCACTAGTTGAGGGAGGGGTCTCGTGGGACCATAGCCACGTGTAGAAAAGCAGACCTTAGCATCTGCATCGGCAGATAAATCTAAAGCTCCCGACCGAGTCCTGTATTTCTTGTTTTGGCCGGTGACAGGACTCGGATGGCACGATGTGATACATGTGCATCCAGTTATAGAAAAACGATTCACGATGAATGCGTGGGAAAAAGGGCGCAGTTGAGGGTTAGCGTAATCCCTAGTGGCCTAGGTGGTTTAACCCAAACCGAAATACGAAAGCGTGCAATAGGTAAGCGTAATCCCTAGTGGTGCTAGGTGGCGTAAGTCCTAGTAGTTCAAACGATGATTCATACGGAAGAGCCTAGCTAGAACAAGGGTGACAGTCCAAACGATTTCAAGGATAATACGACATGAGGAAGCCCGTACGAGGTACGGCAAAGGACTGAACTTATATACATGGAAAGAAACGTATGATTTGAGTAACCTATATATGCGATATTAGGTTGACATGGACCATTACACGACTTTGAGCACGGGACATTCATGGTTAACACATGACGCGGGTAGGGATACTAGTACGAGAGGTGCAGAGCAAATATACATGTTAGAACTAGGAAGAATATACATAATAGATACCGTGGGATGTTAGACGGGGTAGATACCTTGGGATAATGTACTCGATAGAAATCTGACGATGTGATACCTTGACTTATCATAACACCGTAGTTTATCATGATACCTTAGTTTACCTTGCCGCAGTAGTTCAACCGGCTACCCTGGTTTATCTATCTTGTAGTTATCCTTATGTTTACTTTCAGTTTATGCATGTCATGTTACCTTTACCTGTTTTTATACTGGAAGTAGATAGGACTTACTCAGTCTTTTTGACTGACCCGTTTTGTTTCGCCTCTTTTCTTCCGTTTCCCCCCCAGGTTTCAGGGAGGAAACAATGCTGTTTAGTTCGGACTTCTTCTGCTTGAAGGTCATCATGGATGGCTTGGACTTCTCTTGGCTATGGCTACTTTACTGTTTTACTTGGGGAATAATTTATTAAAAAGTCTTTATGCTTCTTTACTATTGCAAGACAGGTTTTGATGTACTCTGATGTAAAAGGCTTTAGACCTTATTTATTCATGTTATGAAAGTTTGATTTTACTTCCGCTATTTATATATGTTCTGTCTTGTGATATTTCTGTGCATGTTTACCAATAATGCCCCTCTAAAGCTAGTGCATTCCTTTGCGAGTGACCCTAGCGGAGGCGGGGTGTTACATTTGGTATCAGAGCAGAAGGTTACTAGACTGGGCAAAAGTTTTTTTTTTTTAAAAACCTTCTGAAAAGTATTTGAAAAACCGTTTACAAAGAAGCATTTTTCAAGAAAATTTTCTTTTAAGAAAAAGGCTATTCCCCAAAGGCCATTAGCATTATCCTTGTTTCCTTGATTGAATCTCTTTTCCTTTCTTTCCCCCATCTGTAGTCACAGTGGTTTTGACTGCGACTAGTCTTTCTAGCTGCGTAAGTGTTTCCCGTACGATGGAGGTGGTTCTCGAGAGACCGTTGCAGAGTTATGCATGAAAGGATAGTAAGAACAAGGATAAAGGATACGGGCTCAGGGATAAGCAACATGTTGGTATGGCTGAGTCCTAAAAGGAGGGAAAAAGATGGACAATGAAACCCAGGACGAGAGAGTACCTTTGGCGGTGAAACGGGACGGATAGTTAAATATCATGGAACAGGGACAAGATCATTCGGAGGGAAATAGTATGCTCTCATTTCTAGGGTACCTCAGAAGGAGGGTAACGATCTTGTTAAAGGTTTAGCTTTTCTTCTCTATCATCCTGTCGGGACTTTGTTTTGATCACCGCATCTTTTAAGTCCGCTTCGATAGTTGAGTCTCTGCACCTTAGTACTAGCGTAGTAGAGGATCCCGTTTTTGTCTCAAGTCCTATTGGAAGATCGGTCCATTTACTCATGGCTTGTTTGGATTTGAGAATATCTATATCAAGTGTTGAGCTTGGAAATAATGCTTATGTTTATAAGTTGTGGATGGATTCTAGGGATGAAGTGGTTATCCAGTAAGGGGTGCCACTCTCGGTTTTAGAAGGAGGGTAGTTAGACTCTTGGCTTGTTTTGGTAATACCCTTGAAGTATCGCGTAACCTTTTGGGTTCTGTCATGATTAGTTACTTAGAATCCCTAGATGCCTTTGTTGGGAATTAGAAACCCGATCGAGTGGTGTTCGCTAATAAAACGGATGGTTTACTTCGCTTATGTATGGGTTATGGGGATTACCCTAGTAAGTGCGCATGGTAACCTGTTTACTTGCAAGGGAAAGTTTTTCTACGTGGAATACCTTGTGGTACGAGGTCCAAGATTCACTAATGAAATTTTGGAAAGCTTGCGTGGAATCATGAGTACGCAGTCCTGTTTGCGCCAAGTGTTCTAGAAGAAGAAGAAGTGCAAGTGGAATGGGAGGCGACGAGGGAATGAGTTCCAACCCATGTTATGGAAACGGGAAATCATGAAGTCATGGGACGGTCAAGGCACGATGGAACTAAGCTCAAGGAGATGCGACACAGAAGACTGAAGACTAGATGCGCGCATGATATCTCTTTTTTTTAAGAGTATATCCTCGATCCCTGTTTTCTGTTGAGCTTGCTTGTAGGCTATCTTTTATGGATATCCCCTCGGTCCTATTTCTGTTACAAACCCCGTAAGGAGTTTGTTTTGTTTATCTTCTCGACCCTGTTTCAGGGATTCTTAGGTAGAACCCTATGGATGTAAACATGTATTTGAAACATGTTATGGTTGATATGGTTGCAAATGGTTGCAAGTGGTTGCTCGTGGATGCGCGAATTTACATTAGATATTAGCTCGACTCGGTCACATTTCATATTGCATATGCACGAGTATTTATACTTGTTTATGGATGAAATTGAATGTGTTATCATGCGGATGTTGCATATGGTTGAATGTTTGTGCACGCATATAGTGTATATGACTAGGACTATTTGCATGCATGATGGATTCATAGCACTAAGCATATTTTTGCATTCAAAAGTTTTTTCAGGCCTGATCATTAGCATTAGCTAAGGAACATGTACACACACGTTTTGCATATATTCATACAGCATTAGAAATCATCTAAGGACAATGGTTGCTTGTGGATGATGGTTTGAGTAGATGGATGATGGATGGTAGGATATGTTCTTCCTAACTTGGAGATTTCGGGGACGAAATCCTAAAAGGTGGGGAGAATGTAACAACCCGTATTTCAATAACATGTTAAAACGAGAATCAAGACAGAATTTAATTTTAAATTCTGAATCAAGTAAAACGGGCTATGCCTTTGCGTTCGTCTCGGAAAAATACGCGAAATAGAGTCCGAGTTTTCGAAAATCGGAGTCCGTATGACCCGGTTAAGGCCCAAAGAAGTTTTCGGGAAATTTGAATTTCGAAACATGCAGAAATGGGGCCAGGCGGGAAAATTCCCGCCCAGACAAGTCGACAGGCATGTCGACAGGGCTGTCGACTTGCCCTGTCGGCTGATTCTGATCTGGTGCACCTATTTTCTATCTTGGCTAGGTTTTTGGGCCTGGTTTGAAATCTGACGGTTCAGGTTGGTCCTAGGGTTAATCTAAGGGCCTAAAACTATCCTAATCTCTATAAAAAGACCCTAAACCTACCCCTAAACCCTCATTATTCACTCATGTAACTAAACTATGGCCAAATTTCTACTCTCATGGCCTCCATCTCAAATCCCTAGAGCCCATGCATCCAAATCAAGTTCAAATCAAAAGGTGCAAGCTTGCTACACCAAATCAAGGCCAAATCAACATTGCTATGCGAGTTCCATGATGATTCTTCTACAAAGGAGGCACCTTTCTTAGCCAAGATGATTCATGCTTCTTTCCCTAGGCCTAACTATGTAAGTTCTAGCTACTTTTAGATGGAAACGGTAGTTTTGATAATGACATGGGATAAAATGAGGCTAAACATGATTATGCGAACCTATATGAATCTTACCATGCCTCTTGTGTTCATATTTATGATTTTAGGCCATGTGAGTGACTTAATCATGCCTCTCATGCTATGCATAACCTAGTTTAACTTGCAAGTTTGGATCTTTATGCATGAAATGCTAGCATGAACCTTTAGGAACCACTTTATGTGTGAAACATTGGCTAAGACAAGATTTTGGGTCTTATGCATGTTTATGAACCCAAACCCCTTATGGTAACATGCAAGTTTGTGGCCAAATCATTTATGAGATTATGCATGCTCGTGGCCAATCCCCTCTTTTAAGTTGTGCATGTTTGTGGCTAAACCCTTTTTGATAATATGCATGTTTGTGGCCAAATTACCTTATGACACTATGCATGTTTATGGCCAATCCCTTTATGATGTTATGCATGTGGAAGCCAAGCCCTTTTTGGCATCATGCATGTTTTGAGACAAATATGTGACATAGTATCCTTACTATGTTGACTCGCTTTGCTTGCGTTAGGAAAACACGATTTTGGGTAGTTAGATAAACATGAACATGTCGCGAAATCTTAACTTGAATATGACATGTGTTTACACTTGAAAATATGACTTGGAAGATAACATGGAAGTTGGCATGTAAGTATGCATAAAAACATGAGCTTGGGAATTTACCTATTAAGTTAGGTCTACCCTTTGGGAATTTACCTATTAAGTTAGGTCTACCCAAATGCTTGAAAACTTGTAACATGTTTTGGAAACATGATGAACTTAGATAATATAAGTATGGCCAACTCGAGGTTGGGTTGAGTTTGCAACGTAAAACTACCCGGAACCGACCGGCCTAACTAGTAGTTGCAAACAATAGGACCCAATGTGAGAAGTTGGTCATGTCGCGCTTAAGACCCGAGGTTAGACTAGGTTGTGGTATAAATCTACCCGGACTCGCCCGGCTTAACTAGTAACCACAACAAGGTCTAATGTGAGAGGTTGAGGGTGCATTAATTAAATTAATGCCACATAATAGGGTTACGTTAATTTGATTAATGAGGCTTAACCAAATATGATATGGACAAATGGGTTAAGTAATTTGATTAGGCTAATGATACTTAACAAAACATGATAAGCTTGGGTAGGTTAAGTAACTTGATTTGCCTAATGACACTTGACCATTTTTATACGACTAGTGGACGGGATTAAGTTAACCAACACTTAATCAATCCAACACGATAACGTGATAAGGTTAAGTAAATTTTCTTAATGACACTTAACCGTATAATACAGTTAATGGATGGGGTTAAGATTAGGCTTAACTAATCTAAACATGGTAATCGGATGGGGTTAAGTTAGCCTAGACTTAATTAATCCAACTTGGTAATTTAATGGGGTTAAGTTAAACACTTAACTAATTTAACACGATGATTTGATGAGGTTAAGTGACCTATACTTAACCAATCTAACTCGTTAATTTGATGAGGTTAAGTTAATCTATACTTAACCAATCTAACGTGAAAACATGATAAGGCTAAGTCACGAATCACTTGAATACGCTTGACCGATTTGATGACAAGGTCAAGTTAAATTATATAATTAACCAATCTAAAATGATAATTAGACGAGGTTAAGTCATGGATTCCTTGATATACTTAACCAACTTGACACATGGTTTGTAGGGTTAAGTCTTGGACTTGTATACTTAGCCAATTTTGACATGGTTTGTAGACGGACTAAGTTATGAACTTAAGTGTCACTTAACCCATTAGATAAACCCTAATTCGGAGGATTAGGTAAATAACCATAGTTAACAAGGATTATGGAAATAAGGCTAAGTGGTAAACCTTAGTTAAGGGAAACTAAGTAATAATTCTTAGTCAAGGAAATTTGGACCATTTCTTAGATAGATTAGTAACCCGATACGTTAGGTCAACGTTTAAGTATGCGTGTAGGAGCAGGCTATCTGATTTAGATAAAGGCTCCAACGAACTGGGTAACGAAGCAGCGGCTTCGGGGAACGTGAGGATATTCTTGGGATCCCTCTGTGAGCTGCCAGGTCATTATACTAGGCTCACGAGAGGTTGAGGTCTGCGGTAGAAGAACCAAGAATATGCCTTGGTTGCTATGCGAGCGACCTAAAGACTGGGTTGGATAGCAGTGAGTCGACGAATACATAAGGTGCCCGAGATAGCAAGTTCGTCGATCATCTACCATCTTGAGTCAAGCGTGTACGTACAGAAAGGCAGGGAACACCCAACAGACCATAATTGCTATCTAATTATGGGTGAGGTAGGCCGTAGGATGTGGGCTGGCCGGAGTGTAGTTCTCATGCAAGATTTTCTCTTGTGTTGCCTTTCACTAGTTGAGGGAGGGGTCTCGTAGGACCATAGCCACGTGTAGAAAAGCAGACCTTAGCATCTGCATCGGCAGATAAATCTAAAGCTCCCGACCGAGTCCTGTATTTCTTGTTTTGGCCGGTGACAGGACTCGGATGGCACGATGTGATACATGCGCATCCAGTTATAGAAAAACGATTCACGATGAATGCGTGGGAAAAAGGGCGCGGTTGAGGGTTAGCGTAATCCCTAGTGGCCTAGGTGGTTTAACCCAAACCGAAATACGAAAGCGTGCAATAGGTAAGCGTAATCCCTAGTGGTGCTAGGTGGCGTAAGTCCTAGTAGTTCAAACGATGATTCATACGGAAGAGCCTAGCTAGAACAAGGGTGACAGTCCAAATGATTTCAAGGATAATACGACATGAGGAAGCCCGTACGAGGTACGGCAAAGGACTGAACTTATATACATGGAAAGAAACGTATGATTTGAGTAACCTATATATGCGATATTAGGTTGACATGGACCATTACACGACTTTGAGCACGGGACATTCATGGTTAACACATGACGCGGGTAGGGATACTAGTACGAGAGGTGCAGAGCAAATATACATGTTAGAACTAGGAAGAATATACATAATAGATACCGTGGGATGTTAGACGGGGTAGATACCTTGGGATAATGTACTCGATAGAAATCTGACGATGTGATACCTTGACTTATCATAACACCGTAGTTTATCATGATACCTTAGTTTACCTTGCCGCAGTAGTTCAACCGGCTACCCTGGTTTATCTATCTTGTAGTTATCCTTATGTTTACTTTCAGTTTATGCATGTCATGTTACCTTTACCTGTTTTTATACTGGAAGTAGATAGGACTTACTCAGTCTTTTTGACTGACCCGTTTTGTTTCGCCTTTTTCTTCCGTTTCCCCCCCAGGTATCAGGGAGGAAACAATGCTGTTTAGTTCGGACTTCTTCTGCTTGAAGGTCATCATGGATGGCTTGGACTTCTCTTGGCTATGGCTACTTTACTGTTTTACTTGGGGAATAGTTTATTAAAAATTCTTTATGCTTCTTTACTATTGCAAGACAGGTTTTGATGTACTCTGATGTAAAAGGCTTTAGACCTTATTTATTCATGTTATGAAAGTTTGATTTTACTTCCGCTATTTATATATGTTCTGTCTTGTGATATTTCTGTGCATGTTTACCAATAATGCCCCTCTAAAGCTAGTGCATTCCTTTGCGAGTGACCCTAGCGGAGGCGGGGTGTTACATTTGGTATCAGAGCAGAAGGTTACTAGACTGGGCAAAAGTTTTTTTTTAAAAACCTTCTGAAAAGTATTTGAAAAACCGTTTACAAAGAAGCATTTTTCAAGAAAATTTTCTTTTAAGAAAAAGGCTATTCCCCAAAGGCCATTAGCATTATCCTTGTTTCCTTGATTGAATCTCTTTTCCTTTCTTTCCCCCATCTGTAGTCACAGTGGTTTTGACTGCGACTAGTCTTTCTAGCTGCGTAAGTGTTTCCCGTACGATGGAGGTGGTTCTCCAGAGACCGTTGCAGAGTTATGCATGAAAGGATAGTAAGAACAAGGATAAAGGATACGGGCTCAGGGATAAGCAACATGTTGGTATGGCTGAGTCCTAAAAGGAGGGAAAAAGATGGACAATGAAACCCAGGACGAGAGAGTACCTTTGGCGGTGAAACGGGACGGATAGTTAAATATCATGGAACAGGGACAAGATCATTCGGAGGGCAATAGTATGCTCTCATTTCTAGGGTACCTCAGAAGGAGGGTAACGATCTTGTTAAAGGTTTAGCTTTTCTTCTCTATCATCCTGTCGGGACTTTGTTTTGATCACCGCATCTTTTAAGTCCGCTTCGATAGTTGAGTCTCTGCACCTTAGTACTAGCGTAGTAGAGGATCCCGTTTTTGTCTCAAGTCCTATTGGAAGATCGGTCCATTTACTCATGGCTTGTTTGGATTTGAGAATGTCTATATCAAGTGTTGAGCTTGGAAATAATGCTTATGTTTATAAGTTGTGGATGGATTCTAGGGATGAAGTGGTTATCCAGTAAGGGGTGCCTCTCTCGGTTTTAGAAGGAGGGTAGTTAGACTCTTGGCTTGTTTTGGTAATACCCTTGAAGTATCGCGTAACCTTTTGGGTTCTGTCATGATTAGTTACTTAGAATCCCTAGATGCCTTTGTTGGGAATTAGAAACCCGATCGAGTGGTGTTCGCTAATAAAACGGATGGTTTACTTCGCTTATGTATGGGTTATGGGGATTACCCTAGTAAGTGCGCATGGTAACCTGTTTACTTGCAAGGGAAAGTTTTTCTACGTGGAATACCTTATGGTACGAGGTCCAGGATTCACTAATGAAATTTTGGAAAGCTTGCGTGGAATCATGAGTACGCAGTCCTGTTTGCGCCAAGTGTTCTAGAAGAAGAAGAAGTGCAAGTGGAATGGGAGGCGACGAGGGAATGAGTTCCAACCCATGTTATGGAAACGGGAAATCATGAAGTCATGGGACGGTCAAGGCACGATGGAACTAAGCTCAAGGAGATGCAACACAGAAGACTGAAGACTAGATGCGCGCATGATATCTCTTTTTTTTAAGAGTATATCCTCGATCCCTGTTTTCTGTTGAGCTTGCTTGTAGGCTATCTTTTATGGATATCCCCTCGGTCCTATTTCTGTTACAAACCCCGTAAGGAGTTTGTTTTGTTTATCTTCTCGACCCTGTTTCAGGGAATCTTAGGTAGAACCCTATGGATGTAAACATGTATTTGAAACATGTTATGGTTGATATGGTTGCAAATGGTTGCAAGTGGTTGCTCGTGGATGCGCGAATTTACATTAGATATTAGCTCGACTCGGTCACATTTCATATTGCATATGCACGAGTATTTATACTTGTTTATGGATGAAATTGAATGTGTTATCATGCGGATGTTGCATATGGTTGAATGTTTGTGCACGCATATAGTGTATATGACTAGGACTATTTGCATGCATGATGGATTCATAGCACTAAGCATATTTTTGCATTCAAAAGTTTTTTCAGGCCTGATCATTAGCATTAGCTAAGGAACATGTACACACACGTTTTGCATATATTCATACAGCATTAGAAATCATGTAAGGACAATGGTTGCTTGTGGATGATGGTTTGAGTAGATGGATGATGGATGGTAGGATATGTTCTTCCTAACTTGGAGATTTCGGGGACGAAATCCTAAAAGGTGGGGAGAATGTAACAACCCGTATTTCAATAACATGTTAAAACGAGAATCAAGGCAGAATTTAATTTTAAATTCTGAATCAAGTAAAACGGGCTATGCCATTGCGTTCGTCTCGGAAAAATACGCGAAATAGAGTCCGAGTTTTCGAAAATCGGAGTCCGTATGACCCGGTTAAAGCCCAAAGAAGTTTTCGGGAAATTTGAATTTCGAAACATGCAGAAATGGGGCCAGGCGGGAAAATTCCCGCCCAGACAAGTCGACAGGCATGTCGATAGGCATGTCGACAGGGCTGTCGACTTGCCCTGTCGGCTGATTCTGATCTGGTGCACCTATTTTCTATCTTGGCTAGGTTTTTGGGCCTGGTTTGAAATCTGACGGTTCAGGTTGGTCCTAGGGTTAATCTAAGGGCCTAAAACTATCCTAATCTCTATAAAAAGACCCTAAACCTACCCCTAAACCCTCATTATTCACTCATGTAACTAAACTATGGCCAAATTTCTACTCCCATGGCCTCCATCTCAAATCCCTAGAGCCCATGCATCCAAATCAAGTTCAAATCAAAAGGTGCAAGCTTGCTACACCAAATCAAGGCCAAATCAACATTGCTATGCGAGTTCCATGACGATTCTTCTACAAAGGAGGCACCTTTCTTAGCCAAGATGATTCATGCTTCTTTCCCTAGGCCTAACTATGTAAGTTCTAGCTACTTTTAGATGGAAACGGTAGTTTTTATAATGACATGGGATAAAATGAGGCTAAACATGATTATGCGAACCTATATGAATCTTACCATGCCTCTTGTGTTCATATTTATGATTTTAGGCCATGTGAGTGACTTAATCATGCCTCTCATGCTATGCATAACCTAGTTTAACTTGCAAGTTTGGATCTTTATGCATGAAATGCTAGCATGAACCTTTAGGAACCACTTTATGTGTGAAACATTGGCTAAGACAAGATTTTGGGGCTTATGCATGTTTATGAACCCAAACCCCTTATGGTAACATGCAAGTTTGTGGCCAAATCCTTTATGAGATTATGCATGCTCGTGGCCAATCCCCTCTTTTAAGTTGTGCATGTTTGTGGCTAAACCCTTTTTGATAATATGCATGTTTGTGGCCAAATTACCTTATGACACTATGCATGTTTATGGCCAATCCCTTTATGATGTTATGCATGTGGAAGCCAAGCCCTTTTTGGCATCATGCATGTTTTGAGACCAATATGTGACATAGTATCCTTACTATGTTGACTCGCTTTGCTTGCGTTAGGAAAACACGATTTTGGGTAGTTAGATAAACATGAACATGTCGCGAAATCTTAACTTGAATATGACATGTGTTTACACTTGAAAATATGACTTGGAAGATAACATGGAAGTTGGCATGTAAGTATGCATAAAAACATGAGCTTGGGAATTTACCTATTAAGTTAGGTCTACCCTTTGGGAATTTACCTATTAAGTTAGGTCTACCCAAATGCTTGAAAACTTGTAACATGTTTTGGAAACATGATGAACTTAGATAATATAAGTATGGCCAACTCGAGGTTGGGTTGAGTTTGCAACGTAAAACTACCCGGAACTGACCGGCCTAACTAGTAGTTGCAAACAAAAGGACCCAATGTGAGAAGTTGGTCATGTCGCGCTTAAGACCCGAGGTTAGACTAGGTTGTGGTATAAATCTACCCGGACCCGCCCGGCTTAACTAGTAACCACAACAAGGTCTAATGTGAGAGGTTGAGGGCGCATTAATTAAATTAATGCCACATAATAGGGTTAAGTTAATTTGATTAATGAGGCTTAACCAAATATGATATGGACAAATGGGTTAAGTAATTTGATTAGGCTAATGATACTTAACAAAACATGATAAGCTTGGGTAGGTTAAGTAACTTGATTTGCCTAATGACACTTGACCATTTTTATACGACTAGTGGACGGGATTAAGTTAACCAACACTTAATCAATCCAACACGATAACGTGATAAGGTTAAGTAAATTTTCTTAATGACACTTAACCGTATAATACAGTTAATGGATGGGGTTAAGATTAGGCTTAACTAATCTAAACATGGTAATCGGATGGGGTTAAGTTAGCCTAGACTTAATTAATCCAACTTGGTAATTTAATGGGGTTAAGTTAAACACTTAACTAATTTAACACGATGATTTGATGAGGTTAAGTGACCTATACTTAACCAATCTAACTCGTTAATTTGATGAGGTTAAGTTAATCTATACTTAACCAATCTAACGTGAAAACATGATAAGGCTAAGTCACGAATCACTTGAATACGCTTGACCGATTTGATGACAAGGTCAAGTTAAATTATATAATTAACCAATCTAAAATGATAATTAGACGAGGTTAAGTCATGGATTCCTTGATATACTTAACCAACTTGACACATGGTTTGTAGGGTTAAGTCTTGGACTTGTATACTTAGCCAATTTTGACATGGTTTGTAGACGGGCTAAGTTATGAACTTAAGTGTCACTTAACCCATTAGATAAACCCTAATTCGGAGGATTAGGTAAATAACCATAGTTAACAAGGATTATGGAAATAAGGCTAAGTGGTAAACCTTAGTTAAGGGAAACTAAGTAATAATTCTTAGTCAAGGAAATTTGGACCATTTCTTAGATAGATTAGTAACCCGATACGTTAGGTCAACGTTTAAGTACGCGTGTAGGAGCAGGCTATCTGATTTAGATAAAGGCTCCAACGAACTGGGTAACGAAGCAGCGGCTTCGGGGAACGTGAGGATATTCTTGGGATACCTCTGTGAGCTGCCAGGTCATTATACTAGGCTCACGAGAGGTTGAGGTCTGCGGTAGAAGAACCAAGAATATGCCTTGGTTGCTATGCGAGCGACCTAAAGACTGGGTTGGATAGCAGTGAGTCGACGAATACATAAGGTGCCCGAGATAGCAAGTTCGTCGATCATCTACCATCTTGAGTCAAGCGTGTACGTACGGAAAGGCAGGGAACACCCAACAGACCATAATTGCTATCTAATTATGGGTGAGGTAGGCCGTAGGATGTGGGCTGGCCGGAGTGTAGTTCTCATGCAAGATTTTCTCTTGTGTTGCCTTTCACTAGTTGAGGGAGGGGTCTCGTGGGACCATAGCCACGTGTAGAAAAGCAGACCTTAGCATCTGCATCGGCAGATAAATCTAAAGCTCCCGACCGAGTCCTGTATTTCTTGTTTTGGCCGGTGACAGGACTCGGATGGCACGATGTGATACATGTGCATCCAGTTATAGAAAAACGATTCACGATGAATGCGTGGGAAAAAGGGCGCGGTTGAGGGTTAGCGTAATCCCTAGTGGCCTAGGTGGTTTAACCCAAACCGAAATACGAAAGCGTGCAATAGGTAAGCGTAATCCCTAGTGGTGCTAGGTGGCGTAAGTCCTAGTAGTTCAAACGATGATTCATACGGAAGAGCCTAGCTAGAACAAGGGTGACAGTCCAAACGATTTCAAGGATAATACGACATGAGGAAGCCCGTACGAGGTACGGCAAAGGACTGAACTTATATACATGGAAAGAAACGTATGATTTGAGTAACCTATATATGCGATATTAGGTTGACATGGACCATTACACGACTTTGAGCACGGGACATTCATGGTTAACACATGACGCGGGTAGGGATACTAGTACGAGAGGTGCAGAGCAAATATACATGTTAGAACTAGGAAGAATATACATAATAGATACCGTGGGATGTTAGACGGGGTAGATACCTTGGGATAATGTACTCGATAGAAATCTGACGATGTGATACCTTGACTTATCATAACACCGTAGTTTATCATGATACCTTAGTTTACCTTACTGCAGTAGTTCAACCGGCTACCCTGGTTTATCTATCTTGTAGTTATCCTTATGTTTACTTCCAGTTTATGCATGTCATGTTACCTTTACCTGTTTTTATACTGGAAGTAGATAGGACTTACTCAGTCTTTTTGACTGACCCGTTTTGTTTCGCCTCTTTTCTTCCGTTTCCCCCCCAGGTTTCAGGGAGGAAACAATGCTGTTTAGTTCGGACTTCTTCTGCTTGAAGGTCATCATGGATGGCTTGGACTTCTCTTGGCTATGGCTACTTTACTGTTTTACTTGGGGAATAATTTATTAAAAAGTCTTTATGCTTCTTTACTATTGCAAGACAGGTTTTGATGTACTCTGATGTAAAAGGCTTTAGACCTTATTTATTCATGTTATGAAAGTTTGATTTTACTTCCGCTATTTATATATGTTCTGTCTTGTGATATTTCTGTGCATGTTTACCAATAATGCCCCTCTAAAGCTAGTGCATTCCTTTGCGAGTGACCCTAGCGGAGGCGGGGTGTTACATTAGGTGTTACCCTAATTACTACCTATGTGATCGGCTCCCTACAGATATGAATAACCTGTACCAACCATGACAGTAGGGGAAATCAGTCTCAACCCATCAGCTTTTAAGACATAGCCATATTTGCCTGTGTTACAGCGTCTTAGTTTCTCCAATCGGACCCATACATGATCATGACTCCACCAGAACATGCCTATACCCACCTCCAAACTTTGAATATCTTACAATCCAGATCAGTAAAGCGTTCCCTGGGCTCTACCTAGTGTGAGGCTCCTCTTTGATACCAACAAGGATATTGACCGATACAGGTTCCACACGGCAAGAATTACACAAGCCACCCCTTAGGCTTGTGTCCCTAAATAAATAGGATTTTAAGGGTCACAAAACCGGATATAAACAGTAAGACATGGGACCTCTTAGCTTATTAAATAACAGGTTTAACTTAGCAGGTTTAATTTCATTAATAAGCTTGGTTGTAAATGACATATCTTATAAATGTCATCCTGTGTACAACCCCTTCACAAAAACAGACAAGCACCTGCTCAGATGTATATAGATTAAGTTACATGTCCTACTTAATTACATCTAATTCCATATATAACATAGTCTACCTAATATCAAATTAAGTTTAACTTATTCAGATTAACATGTTTTGCATATTATCCCAATTATATAGTCATTGGATTTCATGTTTCAATATGCCTAATTCTCCTTTTTACTGTTATGAAAAGTTATTCCAATTTAACCCAATTTACGCAATTCTAACAGAAATGGCCTAGGCTCAGCATAAAATAAAAAGAAAAAGGAGAAAGATAGACCCAACTCAGAAACAGGTAAACTGAATCAATAAGCATGAGACTGTAGATAAATCTAAGATAGTAAAAGGGATAATAAGGATGCACATATAATAGGTAATAACTGAAAAATGAATAGATAGTAGACAGCAAAACAATAACATATATACTTATAAACACTGTATAATTTCAGATGAAAATTATTCATTGTTAGAATACTTTTTAATTATCAGATCTAAAAATAACTAGAACTCACAGTGGTTTGAACTAGAAAATCATTTGAAAATAGTTGTTGTTATAGAAAATAAGAAATTATCTCTTCAATCTAAGCTTTGGTAGCATCCCGATGTTTTGTTACTTTTTATTTATAGCATAGCTTGGAGGGAGAATAATGAAGAATGTTTGTGTGTAGGAAAATGGTGAGGCTGCTAGCTTATTTATAAATTAGCTTGGATAATTATAAACCATTAGATAATAGGTTTATAAATCAAACCGTACACCTCAAGCTAAGTCACCATATGTATGTAGCAAAATAAAACAGTCCAATTTCAGGTGCGGGAATCTGCCCTCTATGCAGGTGGGTCGACCCACCTACTACCTGGGTCGACATACAGGTTGACCCGCCTTAGACCTGGGTCGACCTCTATGTCAACATAGTTAAGGGGCCGGGTCGCCCACTTACGATTTCTTTTCAACGCTGTTTTATTTTGAATTTATATATATTATATACTATTTAGTCCAATCTTCTTTGGTTCATAACTTCCTCATATTGAATCTGATTTATGAAAAACCAAGAGTCTATCTGAAATCAACGGATGCAACATTAAAATTTGTTTTACCTAATTATAAATATTTTATTAATTAATATTCATTTTATTATCCTCTTAATATAATTCATGTGTATTAAAATATGGGTTGTTACTCATGCCTGCCTTGGGAAGGTCTTTAGTGAATGACCTACCTAATTTGGGTCTTAAGAGGTTAGGACTGGGCATGTTCCCAAGGTTCACTCCTTAGTTTAGGACAAAATCATGGGACCTTCCCTTATTAGGTTCTAACTAGTCTTTAGGTCCTCCTTCTCTAAAATGGTCTAACTATAACAGTAACATTGAGTGGGGTAGTTCTCCGGAAGTTGTCCATTTCCTCTAGAAGTTGTGTGAGGGCTAACCTATGGACATGATAGGTACCCTACACTACATGCAACTATATTCGCCATTTTACGGGAAGTCTTAAGTGGCATTGGAGTTCACCCGTAATATCAATTAAGTAGTAACATGAGAGTCCACAGGAGGGGTCTTAAATGGAAAATGGATCTATCCTAAGCCGTTATTAAGTGGCGAGAGAATATTTCTTATATTACAAATGAGAGTGTTTATATATAGCGTTGACATGATAGGATGGAGTCTTAAGTGGCTAGGGTTCGCCATAGGGTCTTAAGTGATTATAGGAATGCACCCTAAATTTAATATAGTAGTAGAGCCTTAAGTGCTTCGTTGGTATTAAGTGATTGGGGATCCACCCTAAATTGTTAATGAAGGCCTTTAGTGACTATACAAATGCCCGCCTCATTAGTTAGATTTATTGCCTTGTGTGTGTATGCTTGTTCACGTAGACATATCATGAAAAATCTTTCCTACCAAATATGAGAATAGTTACCCTTCAAACATATGTGGCTTTCATTCACCAGGACTTTATGTTCTGACTTCTGTCCTCTTAACATACTTACACAATAGTAGGTTAGACTTCATGCTAAGAGATGAAGTGGTGGGAGCTTGATGATGGACGAACTTGTCTATTTATGTTCTATTTGTTATTTGCAGTATTATTGTTATGTATTTGGATATTAATTGATGTACCTAATGTAACTGTCTGAAACATGGTTGTAAGCTAGTACATCTATTTTATCATTATTATATTCTATCCCTTCTGCCATGTGAGTTTCCATCTCTTTATATTGCTTTGTTCTTCTATGCAAATGTAATCCTTATAGAAACCAACGACCCGTTTAGCGTGGCGCTAAGTTTCGATGGGCCTTTTCTAGATCGAAATTTAGGCCCACTCTGCGCGAGTTATTACAATGTTCAAATCAATAAAAATTAAATCAGAGGAAATGACCTAGATTGGGGTCGACTCAGCGCTCCACGAGGTCGACAAAGACCCCAAGTGGGTCGACCCAGGGGTCAATCCATCTGGTATATGTGTTAACCCAGCCTGCGCAACGCGCGCATCCTGTAGCACATTGTCGGTCGGTTTTTCATAGCTTTTAGGTGCAATGTTCTGGAGTGTTCCTAAATCTATAGGCTTGAAATCTAAACCTAAAATATAATGCATCTAAGAACTTTATTCTATTATAAATAACCTCTAAGACTTAACCAAATATCACTACTCCATTCCTTTTCCTCCCTCTCAAATAACCCTCTTCTCAAATAAACTATTATGGGGTATTGAGGCTTGATTCCACATATATATTCGAAGGATATTCATAACTAGGGACTATCTATAGGGGCTTGATTTGGATTGCTTAGAATTTGTGAGTATATTTCAGTGGTTGCAAGATTTGTAAAATTTAATGTTTCTTCTTGACAGTACAATAAGTTGTACATTTCTATTCTCTTTTCTGTCTAAATCTAAATCTTCTTATATTCTCCTTCTCTTTATTTTCAATAAATCCGTTATTGTCGGTTTAGTTTGTTGTCCATACCTTTGTTCCTCGTATATAATTTAATTTCAGTTCCGTATCACCTCTATTATTATTTGAGATCCACTTATGTCTACCTGAGCTTAGGCAATGCGAGAGCTAGGCCATTTCCTTTATATTTGTGATGTTGAGTTTAGGCCTTTTGAGCCTAAACCTTTCATTCATATTTATGTGGAAATTGGGTCAAAACATGTGATTGGACAATAATGGCACAATTTGATAATAATTAGAAATATGTATAAAAAGGATGAATTGGGGTAAACTGAACTAGTGCAATAAAAAGGAGAAATTGAACTATAACTATGATAACTGAATAAATGTTTTGTGGATAAATGCAAATAATGGGGGTTGGGTTGAACGATTTAAGTAGCAAAAGAGATGTTTACTTACAACCTGTAAATTTAAGTTGACGCACAACCTGTGAAATGACAGAAAGGTTACATGAAGGAAAGTAGGCTTATCAATAAACTAAAGATTGGCGTTAAGTTTAACTATATAATTAATAAGGTGTAGTTGGAGTATGTTCCAGCAACGAAGGTTGGTTAGGGAAAAGATGAGGCTTGTAGCATTGGTCAATTCTGCAATGAAAGTAGACTGATTAGGTAAAATGAGAGACCAATTAAAATAGAGGACTAAGTCTAGGCTAAACTTATGTCGAATTGCATGTTTTGGTTGGGGATCCATATCAGTCAGTATTCCTTTTTATCATTACACCGAGGTCTTACGAGGAGGCGAAGGCACGCTTATACTGACTTGGTAGTAAGAGGTTCAAACGTGGTGGGTACGAATGCGTTCCGACATCACGATGAGCATGCATCACAAAAATTAGGTAAGATAAGAAGAGGTGATGCCAGTGATATTCGCTATGTCCTTAGAGCTAATGGGTCGGGTCTGATAATGTCGGGGCCATAGTCGGCATAGGTTATCACAAATACGGTTAGGCATCGATTGATAGGTAGAATTGGGTTATGTCCTAATTAATAAATTGTAGCAAATTGATGTAGAAATTGAATGATTTGGTAATCGACTATCTTGTAGAAATATATTATTGTTCTTAATTACTATGTTGAGCTTCAATTTATTATATTATCTAAATTTCCTCTTTTTCACTCATGCTAGTAAATATTGAACTCACCATTCATTATGCCTGACTAGTTTATTTCTTTTTTGCCTTTCTCCCCCTTCCTATAGGTTCTCAAGGTGGAGGACCTAGCACTTGAGAGAGTTTTGACCCAGCTCGGTCCCTTGGACATTATCATCTATGTTGATCATTGTGCCTACATGTATTTTTCCATGTTTTATCTGTTTTATGTATTTGATGATGAGGAGGATACTTTTTATTCTGTTACTCTGATTCGTTGTTGTTGAGACAGATATGTGTTTATGACTTATGATGTAATGTTATTGCTTATTTTGTTTTAAGTAAAAATAGAGGTTTCGCTTATTTACTTATTGTTGTCTTGTGAATTTTAGCCTCAATGATGTTACTTTATACATATACTCTTCATATTTCTTAATAAAATACTCATATATGTCTTATTAAGAAATGTGGGGTGTTACATTTATTCCTATATACCTAAACTTAATCAAAAATATAAAAAACTATAAAATTCAACAGAAATATTCCCATGTTGCTCCAACAAAATCCACCTCTAGAAGAAAATAAAATAAAAGATAAATTAATTTTGAAATCTCAATTCCCCCTAAAATTTAATCTAAGGTTGGTCCTATCTCCCAATTAGGAGACTATCCTAGGCAGAGAAAGAAATGTGTTGTATGGAAATAGGGAGGGGGTTGGGAGTTTATTTATAGGTGGAGCAAAAGACCCCCAGCCATTAGATTTTGGTTTCAAATCTAAACCGACCATATCCTTGGGTCAATCCGGAATAGCCAGGGTTGCACAAATCAGTAATGAAAAATAAGATAAAAATCCATTCGTTCATTTTGTCTCGTATGTGGAAAGTATATGTGCTAGGAACATATTGGGTCGACCCACCCACTAAGTGGGTCAACACAAGGGTCGACCCACCCGAAATCTAGGTCGACCCGTGGGTCGACCTGGGCGGATGTTTGGTCGGCCCATGAGATTTTTTTATTTTTTTTCTTATTTTAATTTCTAATTGAATTTTAAACTTTAGATCACCATAAATTATTTATTTTAATCCCATTTTTGCAAAAAAAAAATGTATCTGAACAAGAAAATCATAGCGGAACTAATGGTTCGATCCCCATTGCCAAATTCCCACTATTTTTACAACTTATTATTTAATCTATTAATTTGTTAATTAATTATTAATTAATTACTGTGTGTTAAAATTTAGGTTGTTACACACATATTGTTGTAATTTTAGTAGGTTGGTTACTCCATTCTGATTTATTGACAAGTCAGCATATTTTATTGGTTACTTGGACCGTGCACCATGATATTTCTTGGATGAGTTATTCTTGTGCTACACGATCGTATCTTCGTCTTCCTATTAACAAAAAATTGTGATGTTTTGTCATTGGTGTAGAGAAAACACCCAGAGAGCTTTGGGTCATTGTATTATCACTTAAGTTGAGAGGAGTGATATGCTTAGGTCATGTTTCCTTAAGTAGAATGTTGTTATTGATCCTGAGAAGGTTACTGAAGTTTGAAGTCAACCTAATGGGGCTAAAAATTAAAAGTCTAATTGAGAAGCCAATGAGTGCATTTACATCACTCAAATTTCGACACTCGCTTGTTGCATTGCATAAGTCGGTGTGATGTTGATGTTAAAATAGAGGTTGTCTCATTTCTATTCATTGACCAAAACCACACAAGGAGTATCCAACTCCCGATTCAGAGTAGTTAGTGATGGAGTTCGCTTTGGATGTTTGGAGGCATTAATAATACAGAGGAAGCTAGAGTTTTTAAAGATGTCATATCGCCGGTGTTTCTCTTTTTGATTATGACAGTTAACGCTCCTAGTCTCCTAGTGAAATTATTGTGTTTGTATTGAAGATGTACCTACTTAGGAGTGATATCTCTTAAATAGGCATTTCTTGTATTAATTATTGGTTACGACTCCAAACTTGGAGTGATATAGTGTGAACTCAACCGAGATGGTTGGTTCAATATAGAAGAGGTGTTGCTTGTTCCCAAAATTGTTAGATAAAAGTAATTGACCAATCGTATCAAGATTAATGAAAGATCAACTAGTTAATGATGAATAGGAAGGGTTTTAAGTAGTCATATATAACTACTTAAGATTCATAGGTGATGCTGGTACAATTATCGACGGTTTCATCAATGGATTTCCAAAGAGTTAAGGATAATATGATAACACTTGAGTCAAATTTGATTTGTTGATGGGAGATGTTAGATTTATATTCCTAATGAGATGGAAACCAAATTTATCAAGTCAAATGGATTGGATGTCCTAGTTGATGCCTCATGTTAGGCATAATAGTATCATGCATGTTAGGATAAGCATGAATGTTATTTTTTATATTGATGTTCTTTTTTCCATATATGTTTGATTGATGATGTTTACATGGCTGCTTATGCTTATATGGTTGTAGACATGAAGGATAGTTGTATCATTCTATAGTCTATTTGTTTCCATAAATGACTTAGCAATAAATGTTACATTGAGTTATGATATATTAGTGCATTTTTTGATGATTTTATTCCTCGGACCACTTTGGATTTTTGTTTTCTTTTATTGGGATGAGCCAGATTTTGCAAGTTATAGTTTATCGGATGGATCCATGCAAATGAGGCTTTTGTTGAAATTTTCCATGTACTAAGCCCAAGTTGGAATACGAGTTTCCTAGATCTTTTGTGTTCCAACTAGAGGCTTGTCACTTTATTCACAATTATCCATCATTTGGAAATAAGCGTGCAATGCAAATGTTTGGCTTAGCTACATCAAATCTGAAAATTGAAAGTGGTTATACTTAAGAACAAGAATTATGGATCTACACCAAATTACGGGTTTATTTCTTTTGTTGTGATCACTTTCAATGGTTGTTCTTGAGAGTGAAAATTAACAATTTATCTTGTGTCATATATTTTTTGGAAGCCATGTTTTGTGTCTCTTTGTTCTTGAGGAATTTCGGGGATAAAGTCCTTTAAGGAGGGAGAATGTAGTGACCCATGTTTTAAAGAATGGAAATTTAAATCCTTATTTAAATATTAGTCACAATTTTATTGACGATTCCAAAAAGTGCCTTTTAACATATGATCAAATTGGGACATGAAACCACTTCCATTGAGTTTGAATAGTTTGTTATGTGAAGAAAAATTATAAAGGTTACCATGTTTCGGGATTGGACATTTCAAGGGTAAAACGATCTTGATACACGTGAAAATTATCATTTTATGGCATATCAAATTACGAAAAAATTTGTATTTTCAGAATTGTGGTGAAATGATGCAAGCGAATGAATTTCATGATGATTGGATGTTCTATTTGATAGTCCAAATTCTAAACGCATGTGGACTTCAATAGTGGAAATAAATATTTGGAAACAAGGGTTATATGTCATAAATGATGGAAGTTAGTCCCCAAACGTATTCCATTACGTTTAAAAGGACATTTTAGACCACTTTTCACCATTCGCTATAAATATATGGCTACATACTTCAAGAATAGTATTATTTTATTTTCAAATCATAACCTAAGCAACCATGAGAAATAAACATTCAATTGCCCACATTTCTCCTCGCAGTCCGTCCACTTTTCAGTCAGAACTCCCAATAGGAATGTTATTGGTATCATCGGTACGAATTCATGTATGGTCGTCATTCATTAATTAGAACATCGAAGTAGCCGAAATCTCACTTTGAATGTTGATTCCTAGTCTTGTTCTTTTTGGAACAGCACCACATCGTCGGGATGTAGCCTATGGCACCTAAAGGAGAAGTATGTAAAAGAGGCTTATGAAGAGAATGTCAATTGTGTGATATTGATTGGTGGTAAGTGGAGAGAGGAAATTTGGTTGAGGTGCTAATTATTTTGTGAATTTTAGGTGGAGCGATAATCATCAAGCATTGGGATTGCCGATGTCGAAGCGTCTTAGGATGGCGCTTCAGAAGGTGGTGGTGAGATGGTGCATAGGTGATCATATGCGGCGCTAGGTGGAGTTGAAGGTAAGAGTTTGGTGTATGTTTCATAGCTTTGGACATCAATCATGATCACATGAGGCATAGCTGAGTGATGTGTGCGTGAAGATGAGGCGTAGTTTGACGTTAATGTTGCAGACGGTGAGTGGTCGACGAGTTTTCATTTTATTTCCAGTTCGATTCAAAACTTCATTCATCTAACTATCGTAACTTTTGCATATGAGGCCAGTTTTGGACACAGTTTCTTCATTTGGACTCATATTAAAGAGCTCTACGTTTGGAACTTGTTTGGACTGATTTGGCTAAGGTGAGTGTTATTACCTCTTATTGAACTTCAAATATTTGTATTGTAACAACCCATATTTTCAGCGATAGAATAATTAATTAATTTAATTATTTATATAGTGATTTAGAGAATATATGGTCGTAATTAAATTATATTGAATATTTAATTAAAATAAATAATATAATAATATATTAAATTTCTGAATTAGTCAGAAATAGTGGAATTCACAGTATGGTTTGAATTGGATCATCGGTGGTATTTAATTCAGTTTAGAATTGAATCAGAATAACGAATATATTATTTGAATGACAGTTTGAACGTATAATTATATTATAATTAAAATCGATCTTGAAATGGCGCTGTAGCTCGTAATTTGGCTATTCGAACTTCAACTGAATATACAGAAGCCGTTTTAAATCAGATTTTTGTGAAACAAGAAACGTGAGGAGCTGGTGAAGTATATTTTCCTAGTGGAAGAGAAAAATCAGAATTTCGTCTTGTAGATTTTGAGTTATGTCCAAATTAAATATTCAGAAAAACAGCGGTATATTCGTTCGTGGCCATAACGGTTATTTAAAAATATTTGAATATCGGATTTGAATTTAGACAAGGTTCTTTTGAGACATAACGATAATTTAATTTTTAGAATTTTATTGTAATTTTTAATTAATTAAATAAGCAACTTTTTATTTGGAGTATTTTGCACCCTGTAATCGACACTTTGGGGTTTCACAATATGAGTCAATCCACCGATATTATTATATTTTTGGAATCGAGACACACTTCTTGACCCAATGATATTCTCATTTCTGTCGATAGCGGTATGTAAATAAATAGGATTTTACATAATAGAATTTTCCAAATGAATTCTACTTTTACAATACACATTCAATGCCCTGGCTCGATAGCGGTATTGTTAAGTCTATTGTATGAGCTACTTATATATTTCAAAGGGGAAAAAGAACATTGGACATTCTGTAGCATGTTTCACCTCCTATGTACAAATACAAATAGAATAATATATATTTCTTCTTTCGTGGCTGTTAAGGAAACCAACAGTGCAGATGGAAGTGGTAACTCATGCCCTACGTGTTTTTATCTAAGCCATTTAGTCTTCTGAACCTACATATACCTGGTCAAATGCACTGCGTTCATTTTGGTTCTCCTCCGCAAGTTCAAAAAGAAAAATAAAGAGGAAATCAAAAGAGAAAACCAAAAGAAAAATCAAAGAGAAATCTATAACATATAATAGACATATATATGAATTCCTTATGAGATTTCCGTCCTTCCCACTTGAGCTTCAACGTGTGCGATAGGAGTTTTTGAACTCTGACATTTTTCCAGCGCGAAGCAAGGATGGGTTCTGAGTTTGATTTAGGATGCCGGAGGAATATTCGAGGAGATGGGTGAACTCATGGAGGGGAGAGGCACGTTTTGGTGGTGGCGAATCAACTTCTGGTGGCTTGAGGTGAAAGGCGTCACCGATAGTGACGAGGAGGAGCTACAGGTTGGGATTTTTGAGGGAGATCGAGTGGCCTTTAGTGGTGGTATGTGGGTAGAGGATCTTGAGTTGAGTGGTTTGGTGAAGTTGATGGCATTGATTGGTGGCCGGAGGAGGAGTTAAGTGTGGTCAACGTAGGGTCAACGGTGGAGTATTTGGGATCGATGTGTATAGAGAGGAGCGGCTTGAAATGTTTGGGGAAGACAGTGCCACGTGAGTTAGAAGAGGGGTGAGATTGTTTAAGAATTAATTGGTAAGTTTAATTAAATCTTAAATTAACTTGTTAATGCGATAATTTCATCATACGATATCAGAATTTTGAACCGTCAGATCCACCGGGATCGTATGGACGGGAGTTACACCATGGAACTGACTGGGAGTGAACCCGAGCTCGTTACAATTTATGGCAAAATAAATTATCCGTCTGAATCAAGAGATGGTTATCGTTATTAACAATGATCGTCCAATGTGAGTAAAACTCACCAACTCTGAATAGTTCTATTTTTATAACGTATATTTAGAATTGATAAATCATGACTGATTGTTGTGTGTTAACTATTTGGTTGAATTGCTTGTGTATTGGTTGAAATTATCGATAACGATGTACATATATAAATCGTTAATCGAATATTGATTCTGTTTATCAGAATATTTTATATTCGTGATATTGGTGTTGTTTAACATCTGTGATGTAGGGAAACAGGTTGGAGGGACCCAACTGGGTTCCTCAATATATAAAATACTATTTTGTTTCATATATTGTGTTATATGATGTGAGATGAAATCTGGTGATGATTTTATATGTTTGAATGATACCAATCATTGTTATATGGTATGTTAAATACCATAAGAAATACCAGCATGATAAAAGGGGATTTTCAAAGTATATTTGAAAATAAATTGTTTATATAAAATCAAGGGATTTTATATATAAAAGGAAAAGGATTTATAAAAGGAAGTAATTATAAAATCAAATCAAATATAAAGGAATTTATTTGTGAAATCAAATATAAAGGAATTTATTTGTGAAATCAAATATAAAGGAAAATATATGTAAACCAAATAAAAAGGGAATATTTGTAAAAACATTTACAAATAGAATTTAAAAGAAATTATTTGTAATACATTTACAAATAGAATAGAAAGGATCATTTATTTATTTAGAAAATAAATAAAAGTAAAAGGATTATTTATTTAGGGAATAAATAAAAGTATAAAAGGATTATTTATTTATAGAAAATAAATAGAAGTAAAAGGAATATTTACTTGTTAAATAAATAGAAAGGATAAAAGAAATATTTATTTGTTAAATAAATAGAAAAGAGAAAATAATTATTTATTGGTTAAATAAGTAGAATTGAAAAGGGAATAGTTATTTGTTAAGTAAACAAATAGAAAAGGAATAAATCAAAGGAGTTAATTCAATAGGAGTTATTCGAAGTGAGTTAACCAGTTAGAGTTAATCAGTAGGGTTGATCAGTCAGAGTTAACCAGTTAGAGTTAACCAGTCAGAGTTAATTAGTTAGAGTTGACCAGTCAGAGTTAATCAGTTAGGGTTAATCAGTTAGGGTTGACCAGTCAGAGTTAAACAATTAGGGTTGACTAGTTAGAGTTAATCAGTAGGGTTGATCAGTCAGAGTTAATCAACTAGAGTTAACCAGTTAGAATTAGAATTAACCAACAAAGAATTTAAATAGAGTTAATCGAATTAGAATAAATCGATTAAAGTTGGTCGAATAAGGAGTTATCGAATATTAGTTATTCGAATCGAATCAAAAGGAGTTATCGTATTTAGTTATTCGAAAGGAGTTATCGATTATAGTTTAACCAAAAGGAGTTAATCAATTATGGTTTAATCAAAAGGATATATCGATTATAGTTTAATCGAATTTAGTTATTCGAAGAAGAGTTAATCCGATAGAGATTATTCGAAGAAGAGTTAATCTGATAGAGATTATTCGAAGAGAGTTAATCATCAAATTCGATTATATCGAATTCGGGAAAGTACTTATACTTTCCGGTGTCTAAATCAAGATTTATTTATTTATAAATTAGAGGTTTATTTATTTATTCACATTAAAGAATAAAAGTTATAATTGAAGATAGATATTTCATAAGTAGGGATTATAACGTTATCATTATAACCAATTTTTTTATAAAAGAAGTGGATTCGTAAATAGAATCTGAGAGTTACGTAAGAAAGTTTGTTAAAGATTTAAAAGATAAACTTTGACCATTTCGAAGTTAAAACATTGTTCGGTTAAGGTCTTAGAGGTAATTATACCCCAACTTGATTGGCTTCCTTCTTAACTAAGGGATGGCAAGGTTTGATCGTGAAGGGGTTTTGGAAATGTTTTCCAAATAAGAATCAAAAATGTTTTCTGATAAAAGAGAAAATAAGAATGTAGAATATATAGAACATGGTATAAGTAAATTAATGAGCTAAAGAAATAAATGTTAAATGATGATTGATCTATAAAATTTCCATCTGGAAATAATATCGTTGTTTGCACACGTGTTTTCTTTGATAGTTAAATCACAGACTATTAAAGTTTTGACCATTTTAACATTGTTAATATGGAGAGACCGGTTGGATTTTTATCCAAAGAACCACTCCGTATTGGCATAAGCGTTGCGAGTCATATATCCCAAAGATAATTGAAGACGGAATAAAGTGCAAGGGCTGTTGTATAAATCTTAGATAAAAATTGCCTAAGATGGATGTACTGAATAGTGCCTTCGGTTTGTCCAGTCCCAGGACAACAAGTATGGACGAAGGTCTGATAGAGTATATCTGATAGATTGCGTAAGTTGATCTCTTCAAACGTAGTTACGTTTGGTGGCGGAGGAATTCGTTTCTCTTAGTTGTATACCCGTGTTATTTTTGGATAAATCAATTGTTGATTTAAAGGGTATGACAATGTGACATTCTAAGTGAATGAAGATGTGGCATGTAAAAGATAAGCGTAGCTTCTAGCCTCACATCCGGTAAATGACAGAAATCGGGAAAGCAGCATGGCTATGTAGGTCACACCTATTAGGGTGTATAATCACCTGATCTAGAGTTTCATTTACTTCTAAAAATTTATTGTCGATACTATCCCATTCGGGAAACGGTTGCTGATCCCAACCGTTGGTGATATACATTCGATACACTCAACGAAATGAGTGGTCGGTCATGTGTGGCCGAGTTGCAAGATGTTCTTATTGAACCCAGTGTATTCCTTTCTAGAGATACACTAGCGAAAGGTGGTTCCATACCTTGTTATAGTTGGAAATCCATTACCCAATACGTGCTTGCGGTTTTGATTGTATACTATATATGTAGAACGTGAGATGAAAGCGTTTCTACTAGATGATTATTATATTGTGGTTGATAGACATTATTATAATATCAAAAGGATTTTGATATAAAGATAGTTTGGATTCTCATAAGGGAAAAACCCGTTCCATTATACGGCGTGGTCTTATGAGATATCGTTTACTTGTTCAAACTGTTTTAAACTGTTTTACTCATACCAGTCCCATGACTGACCCGGAGTTTATTTTGTTTTCCCTAAACTCTTGGGTGCCCAATTTTGTACGGGTGGTCAAGTAGTCAGGATTTACAGATACTTGAAGAGCTTGGAGCATGAGGCTTCAGGATTGTATAGCTATAGTTATTTCCGCTGTGTTGTAAGTGTTGTACTATGATAATGTTATTACATACAAGTACAATCTTTTATTTCGAAGTTATGTTATATTTTATTCGTTCCGCTGTGAGATTCGTGTTTACTCTGATAAGTTTCTATCTTATCTATCCTCACCCTCTAATTTCTTTCATTAACCATCCGGTATTTTTGACTCTTGGTGTTCGATATGTGTTGTATATCGAATAACCAAGATCGCCTTTTTTCGGGTCGTTACATGTATAGTATAAAATAGATACTCTAGATGATTTCTCATCCTAAAATATGATTTCTAGGATAGTTTAAACTAGTTAATAAATAAAAGAATTAAGAAGTGATTGATTACTTTAAACCTAAATAGTATCTTTCTACCCATTTATGTGCTATTTTGAGACTATCGTTAGAATTAGACTATTTTGGCATTAAATATGAACCACTCACTTTAGATAGGTTTTATGTGTTGTATTGTTGTTATTACAGATGTTTATATGGTTAGACATTTGTATGATTATTGGTTGTATGGTTGATTAGTCGCTTAGCTACTAAAATGTTGTTCTTAGAAGATACAAAACTGGGAAAATCTCATTTTATAGAGTTGTTGGTGCTAATTAATAGAACGCATGAGATGATGACTCTAAGGATGTGATAGAGTTCAGTGCATACTAATTAAACACACAGGTTTGACTCGAACAAATGAGATTGGTTTATGGATGTGCATTGAAGCATATAGTTGATCGAAAAATGGATTAGCACTAGAGCACGGTGATGGATCCAAAGATGGAGATGTACTTGAAAACATGCTTGAATTTTGTATATGAATGCCAAATGTTTTCGTTTGATGTGTGTTTATCCAATTTTGGTTGAATACATGTTCAGATTGGTTGTTATATATTACTATGAATTGGTTAGTATCAACTAAAGTTAATGTGATCCATTTTATCAGATTTGATTGGATGATGGTTGCAAATTTGAGGAGCAAGATATGATGGTTCA
Source organism: Allium sativum (assembly GCA_030737875.1). NCBI lineage: Eukaryota > Viridiplantae > Streptophyta > Magnoliopsida > Asparagales > Amaryllidaceae > Allium > Allium sativum. The sequence continues at coordinate 388,188,110 of CM060912.1, read as the reverse complement.
TTCGATAGTTTTTTCAATGTGATGCTCTTCGACTAGTGGGTTTGCATAAGAAAAGGATGTGGTTCTTCAAAGAAGCGATTTAGTAATTTGACGATAATTATTCCCTGATGAGAAAACGACGGATGATTCTTGTCCAAGAGGTAGAGTGACGAGACTATGACTCAGGATGATGAGACTCTAAGTCAAGATGATGAAACTACGAGTCGGGTGGAAAGACTACTAGTTGAGATGGAGGGACTGCCTCAAGATGTCTAGGGCTAGGGTTTGACGATAGGTTTTATTTGTCAAGTAATTTCCGAAGAAGAGATTTCAAATGGGAGTCATGAAGGTAGTCCAAGGATGAACTCTGCAGAGAAAATATGTATGCAAAAAAATTGTTACTACGTAGGTTTAGATGGGTACTTGGAGAGCAGAGGCATAAATGTTTGTCGGGCCTTCAACCCGATATAGTTTGTTTGCTAGATTATTAGGTTGGCCATCAGACATTCCTCTAGATTGGAGATTGTTTATCTATATGAAAACTTGTGACATTGATTTGGATTCATTCTCAGCCTGATGTGAGTTGTCGTGCAGTTGTAAGATATCTTAGCAAAGAGCTCTTTAGGGATGTTACAGTCTCTAGGGGACCAAGCGTACTATATGTATCCACCACATTGTCTAGGTAAATGTGAGGATGGATAATGTAGTCATGCTTCCTTAATCATTTACTGCTTTTAGGGATGTCACTAGATGTAGATACCATTGATGTAGATGTAAATAGTGTTGATGCAGGCATTTAGACACCCCAAATACTATGTTGTACATCCATGATGACAATCATAGAATAGTATATACTTTTATGTGCTGACTTTATGGATGCATCTACATCAATTTACTGTTATGTGATTCTTTGTAATTTTGAGTCATTTACTTTTATGTAGTTCCCTGTATCTTTAAGTCATTTACTTTTATGAAATTAATGTATTTTTGGATTTGTTTATCGCTTGCATCAAACTGTTGTTTGATCCAAGTTTTCATGTTCCTTTCAATTACCTTGGGTAATCATCAATGATGTTGATGAGTAGGTTAGGTAGAGTTGTAATCGTTATATGGAACTGCGCAAGTGGACTAGCAGGAAGTGACGCCTTTTCATATTTACACTTATGTCATTATTGTTTATTCCACTGTATGACAATGTCAGGTCTTAATAGTGTTCGACCTGGTGTTTTAAAGATAATTACAAGCTGAGTTTACTTCAGTTGTATAAACTCGATTTATGTGATTGTATGAGCTGGTGTACTCTGATTATATAGTTTACATAGTTTTTATTATCTCATCTTTTTCCATTATATTTTATTTAATGCACTATGAGGTATGCAACAGGTTTTGTGGTTGTGTTCTATATTTCTTTCCTTTTCTTTTCTTTTATTCTCTTCCCTTTTTTTATTTCCTTTCTTTTTTCCTATTTCTTTCCCTATGAAACCATTCAACATCAATCGAGTGCTTGTATATTGCACTATTAGGTTGTAGGGTATCGATGGTGTAGGATGACTGTCACACTTTCACTTCAAGTGGTTGCACTATTTAAAAGTGGTGCTCATGGACCATCCTAGGTGCACTAGGGAGGGTTTTACGACTCCGGTCGGTTTCCCTCCTAAACAAATTCCTTAACAAAAAATACATTTATCAAACAACCTTATTCTGTTATTATTGTGTGACATTCATAGAAGACAATACGCAGTATTACTTAAATAAAAAAATTAGGGTGTAAAGTTTAGTGGTTGTATATGTCGGCTCTTACATGGGTCTCAAACTAACAACATGCAAATATTTACTTGTAAGCACATTTTATTTTCAAGTCAATCTTTAGTTTATTTAGTTTGTTTATCTTAAGTGATAAAGATAAACATTTTGTCAGTTTTATTAGTTGTGTAAATTCGTCGTTATAGATTGTTTTAACTTTAAATAAATAATATTCATACAATATTAGAAAGATTAAATGTTGCTATTTCATTCTTTTCAATAAGGCTCCTGCTATATTTTTTCAGTTTATTCAAACATAAAAACATAAAAAAATTCTCGGTTTCTCTGGTGGGCTAAATGTTTTTGCTTGTCTTGGGATTATGATATTGAGTTTGCTCAATAGATCATATGTCTATTATCTACGTATAACTCTTTATCGGTGGTTCAATATCAATCTCATGGTTTTTGTTCTAATCTCATTCATGACCTTGAGTTCTATTTAATCACACTTGCTATTTTATGATGGCCTAAGTATAATGTATGCCCCTTGAGTTTGCCAAAAAAATATAATTATCTTACCTCGTATATTTAATATATTAGCAATACAACACACAATGTCTTTATCTTGAGTTTGCTCAACAATAAAAAGTATGCAAATAATTTATTAATGTGTATATAAATGATAGAGGATAATATTATATTAGAGATTCATAATCTTTAAATTATTTGAGTGATATTGATGTAGTGAACAATGTACTTCTTGATTCAAGTATCAAACTCATCTAGAGTCATATTTAGTGTACTATATGCTACTCAAATCTTGCTAAGGCCTCCTTTCAGTTCCACTTATTTATTTATTTTGAAAATTGGTACACTTTTATTAATTTGCAGAAAGTACATAACAAGGTTAGCATACTAACCTGAGTACGACTAAAGGAAATATACGAAAGCAAACTAGTCTAATTACATGAAATTAAACAGAGATGGACCCATGGTGATGTCAACTAGTTGAAAACCCCAAGTGCTATCAAGTTTCACTTTTACATATAGTACTGCTGCACTTATACATACTATAGAAATTTTCAATTCCTTTATGCTTGCCAGCTTTTTCTCCTTAAATATGTTTCAAATTGGTCGTCTCAGCTTTCCACCTAAGATCATGCACTTTTATTATTGATAGTGGTACCTATAGCCTAACGTCTTTTTTCTAGGAACAAATAATGTACAATCAAAAATACCATTTGAAACAACATCATGTTAGATCGTATTAATTTTACATATAATTATATAAATATTAATTATTTACGCCTTTTATTAATATAATACATACAAGTATCTTATTAACTACACCTTGTTTAATTAATTCTACATCATATCACTTAGATCATATTTGGTAGATCTATTTTATATAAGTTCTCTTAAATTATGTATTACTCAACTTAACCAATCCAAGACATTTAATTAGCAATAACATTTATAGTCTGTTTATTTGTACTTATATAAATATGAATACATTATAAATAATCAACTTTTAATTAATTTTTAGTTGAAATGTTTAAGTAATAAACTTAATTAGTTTCCAAATTTAATTTATCATAAAAGGTTTTAAAATAAATAAATAACTTCAACAATTATAGTTATGAAATGTGTCAATATAAATGATTTGATCAATTAACTTTTAATTAATTATCCAACGTAATTTAATTAGTCATATCTATTAAATTTTAATTTCAAATTTTAAAGTTAAATAATTAGTTTCTTAAAAAATGAGAATTCAAATTATATTTTATAAATATTGATTTATTTATTTTTGGCATGGCTGACTGGGTTAAAGGACCCCAACCTTTTTATTGAAGCACTTAGATAAAATACATAAAAACTTTATAGTTCATACACTACAAAGCCGAGAACAGGGGTAATAATGCCTCAATCATAGGGGATACAAAAGGAAAACAACAAAAAAGAAACAAAACACAAAAATGTCACGCAAATAACACAGTTATTCCAGGCTCAATTGCAAAGGATGCATGCACAAAGGTTTGCTTTATCTCCGCTTTCAGCCAGTGTTTGGTTTCTTCATGGCTCTTCGTATTTTCAGGAGTAAGGACTTTGGTATTCCTTTCATTCCAAATACACCAGACAAATTTTTTCATCACCATATTTAGCAACCTCTTCTTATTTACCTTAGTATCAGTTTCTACGTATATTCCTTCCCGTTCTTCATGGCTATTTGTTGCCAAAACTCCAATACTAAGTCTGTCTTTAATGTCTTCCCATAGCTCATCAACCATATTGGAATTTAATGATACAATATTTCCATATCTAATTAATTATGGAGATATGCATGGTAATTTCGTTACCTGTTTTGTGCAAGGAATGAATGGAAAGAAATGGAAGGAATATTAATGAATAGGGGATACTGGAAATGTTTGTCATTTAATTAGTTTCCATGTTTCATGAAGAAAAGAAACGGAAAGAGACTAAAATTACAAAAGGGATTGATTGATGGAGAAAAGGAAAATTGTCAATCAATCATATGACAACTAATTAATGGGATTGATTGATGGAGAAAAGGGAAATAATCAATCAATCATATGACAATTAATTAATGGGATTGATTGATGGAGAAAAGGGAAATTATCAATCAATCATATGACAATTAATGAGATATTAGTTTTCCACAGATTGATTTATCTTACATAAATCAATTGTTTTTCCCCAAGTAACCTTTTTTCTCTATTTAAAGAGAAACATAGAGGATACTATGGGTGTGAGATCATTGTATTCTTCATTTCTTTTGCTCCACATTAAAAAAGACTCTGTAATCTCTTGAATATATTAATAAAATCTCTTCCCCATTGAAGTGGACGTACATTATCTTGCGATAGTGGAACCACTATAAATTTGTGTGTTCCCTTTTTTTTTTCTGTGATTGAGATTCATTTCAAGCTGTTTGTTCTATCACATCAGTGCAAGATCCTATTCAGGTTTTTCCGCTGCAAGGGATTGATCACCCCTTACAACTGGAATCAGAGCTAGATTCGCAAAGAAGGTATTTGGTAGAATGACAGGAGGAGATGAAAACAAGACAAATAATAGGTCAGTGCCAGTAGTTGCTCCATACGTCAGAGGCTCCTATATGGCGTCAGGATCACAGTTGACGATAGAGAAGTGGAATGGTGAAGGAGATTTTGAAAAATGGCAGTGGATGATGAAAGCGGTTTTGAGAAGAAATCGCGTTCATCGAATAGTATTTGATAAGAGACATTACCTGCTTATATTCCATCAGTGGAATTAGAAGAGATGGAAGAGTGGGCCTTTACTACTCTTCGGCTTGCTATGGGAAGAAATTACATTTCTGAAATCAGTCAGGAGACAACAGCTAGAGACATTTGGAAGAAGTTGGAGGACCTCTACATGAAGAAATCCCTAACCAACCGCTTGATCCTATTGAAAACTTTCTTCACTTATAAAATGAAGGAAGGTTCTTCAATTAAGACACACCTAAGTGTGTTTGATGACCTGTTGATGAAGATGAAGTCTGTTGAGTTGAAGATTGATGAAGAACAAAAAGCAATGGTTCTGTTGTGTTCGCTTCCAGAGCGATACAATGGTTTCGCTAACAGCCTTATCTATGGTAGAGACACATTGAAATTAGATGATGTGAAGACAGGTTTGCTCAGTGAAGAGTTGAGAGATCAGATGAAAGACTTTGGTGTTGGTGATAGTAGTGGAGGAAGTAGTAGTTCAGGCTTATTTGCAGAGACAGGAAGAGCAGAGAAGAAAGGGAAGAATAATGGAGGGCGTTCCAATTCTAGGAAGCCTAATTCGCGGAGTAAGTCTAAAGATGGAAAGTGCTATAATTGTAAGAAACCAGGCCATTGGAGAAGAGACTATCCAGAAGTGGGGAAGAAGACTGATGGTTCTTTATCTATTGCGATGGAGAAAGGCGGTAGCGACTTATTGACAGCGGTTGTATCAGATGTTGCAGACCACTGGATTCTAGATTCTGGAGCATCATTTCACATGACTCCTAATAAGGATTATTTTTCTCCTTCGATGCCAAAGAAGGAAGTTCTATCCTTATGGGGAACGATGCTACATGCAAGTCTATGGGAGTTGGTTCAGTTTGCATTCGCATGTATGATGGGATTGTTCGCACACTATCAAATGTTTGCTATGTCCCAGGTCTTCGGAAGTCATTGATATCATTAGGCCAACTTGCATCATTGGGATGCAAAATAACCATTGTCAAAGATGGTTTGAGAGTTTCTAGAGAGGCACTTGTATTGATGAAGGGTGTTATGGTGCAAAATCTGTATTTGCTAATGGGTACCACTGTCCATGGAGAATCATGTGTTGGAGTCGATAGTTCTAAAAGTTTGGATGCTACCAAGCTTTGGCATATGAGATTAGGTCATAATTCGGAGAAGAACTTAGAGTTGCTTTGTAAGAAGAAAAAGATCAAAGGAGAAATCTTCAACAAGTTGGACTTTTGCAAGGAGTGTGTATTGGCAAAGCAAACTAGAGTTCCTTTTGGCGATGGCATGCATACTTCTAAGAGGGTACTTGATTATGTGCATTCAGATGTTTGGGGGCCATACTCTACAGCTTCTATTGGTGGAGCATATTATTTTGTTTCCTTCATTGATGACTACTCGCATAAGGTTTGGGTGTATTTAATGAAAGATAAGTCGGAAGTATTTTAGAAATTTAAGGTTTGGTTAGCTCTTGTTGAAAACCAAACAGGGAGGAAATTGAAGATTCTTAGATCCGACAATGGTGGCGAATATGTCTCTAAAGAGTTCCTCGACTACTGCAGACAACGTGGTATTAGAAGACATTTTACTACACCTGGTGATCCGCAATCCAATGGGATTGCTAAGAGAATGAATAGGACTCTACTTGAAAAGGCCCGTTGCTTGATATTGACTGCGGGCATGTCTAAGGGTTTTTCGGCTGAAGCTATTTTAACTGCAGCACATATTATTAATCGGATTCCGTGCTCAGCCATTGATGGGAAGATCCCAGAGGAAGTATGGAGAGGTAAAAACACTTTATTAAGTTATTTTCGCACATTTGGATGTCCAGTTTATGTTCACAATACAGGACATGACAAGTTAGAGCCTAGGGCCTCCAAATGTGTTTTTCTTGGTTATACAGATGGCATAAAAGGATATAGAATTTGGAATCCAATTGCGAAGAAAGTTATACATTCCAGACATGTGACTTTTGATGAGTCAGCAATGTTCAAACCTTTGGAAGGTTTATCAGAGGGTTCAGACTCAATTGATGAGAAGCCTGGAAAGACCGAGATTCCCAGTTTTGAAACCCAAAGTAGAGCTATCACTATTGATAATAGTGACGGAGCAGTTGAAGATACATCACATGATAGTCCACATATTTCCTCTAGTGGTTATGGTGATGGTCATGAAGCTAGAGAAGATTCAGCTCAAGGTGGAGTTCAACGTGGAGCTGAAGGAGAGTCGGGCGATATAGTCATTCGGGCTAGTCAGAGACCAAAGAGAGCTCCAATTAGATATGGAGATTGGTAGTATGCAAATTTGAGCCTTGATGATCAATTTGAGTATGCTTTACATGTAATTCATGATGAACCATTGAGCCTTGAAGAAGCCATGAAGTCGAGTGACAACTCGAAGTGGAATTGCGCTATGGAAGAGGAGATACAGTCTTTGCAAAAGAACAAGACTTGGGATTTGGTACCACTACCTTAAGGAAGCCGAGCCATAGGTTGCAAGTGGGTGTTCAAGGTAAAAAATGATGGTAGATACAAGGCAAGATTAGTAGCCAAAGGGTTTTCATAAAGAAAGGGGCTAGAGTATGATGAAATATTTGCTCCAGTTGTTAGACAAACTTCAATTCGAATCCTACTTGCAATAGTTGCCGCTTACGACTTGGAGTTAGAACAACTTGATGTGAAGACCGCTTTCTTGCATGGTGACTTGGAGGAAACCATTTACATGAAGCAGTCATAAGGATTTATTGTAGATGGAAAGTCAGATTGGGTATGCAAGTTGAAGAAATCTCTTTACGGTCTAAAACAGTCGCCTAGACAATGGTACAAACTGTTATGCTTTCACATGGTTTTAATTGTAGTACTAAAGATGCTTGTGTTTATTTTAAGCATTTAAAGAATAATAATTGGGTGTATTTACTTTTGTATGTGGATGATATGTTGATTGCTTCCAAGGATAAAGCTGAAAATGATGCATTGAAATTGAAATTAAAAGCGGAATTTGATATGAAAGACCTTGGAGAAGCAAAGAAAATTTTGGGGATGGAAATCCAAAGAGATAGAAAGCTTGGACTTTTGAGACTTACTCAAAAGGAATTTATTCAAAAGGTGCTTGTTCGGTTTAGCATGGATGGTGCATAGGCTATCAGTACACCCATGCCTTTGCATATACAACTTTCTAATCAGGGCTCTCCGATCTCAGAAAAGGACAAGGCCTATATGAAGAAGGTGCCTTATGCCAGTGCAGTAGGTAGCTTGTTGTATGCTATGGTGTGCACTAGACCTGGCATTGCTCAAGCTGTTGGATTAGTTCGTAGATACACGGAAAATCCAGGAAAATCGCATTGGGAGGCAGTGAAGTACATTTTTAGATATCTTAGAGGAACATCAGATTATGGGCTTGTTTTTTGCGCCAGAAATAAGGATTTCAACTTGGTTGGATTCTGTGATTCAGACTATGCCGGAGATAGAGATAGAAGGAAGTCAACCTCAGGCTATGTGTTAATACTTGGAGGAACAGCTATTAGTTGGAGAGCGAGGTTGTAGACTATAGTTGCTTTGTCTACTACAGAGGCAGAGCTGTTAGCTGCAGTTGAGGCAGCTAAGGAGGCACTTTATTTGAAGAAGTTATTGTGTGATTTGGGCTTCATGCAAGATGCTTGTTTGGTGAATTGTGACAGTCAAAGCGCAATTCATTTAGCTGAAAATATGGCTTTCAGTTCTATAACAAAGCATATAGAGGTAAGAGAATCTTTCCTTATCTCTGTGAATGAGGAAAAGTTAGTTCGTCTTCAGAAGATTCACACAAATGAAAATGCAGCAGACATGTTTATGAAGGCATTACCTGCTACTAAGTTCGAGCATTGCTCGAACTTGGTTCACTTGATGAAGTGCTAGGTGCCACATGGTGGCACAATGGGGAAGAGAGTGAATTGGTTGAAGTCAAGAGAAGATGTGGTACTTGTATGAAGAGATAGGAGTTGGTTGCACAATGTCTACCTTGTTTTTGAATGCTTCCAACACTTTGTGGGTGGGCGGTGGCCTTGCCGGAGTTCACTTACAAAGTGCAATGAGGGGTGGCTTTGGCAGGAACTCATCGGGAAGCATTTACATTGGAGTCTCTTGGTTGCATGAGATATTGTATCAAGGTGGAGATTATTGGAATTTAATGATACAATATTTCCATATCTAATTAATTATGGAGATATGCATGGTAATTTCGTTACCTGTTTTGTGCAAGGAATGAATGGAAAGAAATGGAAGGAATATTAATGAATAGGAGAAATTGGAAATGTTTGTCATTTAATTGGTTGTCATGTTTCATGAAGAAAAAAACGGAAAGAGACTAAAATTGCAAAAGGGATTGATTGGTGGAGAAAAGGAAAATTGTCAATCAATCATATGACAACTAATTAATGGGATTGATTGATGGAGAAAAGGGAAATTATCAATCAATCATATGACAATTAATTAATGGGATTGATTGATGGAGAAAAGGGAAATTATCAATCAATCATATGACAATTAATGAGATATTAGTTTTCCATAGATTGATTTATTTTACATAAATCAATTGTTTCTTCCCCAAGTAACCTTTTTCTCTATTTAAAGAGAAACATAGAGGATGCTATGTGGTGTGAGATCATTGTATTCTTCATTTCTTTTGCTCTACATTAAAAAAGACTCTGTAATCTCTTGAATATATTAATAAAATCTCTTCCCCATTGAAGTGGACGTACACTATCTTGTGATAGTGGAACCACTATAAATTTGTGTGTTCTCTATTTTTTTTCTGTGATTGAGATTCCATTCAAGCTGTTTGTTCTATCACATCAGTGCAAGATCCTATTCAGGTTTTTCCGCTGCAAGGGATTGATCACCCCTTACAAACCATACTGCAGTTGAATTACAGATGGTCGATGGACTCATTACATTGATTACAGTAAGTACATCTTCCATCTATGTTCATGCCACGCTGCATTAATTTTTCCTTAGTCATTAACGCTCCATTGAGTAACTTCCAAAGAAAAAGATTCTCTTTGGTGCTATTTTCTTGCTTCCACACCCTCCTCCATTTCCATGTTGACATCTCATTTTTCTTTGTCATTCATTACAACTGGCCAAGTTACTTTAAAAAATTGTGCGTTGAAGCCGTCCGGACCACCACAAGCACCTCTATTTATCGAGGGGAAGGCAGTAGTAATTTCAGCGTCATTATCTTCAGAAATGATCATTTCATAATCTTGAGTTTCCAATTTAGGAAGAATGAAAGGATCAATGTTGTCTATTTCGGGGGAGAACCTTTGAACATTGCCGAGAAGATCAGTAAAATAGTTAATAAAGGCATTATCTATATCAGGGGGTGAATTGCAGAGAACTCCCTATTTGTCAATGATTTTGAAGATGTTTTGGTGAGATTGCCTTGCCTTAAGCGACATGCGCTAGTATGAAGTATTCCTATCTCCCTCGATTCTCCATCTGATTCTCGCTTTCTGCTTAATCATGTTATTCTCAACTATTATTGCATGTTGGTATGCTAAAGTAGCTTCAGCTTCAAGGGTGGACAGGTTTGGGTTGTTGACATCAGCTAACAGCCTAGCTTGAATTTCAAAAAGCAGAGTTTTACATTGTTGCAATCGTCTATTACCTTTCCCAAATCTATTAGCAGATCAACCCTTAAGAACATCTCTAGTGGTTTTCAATTTTTTATGCAGGATAAACATATGGGTACCCTACTGTTGTTTTATCCAATTATTTTCTACCACTAATGCAAATTCAGTTTCCTCAATCCAGCTACTAAAAAATCTAAAAGAAGCCTTTCCTGTAATGAACTCCTTACCTAAGGTTAAAATTTGGGGCGAGTGATCGGAAAGCAAGGGAACAAGTTTATAATTATGCAGTTCCAGCCAAGCACGTAGCGCAGATGAGTTACTGAAACCAAAGTCAATCTTTGAAAAGGTCCTGATGCCCTGCCTCTTTTTGTTGTTCCATGTGAAGAACGACCCCGAAGTTTTATTTTCGAAAAGATTAGCATCTAGAATTCATTGCTTTAAAGGCTGATGTTATTTATCGACAAAGGGTTGCCTCCAATTCTGTCTCCAGTTTCTAGACAACAATTAAAATCCCGCATATGATCCAAAAATGAGTTTCCTGTCTCTAGTGAGGAATATTATGAAATAAATGCTCTTTGGCATTTGCACGACTGAATTTGATTTGTTGATGGGAGATGTTAGATTTATATTCCTAATAAGATGGAAACCAAATTTATCAAGTCAAATGGATTGGATGTCCTAGTTGATGCCTCATGTTAGGCATAATAGTATCATGCATGTTAGGATAAGCATGAATGTTATTTTTTATATTGATGTTCTTTTTTCCATATATGTTTGATTGATGATGTTTACATGGCTGCTTATGCTTATATAGTTGTAGACATGAAGGATAGTTGTATCATTCTATAGTCTATTTGTTTCCATAAATGACTTAGCAATAAATGTTACATTGAGTTATGATATATTAGTGCATTTTTTGATGGTTTTATTCCTCGGACCACTTTGGATTTTTGTTTTCTTTTATTGGGATGAGCCAGATTTTGCAAGTTATAGTTTATCGGATGGATCCATGCAAATGAGGCTTTTGTTGAAATTTTCCATGTACTAAGCCCAAGTTGGAATACGAGTCTCCTAGATCTTTTGTGTTCCAACTAGAGGCTTGTCACTTTATTCACAATTATCCATCATTTGGAAATAAGCGTGCAATGCAAATGTTTGGCTTAGCTACATCAAATCGGAAAATTGAAAGTGGTTATACTTAAGAACAAGAATTATGGATCTACACCAAATTACGGGTTTATTTCTTTTGTTGTGATCACTTTCAATGGTTGTTCTTGAGAGTGAAAATTAACAATTTATCTTGTGTCATATATTTTTTGGAAGCCATGTTTTGTGTCTCTTTGTTCTTGAGGAATTTCGGGGATAAAGTCCTTTAAGGAGGGAGAATGTAGTGACCCATGTTTTAAAGAATGGAAATTTAAATCCTTATTTAAATATTAGTCACAATTTTATTGACGATTCCAAAAAGTGCCTTTTAACATATGATCAAATTGGGACATGAAACCACTTCCATTGAGTTTGAATAGTTTGTTATGTGAAGAAAAATTATAAAGGTTACCATGTTTCGGGATTGGACATTTCAAGGGTAAAACGATCTTGATACACGTAAAAATTATCATTTTATGGCATATCAAATTACGAAAAAATTTGTATTTTCAGAATTGTGGTGAAATGATGCAAGCAGATGAATTTCATGATGATTGGATGTTCTATTTGATAGTGCAAATTCTAAACGCATGTGGACTTCAATAGTGGAAATAAATATTTGGAAACAAGGGTTATATGTCATAAATGATGGAAGTTAGCCCCCAAACGTATTCCATTACGTTTAAAAGGACATTTTAGACCACTTTTCACCATTCGCTATAAATATATGGCTACATACTTCAAGAATAGTATTATTTTATTTTCAAATCATAACCTAAGCAACCATGAGAAATAAACATTCAATTGCCCACATTTCTCCTCGCAGTCCGTCCACTTTTCAGTCAGAACTCCCAATAGGAATGTTATTGGTATCATCGGTACGAATTCATGTATGGTCATCATTCATTAATTAGAACATCGAAGTAGCCGAAATCTCACTTTCAATGTTGATTCCTAGTCTTGTTCTTTTTGGAACAGCACCACATCGTCGGGATGTAGCCTATGGCACCTAAAGGAGAAGTATGTAAAAGAGGCTGATGAAGAGAATGTCAATTGTGTGATATTGATTGGTGGTCAGTGGAGAGAGGAAATTTGGTTGAGGTGCTAATTATTTTGTGAATTTTAGGTGGAGCGATAATCATCAAGCATTGGGATTGCCGATGTCGAAGCGTCTTAGGATGGCGCTTCAGATGGTGGTGGTGAGATGGTGCATAGGTGATCATATGCGGCGCTAGGTGGAGTTGAAGGTAAGAGTTTGGTGTATGTTTCATAGCTTTGGACATCAATCATGATCACATGAGGCATAGCCGAGTGATGTGTGCGTGAAGATGAGGCGTAGTTTGACGTTAATGTTGCAGACGGTGAGTGGTCGACGAGTTTTCATTTTATTTCCAGTTCGATTCAAAACTTCATTCATCTAACTATCGTAACTTTTGCATATGAGGCCAGTTTTGGACACAGTTTCTTCATTTGGACTCATATTAAAGAGCTCTACGTTTGGAACTTGTTTGGACTGATTTGGCTAAGGTGAGTGTTATTACCTCTAATGGAACTTCAAATATTTGTATTGTAACAACCCATATTTTCAGCGATAGAATAATTAATTAATTTAATTATTTATATAGTGATTTAGAGAATATACGGTCGTAATTAAATTATATTGAATATTTAATTAAAATAAATAATATAATAATATATCCAATTTCTGAATTAGTCAGAAATAGTGGAATTCACAGTATGGTTTGAATTGGATCATCGGTGGTATTTAATTCAGTTTAGAATTGAATAAGAATAACGAATATATTATTTGAATGACAGTTTGAACGTATAATTATATTATAATTAAAATCGAGATTGAAATGGCGTTGTAGCTCGTAATTTGGCTATTCGAACTTCAACTGAATATACAGAAGCCGTTTTAAATCAGATTTCTGTGAAACAAGAAACGTTAGGAGCTGGTGAAGTATATTTTCCGAGTGGCCTTTAGTGGTGGTAGGTGGGTAGAGGATCTTGAGTTGAGTGGTTTGGTGAATTTGATGGCATTGATTGGTGGCCGGAGGAGGAGTTAAGTGTGGTCAACGTAGGGTCAACGGTGGAGTATTTGGGATCGATGTGTATAGAGAGGAGCGGCTTGAAATGTTAAGGGAAGACAGTGCCACGTGAGTTAGAAGAGGGGTGAGATTGTTTAAGAATTAATTGGTAAGTTTAATTAAATCTTAAATTAACTTGTTAATGCGATAATTTCATCATACGATATCAGAATTTTGAACCGTCAGATCCACCGGGATCGTATGGACGGGAGTTACACCATGGAGCTGACTGGGAGTGAATCCGAGCTCGTTACAATTTATGGAAAAATAAATTATCCGTCTGAATCAAGCGATGGTTATCGTTATTAACAATGATCGTCCAATGTGAGTAAAACTCACCAACTCTAAATAGTTCTATTTTTATAACGTATATTTAGAATTGATAAATCATGACTGATTGTTGTGTGTTAACTGTTTGGTTGAATTGCTTGTGTATTGGTTGAAATTATCGATAACGATGTACATATATAAATCATTAATCGAATATTGATTCTGTTTATCAGAATATTTTATATTCGTGATATTGGTGTTGTTTAACATCTGTGATGTAGGGAAACAGGTTGGAGGGACCCAACTGGGTTCCTCAATATATAAAATACTATTTTGTTTCATATATTGTGTTATATGATGTGAGATGAAATCTGGTGATGATTTTATATGTTTGAATGATACCAATCATTGTTATATGGTATGTTAAATACCATAAGAAATACCAGCATGATAAAAGGGGATTTTCAAAGTATATTTGAAAATAAATTGTTTATATAAAATCAAGGGATTTTATATATAAAAGGAAAAGGATTTATAAAAGGAAGTAATTATAAAATCAAATCAAATATAAAGGAATTTATTTGTGAAATCAAATATAAAGGAATTTATTTGTGAAATCAAATATAAAGGAAAATATATGTAAACCAAATAAAAAGGGAATATTTGTAAAAACATTTACAAATAGAATTTAAAAGAAATTATTTGTAATACATTTACAAATAGAATAGAAAGGATCATTTATTTATTTAGAAAATAAATAAAAGTAAAAGGATTATTTATTTAGGGAATAAATAAAAGTATAAAAGGATTATTTATTTATAGAAAATAAATAGAAGTAAAAGGGATATTTACTTGTTAAATAAATAGAAAGGATAAAAGAAATATTTATTTGTTAAATAAATAGAAAAGAGAAAAGAATTATTTATTGGTTAAATAAGTAGAATTGAAAAGGGAATAGTTATTTGTTAAGTAAACAAATAGAAAAGGAATAAATCAAAGGAGTTAATTCAATAGGAGTTATTCGAAGTGAGTTAACCAGTTAGAGTTAATCAGTAGGGTTGATCAGTCAGAGTTAACCAGTTAGAGTTAACCAGTCAGAGTTAATCAGTTAGAGTTGACCAGTCAGAGTTAATCAGTTAGGGTTAATCAGTTAGGGTTGACCAGTCAGAGTTAAACAATTAGGGTTGACTAGTTAGAGTTAATCAGTAGGGTTGATCAGTCAGAGTTAATCAACTAGAGTTAACCAGTTAGAATTAGAATTAAGCAACAAAGAATTTAAATAGAGTTAATCGAATTAGAATAAATCGATAAAAGTTGGTCGAATAAGGAGTTATCGAATATTAGTTATTCGAATCGAATCAAAAGGAGTTATCGTATTTAGTTATTCGAAAGGAGTTATCGATTATAGTTTAACCAAAAGGAGTTAATCGATTATGGTTTAATCAAAAGGATATATCGATTATAGTTTAATCGAATTTAGTTATTCGAAGAAGAGTTAATCCGATAGAGATTATTCGAAGAAGAGTTAATCTGATAGAGATTATTCGAAGAGAGTTAATCGTCAAATTCGATTATATCGAATTAGGGAAAGTACTTATACTTTCCGATGTCTAAATCAAGATTTATTTATTTATAAATTAGAGGTTTATTTATTTATTCACATTAAAGAATAAAAGTTATAATTGAAGTTAGATATTTCATAAGTAGGGATTATAACGTTATCATTATAACCAATTTTTTTATAAAAGAAGTGGATTCGTAAATAGAATCTGAGAGTTACGTAAGAAAGTTTGTTAAAGATTTAAAAGATAAACTTTAACCATTTCGAAGTTAAAACATTGTTCAGTTAAGGTCTTAGAGGTAATTATACCCCAACTTGATTGGCTTCCTTCTTAACTAAGGGATGGCAAGGTTTGATCGTGAAGGAGTTTTGGAAATGTTTTCCAAATAAGAATCAAAAATGTTTTCTGATAAAAGAGAAAATAAGAATGTAGAATATATAGAACATGGTATAAGTAAATTAATGAGCTAAAGAAATAAATGTTAAATGATGATTGATCTATAAAATTTCCATCTGGAAATAATATCGTTGTTTGCACACGTGTTTTCTTTGATAGTTAAATCACAGACTATTAAAGTTTTGACCATTTTAACATTGTTAATATGGAGAGACCGATTGGATTTTTATCCAAAGAACCACTCCGTATTGGCATAAGCGTTGCGAGTCATATATCCCAAAGATAATTGAAGACGGAATAAAGTGCAAGGGCTGTTGTATAAATCTTAGATAAAAATTGCCTAAGATGGATGTACTGAATAGTGCCTTCGGTTTGTCCAGTCCCAGGACAACAAGTATGGACGAAGGTCTGATAGAGTATATCTGATAGATTGCGTAAGTTGATCTCTTCAAACGTAGTTACGTTTGGTGGTGGAGGAATTCGTTTCTCTTAGTTGTATACCCGTGTTATTTTTGGATAAATCAATTGTTGATTTAAAGGGTATGACAATGTGACATTCTAAGTGAATGAAGATGTGGCATGTAAAAGATAAGCGTAGCTTCTAGCCTCACATCCGGTAAATGACAGAAATCGGGAAAGCAGCATGGCTATGTAGGTCGCACCTATTAGGGTGTATAATCACCTGATCTAGAGTTTCATTTACTTCTAAAAATTTATTGTCGATACTATCCCATTCGGGAAACGGTTGCTGATCCCAACTGTTGGTGATATACATTCGATACACTCAACGAAATGAGTGGTCGGTCATGTGTGGCCGAGTTGCAAGATGTTCTTATTGAACCCAGTGTATTCCTTTCTAGAGATACACTAGCGAAAGGTGGTTCCATACCTTGTTATAGTTGGAAATCCATTACCCAATACGTGCTTGCGGTTTTGATTGTATACTATATATGTAGAACGTGAGATGAAAGCGTTTCTACTAGATGATTATTATATTGTGGTTGATAGACATTATTATAATATCAAAAGGATTTTGATATAAAGATAGTTTGGATTCTCATAAGGGAAAAACCCGTTCCATTATACGGCGTGGTCTTATGAGATATCGTTTACTTGTTCAAACTGTTTTAAACTGTTTTACTCATACCAGTCCCATGACTGACCCGAAGTTTATTTTGTTTTCCCTAAACTCTTGGGTGCCCAATTTTGTACGGGTGGTCAAGTAGTCAGGATTTACAGATACTTGAAGAGCTTGGAGCATGAGGCTTCAGGATTGTATAGCTATAGTTATTTCCGCTGTGTTGTAAGTGTTGTACTATGATAATGTTATTACATACAAGTACAATCTTTTATTTCGAAGTTATGTTATATTTTATTCGTTCCGCTGTAAGATTCGTGTTTACTCTGATAAGTTTCTATCTTATCTATCCTCACCCTCTAATTTCTTTCATTAACCATCCGGTATTTTCGACTCTTGGTGTTCGATATGTGTTGTATATCGAATAACCAAGATCGCCTTTTTTCGGGTCGTTACATGTATAATATAAAATAGATACTCTAGATGATTTCTCATCCTAAAATATGATTTCTAGGATAGTTTAACCTAGTTAATAAATAAAAGAATTAAGAAGTGATTGATTACTTTAAACCTAAATAGTATCTTTCTACCCATTTATGTGCTATTTTGACACTATCGTTAGAATTAGACTATTTTGGCATTAAATATGAACCACTCACTTTAGATAGGTTTTATGTGTTGTATTGTTGTTATTACAGATGTTTATATGGTTAGACATTTGTATGATTATTGGTTGTATGGCTGATTAGTCGCTTAGCTACTAAAATGTTGTTCTTAGAAGATACAAAACTGGGAAAATCTCATTTTATAGAGTTGTTGGTGCTAATTAATAGAACGCATGAGATGATGACTCTAAGGATGTGATAGAGTTCAGTGCATACTAATTAAGCACACAGGTTTGACTCGAACAAATGAGATTGGTTTATGGATGTGCATTGAAGCATATAGTTGATCGAAAAATGGATTAGCACTAGAGCAGGGTGATGGATCCAAAGATGGAGATGTACTTGATAACATGCTTGAATTTTGGATATGAATGCCAAACGTTTTCGTTTGATGTGTGTTTATCCAATTTTGGTTGAACACATGTTCAGAGTGGTTGTTATATATTACTATGAATTGGTTAGTATCAACTAAAGTTAACGTCGTCCATTTTATCAGATTTGATTGGATGATGGTTGCAAATTTGAGGAGCAAGATATGATGGTTCATTCGATAGTTTTTTCAATGTGATGCACTTCGACTAGTGGGTTTGCATAAGAAAAGGATGTGGTTCTTCAAAGAAGCGATTTAGTAATTTGACGATAATTATTCCCTGATGAGAAAACGACGGATGATTCTTGTCCAAGAGGTAGAGTGACGAGACTATGACTCAGGATGATGAGACTCTAAGTCAAGATGATGAGACTACGAGTCAGGTGGAAAGACTACTAGTTTAGATGGAGGGACTGCCTCAAGATGTCTAGGGCTAGGGTTTGACGATAGGTTTTATTTGTCAAGTAATTTCCGAAGAAGAGATTTCAAATGGGAGTCATGAAGGTAGTCCAAGGATGAACTCTGCAGAGAAAATATGTATGCAAAAAAATTGTTACTACGTAGGTTTAGATGGGTACTTGGAGAGCAGAGGCATAAATGTTTGTCGGGCCTTCAACCCGATATAGTTTGTTTGCTAGATTATTAGGTTGGCCATCAGACATTCCTCTAGATTGGAGATTGTTTATCTATATGAAAACTTGTGACATTGATTTGGATTCATTCTCAGCCTGATGTGAGTTGTCGTGCAGTTGTAAGATATCTTAGCAAAGAGCTCTTTAGGGATGTTACAGTCTCTAGGGGACCAAGCATACTATATGTATCCACCACATTGTCTAGGTAAATGTGAGGATGGATAATGTAGTCATGCTTCCTTAATCATTTACTACTTTTAGGGATGTCACTAGATGTTGATACCATTGATGTAGATGTAAATAGTGTTGATGCAGGCATTTAGACACCCCACATACTATGTTGTACATCCATGATGACAATCATAGAATAGTATATACTTTTATGTGTTGACTTTATGGATGCATCTACATCAATTTACTGTTATGTGATTCTTTGTAATTTTGAGTCATTTACTTTTATGTAGTTCCCTGTATCTTTAAGTCATTTACTTTTATGAAATTAATGTATTTTTGGATTTGTTTATCGCTTGCATCAAACTGTTGTTTGATCCAAGTTTTCATGTTCCTTTCAATTACCTTGGGTAATCATCAATGATGTTGATGAGTAGGTTAGGTAGAGTTGTAATCGTTATATGGAACTGCGCAAGTGGACTAGCAGGAAGTGACGCCTAGCAGGAAGTGACGCCTTTTCATATTTACACTTATGTCATTATTGTTTATTCCACTGTATGACAATGTCAGGTCTTAATAGTGTTCGACCTGGTGTTTTAAAGATAATTACAAGCTGAGTTTACTTCAGTTGTATAAACTCGATTTATGTGATTGTATGAGCTGGTGTACTCTGATTATATAGTTTACATAGTTTTTATTATCTCATCTTTTTCCATTATATTTTATTTAATGCACTATGAGGTATGCAACAGGTTTTGTGGTTGTGTTCTATATTTCTTTCCTTTTCTTTTCTTTTATTCTCTTCCCTTTTTTTTATTTCCTTTCTTTTTTCCTATTTCTTTCCCTATGAAACCATTCAACATCAATCGAGTGCTTGTATATTGCACTATTAGGTTGTAGGGTATCGATGGTGTAAGATGACTGTCACACTATCACTTCAAGTGGTTGCACTATTTAAAAGTGGTGCTCATGGACCATCCTAGGTGCACTAGGGAGGGTTTTACGACTCCGGTCGGTTTCCCTCCTAAACAAATTCCTTAACAAAAAATACATTTATCAAACAACCTTATTCTGTTATTATTGTGTGACATTCATAGAAGACAATACGCAGTATTACTTAAATAAAAATATTAGGGTGTGAAAGTTTAGTGGTTGTATATGTCGGCTCTTACATGGGTCTCAAACTAACAACATGCAAATATTTACTTGTAAGCACATTTTATATTTCCAAGTCAATCTTTAGTTTATTTAGTTTGTTTATCTTAAGTGATAAAGATAAACATTTTGTCAGTTTTATTAGTTGTGTAAATTCGTCGTTATAGATTGTTTTAACTTTAAATAAATAATATTCATACAATATTAGAAAGAATAAATGTTGCTATTTCATTCTTTTCAATAAGGCTCCTGCTATATTTTTTCAGTTTATTCAAACATAAAAACATAAAAAAATTCTCGGTTTCTCTGGTGGGCTAAAGGTTTTTGCTTGTCTTGGGATTATGATATTGAGTTTGCTCAATAGATCATATGTCTATTATCTACGTATAACTCTTTATCGGTGGTTCAATATCAATCTCATGGTTTTTGTTCTAATCTCATTCATGACCTTGAGTTCTATTTAATCACACTTGCTATTTTATGATGGCCTAAGTATAACGTATGCCCCTTGAGTTTGCCAAAAAAATATAATTATCTTACCTCGTATATTTAATATATTAGCAATACAACACACAATGTCTTTATCTTGAGTTTGCTGAACAATAAAAAGTATGCAAATAATTTATTAATGTGTATATAAATGATAGAGGATAATATTATATTAGAGATTCATAATCTTTAAATTATTTGAGTGATATTGATGTAGTGAATAATGTACTTCTTGATTCAAGTATCAAACTCATCTAGAGTCATATTTGGTGTACTATATGCTACTCAAATCTAGCTAAGGCCTCCTTTCAGTTCCACTTATTTATTTATTTTGAAAATTGGTACACTTTTATTAATTTGCAGAAAGTACATAACAAGGTTAGCATACTAACCTGAGTACGACTAAAGGAAATATACGAAAGCAAACTAGTCTAATTACATGAAATTAAACAGAGATGGACCCATGGTGATGTCAACTAGTTGAAAACTCCAAGTGCTATCAAGTTTCACTTTAACAT
Organism: Allium sativum; assembly: GCA_030737875.1. NCBI lineage: Eukaryota > Viridiplantae > Streptophyta > Magnoliopsida > Asparagales > Amaryllidaceae > Allium > Allium sativum. The sequence continues at coordinate 388,166,978 of CM060912.1, read as the reverse complement.
ATAGTACTGCTGCACTTATACATACTATAGAAATGTTCAATTCCATTATGCTTGCCAGCTTTTTCTCCTTAAATATGTTTCGAATTGGCCGTCTCAGCTTTCCACCTAAGATCATGCACTTTTATTATTGATTGTGGTACCTATAGCCTAACGTCTTTTTTCTAGGAACAAATAATGTACAATCAAAAATACCATTTGAAACAACATCATGTTAGATCGTATTAATTTTACATATAATTATATAAATATTAATTATTTACGCCTTTTATTAATATAATACATACAAGTATCTTATTAACTACACCTTGTTTAATTAATTCTACATCATATCACTTAGATCATATTTGGTAGATCTATTTTATATAAGTTCTCTTAAATTATGTATTACTCAACTTAACCAATCCAAGACATTTAATTAGTAATAACATTTATAGTCTGTTTATTTGTACTTATATAAATATGAATACATTATAAATAATCAACTTTTAATTAATTTTTAGTTGAAATGTTTAAGTAATAAACTTAATTAGTTTCCAAATTTAATTTATCATAAAAGGTTTTAAAATAAATAAATAACTTCAACAATTATAGTTATGAAATGTGTCAATATAAATGATTTGATCAATTAACTTTTAATTAATTATCCAACGTAATTTAATTAGTCATATCTCTTAAATTTTAATTTCAAATTTTAAAGTTAAATAATTAGTTTCTTAAAAAATGAGAATTCAAATTATATTTTATAAATATTGAATTTTTTTTTTTTTTTGGCATGGCTGACGGGGTTAAAGGACACCGACCTTTTTATTGAAGCACTTAGATAAAATACATAAAAACTTTATAGTTCATACACTACAAAGCCGAGAACAGGGGTAACAATGCCTCAATCATAGGGGATACAAAAGGAAAACAACAAAAAAGAAACAAAACACAAAAATGTCATGCAAATAACACAGTTATTCCAGGCTCAATTGCAAAGGATGCATGCACAAAGGTTTGCTTTATCTCCGCTTTCAGCCAGTGTTTGGTTTCTTCATGGCTCTTCGCATTTTCAGGAGTAAGGACTTTAGTATTCCTTTCATTCCAAATACACCAGACAAATTTTTTCATCACCATATTTAGCAACCTCTTCTTATTTAACTTAGTATCAGTTTCTACGTATATTCCTTCCCGTTCTTCATGGCTGTTTGTTGCCAAAACTCCAATACTGTAATGGCGCGTTTTGTTAGCTGTCGAATAATTAATTTATTTAATTATTTATATATCGATTTGGCGATATCGATAACTTAAAGTAAAACGTTCGAACTTATAATTTATAATTATAATTAAAACGAACCTGAAACGTCGCGGCAGTTCGCAATTTGGCGATTCGAACTTCAACTGAATGTACATGATTCATTTTAAATCGGATTTCTGTGAAACAAGAAACGTGTGGAGCTGGTGGAGTATATCTTTCTAGTGGAAGAGAAAAATCAGGATTTCGTCGTGTAGATTTTGATTCACGTTCAAACCAAATTTTGAAATAGTCGCTATAGAATCGTTTATCGACCGTATCGGTTTATTCGATATAACTAGATATCAGATTGGAATTTAGACAGGGTTCTTTTGGGAAATAGTGATAATTTAATTTTTAGAATTTTACTGCAATTTTTAATTAATTAAATACACAGTTTTTTATTTGGAGTATTTTGCACCCTGTAATCAATATTTTTGGGTTTCACAATATGAGTTGAACTACCGGTATTATTATATCTTTGGAATCACGACACAGTACTGGATTTAATGATATTTTCATATCAGTCCGTGAACAAACAGAGTTTTATATATATTGAGGTACATAACCTTTTAAACTCTAAAACAAACGCGTTGAGTCCTCATATATATTTCAAATGATGGAACGCGCCTAAGTTTTTGTAACTGATCACCTATGTACAAACGCACATGGTCTCGGACCTGTATTCAAAAAGGATAAAACTAAAAAAATCCTAACTTGTGAACATAAACAAGTCCACATAGCTCCTCTTCTCAACCACACAGGGACCACGTTTCCAAGGTTGTCCCTATAAATATAAATTGATCTTTCTAAGAACCTAATTTCCGCAAACAAAAGCCAGCCGCCGCAAACATCAAATGAACGGCAGAAAACTCAATTCCTTTCTCCTCTTTAGGACTTGTAATCCATCAATTAGTCCGAGATGAGCATAACTGGAAAAGGGTAGAGCGTGGAGAGGTCTTCACTTTGACCGGTGGAGAGGGTGTTTGGAGCAGCGGTTTGACCGGATCGAGCCTCAACAACGTCGGCCTTCGGGGTCAGTTTTGAAGCAACGAGGGACGTCGGACCTGGGGAGACTTCGTGCGATGGGAGATGGGTCCTAGGCGGTCAGTTCAGCGGTCGGGGATCATCTGTCAGGTCGAAAGTGGGGAAATCAGCGTGAGGGAGATACGTTCTGTTGGGAGGAATGAAGGCGGCGTCCGTAGTTTTGGAGCGTGGGGTTCACGAGAATTAAATGCCGAGTTGTTTGGGGTATTGCAGTTCGAACCTGGAGGAAGAAAATGACGTGCCGGTGATGACTGGGAGTCGGACAGAGGGGGCGTAGAGGAAGATGTGAACCATGGAGTTTATGCGTGTGGGGTTTTCAAAAGACTGAAGCTTGCAAAGGATTGGGAACAGTGGGGTTCAATGGATGCTGCATATTCTGTTTTGCATGGAAATACTGGGAAAAAGTGTTTGAGTGCATCATATAGGAGTTGTGATGGACGTGGGTTCACCTGCGGTGACAGGAAGAGCTGGAGCTCATTTCTTTGAGGATCGGGTATTATCAGAAATGGGTGAAGGCGCTGAAGCTTGGGGAGGAGTAAGGATGGTCTTAGTTTGAGAAATGAGGAGCAGATGGACTACAGGGATCGGGGAAGAAGGGGCTTCATTCACGGGTGGATAAGGTTGGTAAGTGGGCCGGATTAAAAGGGACAAGCCCAATTATATGAATAAGTTAGTTGATTTTCATGGTTTATAATGTGTTAACTTGAAAAATACGTAACTTCCTCATACGATATCAGAATTGGACGAAACAAGATCCGTCGGGATCGTATGGACGGGAGCAACGCGATGAGACTGACCGGGAGTGAATCGGGACTCGTTACAATTTATGGTGAAATAAATGGTTCGACTGAATCAATGAACGCAAACCGATATTTATCGGTTAACGCGCAAATGTGAGTAAATCTCACAAACTCTAAACAGTTTTATTTTCACGTTGTATTCTTAGAACTGTTAAAATATTGTCTGTTTGACTGTGTGTTGATTGTTTGCTTGAACTGCTAGTCAGTTAGTAGAGATTTTATACGTATATTTACGTATGTATATATATATATATAAACCGTCAAATAGTTATATGTTGATTCTGTTTATCAGAATATTATACTGGTGTTGTTTAACATCTGTGGATGCAGGGAAACAGGTTGGAGGAATCCAACTGGATTCCTCAACAGTTATTTTTACTGTGATTTATGTATTGTGATATATAAACGTGATGTATATAAGCTGTTGTGATTACGTGTGGTTGGACGATATTCATCGTTGTTAGGTGATGTGTTAAAAACCATAAGAAATACCAGAGTGTGATAAAAGGATTAAACAAAGTAATTTGTTAGGTTAACCAAAGCAAGTTAGTCGAGTTAAACAAAGTAATTTGTTAGGTTAACCAAAGCAAGTTAGTCGAGTTAATCAAAGAAATTGGTTAAGTAACCAAAGTAAATTAGTTAAGATAAACTAAGCGGTTAATCGAAGTGAATTAGTTAAGTTAAACTAATTGGTAAATCAAAGTGAATTAGTTGCGACAAACTAAGTGACTTAGTTAAGTTAAACTAATTTGTAAATCAAAGTGAATTAGTTGCGTCAAACTAAGTGAATTAGTCAAGTAAACTAATTGGTTAATCGAAGTAAATTAGTTGGGTTAATCAAAGTGAATTAGCTGAGTTAAACTAAGTAAATCGGTTAGAGTAAATCAAAGTGAATTAACTAAGTTAAACTAAGTGGATTAGTTCAGTTAATCGAGACAAGTAAATCAAGTTACGTTAAACCATTTGAGTTAACCAGTTAAAGTTTACCAGTTAAAGATAAACAGTTAGAGTTGACCAGTTAAAGTTGACCAGTTAGAGTTGATCAGTTAGAGTTGACCAGTTAGAGTTGACCAGTTAGAGGTATCCAAGTGGAGTTAATCGAGTAGAGTTGCCGAATATCACTTATTCGAAGTAGAGTTATCGAATATAGTGTATTCGAGGGAAGAGTAATCGAATATAGTTTATTCGAGTGGAGAAATCAAATGTTATTCATTTGAGAAGAGTTACCGAATATTATTTATTCGAAGAGTAGTTATCGAATATTGGTTATTCGAAGTTAGTTAATCCAAAGGAGTTATTCGAAGTTAGTTAATCCAAAGGAGTTATTCGAAGTTAGCTAATCCAAAGGAGTTATTCAAAGTTAGTAATCCAAAGGAGTTATCCGAAGTTAGTTAACCCAAAGGAGCTTGTCGAAGAGTTAATCGAATATAGTTATTCGAAAGAAGGTGTTAATCGAATATAGTTATTCGAGTAAAGTTAAAAGAGTTAAATCGAATTTAGTTATTCGAAAGGAGTTAATCGATTTGAATTAGGTTGAATCGAAATGGAGTAAATCGATTAGAATTAAGTTAATCGAGTTAGAGTAAATCGAATATTAGTTATTCGAAGGTAAGTTATTCGAATTAGTTATACGAATAGAGTTAAACACGTAAGAGTTAATTGAATATTAGTTATTCAATTTGAGTTAATCGAATTTAGTTATTCGAAAGGAGTTAATCGATTTGAATTAAGTTGAATCGAAATGGAGTAAATCGATTAGAATTAAGTTAATCGAGTTAGAGTAAATCGAATATTAGTTATTCGAAGGTAAGTTATTCGAATTAGTTATTCGAATAGAGTTAAACACGTAAGAGTTAATTGAATATTAGTTATTCAATTTGAGTTAATCGAATTTAGTTATTCGAGAAGAGTTAAATCGAATTAAGTTATTCGAAAGGAGTTAATCAATTTGAGTTAAGTTAATCGATTTGAATTAAGTTGAATCGAAATGGGGTAAATCGATTAGAATTAAGTTAATCGAGTTAGAGTAAATCGAATATTGGTTATTCGAAGGTAAGTTATTCGAATTAGTTATTCGAAGGAGTTAATCAATTAAGTTATTCGAATTAGTTATTCGAAGGAGTAAATCAAATTAAGTTAATCGATTTGAGTTGAGTTAATCGATTTGGGTTAAGTTATCGAGTTAAGTAATCGAGTTAAGAAAATCAAGTTGAGTTAATCGAATAAGTTATTCGATAAGAGTAAATCCATTTAAGTTAAATCGGATGTTAGTTATTCGATAAGAATTGACACATTTAAGAAAATCGAATATTTGTTATTCGATAAGAGTTAATGAAATAGAGCCAACCAAGAAGAGTTATTCGAAGATTAGTTATTCGATAGGAGTTAATCGAAATAGAGTTTATCGAATATAAGTTATTAACAAGGGAGTTAATCGAATAGAGATTACTCGAAAGAGAGTTATACGTCGGATTCGATTATAGCGAATTCGGGAAAGTACTATTTACTTTCCAGGGTTTAAATCAAGATTTAGTTATTGATTTAGAAATGAGGTGTCTGTTAAATTATTCGAGTTAGGAGATAAAGTTATAATTTAGGTTAGATATTGCAGAAGTAGGAATTATAACGTTATAGTTATAATCAAACGTTTTCATATAAGAAGTAGATTCGTAACCTGAATCCGAGAATTTGCGTAAACAGAAGATTGGAAAAAGTGAGTGACGAGCTTCATCTATTTCACAGTAAAGGACGTTGTTCAATTAAGGTCTGAGAGGTAATTATACCCCAATTTGATTGACTTCAGAATTGACAAAGGAATAGTTGTGGTTCGATAGAAAAGGTTGATTTGAAATATAGTTAAGTAATAAGCGATAAATGGATTAAGCGTAACGATGTTTTATACAACGTTCATTGGAAATCCGTAAATGAGTTTTGGAAACGTTTTCCAAATATAGTCAGATATGTTTTCTAAACATAGAAAATGAAATGTTTTCATGATAAGAATTTAAGAAATAGAGTTAGGCAAATTCAGAAACTGACCGGAGAGGGTAAGTTGAACGGTTTTCTAAGTGACGATCTGATGTTGGTTTCGACCTTCCGGATTGATACTTAGAGAATTGTTCTCATACTAGTTACAGTTAGGGACTGATAGATGCGAAATAATAGTGATGTGAAAATAAGCTATGGAAATGTTTTCCAAAGATTAATAACATATATTTTCTAAATATATGAAATAAGGAAATGTGAACATATGATGATTGATCGATCGAATTCCCATTTGGAAATAAGATCGTTGTTTGTACACCGACATGTTTTCATTTGATAGTTAAATCACAGACTATCAAAGTTTTGACCATTTTTACGTTGTTAATATGGAGAGGCCGGTTGGATTATTATCCGAAGAACCACTCCGGATTAGCATAAGCGTTGTGAATCAAGTACGCTGAAGATAATTGAAGACGGAGTGAAGTGCAAGGGCTATTGTGAAAAGCCTAGGTAGGATGGATTCACTGAATAGTGCCTTCGGTTTATTCAGTCCCAGAACAACGTATATGGACGAGTGTCTGACAAAGTATTCTTAACGAATCATATGTTGATCTCTTTAAATGTATTACGTTGGTGGCGGAGAAATTCGTTTCTCTTAGCTTTTATACTCGTGATGCCTTGAGAAATCGATAATGATTTGGCGGGTATGACGATGTGGCATTCAAAGTAATTGAAGAAATAATCTGTCAAAGTGATAAACGTGACCTCAAAACCTCACAACCGGGAAATAACAGAAGTTGGGCTAGGCAGCATGGCTAGTTGGGCCATACCCAAGCAGGGTGTATTATCACCATCTAGAGAATATTCAATTGTACTTCTTTATAATCTATTTCAATGCTGTCCCTTATCAGGAAGGATGGTTGCTGATCCCAACCATCGGTGATAATATATTCGTCACACTCAAGCTAAATGAGTGGACGGTCATGTGTGGCCGGGTTGCAAGACATTCTTGTTGAAACCTAGTGTATCTCCTCTAGAGTACACTGATCGGAAGGTGCTCCCATACCTTGTCTGTTGGAATCTAATCTCCAATAAGCGCTCACGGTTTTATTTGTATACTATGTATGTGGAGCGTGAGATGCAAGCGTTCTGCTAGATTGATATCTATTTGTATTTAGACATTATTATAATATCAGAAAGATATCCTTTATTTAACCAAGTGTTGGAGTTTTATTCACACCAGTCCCATGACTGGCCCGGAGTTTATTTTGTTTGTTTTCCCTAAAATTTGTATGGGCAGTCAAGTAGTCAGGATTTTACAGATACACTTGGAGAGCTTGGAGCAGGAGGCTTCAGGATTATAGCTATTATTATTCCGCTGTGTTGTTAAGTGTTGTACTCTGAAATGGTATGTATATACGAGTACTGATTTGTATTTCAAAGTTATGTTATATTTTATTCGTTCCGCTGTGAGATTCGTGTTTACTCTGATGATGTAAGTTCTTCTTCTTCTTCTATTCTATTAGTTCTATCTTTTCTTCCTCACCCTCTACTTTCTTTCACTAACGTCTCGGAATTTTCGACTCTCGAGGAGTCGAAAATTTCCAGCCGTTACAGTTGGTATCAGAGCTTAAGTTAACTGATTACCTTGGCTCTGTGGCATAACTCGATAGAGATGGGATTAGTAATATCCTAGATTGAGTTTGAGTGTATATATATGAGCGCGTAATTGTTATTCAATATAAAATGGTTTTATATTGTGGAGACTCATTGGTTGAGTGGCTTATGAATTCTGGTCGATCAGTTTGATCCACTGTATCGATAAGGGTTACTAAACACTCGAATACGATGAACCGTCATGGTATGTTTTGAAAGAGGGTAAATGAAATAATTTTTCCCAAAATATATTTGTTTATAGAAGAAATATATATCTTGAAATTATTATAGTATATTGATTGTGTTGGTTGTTATTATAATCGAATAAGATTATAAAAGGGTGAAATGGTTATAAATGACCAATCAGAATTCATATGAATGTAATAAATGAAATAGTTTGAATTAAATATGAATTTAAATCAGATTTTGGAATTTAAAATAAGGAAATTTTAAGTTCCTGGGAGATTTTAAAAATGTTTTTCAAATTTAAAAGGATATAGTATTGAACTCACTTCGATAGCTGGAAAATAGATTCTGATGATGAATCTAGACATCATCAGTGTTCATTTTCGAGTTCTAAGTGACGGATTACTACCAAAGGTTTTGTTTTTGAATTGTTTTGAGAAAACCAGTTGTTTAGAAATTCAAAAGTTTTGAATTGGCATTATGATTTCAAATTGATTTGAAAGAAACCCAGGAACTTAAGTTCTGGAAATAAAATTTAACTAATGAAGTTAAATAAAATGAGATGGTAAAAATAAATTGAAATTTAACTTGAACCGAGTTAAATAAAATTGAATTGGATTAGAGATAATCTAGAATGGAACCAAATTGATAAGTCAATAATTTGGAATTTGATATTAGAGTTCGAATGAAATTCGATTTGGATTTGAGGATATGAACTGATTGGAGATCAATTGGAATGGATAACATTGGTATATGTTGAAGTGGTAGCAGATGAAAGGGATAGAGTTAAATGCCCGACAAAAAGGTACAAGTTTATATCATATATGAGTTTGGATTTTTGAGCCGAATTGGCAAGCCGCTTGGCTATTTTTGATTTCCTTTGGATTGGAGGAGGCCTAGAGAGGCGAGTTGTGGTTTGACGTATTGAGCCGTACAAAGGAGGTTATGGCGAAATTTTTCGAAAATTTAAGGTGTTAGAAAATTTTCAGAATTTTTGAAAATTTTAGTTGGTCGGAAATGAATTAATAAAATAAATTAAAATTAAATAGGTCCAGTCGAAACTGAAATTTAGAGGTAAACAAAAAGGATTTTTAAATCTAGTTAGTAGAGTTATAGCATTTTTCTAACTTAGCAATTTCGAGGACGAAATTATTTTAAGGGGGGAAGTCTATAATGGCGCGTTTTGTTAGCTGTCGAATAATTAATTTATTTAAATATTTATATATCGATTTGGCGATATCGATAACTTAAAGTAAACCGTTCGAACTTATAATTTATAATTATAATTAAAACGAACCTGAAACGTCGCGGCAGTTCGCAATTTGGCGATTCGAACTTCAACTGAATGTATATGATTCATTTTAAATCGGATTTCTGTGAAACAAGAAACGTGTGGAGCTGGTGGAGTATATATTTCTAGTGGAAGAGAAAAATCAGGATTTCGTCGTGTAGATTTTGATTCACGTTCAAACCAAATTTTGAAATAGTCGCTATAGAATCGTTTATCGACCGTATCGGTTTATTCGATATAACTAGATATCAGATTGGAATTTAGACAGGGTTCTTTTGGGAAATAGTGATAATTTAATTTTTAGAATTTTACTGTAATTTTTAATTAATTAAATACGCAGCTTTTTATTTGGAGTATTTTGCACCTTGTAATCAATATTTTTGGGTTTCACAATATGAGTTGAACTACCGGTATTATTATATCTTTGGAATCACGACACAGTACTGGATTTAATGATATTTTCATATCAGTCCGTGAACAAACGGAGTTTTATATATATTGAGGTACATAACCTTTTAAACTCTAAAACAAACGCGTTGAGTCCTCATATATATTTCAAATGATGGAACGCGCCTAAGTTTTTGTAACTGATCACCTATGTACAAACGCACATGGTCTCGGACCTGTATTCAAAAAGGATAAAACTAAAAAAATCCTAACTTGTGAACATAAACAAGTCCACATAGCTCCTCTTCTCAACCACACAGGGACCACGTTTCCAAGGTTGTCCCTATAAATATAAATTGATCTTTCTAAGAACCTAATTTCCGCAAACAAAAGCCAGCCGTCGCAAACATCAAATGAACGGCAGAAAACTCAATTCCTTTCTCCTCTTTAGGACTTGTAATCCATCAATTAGTCCGAGATGAGCATAACTGGAAAAGGGTAGAGCGTGGAGAGGTCTTCACTTTGACCGGTGGAGAGGGTGTTTGGAGCAGCAGTTTGACCGGATCGAGCCTCAACAACGTCGGCCTTCGGGGTCAGTTTTGAAGCAACGAGGGACGTCGGACCTGGGGAGACTACGTGCGATGGGAGATGGGGCCTAGGCGGTCAGTTCAGCGGTCGGGGATCATCTGTCAGGTCGACAGTGGGGAGATTAGCGTGAGGGAGATACGTTCTGTTGGGAGGAATGAAGGCGGAGTCCGTAGTTTTGGAGCGTGGGGTTCACGAGAATTAAATGCCGAGTTGTTTGGGGTATTGCAGTTCGAACCTGGAGGAAGAAAATGACGTGCCGGTGATGACTGGGAGTCGGACAGAGGGGGCGTAGAGGAAGATGTGAACCATGGAGTTTATGCGTGTGGGGTTTTCAAAAGACTGAAGCTTGCAAAGGATTGGGAACAGTGGGTGGGGTTCAATGGATGCTGCATATTCTGTTTTGCATGGAAATACTGGGAAAAAGTGTTTGAGTGCATCATATAGGAGTTGTGATGGACGTGGGTTCACCTGCGGTGACAGGAAGAGCTGGAGCTCATTTCTTTGAGGATCAGGTATTATCAGAAATGGGTGAAGGCGCTGAAGCTTGGGGAGGAGTAAGGATGGTCTTAGTTTGAGAAATGAGGAGCAGATGGACTACAGGGATCGGGGAAGAAGGGGCTTCAATTAACGGGTGGATAAGGTTGGTAAGTGGGCCGGATTAAAAGGGACAAGCCCAATTATATGAATAAGTTAGTTGATTTTCATGGTTTATAATGTGTTAACTTGAAAAATACGTAACTTCCTCATACGATATCAGAATTGGACGAAACAAGATCCGTCGGGATCGTATTGACGGGAGCAACGCGATGAGACTGACCGGGAGTGAATCGGGACTCGTTACAATTTATGGTAAAATAAATGGTTCGACTGAATCAATGAATGCAAACCGATATTTATCGGTTAACGCGCAAATGTGAGTAAATCTCACAAACTCTAAACAGTTTTATTTTCACGTTGTATTCTTAGAACTGTTAAAATATTGTCTGTTTGACTGTGCGTTGATTGTTTGCTTGAACTGCTAGTCAGTTAGTAGAGATTTTATACATATATTTACGTATGTATATATATATATATATATATATAAACCGTCAAATAGTTATATGTTGATTCTGTTTATCAGAATATTATACTGGTGTTGTTTAACATCTGTGGATGCAGGGAAACAGGTTGGAGGAATCCAACTGGATTCCTCAACAGTTATTTTTACTGTGATTTATGTATTGTGATATATAAACGTGATGTATATAAGCTGTTGTGATTACGTGTGGTTGGACGATATTCATCGTTGTTAGGTGATGTGTTAAAAACCATAAGAAATACCAGAGTGTGATAAAAGGATTAAACAAAGTAATTTGTTAGGTTAACCAAAGCAAGTTAGTCGAGTTAAACAAAGTAATTTGTTAGGTTAACCAAAGCAAGTTAGTCGAGTTAATCAAAGAAATTGGTTAAGTAACCAAAGTAAATTAGTTAAGATAAACTAAGCGGTTAATCGAAGTGAATTAGTTAAGTTAAACTAATTGGTAAATCAAAGTGAATTAGTTGCGAGAAACTAAGTGACTTAGTTAAGTTAAACTAATTTGTAAATCAAAGTGAATTAGTTGCGTCAAACTAAGTGAATTAGTCAAGTAAACTAATTGGTTAATCGAAGTAAATTAGTTGGGTTAATCAAAGTGAATTAGCTGAGTTAAACTAAGTAAATCGGTTAGAGTAAATCAAAGTGAATTAACTAAGTTAAACTAAGTGGATTAGTTCAGTTAATCGAGACAAGTAAATCAAGTTAGGTTAAACCATTTGAGTTAACCAGTTAAAGTTTACCAGTTAAAGATAAACAGTTAGAGTTGAACAGTTAAAGTTGACCAGTTAGAGTTGATCAGTTAGAGTTGACCAGTTAGAGTTGACCAGTTAGAGGTATCCAAGTGGAGTTAATCGAGTAGAGTTGCCGAATATCACTTATTCGAAGTAGAGTTATCGAATATAGTGTATTCGAGGGAAGAGTAATCGAATATAGTTTATTCGAGTGGAGAAATCAAATGTTATTCATTTGAGAAGAGTTACCGAATATTATTTATTCGAAGAGTAGTTATCGAATATTGGTTATTCGAAGTTAGTTAATCCAAAGGAGTTATTCGAAGTTAGTTAGTCCAAAGGAATTATTCGAAGTTAGCTAATCCAAAGGAGTTATTCAAAGTTAGTAATCCAAAGGAGTTATCCAAAGTTAGTTAACCCAAAGGAGCTAGTCGAAGAGTTAATTGAATATAGTTATTCGAAAGAAGGTGTTAATCGAATATAGTTATTCGAGTAAAGTTAAAAGAGTTAAATCGAATTTAGTTATTCGAAAGGAGTTAATCGATTTGAATTAAGTTGAATCGAAATGGAGTAAATCGATTAGAATTAAGTTAATCGAGTTAGAGTAAATCGAATATTAGTTATTCGAAGGTAAGTTATTCGAATTAGTTATACGAATAGAGTTAAACACGTAAGAGTTAATTGAATATTAGTTATTCAATTTGAGTTAATCGAATTTAGTTATTCGAAAGGAGTTAATCGATTTGAATTAAGTTGAATCGAAATGGAGTAAATCGATTAGAATTAAGTTAATCGAGTTAGAGTAAATCGAATATTAGTTATTCGAAGGTAAGTTATTCGAATTAGTTATTCGAATAGAGTTAAACACGTAAGAGTTAATTGAATATTAGTTATTCAATTTGAGTTAATCGAATTTAGTTATTCGAGAAGAGTTAAATCGAATTAAGTTATTCGAAAGGAGTTAATCAATTTGAGTTAAGTTAATCGATTTGAATTAAGTTGAATCGAAATGGGGTAAATCGATTAGAATTAAGTTAATCGAGTTAGAGTAAATCGAATATTGGTTATTCGAAGGTAAGTTATTCGAATTAGTTATTCGAAGGAGTTAATCAATTAAGTTATTCGAATTAGTTATTCGAAGGAGTAAATCAAATTAAGTTAATCGATTTGAGTTGAGTTAATCGATTTGGGTTAAGTTATCAAGTTAAGTAATCGAGTTAAGAAAATCAAGTTGAGTTAATCGAATAAGTTATTCGATAAGAGTAAATCCATTTAAGTTAAATCGGATGTTAGTTATTCGATAAGAATTGACACATTTAAGAAAATCGAATATTTGTTATTCGATAAGAGTTAATGAAATAGAGCCAACCAAGAAGAGTTATTCGAAGATTAGTTATTCGATAGGAGTTAATCGAAATAGAGTTTATCGAATATAAGTTATTAACAAGGGAGTTAATCGAATAGAGATTACTCGAAAGAGAGTTATACGTCGGATTCGATTATAGCGAATTCGGGAAAGTACTATTTACTTTCCAGGGTTTAAATCAAGATTTAGTTATTGATTTAGAAATTAGGTGTCTGTTAAATTATTCGAGTTAGGAGATAAAGTTATAATTTAGGTTAGATATTGCAGAAGTAGGAATTATAACGTTATAGTTATAATCAAACGTTTTCATATAAGAAGTAGATTCGTAACCTGAATCCGAGAATTTGCGTAAACAGATGATTGGAAAAAGTGAGTGACGAGCTTCATCTATTTCACAGTAAAGGACGTTGTTCAATTAAGGTCTGAGAGGTAATTATACCCCAATTTGATTGACTTCAGAATTGACAAAGGAATAGTTGTGGTTCGATAGAAAAGGTTGATTTGAAATATAGTTAAGTAATAAGCGATAAATGGATTAAGCGTAACGATGTTTTATACAACGTTCATTGGAAATCCGTAAATGAGTTTTGGAAACGTTTTCCAAATATAGTCAGATATGTTTTCTAAACATAGAAAATGAAATGTTTTCATGATAAGAATTTAAGAAATTGAGTTAAGCAAATTCAGAAACTGACCGGAGAGGGTAAGTTGAACGGTTTTCTAAGTGACGATCTGATGTTGGTTTCGACCTTCCGGATTGATACTTAGAGAATTGTTCTCATACTAGTTACAGTTAGGGACTGATAGATGCGAAATAATAGTGATGTGAAAATAAGCTATGGAAATGTTTTCCAAAGATTAATAACATATATTTTCTAAATATATGAAATAAGGAAATGTGAACATATGATGATTGATCGATCGAATTCCCATTTGGAAATAAGATCGTTGTTTGTACACCGACATGTTTTCATTTGATAGTTAAATCACAGACTATCAAAGTTTTGACCATTTTTACGTTGTTAATATGGAGAGGCCGGTTGGATTATTATCCGAAGAACCACTCCGGATTAGCATAAGCGTTGTGAATCAAGTACGCTGAAGATAATTGAAGACGGAGTGAAGTGCAAGGGCTATTGTGAAAAGCCTAGGTAGGATGGATTCACTGAATAGTGCCTTCGGTTTATTCAGTCCCAGAACAACGTATATGGACGAGTGTCTGACAAAGTATTCTTAACGAATCATATGTTGATCTCTTTAAATGTATTACGTTGGTGGCGGAGAAATTCGTTTCTCTTAGCTTTTATACTCGTGATGCCTTGAGAAATCGATAATGATTTGGCGGGTATGACGATGTGGCATTCAAAGTAATTGAAGAAATAATCTGTCAAAGTGATAAACGTGACCTCAAAACCTCACAACCGGGAAATAACAGAAGTTGGGCTAGGCAGCATGGCTAGTTGGGCCATACCCAAGCAGGGTGTATTATCACCATTTAGAGAATATTCAATTGTACTTCTTTATAATCTATTTCAATGCTGTCCCTTATCGGGAAGGATGGTTGCTGATCCCAACCATCGGTGATAATATATTCGTCACACTCAAGCTATATGAGTGGACGGTCATGTGTGGCCGGGTTGCAAGACGTTCTTGTTGAACCCTAGTGTATCTCTTCTAGAGTACACTGATCGGAAGGTGCTCCCATACCTTGTCTGTTGGAATCCAATCTCCAATAAGCGCTCACGGTTTTATTTGTATACTATGTATGTGGAACGTGAGATGCAAGCGTTCTGCTAGATTGATATCTATTTGTATTTAGACATTATTATAATATCAGAAAGATATCCTTTATTTAACCAAGTGTTGGAGTTTTATTCACACCAGTCCCATGACTGACCCGGAGTTTATTTTGTTTGTTTTCCCTAAACTCTTGGGTGCCTAAATTTGTACGGGCAGTCAAGTAGTCGGGATTTTACAGATACACTTGGAGAGCTTGGAGCAGGAGGCTTCAGGATTATAGCTATTATTATTCCGCTGTGTTGTTAAGTGTTGTACTCTGAAATGGTATGTATATACGAGTACTGATTTGCATTTCAAAGTTATGTTATATTTTATTCGTTCCGCTGTGAGATTCGTGTTTACTCTGATGATGTAAGTTCTTCTACTTCTTCTATTCTATTAGTTCTATCTTTTCTTCCTCACCCTCTACTTTCTTTCACTGACGTCTCGGAATTTTCGACTCTCGAGGAGTCGAAAATTTCCAGCCGTTACAAATACTAAGTCTGTCTTTAATGTCTTCCCATAGCTCATCAACCATATTGGAATTTAATGATACAATATTTCCATATCTAATTAATTATGGAGATATTCATGGTAATTTCGTTACTTGTTTTGTGCAAGGAATGAATGGAAAGAAATGGAAGGAATATTAATGAATAGGGGATACTGGAAATGTTTGTCATTTAATTAGTTTCCATGTTTCATGAAGAAAAGAAACGGAAAGAGACTAAAATTGCAAAAGGGATTGATTGATGGAGAAAAGGAAAATTGTCAATCAATCATATGACAACTAATTAATGGGATTGATTGATGGAGAAAAGGGAAATTATCAATCAATCATATGACAATTAATTAATGGGATTGATTGATGGAGAAAAGGGAAATTATCAATCAATCATATGACAATTAGTGAGATATTAGTTTTCCATAGATTGATTTATCTTACATAAATCAATTGTTTCTTCCCCAAGTAACCTTTTTTTCTCTATTTAAAGAGAAACATAGAGGATGCTATGGGTGTGAGATCATTGTATTCTTCATTTCTTTTGCTCCACATTAAAAAAGACTCTGTAATCTCTTGAATATATTAATAAAATCTCTTCCCCATTGAAGTGGACGTACATTATCTTGCGATAGTGGAACCACTATAAATTTGTGTGTTCCCTATTTTTTTTCTGTGATTGAGATTCATTTCAAGCTGTTTGTTCTATCACATCAGTGCAAGATCCTATTCAGGTTTTTCCGCTGCAAGGGATTGATCACCCCTTACAACTGGAATCAGAGCTAGATTCGCAAAGAAGGTATTTGGTAGAATGACAGGAGGAGATGAAAACAAGACAAATAATAGGTCAGTGCCAGTAGTTGCTCCATACGTCAGAGGCTCCTATATGGCGTCAGGATCACAGTTGACGATAGAGAAGTGGAATGGTGAAGGAGATTTTGAAAAATGGCAGTGGATGATGAAAGCGGTTTTGAGAAGAAATCGCGTTCATCGAGTAGTATTTGATAAGAGACATTACCTGCTTATATTCCATCAGTGGAATTAGAAGAGATGGAAGAGTGGGCCTTTACTACTCTTCGGCTTGCTATGGGAAGAAATTACATTTCTGAAATCAGTCAGGAGACAACAGCTAGAGACATTTGGAAGAAGTTGGAGGACCTCTACATGAAGAAATCCCTAACCAACCGCCTGATCCTATTGAAAACTTTCTTCACTTATAAAATGAAGGAAGGTTCTTCAATTAATACACACCTAAGTGTGTTTGATGACCTGTTGATGAAGATGAAGTCTGTTGAGTTGAAGATTGATGAAGAACAAAAAGCAATGGTTCTGTTGTGTTCGCTTCCAGAGCGATACAATGGTTTCGCTAACAGCCTTATCTATGGTAGAGACACATTGAAATTAGATGATGTGAAGACAGGTTTGCTCAGTGAAGAGTTGAGAGATCAGATGAAAGACTTTGGTGTTGGTGATAGTAGTGGAGGAAGTAGTAGTTCAGGCTTATTTGCAGAGACAGGAAGAGCAGAGAAGAAAGGGAAGAATAATGGAGGGCGTTCCAATTCTAGGAAGCCTAATTCGCGGAGTAAGTCTAAAGATGGAAAGTGCTATAATTGTAAGAAACCAGGCCATTGGAGAAGAGACTATCCAGAGTTGGGGAAGAAGACTGATGGTTCTTTATCTATTGCGATGGAGAAAGGCGATAGCGACTTATTGACAGCGGTTGTATCAGATGTTGCAGACCACTGGATTCTAGATTCTGGAGCATCATTTCACATGACTCCTAATAAGGATTATTTTTCTTCCTTCGATGCCAAAGAAGGAAGTTCTATCCTTATGGGGAACGATGCTACATGCAAGTCTATGGGAGTTGGTTCAGTTTGCATTCGCATGTATGATGGGATTGTTCGCACACTATCAAATGTTTGCTATGTCCCAGGTCTTCGGAAGTCATTGATATCATTAGGCCAACTGGCATCATTGGGATGCAAAATAACCATTGTCAAAGATGGTTTGAGAGTTTCTAGAGAGGCACTTGTATTGATGAAGGGTGTTATGGTGCAAAATCTGTATTTGCTAATGGGTACCACTGTCCATGGAGAATCATGTGTTGGAGTCGATAGTTCTAAAAGTTTGGATGCTACCAAGCTTTGGCGTATGAGATTTGGTCATAATTCGGAGAAGAACTTAGAGTTGCTTCGTAAGAAGAAAAATATCAAAGGAGAAATCTTCAACAAGTTGGACTTTTGCATGGAGTGTGTATTGGCAAAGCAAACTAGAGTTTCTTTTGGCGATGGCATGCATACTTCTAAGAGGGTACTTGATTATGTGCATTCAGATGTTTGGGGGCCATACTTTACAGCTTCTATTGGTGGAGCATATTATTTTGTTTCCTTCATTGATGACTACTCGTATAAGGTTTGGGTGTATTTAATGAAAGATGAGTCGGAAGTATTTTAGAAATTTAAGGTTTGGTTAGCTCTTGTTGAAAACCAAACAGGGAGGAAATTGAAGATTCTTAGATCCGACAATGGTGGCGAATATGTCTCTAAAGAGTTCCTCGACTGCTGCAGACAACGTGGTATTAGAAGACATTTTACTACACCTGGTGATCCGCAATCCAATGGGGTTGCTAAGAGAATGAATAGGACTCTACTTGAAAAGGCCCATTGCTTGATATTGACTGCGGGCATGTCTAAGGGTTTTTCGGCAGAAGTTATTTCGACTGCAGCACATATTATTAATCGGATTCCATGCTCAGCCATTGATGGGAAGATCCCAGAGGAAGTATGGAGAGGTAAAAACACTTTATTAAGTTATTTTCGTACATTTGGATGTCCAGTTTATGTTCACAATACATGACATGACAAGTTAGAGCCTAAGCCCTCCAAATGTGTTTTTCTTGGTTATACAGATGGCATAAAAGGATATAGAATTTGGAATCCAATTGCGAAGAAAGTTATACATTCCAGACATGTGACTTTTGATGAGTCAGCAATGTTCAAACCTTTGGAAGGTTTATCAGAGGGTTCAGACTCAATTGATGAGAAGCCTGGAAAGACCGAGATTCCCAGTTTTGAAACCCAAAGTAGAGCTATCACTATTGATAATAGTGACGGAGCAGTTGAAGATACATCACATGATAGTCCACATATTTCCTCTAGTGGTTATGGTGATGGTCGTGAAGCTAGAGATGATTCAGCTCAAGGTGGAGTTCAACGTGGAGCTGAAGGAGAGTCGGGCGATATAGTCATTCGGGCTAGTCAGAGACCAAAGAGAGCTCCAATTAGATATGGAGATTGGTAGTATGCAAATTTGAGCCTTGATGATCAATTTGAGTATGCTTTACATGTAATTCATGATGAACCATTGAGCCTTGAAGAAGCCATGAAGTCGAGTGACAACTCGAAGTGGAATTGCGCTATGGAAGAGGAGATACAGTCTTTGCAAAAGAACAAGACTTGGGATTTGGTACCACTACCTTAAGGAAGCCGAGCCATAGGTTGCAAGTGGGTGTTCAAGGTAAAAAATGATGGTAGATACAAGGCAAGATTAGTAGCCAAAGGGTTTTCATAAAGAAAGGGGTTAGAGTATGATGAAATATTTGCTCCAGTTGTTAGACAAACTTCAATTCGAATCCTACTTGCAATAGTTGCCGCTTACGACTTGGAGTCAGAACAACTTGACGTGAAGACCGCTTTCTTGCATGGTGACTTGGAGGAAACCAGTTACATGAAGCAGTCATAAGGATTTATTGTAGATGGAAAGTCAGATTGGGTATGCAAGTTGAAGAAATCTCTTTACGGTCTAAAACAGTCGCCTAGACAATGGTACAAACTTTTATGCTTTCACATGGTTTTAATTGTAGTACTAAAGATGCTTGTGTTTATTTTAAGCATTTAAAGAATAATAATTAGGTGTATTTACTTTTGTATGTGGATGATATGTTAATTGCTTCCAAGGATAAAGCTGAAATTGATGCATTGAAATTGAAATTAAAAGCGGAATTTGATATGAAAGACCTTGGAGAAGCAAAGAAAATTTTGGGGATGGAAATCCAAAGAGATAGAAAGCTTGGACTTTTGAGACTTACTCAAAAGGAATTTATTCAAAAGGTGCTTGTTCGGTTTAGCATGGATGGTGCATAGGCTATCAGTACACCCATGCCTTTGCATATACAACTTTCTAATCAGAGCTCTCCGATCTCAGAAAAGGACAAGGCCTATATGAAGAAGGTGCCTTATGCCAGTGCAGTAGGTAGCTTGATGTATGCTATGGTGTGCACTAGACCTGGCATTGCTCAAGCTGTTGGATTAGTTAGTAGATACACGGAAAATCCAGGAAAATCGCATTGGGAGGCAGTGAAGTACATTTTTAGATATCTTAGAGGAACATCAGATTATGGGCTTGTTTTTTGCGGTAGAAATAAGGATTTCAACTTGGTTGGATTCTGTGATTCAGACTATGCCGGAGATAGAGATAGAAGGAAGTCAACCTCAGGCTATGTGTTAACACTTGGAGGAACAGCTATTAGTTGGAGAGCGAGGTTGTAGACTATAGTTGCTTTGTCTACTACAGAGGCAGAGCTGATAGCTGCAGTTGAGGCAGCTAAGGAGGCACTTTATTTGAAGAAGTTATTGTGTGATTTGGGCTTCATGCAAGATGCTTGTTTGGTGAATTGTGACAGTCAAAGCACAATTCATTTAGCTGAAAATATGGCTTTCAGTTCTAGAACAAAGCATATAGAGGTAAGAGAATCTTTCCTTATCTCTGTGAATGAGGAAAAGTTAGTTCGTCTTCAGAAGATTCACACAAATGAAAATGCAGCAGACATGTTTATGAAGGCATTACCTGCTACTAAGTTCGAGCATTGCTCGAACTTGGTTCACTTGATGAAGTGCTAGGTGCCACATGGTGGCACAATGGGGAAGAGAGTGAATTGGTTGAAGTCAAGAGAAGATGTGGTACTTGTATGAAGAGATAGGAGTTGGTTGCACAATGTCTACCTTGTTTTTGAATGCTTCCAACACTTTGTTGGTGGGCGGTGGCCTTGCCGGAGTTCACTGACAAAGTGCAATGAGGGGTGGCTTTAGCAGGAACTCATCGGGAAGCATTTACATTGGAGTCTCTTGGTTGCATGAGATATTGTATCAAGGTGGAGATTATTGGTATTTAATGATACAATATTTCCATATCTAATTAATTATGGAGATATGCATGGTAATTTCGTTACCTGTTTTGTGCAAGGAATGAATGGAAAGAAATGGAAGGAATATTAATGAATAGGAGAAATTGGAAATGTTTGTCATTTAATTGGTTGCCATGTTTCATGAAGAAAAAAACGGAAAGTGACTAAAATTGCAAAAGGGATTGATTGATGGAGAAAAGGAAAATTGTCAATCAATCATATGACAACTAATTAATGGGATTGATTGATGGAGAAAAGGGAAATTATCAATCAATCATATGACAATTAATTAATGGGATTGATTGATGGAGAAAAGGGAAATTATCAATCAATCATATGACAATTAATGAGATATTAGTTTTCCATAGATTGATTTATTTTACATAAATCAATTGTTTCTTCCCCAAGTTACCTTTTTTCTCTATTTAAAGAGAAACATAGAGGATGCTATGTGCTGTGAGATCATTGTATTCTTCATTTCTTTTGCTCTACATTAAAAAAGACTCTGTAATCTCTTGAATATATTAATAAAATCTCTTCCCCATTGAAGTGGACGTACACTATCTTGCGATAGTGGAAACACTATAAATTTGTGTGTTCTCTATTTTTTTCTGTGATTGAGATTCCATTCAAGATGTTTGTTCTATCACATCAGTGCAAGATCCTATTCAGGTTTTTCCGCTGCAAGGGATTGATCACCCCTTACAAACCATACTGCAGTTGAAATACAGATGGTCGATGGACTCATTACATTGATTACAGTAAGTACATCTTCCATCTATGTTCATGCCACGCTGCATTAATTTTTCCTTAGTCATTAACTCTCCATTGAGTAACTTCCAAAGAAAAAGATTCTCTTTGGCGCTATTTTCTTGCTTCCACACCCTCCTCCATTTCCATGTTGACATCTCATTTTTCTTTGTCATTCCTTACAACTGGCCAAGTTACTTTAAAAAATTGTGCGTTGAAGCCGTCCGGACCACCACAAGCACCTCTATTTATCGAGGGGAAGGCAGTAGTAATTTCAGCGTCATTATCTTCAGAAATGATCATTTCATAATCTTGAGTTCCCAATTTAGGAAGAATGAAAGGATCAATGTTGTCTATTTCGGGGGAGAACCTTTGAACAATGCCGAGAAGATCAGTAAAATAGTTAATAAAGGCATTATCTATATCAGGGGGTGAAGTGCAGAGAACTCCCTATTTGTCAATGATTTTGAATATGTTTTGGTGAGATTGCCTTGCCTTAAGCGACATGCGCTAGTAGGAAGTATTCCTATCTCCCTCGATTCTCCATCTGATTCTCGCTTTCTGCTTAATCATGTTATTCTCAACTATTATTGCATGTTGGTATGCTAAAGTAGCTTCAGCTTCAAGGGTGGAAAGGTTTGGGTTGTTGACATCAGCTAACAGCCTAGCTTGAATTTCAAAAAGCAGAGTTTTACATTGTTGCAATCGTCTATTACCTTTCCCAAATCTGTTAGCAGATCAACCCTTAAGAACATCTCTAGTGGTTTTCAATTTTTTATGCAGGATAAACATTTGGGTACCCTACTGTTGTTTTATCCAATTATTTTCTACCACTAATGCAAATTCAGTTTCCTCAATCCAGCTACTAAAAAATCTAAAAGAAGCCTTTCCTGTAATGAACTCCTTACCTAAGGTTAAAATTTGGGGCGAGTGATCGGAAAGCAAGGGAACAAGTTTATAATTATGCAGTTCCAGCCAAGCACGTAGCGCAGATGAGTTACTGAAACCAAAGTCAATCTTTGAAAAGGTCCTGATGCCCTGCCTCTTTTTGTTGTTCCATGTGAAGAACAACCCCGAAGTTTTATTTTCGAAAAGATTAGCATCTAGAATTCATTGCTTTAAAGGCTGATGTTATTTATCGACAAAGGGTTGCCTCCAATTCTATCTCCAGTTTCTAGACAACAATTAAAATCCCGCATATGATCCAAAAATGAGTTTCCTGCCTCTAGTGAGGAATATTATGAAATAAATGCTCTTTGGCATTTGCTGTGTTATCGTCATAAACAAAGGATACATAAAAAGAAGAGGCAGAGGGAATATGCCAGTTATGGCAGTGAATGACCTGTCTATCTGCATCTAACTTAGATAATTGATGAATGTTAGCATCAAATATAATTAGGATTCTACCATATGGAGGTTGTTCTATATTATTCAACATGTTCCATGTTGAGTAAATAAAGTTCGCAGCACGATTATTTTTAAATTTAACCTTTAAATTTTAATCAAATTTGAGAATTAGCCCGAAGCGCAAACTAAATTTGGATAGTTATACTAGGAATAATTTTGGGCTTACTTTATTTTTCCAATATGTCAATAATTAAGTAGGACAGAGTGTTTGATTATCAAGGCCTAACCTTCAACGATGCCTTTCTAGTCATTCTACTAAATGGGTAGGCATTAATCACTTAGCCTCAAAAAAATTAATTTTTCACTACATAGACTATTGATCTCTAACACCACTAAAGGAGCCAAGCCAATCAAAACGTATAGAAACAAGTAGAATTCCTAGTTTTTCTAATTTTTGATCTGTTAGGCAAAAAAGAATTTCAAGATATATTTTTAATCCAATAATTAATATTATAAATGAAATTTTTTTTATTTTTATTTTTTTTGAAAGACTTTTTAAAGCATATCAAAGTCATCATTTGTATGAAGTGCACTTCTGTAGATACAAAGTGTACATGGCTAATATGAGCATACATATGTGTATTTGTACCATAATAGAGTCTTTAGTCCGTTTGTATGCCTTTCTTGTCCTTGATTTATATTTAATATGTTTGTATGTATAATGAAAGATATATGATTAACGAAAAGTTTGAAGTTGAAATTTATAGTTTTACAAAAAAGCCCAGTTTATAGAATCCATGCTAAAATAAAATTCGCACATGACTATATAAAAAATTAAGTGGAAATCATGCACAAGGACAAGCTTTAAAAAAAATTAGATTGAAGGATGACAGGTTTCATTATTAAGCTGAATGGCAGTGCTAAATATTACTAGCATTTTATATTGTGCAAATCTATGCATAATGCTAGTTATATCTAGCATTTTTGTATAATGTAAAATTTGAATTTGATGCTAGTTATATTTAGCACTTTTCTTCAGACTATTTTTTATGTTGTCCTTCAAACTAAAAATGAAACTAGTTGCTCTTGGCCAAATTTTTTTAAGTTTTTCCTTATGCCTAATTACCCCTATCCAACTTTCAGTGCAGGAAGAAACCAAATATTTTAAGATTTTACATAAAAATCCACTTATGGGTTTTAAAGTTGAAACAACTTCTACACTTATAAAAAACAAAATATATTAAAATTACAACCAAGTAACACATGCATATATTTTAAGGGAGAACTTAAATAATTAAAGTTATTTTAAATAAAAATTAGTTAGAAATTGATCAAGACTGATTAAATAACCATGCAACACACAAACAAAGGTATATACATAGGCATATATGCATGTGTGTATAAATGTTAGTGTGTAATTAAAAGGTATTTGATCAAATATGGTTCCAAAATAACTACAAGAATAAAAAAAACTTCGACATATATAACTTCATTATAAAAGACATAGATTCAAGTTATACAAACAGTAAGAATCAATAATCATATATTATAAAGGATCTAAATTATATCAAGATATAGGCCATGTAACTAACTTAGGAATAACACATATAGGGATCAAAATCAAATTAGCATGATGAACAATTAATGATCTAAGGTCTAGAAATAACTAATTTGAAACATATTACATCATGTACGTATATGAATATTTGGGATAAACCATGTGAATTATTCAAATCATATGAACATCATTAACTTAGTAGAATAAGTAATATTGAAAATCATGTTAGGATGTAGTAGAAAATTGTACCTTCAATGATGAACAAAGCACTTACATTGAGTTCAATCGGCCGTTGGATTTTACAAGAATTAATAGAGAAAAATACCAACAACTTTTTATTCAATTTTAAATAAGATTTTACTTTTGGGATTTATTCCATTCATGATGCCATGGTGTTGACCCGCCTTTTAACAAGGCAATCACATTATGAATTTCCTATGATTGGTGTGTTCGGTAATCAAACAAGCTCGAATGTGCACAACTGGAATAGCAACATTCTTGAACATTTGGATTTTACGAGCTTGGATTCTAGATCGGCATGGAAGCCCATAGATCGGCATGGAAGCCCATCTCTTCATTTTGGATCATAGGGTTCAGTTCGACAAGTTGGTTCGATAGTGCTCGGCTCAATCAAGAGCAAAACCTCATCAACTCTGCACTTCATCTCAGTGTCTCTTTGCTTTGCAACCAATACAGATCCTAGAAGTAAAGAGGAAATTAGGGAGTTTAACCTCATCTCGGCTAGCCCAGTTCCACATTGTTGAACCGATCGGTTCAACCATATCGAACGAAAGGTAAACTCCTCTGATTCTAACTACTTCTGCCTAATGGCTTAGTCAAACCACTACCCTTTTACTTCGGATCGAATGCCATCTGCCCTAGTCGAGCAGAAGGTAAATATATCCAATGACCAGAAGACGTGCTCCACCACTCCTACGCTTCGGCTCAGCTTCTTCTCCAAGCATTAAAACGTTAATAGAATGAGAATTGCTCCTTTTTATTCTTATTTCTTACATAAAATCACTGTACCATGTAATCTAACAGTATAAACAACATATTATCAAAATAAACATAGGCACATTGCCGAACCACTATGCTACTGCGTGCCTCTTTTTCTATTTTTGTAATTATGTGATTCAACAATTGTGAGATTTTTCTATGATTACTGCTATCTTGGGGGCTGGTCGTAGAAGAACAATTTCTATGTCAACATTTAACTCACCATGTAAGGGGCACGTTACTTGGAATTTTGTAGAAGTCGGTTAGCTATTATTCTTTGACCTTCAACAATGACAAAGAGAAAGAAAGACGGAACTTTTACTTATTCAGAAGCCGCAGGAAGAGAGGAATGTCATTAGGCATCCTCTATCAGGAATCGTTCCATTTACTTGACGAGGGAAGAACTAGATGAAGCCATGAGCGGACTACAAGCACGTCTCCAACAACAAGAAGCTACTATGCTGAAAATCTTAGCCCAACTGAAAGAAGCTACAAGTCGAGCAAAGAAAGCTGGAGCAGGAGGCAGTGAACCAGCAGTGGTGCAACCAAGCTCGGGGGTACAACCACCTAGGCGTCCTCAGTTCGATCATGGGAGAAGGAAGTCTGGCTCGACTACCGGCTCGACCATGTCAATCCGGTTCGAGCTGGGTCGAGCACCCAAATGTTTCTCAAGATATTCGACCTCCACCAATGCAAGAAGAAGCAAGAGCAAAGCTGAAAATGATTAAGGTTGGAATGGAAAGTCAAGAGAGGGCCTAAGTACGACTCGTGTATGAAGTTGAATGCGAGTTTGGAAGAATCTATAATGAAATCAAAGGAACACTCCCGGTGAGAGGCAATCTGGAAGGGAACCCACGGAGCACGACTGAGCGCCAGGGAAATTCAACTTGTTCCATGAGAGAGTTGGGCACGATACAGATGAATGCAAACACCTTCGCGATGTCGTCGAAGAGTTTAGAAGGAAAGGCCAATTATAACATTATGTCTCAGATGGAACCCCTTCTCAGGGATAATCATCTACTGAACGACGTAGAAGTGGGACTAGCTCACGAGGAGGACCCATTATCAACTAGCGAGTCTGATGGAAGTTGGATAGTGAACGATGGCTACGTCGGCTTACCCGTGTACGGAGTAACTCTTCGGTTTCTAGGCATGCTCTATACCCAACAACAAACCATTGCTTCGTTTTTTCTTTTAATAAACTTGTAATGGATGGCTAAGCCTCTTACTCTTATACGGGCTCCGCCGCGACTCTTAGGAAAGCTCTAAGACGACAATGAACCATCTGCCTTTTTTATTATCAACATCAATGTACTAATGTTTTTCATATCTTAATAAAAAGTTTGGCAAGTATGGCTGATGCTTGTTAGACACTATGTTTTTAGCATTTCAATGAAAAATTTGGCAAGTATGGTTAATGCATGTTGAGCACAATGATTTCAAACTTTACACCTTGGGCCGTCGTGTATGGATGATGCATGACAATGGGTAGATTACTTAATCATAAACTAGAATGGTTTTCTTATTGAGGAACATCTAGTATGGTAGATGCTTTGATAGGGTTAGACGACCCTGGACGCAGGCGAGTCTAATCAGGAATGTCAAGTATTGTTGATGCTCAGATATAGCCCAGTGAGGATAAGACCATCAAGTATGGTTGATGCTTGGCAAGGCCTAAATGACCCCCCGACACGGGATCGCTTAGTCAGGATCGTCATGTATGGCTTATGCGTGTCATGAGCCTGACGAGGCTAAGGACCACTAAATATGCCTAGTATATCACAAAAGCCCAGTAAGGCCCGGATTATCAAGTGTAGTTGATGCTTGACGTATAGAAACTTCAATCATCGAGTATGGCTGATACTTGATTCAAGATGCAAACTAATCATCAACATGAGACTTCTGCAAATGTAGGAACTACGAATGATCCGACGAGAACGTGAACCAAGAGCATTAAGTCAACTGGGATTTAAAACATGTTTTCTACAATAAAAAATGTTTTGAGGGGCAAGTGTTAACCCCCCTTTTAACAAGGCAGTCACACTACGGATTTTTGATGATCGGAGTTTTCAGAACTTAAACAAGCTCGAGCGTGAACAATTAGAATTACAGCACTCTTGAACATTTCAGTTTTATGAGCTTGGATTTTGGCTAAGCATGGAGGCGCGTCACCCTCATTCAGATCGCAGGGATCGGTTCTAAAAAGTTGGAAAAACACCGCTCAGCTCGACCAAGAGCAATACCTTATCAATTCTGCACTTCATCTAAGCATCGCTTCACTTCTAACCAATCTAAAGCCCAGAAGTAGAAAGTAAAGAGCAAAGGGAGTAATTTCACCCAGCTCGGCTAGCCTGGTTCGATATTATCGAATCGGTCGGTTTGACCATGTTGAACCGGAGGTAAACTCCTATGTTCCCCGCTACTTCTGCTTCATGGCATAGTCAAACCACTACTTTAATTCTTCGGATCGAATACCACATATCATAGTCGAGCTGAAAGCAAATATTTTCAATGAACAGAAGACGTGCTTCACCACTCCTAGACTTCCAGATCCGCTACTTCCAAGCACTAGAACACTACCAGAACGAGAATTACTCCTTTTTTCTTCTTATTTATTACATAAAATCACTGTATCTCATGATATAACATATAAAAGTGGACGTAAGCACATTACTGAGCAACTATGATTTTGTGTCTCCTTTACTATTTTTGCAATTCTGTGATTCTAAGTGTGACATCCCATATCCTTTAATGTCACTCATATAAAGATACATTAAGTTTTGTGAAGCGCAAGAGGTATAAAGTAACAATACAGAGACTAAAATTCACAAGACAAAATGTAAAACAGAGTGGAAACTTTTTAAAACGTTTATTATTAAATCAGTCACAACCTTAATTACAATTCAAAATACCATGGAATCATCATCATTAAACAAACCTCCTTGTGGAAGGAAAAACATCCTATTATAGGAAAAAAAATACAAAATTCATCTCCTGCATAAGTCATTACAATAGTCATAAAAGAAGTACAAAAGAAATACATGAAGTAAGAAATGGTCTGAATCCAAGCTGAACCAAAAGATCATAAGTCACTACTGCGATCCTCCACCCTGGGAACCTGGTGGGAAAGGAAGAGAGAGTAAACAAACTAGTGAGTTCTGGTAATTTTTAGCAAGAGCATAAAAGAAGTATTTAAACAAATGAATAGTAATGGACATGAAAATATAGTAAAGTAGAAAACACGAAACAAGATAGGGTTCTCATTCATATCCCAAGAATTTTTGCATCAACTATCAAAATATCCTAATTAGGTTTTACCTAATTTCTACCCAGTGATCAGCTTCTTTGCAAGTTGTGAATAACCTATGCCAACTATTGAATTCGGGGTTATCAGTCCTGAACCAAACAACTTAAAAAAGATATAATAATCACAGGTGTTACAACGTCTTATCTTCCCTGTTCGGAACAATGCACGCTCATGGTTCCACTGAAATGCTCCCTTACCCACCTCATTTTTGGACCTCTTACTATCTGCATCAGTAAAGCGAGACTTCGATGATAACAACAGGGATACTGATTGATATGGGTTCCACACAAAATGCATTTGACACAAGTTCCCCTAGACTTGGTCCCCAAGTTATAACCAGGATTTCTACGAGCCCTTTATATCTCATTGGAATGGACCCCTTAGCTTATTAATCACATAATTTTAACTTAAGACGTTTAAGTTCATTAATAAACCTAATATAACCTCGTGTTATATTCCTAGGTTGCGATTAACATTTCTAATTAAATGAAATCTTTTTATACAACCCTTCCCCATGTCACTTACTGTCCAACAAGTCCAATACATCACAATTCAGATGTTTTATAGTTACAAGTTACTTATTATATAATTAAGTGTATTTTATTCCAATTCACGTGTTTTCTAATAACATGTTACTTAATGTATAATTAAGTATAATTTATTCTAGTTCAAAAGTTTGCATATTATTCCATTAGAATTTATCCCAATCTACAGTCCACAATTTGAATGTAATATTCATCAATTCTCAGTATGCCCAAAATTCCCTTTTTGATATTCTTTTGTATTATTCCAATTTTTTAAGCAAATTAAACGGTAGGGGTGAGCGTTCGGTCGGTTCGGTTGGTTTTGAGGTGAAAAAACTCAAACTGAATTGGAATCGAAAATTTTCCAAATCGAACCAAACCAAATTAATTTTGGTTAATTCAGTCGGTAACTGATTTAACCGAACTTGAAGGATGTGTTGTTATTTAAATGATGAATTCACTCAAAGTAAAACACAAATTTATGTTTGAAGAAATTTTATATAGTAAATTTTATGTTTATAATAAAATTTGACCAAGTTGTAACACATGCCTTTGTATTTTATCACTAAACTAATTATTTAAGGTACCATAACACTATATAATTAGATAATAAATTAAAAGTTCGATTAATTCAATTAAATTGAAAACCAAACAAATTTAATTTACAAATCGAATTAGTTTTAAAACTGAACCGACCGAAATAAACTAATTTGGTCGGTTAATTCGGTTTGAACCGAATATTGCTCATCCCTATTAAACAGTAAAGGCCTAGGCTCTCGCTGGCCTAAGCCTAGCACAAAAACAAAAAAAAAGGTGAAGCTGGTATACGCTACTCGTAAGGCTTAGACTCAGAAATGAACAAAATAACTAAATAGGGCATTGTAATGCTGTAAATAAAATAATAATAGAGAAGGGGATAAAGAAGAAGAATTTGCTATTTAATAAATAACAGCTGAAAAGGAATAAACAATAGGCAATAAATAAATTGAACAATAACTTATAAACACTGTAAATGTTAGACTTCCATATCTAATTTATTTTACTGTCTTGATCCTTTTTATTTAGACTGTTGGTCTAAAAATTACATAGAACTCATAGAGAAATGTTGTAGATCCAGAAAAAAGCCTTTAAAAGAGAAGAAGAAGAACAAAATAATCCTTTCAAATCTATAGTATGACAAAACTCTAACTTGATCCCAACTTTTATTTCATTTTAGAGCATAATAGATTGGAGGCTAAGAAAATGAAGAAGAACAAGTGTATGGAAGTAGTGAAGAGTGGCAGTTTATTTATAGGTGTGGAAGGATAATTTAGGCCTTAGGATATTAGGTGTTTACTCTTAGCCTTAGAAGACACCTTAGCAACACATGGACAAAGAATAATCCAGAAGCAGGCTCGACATCGTCCAGGCACAGGTTCATGCTTGGCTCGCACTAGGTCTACCCACCTCCTATATGGGTCAACACAAGGGTCAACCAATATACGGGATGGGTTTCCCATTTACCATTGCTTTATTTCTGATTTATTAATTTAATTTCAAACTTTGATTGATAATAACTTATTCATTTTTTGTCCGAGTTACGCAAACTAAAAGTCTTAGAATTTTGTAACGGATGAAACAGTGAAATCCTTTTAGTACAATTCTGAACATTATTTTAACTGATATTTTATTTATAAATCTTCTTCGTTTAATTATTGTTTATTAAAATTTGGGATGTTACATTATTCCCTCCTTAAAGGATTTTGTCCTTGAAATCTATGAGATTAGAAGAATGTTATGAATATTACCAACCATCATCTACACCCATCTTCTCAATCATCAACCACTGACATCCATAGTCCTTAGAATTTCTAATGCTCGTGCGAACATATAAAATGGTGTTGTGTATATGCCTTGAGGCTAATGTAGAAATCAGGTGGTATAGTGATTCAGTTGACCTCTTTAATGCAATTCATGTTTATGCCATGCATCTAAAATGTATCCAAAAGAATCCTAATGATACGCATAAATTCTAAATGCATGCAACAACCATTCACCAAAATGAAACATCCAAGTGATGATCTAACCTTTTCCATCCATATTAAAATAAATTAAAATGCACACACATCAATATGCAATATGTAAGTGTCCTAGTTCAGCCGATCCCAAATCTAGTGTCTAGTGTGTGTATATGTATCCACTGCATCCACTAGCAAATACTTGCATCCACGTGAATCCATTCAACCATAACACGTTATATTAACATGTTTGAAACCATTCCTATCATTTATAGGCTTTTATCTAAGAATCGAGATTCAAACGATAAGAAAATAGATTCAAATTCAAAAGCTTAGAAAATGATTAAGAACGTACTTTCAAAGAGAAATGGAAAAGAGGCGTGAATCCCATCTTCAAGTTCCCAAGTTGCGTCATCGCTATCTTCTTCCCATTGTACCTTAACTATTTTGATCTTCTTATTCCGTAGCTTCTTAACTTTCAATCCTAGTATCCGAGTAGGAATTTTTCTGAATGATGCCTCCTTCTCTGCCTCAATATCCTCAAAGGTACTCAGCTCTACTACCACTGCGGAATCATGTAGAGACTTTCTCATGTGTGAAACATGGAAAACATCATGAACTCCTTCCAATCTCTCCGGTAGTATGACTCTGTAGTCCATCTGACTTATCCTCTCTACTATAGGGAATGACCCTACAAACCTTGACACCAACTTCCCTACTGAGCCGAATCAAACAACCCTCCTTAAAGGTGACAACTTAGTAAAGACCATATCTCCTACCTCGAACCCTAGGTATGTCCTCCTTCGATCGGCACATGACTTCTGCATGTCTTGAGCTGCTTTCATCCGCCTTCGAATCTAGTCTATCTTCTCTAAAGTTTCTTTAACTATCTCATGTCCAAGTAGAAGCCTGTCCATAAACACCCACCAACATGTAGGAAATTTGCACGGTCTTCCATAAAGTGCCTCAAAAGGATCCATACAAATACTCATTTGATAGTTGTTATTGTATGCGAACTCTACCAACGGAAGATGCTCCTCTTAAGTCCCTCCGAAGTCTAGGATACACAACCTCAATTAATCCTCGAGAACCCTATTGACCCTCTCTGTCTATCCATCTTTCTAAGGGCAATAGGTGGTACTGAGTCATAGCTATGTCCCCAATGCCTCCTGCAATCTCCTCCAAACTCTCTCGTAAAGATAGGGTCACAGTCACTAACAATACTAGAGGGTACCCCATGAAGTCGGACAATCTGTCTAAGATATACTGATCCCAACCAAGATGTCATCCTCTTACTCTTGATTGGAATAAAATGAGCGCTCTTAGTCAGTCTGTCAACTATAACCCAAATACATGTGTTTCCCCTCCTCATGGGGTAACCCATCTATAAAATCCATAGAGACGCTCTCCCACTTCCACTATGGTATGAATAGAGGCTGAAGAAATCCATCGTGATTTCTCTGTTGATCCTTCATTTGCTGGCAAGTCATACATTGGGCTACATATTGTGCCACGTCCTTTTTCATTCCAATCCAAATGAAAAACCCTCCTCATATCTCTATACATCTTGTCACCACCCGGATGGATAGTCATCCGGGAGTGATGAGCCTCTTCTAAAATTGATCTCAACAAATCACAAACTCTAGGAGCACACAGTCTCCCATCTCGACGTACCCACCCTCTCTCATCTATAGAATACTTAGCAAGGTGACTAGAGGTCTCTCCTCCATTGAGTCGATCATGATGTCCACTAAATGATGATCTTCACACTGACTAGATTCAGTGCACTCTAAAAGAGTAGGTCGCACCTCCAACAAAACAACAATCCGGGTGCAAAATCCATAGATGGTCTAAAATTAAACGATTAGATGAATTCCAAACTCTGCCATTCTACGAATAATGGACTCAAAGTCATCCTCTACCTACTCAATGTATCTGCAACCACATTCCTCTTCCTCGAGGTATATGCTATGTCAATGTCATAGAACGCAAGGAACTTCATCCAACGTTGTTATCGCAAATTTAGATCTTTCTGCGAGAACAAGTACTTGAGCGACTTATGATGTGTATAATGCTAGAATCTCTTTCCTAGTAAATAGTGTATCCAAAACTTGAGCACAAATAATATCACCGCCAATTTTGGATTATGGGTAGGGTAGTTATTCTCTTGTACCCTCAATTGCCTACTCCCATAGCAGAGAACTCTACCTTCCTACATTAACACTACACCTAAACCCCTCGCAAGCATCCATGTAGACGATAAACATTTTGGTACCATCAGGAAAAGTCAAAATTGGAGCTGATGTAACATCTGTCTTCAATCTCAGGAATGCATCCTCATAATCTGCATCCTAAGTAAAAACTAGGTTCTTCTTCGTCAGATGGGTAAGTGGAGGTGAGATCCATGCAAAATCCTTAATGAACTTTCTGTAGTAACCCGCCAATTCAAGAAACTTCTAAACTCTATCGCATTCTTAGAGGCTTTCCAATCCTGAACTTCGCGGGGTCCACCGCTATACCATCTCCAAAGACGACATGCCCTAGGAATCTTACTTCTTTCCGCCATAAATGGTACTTAGAAAACTTAGCCTTCAGCTGATGTGCTCGGAGAGTACGGAGAACCTCTCCTAAGTGCATGGCGTACTCTTCCTCCCTCCTCGAGAAAATCAAGAGATCATCAACAAAAACTACTACAGACTTAGTAAGGTACTCCCTAAATACTCGGCTCGTTAGATCCACAAAATATGCTGGTGCATTGGTCAGCCCAAAAGGCATAGCCAACCACTCAAAGAATCCGTTGGGAGTCCTAAAAGCAGTCTGGTCTATGTTGTCATCCGCTATCCTAAGTTGATGAAAACCTATAGCTAGATCCAACTGTGCGAAATATGAAGCGTCTACTAGCCGGTCTAAAAAGTCATCTACCATAGGAGTGGGTGCCTATTCTTCTTGGTGAGTTGAATACAACTCCTCATAGTCCACACATAGACGGAGGGAGCCGTCTACCTTGGTCGCAAAGACGACTGGTGCTCCCCTACTCAAAAATTCTCCATCTTATAAATCCATTTTCGAACAACTCACCCACTTGCTTACGAAGCTCCCTCCTCTCTCTCTCTCTCGGAGCCATATGGCACACTGGTAAAGCAACAACCTTAGCATTCTCCACCATGTAAATTCGAAACTTTATCTCATGCCTGGAAGGTAACCCTATCACCTCCTAGAATATGTCTGCAAAATCTCTAATTATGGGTACCAAACTGAGACCGTCAACAAAGCATATAGGGAATCTAAGAAACTGAGCATAACTGACCCCCATGGATCACAAAAGATCCTGAGAGTCCTTCCGTAGCATGTCAGAAGCCTCAAAAATCTTCTCACACAACCAAGGATGGCACCATACGTGGCTAGCCAATCCATCCCTAGAATAAGCTCGTAACCCATAAAACCCAATATATATCATCACACTCAAACTCGATGCCAAGAACAGATATCCTAAAAACTTTACACATCATAGATAGGTGAGTCGTACCTCCTATGAGTTTTGAGATAACTACTGGATCAGAAACTATAGAAGTATCTAGGCGCATACTATCAACAACAAAACTAGATATGAAAGAATGAGAAGCATCGGAATCGATTAAAGTCCTAATAGGAGAGTCAAAAAGAGAAATCAAACCTTCAACGGTGACTTCCCCACCTCGGTTCTGAACGCCACTACCAGTCTGAGTTGCCTCAAGTGCATTAACCTGTGCTCTGAATGATCCCGCCACTGACCCTACTTCTGAGGGAATTGCCTGGTGTGATGTCCAATCTGTCCACAATGGAAACAAGCATTGTTAGTCTTTCTACAGTCTCTGACAAAGTGTACCATATTTCTACAGCCACGAAACTTAACATCCTTCTTGATTTGCACCTTCGTGGGTTTCTCTCCCTTCTTTACTACACCTTTCTTGGGCCACCACCTTTTTTTTAGTATTGGTCTTGGCCTCTTCATCTTTTTCTCTTGCTTGCCCACTTTACTATCCTCATGCATCAGGGCCATATCCACTAGCCTCTCAAATGTAGCTCCCGTAGGGATATGTGTCATCGCTAGTCCTTGGAGGTGGAGGGGTTGGTTCAGTCCTTTTGCAGATCTCAAAGCCTTCTTGTGTGTAGCATTAATTAGATCCAAGCCACATCATACCAATTCGTTAAAGTTATTCTCATACTCCCTCACCATCATACTTCCTTTCTTTAGTCTTAAGAACTTCTCCAATTGCATTCCTTCCTCAGCTTATGATAAGAACTTCACCTCGAACCTATGCTTAAACCTATCCCATGTCTCTTCAATCCACTCTACCTGAGATACTTCCCACTAATACGATGCTTCCCCTTTCAGTTGCCAAGTGACCAACTAAATCTTCCTTCTATCATCTAGATCCAGAGATCCAAACACACGATCCATCTTCCTAATCCAATTGCGAGACTCTACATAACTCTCTGTTCCATGAAATAGCTTGTCACCCATTGCATAGAAAATAGAGAAGTTAACTGCTGGATTAGATGAAACTACCACGGCTGCACCTGGGGGTGGGGGCATTTCCTTGTGCTTCTGCAAGCCCCATGTCTTCTACATATCTATGGAACCATGTCGGAATGGTAATGACCTCTAGAAAATTGGGATCCCAGACATGATGAAAAGAGAAGAGACAAGGATTCAGAAAAAAGATCAAAGGAACATTGTAATTGACTTGAGGGGATATATTTTTCAAAAATAGGTTATAGTTGAAAATACTTTTTTCAAAAACTTTTCTTTGATCTTTTAACCTTAGGCTATAATGCCAAATGTGACACCCCACATCCCTTAATGTCACCTATATGAGGATGCATTATGTTTTGTGAAGTGCAACAAGTATAAAGTAGCAGCACAGGGACTAAAATTCACAAGATAGAATATAAAAAAAGCGGAAACTTTTTAAAACATTTATTATTAAATTAGTCAAAGCATTTATTACAATTCAAAATACCATGGAATCATCATCATAAAATAATTTGTCTTGTGGAAAGAAAAACATCAGAGTATAAGAATAAAACCATAAAGTTCATCTCCCTCATAAGTCAGTACAATAGTCATAAAGAAAGTACTGAAACAATACATGAAGTTTGAAATGGTCTGAATCCAAGCTGAATCAAAAGTCACTGCTGCGAT
The DNA here is from genome assembly GCA_030737875.1 of Allium sativum. Classification (NCBI taxonomy): domain Eukaryota; kingdom Viridiplantae; phylum Streptophyta; class Magnoliopsida; order Asparagales; family Amaryllidaceae; genus Allium; species Allium sativum. Next base: position 388,130,460 of record CM060912.1, on the reverse strand, counting down.
CCTCTACCCTAAGAAACTAGGGAAAAAAAGGAAGAGAGAGAAAACAAACTAGATCAGACATAAATATGGCGGTTCTAGTAATTTTTAGCATGAGCATAAAATAATTATTTAGATAGATGAATAGTAATGGACATGAAAATATAGTAAATTAGAAAACACAAAACACGATAGGCTTCTCATTCGTATCCAAAGAATTGTTGTACCAACTATCATAATATCATAATTAGGCTTTACCTAATTTCTACCCAGTGATCAGCTTCTTTACAATATGTGAATAACATGTGCAACTATGGAATTCAGGATTGTCAGTCCCGAACCCATCACCTTAAAAAAGACATAGCCTTAATCATAGGAGTTACATCGTCTTATCTTCCCTATTCAGAACAATGCACGCTCATGGTTGCGCCGGGACGCGCCCGTAGCCACCTCATTTTTGAACCTCTTACTATCTTCATCAGTAAAGCATGTTATGGCCTCTGCCTAGTACGAGACTCCAATGATTACAACAGGGATATCGATTGATACGGGTTCCACACAAAATGCATTTGTCACAAGTCACCCCCAGACTTGGTCCCCAAGTTATAACTAGAATTTCTACGAGCCTTTTATATCTCACCGGAACAGACCCCTTAGCTTATTAATCACAGAATTTTAGCTTAACACGTTTAAGTTCATTAATAAGCCCAATATAACCCTGTGTTATATTCCTAGGTTGTAATTAACAATTCAAATTAAATGTAATCTATTTATGCAACCCTTCCTCATGTCACTTATTTTCCAACAAGTCCAATACATCACTATTCAGATGTTTTACGATTACAAGTTACTTAATGTAAAATTAAGTGTATTTACATCCAAATTCACATTTTTTTTAATAACATGTTACTTAATGTATGATTAAGTATAACTTATTCCAATTCGTAAATTTTCATATTCTTCCATTAAAATTTATCCCAATTTACAGTCCACAACTTGAATGTAATATTCACCAATTCTCAATATGCCCAAAATCCCCTTTTTGACATTCTTCCATATTATTCTAAGTTTTTACGCAAATTAAACGGTCAAGGCCTAAGCTCTCGCCGGCCTAGGCCCAGTGCAAAAACAAAGAAAAAGGAGAAGTTAGTAAAGGCTATTCGTAAGGCCTAGACTCAGAAATGAACAAAATAACTAAATATGGCATTACAAGGCTGTAAATAAAATAATAACAGAGAAGAAGATGAAGAAGAAGAATTTTACTTTTAATAAGTAACTGAAAATAAATAAAAAATAGATAGTAAATAAGTTGGACAATAACTTGTAAAAAAAGAATTTATAAATACTGTAAATGTCAAACTTCCAGATCGAATCTATTTTATTGGCTTAGTCCTTTTTATTTGGATTGCTATTCTAAAAATAACATAGAAATCACAGAGAAATGTTGTAGATCCAGAAAAGGCCTTTGAAAGAGAAGAAGAAGAATATCCTTTTAGATCTATAATCCGACAACACTCTAACTTGTTCCCCTATTTTATTTCATTTTAGAGCATAATGGAGTGGAGGCTAAGAAGATGAAGAAGAAGAAGTGTGGTGTAACATCCCGTAAATTTCGACCATTTTAGTCGTTGAATTAAATTTAATTATTGAATTTAAAATAGTTTTAAAATAAGAATTAAACGATAAATGTAACTTAGAATGTATTTATTTAAATCACGAAATCAATGTATAATGAAATATTGATGTTTGAAATTTATTATTTTTCATTTAGAAGTGCTTTAAATAAATTTATATCGAAAATGTAAAAGTTCGTTCGCTCCATTTGAATTGATTTTTGTCGATTGATTTGCAGTAGCGTGAACCGATCTATCATAAATAATAATAACAATGTAAAATATATAAAAAACCAAAATTAAATATTTGAGAAGCGTCTAATTAGTCAGAGCAGAGGAATAAATTTCATTGAAAAATACACTGGTTCATTCACTTTGCGTTAATCTAATTAAGCATTTAATAAATCGCTACGAACTAAACATTGTCCGAATTTTAGCAAATTTAAGCTAAAATTACTATATTGAATTCTAAGAATAACTCTATTTTTTGTTTCGTAAAATTCCAACGTTTGTTGTCCCAAATAAATGATTTGATGTCCAAAGCACGTAGAAAAGCAGTGTCAGTTTTGTGTCGTTTTTGCACATGCATATGGATACGTGTCCTTTTTCTCCTTAGATACAAATTTAAAAATATTAAAAAAATCAAACAACAAATATATATATATATACACACACACACACACATGTGTTGTCCATTCGTTCTAAGTTCCATCTTTTGTGATTTCAATGTATGCATACGTTACCCATTCCACTCACTCATTTATCCATTTATTATTTATTTCGATGCATGCATAGGATACCCCATTCATTCACTCAATTTTCCATTTATTTCAATGCATGGCATTCGCATAAACTTTCCGCTTGCTTGTGGTCAACTTGTACTTACATTTCATTTTTTATCAAAACTTGAAGCCCTCTTCATTTCCAAGTTCCCTTGCGTTATTCTTTCAACGCATGCATGCACTCGTATATTATATCAAAAAAATACAAAATAAAGAATGACATGCTAGTGTAAATGCATGTGTGTGGCTCCTTGTATACTTGGACATTCCACTTTATTATTTTAATGTATGCATCCCTTCCCCTCCCACTTGCTCCATATTATAAAATGCCATTTTTGATAACGTGTTATATATATTTATATATTTATTCACCTTCCTTTCTTCCTTCGTCTTCTCCCTACAAAAAAAAGCACCTTCCTTATATATAAAAAAATTCGAAGCCCTCAGCCACATGCCCATCGCAAGCCACTGCTGCTTCCCCATGTTTGCTCCACCCGGTGCCATTGCTCCGATTTCCATCCTACCTTCTCCCTTTCATGTTTCAGCCATTGCTGCCTAGTTTTCAATGCAAGGCCATCATCCAAAACTGTCCTTCACCCATTTTCTCCACTGCGCGAAACACGAATGTTGCTGCTAAATGTGGGTATTTCTCATGATTTCTCTTATTTAATTATTTTAACTTTCATATAAAACTGAAATATAATAGTTGGTGCCTTTTATTTGATTTGCTTGTATCGTTGTCTTTGTTTGTTACTACACCATTTAAACTTCATAACTTGCTATTTGTTGTGTATTTTTGAGCCACGTTATACTTGGCATTATTTTGTGCATGGCCATTGACCATGTATTTTGTTACTATCTGACCATTCCCACTTTTACATGTTTTCTTCTACGCACTGCCCTTTGTATATATTAATGGACCTTACACCAATTTTGCTAAACTCCTCATTTACCTATAGGTGTTGCCTAGTTTTACATGTATACGCCGTCATTGCAATTTTGGTAGTTTTTACATTAAGCTACATGCATTTTTGAGACATATATCCCATGCGTATTGCTGGAGATCTGGGTACATTGTTATATGTGAAACTAAAATATGTGATGCCGTGATTTGTCTTGTTATATTGTAGTGACTTGAAACCTGAAATATATGTGTATATTTTCATTTCATTGAACCCTCGTGTATTATGGGCCATTTTCTTATACCTTTTTGAAGCTTGAAATATACATTGTAACATATATTTTCATATGTGTTAGACCATTCACTTCTACCCTTTGAAACCTGAAATGTATATTCCTTGCCTAGTCCATGTTACCGTTGATTTTATTTTATTCTTTGATTTTTGTGTTTGACTTTGTTTACGCCTCATAAGCAATAACAATCTATCTTTTTGAACAGTTTGAGTTAAATACTGATTTGAATCTGGCGAAAAGGCAAGTCGTTACAGTTGGCATTAGACTTTGGTTTACATAAAGCTTGGTTTATGGTGTTTAATAATAATCCGTCACTAGAAGTCACTATTAAGAGAGCGTAATTTGAAACATAAATTATTATGAAACTAAAATTTTGGAAGAGTAGCATAGTGAGAGCATGGTGTTATATTGAAATTAATAAACTTTAAAACAAATAATTTTAAAAACATAAATTATTTTAAAATATGTCATTTACTCTTATATAGTTGGAGATGGTGTATCTTATAAAAAGAATTTTGAGTATTTTATTCGACGTCATGGTTGGACTATTGAATATATAAGATTTTGAATATACGCCTAGATAACGTATATACGAAGTCTTATCTGTACTAGATAGATATAGAATCACACTCTAGTCGTTTGGAGATGATTTTGATGATTGTCGCGACATCACTAGTGTTCATTTTCTAGTTTTGATAATGGGATGACTATATGATTCCAAGACATCAAGAAATATTTAGACTAATTATTCTGATAAATATTCAAAAATTATTTGGATAAATTTTAATGAAAATGCTTTGGTAAAATTAATGTGAACTTGTGTAAATGATCAAATTTAAATAAATTTAAGCTGTTGTGAAATATAAGTAGAATTTACAAACGAATGTTCATAATTAAATTGTAAATTTGAATAGTTAATGGTAAATGACTTGAATGAAATAGAAAATCTATGACGACAAGTGAATATTTTGGAAATATGAACTAAAGCTAACCCAGTTTAAAATAGGAAAAGAACGGAATTCACAGCTGCAATGTTTACCCCCTTGGCCTTATGAACAGATAGTTCTTTTCTTCATTTTGATTTTTTCACTTAGCTTTACTTCTTGTTTTTTGACCAGCTCACCTTTGTTTTACTCATGCTTGAGCTTTCGTTACTGCCTAATTCATATCCTTGTATCCTTTCGTTTACCGTGCGTTGGAAAAAATTCTAATATAAAGTTGGATTTATGTCATGGTTTTGGATTTAAAACAAATATTTGAACTTCGAATTATGACAATAATTGACAACTGAATTTTCAAATCATTGATTTTATATTGTGTTAATGGAAGTATTGAAAATGAGATGTAAAAGACAATTGAAATGGATTGAAATAGATTTCTTAATTGTTCTGAAATGTATTGAATCCAACTTATATGAAATGTGTTAGTAATATTTGACCAAGAAATATTTGGAGAAGGTTATTTTGTACTAATTTAACTATGTGAATTTTAAGCTAATTTCATAAGCTTTTGTAGGACTTTACTTTTTGTAAATAATGTTTGATTTGAGAAATGATTAGTGAAACCATATTATGAAATAAAAGCTGAATCAACATTGGAATTTAGGATAAATTGATTCAGATTTGGATGATCTCTAGAAGTCAGTATTTTTGTTGTACAACTAATATATAATTTACACTATTTTCGTAAACTATAAAATTTAATTTATTTACTTTATTAAACTATTTTGAATATAACTTAGCTATCTTATTCAACAATTCTATATCAAAATTATTTAGTTTATTTAAACTATTTTATCCAAAAGTTATTTATTTTTAACTCAAACCTATTTTATATCAAGCTATTATTTTATTGAAACTATTTTAAATTTAACTTAACAATTTCTAAGATAAAAGTATATATTTCTGATCCGAGCAATTTAAGTCCGAAATGATTGAATGTAAAGATTTAGTTGAATAATGATATTCGTGACATGTAATCTAAACTGAATTTGAAGTTTCGATGATGAATTGATTTGTAAATCTGAAGTTGAAATGATAAAATATTTGAATCAAAACTGAATCTAATATTGAAATGGAATTTCGAGAATATTGAATTTTGGAAATTTGATATGAATTTTTTCAAAACATATATATATATAAGATCTATATAAGAATGCAACAAATTCAAAACTATTTATTTGAATGTAATTGATATGAAATGAAATCTTAGATAAAATAGAATTTATATAAGAACGACATGTTAACATGATTTGAGAAATCATATGTAAATGAAATTTTATATAAGTACGATATATGCAAAGTGAAATGAATATTATATATAGTATTGTATGATTTCAAATCAAAGATATGGGAAGAACCTTCCATTGAAAATCGAGGTTCTACTCAGTAGGAACTCCTATTGATATTTCTTTGATTGTAGTTGTCCGGACGTAATACTCATGAGTTTTCCTTTGAACCCGACTGCATAGCAAAATTCGCAGGGCCGCGAAGACCTATGGCGATGGATGTTTCCTGGGGGAACCAGGCGTAACCATTGTGTCTACTGTGATCTATGGTCATTTTACAATGAAGAAATCCGCACGACTGCGAATGCCTACAGGTATGGATGTTTCTTGGGGAATCCTGGCGCAACCATTGTGTATTTTCTGTCTACATAGCGTAACTCATAGGGCGGTGATTGCCCAAAGTCAATGGGCGATAGAGATGTAACCACCAGTGTTACTAGATGTAGACTGCGATCCATGCGATTGTTTTGAGGGATTATGGAGAAATGCCTAAGGCAGTGATTGTCGAGCCACCTATGGTCGTGGCACTTTGTCCTCTCAACCTGGTGATAAAGCAACCTTAGGGGTTGCGTTCCATGGTGATCTCAGGTTATCCTATTCTATTGATTCATTCTGTTGATTTGTTCATGACGAGATTCGTAGGAAAGAGATTTCCTTCGAATACGGATGCTTTTTGAGAACCCAGGCGTAATACGAGTACATATGCTTTTTGAGAACCCATGCGTAATCATTATGTGTTTGTTATTCATGAATAGTTTCATCGGTTGGTTTATTTGATGGTACTTCTTTTCTTACGAGTACAGATGCTTTCTGAGAACCCAGGCATAATCATTGTGTGTTTGTTAGTCATGAATAGTTTCATCGGTTGGTTTATTTGATGGTACTTATTTTATCTATTTTAATGTTTTCAAGTATTTTCACAGGATGTTGAAATGAGTTAACTTAGTACTTTGAGATTTCTAGTTTTACACCTGATCAATGCATTACCAGATTCTTGAAGAATGATGGTAAACTTGTGGAAATATTAAGTTATCAAAAAAAAATTATTACTTTTGTATAAAAGATTTTTTTTCAAAAAAAAAATCTTATAAACTTTAAAATTTGTATATAGATCGAAGACACTTGAATTAAATAAAATGGTATAACTAAAAAAATAAACTGAATGTACTATAATGCATGAGTGTGCGAAAACCATTTTATTCACATAACAGTTTTGATTTAGTTTGAATATACGATTTAGATTTCAAATAGAATTGTTCGCTCGATTCTCGGCGACGAGCACTGATACGAGTTTTTGATATGAGTTTGAAGTTCTCTATCATAGTTATTGTTATGCAAGGATAATGGAAGTTTCTAATCAAGAACTCAATTCAGAAGTCCGCACTAGTGTGATCAGGTTACCAATACTAGTTGAAAGCAAAAATTTGTGTTTGAACAAGCAATCGAAGTTGATATGTGTATGAATGATATATCGTTTAATTACTAGTTCCTTATTCTATTCCTTTTCGAGGAAGAAAAATTCTGAGTGGGAAGATTATAACATCCCGTAAATTTTGATCATTTAAGTTATAGAATTAAATTTAATTATTGAACTTAAAATGTGTAACAACCCGGAAAATCAAAACCAATTTAAATTTTTTATTTTGGCAATTTTAATGAATTTTGAATATTTAAAATAATTTATTTTAAATAATAATGACTAGAAATTTATTTTGAATAGAATTAGAGTGTATATATTTATTTGAATCGAATTTAGAATATAAATATTTGTTTTAATTATAAAAGGAATTGAAAATGGCATGGTAGTTTGAAAGTTTGATTTCAAATTTCAAATGAATGTACATGATTCAAAATAAACTGGATTTTGGTGAAACCAAAAATATTAGAATCTATTTGAAAATATCTTTCCAACGAATCCGAAAAATTGAAATTTCATAGTGGAAGTAAAAAGTTATGTCCATTTGAAAATTCAGAATAGTCGCTATGGAAATATAGCCCTTAAAAATTGTCGTTTTGCAAACGACCTCCGTTTTCGATGAAACCACTTTTGTTGGATCCAGGATGTCAAATTATTGCTAGATTCCAATTTTCATAATTTTTGGAATCAATATGTGAGCGTGGCAAAAGAAAACGTGTTTTGACAGTTTCAGTCAATGTGGATCGACCAGAAAATGGCCATTTTTCAAACAGTCTTCAAATTTGACGAAATTAGTTTTATTAGGACCATATCGTCAAGACATGCCCATATTTATTTTTCTGAAATTTTTAGAGTCAGTATGTGGCCTCGGTAAATTGAAATGTACGTTTAAATTCAATATATATTGATTTATATTTTAATTTTGATGAAAACTGATCGAAATAGTCGAATTGGCTTACCGTACATATCCCATTGCGCTCAGAATGGGGGTATTTGGCTAGTGGCGATAGTCGTTGGGTTTGATTTGGAGGTCGTATGGATTAAGGAGTATTTTCGAAAATAAAAGAATTAAAAATTAAATATAAATTAGAGGGCCAATCACGTTTCTCCTTCATAAAATCCGGATTTGAGAAAACCCGTAACCCTCCCTCGTTCAATGGCGGTTTTTGCTCCCTCCTTCTCTCTTCAATTTCTCTCAAACCACTCTACAAAATTCGATGGTGCTAAAGGGGATTTTGTAGAGATTCTAAAGAGCTTTAAATCCATGTAAGGATTGGAATTTTTCGCTCATCATTTGGGGAGATCTGGGTCTGAGAGGTCACGCCGTTCGGAGTGCCACCACATCCATGATCCATCACCGATTTCAAAGCCACCACCCTTGATCCGTGCGCCCTTCGACCCCCTACAACGTGGTACAACTTTATTTCAACCTAGTGATATGGATTCAGATTAAAATCTAAACCTAGTTTTGAGGGATTACCTGAAAGGTATGGATGTTTTATTTTTAACAGTTTTTACACCTTTAAACCATCACAAAGTTTGATTATCATATAAAAATCATATCCTTTTCATTTGTGGTCGAAATCCAGTGAAACTGGAGACATTGGACTCGTGGCGACGTACACTACATTCTAGAAGAGACCGGAGAATTTTTAGAGCTCGCTACAATTTTAGGCAAAGCCGAAAGCATTGTGAGAACTCCTCACTAAAATTTTCTATACAGTTATTTATCTATAACTGCATATTGAACTGTTCCCCGTCGTCCACAGACCATGGACGACTTGTTTGTTTGATTGTGTTGTGAAAATTGTTTGTGATGTGAAATAGAATAAATAAAATATTCATGTGTTGAAATAAATAGTTTATTGTTAAAAATATAATTTTTAACATGTATATGAATAAAATAAATATTCATTTACAAATCAGATGATTTGTTTATGTACACACATTTGACTGATATGGATTGGGATGATATATTTTACACATCACCCAACTGCAAAAATAATAATCAGTGTTTGTTGTTTGAAAACCCCACATGGGTATTGGGATGATATTGGATATACACTAATCCCAATATTTATTTGTATGTCAATCGATTGGTTGACAAGCTATTATAAGCATTGATTATTCATATTTAACGCTTATGCAGTGGTGTAAAGCACTCTGGATGATGGTTGACTGTTTATCGTTGTTGTTATGTACATGTGTTGTATGAAATCCATATAAATAACATTATATGGTAATTGACGGTGTCTGATTCCAGTTTAGAAAGAAGGAATATTTTAAAATAACGATTATTTATAAATAATGAATATTTTAAAATAATATTCAGTAAAAGATCAAAATCTGATTTTGAAGTCCAATTTGGGATGGACACGAATATATTTAAATATATAAAGCTGTGTTGATTAGATTAACGCCATTTTGACGTGAACAATATTTATATCGATTTTATTCATTTTTATAATGAATATCGAAAAGGAAGTGATTTTGAAATCTAATGTTTTGAAAATATTATCATTTATATATTAATGATATGGAATATTCAATTTTGATTTGAAACTGAATATGAAATTGAAATCGTTTTGAAAACGAATTTAAAATGATTTATAAAAATACGTTTTAAAAGGAAATCGACAATATATATATAGATAATATATATATATTATATATTTAATGGCTTGAATAGAATGCGCCGCGCCACGGCAGTTCGCGAGTTTCGACCATCGACTTTGAATGGATATTACGGGAGATCCGACCGTCGGATTCTCCTAAAACTGTAACCTTGGGTTTGTATCGAAAAGAGTTTTCTAAAGAATATGAGAAATTTGAAATCTAATGGTTGGATTTGGAATTATGTCCAAATCAAGATTGGAAAAAGTCGATGTAAGCGCAGTTCGATGACCGTTTATGGAAATCGAGTGTACGGGCCTTGATAAAATTATTAAAAATAACAATAATTTGTGTAAAATCATAATAAATGATTTGGAAAGAATTGGGATGAAAACATCCATATTTGAAAAAATAAAAATAGATTTTTATCGAAATGAACTAGTTATGAACTAGAATTATAATCCAATATTTTTAAATAAATAAATCGGATTTGAAATGGTTTTAAAAATAACCAAAATTTCCAATATATGAATTGGAATGGATTTGAATCGAAATTATCTTTGGAATATTTTGATATTGGATTCCATGATTATATGGGCATTATGGAGGAATTTGGAAGATATATATCGTTATCCCAATACGATGTTTGTTGAGTTCAGAATTTGATATTGAATATCAGCCGATATATTTTCTATTCAGAGCCTTGTATTTAGTATCAAATGGGATCTTGGGTTTGTCGTGAATGGTATCTTTAATAATATTGTTCTTAAACCCAATGGAGTTAAGGAAATTAGGAACTAACTGGAGGTTAGCTAAGTTGAATAGTTTCCTGGGTATTGATCTGATGTTGGTTTCGGCCTTCGCGATTAATACTTAGGGAATTGTTCTCTTACTAATTTACGGTTAGAGACTGATGGAATGGTGTCTTCATTAACACTGTTCAGAAACCCTGTGTGAAAAGAATAAGTCTTTTAATTAAGATTTAAAGAAGAATTACCAATTAATGAACATTTAATTGGAATTGAAATGGAATGTAAATCGGGTTTATTGTGAACTGTGTTTTAACGACATTCGTTCTTTAACCCGATTTGCAGTGAAATGTGATTTGTAATTTAAAAATCTTTATTCTAAGCTTTAATGGAATTTCCAAGTAAAGTTTTCCAGTTTAGTAAAATAAATTGGAGTGGAATGGTATTCGATTTGATTATAATCGAAGTGAACTTCTGTGGAGGAAGACTGATAATATATATGGAATTTAAAAGGCTTTTCCATTATTCCATTTATAATTTTAGTCGGATACGAAAATTGATATCGATTATATATTGGTTTGTTTTTCCATGAAAATTCCATAATTAATGGAATGTGATTTTGGGTTTATGGTGAACTGTGTTTTAAACAACATTAGTTCTTTAACCCAGTTAAAGACAGAATTTATTTCCTGAATTGGAAAAATCATTAACTAATGATTTTTGGAAATTAAAACTGAATTAGAGTTTTAATGAATCTTTAATTAGATTGAAAGGTGAATTTGATAACTAAAATTATCAAATTCAAGAAATGATCGAGAATGGGGTACCACCAGTTTTACTCCAGGTGATATTTAAATCTTTAACTAGATTTGAACGTGAAATGGTAATTGAATTTACCGATAACATCGTGGTGTTAGATATGAAGTATTACCAGTTTTGCTTCATGGGATGAATAGGTTGGGATTGGGAAATTAAACAAAAGATTACTTCAGTAAGGTGCACTAATCCCGACTAGTTTGGAAAACCTTAATATGGTTTGTAATGATCTCCAAATGAAGATTAAAGAATAAATTTAAAGAATTTATCTTTGATAAAATTAATGGGAACCTTTTCCAAAGGATATGAATATTTAAATAAAAGAATATTCAGAATTGGAATGAGGAGTATGTTGTCTTTTTATATCACTCGTTTATTATATACACGAGTTATTCAGAAAGGACGGCTTTATCCCATTCTAAATAACTGAATCGGAGATGAGTCGACGATGAAGACGGTGGTTGAAGACCGGAGGTCTTCACATCGTTTAGATGATTACTGATGTCTTGATTGGGCTGTACACCCAAGACAAGGTAATAAGTGGTGATTGTTCCAGACGTACTTGGAGATCGACCGGATATGCGAGGACCTCTCTCCTGTATTGGACATACGGGAGGAGGAATAAGGCGCCTCAGGTTTCGTTCAGACCTAGAACGAACTTGTAAATGGATGTGTGTCTGACATCGGATTTCATTCTATGTGATTGATAAACATCGGTTGCATAGCGTGAATTGCCTGTGTGGCATGCTGAGATGCAAATGATCAAGGCTTCTGTTGAAAAGCAGAGTCTTGTGGTTGATGATCAAAGCACGACTTTAATATAGCATAGCTTTGTGTCGCACTAATTTGAGAGCCTCACACCTCGGTGTGAAACAAAAATGGGAGAGGACCTCAGGGAGGGCATGTGCTTCCTTCTAGCTAGGAGTGGTGTCTGGGTTTTGCACACCCAGATGTTTTACTTATGTGGATGATGTATTGCGAGGCGCCTCGGATATATCAGCACTGCGGGGCCGATGGATGGTATGGTCTTTATGCAGACCAATTTTACGCCTTATAGGACGGGGAATGTAATAACCCGGAAATCTGGGCCAGTTTAAAATTTTTATTTTGGCAATTTTAGCGAATTTTGATTATTTAAAATGAATTATTTTAAATAATATCGACGAGAAATTTATTTTGAATATAATTCGAACGTATATATTATACGCGTCGTCGTTAGAATATAAATAATTATATATAATTATAAATAGAATTGAAAATGGCGCGGTAGTTCGATAATTCGATTTCAAACTTCGATTGAATGTACCGGGTGCAAAGCAATCCGGATTTTAATGAAACCAAAAACAATGGAATCTAATTGTGGATATCTTTCCAACGAATCCGAAAAATCAAAATTTCGTAGCGAGAATCAAAAGATATATATGTCCAGTTGAAAATTCTGAATAGTCGCTATGGAATTCAGGCCCTTAAAAATGGACATTTTGCAAATGACCTCGGATTTCGACGAAACCACTTTTGTTGGGTCCGTGATGTCGAATTATTGCTAGATTCCAAATTTCATAATTTTTCGAATCAATATGTGAGCGTGGCAAAGGAAAACGCGTTTGACCAGTTTCAGTTGATTTTAATCGACTGGAAATTGGCCATTTTTCCAACGGTCTCAGAATTCAACGAAACTAGTTTTGTTAGGACCGTATCGTCGATACGAAGCTAGAAAATATTTTTATGGGATTTGTAGAGTTAGTATGTGACCCCGGTAATTTGAAATGTACGTATAAAATTCAATATAGTGATTTAAATGTAAATTCAACGGAAACTGATTGAGACGAACAAATCAGCTTGCGATACATATCCCGTTGTGTTCGAAATAGGGGTAGAACGCTATGGACGACAGTCGGTGGGCTTGATTTTGAGTTCGTATTATAAAGTACCCTTTTGAAATTTAAAATAAAATAATAATTAAATTATATAAATATATATATATATATATATATTTTTCGATAACCCCCCCCCCATCTTCATTCTTTCAGTCAAACCCCCCCCCCGGTCTATTTTCCAAATCGAGAACCCCCCTACCCCCCCCCCCCCCCCCGACGATCAGCAAACCCCCTCCCCCCCGTTCATCGAGCCGCCGCGCCAAGCACCTCCATCCCGCTCCGCCTCTCTCTCTCTTCTCCCCCTTGATCGCGGCGCGCCAAGCCCCCTCTCGACACAGTCGATCCCCTTCCCCTTCCCCAAATTCGAGCGTCGCCCTGCTTCAGCCGATGCCGCCACGTTAGGAGCACCCCACCGCGCCGCAGGCGACCAAAGCCGAGCAGCACCCCCTCCAGTCCCGCTCCTCTCCCTCCACTTCTTGCCGACGACCACTGAAAACCCCCACCCTAGTTAATCGATGTAAGTTTTTTTTTATTTATTTTGTTTTATTAGTTTATTTTATTTTTATTCTATATTAACAGAAAATAAACTGTTTTTTTTTAGGATTATAAACCGATTTTTTTTTTTTAGGTTTTAAAAACTGATTTTATTTTTAAACTTTAGAATAGAGAAAGATTTAAACTTTAAAATTAGAGAAGGTGAAAACTTTAAAATTAGAGAAGGTGAAAACTTTAAAATTAGAGAAGGTGAAAACTTTAAAATTAGAAAAGGTGAAAACTTTAAAATTAGAGAAGGTGAAAACTTTAAAATTAGAAAAGGTGAAAACTTTAAAATTGGAGAAGGTGAAAACTTTAAAATTGGAAAAGGTGAAAACTTTAAAATTAGAAAAGGTGAAAACTTTAAAATTAGAAAAGGTGAAAACTTTAAAATTAGAGAAGGTGAAAACTTTAAAATTAGAAAAGGTGAAAACTTTAAAATTAGAAAAGGTGAAAACTTTAAAATTAGAAAAGGTGAAAACTTTAAAATTAGAAAAGGTGAAAACTTTAAAATTAGAAAAGGTGAAAACTTTAAAATTAGAAAAGGTGAAAACTTTAAAATTAGAAAAGGTGAAATCTTTAAATTAGAAAAAGGTGAAATCTTTAAATTAGAAAAGGTGAAATCTGTAAATTTGAAAAAGCGAAATATTTATAGATGAAAAGACGAGATCTTTATTTAGAAAATAGCGTAGTAAAAATTCGATTTTTAAATATATGAAGAGATTATAAAAATATGATTTTTAAATTGAAAGTGAATAAATAAAAATGTGATTTTTATTTTAAAGACATCGAAATATAAAAATGTGTGATTTTTATATATGTAGTGGCTACGGGCAACGAAGATGCAATAGCGAAGAAGATTTCTATCAATGAAGTGCCGTGGAGCTAGGATAGCTTTCGGTGAGAACTTCTCACTCAAAATTCTTATTCTAGTTATATATATATACTAGGATGTAGACGGTGCTTATTAGAAGCACCCGACACCCGTCCACAGACCATGGACTTGTTTGATTGGTTGTGTAGTTGGTTAGATTATTTGATTTGGATTGGATTGTTTTGGTGAAATGAATTGATATGATTGATGTGTGAATGGCGTGGGCCTTCACTAGACCGGGGATAAGGCTAGGCCTTGTCCCGTTTCTAGTATCGTGCCGTTATGCCGCCGAAATTTTCTAAAATATGTTAGAAAAATAAAAATATCATTTTATTTAAAGAATGAACTAAATAGAAATTCATATGTTGGAATAAAATGTTTTATCGTTAAAAATATAATTTTTAACGTGAAAGTGAATAAATAAATATTCATTTACAAACTAGATGGTTTGTTTATGTACACTTATTTGAATGACATTGATTGGGACGATAAATTTTACACATCGCCCAACAGCACAAATAAAATATGTGTTTGATTGTTTGAAACCCCACATGGGTGTTGGGATGAAATATGAAGTTCACTCATCCTGACTTATTAAATATGTCGATCGATTGATTGACAGGCTGTTATAAGCGTTAGATATCTATATTTGATGCTTATACAGTGTAGTGCACTTTGGTTGATGGTTGATTATTTTTCAATGCTATTATATACATGTGTTGTATGGAAATCCATATAATTAATTTTACATGGTAATTGATTGGGCCTCATTCCAATTTGAAAAATAAAGAATATTTGAAAATAGAAATTTATGAAGCCGGGTTGATTAGATTGACGCCATTTTGACGTGAACGATATTTATATCGATTTTATTCATTTCGAAATGAATATTGAAAAGTGATTTCGAAATCGAATATTTCGAAATAAAGTGAATTGAAAACGATTTCAAATTGAATTGAAAACGATTTCGAAATGAATTGAATTGAAAACGAATTCAAATTGAATTGAAAGCGAATTGAAATGAATTCAAATTGAATTGAAATTTGAATTGAATAGAAATGAATTTTAAAACGAATTTATAAAGAAGAATTCAATTTTGATTTGAATTGAAAAGGAAGTTGAAATTGCTTTTGAAACGAATTTAAAACTATTTATATAGTTCGTTTTAAATAGAAATCGACGAAAAATATATTATATATATTATATATATAATATAATGGCCTGAATAGAACGCGCCGCGCCGCGGCAGTTCGTGAATTTCGACCATTTATTTCAAACGGACATTGCGGGAGATCCGACCGTCGGATTCTCCTAAAACCGGAACCGTTGGGTTCGTATCGAAAAGAGCTTTCTAACGAATATTAGAAATTTGAAATCTAACGGTTGGATTTGGAATTATGTCCAAATCAAATTTGAAAAAGGTCGCTATAAGTGCAGTTCGATGGCCATTGATGGAAATCGACTGTACGGGCCTTGAGAAAATTATTAAAAATAGTAATAATTTGTGTAAAATCATAAGAAATGATTTGTGAAGATTTGGGATGAAAAACTCCATATTTGAAGAGATAAAAATAGATTTTTATCGAAATGAACTAGTTTTGAACTAGAATTATAATTCTATTTATTTTTAAATAAATAAATTGAATTTGAAAAGGGTTTTGAAAATAACCAAAATTTCCAATGATTGCATTGGAGTGGATTTGAATCGAAATTGTCTTCGGAATATTTCGATGTTGGAATTCGTGATTATACAGATGTTGTTATGGAAATTTGAAAGATACATATTTATATCGTCATTTCCAATACGACATTTGTTAGTCGTAGAATTTGATATTGAATATAAGCCGATATATTTTCTATTCAGAGCCTTGTATTGAATATCAAATGTGATTTGGGTTTGTCGTGAATGGTGTCTTCACTAACACTGTCCTTGAACCCAGTTGAGAAAGGATTAAATCTTTTTATATAGATTTAATGAAGTGTACCAATTAAACGATATTTAATTGGAATTGAATTGGTATTGATTTTTGGGTTTATCGCGAACAGTGTTTTAAACAGCACTCGTTCTTTAACCCGATAATTAATGAATGTGATTTTGGGTTTATCGTGAACCGTGTTTTAAATGACACTGATTCTTTAACCCAGTTGACGATTAAAGCTAAGTGGAGTTTTAATGAATCTTTAATTAGATTGAAAAGATCGAAAATGGAGTGTCACCAGTTTTGCTCCAGGCGATAGTTAAATCTTTAATTAGATTTGAACGTGAAATGGTAATTGAATTTACCGATAACACTGTGGTGTTAGATATGAAGTATTACCAGTTTTACTTCATGGGATGAATAGGTTGGGATTGGGAAATTAAAACAAATGATTACTTCGGTAAGGTTCGTTAATCCCGACTAGTTTGAATTGATATTCAAAAATAGATAAAGAATAAATTCAAGGAATTTATCTTGGATAAAATTAATGGAACCTTTCCCTATGAATGTGAAATTTAGAAACTAACTGTCGGTTAGCCAAGCAGAATGGTTTTCTGAATATTGATCTGATGTTGGTTTCGGCCTTCGGGGTTAATATTTGGGGAATTATTCTCTTGATTAGTTTACGGTTAGTGACTAATGAATTGGAATGAGGCGTATGTTGTGTTTGTGTAACACTTATTTAATATATACGCGAGTTATTCAGAAAGACCGGGTTTATCCCATTCTGAATAACTGATTTGACGTGGTGTCGAAGATGAAGACGGTGGTCGAAGACCAGAAGTCTTCACGTCGTTTGGGTGATAACTGATGATCTTGATTGGGCTGTACACCCAAGAAGATGGAAACAGTTGGTGATCGTCCAGACGTACTTGGAGATCGATGGATATGCGGGGTACTAGGTGCCTCCGGTTTCGTTCAGACCCAGAACGGACTTGTAAATGGACTGTGTGTCTGACATTGGATTTTAGTCTGTGTGATTGATCTCTATTAAATATATATCTGTTTGGCGGCGGAGAATTTATTCTCTTGCTTAACGCCCTTCTCTGAGACGTACGAGCTCAGGGGTTATATATTGATGGATATCAAACGCATGGAGTGAATTGCCTGTGTGGCATGCCTAAGTGGCAATTGATCGAGGCTTCTGTTGAAAAGCAAAGTCTTGTGGTGATGATCAAAGCACGGCCTTTGTGGCGTAGCTTTGTGTAACGTTTGCTTCGCGAGTTTCACACCCGGTATGAACCAAAAACGGGAGGGGACATCAGGGAGGACTTGCGTTTCTTTCTAGCTAGAAGTGGCGTCAGTGGTTTTACACGCCCTGACGAGTTTGACTTATGTGGTTGTTGCTGTTGCGAGGCGCCTCGGATTGATCGGTCGTTCTCGAACCGATGGAGTCATTTAGTTGGCTCATTTACGCCCCAAAGGGCGGAGAAACGTATTGTTCAGGCACTATAATCCACATCGGTGGACCGGCCCTGACGATCCAAGGGGCAGTTGCGGCTGCTCCGGAGACATGGGCTAGATTGTCTCGAATCGGTCGAGGACTATCTTTTGCCTCGGTTCATAGACGGAAACCCAATTTCCAAATACGTGACTTTGCGGTTTTATTTGTAAACCTATATATGGTGACATAGTGGCATGGGACGCTCATGTCGCCTATGATTGATACTTATGATTTGAAGTTGTTTTATACACTATGCACTTATAATAGTATCAAACGATTTGTTTTAACCGTATCAAGCATTCTTTGGCTGTTATAAGGGAAAACCCTATCCTCGGCTGCGTTGCATTGTGTGATGGGACCTGGGTCTTATAACAGCTTCATTTTTCTTTATTTAGCATTGCGCTGTTTGTTTTATGCACTGGTATTCTTGGGAGGAAACCCGTTCCGTGTTATACGGCGTGGTCCCTTGATTTACCTAACTTTTAAAATAAAGAATAATAACTGTTTTAGTTCTCACACCAGTCACATGACTGACCTGGAGTTTATTGTTTTAACCTAAACTCTGGGTGCCCTTATTTTGACACGGGCAGCTAGTAGTTTTGGTTTTGCAGATTTATATTCACAGGATCCTGGTTTACAGCTGGAACGATATCCGGAAAGCTTTGTATCCGTATATCTTCTTCTAGTTGTGTATTGTATTATTTTCCGCTACTATGTATTTAAATATAATTTAAATCTCTGATATTTCTGTGTAATATTTATTCATACTCTGTATATTCTTGTAATCTGATGCATTGTTGTAATATACAGTGAAATGTTCTTTTATATGTGTTCTGTTATGGCTTGTTCTCGAACTATCCGACACTTTCCTTTAAGGGGAAGTTGCGGGTCTTTACACGTGGTATCAGAGCTTTGGTTTACAAAGCTTAGAGAACAAGACACATTAGAACCATATGAAAGAATTCATCAGATATTGGATTAGCAATATCCAATGGAATGACTCGTTAGAGATGGGATCAGTAGTATCCTAGAACGAGTGTGAAGAGTATATTTTTAAAATGAAAACAAAATTTGTTTTGAAAATTTAAATCAACTATTCGTATTTGATTATTTATTTTAATGAATTTGGACAATCCAGTATATATAGATTTTGCGTATATGTCTGATCCGCGTGTATTCGAAGTTTTGACATACTGGGTAGATATAGAATCACCTTCTAAGTCGCCCGGAGAGAACTCTGATGATTGATGCATCATCATCAAAATTTATGTTCGAGTGACGAAAGGGAGATTTCTATATACTTCCTATTGATTGGTGTGAGAACCAAAATTAGATAGGGCCTATTGTTGTGATTTGGCATCAAAAATCTGATTTTTGACTATGCATCAAAGTTATCAATTTGAAACTCTAATCCACTAATTGATTGATGTTTGTGTTGTTTGTTTATTTGTTTGCTAATTTTGAACCATTATGCCTAATAGCATCAAATATTGAGTTATATTGAAATTGGTCGCATTTGCTTGCATATACAAGTATATCATTGAACAGGTCATAGCAAGGAGGCTAGAGCAGAGAATAAAATTTGTTTGCCCGACAAATAGGTACATGTTTATTACATAATTTACTGTTTTGTTTGGGTGATGATGATTTTATGAGCCTATTGGCTAGCCGCTTGGCTTTTTCTTTTTCTTTTTGAGATCTGAAGGACCGGGGAAGCTATTTGAAATTCCCCGATGCTCCCATTGCAGGGGAGGTTATGGCGAAATTTTTCGAAAATTTAGGGTGTTAGCCAAAATTTTGAAATTTTGGGAAATTCTCAGAAACTAAAGAGTTGGAGAATGGAAGCCAGATCGAACGTAGAGTTGATTAATCAAACCACTTTCGACTTTGTTCCTTTTCGGGGATGAAAAGTTTTAAGTGGGGGAGATTGTAATAACCCGGAAATCTGGGCCAGTTTAAAATTTTTATTTTGGCAATTTTAGCGAATTTTGATTATTTAAAATGAATTATTTTAAATAATATCGACGAGAAATTTATTTTGAATATAATTCGAACGTATCTATTATACGCGTCGTCGTTAGAATATAAATAATTATATATAATTATAAATAGAATTGAAAATGGCGCGGTAGTTCGATAATTCGATTTCAAACTTCGATTGAATGTACCGGGTGCAAAACAATCCGGATTTTAATGAAACCAAAAACAATGGAATCTAATTGTGGATATCTTTCCAACGAATCCGAAAAATCAAAATTTCGTAGCGAGAATCAAAAGATATGTCCAGTTGAAAATTCTGAATAGTCGCTATGGAATTCAGGCCCTTAAAAATGGACATTTTGCAAATGACCTCGGATTTCGACGAAACCACTTTTGTTGGGTCCGTGATGTCGAATTATTGCTAGATTCCAAATTTCATAATTTTTCGAATCAATATGTGAGCGTGGCAAAGGAAAACGCGTTTGACCAGTTTCAGTTGATTTTAATCGACTGGAAATTGGCCATTTTTCCAACGGTCTCAGAATTCAACGAAACTAGTTTTGTTAGGACCGTATCATCGATACAAAGCTAGAAAATATTTTTATGGGATTTATAGAGTTAGTATGTGACCCCGGTAATTTGAAATGTACGTATAAAATTCAATATAGTGATTTAAATGTAAATTCAACGGAAACTGATTGAGACGAACAAATCAGCTTGCGATACATATCCCGTTGTGTTCGAAATAGGGGTAGAACGCTATGGACGACAGTCGGTGGGCTTGATTTTGAGTTCGTATTATAAAGTACCCTTTTGAAATTTAAAATAAAATAATAATTAAATTATATAAAAATATATATATATATATATATTTTTTCGATAACCCCCCCATCTTCATTCTTTCAGTCAAACCCCCCCCCCCCCCGGTCTATTTTCCAAATCGAGAAACCCCCCCCCCCCCCGACGATCAGCAAACCCCCTCCCCCCCGTTCATCGAGCCGCCGCGCCAAGCACCTCCATCCCGCTCCGCCTCTCTCTCTCTTCTCCCCCTTGATCGCGGCGCGCCAAGCCCCCTCTCGACACAGTCGATCCCCTTCCCCTTCCCCAAATTCGAGCGTCGCCCTACTTCAGCCGATGCCGCCACGTTAGGAGCACCCCACCGCGCCGCAGGCGACCAAAGCCGAGCAGCACCACCTCCAGTCCCGCTCCTCTCCCTCCACTTCTTGCCGACGACCACTGAAAACCCCCACCCTAGTTAATCGATGTAAGTTTTTTTTATTTATTTTATTTTATTAGTTTATTTAATTTTTATTCTATATTAACAGAAAATAAACTTTTTTTTTTTAGGATTATAAACCGATTTTTTTTTTTTTTTAGGTTTTAAAAACTGATTTTATTTTTAAACTTTAGAATAGAGAAAGATTTAAACTTTAAAATTAGAGAAGGTGAAAACTTTAAAATTAGAGAAGGTGAAAACTTTATAAATAGAGAAGGTGAAAACTTTAAAATTAGAAAAGGTGAAAACTTTAAAATTAGAGAAGGTGAAAACTTTAAAATTAGAAAAGGTGAAAACTTTAAAATTAGAGAAGGTGAAAACTTTAAAATTAGAAAAGGTGAAAACTTTAAAATTAGAAAAGGTGAAAACTTTAAAATTAGAAAAGGTGAAAACTTTAAAATTAGAGAAGGTGAAAACTTTAAAATTAGAAAAGGTGAAAACTTTAAAATTAGAAAAGGTGAAAACTTTAAAATTAGAAAAGGTGAAAACTTTAAAATTAGAAAAGGTGAAAACTTTAAAATTAGAAAAGGTGAAATCTTTAAATTAGAAAAAGGTGAAATCTTTAAATTAGAAAAGGTGAAATCTGTAAATTTGAAAAAGCGAAATATTTATAGATGAAAAGACGAGATCTTTATTTAGAAAATAGCGTAGTAAAAATTCGATTTTTAAATATATGAAGAGATTATAAAAATATGATTTTTAAATTGAAAGTGAATAAATAAAAATGTGATTTTTATTTTAAAGACATCGAAATATAAAAATGTGTGATTTTTATATATGTAGTGGCTACGGGCAACGAAGATGCAATAGCGAAGAAGATTTCTATCAATGAAGTGCCGTGGAGCTAGGATAGCTTTCGGTGAGAACTTCTCACTCAAAATTCTTATTCTAGTTATATATATATACTAGGATGTAGACGGTGCTTATTAGAAGCACCCGACACCCGTCCACAGACCATGGACTTGTTTGATTGGTTGTGTAGTTGGTTAGATTATTTGATTTGGATTGGATTGTTTTGGTGAAATGAATTGATATGATTGATGTGTGAATGGCGTGGGCCTTCACTAGACTGGGGATAAGGCTAGGCCTTGTCCCGTTTCTAGTATCGTGCCGTTATGCCGCCGAAATTTTCTAAAATATGTTAGAAAAATAAAAATATCATTTTATTTAAAGAATGAACTAAATAGAAATTCATATGTTGGAATAAAATGTTTTATCGTTAAAAATATAATTTTTAACGTGAAAGTGAATAAATAAATATTCATTTACAAACCAGATGGTTTGTTTATGTACACTTATTTGAATGACATTGATTGGGACGATAAATTTTACACATCGCCCAACAGCACAAATAAAATATGTGTTTGATTGTTTGAAACTCCACACGGGTGTTGGGATGAAATATGAAGTTCACTCATCCTGACTTATTAAATATGTCGATCGATTGATTGACAGGCTGTTATAAGCGTTAGATATCTATATTTGATGCTTATACAGTGTAGTGCACTTTGGTTGATGGTTGATTATTTTTCAATGCTATTATATACATGTGTTGTATGGAAATCCATATAATTAATTTTATATGGTAATTGATTGGGCCTCATTCCAATTTGAAAAATAAAGAATATTTGAAAATAGAAATTTATGAAGCCGTGTTGATTAGATTGACGCCATTTTGACGTGAACGATATTTATATCGATTTTATTCATTTCGAAATGAATATTGAAAAGTGATTTCGAAATCGAATATTTCGAAATAAAGTGAATTGAAAACGATTTCAAATTGAATTGAAAACGATTTCGAAATGAATTGAATTGAAAACGAATTCAAATTGAATTGAAAGCGAATTGAAATGAATTCAAATTGAATTGAAATTTGAATTGAATAGAAATGAATTTTAAAACGAATTTATAAAGAAGAATTCAATTTTGATTTGAATTGAAAAGGAAGTTGAAATTGCTTTTGAAACGAATTCAAAACTATTTATATAGTTCGTTTTAAATAGAAATCGACGAAAAATATATTATATATATTATATATATAATATAATGGCCTGAATAGAACGCGCCGCGCCGCGGCAGTTCGTGAATTTCGACCATTTATTTCAAACGGACATTGCGGGAGATCCGACCGTCGGATTCTCCTAAAACCGGAACCGTTGGGTTCGTATCGAAAAGAGCTTTCTAACGAATATTAGAAATTTGAAATCTAACGGTTGGATTTGGAATTATGTCCAAATCAAATTTGAAAAAGGTCGCTATAAGTGCAGTTCGATGGCCATTGATGGAAATCGACTGTACGGGCCTTGAGAAAATTATTAAAAATAGTAATAATTTGTGTAAAATCATAAGAAATGATTTGTGAAGATTTGGGATGAAAAACTCCATATTTGAAGAGATAAAAATAGATTTTTATCGAAATGAACTAGTTTTGAACTAGAATTATAATTCTATTTATTTTTAAATAAATAAATTGAATTTGAAAAGGGTTTTGAAAATAACCAAAATTTCCAATGATTGCATTGGAGTGGATTTGAATCGAAATTGTCTTCGGAATATTTCGATGTTGGAATTCGTGATTATACAGATGTTGTTATGGAAATTTGAAAGATACATATTTATATCGTTATTTCCAATACGACATTTGTTAGTCGTAGAATTTGATATTGAATATAAGCCGATATATTTTCTATTCAGAGCCTTGTATTGAATATCAAATGTGATTTGGGTTTGTCGTGAATGGTGTCTTCACTAACACTGTCCTTGAACCCAGTTGAGAAAGGATTAAATCTTTTTATATAGATTTAATGAAGTGTACCAATTAAACGATATTTAATTGGAATTGAATTGGTATTGATTTTTGGGTTTATCGCGAACAGTGTTTTAAACAGCACTCGTTCTTTAACCCGATAATTAATGAATGTGATATTGGGTTTATCGTGAACCGTGTTTTAAATGACACTGATTCTTTAACCCAGTTAACGATTAAAGCTAAGTGGAGTTTTAATGAATCTTTAATTAGATTGAAAAGATCGAAAATGGAGTGTCACCAGTTTTGCTCCAGGCGATAGTTAAATCTTTAATTAGATTTGAACGTGAAATGGTAATTGAATTTACCGATAACACTGTGGTGTTAGATATGAAGTATTACCAGTTTTACTTCATGGGATGAATAGGTTGGGATTGGGAAATTAAAACAAATGATTACTTCAGTAAGGTTCGTTAATCCCGACTAGTTTGAATTGATATTCAAAAATAGATAAAGAATAAATTCAAGGAATTTATCTTGGATAAAATTAATGGAACCTTTCCCTATGAATGTGAAATTTAGAAACTAACTGTCGGTTAGCCAAGCAGAATGGTTTTCTGAATATTGATCTGATGTTGGTTTCGGCCTTCGAGGTTAATATTTGGGGAATTATTCTCTTGATTAGTTTACGGTTAGTGACTAATGAATTGGAATGAGGCGTATGTTGTGTTTGTGTAACACTTATTTAATATATACGCGAGTTATTCAGAAAGACCGGGTTTATCCCATTCTGAATAACTGATTCGACGTGGTGTCGAAGATGAAGACGGTGGTCGAAGACCAGAAGTCTTCACGTCGTTTGGGTGATAACTGATGATCTTGATTGGGCTGTACACCCAAGAAGATGGAAACAGTTGGTGATCGTCCAGACGTACTTGGAGATCGATGGATATGCGGGGTACTAGGTGCCTCCGGTTTCGTTCAGACCCAGAACGGACTTGTAAATGGACTGTGTGTCTGACATTGGATTTTAGTCTGTGTGATTGATCTCTATTAAATATATATCTGTTTGGCGGCGGAGAATTTATTCTCTTGCTTAACGCCCTTCTCTGAGACGTACGAGCTCAGGGGTTATATATTGATGGATATCAAACGCATGGAGTGAATTGCCTGTGTGGCATGCCTAAGTGGCAATTGATCGAGGCTTCTGTTGAAAAGCAAAGTCTTGTGGTGATGATCAAAGCACGGCCTTTGTGGCGTAGCTTTGTGTAACGTTTGCTTCGCAAGTTTCACACCCGGTATGAACCAAAAACGGGAGGGGACATCAGGGAGGACTTGCGTTTCTTTCTAGCTAGAAGTGGCGTCAGTGGTTTTACACGCCCTGACGAGTTTGACTTATGTGGTTGTTGCTGTTGCGAGGCGCCTCGGATTGATCGGTCGTTCTCGAACCGATGAAGTCATTTAGTTGGCTCATTTACGCCCCAAAGGGCAGAGAAACGTATTGTTCAGGCACTATAATCCACATCGGTGGACCGGCCCTGACGATCCAAGGGGCAGTTGCGGCTGCTCCGGAGACATGGGCTAGATTGTCTCGAATCGGTTGAGGACTATCTTTTGCCTCGGTTCATAGACGGAAACCCAATTTCCAAATACGTGACTTTGCGGTTTTATTTGTAAACCTATATATGGTGACATAGTGGCATGGGACGCTCATGTCGCCTATGATTGATACTTATGATTTGAAGTTGTTTTATACACTATGCACTTATAATAGTATCAAACGATTTGTTTTAACCGTATCAAGCATTCTTTGGCTGTTATAAGGGAAAACCCTATCCTCGGCTGCGTTGCATTGTGTGATGGGACCTGGGTCTTATAACAGCTTCATTTTTCTTTATTTAGCATTGCGCTGTTTGTTTTATGCACTGGTATTCTTGGGAGGAAACCCGTTCCGTGTTATACGGCATGGTCCCTTGATTTACCTAACTTTTAAAATAAAGAATAACAACTGTTTTAGTTCTCACACCAGTCACATGACTGACCTGGAGTTTATTGTTTTAACCTAAACTCTGGGTGCCCTTATTTTGACACGGGCAGCTAGTAGTTTTGGTTTTGCAGATTTATATTCACAGGATCCTGGTTTACAGCTGGAACGATATCCGGAAAGCTTTGTATCCGTATATCTTCTTCTAGTTGTGTATTGAATTATTTTCCGCTGCTATGTATTTAAATATAATTTAAATCTCTGATATTTCTGTGTAATATTTATTCATACTCTGTATATTCTTGTAATCTGATGCATTGTTGTAATATACAGTGAAATGTTCTTTTATATGTGTTCTGTTATGGCTTGTTCTCGAACTATCCGACACTTTCCTTTAAGGGGAAGTTGCGGGTCTTTACACGTGGTATCAGAGCTTTGGTTTACAAAGCTTAGAGAACAAGACACATTAGAACCATATGAAAGAATTCATCAGATATTGGATTAGCAATATCCAATGGAATGACTCGTTAGAGATGGGATCAGTAGTATCCTAGAACGAGTGTGAAGAGTATATTTTTAAAATGAAAACAAAATTTGTTTTGAAAATTTAAATCAACTATTCGTATTTGATTATTTATTTTAATGAATTTGGACAATCCAGTATATATAAATTTTGCGTATACGTCTGATCCGCGTGTATTCGAAGTTTTGATATACTGGGTAGATATAGAATCACCTTCTAAGTCGCCCGGAGAGAACTCTGATGATTGATGCATCATCATCAAAATTTATGTTCGAGTGACGAAAGGGAGATTTCTATATACTTCCTATTGATTGGTGTGAGAACCAAAATTAGATAGGGCCTATTGTTGTGATTTGGCATCAAAAATCTGATTTTTGACTATGCATCAAAGTTATCAATTTGAAACTCTAATCCACTAATTGATTGATGTTTGTGTTGTTTGTTTATTTGTTTGCTAATTTTGAACCATTATGCCTAATAGCATCAAATATTGAGTTATATTGAAATTGGTCGCATTTGCTTGCATATACAAGTATATCATTGAACAGGTCATAGCAAGGAGGCTAGAGCAGAGAATAAAATTCGTTTGCCCGACAAATAGGTACATGTTTATTACATAATTTACTGTTTTGTTTGGGTGATGATGATTTTATGAGCCTATTGGCTAGCCGCTTGGCTTTTTCTTTTTCTTTTTGAGATCTGAAGGACCGGGGAAGCTATTTGAAATTCCCCGATGCTCCCATTGCAGGGGAGGTTATGGCGAAATTTTTCGAAAATTTAGGGTGTTAGCCAAAATTTTGAAATTTTGGGAAATTCTCAGAAACTAAAGAGTTGGAGAATGGAAGCCAGATCGAACGTAGAGTTGATTAATCAAACCATTTTCGACTTTGTTCCTTTTCGGGGACGAAAAGTTTTAAGTGGGGGAGATTGTAATAACCCGAAAATCTGGGCCAGTTTAAAATTTTTATTTTGGCAATTTTAGCGAATTTTGATTATTTAAAATGAATTATTTTAAATAATATCGACGAGAAATTTATTTTGAATATAATTCGAACGTATATATTATGCGCGTCGTCGTTAGAATATAAATAATTATATATAATTATAAATAGAATTGAAAATGGCGCGGTAGTTCGATAATTCGATTTCAAACTTCGATTGAATGTACCGGGTGCAAAACAATCCGGATTTTAATGAAACCAAAAACAATGGAATCTAATTGTGGATATCTTTCCAACGAATCCGAAAAATCAAAATTTCGTAGCGAGAATCAAAAGATATGTCCAGTTGAAAATTCTGAATAGTCGCTATGGAATTCAGGCCCTTAAAATGGACATTTTGCAAATGACCTCGGATTTCGACGAAACCACTTTTGTTGGGTCCGTGATGTCGAATTATTGCTAGATTCCAAATTTCATAATTTTTCAAATCAATATGTGAGCGTGGCAAAGGAAAACGCGTTTGACCAGTTTCAGTTGATTTTAATCGACTGGAAATTGGCCATTTTTCCAACGGTCTCAGAATTCAACGAAACTAGTTTTGTTAGGACCGTATCGTCGATACGAAGCTAGAAAATATTTTTATGGGATTTATAGAGTTAGTATGTGACCCCGGTAATTTGAAATGTACGTATAAAATTCAATATAGTGATTTAAATGTAAATTCAACGGAAACTGATTGAGACGAACAAATCAGCTTGCGATACATATCCCGTTGTGTTCGAAATAGGGGTAGAACGCTATGGACAACAGTCGGTGGGCTTGATTTTAAGTTCGTATTATAAAGTACCCTTTTGAAATTTAAAATAAAATAATAATTAAATTATATAAAAATATATATATATTTTTTTTTCGATAACCCCCCCCATCTTCATTCTTTCAGTCAAACCCCCCCCCCCTCCCCCGGTCTATTTTCCAAATCGAGAAACCCCCCCCCCCCCCCCCCCCCGACGATCAGCAAACCCCCTCCCCCCCGTTCATCGAGCCGCCGCGCCAAGCACCTCCATCCCGCTCCGCCTCTCTCTCTCTTCTCCCCCTTGATCGCGGCGCGCCAAGCCCCCTCTCGACACAGTCGATCCCCTTCCCCAAATTCGAGCGTCGCCCTGCTTCAGCCGATGCCGCCACGTTAGGAGCACCCCACTGCGCTGCAGGCGACCAAAGCCGAGCAGCACCCCCTCCAGTCCCGCTCCTCTCCCTCCACTTCTTGCCGACGACCACTGAAAACCCCCACCCTAGTTAATCGATGTAAGTTTTTTTTTATTTATTTTATTTTATTAGTTTATTTTATTTTTATTCTATATTAACAGAAAATAAACTGTTTTTTTTTAGGATTATAAACCGATTTTTTTTTTTTAGGTTTTAAAAACTGATTTTATTTTTAAACTTTAGAATAGAGAAAGATTTAAACTTTAAAATTAGAGAAGGTGAAAACTTTAAAATTAGAGAAGGTGAAAACTTTATAATTAGAGAAGGTGAAAACTTTAAAATTAGAAAAGGTGAAAACTTTAAAATTAGAGAAGGTGAAAACTTTAAAATTAGAAAAGGTGAAAACTTTAAAATTAGAGAAGGTGAAAACTTTAAAATTAGAAAAGGTGAAAACTTTAAAATTAGAAAAGGTGAAAACTTTAAAATTAGAAAAGGTGAAAACTTTAAAATTAGAGAAGGTGAAAACTTTAAAATTAGAAAAGGTGAAAACTTTAAAATTAGAAAAGGTGAAAACTTTAAAATTAGAAAAGGTGAAGACTTTAAAATTAGAAAAGGTGAAAACTTTAAAATTAGAAAAGGTGAAAACTTTAAAATTAGAAAAGGTGAAATCTTTAAATTAGAAAAAGGTGAAATCTTTAAATTAGAAAAAGTGAAATCTGTAAATTTGAAAAAGAGAAATATTTATAGATGAAAAGACGAGATCTTTATTTAGAAAATAGCGTAGTAAAAATTCGATTTTTAAATATATGAAGAGATTATAAAAATATGATTTTTAAATTGAAAGTGAATAAATAAAAATGTGATTTTTATTTTAAAGACATCGAAATATAAAAATGTGTGATTTTTATATATGTAGTGGCTACGGGCAACGAAGATGCAATAGCGAAGAAGATTTCTATCAATGAAGTGCCGTGGAGCTAGGATAGCTTTCGGTGAGAACTTCTCACTCAAAATTCTTATTCTAGTTATATATATATATACTAGGATGTAGACGGTGCTTATTAGAAGCACCCGACACCCGTCCACAGACCATGGACTTGTTTGATTGGTTGTGTAGTTGGTTAGATTATTTGATTTGGATTGGATTGTTTTGGTGAAATGAATTGATATGATTGATGTGTGAATGGCGTGGGCCTTCACTAGACCGGGGATAAGGCTAGGCCTTGTCCCGTTTCTAGTATCGTGCCGTTATGCCGCCGAAATTTTCTAAAATATGTTAGAAAAATAAAAATATCATTTTATTTAAAGAATGAACTGAATAGAAATTCATATGTTGGAATAAAATGTTTTATCGTTAAAAATATAATTTTTAACGTGAAAGTGAATAAATAAATATTCATTTACAAACCAGATGGTTTGTTTATGTACACTTATTTGAATGACATTGATTGGGACGATAAATTTTACACATCGCCCAACAGCACAAATAAAATATGTGTTTGATTGTTTGAAACCCCACACGGGTGTTGGGATGAAATATGAAGTTCACTCATCCTGACTTATTAAATATGTCGATCGATTGATTGACAGGCTGTTATAAGCGTTAGATATCTATATTTGATGCTTATACAGTGTAGTGCACTTTGGTTGATGGTTGATTATTTTTCAATGCTATTATATACATGTGTTGTATGGAAATCCATATAATTAATTTTATATGGTAATTGATTGGGCCTCATTCCAATTTGAAAAATAAAGAATATTTGAAAATAGAAATTTATGAAGCCGTGTTGAATAGATTGACGCCATTTTGACGTGAACGATATTTATATCGATTTTATTCATTTCGAAATGAATATTGAAAAGTGATTTCGAAATCGAATATTTCGAAATAAAGTGAATTGAAAACGATTTCAAATTGAATTGAAAACGATTTCGAAATGAATTGAATTGAAAACGAATTCAAATTGAATTGAAAGCGAATTGAAATGAATTCAAATTGAATTGAAATTTGAATTGAATAGAAATGAATTTTAAAACGAATTTATAAAGAAGAATTCAATTTTGATTTGAATTGAAAAGGAAGTTGAAATTGCTTTTGAAACGAATTTAAAACTATTTATATAGTTCTTTTTAAATAGAAATCGACGAAAAATATATTATATATATTATATATATAATATAATGGCCTGAATAGAACGCGCCGCGCCGCGGCAGTTCGTGAATTTCGACCATTTATTTCAAACGGACATTGCGGGAGATCCGACCGTCGGATTCTCCTAAAACCGGAACCGTTGGGTTCGTATCGAAAAGAGCTTTCTAACGAATATTAGAAATTTGAAATCTAACGGTTGGATTTGGAATTATGTCCAAATCAAATTTGAAAAAGGTCGCTATAAGTGCAGTTCGATGGCCATTGATGGAAATCGACTGTACGGGCCTTGAGAAAATTATTAAAAATAGTAATAATTTGTGTAAAATCATAAGAAATGATTTGTGAAGATTTGGGATGAAAAACTCCATATTTGAAGAGATAAAAATAGATTTTTATCGAAATGAACTAGTTTTGAACTAGAATTATAATTCTATTTATTTTTAAATAAATAAATTGAATTTGAAAAGGGTTTTGAAAATAACCAAAATTTCCAATGATTGCATTGGAGTGGATTTGAATCGAAATTGTCTTCGGAATATTTCGATGTTGGAATTCGTGATTATACAGATGTTGTTATGGAAATTTGAAAGATACATATTTATATCGTTATTTCCAATATGGCATTTGTTAGTCGTAGAATTTGATATTGAATATAAGCCGATATATTTTCTATTCAGAGCCTTGTATTGAATATCAAATGTGATTTGGGTTTGTCGTGAATGGTGTCTTCACTAACACTGTCCTTGAACCCAGTTGAGAAAGGATTAAATCTTTTTATATAGATTTAATGAAGTGTACCAATTAAACGATATTTAATTGGAATTGAATTGGTATTGATTTTTGGGTTTATCGCGAACAGTGTTTTAAACAGCACTCGTTCTTTAACCCGATAATTAATGAATGTGATTTTGGGTTTATCGTGAACCGTGTTTTAAATGACACTGATTCTTTAACCCAGTTGACGATTAAAGCTAAGTGGAGTTTTAATGAATCTTTAATTAGATTGAAAAGATCGAAAATGGAGTGTCACCAGTTTTGCTCCAGGCGATAGTTAAATCTTTAATTAGATTTGAACGTGAAATGGTAATTGAATTTACCGATAACACTGTGGTGTTAGATATGAAGTATTACCAGTTTTACTTCATGGGATGAATAGGTTGGGATTGGGAAATTAAAACAAATGATTACTTCGGTAAGGTTCGTTAATCCCGACTAGTTTGAATTGATATTCAAAAATAGATAAAGAATAAATTCAAGGAATTTATCTTGGATAAAATTAATGGAACCTTTCCCTATGAATGTGAAATTTAGAAACTAACTGTCGGTTAGCCAAGCAGAATGGTTTTCTGAATATTGATCTGATGTTGGTTTCGGCCTTCGGGGTTAATATTTGGGGAATTATTCTCTTGATTAGTTTACGGTTAGTGACTAATGAATTGGAATGAGGCGTATGTTGTGTTTGTGTAACACTTATTTAATATATACGCGAGTTATTCAGAAAGACCGGGTTTATCCGATTCTGAATAACTGATTCGACGTGGTGTCGAAGATGAAGACGGTGGTCGAAGACCAGAAGTCTTCACGTCGTTTGGGTGATAACTGATGATCTTGATTGGGCTGTACACCCAAGAAGATGGAAACAGTTGGTGATCGTCCAGACGTACTTGGAGATCGATGGATATGCGGGGTACTAGGTGCCTCCGGTTTCGTTCAGACCCAGAACGGACTTGTAAATGGACTGTGTGTCTGACATTGGATTTTAGTCTGTGTGATTGATCTCTATTAAATATATATCTGTTTGGCGGCGGAGAATTTATTCTCTTGCTTAATGCCCTTCTCTGAGACGTACGAGCTCAGGGGTTATATATTGATGGATATCAAACGCATGGAGTGAATTGCCTGTGTGGCATGCCTAAGTGGCAATTGATCGAGGCTTCTGTTGAAAAGCAAAGTCTTGTGGTGATGATCAAAGCACGGCCTTTGTGGCGTAGCTTTGTGTAACGTTTGCTTCGCGAGTTTCACACCCGGTATGAACCAAAAACGGGAGGGGACATCAGGGAGGACTTGCGTTTCTTTCTAGCTAGAAGTGGCGTCAGTGGTTTTACACGCCCTGACGAGTTTGACTTATGTGGTTGTTGCTGTTGCGAGGCGCCTCGGATTGATCGGTCGTTCTCGAACCGATGGAGTCATTTAGTTGGCTCATTTACGCCCCAAAGGGCGGAGAAACGTATTGTTCAGGCACTATAATCCACATCGGTGGACCGGCCCTGACGATCCAAGGGGCAGTTGCGGCTGCTCCGGAGACATGGGCTAGATTGTCTCGAATCGGTTGAGGACTATCTTTTGCCTCGGTTCATAGACGGAAACCCAATTTCCAAATACGTGACTTTGCGGTTTTATTTGTAAACCTATATATGGTGACATAGTGGCATGGGACGCTCATGTCGCCTATGATTGATACTTATGATTTGAAGTTGTTTTATACACTATGCACTTATAATAGTATCAAACGATTTGTTTTAACCGTATCAAGCATTCTTTGGCTGTTATAAGGGAAAACCCTATCCTCGGCTGTGTTGCATTGTGTGATGGGACCTGGGTCTTATAACAGCTTCATTTTTCTTTATTTAGCATTGCGCTGTTTGTTTTATGCACTGGTATTCTTGGGAGGAAACCCGTTCCGTGTTATACGGCGTGGTCCCTTGATTTACCTAACTTTTAAGATAAAGAATAATAACTGTTTTAGTTCTCACACCAGTCACATGACTGACCTGGAGTTTATTGTTTTAACCTAAACTCTGGGTGCCCTTATTTTGACACGGGCAGCTAGTAGTTTTGGTTTTGCAGATTTATATTCACAGGATCCTGGTTTACAGCTGGAACGATATCCGGAAAGCTTTGTATCCGTATATCTTCTTCTAGTTGTGTATTGTATTATTTTCCGCTGCTATGTATTTAAATATAATTTAAATCTCTGATATTTCTGTGTAATATTTATTCATACTCTGTATATTCTTGTAATCTGATGCATTGTTGTAATATACAGTGAAATGTTCTTTTATATGTGTTCTGTTATGGCTTGTTCTCAAACTATCTGACACTTTCCTTTAAGGGGAAGTTGCGGGTCTTTACACGTGGTATCAGAGCTTTGGTTTACAAAGCTTAGAGAACAAGACACATTAGAACCATATGAAAGAATTCATCAGATATTGGATTAGCAATATCCAATGGAATGACTCGTTAGAGATGGGATCAGTAGTATCCTAGAACGAGTGTGAAGAGTATATTTTTAAAATGAAAACAAAATTTGTTTTGAAAATTTAAATCAACTATTCGTATTTGATTATTTATTTTAATGAATTTGGACAATCCAGTATATATAGATTTTGCGTATACGTCTGATCCGCGTGTATTCGAAGTTTTGATATACTGGGTATATATAGAATCACCTTCTAAGTCGCCCGGAGAGAACTCTGATGATTGATGCATCATCATCAAAATTTATGTTCGAGTGACGAAAGGGAGATTTCTATATACTTCCTATTGATTGGTGTGAGAACCAAAATTAGATAGGGCCTATTGTTGTGATTTGGCATCAAAAATCTGATTTTTGACTATGCATCAAAGTTATCAATTTGAAACTCTAATCCACTAATTGATTGATGTTTGTGTTGTTTGTTTATTTGTTTGCTAATTTTGAACCATTATGCCTAATAGCATCAAATATTGAGTTATATTGAAATTGGTCGCATTTGCTTGCATATACAAGTATATCATTGAACAGGTCATAGCAAGGAGGATAGAGCAGAGAATAAAATTTGTTTGCCCGACAAATAGGTACATGTTTATTACATAATTTACTGTTTTGTTTGGGTGATGATGATTTTATGAGCCTATTGGCTAGCCGCTTGGCTTTTTCTTTTTCTTTTTGAGATCTGAAGGACCGGGGAAGCTATTTGAAATTCCCCGATGCTCCCATTGCAGGGGAGGTTATGGCGAAATTTTTCGAAAATTTAGGGTGTTAGCCAAAATTTTGAAATTTTGGGAAATTCTCAGAAACTAAAGAGTTGGAGAATGGAAGCCAGATCGAACGTAGAGTTGATTAATCAAACCACTTTCGACTTTGTTCCTTTTCGGGGACGAAAAGTTTTAAGTGGGGGAGATTGTAATAACCCGGAAATCTGGGCCAGTTTAAAATTTTTATTTTGGCAATTTTAGCGAATTTTGATTATTTAAAATGAATTATTTTAAATAATATCGACGAGAAATTTATTTTGAATATAATTCGAACGTATATATTATACGCGTCGTCGTTAGAATATAAATAATTATATATAATTATAAATAGAATTGAAAATGGCGCGGTAGTTCGATAATTCGATTTCAAACTTCGATTGAATGTACCGGGTGCAAAACAATCCGGATTTTAATGAAACCAAAAACAATGGAATCTAATTGTGGATATCTTTCCAACGAATCCGAAAAATCAAAATTTCGTAGCGAGAATCAAAAGATATGTCCAGTTGAAAATTCTGAATAGTCGCTATGGAATTCAGGCCCTTAAAAATGGACATTTTGCAAATGACCTCGGATTTCGACGAAACCACTTTTGTTGGGTCTGTGATGTCGAATTATTGCTAGATTCCAAATTTCATAATTTTTCGAATCAATATGTGAGCGTGGCAAAGGAAAACGCGTTTGACCAGTTTCAGTTGATTTTAATCGACTGGAAATTGGCCATTTTTCCAACGGTCTCAGAATTCAACGAAACTAGTTTTGTTAGGACCGTATCGTCGATACGAAGCTAGAAAATATTTTTATGGGATTTATAGAGTTAGTATGTGACCCCGGTAATTTGAAATGTACGTATAAAATTCAATATAGTGATTTAAATGTAAATTCAACGGAAACTGATTGAGACGAACAAATCAGCTTGCGATACATATCCCGTTGTGTTCGAAATAGGGGTAGAACGCTATGGACGACAGTCGGTGGGCTTGATTTTGAGTTCGTATTATAAAGTACCCTTTTGAAATTTAAAATAAAATAATAATTAAATTATATAAAAATATATATATATATATATATTTCGATAACCCCCCCCCCCATCTTCATTCTTTCAGTCAAACCCCCCCCCCCCCCCCGGTCTATTTTCCAAATCGAGAAACCCCCCCCCCCCCCCCCCGACGATCAGCAAACCCCCTCCCCCCCGTTCATCGAGCCGCCGCGCCAAGCACCTCCATCCCGCTCCGCCTCTCTCTCTCTTCTCCCCCTTGATCGCGGCGCGCCAAGCCCCCTCTCGACACAGTCGATCCCCTTCCCCTTCCCCAAATTCGAGCGTCGCCCTGCTTCAGCCGATGCCGCCACGTTAGGAGCACCCCACCGCGCCGCAGGCGACCAAAGCCGAGCAGCACCCCCTCCAGTCCCGCTCCTCTCCCTCCACTTCTTGCCGACGACCACTGAAAACCCCCACCCTAGTTAATCGATGTAAGTTTTTATTTATTTATTTTATTTTATTAGTTTATTTTATTTTTATTCTATATTAACAGAAAATAAACTGTTTTTTTTAGGATTATAAACCGATTTTTTTTTTTTTAGGTTTTAAAAACTGATTTTATTTTTAAACTTTAGAATAGAGAAAGATTTAAACTTTAAAATTAGAGAAGGTGAAAACTTTAAAATTAGAGAAGGTGAAAACTTTATAATTAGAGAAGGTGAAAACTTTAAAATTAGAGAAGGTGAAAACTTTAAAATTAGAAAAGGTGAAAACTTTAAAATTAGAGAAGGTGAAAACTTTAAAATTAGAAAAGGTGAAAACTTTAAAATTAGAAAAGGTGAAAACT
The DNA here is from genome assembly GCA_030737875.1 of Allium sativum. Classification (NCBI taxonomy): domain Eukaryota; kingdom Viridiplantae; phylum Streptophyta; class Magnoliopsida; order Asparagales; family Amaryllidaceae; genus Allium; species Allium sativum. The sequence continues at coordinate 388,093,651 of CM060912.1, read as the reverse complement.
TTAAAATTAGAAAAGGTGAAAACTTTAAAATTAGAGAAGGTGAAAACTTTAAAATTAGAAAAGGTGAAAACTTTAAAATTAGAAAAGGTGAAAACTTTAAAATTAGAAAAGGTGAAAACTTTAAAATTAGAAAAGGTGAAAACTTTAAAATTAGAAAAGGTGAAATCTTTAAATTAGAAAAAGGTGAAATCTTTAAATTAGAAAAGGTGAAATCTGTAAATTTGAAAAAGCGAAATATTTATAGATGAAAAGACGAGATCTTTATTTAGAAAATAGCGTAGTAAAAATTCGATTTTTAAATATATGAAGAGATTATAAAAATATGATTTTTAAATTGAAAGTGAATAAATAAAAATGTGATTTTTATTTTAACGACATCGAAATATAAAAATGTGTGATTTTTATATATGTAGTGGCTACGGGCAACGAAGATGCAATAGCGAAGAAGATTTCTGTCAATGAAGTGCCGTGGAGCTTGGATAGCTTTCGGTGAGAACTTCTCACTCAAAATTCTTATTCTAGTTATATATATATACTAGGATGTAGACGGTGCTTATTAGAAGCACCCGACACCCGTCCACAGACCATGGACTTGTTTGATTGGTTGTGTAGTTGGTTAGATTATTTGATTAGGATTGGATTGTTTTGGTGAAATGAATTGATATGATTGATGTGTGAATGGCGTGGGCCTTCACTAGACCGGGGATAAGGCTAGGCCTTGTCCCGTTTCTAGTATCGTGCCGTTATGCCGCCGAAATTTTCTAAAATATGTTAGAAAAATAAAAATATCATTTTATTTAAAGAATGAACTGAATAGAAATTCATATGTTGGAATAAAATGTTTTATCGTTAAAAATATAATTTTTAACGTGAAAGTGAATAAATAAATATTCATTTACAAACCAGATGGTTTGTTTATGTACACTTATTTGAATGACATTGATTGGGACGATAAATTTTACACATCGCCCAACAGCACAAATAAAATATGTGTTTGATTGTTTGAAACCCCACACGGGTGTTGGGATGAAATATGAAGTTCACTCATCCTGACTTATTAAATATGTCGATCGATTGATTGACAGGCTGTTATAAGCGTTAGATATCTATATTTGATGCTTATACAGTGTAGTGCACTTTGGTTGATGGTTGATTATTTTTCAATGCTATTATATACATGTGTTGTATGGAAATCCATATAATTAATTTTATATGGTAATTGATTGGGCCTCATTCCAATTTGAAAAATAAAGAATATTTGAAAATAGAAATTTATGAAGCCGTGTTGATTAGATTGACGCCATTTTGACGTGAACGATATTTATATCGATTTTATTCATTTCGAAATGAATATTGAAAAGTGATTTCGAAATCGAATATTTCGAAATAAAGTGAATTGAAAACGATTTCAAATTGAATTGAAAACGATTTCGAAATGAATTGAATTGAAAACGAATTCAAATTGAATTGAAAGCGAATTGAAATGAATTCAAATTGAATTGAAATTTGAATTGAATAGAAATGAATTTTAAAACGAATTTATAAAGAAGAATTCAATTTTGATTTGAATTGAAAAGGAAGTTGAAATTGCTTTTGAAACGAATTTAAAACTATTTATATAGTTCGTTTTAAATAGAAATCGACGAAAAATATATTATATATATTATATATATAATATAATGGCCTGAATAGAACGCGCCGCGCCGCGGCAGTTCGTGAATTTCGACCATTTATTTCAAACGGACATTGCGGGAGATCCGACCGTCGGATTCTCCTAAAACCGGAACCGTTGGGTTCGTATCGAAAAGAGCTTTCTAACGAATATTAGAAATTTGAAATCTAACAGTTGGATTTGGAATTATGTCCAAATCAAATTTGAAAAAGGTCGCTATAAGTGCAGTTCGATGGCCATTGATGGAAATCGACTGTACGGGCCTTGAGAAAATTATTAAAAATAGTAATAATTTGTGTAAAATCATAAGAAATGATTTGTGAAGATTTGGGATGAAAAACTCCATATTTGAAGAGATAAAAATAGATTTTTATCGAAATGAACTAGTTTTGAACTAGAATTATAATTCTATTTATTTTTAAATAAATAAATTGAATTTGAAAAGGGTTTTGAAAATAGCCAAAATTTCCAATGATTGCATTGGAGTGGATTTGAATCGAAATTGTCTTCGGAATATTTCGATGTTGGAATTCGTGATTATACAGATGTTGTTATGGAAATTTGAAAGATACATATTTATATCGTTATTTCCAATACGACATTTGTTAGTCGTAGAATTTGATATTGAATATAAGCCGATATATTTTCTATTCAGAGCCTTGTATTGAATATCAAATGTGATTTGGGTTTGTCGTGAATGGTGTCTTCACTAACACTGTCCTTGAACCCAGTTGAGAAAGGATTAAATCTTTTTATATAGATTTAATGAAGTGTACCAATTAAACGATATTTAATTGGAATTGAATTGGTATTGATTTTTGGGTTTATCGCGAACAGTGTTTTAAACAGCACTCGTTCTTTAACCCGATAATTAATGAATGTGATTTTGGGTTTATCGTGAACCGTGTTTTAAATGACACTGATTCTTTAACCCAGTTAACGATTAAAGCTAAGTGGAGTTTTAATGAATCTTTAATTAGATTGAAAAGATCGAAAATAGAGTGTCACCAGTTTTGCTCCAGGCGATAGTTAAATCTTTAATTAGATTTGAACGTGAAATGGTAATTGAATTTACCGATAACACTGTGGTGTTAGATATGAAGTATTACCAGTTTTACTTCATGGGATGAATAGGTTGGGATTGGGAAATTAAAACAAATGATTACTTCGGTAAGGTTCGTTAATACTGACTAGTTTGAATTGATATTCAAAAATAGAAAAAGAATAAATTCAAGGAATTTATCTTGGATAAAATTAATGGGAACCTTTCCCTATGAATGTGAAATTTAGAAACTAACTGTCGGTTAGCCAAGCAGAATGGTTTTCTGAATATTGATCTGATGTTGGTTTCGGCCTTCGGGGTTAATATTTGGGGAATTATTCTCTTGATTAATTTACGGTTGGTGACTAATGAATTGGAATGAGGCGTATGTTGTGTTTGTGTAACACTTATTTAATATATACGCGAGTTATTCAGAAAGACCGGGTTTATCCCATTCTGAATAACTGATTCGACGTGGTGTCGAAGATGAAGACGGTGGTCGAAGACCAGAAGTCATCACGTCGTTTGGGTGATAACTGATGATCTTGATTGGGCTGTACACCCAAGAAGATGGAAACAGTTGGTGATCGTCCAGACGTACTTGGAGATCGATGGATATGCGGGGTACTAGGTGCCTCCGGTTTCGTTCAGACCCAGAACGGACTTGTAAATGGACTGTGTGTCTGACATTGGATTTTAGTCTGTGTGATTGATCTCTATTAAATATATATCTGTTTGGCGGCGGAGAATTTATTCTCTTGCTTAACGCCCTTCTCTGAGACGTACGAGCTCAGGGGTTATATATTGATGGATATCAAACGCATGGAGTGAATTGTCTGTGTGGCATGCCTAAGTGGCAATTGATCGAGGCTTCTGTTGAAAAGCAAAGTCTTGTGGTGATGATCAAAGCACGGCCTTTGTGGCGTAGCTTTGTGTAACGTTTGCTTCGCGAGTTTCACACCCGGTATGAACCAAAAACGGGAGGGGACATCAGGGAGGACTTGCGTTTCTTTCTAGCTAGAAGTGGCATCAGTGGTTTTACACGCCCTGACGAGTTTGACTTATGTGGTTGTTGCTGTTGCGAGGCGCCTCGGATTGATCGGTCGTTCTCGAACCGATGGAGTCATTTAGTTGGCTCATTTACGCCCCAAAGGGCGGAGAAACGTATTGTTCAGGCACTATAATCCACATCGGTGGACCGGCCCTGACGATCCAAGGGGCAGTTGCGGCTGCTCCGGAGACATGGGCTAGATTGTCTCGAATCGGTTGAGGACTATCTTTTGCCTATGTTCATAGACAGAAACCCAATTTCCAAATACGTGACTTTGCGGTTTTATTTGTTAACCTATATATGGTGACATAGTGGCATGGGACGCTCATGTCGCCTATGATTGATACTTATGATTTGAAGTTGTTTTATACACTATGCACTTATAATAGTATCAAACGATTTGTTTTAACCGTATCAAGCATTCTTTGGCTGTTATAAGGGAAAACCCTATCCTCGGCTGCGTTGCATTGTGTGATGAGACCTGGGTCTTATAACAGCTTCATTTTTCTTTATTTAGCATTGCGCTATTTGTTTTATGCACTGGTATTCTTGGGAGGAAACCCGTTCCGTGTAATACGGCGTGGTCCCTTGATTTACCTAGCTTTTAAAATAAAGAATAATAACTGTTTTAGTTCTCACACCAGTCACACGACTGACCTGGAGTTTATTGTTTTAACCTAAACTCTGGGTGCCCTTATTTTGACACGGGCAGCTAGTAGTTTTGGTTTTGCAGATTTATATTCACAGGATCCTGGTTTATAGCTGGAACGATATCCGGAAAGCTTTGTATCTGTATATCTTCTTCTAGTTGTGTATTGTATTATTTTCCGCTGCTATGTATTTAAATATAATTTAAATCTCTGATATTTCTGTGTAATATTTATTCATACTCTGTATATTCTTGTAATCTGATGCATTGTTGTAATATACAGTGAAATGTTCTTTTATATGTGTTCTGTTGTGGCTTGTTCTCGAACTATCCGACACTTTCCTTTAAGGGGAAGTTGCGGGTCTTTACAGGGAAACGTAGTGTTCAGGCATTTTAATCCACATCGAGTGGACCGTTCCTGACGATCCAAGACTGGTTTGCGCGCTTGCCTGAGACATATGCTAGATTGTCTCGAAGCGGTAAGGACGATCCCTTGCCTTGGTTCACAGACGGAAATCCAACATTTGCGGTTTTGATTGTAGAGCCTAGTATTGGCGACATGATATATGGTATCCATGCCGTCTAGGATTGATACACTTATATTTGAAGTTGTTTTATACACTAAGCACTTATGATAGTATTAAATGATTTGTTTTAAACGTACCAAGCATGTTTGGCTATTATAAGGGAAAACCCTATCCTCCGGCTTGCGTTGCATTGTGTGATGGGACCTGAGTCTTATAATAGCTTCATTTTTCCAAAAAGTATTGTGCTGTTTTGTTATATGCACTGGTATTCTTAGGAGGAAACCCATTCTTTTTATATGACGTGGCCCCTTGATATATCTGATTTTAAAGTAAAGTTTTAAATAACTGTTTTAGTTCTCACACCGGTCACATGAGTGACTTGGAGTTTATTGTTTTAACCTAAACTCTGGGTACCCCTATTTTCCACACGGGCAGCTAGTAGTTTTGGTTTTGCAGATATTATATTCATAGGATCCTGGTTTACAGCTGGAGTGATATTCGGAAAGCTCTATATTCGTATATTCCTTTCAGTTGTGTTTTGCATTATTTTCTGCTGCATTGTAACTTGTAAATCTCTAATATATTTCTGATGTATAATATTTGTTCATACTCTGTATATTCCTGTATTCTTATGTAAATTGCTGTAATAAGCAATAAAATTTTCTTCTGTTTGGGTTCTGATTTGTCGTGTTCTCAATTCAATCCGGGCTTTCCTTTATGGGGAAGTTCGGGTCGTTATATTTGGTATCAGAGCTTTGGTTTACAGTGCTCGAGAATAAGACACATTAGAACCGAGCGAAAGAATTCATCAAAGATTGGATTAGTAATATCCAATGGGAATGACTCGTTAGAGATGGGATCAGTAGTATCGTAGAATGAGTCCGAAGAGTGTTGTTGTAACGATTCGACTTTTGTCCGGACCTAATCGATCGCTAAATCGACCAAGACCATTCAAAAACCGAATATTCTATACTCTGACGTAACATTATTATAATGTTTATAAAAGTCTTATGTTATTTGTTCTAATGTGTTGTATTCCCAGAGTTAGCGTATTCGGGTTTGTTCTAATGTGTTGTATTCCCAGAGTTAGCGTATTCGGGTTTTGAACGGTCTTGATCAATTTAGCGATCGATTAGGTCCGGGCAAAAGTCGAATCGTTACAGTTGTTTTAAAATAAAAATTAAAAGCAAATTTTGTTTTGAAGACTTAAACCATTTTATACATATTTGAATATTTATTTTAAATTGTTTTGGATAATCTAGCATATAAAGATTTTGCGTATATGTCTGATCCATGTGTATTCGAAGTTTTAATATACTGGATATATATAGAATCACACTCTAGTCGCCCGGACATGATTCTGATGATGGCGCGCCATCATTAGTATTTGTGCTCGAGTTTCGAAAGTGGGATATCTATATATTTCCAATTGGCTGGTGTGAGAACCAAAACTTGATAGGGTTATTGTTGTGAATTGGCATCAAAAACATGATTTTGTGTATATATATCAGTTATGAATTTGAAAATTTATCAACTAATTGATTGCTGGTTGTGTTGTTTGATTAATTAAAATGTTTGAACCATTTAGCCAAATTGAACAAATATTCAACTGAATGGAAAATTGTGTGAAATTGCATACATATGTGCATGCATATATTGAACAGGTCATAGCAGGGAAGCTAAGAAGAGGAATAAAATTGTATGCCCGACAAATAGGTACATGTTTACTAATTTATTGGGTTTGGATGATTTTATGAGCCGATTGGCTAGCCGCTTGGCTTTTTCTTTTTCTTTTTGAGATGAGAGGGCTTGTGTGGCGGTTTGGGGATTTTCCCGGTGCTCTCCGTACAAAGAAGGTTATGGCTAAATTTTTCGAAAATTTAGGGTGTTAGCCAAATTTTTGAAAGATTTGAAAATTCTTGGAAATTGAAAAGTTGAAGAATGAAAGCCAAAATGCAAGTTGAGTTGATTAGTTAAACAACTTTCAGCTCCATTCCTTTTCGAGGATGAAAAGAATTTGAGTGGAGGAGATTGTAACAACCTGGAAAATCAGAACTAATTTAAAATTTTTATTTTGGCAATTTTAATTAATTTTGAATATTTAAAATGATTTATTTCAAATAATAATGACTAGAAATTTATTTTGAATAGAATTAGAACATATATATTTATTTGAATCGGAGTTAGAATATAAATATTTATTTTAATTATAAAAGAAATTGAAAATGGCGCGGTAGTTTGAATATTCGATTTTAAATTTCAAATGAATGTACAGGATTCAAAATAAATCGGATTTTGGTGAAACTAAAAATATTAGAATCTATTTGAAAATTTCTTTCCAACGAATCCGAAAAAATGAAATTTCATAGCGGGAATAAAAAGTTATGTCCAGTTGAAAATTCATAATAGTCGCTATGGAAATATATCCCTTAAACATAGCCGTTTTGCAAACGACCTCCGTTTTCAACGAAACCACATTTATTGGATCCAGGATGTCAAATTATTGCTAGATTCCAATTTTCATAATTTTTGGAATCAATATGTGAGCGTGGCAAAAGAAAACGTGTTTTGACAGTTTCAGTCAATTTGGATCGACTAGAAAATGTCCATTTTTCAAATGGTCTTCAAATTTGACGAAATTAGTTTTGTTAGGACCGTATCTTCAAGACATAGCCAGATTTATTTTTCTGGAATTTTTAGAGTCATTATGTGGCCCCGGTAAATTGAAATGTACGTTCAAATTCAATATAAATTGATTTATATTTTAATTTTGATGAAAACTGATTGAAACAGTCGAATTGGCTTACCGGACATATCCCATTGCGTTCGGAATGGGGATATTTGGCAAGGGGCAACAGTCATAGGGTTTTATTTGGAGGTCGTATGGATTAAGGGGTATTTTCAAAAATAAAAGAATTAAAAATTAAATATAAATTAGAGGGCCAATCACGTTTCTCCTTCATAAAATCTGGATCCGAGAAAACCCGTAACCCTCCCTTGTTCAATAGCGGTTTTTGCTCCCTCCTTCGCTCTTCAATTTCTCTCAAACTACTCTATAAAATTCGATGGTGCTGAAGGGGATTTTGTAGAGATTCTCAACAGCTTTAAATCCATGTAAGGATTGGAATTTTTCACTCAGCATTTGGGGAGATCTGGCTCAGAGAAGTCACGCCGTTCGGAGCACTGCCACGTCTAGGATCCACCACCGAGTTCAATGCCACCACCCACGATCCGTGTGCCCATCGACCCCCTACGATTTGGTACAACCTGATTTCAATCTAGTGCTATGGATTTGGATTAAAATCTAAACCTAGTTTTGAAGGATTAACTGAAAGGTATTGTTTTATTTTTAATAGTTTAACACCTTAAAACCGTCGCAAAGTTTGATTATTGTATAAAAATCATATCATTTTCATTTGTGGTCGAAACCCAGTGAAACCGGAGACATTGGACTCGTGGCGACGTACACTACATTCTAGAAGAGACCGGAGAATTTTAGAGCTCGCTACAATTTTAGGCGAAGCCGAAAGCATTGTGAGAACTCCTCACTAAAAGTTTCCAATACAGTTATTTATTTATAACTACATATATGAACTGTTCTCCGTCGTCCACAGACCATGGATGACTTGTTTGTTTGATTGTGTTGTGAAAATTATTTGTGATGTGAAATAGAATAAATAAAATATTCATGTGTTGAAATAAATAGTTTATCGTTAAAAATATAATTTTTAACGTGTATATGAATAAAATAAATATTCAGTTACAAATCAGACAATTTGTTTATGTACACATATTTGACTGATATGGATATGGACGATATATTTTACACATCGCCCAACTGCAAAAATAATAATCAGTGTTTGTTGTTTGAAAACCTCACACGGGTATTGGAATTATTTGGACATACACTAATTCCAATATTTAGTTATATGTCAATCGATTGGTTGACAGGCTGTTGTAAGCACTGATTATTCATATTTAACGCTTATGCAGTGGTCTAAAGCTCTCTGGATGATGGTTGATTGTTTATCGTTGCTGTTATGTACATGTGTTACATGAAATCCATATAAATAATATTATATGGTAATTGACAGTATCTGATTCCAGTTCAGAAACATGGAATATTTTAAAATAATGATTATTTTAAAATAATGAATATTTTAAAATAATATTCTGCAAAAGATCAAAAATTGATTTTGATGTCTGATTTGGGATGGACACGAATATATTTAAATATATAAAGCCGTGTTGATTAGATTAACGCCATTTTGACGTGAACGATATTCATATCGATTTTAATCATTTTTATAGTGAATATAAAAAAGGAAGTGATTTCAAAATCTAATGTTTTGAAAATATCATCATTTATATATTAATGATATGGAATATTCACTTTTGATTTGAAATTGAATATGAAGCTGAAATCATTTTGAAAACGAAGTTAAAACGATTTATAAAATACGTTTTAAAAGTAAATCGACAAAATATATATAATATATATATATATATATATATATATTATATATATTTAATGGCCTAAATAGAAAGCGCCACGCCGCGGGAGTTCGTGAATTTCGACCATTGACTTTGAATGGACATTACGGGAGATCCGACCGTCGGATTCTCCTAAAACTGGAACCAGTGGGTTCATATCGAAAAGAGTTTTCTAACAAATATGAGAAATTTGAAATATAACGATTGGATTTGGAATTATGTTTAAATCAAATTTGGAAAAGGTCACTGTAAGTGCAGTTCGATGGCCGTTTATGGAAACCGACTGTACGGACCTTGATAAAATTATTAAAAATAGCAATAATTCGTGTAAAATCATAATAAATGATTTGGAAAGAATTGGGATGAAAAATTCCATATTTGAAAAGATAAAAATAGTTTTTTATCGAAATGAACTAGTTATGAACTAGAATTATAATCCAATATTTTTAAATAAATAAATTGGATTTGCAATGGCTTTAAAAATAACCAAAATTTCCAAAATATGAATTGGAACAGATTTGAATCGAAATTATCTTAGGAATATTTCGATATTGGATTCCGTGATTATACGGGCATTGTGGAGGAATTTGGAAGATATATATATCGTTATGCCAATACGATGTTTGTTGAGTTCAGAATTTGATATTGAATATAAGCCGATATATTTTCTATTTATAGCCTTGTATTTAATATCAAATGGGATCTTCAATTTGTCGTGAATGGTATCTTTAACAATACTGTTCTTAAACCCAATGGAGTTAAGGAAATTAGGAACTAACAGGAGGTTAGCTAAGTTGAATGGTTTCCTGTGTATTGATCTGATGTTGGTTTCGGCCTTCGGGATTAATACTTAGGGAATTGTTCTGTTACTAATTTACGGCTAGAGACTGATTGAATGGTGTCTTCATTAACACTGTTCTGAAACCCTATGTGAAAAGAATAAGTCTTTTAATTAAGATTTAAAGAAGAATTACCAATTAATGAACATTTAATTGGAATTGAAATGGAATGTAAATCGGGTTTATTGTGAATTGTGTTTTAACGACATTCATTCCTTAACCCGATTTGTAGTGAAATGTGATTTGGAATTTATAAATATTTATTCTAAGATTTAATGGAATTTCCAAAGTAAAGTTTTCCAGTTTAATAAAATAAATTGGAATGAAATAGGATTCGATTTGATAATAAATGAAATGAGCTTCTGTGGAGGAAGACTAATAATATATATGGAATTTAAAAGACTTTGTCGTTATTCCATTTATAATTTTAGTCGGATAAGGAAATTGATTTCGATTATATATTGATTTGTTTTTCCATGAAAATTCCATAATTAATGGAATGTGATTTTGGGTTTATCGTGAACTGTGTTTTACATAACATTAGTTCTTTAACCCAGTTAAAGACAGGATTTATTTCCTGAATTGGAAAAATCATAAACTAATGATTTTTGGAAATTAAAACTGAATTAGAGTTTTAATGAATCTTTAATTAGATTGAAAGGTGAATTTGATAACTAAAATTATCAAATTCAAGAAGTGATCGAGAATAGGGTACCACCAGTTTTACTCCAGGCGATAGTTAAATCTTTAATTAGATTTGAACGTGAAATGGTAATTGAATTTACTGATAACACCGGGGTGTTAGATACGAAGTGTTAAAAGTTTTGCTTCATGGGATGAATAGGTTGGGATTAGGAAATTAAACAAAAGATTACTTCGGAAAGGTGCACGAATCCCGACTAGTTTGGAAAACCTTAATCTGGTTTGAAATGAAATCCAAATGAGGATTAAAGAATAAATTTAAAGAATTTATCTTTGATAAAATTAATGGGAACCTTTCCCAAAGGATATGAATATTTAAATAAAAGAATATTCAGAATTGGAATGAGCCGTATGTTGTGTTTTTATAGCACATGTTTATTATATATGCGAGTTATTCAGAAAGACCGGTTTTATCCGATTCTGAATAACTGAATCGGCGATGAGTCAACGATGAAGACCGTAGTTGAAGACCGGAGGTCTTCACATCGTTTGGATGATTACTGATGCCTTGATTGGGTTGTACACCCAAGACAAGGTAATAAGTGGTGATCATTCCAGACGTACTTGGAGATCGACCGGATATGCGAGGACCTCTCTCTTGTATTGGACATACGGGACGAGGAATAAGGTGCCTCCGGTTTCATTCAGACCTAGAACGAACTTATAAATGGATGTGTGTCTGACATCGGATTTCATTCTGTGTGATTGATTGACATCGGTTGCATAGCGTGAATTGCCTGTGTGACATGCTGAGATGCAAATGTTCAAGGCTTCTGTTGAAAAGCAGAGTCTTGTGGTTGATGATCAAAGCACGGTTTATAATAGCATAGCTTTGTGTAGCGTTAATTCACGAGCCTCACATCCCGGTGTGAACCAGAAATGGGAGAGGACCTCAGGGTGGGCATGCTTTCCTTCTAGCTAGGAGTGGTGTCTAGGTTTTGCACGCCCAGACATTTTACTTATGTGGATGATAGATAGCGAGGCGCCTCAAATATATCAGCACTACGGGGTCGATGGATGGTATGGTCTTTATACAGACCAATTTTATGCCCTATAGGCCAGGGAATCGTAGTGTTCAAGCGTTTTAATCCACATTGAGTGGATCAGTCCTGACGATCCAAGGCTTGTTTGCGTGCTTGCCAGAGACATGGGTAGATTGTCTCCAAGCGGTAAGGATGATCCCTTGCATTGGTTCACAGACGGAAATCCAACTTCTAATACGTGACATTTGCGGTTTTGATTGTAGAGCCTAGTTTGGCGACATGATATATGGTACCCTTGTCGTCTAGGATTGATACATTTATATCTGAAGTTGTTTTATACATTAAGCATTTATAATAGTATCAAATGATTTGTTTTAAATGTACCAAGCATGTTTGGCTAATATAAGGGAAACCCCTATCCTCTGTCTTGCGTTGCATTATGTGATGGGACCTGGGTCTAATAATAGCTTCATTTTTTCAAAAAGAATTGCACTATTTTGTTATATGCACCTAGTATTCTTGGGAGGAAACTCGTTCCATGTTATACGGCGTGGTCCCTTGATATATCTGATTTTAAAAAATTTAAATAACTGTTTTTTTTCTCACACCAGTCACATGACTGACTTGGAGTTTATTGTTTTAATCTAAACTCAGGGTGCCCCTATTTTCCACACGGGCAGCTAGTGTTTTGGTTTTGCAGATATTATATTCACAGGATCCTGGTTTACAGTTGGAGTGATATTCGGAAACTTCTGTATCCGTATAATCCTTTCAGTTGTGTTTTGTATTATTTTCTGCTGCATTGTAACTTGTAAATCTTTGATATTTTCCTGATGTATAATATTTGTTCATACTCTGTATATTTCTGTATTCTGATGTAAATTGTTGTAATAAGCAATGAAATGTTCTTCTGTTTGGGTTCTGATTTGTTGTGTTCTCAACTGAATCCGGGCTTTCCTTTACGGGGAAGTTCGGGTAGTTATAAAATGGTTTTAAGATAAGAATTAAACGATAAACGTAACTTAGAATGTATTTGTTTAAATCACGAAATCGATGTATAACGAAATATCAATGTTTAAAAATTATTCTTTTCATTTAGAAGAATTAAACGATAAACGAAACTTAGAATGTATTTGTTTAAATCATGAAATCGATGTATAACGAAATATCAATGTTTGAAAAATATTATTTTCATTTAGAAGTGATTTAAACAATTTTATATCGATAACGTAATAGTTCATTCGCTCCATTTGAATTGATTTTTGAATATTGATTTGCGCTAGCGGTAACCGATATATCATAAATAATAATAAAAATGTAAAATAAAAATCCAAAATTAAATATTTGAGATGCGACTAACTAGACATAGTAGAGTAATGAATTTCGTTGAAAAATACACAAGTTCATTCCGTTTGCGTTAATTTAATTAACATTTAATAAATTGCTACGAATAAAAATTATCGGAATTTGAGCGAATTTAAAAAAAAAATTCCTAGATTGAGTTCTGAGAATAACTCTATTTTGTTGAGCATGACAGTAAGATTTTTGTTTGTTGATAACAAACATATATATATTATTTTATAAATGTGTTTGTAAACAATACTATTCTATATTTTACACACAGAAATAAATATTTATTGAATAGAACACTACTATACATAATTGAATATCCAAATAGTGCTTTTATTTGAATAAATATTTTATTTTTACAGTTGAAATAGTACATATACATCACTCCACTATTTACGATTCAAATATTTTTGAATATTTCTGACATGACACATTTAACACATCACAGAAATTGTACTATTAAAAGATTAAAACAAAATGAAACAGATTGAATTGAACAGCAAAAATATTTTTATTTCAATCAATATTGATCATTACAAATAATAGTACAATTCTATTCAATCGTATTTACAACCACTCTCATATACACAGAATTCTCATTACATTTCTATACAACACTTACACTTACAAATACTGACACACACTAACACTGTTCTTGTCTTCATCTTTAGTCTTCTTAGCATTTTCCTGTCAGTCCAGTCATCTTCATACCTATCACATACAGAAGAACACACAGAGTAGGCTGCAACAAAAATAAAACTAAATAAAAGCAAATAAAAATTTATTTTTAATTTTTATTTGCCTCAGAATTACGGTGTGTTTCTCATCATTTTTCTAGACACGGTCTGATATGCAGGGACAGAAAATCAGTCTGATGGCTGCATATACACAAGTGTATAGATATACACGTGTGCACTGCCACGCCAACTAGTATGCATTTGAGGAGTAGCCACAAGGACCTTCTCGACTCAGTGCAAATCAGTATGCAAATGGTCGAGCCAAAAGTGCAAATAAAAATAAAAAGCCAAAATGGTTGAAAAAAGATTCACAGGCACAAATAGGTGCGTGGCACAACAGCAAAATGAGTATGACAAGAAAAATAGGCATGTGATATACACAGTCAACAGTTCAAGATTAAAAGACAAGTGCAGCTACAAGTAAGCATTAGGTACAAGCAGGCCAGAAAAATTCAAGAACAAGTGACAACTATGGTTCCACAATTTCAACAACACAAAATTCAAGTTCAAAAAAATACAAAGCAAAACTCATCAAGGTAGGTGGACATATATACATGTATGGTGACAAGCATGGAACAAAATTATGTGAACTAGTAATACACAACAGCGCTCAAGTGTGGCAATGATGGATATTCAATGAACAAAGTGGTGCCAACATCCAAAGTCAAAGCAACACAGCATAACCATGGTGAACCAGGACAGAATAGATGCATCAAAAAAACAAGTGGACACAGTGTATATGTGGTCAAGGTGTACAAGTAAATGTGAACAATGATTAAAGTATGAAGGCTCAAGTACAGATGCCTCAACATGTGTGCATGGTACAACAGAGACAACTACATGAGTGCAAATGGCATAGCAAAAGTGTGCACCATCTATACAATGGTGCAACAAACTCAGGTCAGGGTTCAAGCATGCACAGAGTAGATCAAGTAAACAAGGTCAAGTAAGAATGGCAACAGTAAGTGCAAGAAGGTGCAACTACTTAAATACAAACCAGTTCAGTTTCCAAACATGCAAGAAGGAAACAAGCTCAAGTTTAAGTTTGGTTCAACAACACTAACAGGTCATACTAGTTAAGATATACAAGTCCAAGCAAGTACAAAAATATCCAGATGATTAGAAGTACAACAGTTTTAACAAGACTTCAGCCCAATTTTTCAAGTAACAAAAGAATATATGAAGCAGCAAGTTCATGAGAATGGTAACAGCATATCAGTAAGGCCAAAATAGTAGTGTATATCTCAACAAAGCACTGGCTCAAACAAGTATTTAAAGGTGAAATGGCAAGTCGAGCAAGGACGATCAAGTACAATAAATGTTCTTATCAATTCAAAGAATGATAACTGACAAGTTCAAGTACAAAAGGAATTATGCCAAATTGATCAAGTATTATATCCATTCTTATCAATTCAAAATCAAGGAAAATATATTCTAGAAAACTGTTCAAGGTTGAAATCGATCAAGACAAATCCAAAGTTCAAAAGCCAGACGCAAAGTTCAAAATTTCCTGAATGTTTAATTCCAGAAAAATATACACGGCAATTATTTTTAAGGATCAATTCAACGCAACAAAGTCACACACAAGTATTGCAAGGTTTGAAGTTTTCAAATCCGTAAAATAAGAAGCCAATGATTTCAAAAAGCCCAAAAATTCATGAATATATCATGACCAAATCAACTACGAAATCAGAGCAAGTTTTTAGGATTTTTAATCCTATAAATACACCCACATCATCATCGGCCTAAATCTATCCAAGTTCTAACACTAATTCAGAACCAAAACTGAAATCAGAATTAATACCAGTAAAGGAGTAAGCTTGGATCGAAATCCAATCTTCAAATCGTGCAGAGAGGAGCACCAGAGATCGATCAAGAACATCAACGTGATTTCAAGCATCAGAAAGCCATCGCGATTTTGGGATTTGAAGAAACCCTAGGAGCAAAGCCCTGCCATTTTATCAGGGATAAGGGATCGGGTTAAAGCCAAGAGTGGTGAACCAAATAAAAAGAGAAAGAGGCCGGCCAACTAAGTTTTAAAAGGGGATAACCCATTTAATTTAAACTCCTAAGGATTTTTAAATTGTTTTTGAATTTGTTTTGTCTTTAGTTTCAATTTGTAATCAAGAATTTAAGTTTTCTAGTTTGTCTCTAAAACTAGGGAGACGAATACAGGATTTGTAATTCGGCACTACAAGAAAACACTGATTTAGCGTCAAATGTTTAGAAGCGAAAATTTCCGTTGCTAATTTGCGATGGATTTCCATGTGATTTGCTAGAGATAGTTTTCTGTATTTTCTAACTTTTTTTCCTTTATTTATTACCGTCATCTTCAGTCATCCCTCACTAATCCGTCCCAAATTGCGTCAAATTGCCAATAGAAAATTTTTATCGCTATTTTCCGCTGCAAATACAGGCAGAGTACCGACGAATATTTATCGAAGCTTTTTTGCAGTAGAATTCCAACATATTTGCAAGAGATGAGAATATCAGTTTATTATAATAATTATTTAATAATTAATAATAAAATTTAATACTTATGAAATGGTATCTAGTATTCAATAATTAATTTTATATAATTGTATTTAATAATTACAGTTGATAACTACAGTTGATACTTATATTTTATAATTATAGTTGAAAATTGTGTTTTATATTTCGAGAAAATTAAAAATTTGAAATCATCTGGAATAAATTTGAAATAAATCATAAAGTTTATAAAATCAATTATTGTTTGACATGAAATAACCAAATTTTCTAAGCTTTAAAATATGGAAAAAGTTTATTTAATAGTTTAATTTAA
This sequence comes from Allium sativum, assembly GCA_030737875.1. Lineage (NCBI taxonomy): Eukaryota > Viridiplantae > Streptophyta > Magnoliopsida > Asparagales > Amaryllidaceae > Allium > Allium sativum. The sequence goes on along the minus strand of CM060912.1, from coordinate 388,076,802 downwards.
ATTGTATAATACTTTATATTCTAATTTTAAAATTTTCTATAAATTACGACTAAGCTAAAGGACAATTAAATATAACCTAATTTTAATTATAGTATTAAGTAATTAAATATTAATGATATTATTATTTAATTAATAATAATAATTTATTATAAGCTTGAGTATAAATTTAAATTGTGTTATATTAATTAATTATAAGCTTGAATATAATTAATAATACTAATCAAACCAATCAGCCGAAGCTTAAATATAATTACTACAAGTGCTTTGTTTCTCATCGTTTCTACTGTTCTCAAAGATAATCTCGTCTACTTTATCTTCCTCAAGCCTTACTTTTTTCGCTCAGCCTTGTATACTCATTCTTCCCCGTTCTCGCCAACTATATTTTTTGATATATGTTTTCTTCGGTCCATAAAACTGCAACAAATATACTATTTTACAATATTGGTTTTGCAACAGTTCAACAAAATGTTGTAAAGGTAGCGGATCTTTCAAAATCCAATGTGCAAATGTTGTAAAATACAAATTATATACAATATTTACTTAAAATGTCATAGATACCAATTATTAACAATGATTTTTTTTATATTGTATTATATTAGTTTTTCATACGTATATGTAATATTATTGAAATATGTAAATGAAGCAATTTTTAAAATTTGTAAATTTATATATTTCAATGATATTTATCAAATATTGTCGACTTAAAGGCAAACAACAAAAAAGAGCAATTGTAAATTATGTTTTTCTTTATTACGACGTCTACATAATTTTGTCATAATTTATATTTAAGACAATGTCGCTTTACTTTTTTCTTTTACATTTTCTACCGGTATTATATTAAACGAAATTTAACCGATGTTATTAGTTATTGTATTTGAATAATATATTATTAACACAGCCATAAGGTTCTTTTATAACTACTATATGATATTATTAAAGGTCTAACGAAGACAACCAACATCAAATATATTAAAAGGAAGTATTTTTAACAAATTTAATTTTGTTATTCTTTTAACATGAAAAAGGACCGCAAAAATATCTTCCATTTTGCACCATTATATTTCAAATTAGTAGTCCGTGATATGCTAAAAAGAACAAAACAAGATGACGGGGATTGCTATTTTGAGTCATTCGATTATATAATAAACGGCGGATATTAACTGTTAGTCAAATAGGTAAACCGATAAATTTGTATGGAGAAATAAAACCTAGTTTGCCTGGTTTTCTTTTTTGCTTCTCATCGCTTCCTTTTTCCCAAATAGCAAGTAACCCTAATTTGAATTTCAACTTCAAGTTTAATTTTTTGCTCATGTCGGTCAGGTTTCTTACAAATTGTAGTTGTAATAACCCGAAAATCTGGGCCAGTTTAAAATTTTTATTTTGGCCATTTTAGCGAATTTTGTTTATTTAAAATGAATTATTTTAAATAATATCGACGAGAAATTTATTTTGAATAGAATTCGAACGTATATATTATACGCGTCGTCGTTAGAATATAAATATTTATATATAATTATAAATAGAATTGAAAATGGCGCGGTAGTTCGATAATTCGATTTCAAACTTCAATTGAATGTACCGGGTGCAAAACAATCTGGATTTTAGTGAAACCAAAAATAATGGAATCTAATGGTGGATATCTTTCCAACGAATCCGACCAATCAAAATTTCGTAGCGAGAATCAAAAGATATGTCCAGTTGAAAATTCTGAATAGTCGCTATGGAATTCAGGCCCTTAAAAATGGATATTTTGCAAATGACCTCGGATTTCGACGAAACCACTTTTGTTGGGTCCGTGATGTCGAATTATTGCTAGATTTCAAATTTCATAATTTTTCGAATCAATATGTGAGCGTGACAAAGGAAAACGCGTTTGACCGGTTTCAATTGATTTTAATCGACTGGAAAATGGCCATTTTTCTAAGGATCTCAGAATTCGACGAAACTAGTTTTGTTAGGACCGTATCGTCAATACGAAGCTAGAAAATATTTTTCTGGAAATTTTCTAGTTAGTATGTGACCCCGGTAATTTGAAATGTACGTTTAAAATTCAATATAATGATTTAAAGGTAAATTAAACGGAAACTGATTCAAACGATCAAATCAACTTGCGGTACATATCCCATTGTGTTCGGAATGGGGGTAAAACGCTATGGGCGACAGGCGGTGGACCTCGTTTAGAGGTCATTAGAAAAAGTTGACTTTTTGAATTAAAATAAAATAATTAAATAATTAAATTAATAAAAAAAATTTAAACCTCTTTCTATATCCCCTTTGCCCCCCCCCCCCCCCCCCCCGTTCTAAATTAATTCAGAGAAAAAAAAAACCAAATCGCTCAGGCGATTAACGCCGCCACCGCCACCGGGGGCCAGTCGCCGCCCTCCACTTCTTCTCCCTCCTCGCCCATGAACGGAGCCGCCCACCACCCCTCTGACGCGATGAAGACCCCATCGCCCCGAACCCTGAAACCCATCGCGCAGCCAATCGCCGCCCACCCGAGCCACCCCACGACCTCGAGCTTCCCCAATCGAACGCTGCGCCACCTCCCTCCATCTCAAGGCCGCCACCAGCATCTCACGCCCCACAGCGAACCCCCACCGCCCCCCCTTAGGCTCCTCCCTCGATTTCAGACCCCAAACCCCTGTAAGTTCCCTGATGTTCTTTTTTATTTTATTTACTTTAAACGTTTGTTTTATTTATTTACTTTAACTGTTTTTTTATTTTATTTACTTGAAAACTGAATTTTCTTTATTTTAAAAACTGATTTTTATTTACCTTAAAAACTGTTTTTTTTATTTATGTTGTAAAGTGATAAAAATGTAATCTTTTATATTGTGGAAGTAAAAATATGCTTTATATATTTTTAAAGTGATAAAAATATAATCTTTTACATTGTAGAAAGATAAAGGTATGATTTTTATATTTTTAAAATAATAAAAATATGATCTTTACTATATAGAAGTAGTGAAAATGTGATTTTTATATTTTTAAAGAGTTAAAAATATAATTTTTACATGATAGAATATTAAAAATATCACCTTTATATGTGTAGAAAAATAAAAATGAGATTTTTATAAAGATGAAATCTTTAAATTTGAAAAGGCGAAGTCTATGTTTTATAAAGGCGAAAACTATATTTTAGAAAGGCGAAATCTTTATATGGAAAATAGCGTGATAAAAATATAATTTTTATCTATATAACATAGTAGTAAAAATTCGATTTTTAAATATTGAATAGCATAGTAAAAATCCGATTTTTAATATATGAAGCGATTATAAAAATATGATTTTTAAATTGAAAACGAACAAATATAAAAATGTGATTTTTATTTTAAAGATATCAAAATATAAAAATGTGATTTTTATATATATAGTGACAACGGGCCACGAAGATGACGAAGATAGGATAACGATGAAGATTTCTATCAAGGAAGTGTCGTGGAGCTGGATAGCTATCGGTGAGAACTTCTCACTCTAAATTTCTTTTCTAGTTATATATATATATATATGCTAGGATGCAGACGGTGCTTAGTAGCACCCGACACCCGTCATCCACAGACCATGGATGACTTGTTTGTTAAATTGTTTGATTGTGTAGTTGGTTAGTCTATTTGGTTTGAATTGAATTGTTTGGTGAAATGGAATAAATCTGATTGATGTGTGAATGGCGTGGGCCTTCACTAGACCGGGGATAAGGCTAGGCCTTGTCCCGTTTCTAGTATCGTGCCGTTATGCCGCCGAAATTCTTTAAAATATGTTAGAAAAATAAAAATATCATTTTATTGAATAAATGAACTGAATAGAAATTCATGTGTTGAAATAAAATATTTTATCGTTAAAAATATAGTTTTTAACGTGAAAGTGAATAAATAAAATATTTATAAACAAATCGGCCGATTTGTTTATATACACTGATTTGACTGATATTGATTGGGTCGATAAATTTTACACATCGCCCAACTGCACAAATAAAATCTGTGTTTGATTGTTTGAAACCCCACACGGGTGTTGGGATGAAATTTGAAGTTCACTCATCCTGATTGATTAAATATGTCGATCGATTGATTGACAGGCTGTTATAAGCGTTAGATATCTATATTTGATGCTTATACAGTGTAGTGCACTTTGGTTGATGGTTGATTATTTTTCAAAGCTATTATATACATGTGTTGTATGGAATCCATGTAATTAACATTATATGGTGATTGATTGGGCCTCATTCCAATCGGGAAAATAATGAATATTATAAAAGAAAATTCAGGTGTTGAATATAAAAATAGTCATGTGTTGACGAGGTTCATGTGTTGAGTGAAATATTTTATATAATAAAAATTTACATCTTTATCATATTTAAAATTAGAACTACTTCCCACTAGAAGTCTAATTGAAAATCAAACGATAGATACCATAGTTTTATAAAATATTTCACATAACAAAAATAGTGATGTGTTGACAGTACTCATGTGTTGAGATTAGTCGTGGGTTGAAAAAAAATATAGATTTTGTTGAATAAAATAAAGAAGTTGTGAAAAATATAAAGCCGTGTTGATTAGTTTTGCGTTATTTTGACGCGAACGATATTTATATCGATTTTATTCGTTGTATAATGAATGTTGAAAAGTGATTTCAAAATTTAATATTTTGAAAGGAAATTCAAATTGAATTAGATTAAAAATTCAAATGGAAATTTTATTGAATCAATTTGAAATGAATTCGAATCGAATAGAAAATGAATTCGATTCGAATTGAATAGAAAGTGAATTTGAAACGATTTCGAAATTAAATTGAATTGAAAACGATTTCGAAATAAATTGAATTGAAAACGATTTCGAAATAAATTGAATTGAAAACGATTTCGAAATAAATTGAATTGAAAACGATTTCGAAATTAAATTGAATTGAAAACGATTTCGAAATAAATTGAATTGAAAACGATTTCGAAATTAAATTGAATTGAAAACGATTTCGAAATAAATTGAATTGAAAACGATTTCGAAATGAATTGAATTGAAAACGAATTCAAATTGAATTGAAAGTGAATTGAAATGAATTCAAATTGAATTAAAATTTGAATTGAATAGAAATGAATTCGAATTGAATTGAAATCAAATCGATTTGAAATTGAATGTAGAAGTTGAATTGTTTTAGAAACAAATTTAAACGATTTATAAAATTCGTTTTAAATAGAAATCGACGAAATATATATTATATATATTATATATATGATATAATGGCCTGAATAGAACGCGCCGCGCCGCGGCAGTTCGTGAATTTCGACCATTTATTTCAAACGGACATTGCGGGAGATCCGACCGTCGGATTCTCCTAAAACCGGAACCGTTGGGTTCGTATTGAAAAGAGCTTTCCAATAAATGTTAGAAATTTGAAATCTAACGGTTGGATTTGGAATTATGTCCAAATCAAATTCGAAAAAGGTCGCTGTAAGTGCAGTTCGATGGCCGTTGTTGGAAATCGACTGTACGGGCCTTGATAAAATTATTAAAAATATCTATAATTTGTGTAAAATTATAATATGTGAATTGGAAAGGATTGGGCTGGAAAATTCCACATTTGAGAAGATAAAAATAGATTTTTATCGAAATGAACTAGTTTTGAACTAGAATTAAAATCAATTTATTAGTGAAATAAATAAATTGAATTTGAAAGCGATTTTTAAAAATAATCAATATTCCCAATACGTGGATTGGACTGGAGTTGAATCGAAATTATCTTCGGGATATTTCGATGTTGGATTTCGTGACTATATAGATATTGTTATGGGAATTTGAAAGATATATTTTATATCGTTATTTCCAATACGATATATGTTGGTTTCAGAATTTGATATTGAATATAAGCCGATATATTTTCTATTCAGAGCCTTATATTTAATATCAAATGTGATTTGGGTTTGTCGTGAATCGTGTTTTAGAAGACATTGGTTCTTTAACCCAGTTAAAAACATAATGTTGATTTTCGAAAAGATCAAAACTAAGTGGAGTTTTAATGAATCTTTAATTAGATTAAAAATGTGAATTGATAATTTAAATTATCAAATCTGAAAGGTGATCGAGAATGGAGTACCACCAGTTTTGCTCCAAAGCGATAGTTAAATCTTTAATTAGATTTGAACGTGAAATGGTAATCAATTTTACCGATAACACCGTGGTGTTAGATATGGAGTATCACCAGTTTTGCTCCATGGGATATATAGGTTGGGATTGGGAAATAAAACAAATAATTACTACGGTGTGGTTCGCTAATCCCGACTAGTTTGAAATGATATCCAAAGGAAGATTATAGGATAAATTTAGAAGAATTTATCTTTTATAAAATTAATGGGAACCTTTCCCTAAGAATGTGATTTTGCGAATAAAAGAATATTCTGAATTGGAATGAGGCGTTCGTTGTGTTTGTGTAACATTTGTTTATCATATACGTGGGTTATTCAGAAAGGCCGGGTTATACCCATTCTGAATAACCGATTCGACGAGATGTCGAAGATGAAGACGGTGGTTGAAGACCGGAAGTCTTCACATCGTTTGGGTGATTACTGATGATCTTGATTGGGCTGTACACACAGGATGAGGGAATCAGTTGGTGATCGTCCAGACGTACTTGGAGATGGATGGATATGCGAGGAAAGTGCCTCCGGTTTCGTTCAGACCCAGAACGAACTTATAAATGGATTGTGTGTCTGACATTGGATTTTATTCTGTGTTGATTGATCTCTATTAAATATACATCTGTTTGGCGGCGGAGAATTTATTCTCTTGCTTAACGCCCTTCTCTGAGACATACGAGCTCAGAGGTTGTATATCGATGGACATCAGTCGCATGGAGTGAATTGCCAATGTGGCATGCGTAAGTGGCAATTGATCAAGGCTTCTGTTGAAAAGCAAAGTCTTGTGGTTGATGATCAAAGCACGGCCTGTGTGGCGTAGCTTTGTGTATAACGTGAATTCGCGAGCCTCACACCTCGGTATGAGTTAAAAACGGGATACGGACCCAAGGAGTGCACGACGTTTCTTTCTAGCTAGGGTGGTGTCAGTGACCTACCAGCCCTGACATTTATATACTTTTCACCTGTGTGGTTGTTGGATATGAGGCGCCTCGGATATAGGTCTGTAAGGACCGGGAAACGTGTGTTCAGGAATAACTAATCCTCAAAAGTAAGAGAGGACCGGCCTTGGAGGTTCCAAAGGATCAGAGTGGGGTCCTGAGGCATTGCTAGAGTGTCTCGAACGCGGAGAGGAGCTTGCCCCTTGCCTCGGCTCATGACGGAATCCAATTTCCAATACGTGATATTGCGGTTTTAATTGTAGAACTAGTATGGCGACATGATAGATGGTACCCATGCCGCCTATGATTGATATTTATGATTTGAAATTGTTTTGACACTATACACCTATTATAGTATCAAATAATGTGTTTTAAACGTATCAAGCATGCTTTGGCTGTTATAAGGGAAAACCCTATCCTCCGGCTTGCGTTGCATTGTGTGATGGGACCTGAGTCTTATAACAGCTTCATTTTTCCTTATTTAGCATTGCGCTGTTTGTTTTATGCACTGGTATTCTTGGGAGGAAACCCGTTCCGTGTTATACGGCGTGGTCCCTTGATTTACCGAACTTTAAAATAAAGAATTATAACTGTTTTAGTTCTCACACCAGTCACATGACTGACCTGGAGTTTATTGTTTTAACCTAAACTCTGGGTGCCCCTATTTTCCGCACGGGCAGCTAGTAGTTTTGGTTTTGCAGATTTATATTCACAGGGTCCTGATTTACAGCTGGAACGATGCTCGGAAAGCTCTGTATCTGTGCATTACTTTCAGTTGTGCTTTTGTATTATTTTCCGCTGCTATGTAATTTATCGTAATCTCTGATATTTATCGAATGTAATTTATTCATTTATACTCTGTATATTCTTGTATCTGATGGAATTGTTGTAATAACAATGAAATGTTCTTCCGTCTGTGTCCTTTTGTGTGTTGTTCTCAACGCTATCCGCGCTTTCCTTCACGGGGAAGTTCGGGTCGTGTCAGTAGTAGTCTCCTAATTTGATTGACATGGTTGTATGGTACGGACTTATGCAGGTTTCAGATTCAATTATAAATATTTGGTGATTACTTTGGCGTAGAGGAGTCGCAATGAATTACAGGGGAGAAATGAATCTAATTTAGTCATTAGATGGGCGTCTCTTTTGGATCAAAATAGTATGTTTTTTACTTGTATATTTCTATATCTAATAGATGGTTTTCTATTTGAATTAAGTGTAGTTTCTTTTCACAAATCTTCTTAATTTTGCTTGTAGATAGATAGATTGATATATTGGCTGCACGGCTATTTGTTTCAACAAATTATTATGTTTTAGGTATTTGGATTCTTTATTTAGAATTTATTCTCTTTCTTATCTCCTTAAGTAGTTATGATTTAGTATCAAAATGTTACATGCCTCCAGCATTAAAACATGCTAATTGGAGACAGAAACTTGATTTTTGATTAAGTTATTGTTGAATATGTCATTTGTATTTTGTCAGATATTTCATCTTGAACTGCACATATGTCTTAAATTATGGTAAATATGAGAACAACATTTGAGTTTCTTAAAATATGTAAATTCTTGTTTTGCGTATAGTAATATTATTTACCTACCTTTAAACCAATAGTTTATTAAAATATGTCAGATATTGATCAGGATACTGGTAACAGTTTCAATTTATTCAACACTAAAGCAAAAGTCAGTGGAGGTTCTCGTAGGAACAATGAAATCTAAAACTTGAGGATGTAGTTGTCAGATAAAAAGAACCCTTTCTATTGCAGATGTATTAGCAAATAAAACAAAACGCCATTTTATGAACTACTACTTTTGATTTCCCTGCAGGTGAGAACATGTGAATATGCTATACGAGGAGGAATAGTTCACCATGCCCAGGTACATCAGATCTAATCTTTAAGAATAATATGATACTGAACATTGAAACTTAAAAAGAAGAAAATTGTAGAGTTCATTTTGAGAATTTTTTTATTAAAATGGTTTCGATATCTTGAGACGTATGCTGTTTGCATGATGGTTTATTATTTATATGCCAGTTTCAAATCCGGTAATGGCTGATAAGTATATTACTTTAACTAAATGTGATCATCTCCTTTTTCTGATTGTAGCAACTACTGGAAGAGACAAAGGAAAAGCCTGGTTCACAATCTTATGATGAAGTACTTTCTTTCGTGTATTCTCCATAAAAACACACAAATATTATTACAGTTTTTCATTATATTTATTTTGTAATTTATTTATCCAGATACACTATTGCAACATTGGAAATACGCAAGGTTTTGGTCAGAAACGAATATCATTTTTTCGTGAGGAATGTATATTATCTGGGGAACCACGACTTCTCCTTGAAAGCATGGTTGGAACTATTTTTTTACCCCTTACAGGTTCTTGCATTGTGCGAATGTCCAGATCTATTTGATAAGGAGGAAACTCCTTCTTTATTCAGGTAGTATGTCTCTTGATTGGCCAGTTATTTGTCCTTTTTCTTTTTACATGAAATCCTCCATTTCATTGACCAGTTAGACATACCGACTTTATTGTGCAGACAAAAGATCATGGGTATGAAACTTGCATAGCATGATTTGAACGTATGTTAACATGTAATATCCTGTGTATTACCTAAGACTTGTGCTAACATTAACTACCATTTAAATAATCAGTTCCCAAAAAAGAAAAAGAAAAAAACGGAAGTTTGGGAAAGAGGGATTGATGGGTTGAAAATTGGACAACTTAGAATGAGCAAGGCATGGTTGATACCTTAATCTGCCCAAAAACTAGAACTTAATTAATCCGCTGAAAAATTAGAGTAGTGAAACCTGAAAGTGAAGGATATGAGCTATGAAATTTATAGAAGAAAAACGTGCATAGGCAATACTTTTTAATATTACTCTTCAAGACTGCTTTGTTCTTCATTTTCTGCATCCTTTACTTTGTTCATGTACTTCCAAAGTGACAACCTATAAGTTATTTAACTTTTGTTTTCTTACAACTTTTCGATCTAGCCTTATACCCTAGGTATAGCTAAATTTCACCATTTATTTTTAAACTGTATTAATGGTAAACCTATTTACATACTTTATTAACTTATGATTTAAGTATGCCATCAAGGTTTTTGACGAATAATTTTGTTATTTTTCAGGTTAGTATTGTTGTTTTGGGAAGATATGACCACATAAATGAATGGAATAATGCTACAAGCTAGGCTTCAAATGCTTTTTAGGCAGCGGTATTTCATTGTGCCAATATTTCTTGACATTTCTTTTTCATTCACTACACTTTTGGCACCTTTTGGATGTTGTAAGTTTCTAATTCTTCGATTTTACTATACATCAAATAATCTTTGGCTACCAAATACAAAATCTTTCAAGTGGTTCTATCAGTGTGTCTTTTTACATTTCTACTTTATTGTTTCATAAATGCATACATCATATGGTTATGACATTGTTTTATAGCAAATTGATTCAATAGTTATCGATGATTCCATTTTGTTTCGTAACTATGACTGAACTGTCCATTTGTATATCCTGCTTTCATCCTCCCCTCTTAATAAATAAATTCATCTTTTAGCTTGTTTTTTGCTTATTGAATATACTTATTTGATTACATATTTCCATTATTTTATGATATAGTGTAGCCTCTGTAATGATAATATGAATTCAATATGACTACACTTCTTCAACCTTAGCTTATGGGAATTGCATCTCAGACCATTATTTGTATTCTTGATTCTTTTGTATATTATGTTATGCTATGTGATATTATTCATCATTTAAGAGAAAAGGATATAATGCATAGAACTGTAAATTGTTGATTCCTATGGTTCATAGGTGACATGAGTAATTTCAATTGAATCGTCTAATCATTGTGTATTTTATTGTTAAACAGTCTAATCTGTTTTTTTTTTTTTTTTTCTCTTTACACTTGCAAGTGACTAGTGCTCTTTTTTGTCTGCAAAATGGTTATGTGACGATTTGTTTTACTCAGGAAATTGTATGTTTATAATTTTGATTGGGTAGCAAATCGATGAAGGATTACGAGATGAGTGTTCTCAATTGTTTCCCTTTCTCACTTGGAGAATGATGTATGATTTTGTACTCACAGTCAAAAGAAAGAAAGTTGCTTCCAAAGTTATATTTAGAATGGTAAGGTGGAGGTACGTAGCAAGTGTAAATAGGCAGTATGGGGTATAATAGCATGTTTTTGTGAACATGGAAGGGCGGACGCTTACACAAAGGTGAGAAGTGAAGGAAGAGCAATATGAAATAGCAGTGGAGTTTCGGTGATGTAATTAAAGACGTCGAAGATTAGGGAAATTAACAATGGGTACTTGCATGGAGTGGGGTGTGTTAACACGTTGGGTTAGCATGAGATGAACGCAGAAATGGGACATAAAAGTGAAGAAAGGCAGAGGTGGCGGACGTAAAGAAGAAAAAGGGGATGAACAGTGCATGCAAAAGGTGCCAGATCGCGTTTTACAAAGATGCCTAGTCCAAGCTTTAATTTAATGTAAGATTTAGATTAAGCTATCTATATCATATATATTAAGTATTAAATACATTGTCCTATAACGTGTGTCTGGTGATTTCGATAGTGCCTAACGATGGATGAGTCGCTATTGATTTAAATACATTGTCTACAATGGTTGTAATGAAATTGATTTAAATATTTACATGTTTTTGGGTCAGACAGGTTCGCATTAGTTCTATTTGAAAAAAAAAAAGTAATGTTGAATGTTGAGATGAGTGATTAATATAATACACTAATTGTGAAATGTGTGTGGATATTAATTGTGTTGTATTTACATTAGAATTGTGTATTGAATGGAACAAAAATAATGTGTGTGATGAGTATGTGTGTATATATATATATATGTGTGTGTGTATGTATGTTTGTATGCAGATCAAAAGGGGAATAGCAGCGGATTACCAACCAAAAAAAGGAGGCCAAGTTTATTTCAATTTAATTTTCGTCGCAAATCCCTTGGCAATTAGTAAGGATTTACCAATGCCTTTTATAATAATAATTTATTATAAATTAATTATCCATCGGTAAATAGTCGGCACATAAATTAAAATTAAATTAATAAATAAAATTTATTTTTATTGTAAAATTAGTAAAATGATGGAAAACGTCAGAAAACTCATGTCAAATTCTGTCGCAAAATCTGATACAGATACCGTCATAGTTTTTACCGACCACAATGTTATGTAGGAAATCCATCGCTTAGGCCTGTTTAGCGACGGATTAGAAGCGGATTATGCCGCTGCTATATGCTGTTTTTCTTGTAGTGTGGGGAAATCTGGTTTTGGGGACAGAAACCAGTGCAGGGTTTTGAGCATAGGGTTAAGAACAGTTGGGAGCGAGTGTCGCGAGTTTACGGGGGATTGTAAGCGTAGAGATTGTTTTAACCCCTAGTAGAAACCTTGGGGAATGCAGCATTATGTAGGGTTTTGCCGAAGATGGGTATATCTGTGTGTTTTTTATTTTTTGCATTTATTCTTATTATTATATATGCTGTGATTATTTAATTACTCTGTGAAAATCTACGATAAACCCTATTCACCCCCCCCCCCCCCCCCAACTCTAGGGTTAATTTAGATCCTACATATTTTTCATTCCAACGTTTATTGTCCCGAATAAATGATTTGGTGTCCGAAGCACGCAGAAAGAGCATTGTAAGTTTTGTGTCGTTTTTTCACATGCATATGGATACATGCCCTTTTTCTCCTAAGATACAAATTTAAAAAATCAAAAAAAAAAAAAAAAAAAAAAAAAAAAAAAAAACAACAACAACAACAAATATATATGCAGGCTTTTCCGATTCGTTCTAAGTTCCATCTTTTGTAATTTCAATGCATGCATACATTACCTCATCCACTCACTCCTTTATCCATTATTTCAATGCATGCACAAGATACCCCATTCATTCACTCCTTTTTCCATTGATTTCAATGCATGGCATTCCCATAAACTTACTGTTAGACCAAAAATTGGGCCTAACACCCAAATGTAGATCACAGAATGCAGAAAAAAGTAAATAAAGAGGAGACACACAAGGTTTTTATAGTGGTTCGGCTGTAGATGTAGCCTACGTCCACTTTATAATCTTATTGTTATACTGACAGATTACAAGAATCAGTTACATGCAAGCACACAATCAGTGTGTTAATTGTATTGAAAAGAGAAGAATTTGAGTGTATGAAGGTGCAAAGTCCTTGCACTTCAGTAATGGTGGAAGCAGTGAAGAAGAATGGCCAAAAGATCCTTGAAAATGCCTTCAAATGGTGTATTTATAGTTGTTTCCTGAAGGCGGTTCATGGGACACATGGCACGCATCCCAAAAATCTCGAAATGTGGTGGAAAACATCCTGAAACCCTCTCCAAGTCGTCATATGACATGTATAATAAGATCCTTGCGAGTTGGAGTAAAAATAGCCTTTAGAATAGGTCAAAATAGTGCAGAACTGCAGGTGGTTCGCGGTCCCCATGCGCTCCGCGATCGGATCGTGACCTAGGGGTGCGACTCCTAGGATCGGATCGTGACCTAGGGGTGCGACCCCTAGGATCGGATCGCGACCTAGGGGTGCGACTCCTAGGATCGCGACCTAGGGGTGCGACTCTTAGGGGGGCGGACCGATCCAGAAGGGTGAGAAATGACACAAACTCCATGCTAGCAACGCTCCGCCGCTTCATCCAAGTGATTGCCAGTCTACACCCAAGTCTTGAGTCGTTCCAGATGATAGAAATTCGTGTTGAGACGATCTTTCCCAAAAGATAGTGTAACAAGTTGCCCTCCAGAACATATCTTGCTGATTGAAGGAAGATGTGTTCTGGATAATCTGAGAAATCCAAATTTAGAATGCGACGATCACGCCGGATCGTATTAAGGCCAGAAAACCGACGATCACACAGGATCGTATTAAGGCCAGAGAAATCCAAGAAGGCCAGGAGTTTGTACCTGCAAGAAGATAAAACAAATAATGCAAGAATATTTCCTAGATGGCCTTACCGGAGTAAACCATCTGAGAAGATGTTAGAGGGGTTCCAAGACGGCCTTACCGGAGTAAGACGACCAAGGAAAAGCAACGAAGGTTCCAAGACGGCCTTACCGGAGTAAGACGACCAAGGAAATGCCATGAAAGTTCCAAGACGGCCTTACCGGAGTAAGACGACCAAGGAAAGCACATGAATGTTCCAAGACGGCCTTACCGGAGTAAGACGACCAAGGAAAAGCACATGAAGATTTGTTTATACTGGACGGATCCAGTTAAGAGCCGGAGCTCGTGTTCGTACTGGACGGATCCAGTTGGGAGCCGGAGCTCATGTTCGTACTGGACGGATCCAGTTGGGAGCCAGAGCTCAATGCTTATTGCTAATTCATGAAAACGTAGCGGTCGTTTGCCAGACACGACTGGAGACCAAAAGTAGGTTCCGTGCGTGTGGACTGAGGTGACGGCTCTTATTACATGCAAGGAAAACAAAAAAGGGCGAGAAGTTGCCTAAAAACCTAAAAACATGAACTATGAACCGGAGTTCAGCAAACTGAAGAGATCCGCTGAGTGGGATCAGCGAATGATAATCCCGCGATTGCTCGATCCAGGATCGTTCCCTCTCTGGGGAATAGGTGGTGGCAGCGCAGGTGTAGGCGTTATTGGTCGAGCGACATATTCGGGTAGCTCTACTCGTCTGACCCGATCCTCAATAAGATCTCGCAAATGTTTGCAGTCATCAGTGTTATGACCGTCTATGTCATGAAATATGCAGTGTCTGCCAGAATTGCGTTGTGCTAGCGTTGGCTCCCTCTTGGGAGGCCTTGGATATGAGGCGGCACCCCCTGTATCCACGTATATATTGCTCAGGGTGTCATTTAGTTCAGTGTATTTGTCGTATCTGGACCCTCTCCGGGGTGGAGCATTAAGATCATTTGTAGCAGGGGTCTTTCCTTTACCCTTGTCGTTGCCTTTTCCAGGATTGGGCGGTTCTCCATCTCCGAGCATGTTGACGTTGAGAGTGCGTTTCTCAGAAGTTGCATCTTCTTCCCGCAGAAATCTGTCTGCTTCAAGGTAGAATTCACCGAGATTTCGCGGTGGATCTAGGTACAAATTTTTTTTGAACTCCGAGTTATCTACAACGCCGGATACTGCTGCCATCAGTACCATCGATGGTTCAGGATGATCAACTGATGCTGCTGCAACGTTGAATCTTTCCAGGAATGAACGCAGAGTTTCTTTAGGCCTTTGCTTAATCATAGTGAGCGACATGACGTTCTTGGGTCGTGCGATGTGGACCCGAAATTGTTCAAGAAAGCGAGCGACCAACATATTCCAGCTGTTGATCGATTCAGATTCTAGCTGCTGAATCCACATGGTCGCTATATCAGTCAGAAAGAGGGGAAAACATTTAGCCATGACGTTTTCCAATGCCATTTGAACTTCCATATGCCGTTTGTAATGCATGAGATGCACGGTAGTATCTGTCCTGCCGTTGTATGGCTCCAGTTGTGGAAGTTCGAAATCCGGGGGATTGCGTGAATTCCTGATTTCCTGAGTGAACGGATTGTGATTGACGTCGTCCACGTCATTCTGATAGGTGCGGCCTCTCGAGAGGCATTGAATGAGATCTACTAGCCGATTTCCTTCGAAAAGTTGTTGCAAATTGCCAAAATCAGAGCTGGTGCCCCCAGCGTTGAATGCAGGAGAGGTTGGAAGCTGTCGGTGAACTGTCAGAAGTGGATCGTGGGTCGCGGATCGTGGTGGGGGACCCGACCAGTATCTGTGTGGAGTTCGGGTCGTGAATTCAGATCGTGGACAGGGGGGCGATCCGAACGAGATCTGGTGCCCCATCACGAGCTGGCTGCTGCTGATGCGTGGGAGCTTGCGGTCCAGTGTTCGTTCGATCTGGAGCTGGAGTCGATCGTTGTGCATTTCCAACATGGAGAGGGATGCCCCCGAGCACTGGTGCTGGCGGGTCGCGGGTCGCTGGGCCCGAACCGATCTGATCGTGGTGACCTGTGCGAGCCGCTCCAGTGGCTCCGTCTCCAATGGCTTGAACGTTGCTCGGCCTTCCATCCATCCGAGCGAAGAATTGGTTGATCATTTATTGTTATTTCTGGAGAAGATCGTCTTACCGTGCCATCTGATCTCTCAGTTCAGCGAGAACTCCATCCATCTCGTCTCTGGTCAAGTATGCAGAAGGATCTCCATGAGAGGAAGCCTCCTGGCTTGCTTCGTTCCTTGTGCCTTCAGCATCATCATCATCAGCATGAGTGGAAGATCCAATCTTCTTCCTTTTGATTGCCATTGAGTGTCCTTTCAAGCTAGATGTTGAAGTTTTTATGTGCCCCCCTTCCTGGCACGCCAAAATGTTAGACCAAAAATTGGGCCTAACACCCAAATGCAGATCACAGATCACAGAATGCATAAAAGAGTAAATAAAGAGGAGACACACAAGGTTTTTATAGTGGTTCGGCTGTAGATGTAGCCTACGTCCACTTTATAATCTTATTGTTATACTGACAGATTACAAGAATCAGTTACATGCAAGCACACAATCAGTGTGTTAATTGTATTGAAAAGAGAAGAATTTAAGTGTATGAAGGTGCAAAGTCCTTGCACTTCAGTAATGGTGGAAGCAGTGAAGAAGAATGGCCAAAAGATCCTTGAAAATGCCTTCAAATGGTGTATTTATAGCTGTTTCCTGAAGGCGGTTCATGGGACACATGGCATGCATCCCAAAAATCTCGAAATGTGGTGGAAAACGTCCAGAAACCCTCTCCAAGTCGTCATATGACATGTGTAATAAGATCCTTGCGAGTTGGAGTAAAAATAACCTTTAGAATAGGTCAAAATAGTGCAGAACTGCAGGCGGTTCGCGGTCCCCATGCGCTCCGCGATCGGATCATGACCTAGGAGTGCGACCCCTAGGAACGGATCGTGACCTAGGGGTGCGACTCCTAGGATCGGATCGCGACCTAGGGGTGCGACCCCTAGGATCGGATCGCGACCTAGGGGGGCGACTCCTAGGGGGGCGAACCGATCCAGAAGGGTGAGAAATGACACAAACTCCATGCTAGCAACGCTCCGCCACTTCATCCAAGTGATTGCCAATCTACACCCAAGTCTTGAGTCGTTCCAGATGATAGAAATTCGTGTTGAGACGATCTTTGCCAAAAGATAGTGTAACACTTACCATTTGCTTTTGTCCAACTTGTACTTACGCTTCATTTTTTATCAAAACCTAAAGCCCTCTTCATTTCCAAGTCCCTTGCGTTATTCTTTCAAAGCATGCATTCATATATTATATTAAAAAAATTACAAAATAAAAAACGACATGCTAGTATAAACGCATGCGTGTGGCTCCCTGTTTACTTGGACATTTCACTTTATTATTTTAATGCATGCATCCCTTCCCCTACCATTTGCTTTATATTGTAAAATGTCATTTTTAATAACGTGTTATATATATATATGTATATATATATATATATATACTTGTCTTCACCTTCCCTTCTTCCTTTCTCTTCTCCTTACAAAATACCGCCCCTTCCTTATAAAAATGTAACAAAATTGAAGCCCTCAGCCACCTGCCCATCGCAAACCACTGTTGCTTCACCGGGTTTGCTCCGCCCAATGCCACTGCTTCATTCTCCATCCTACCTTCTCCCTTTCATGTTTCAGCCACCACCGCCCTAGTTTTCAACGCTAGCGCCATCATCCAAAACCGTCCTTCACCCATTTCCTTCACTGTGGGAAACACGAATGTTGCTGCTACATGTGAGTATTTCTCACGATTTCTATGTTTATAATTTAATTTTAATATAAAATTAAATATAATAATTGGTGCTTTTGTTTGATTTGCTTGTATCGTTGTTGGTGTTTCACTACAACAAAAACACCATATTACAATGGTGGAAAACTATTGTAAAATGTATTTTATAACGATGAGATAACCGTCGTATATTAAGAAGTTGTAATAGACTAAACTCTTTTACAGCTGTTCTGCACCATTGCGACACTGTTGTAATATGTAAATTTTACAACTATTTTCCACTATTGTAATAAAATTTATTGCAATAGTTATGCACCCTTGTAATAATATCTACTACAACTGTTATGCACCGTTGTGATTGACAGTTGCATTTTAAAAAAATACACTTCTTTTGCAACTAAAATGAAAAATATACTAAATATAGCAATTCTCCACAAGCAAATCGGATATAACAGTTATTCGCAAACTAATTTATTAAAATACCCAAATTTTCAGTATTACAAGTAATAAGTTTTAGAAAACATTTCGTGCATTATTACATACTTGACTGTTACAAAGTAACTTGGTACAAGCACAAGTTATACACAAAAAATTGCATATCCGACGGGAGTACACTAGTCGAAGACAACGAAATCTTTACACCATTTATCTTTCTGGTGCAAGTTCACTACAGTAATCTGAAACATGTTGCATAAGAACACGTCTCCAGTTATAAAAAGGAACAAAAAGTGTTTTTTTAATTCAACAATACCAAATCTTAATAGCATCAAACATGTTGATCTCAAAATTGGAATCAACACCAAGGATGCAAAATGCACTTCATAATATCTTCAAAAATAGTAAAAATGGAGCCAAAAAACTAGAAAAATGCAAGTAAGGAGAGACATAAAGTTTTTATAGTGGTTCGATCAAGTGTGATCTACATC
Source organism: Allium sativum (assembly GCA_030737875.1). NCBI lineage: Eukaryota > Viridiplantae > Streptophyta > Magnoliopsida > Asparagales > Amaryllidaceae > Allium > Allium sativum. The sequence goes on along the minus strand of CM060912.1, from coordinate 388,058,050 downwards.
CGCTTTGCCAAGTGATTCCATTATTGCATTTAGGATTACAAAGCAAACATATTCTCTCAATACATTCATGATTCACCTCACTTTTCTCACTCTTTGAATTAGTAAAGTTCCCATGAGAAATAGATGAGATCCTCCAAGTATGGATGTTGATATAATCAATCCAAATTCTATCACAAGTTTTGATGAATCTTCATGTCTTTGCAATGAATCCAGAAATGAACCTTTGAATTGAAGTGTTTGAGCTGATCAAATTACTTAGAAGAAGTTGAGAATAGAGTTTAATAGCCCTTCGGGGTCACCAAGAAACCTCCCCCATTAAAGTGGAGTTGAACCTCAATTTATAGAAGTGAGGGGTGAGTGTAATATAGCTTTCAAGATTTGGATCGGGGTGTTGAGTATTTATGAGAATGCCACTGCAGCAAATTGCCGATTTCCAAGCTTCTACCCGATCCAAAGCCCCTTGAGTCGATTCACCATGTTCCCATCCAATCCAGAACCTCTCGTGCCAGTGCAATGCGCTTCAGCCCGGTTCAGAACCTCTCGAGCCAACTTAGTGCGTTTCAACCCGATTCATAGCCTCTCAAGTCGATCCAACACATTCCTATCCGATCTTGAACTTGTCGAGCCAATTGTAATGTACTTCTACCCGATCCAGATCACCTCGAGCCGATTCAAATCATAATGCAATAGTCCGGTTCGATCCGAGTCAACTAAGGCCGATCACTCTATCACGAAGTAGGCCGATCCACCATTACACAAGCAGACCGATCCATCTTTTTTCCAATTAGGTTGATCCAATCTAGACGAAGCAGGCCGATTCATCCTTGAGCAACTTGACCGATCCATATTGTACCAAACTTTGCGGGTAACATTTTGCCCCTCGAAGTTTACATTTTTATTCATGAAAATTATGGGCTTCGAAACATTCCAAATCCACGATATTTTGATGGGCCAACAGTAACGGATTGTGAGTCTTGACTTTGGATCGGATGCATTATTTTCGTAGATTGGGTCAGCGTTAATAGTGTCTGGATTGGCTCGGCCCATGAAGGCTACATAATACACTTGAACTATCACCCTTCCATTTGTACTTTATCACTTGTACTTTATCACAACCTCTTTCTGAAACAAATTACCTAATTCTTGTTCCCGCACCAATCTGGGTCAGTCTGACTAACTCAATCATGGATTGGTCTTGGCCAGTTCAACTTGAATTGGTCTTGGCCGATTCAAGTTAAATAGGTCTTGGCCGATTCGAATTGGATCAGTTGGATTGATTTGACCGATGTGACTCTTCTCTCTCTCATGGCTGTTGAGTTTCCCAATGCACCATTACATATTGCAGCCCTTTGAAAGGTCATTTACACATTGTTTTATTCTCGTTCTCAAGAGAAAATCCATGGCAGACCAACTTTAACCAAAGAGAACCAAAAACGAAGCTTTCTTTTTCTCTCAAATTCTTCATCGAATTCTCAGCCGCCAGGTTCTTTCTTACTTTCATTTTATTATTCATCAGTTTAATCTTGAAAGGTTTCCACTATTTCAAATTTGTAACACCCGGTTGTAGAACTTCCATTTAGTGTAGACTCGGGCCATAGGGAAATGATTTGGTCATGTTACTTTCTAAGCTAAAATTTTGCTTTGATTTGCTTTTGTATTCTGCCGAGTCTTGTATGTCTAACCTTTTGTTTAACCCAAAAGTTTTGATAAAGACTTAATTCTACATGCTTGATTTTCTGCATAATTCGTTAGTAGGTAGATTTTTTTTGAGAAACCCCAATTTTGTGTAAAATCGACACTTAATATGCAGCGCAAGCTTTGTTTATTCCCTGGAAAATAAAGATCGTAAGTTTCACACTATCGCCACTTGTATATTAAGTGCTTAGTGTAACACCCCGTATTTCTAATAATAGTGATTTTCACAAATAAAAAAAAATGGTTAATTATGAAGAAGTTATTAAGCCTTGAAGTTTGTATGCATATGAGAGAAATATATATAGATATATATAAAAATTAAATAAACAAACATGCAAAAAAGGTTCAAAACAACGAATTGGGAGGGGGAATAACCGAACTGGCCCATTTTTGAGGTCGACCCAAGCCCCGCTGGGTCGACTAGGGATTAATCCAGGGTGTTTGGCTGTCATCCCGTGGGCCGATTCGCTCAAATGCAGATTTTGCATTTGAATGGTTCTCATGATTCAGGTTAATCTAATGGTCCTAAATAACTTCTTACACCTATATATACATCCCTAACCTAAACCTAAATCTCATATACAATTCTCTAGCCTCCATTGCTCTCTTCCTCTCTAAAAATAAATAAATCAGTGGCGTCTCTACTCTGCTGAAACCTAAGATAGGACTTGTGCTTCTTCTTCCTTCAATTCTGATTAGGATTAAAAGAGAACAGCTACAACACCTTTTTCTTTTAGAATCCAACCAAGGCAAGTGCAGTTATTTTCCGATATAAACTTTAATTATAATTGTGACATGATTGTAAATCTGAATTTGAGATTGCGTATGTTCTGTTCTGATCTATTTTATTCTATATCTCTTTCTTCTTTTTGTTCTATAGTCAGGCTACCCCGAGCCTGCACCAAATCTCATAAGAGATTAACGCACGAACGTTAAACTTTGGGATAAATAATGAATGATGGCATAATTGGACATGGCTAATCTGTGACTAAAAGGACATAGGTTGTAAACTAGATTTAGATCTGTGCATATTCTGTGAATTGGAAGAAGAGGAACCATTGTATATTAACATGTGACTTGAGACATTGGACATAACGCATATCTTTGAATTAAAGATCTGTTATAATTTAAAGTTCTAGATTGTTGGGCAAATTATTTATATAGAAATTCATGATTTGGGATAAAAAGGGAATATGACTTAGGTGTGAAAATTTATGTTAAGATTTGATAACTATTAAATGTGAATAACACCTAAGTGGGAGATTTTTGAATATATGACATGCATTGAAATCGATGGCTATAATTGGTATAATTTATATGTGAATCTTTTGTACTAGGCAAGTTTAACTAAGTTTGAGACGTGTGTTATATGGTAAATTATGACCATAATCTATGCCATATAAATTCAATGCAAACGTGGGGTATATGATCATAATGTGAATCATGACAACTATTTAGGCATGCAAACTTAGGCCAAATTTATAATTAGGCAAGAGATGTTTATGAAACTTTAAGGAATGATTAAATCTGTTATATGGCCTAATCTGCTAGTTCTGTTATATTGCCTAATTTGCTAGTTCTGTTATATTGCCTAATCTGCTAGTTCTGCTATAATCTGTTTTATCTGTTCATATACCAAATCTGTCATCTGCTAAGTCTGCTGAAGATGCCTAAACTGTTATATGCTAAATCTGCTAAATTGCTTAATCTGCTGAATCCGTTAAGTCGCCTAATCTACTAAATCTGTTATCTGCCATATCTGTTGAGTTGATATATTTAGTCTGTTATTGACATAATCTGAATTGGCTATAATTATGAAAATTGACATGTATATTAGGCGTGGGTATAAATGGTAAATCATTAATTAATTGGCCGCAAAGATAAACATGGCTAACTCGAGGTTAGAATGAGTTTGCGGCGTAATTCTGCCCGGAACCGCCCGACATATCCAGTGGCCGCAAACAATAGGTTCTAATGTGAGAAGTTAGTCATAACGTGCTTGAAACCCGAGGTTAGACTCAGTTTGCGACAGAAACCTGCCCGGAACCAACCGGCCTAACCAGTAGCCGCAAACTGTCAGTCTAATGTGAGAGGTCTGGGCATTAATATTTAATTAATGAAAATCTGAGATAAATATAATGTGTTGGGTGGATAGGGTTAAACTCACTAGACTGATGAATTTAATAAATCTGTTCCGTGAATCTGTAGGCCCAATTACAAAGTTAGACAAATCTGTAAGTCTATTAATCTGTAACTAGTTAATCTGTAAGCCTGTTAATCTGAAATCAGCTAATCTGTAAGTCTGTTAATCTGTATATCTGATCTGTTAGTCTGAAAACTTGTCTGTGAACTAGTTGATCTGAATTCTGTATGTCTGAACCTATAAACAAGTTAATTTGAAATTTGTTAGTCTGGGGACACAAGGTTAGGAGGGGAATTACTTGTGTCATCTGTTGTTTGGGACCCATATTAGTCAGTAACCCTTTCTGGTATCAAAACTTTGACCCAACAGTAGGTAGGGTCCGGGCACGCTTACTGAACTAATTATAAGCGGTTCATTCTGATAATGGCGAGGGGTGTTGATGGTGCGTTCCAACTGGGTAATGTGCGTGCATGGATCCCGGTCTGCCTCTGAGGATGTAAGACGCCGTGACATCTGTAAATAGGTCTGTGCCAATTGGTTGTCACTTTAGGGAGTGATACACCCTACTGTGGGGCTGACACGGGATATTTATGTATTAGGGAGCTGATCGCTTGGGGTAGGGTTTTACGGTACACTTAGTTCTGTCTGTTTCTGTTGGTACCATCTGTTTCTGTTGGGTGGTAACACCTGTCTGTTTCTGCGTGGTACCGTCTGTTCGGGTGGTAAAGGCCCATTACTAGTGTACACCTAATTCTACATTCTATTTCTGTAGGGATTAATCTGTTTCTGCTTCTGTCTGTTTCTGATCGGGTAGTAATGGCCCATTATTAGCATCCTGTTTCTGTTAAATTATTCTGTACCCGTTTCCGTTTCAGTTTAGACATTAGGGTGACACCGTAATTCTGTTATACTAGTATAAGTGCAGAGAAGTGTAAAGCAATAGCTTATATCATTATGTTCTTCTGTTATATCTGCTACATCTGTTACAGTTATCTCTCATCCAGTTTTATTTTCATGTCATGTTATTATTATCTGTTCATTACTGAAAATCACTGGACTTGCCAGACTTTTGTCTGACCCTTGTTGTTTCGCCTCCTTTCTTCCGTTTCCCCCCCAGGTTATCCAAGGAGGGAATACTTTAGCTTGATCCGGATTTCTTCTGCTTGAAGTGATTAAAATATGGCTTGGCTCTGTATAGCTTCTGTTCTATGGGGATTATGATTTTAAACTATGCATTCTGAAGGCTTTTGTATAAGACTGATATTTTGTACTTGAATTCTGAAAATGTGATTTGAAAGGATGTAACCAAGTTTATTTCGGTTTCTGTTGAAATAAAGTTATAAATTTTTCAAGTACTATTTTATCTGTCTTGTAAGTTTCTGTTCTGTTTACTAAAATGCTCCACCAAAGTTAAGGCATTCCCTTTGTGAGTGACCTTAACGGAGGTGGGGTGTTACACTTGGTATCAGAGCTGAAGGTTACCAGATTTGATAAAAAGTTTTTGAAAACTATGTTTTAAATAGGAAGTATTTTCAAAAGTAAAGCTTATTTTGAAAAAAAAAACATAATCCCCAAAAGCCATATATCTTTCTTTCGATTCTTTGTTTCGAGTTCCTTCCTCTTTCACTTTTGAATCTCTTCCTCCGCGTATAGATGCTTTTTCTAAGATATGTAAGAACTTCCGTGCAATGGGCGGAAAACCGCTTTATGGGACTGAGACGTTGTCGAGGCTAGAAGTTGGCTGAACGAAGTGGAGGACTTGTTGGTACCTTTGAGATAGACGATGGGAGGAAGGTTCAACCAGCTGCTTGGTTAATGAAGGATGAAGCTTCATTTTGGTGGAAGGTCACGAATGGAGAACGTACATGGGAGACATGGATAGGACACACGATAAGAAAGTGGATCCAAAGAAGACCGCTTGCTTCAACTGTGGTGAGATGCGACACTTCACTAGGGACTGCCCGAAGAAACGAGGGCAAGGGCAGAAGATAGGACCTACTTCTGGAGGGCAGGCGAACACTCTCGAGGCTAGTGGATAGGATAGAATTAGGAAAACTTTCTGTGAGAAGTTTAATTTCTTTATCTGATTGTTGAGTTAAAACTCTTTCTGATTCTGGCATTTTGATTCTGTAATCGATACTCTGCACTTTAATACTAGTATTGTTTCTGATTCCGCTGTAGACTCAAACCCATAAGGGTTATGATTAATCTGTTTGTGATAGATTGGGGTTTGAGAGATATCTGTGTTAGGCGTCAAGTATGACGCATACATTCTGAGGTTTTGTGGGATATGATTTTATCATGCTTAGCTTCCTAAGAATCATTAGGGAACCTGATATGTATCAGTAGTCTGTAAATATCTGAATAATTCTGATTTCCAGTTCTGACATTGTCTAAAGAGGGTAATCCTCTGAGTATCAATCTGATATTGATTTCGGTCTTTGGGGTTGATACTTAGGGGAATTATTTTCTCAACCAATGTCTAATGGGAACCAAGTCTTCGTTCTATATGTACTCGCTTCCATCATTCGACTGTATTCTATCGATCGAATCTTCGAACTTTAGGTAGAAACTAATGGGTGTAAACATGTGTTTGAGACATGTTATGTTTGATGGTTGCAAGTGGTTGCAAGTGGTTGCTAGTGGTTGCTCGTGGACGCATATACACACACTAGGCACTAGATCGGCTTGAAAACACTCTCATACTGCATATGGATGTGTGAGCATTTTTCATTTTTTGTGGATGCAAAATGATTGACTCAGCACATGGATGTTGCATATGACTGAATGGTTGTGCACTCATATAGAAATGATATGTATCAAGTAGGAAAATTGCATACATGTTGGACTCATGGCACTGACATAATTCGCATTAAGGAGGTCAGCTGAATCAGTGGACCGCCTGATCTTTGCATTAGATAAGGAACATATACACACACCTTTGCATATGTTCATACAACATTAGAAGTTTCTATGGACAATGGACGTCAGTGATTGATGATTGAGTAGATGGATGTTGGATGGTAGGACACATTCTTCTTAACTTGAAGATTTCGGGGACGAAATCCTTTAAGGAGGGGAGAATGTAACACCCCGTATTTCTAATAATAGTGATTTTCACAAATAAAAAAAAATGGTTAATTATGAAGAAGTTATTAAGCCTTGAAGTTTGTATGCATATGAGAGAAATATATATAGATATATATAAAAATTAAATAAATAAACATGCAAAAAAGGTTCAAAACAACGAATTGGGAGGGGGAATAACCGAACTGGCCCATTTTTGAGGTCGACCCAAGCCCCGCTGGGTCGACTAGGGATTAATCCAGGGTGTTTGGCTGTCATCCCGTGGGCCGATTCGCTCAAATGCAGATTTTGCATTTGAATGGTTCTCATGATTCAGGTTAATCTAATGGTCCTAAATAACTTCCTACACCTATATATACATCCCTAACCTAAACCTAAATCTCATATACAATTCTCTAGCCTCCATTGCTCTCTTCCTCTCTAAAAATAAATAAATCAGTGGCGTCTCTGCTCTGCTGAAACCTAAGATAGGACTTGTGCTTCTTCTTCCTTCAATTCTGATTAGGATTAAAAGAGAACAGCTACAACACCTTTTTCTTTTAGAATCCAACCAAGGCAAGTGCGGTTATTTTCCGATATAAACTTTAATTATAATTGTGACATGATTGTAAATCTGAATTTGAGATTGCGTATGTTCTGTTATGATCTATTTTATTCTATATCTCTTTCTTCTTTTTGTTCTATAGTCAGGCTACCCCGAGCCTGCGCCAAATCTCATAAGAGATTAACGCACGAACGTTAAACTTTGGGATAAATAATGAATGATGGCATAATTGGACATGGCTAATCTGTGACTAAAAGGACATAGGTTGTAAACACTAGATTTAGATCTGTGCATATTCTGTGAATTGGAAGAAGAGGAACCATTGTATATTAACATGTGACTTGAGACATTGGACATAACGCATATTTTTGAATTAAAGATCTGTTATAATTTAAAGTTCTAGATTGTTGGGCATATTATTTATATAGAAATTCATGATTTGGGATAAAAAGGGAATATGACTTAGGTGTGAAGATTTATGTTAAGATTTGATAACTATTAAATGTGAATAACACCTAAGTGGGAGATTTTTGAATATATGACATGCATTGAAATCGATGGCTATAATTGGTATAATTTATATGTGAATCTTTTGTACTAGGCAAGTTTAACTAAGTTTGAGACGTGTGTTATATGGTAAATTATGACCATAATCTATGCCATATAAATTCAATGCAAACGTGGGGTATATGATCATAATGCGAATCATGACAACTATTTAGGCATGCAAACTTAGGCCAAATTTATAATTAGGCAAGAGATGTTTATGAAACTTTAAGGAATGATTAAATCTGTTATATGGCCTAATCTGCTAGTTCTGTTATATTGCCTAATTTGCTAGTTCTGTTATGTTGCCTAATCTGCTAGTTCTGCTATAATCTGTTTTATCTGTTCATATACCAAATCTGTCATCTGCTAAGTCTGCTGAAGATGCCTAAACTGTTATATGCTAAATCTGCTAAATTGCTTAATCTGCTGAATCCGTTAAGTCGCCTAATCTACTAAATCTGTTATCTGCCATATCTGTTGAGTTGATATATTTAGTCTGTTATTGACATAATCTGAATTGGCTATAATTATGAAAATTGACATGTATATTAGGCATGGGTATAAATGGTAAATCATTAATTAATTGGCCGCAAAGATAAACATGGCTAACTCGAGGTTAGAATGAGTTTGCGGCGTAATTCTGCCCGGAACCGCCCGACATATCCAGTGGCCGCAAACAATAGGTTCTAATGTGAGAAGTTAGTCATAACGTGCTTGAAACCCGAGGTTAGACTCAGTTTGCGACAGAAACCTGCCCGGAACCAACCGGCCTAACCAGTAGCCGCAAACTGTCAGTCTAATGTGATAGGTCTGGGCATTAATATTTAATTAATGAAAATCTGAGATAAATATAATGTGTTGGGTGGATAGGGTTAAACTCACTAGACTGATGAATTTAATAAATCTGTTCCGTGAATCTGTAGGCCCAATTACAAAGTTAGACAAATCTGTAAGTCTATTAATCTGTAACTAGTTAATCTGTAAGCCTGTTAATCTGAAATCAGCTAATCTGTAAGTCTGTTAATCTATATATCTGATCTGTTAGTCTGAAAACTTGTCTGTGAACTAGTTGATCTGAATTCTGTATGTCTGAACCTATAAACAAGTTAATTTGAAATTTGTTAGTCTGGGGACACAAGGTTAGGAGGGGAATTACTTGTGTCATCTGTTGTTTGGGACCCATATTAGTCAGTAACCCTTTCTGGTATCAAAACTTTGACCCAACAGTAGGTAGGGTCCGGGCACGCTTACTGAACTAATTATAAGCGGTTCATTCTGATAATGGCGAGGGGTGTTGACGGTGCATTCCAACTGGGTAATGTGCGTGCATGGATCCCGGTCTGCCTCTGAGGATGTAAGACGCCGTGACATCTGTAAATAGGTCTGTGCCAATTGGTTGTCACTTTAGGGAGTGATACACCCTACTGTGGGGCTGACACGGGATATTTATGTATTAGGGAGCTGATCGCTTGGGGTAGGGTTTTACGGTACACTTAGTTCTGTCTGTTTCTGTTGGTACCATCTGTTTCTGTTGGGTGGTAACACCTGTCTGTTTCTGCGTGGTACCGTCTGTTCGGGTGGTAAAGGCCCATTACTAGTGTACACCTAATTCTACATTCTATTTCTGTAGGGATTAATCTGTTTCTGCTTCTGTCTGTTTCTGATCGGGTAGTAATGGCCCATTATTAGCATCCTGTTTCTGTTAAATTATTCTGTACCCGTTTCCGTTTCAGTTTAGACATTAGGGTGACACCGTAATTCTGTTATACTAGTATAAGTGCAGAGAAGTGTAAAGCAATAGCTTATATCATTATGTTCTTCTGTTATATCTGCTACATCTGTTACAGTTATCTCTCATCCAGTTTTATTTTCATGTCATGTTATTATTATCTGTTCATAACTGAAAATCACTGGACTTGCTAGACTTTTGTCTGACCCTTGTTGTTTCGCCTCCTTTCTTCCGTTTCCCCCCCAGGTTATCCAAGGAGGGAATACTTTAGCTTGATCCGGATTTCTTCTGCTTGAAGTGATTAAAATATGGCTTGGCTCTGTATAGCTTCTGTTCTATGGGGATTATGATTTTAAACTATGCATTCTGAAGGCTTTTGTATAAGACTGATATTTTGTACTTGAATTCTGAAAATGTGATTTGAAAGGATGTAACCAAGTTTATTTCGGTTTCTATTGAAATAAAGTTATAAATTTTTCAAGTACTATTTTATCTGTCTTGTAAGTTTCTGTTCTGTTTACTAAAATGCTCCACCAAAGTTAAGGCATTCCCTTTGTGAGTGACCTTAACGGAGGTGGGGTGTTACACTTGGTATCAGAGCTGAAGGTTACCAGATTTGATAAAAAGTTTTTGAAAACTATGTTTTAAATAGGAAGTATTTTCAAAAGTAAAGCTTATTTTGAAAAAAAAACATAATCCCCAAAAGCCATATATCTTTCTTTCGATTCTTTGTTTCGAGTTCCTTCCTCTTTCCCTTTTGAATCTCTTCCTCCGCGTATAGATGCTTTTTCTAAGATATGTAAGAACTTCCGTGCAATGGGCGGAAAACCGCTTTATGGGACTGAGACGTTGTCGAGGCTAGAAGTTGGCTGAACGAAGTGGAGGACTTGTTGGTACCTTTGAGATAGACGATGGGAGGAAGGTTCAACCAGCTGCTTGGTTAATGAAGGATGAAGCTTCATTTTGGTGGAAGGTCACGAATGGAGAACGTACATGGGAGACATGGATAGGACACACGATAAGAAAGTGGATCCAAAGAAGACCGCTTGCTTCAACTGTGGTGAGATGCGACACTTCACTAGGGACTGCCCGAAGAAACGAGGGCAAGGGCAGAAGATAGGACCTACTTCTGGAGGGCAGGCGAACACTCTCGAGGCTAGTGGATAGGATAGAATTAGGAAAACTTTCTGTGAGAAGTTTAATTTCTTTATCTGATTGTTGAGTTAAAACTCTTTCTGATTCTGGCATTTTGATTCTGTAATCGATACTCTGCACTTTAATACTAGTATTGTTTCTGATTCCGCTGTAGACTCAAACCCATAAGGGTTATGATTAATCTGTTTGTGATAGATTGGGGTTTGAGAGATATCTGTGTTAGGCGTCAAGTATGACGCATACATTCTGAGGTTTTGTGGGATATGATTTTATCATGCTTAGCTTCCTAAGAATCATTAGGGAACCTGATATGTATCAGTAGTCTGTAAATATCTGAATAATTCTGATTTCCAGTTCTGACATTGTCTAAAGAGGGTAATCCTCTGAGTATCAATCTGATATTGATTTCGGTCTTTGGGGTTGATACTTAGGGGAATTATTTTCTCAACCAATGTCTAATGGGAACCAAGTCTTCGTTCTATATGTACTCGCTTCCATCATTCGACTGTATTCTATCGATCGAATCTTCGAACTTTAGGTAGAAACTAATGGGTGTAAACATGTGTTTGAGACATGTTATGTTTGATGGTTGCAAGTGGTTGCAAGTGGTTGCTAGTGGTTGCTCGTGGATGCATATACACACACTAGGCACTAGATCGACTTGAAAACACTCTCATACTGCATATGGATGTGTGAGCATTTTTCATTTTTTGTGGATGCAAAATGATTGACTCAGCACATGGATGTTGCATATGACTGAATGGTTGTGCACTCATATAGAAATGATATGTATCAAGTAGGAAAATTGCATACATGTTGGACTCATGGCACTGACATAATTCGCATTAAGGAGGTCAGCTGAATCAGTGGACCGCCTGATCTTTGCATTAGATAAGGAACATATACACACACCTTTGCATATGTTCATACAACATTAGAAGTTTCTATGGACAATGGACGTCAGTGATTGATGATTGAGTAGATGGATGTTGGATGGTAGGACACATTCTTCTTAACTTGAAGATTTCGGGGACGAAATCCTTTAAGGAGGGGAGAATGTAACACCCCGTATTTCTAATAATAGTGATTTTCACAAATAAAAAAAAATGGTTAATTATGAAGAAGTTATTAAGCCTTGAAGTTTGTATGCATATGAGAGAAATATATATAGATATATATAAAAATTAAATAAATAAACATGCAAAAAAGGTTCAAAACAACGAATTGGGAGGGGGAATAACCGAACTGGCCCATTTTTGAGGTCGACCCAAGCCCCGCTGGGTCGACTAGGGATTAATCCAGGGTGTTTGGCTGTCATCCCGTGGGCCGATTCGCTCAAATGCAGATTTTGCATTTGAATGGTTCTCATGATTCAGGTTAATCTAATGGTCCTAAATAACTTCCTACACCTATATATACATCCCTAACCTAAACCTAAATCTCATATACAATTCTCTAGCCTCCATTGCTCTCTTCCTCTCTAAAAATAAATAAATCAGTGGCGTCTCTGCTCTGCTGAAACCTAAGATAGGACTTGTGCTTCTTCTTCCTTCAATTCTGATTAGGATTAAAAGAGAACAGCTACAACACCTTTTTCTTTTAGAATCCAACCAAGGCAAGTGCGGTTATTTTCCGATATAAACTTTAATTATAATTGTGACATGATTGTAAATCTGAATTTGAGATTGCGTATGTTCTGTTATGATCTATTTTATTCTATATCTCTTTCTTCTTTTTGTTCTATAGTCAGGCTACCCCGAGCCTGCGCCAAATCTCATAAGAGATTAACGCACGAACGTTAAACTTTGGGATAAATAATGAATGATGGCATAATTGGACATGGCTAATCTGTGACTAAAAGGACATAGGTTGTAAACACTAGATTTAGATCTGTGCATATTCTGTGAATTGGAAGAAGAGGAACCATTGTATATTAACATGTGACTTGAGACATTGGACATAACGCATATTTTTGAATTAAAGATCTGTTATAATTTAAAGTTCTAGATTGTTGGGCATATTATTTATATAGAAATTCATGATTTGGGATAAAAAGGGAATATGACTTAGGTGTGAAGATTTATGTTAAGATTTGATAACTATTAAATGTGAATAACACCTAAGTGGGAGATTTTTGAATATATGACATGCATTGAAATCGATGGCTATAATTGGTATAATTTATATGTGAATCTTTTGTACTAGGCAAGTTTAACTAAGTTTGAGACGTGTGTTATATGGTAAATTATGACCATAATCTATGCCATATAAATTCAATGCAAACGTGGGGTATATGATCATAATGCGAATCATGACAACTATTTAGGCATGCAAACTTAGGCCAAATTTATAATTAGGCAAGAGATGTTTATGAAACTTTAAGGAATGATTAAATCTGTTATATGGCCTAATCTGCTAGTTCTGTTATATTGCCTAATTTGCTAGTTCTGTTATATTGCCTAATCTGCTAGTTCTGCTATAATCTGTTTTATCTGTTCATATACCAAATCTGTCATCTGCTAAGTCTGCTGAAGATGCCTAAACTGTTATATGCTAAATCTGCTAAATTGCTTAATCTGCTGAATCCGTTAAGTCGCCTAATCTACTAAATCTGTTATCTGCCATATCTGTTGAGTTGATATATTTAGTCTGTTATTGACATAATCTGAATTGGCTATAATTATGAAAATTGACATGTATATTAGGCGTGGGTATAAATGGTAAATCATTAATTAATTGGCCGCAAAGATAAACATGGCTAACTCGAGGTTAGAATGAGTTTGCGGCGTAATTCTGCCCGGAACCGCCCGACATATCCAGTGGCCGCAAACAATAGGTTCTAATGTGAGAAGTTAGTCATAACGTGCTTGAAACCCGAGGTTAGACTCAGTTTGCGACAGAAACCTGCCCGGAACCAACCGGCCTAACCAGTAGCCGCAAACTGTCAGTCTAATGTGAGAGGTCTGGGCATTAATATTTAATTAATGAAAATCTGAGATAAATATAATGTGTTGGGTGGATAGGGTTAAACTCACTAGACTGATGAATTTAATAAATCTGTTCCGTGAATCTGTAGGCCCAATTACAAAGTTAGACAAATCTGTAAGTCTATTAATCTGTAACTAGTTAATCTGTAAGCCTGTTAATCTGAAATCAGCTAATCTGTAAGTCTGTTAATCTGTATATCTGATCTGTTAGTCTGAAAACTTGTCTGTGAACTAGTTGATCTGAATTCTGTATGTCTGAACCTATAAACAAGTTAATTTGAAATTTGTTAGTCTGGGGACACAAGGTTAGGAGGGGAATTACTTGTGTCATCTGTTGTTTGGGACCCATATTAGTCAGTAACCCTTTCTGGTATCAAAACTTTGACCCAACAGTAGGTAGGGTCTGGGCACGCTTACTGAACTAATTATAAGCGGTTCATTCTGATAATGGCGAGGGGTGTTGATGGTGCGTTCCAACTGGGTAATGTGCGTGCATGGATCCCGGTCTGCCTCTGAGGATGTAAGACGCCGTGACATCTGTAAATAGGTCTGTGCCAATTGGTTGTCACTTTAGGGAGTGATACACCCTACTGTGGGGCTGACACGGGATATTTATGTATTAGGGAGCCGATCGCTTGGGGTAGGGTTTTACGGTACACTTAGTTCTGTCTGTTTCTGATGGTACCATCTGTTTCTGTTGGGTGGTAACACCTGTCTGTTTCTGCGTGGTACCGTCTGTTCGGGTGGTAAAGGCCCATTACTAGTGTACACCTAATTCTACATTCTATTTCTGTAGGGATTAATCTGTTTCTGCTTCTGTCTGTTTCTGATCGGGTAGTAATGGCCCATTATTAGCATCATGTTTCTGTTAAATTATTCTGTACCCATTTCCGTTTCAGTTTAGACATTAGGGTGACACCGTAATTCTGTTATACTAGTATAAGTGCAGAGAAGTGTAAAGCAATAGCTTATATCATTATGTTCTTCTGTTATATCTGCTACATCTGTTACAGTTATCTCTCATCCAGTTTTATTTTTATGTCATGTTATTATTATCTGTTCATAACTGAAAATCACTGGACTTGCCATACTTTTGTCTGACCCTTGTTGTTTCGCCTCCTTTCTTCCGTTTCCCCCCAGGTTATCCAAGGAGGGAATACTTTAGCTTGATCCGGATTTCTTCTGCTTGAAGTGATTAAAGTATGGCTTGGCTCTGTATAGCTTCTGTTCTATGGGGATTATGATTTTAAACTATGCATTCTGAAGGCTTTTGTATAAGACTGATATTTTGTACTTGAATTCTGAAAATGTGATTTGAAAGGATGTAACCAAGTTTATTTCGGTTTCTGTTGAAATAAAGTTATAAATTTTTCAAGTACTATTTTATCTGTCTTGTAAGTTTCTGTTCTGTTTACTAAAATGCTCCACCAAAGTTAAGGCATTCCCTTTGTGAGTGACCTTAACGGAGGTGGGGTGTTACACTTAGGATGTGAATAACTGGGAGGAGGTAGCTTAGACAACTGGTCAATCAAATTTCACGACGGATTAAATCTAAATTAGTTTTGTTTGATCTGATCCATGTTGGTCTGACCAATTCAGTTTGAATCGGTTTTGGCCGATTCAAACTGAATTGATCTGGGCCGATTTGACTTGATGGTTATGACTGTCTCATTTCAGATCGGATCTATGTGATCCAATTTGAATCGGTCACAATCAGTCCATTCTGGATCGGTCCTAACTGGTCCAAGGTGAATCGGTCATAACTAACCCATTTTGGATCGGTCCTAACTGGTCCAAGGTGAATCGGTCATAACTAACCCATTTTGGATCATTCTATCCGATCCAATATAGATCGGTTATGACTGATCTACTTTGGATCGGTTGGTTCTTGATGCCATCTAGCCACTTCCCTTTTCCTTGTTCATTTTAGGAAGTTAACAAAAAAAGTATTTGAGCACTTCCCTTTCTTATGCAGGATGGATCCATCTTCCGAAGAATTCAGGACAAAGAGGTTTTTTGACTTGAACAATCAGACAACCGGTCAACCTTCAGTGAATTCCCTTTCACTCGTCGGCTCTTCCTATCCAGAGATTCAAATAATTGTGAACAAGCCTCGCTACACTCCAGGAGTCAGCAATGCCAAACTTGCCAGACGACTTCCGGACTGGAACTTGCAGGCGATCTCCCTTAATTTGGACGTGTCTTCCTCTGATCATCAAGTGACATCCAATGACATAGTTGTTTCTAAGTCTAGATTACTCAGTTGCATGGAGGATACCCTATGACAGTTTGAGAGACAGATGGACATGCTTAAAGATCAGACTGCCAAGAAGCTTTAGGACTGGCATAGATTGGCTGGAGATCTACAAAGACTCCATCGAGAGAATCTTCAGTGCATCGCAGTTCTGGAGGATGACAAAGTGAAGTTGATTCATGCTTTGAGAAACTGGGATGCTCTCGTTGCTGCTTTCCCCAAGGGAGGTGTTGAGCTGGTGGGTTCTTCTGGCAAGAGGTCAGCTTCTAATGCTTCCCCATCGGGTTCTACTCCGATGAAAAGGAAGGTGGGAAGACCTCAAAAGAATCAGAATGTATAGCTCCCCTCTCCTGGTGTTTGATAGTTTTTGGCTTTATGAATTCTACCTTTAGATCGGTTGTACTTAAGCGAGTTCTGGTCCTTGCCTTTGACTTTTAAGCTAGTTTGTGTTGATACTCTATGACTGCTATGGTTGTGTTTGTTGTCCCATTTTTCTAGTAATGGCATGTTGGTTATGTTGATCAATGCTTGGTTAACTAGGTTACTTAGCTCACAGCTCATTTTCTCTTATACGCTTCGCACTTTTCATTTGAACTTGGTTTGTTGATATTCGCGAGCCATTCAACCGGTGTCACTGTCCTCTAGCAATATATTGATACTACCTTTGAATGACATATTGACTTATACGAATCGGCCTTGACTGATCCAATATGGATTGGTCATGCCCGATCCACTTTGGATTAGTCTTGACTGATCCAAGTGAATTAGTCATGGCTAATCTAATCTGGATCGGCAATGATTGATTCCATCTGGATTGGTCTGACCTATTTAACTTGGATCAGCCGTGACTGGTTCTAATATATTCCTAGGCTAATTTTGATAGGTTTCTTCAATCCTGCCTGGCAGTTTTGAGATTTTACAAATAACCACTTTTATGCTTACTGCAGTAATATGGTTAAGAATTCTGCCCCTGCCTTTTCAAAGTTCCACTTTTGTTGGTCAAATTTAGTTTTTTGCCAACGTTGAACCTCTAATTTTAAAATCATGGCCATGAATTATCACTAATTAGTCTTGCTCAACCGATTTTTTCGCTGTGTAACACCCTACCTCCGCCAGGGTCACTCTTGCAAGTACACTAGCTTTGGAGGGGTGTTGGACAAGGTAAACATGCATGCAGATATCACAAGACAGAACATATAAGTAAAACAAAGTAGTAAAGCAGTGGATAAAACTAACATTTCAAAACCATAGTCAAGTTACATCAAAGTACTTGGTCATTATTTTCCCACAAAACAAAGTCTAGGACATAAACTGAAAACTAAAAAAACATAAAGTAACTATCCCCAAAGTAGAATAAAGCCATAGCATGCTCAAGTCCAAACCATACATGAGCTATCCAGAGAAGCAACTAAAGATCCAGCTAGGTACCAGTGTTCCCAACCTGCAAACCTGAGGGGGGGGGGAACGGAAGAAAAGAGGCGAAAGAAAACGGGTCAGTCAAAAAGACTGGCAAGTCCTATCTACTATTTGTATAAAAACTAATAAATTTAACTGGACATATAAAGCAGAGATGAAACATGGGGTGATAGCTGGCATGGTGAAGAGACAGATCAAGTGTGGCATCGCATATACAAGGTTAAGTTGCACCAAGTGTGTACTAGTAATCTATGTCAAGTATCAACAGAAAAGATCCCTTGGCCCAATCTTGGCCCAACATCCCGAGATGACCTAGATCAAGGTCCAACAACACGGTCTATTCGATCGGCTCCCTAAAAGCCTAACTCGTCAAGTGTCGGTGTCATACGGCCCAATCACGAAGTGTAGTCAAACTGTGCTAGGTCCACCCTAGGGTGTATCAATCCCTAGGGTGCCAACCACGGACACAAATCAAGCACGCACAGTCTAAACCTACTCGCTTACATGTCAGACCAGTAATCGTGCCCCACCCTAGCCTAGTCCCTAGGGTATCATGATACAATCAAGAGGGTTACTGGTGAAAAGGACCACGTAACTAGGGTTTCTAACGGGTTAAATGTGTTTAACCCTACCCCCATCAAGTTGGTTAAGTGTACCCAAGGTTCATGACTTAACCCTATCAACCCATCGTGTTTAATCGGTTAAGTATTCAAATGGTCCATGACTTAACCCTATCATGTGGCATTAATTAATTTAATGCACCCAACCTCTCACATTTGGCCTTGTTGTGGTTACAAGTTAAGCCGGGCGGGTCCGGGTAGCTTTACACCACAACTTGGTCTAACCTCGGGTTTCAAGTGCGACATGACCAACTACTCACATTGGGTCCTATTGCTTGTAGCCACTAGTTAAGCCGGTCGGTTCCGGGTAGATTTATGCTACAAACTCAACCCAACCTCGAGTTGGCCATTCTCATGTTTTCTAGAAGTCATGTCCAAGTTCATGTTTCAAGCATAATCACATGTCATATTTCATGTCATCTTTTCAAGTCATGTTTTTATGTCATTTTAGTTTACCCATAACTTAACCCCATCACATGTAAGTTCACATAAATGCAAATAGATCTCAAAAGGGGAAACTTAGAAGCATGACATAATTAATAAGGTTTTGGGCCGCAAGTTAAACATGGTGGCATATGAGGAAAATGTGTTCATAAACTTGCATATTACATCATAGGCCTCAAAACATGCATGATATCAACTTTAGCAAAATAGATGAAACATGGTCATAAATGACATAGGATGATAGCAAGTGATTCGCATATAACATCATATGCAAGATAGCATAAGGTAGATCATAAACTTGCATATTAGATTATAAGCCTCAAAATAT
Organism: Allium sativum; assembly: GCA_030737875.1. Lineage (NCBI taxonomy): Eukaryota > Viridiplantae > Streptophyta > Magnoliopsida > Asparagales > Amaryllidaceae > Allium > Allium sativum. Next base: position 388,039,099 of record CM060912.1, on the reverse strand, counting down.
GCATGATATCAAACTTTAGCAAGTAGGTGAAACATGATCATAAATGACATAGGATGGTGGCTAGTGATTCGCATATAACATCATATGCAAGATAACACATATGAGAGTTTCTATGTTGCTTTATGCAACATTTCCAATCAAAGCTCATAGCTTTCTATGCATAAGGTAAAGGTGATAGCTTTACAAACATGCATAGAATAAATTTATGCATAACATGATAGGATCAAAGCACATATCATACTTATGTTGGATCTCGCTATATGGCGTTTTGATTATGACAACTATACATGTACATATATATTATCAACTAAACTTTGTCTTGCAGGAAGATACTCAACAACAGATTCAAGAGCTACAATTGAAGATTAAATATGTTGTAAGAGTCTGTTAGTCTTAGATATTAATGTTAAAGTCTTCCTTGATGATCACACACACACATTTTATATGTATATAGCTTCTCTTATATAAATTAAGCAAGGAATAGTCTGATAACAGAAAACAGACGTCTGGTCTGAAATTTTTAGACGTCTGTTTGCTGAAACAGAATGTTTTTAAATACAATATTCAGACGTCTGGTTGATATATTTCAGACGTCTGAAATGCCCCCGAAATACACTATTTCCTTTCTGATTTGATTTTTAAAATAAACAGACATCTGAATTTTATTTTCAGACATCCGAATTCCGAAGAGTTGCATCGTTTATGAAGAGATACAACTATTTAATCCATATCTCTTCATCAAAACTCTTCACGATCAGTTGTATCTTTTTATATATTATAAATAGAGAATTGCTTAGATGATCTAACAACTGAATTTTATTCTAATTCTCTCTATCTTATTCAAAGCTCTCTAAGTTCTAAAAAGCTATCTACTTTTATACTTGAGACTTTTAAACTTCCATATTCCTTCACGCACTTCACGATTATCATCAAGGAAAGGCTATAGGAAGGGTGTACTTAATATTCGACAATCCGTGTTATCAAGAACACAAAAGAGTCAACAATTATTCTGTATTAGTGAAGACCTCTTCAGTGGTTGAGGCAAGAAATCCCGTTCAGTGGTTCGGGTAATTGTGAACCTATTCCTCCGGGTGAAGTGAGGGTTTTAGTGTTAGTGAAATTCCAGAAGTGAGTCTGGGACTGGACGTAGGACAGTGGTCCGAACCAGTATAAATCGATTGTGTGATTTACTGCTTACTATTCTATTATATACTCTACATCATATTCTCCATACTACACGATCCTATACCGCTGCATAGCCTCTCTCAATTGGTATCAGAGCTTGGTATTCTAGAGATCGTAACAACATCCTAGAATAAATGGCAATAAAGAAATCTAGTAAAGGCATTAGAAAGTGGAAGAACAACAAAGCAGAAGCGATGGAGCAAGAGAGAAAATGTTTAACGGCTAAAGTGAGATCACAATCGGTATGTGAGGATTCATTATATAAAGATCTTTTATTAGACCACGAAAAATTATTAAAAGATTTTAAAAGTTTGGGTAAACTTAATGCAATTATTTTAGCCAAGTCTAAAGATTATGAGCAAGAAAATTCCAAATTAAAAGAAGAAAACAATTTTTTAGTCAAACAAGCCAAATGTTTTGAAAATACCTTAGAAGAGCTTGTTTTTCAAAACGATTTCCTTCAAAAAGAAAATGAGCGACTAGAAGATAAAAACAATGTTCTTTTAAAGGAAATCGATCTCTTGAAAAATAGAAATGAATCATTAGAAGATTCTTTAAATAATTATAATTCTTTAGTTTCGTCTCTTGAAAAAGAGAATGGTGCTTTAACTGAAAAGAATTTAAAATTATCTAAAGAATATGAGTTTTCAAAGGTTAATAATAATATTTTGCAAAATGAAACGTCTGATTTGAAAGAAAATTTTGAAAAATTACACTCTTCTTTAGTTAATTCAGAATCTCAAATTTGTCGTCTCGAAAATGAGAATAGTACTTTAAAAAGGGAGAATTCTGAATTAAAAAAGAAAACTAGTTTAAAAGACTGCAAGACTTCTTTTGAAAATTTCAATCGCGATTTTGGAATCAAATTTGAAAAATGTACAAATAAGTTCGCAAAATTTAATAAAGGTCAAAATGATTTAAATGATATTTTATCTTGCTCTAGACCTTTACACGATAAAAGCGGCTTAGGGTATATTAAAACTAATCATAGAACTAGTACTAGATATGCTTTCATGTATTACAAAAATTTAACTGCTAGTACTAAAGCACGTGTAACTCGAAGATCAAATTTCTATAGAAATTCAAATGCTTCTATGACTAGAAACATTTATAATAGAAGTACAAAAGGAAATATTAATAGAAATTATCTAAGTATTTGGGTTCCCGTAAATTGGAAAAACAGAGAAATATATATAGATGATTATTTTAATTCAGTAGTTAATAATGAAAATTTTATTTTTAAAGGTTCCATTACACCCTCTTGGGTATGGTTACCTTCTCTCTAACCCCTGGACCCTAACAGAGAAAGTGGGTACCCAAGTATATATATAATATTTGTTGCAGGTACACCACAACAAAAAGGAGGGTATTTCAGTATCTCTAATATCTTTGAAAACTGAGCTCAAAGCTAAATCAGGGAATTTGGGAAAATAATAGTCACATACTTAGGGGGAGGAATATTCATATATCACACATTCAGGGGAAGAAAATAAAGAGAAGACGACGATATTTATTACATTCCCTCATTCTTTTTGATAATGACAAAGGGGGAGAAATTCATGTGTATATTGATAGAGGGAGATATTATACTAAGAGGAAGATGTTATAGAAAGAATACATTTTTAAATTGTATAGTTGTCATCATCAAAAAGGGGGAGAATGTTAGAAACTCTATTGTTGGATTTTGATGACAACAACTATACAATTATACCAAAGAACCTTCAAGCTAACCTGCAGGTACATGGGTATCAAAAAGAGAAATATATGATAATATATGCATATTGACATATTGACAGGGGAGTTACATATACAGTTGTCATTATCAAAAAGGGGGAGAATGTTGGATCTCGCTATATGGAGTTTTGATTATGACAACTATACATGTACATATATATTATCAACTAAACTTTGTCTTGCAGGAAGATACTCAACAACAGATTCAAGAGCTACAATTGAAGATTAAATATGTTGTAAGAGTCTGTTAGTCTTAGATATTAATGTTAAAGTCTTCCTTGATGATCACACACACACATTTTATATGTATATAGCTTCTCTTATATAAATTAAGCAAGGAATAGTCTGATAACAGAAAACAGACGTCTGGTCTGAAATTTTTAGACGTCTGTTTGCTGAAACAGAATGTTTTTAAATACAATATTCAGACGTCTGGTTGATATATTTCAGACGTCTGAAATGCCCCCGAAATACACTATTTCCTTTCTGATTTGATTTTTAAAATAAACAGACATCTGAATTTTATTTTCAGACATCTGAATTCCGAAGAGTTGCATCGTTTATGAAGAGATACAACTATTTAATCCATATCTCTTCATCAAAACACTTCACGATCAGTTGTATCTTTTTATATATTATAAATAGAGAATTGCTTAGATGATCTAACAACTGAATTTTATTCTAATTCTCTCTATCTTATTCAAAGCTCTCTAAGTTCTAAAAAGCTATCTACTTTTATACTTGAGACTTTTAAACTTCCATATTCCTTCACGCACTTCACGATTATCATCAAGGAAAGGCTATAGGAAGGGTGTACTTAATATTCGACAATCCGTGTTATCAAGAACACAAAAGAGTCAACAATTATTCTGTATTAGTGAAGACCTCTTCAGTGGTTGAGGCAAGAAATCCCGTTCAGTGGTTCGAGTAATTGTGAACCTATTCCTCCGGGTGAAGTGAGGGTTTTAGTGTTAGTGAAATTCCAGAAGTGAGTCTGGGACTGGACGTAGGACAGTGGTCCGAACCAGTATAAATCGATTGTGTGATTTACTGCTTACTATTCTATTATATACTCTACATCATATTCTCCATACTACACGATCCTATACCGCTGCATAGCCTCTTTCAACTTAGGCCCAAACTCAAACTTGCAACATGTCATATTTAACTTCATAGTTAGAATCTAAGAGTAGTATAAGGCTTACAATGCTATGAAGACTTATAAAATATAAATAAGATTGAGACGAAGCCACTAGCAAATCTAAAGACCCCCAAATAGCAAGCTTCAATGAAAACCCTTCAGAAATTAGAAGAAGATCCTTGCTTTGATGAAGAAAGATTGAACTTTGGCCTTAGAAACTCTCAAACAAGCTTAGGAACTCTCATATGAATGAAGATGGAGGCTATGACAAGAGGGTGGAGGCCATGATTAAACATTTTGGCATAGTTTAGTTGTAGGATTGATTTATGATGATTTAGGCTAGGTATTAGGGTCCTTTTATAGAAGATTAGGTTAGTTTAGACCCTAGGATTAACCCTAATTCAGATCTGGGCCATCAATTCACGTCACTAGCCTCCAAACATGTCTTGAGAAACAAGTCAGGTGCACCCAGGCCAGACTGGCCGACCACCCAAATCGATAGGGGTGTCGACTGGGCAGTCGACACAGCCTGGGGTGTGTCGACTCCCAAGTCGACTCCCCTGTCGACTCGGGGAGTGGCGGGATCTTTTCCCGCCTACCTGCCCAGCTGAATTTAAAACCTGTTTTTAAATTTAAATTTTCTGAAAACTTCCACGGGCCTTAACTGGGTCATCCGACTCCGATTTTCAAAAACTCGGACTCTATTTCGCGTATTTTTCCGAGACGAACGCAATGGCACAGCCCATTTCCCTTGATTCAGATTTTATCATTGAATTCTGCCTTGATTTATGTTATAACTTGTTATTCAAAGTATGGGTTGTTACACGCTGCCCCTTCCCGATTTTGGCTGAAGCAACTCCTAAGACTTCTCTCCCGTGAACAATCATCATTGTGTTTGTCACGGTACTGAAGTTCTCAAGTTTGCCATAGCCATTTCGTGGTTTAGCTTAGGTTGAACTTTTAGTCTCAGGTTGTGACAAATATGTGGTATGTTTAAGAGACAAATATTATTGAATTTCTTTAATGTGGTAGTATTGCCCCATATACCAAGATTTTCGGTAGACTTTAGAGAGTTCAGAAACCATACTCTATGATTGATTTCCTTCGGAACCTTTGGGTCATGTGTTCCTGCTATTACTGACTTTTAGCGTAATCATGACTAAAGGTTCCCGGCTTAGCTGTTCCAGCTCATACCTTTTGAATGAGGATGAGGTCTTTATTTTTTGCACCCCTATTTGAGAGGCTTTATGTTTTCATTTCCCTGAAGAAATATTTATAAACCCGTTTTCATTGTGGCTGAATGACTCAGCCACTTGTAGAATTTGTAGGGTGCCTCCGGGAAGGTCTTTGGGTCCGTCACGAATCGAATTTGGAAGACCCGGCTTATGATCGGATGCCCCAGTAGGGGTCTTATAAAGTCCGTCAGTAACTGGATTTGGAAAATCCAGAATTAATATTTGGGTTTGAAGGACCCAACACCTGATCGGATGCCCCCGAAGAGGTCTTATAAGCCCAGTGTTTATATCACTACCCAGCCATGTATTAATGGCATTGACGATGAACCGAGTGCCCAACGGGGAGGTCTTTGGTTTATCAAATCAATATTTATTGCGGTTGGACCATGTATAAATGGTTCGGACAACTAATTGAGTGCCCCTCAGGGAGGTCTTTGGTTTTGAAACCCAATGTTCATTGCAATCCGGCCACGTATTAATGGTGTTGGCGATTGATTGGGTGCCCCTCGGGGAGGTCTTTGGTTTATCATTGTGCTGTTTTTTGGGTCAAACACTAGCTCATTTATCAGTTTTTATTACGACTTGTTAGAGCTAGGGCCTTCAACCTTACAATTAAAAAGGTGCCCCTTCATCGAAACTCATAGCTTTATTTGTGATTTAAGCTTCCTGTCATTTAACGGACCAGTCCTTGGTGTCTCGTATTTGCACCTCTATGTCTTCATCATTGAGCTAATTGCAAATTGTGTTTTTGAGCATTAAATGGTGGGTATCGGAGCTATTTTACCTAGGTTGTGCCATAACTGCCTCAAGGACTGGTTATGTCATAATGATATCAGCATATCTTTTGGAGGTTCTGCAATTAAAATCGAACTTTAGTGAGTAACTTGCAAATGCATTATTTAGGCAAGCAATTCAATTCCTTTCATTTATATTTACAAAACTTGTAATAACGTTGCATGATATGTACAATGCATGTTATTTACAAACAATACAAACGGAGCATTAAAAGAAGTAGCATCGGAGATGTATAGCATTCCATGCTCTTGGGAGTTGGACTCCGTTCGTTGTCCTCAGTTCAAATGTACCATCCAAGAATTTTTGGCTTATCACATATGGCCCCTCCCAATTGGGTCCTAGTACTCCGGTTCCTATCATGATTTTCTTAAGAACGAGATCCCCAACTTGGAAGGTCCTTCCCTAACTCGAGCATTAAAATGACGAGCTATTCTTCTCTGATGTGCCATAATTTTGAGTTCTGATTCTTTTCTTCTTTCCTCGAGTAAGTCAAGTGCTTCGAGTTGAAGTCTTTCATTCTCCACTTGGTTAAAGTAGATCCTTCTGTGAGTCGGAACTTCTAGCTCAACCGGTATCATTGCTTCGGATCCAAATGCGAGGGAAAACGGAGTGTGGCCTGTTGCAGTTTTATGGGTAGTTCGATATGCCCATAGTGCAAGCGGAAGCTCATCAACCCAACCACCCTTGGATTTCTCAAGTCATTTTTTGATGGTTGACTTCAAGATCTTGTTGATTGCTTCAACTTGCCCGTTAGCTTACGATAGGCAATGGCTGGAAAACTTTTCCTGATCTTGTATTTGGCACAAAAGTCTAGGAACTCAGCGCTTTCAAACTGAGTCCCATTATCAGTTATTATTTTCTGTAGTATGCCAAACCTACAGACGATGCTTTTCAAAACAAAGTTGATCACCTTCTTCGCAACAATAGTGGCCAGTGGCTCAGCTTCAGCCCATTTAGTAAAATAGTCAACTGCCACTATTGCGTACTTCATATTCGATTTTGTAGTGGGTAATGCCCCTATCAAATCTATGCCCCAGACGGCAAATGGCCATGGACTGACCATCTGGGTCAATTTGGTTGGTGGTGCTTTCGGAATTTTTGTGAATCTCTGACACTTATCACATCTTTTGGTATAAGTCATTGCATCCAAGTTCACATTGGGCCAAAAATAGCCGTATCGCAGAACTTTCTTGGCAAATGTCTGACCACCAATATGACCTCCGCAGTCTCCCTCATGCAGTTCTGCCAAGATCGCTTTCGTCTCTTCCTTGGACACACATCGTAGCAACAGCATAGAGAATCCCCGTCTATATAACCTCCCGTCCTGAACAAGAAATAACAGAGCCTTACGCAGTATTTTCCTCCACTTTTTTGGTTCCTTAGGAAGAATTCCGTTGAGGACATATTCCTTAATCGGTGTCATCCAGGACATAGGTTCTTCAACTTTTTCCATGATCCAGTCAACATCTACCTCTTCAATGGAAGGGGTTGTTAGGACTTCAATAGGTATTAGCCCTAGCAAGTGTGCATCGGAAGAACTAGCATATTTAGCGAGAGTGTAACACCCCACCTCCGTTAAGGACACTCACAAAGGGAATGCCTTAACTTTGGTGGAGCATTTTAGTAAACAAAACAGAAAATTTCAAGATAGATAAACAATACTTGAGAATTATAACTTTATTACAACGGAAAACAGAAATCAGTTTGGTTACATCTTTACCAAAAACTCAAGTACATAAATATCAGTCTTGTTCAGAAAATCATCATAGTACAAAACTTTAAAATCATAATCCCCACAGAAGCTGCCATAAGGAGTCAAGCCATACTTTAAGCACTCTAAGTACTTAAAGAGAAGAAATCCGGATCAAGCTAAAGTGTTCCCTCCTTGGAAAACCTGGGGGGGAAACGGAAGAAAAAGGGGCGAAAAAAAAAGCAAGGTCAGACATAAAGTCTGGCAAGTCCAGTGACTTTCAGCATATGAGAAAATAATAATAATTATGACATGAAAATAAGATGGATAAGAGATAACAGTGACAGGAGCAACAGATGTACTTAGGTTAAATAGAAGAAACAGAATAATATTACTTTTCATTTCTCTGCACTAATACTTGTATAACAGGATTAGGTGTCACCCCAATGTCTAAACTGAAACAGAAACGGGAACAGAATAATTTCCACAGAAGAGAATGCTAGTAATGGGCCTTTACCGCCCCAACAGAAGCAGACAGAAACAGAATGTTAATAATGGGCCTTTACCACCCGAACAGAAGGTACAGAAACAGAAACAGATTAATCCCTACGGAAACAGAATGTAGAATTAGGTGTACACTAGTAAATGGGCCTTTACCACCCGAACAGACGGTACCACGCAGAAACAGACAGGTGTTACCACCCAACAGAAACAGACGGTACCAACAGAAACAGACAGAACTAAGTGTACCCTAAAACCCTACCCCAAGCGATCGGCTCCCTAATACATAAATACCCTGTGTCGGCCCCACAGTAGGGTGTATCACTCCCTAAAGTGACAACCAATTGGCACATACCTATTTACAGATGTCCCGGCGTCTTACATCCTCAGAGGAAGACCGGGATCCATGCACGCACATGACCCAGTTGGAACACTCCATCAACACCCCTCGCCATTATCAGAATGAACCGCTTATAATTAGTTCAGTAAGCGTGCCCGGACCCTACCTACTGTTGGGTCATAGTTTTGATACCAAAAAGGGTTACTGACTAATATGGGTCCCAAACAACAGATGACACAAGTAATTTCCCTCCTAACCTTGTGTCCCCAGACTAACAGATTTCAGATTAACTTGTTTACAAGTTCAGACATACATAGTTCAGATCAACTTGTTTACAGATCAGACAAGTTTTCAGACTAACGGATCAGATATACGGATTTAACAGATTTACCGATTTGTCTAACTTTGTAATTGGGCCTACAGATTCATGAAACGGGTTTGTCAAATTCATTAGTCCAATTGGTTTAACCCTATCCACCCAACACGTTTTAGACATCATATTTATCTTTGATTTGTATCAATTAAAAATTAACGCGCAGACCTCTCACATTAGACTGACAGTTTGCGGCCACTGGTTAGGCCGGTTGGTTCCGGGCAGGTTTCTGCCGCAAACTAAGTCTAAACTTGGGTTTCAAGCACGTTATGACTAACTTCTCACGTTAGAACCTATTGTTTGCGGCCACTGGATGTGCCGGGCGGTTCCGGGCAGGATTACGCCGCAAACTCATTCTAACCTCGAGTTAGCCATGTTTCATGTTTAGCCAATGCATTCATTCACAGACTATGCTAATATCAGACTAATCATGCTAATTTAACAAATTAACTTCTGTACAAGTTACAACAGATTATTCGAGGTTCTATTAACAAGTTTTGCTCAATTTTAAATCGAGCCTACAGATTTACATACTTCAAATTTCAGCATTTCAGTTCCAATAGATTACGCCATTCAACAGATTAAACAGAAAACAGATCTTGTAGATTAGGCGATTTAGCAGATCTAGCAGATAAGGCAATTTAACATAATTAGCAGATTAGGCAATTCAGTCTAATTAGCAGCTTAGGCAATATAACAGAACTAGCAGATTAGGGAATATAACAGATTTAATCATTCCTTAAAGTTTCATTGACATATCTTGCCTAATTATAAATTTGGCCTAAGTTTGCATGCCTAAATAATTGTCATGATTCACAATATGATCATATACCCTCCCCCCCCCCCCCCCCGTTTGCATTGAATTTACATGGCACAGATTATGGTCAAAGTTTACCATATAACTCATATCCCAATTTTAGTTAAACTTGCCTAGCAAAAAAGATTCACACATTTAACAGTTATCAAATCTTAATATAGATCTTCACACCTAAGTCATATTCTCTTTTTATCTCAAGTCATGAATCGTTATATAAAAATATACCCAACAATGTAGAACTTTAAATTATAATAGATCTTAATTAAAAATATGCGTTATGTCCAAAGTCACATGTTAACATACAATGGTTCCTCTTCTTCCAATTCACAGAATATGCATAGATCTAAATCTAGTTTGCAACATCAGTCACATATTAGCCATGTCCAATTATGCCATCATTCATTATTTGTCCCAAAGTTTTGCGTTTGTGCGTTAATCTCTTATGAGATGTGGCACAGCTCGTGGTAGCCTAGCTATAGAACAGAAAGAAGAAAGAGATATAGAATAATATATATCAGAACAGAACGTACACAACCTCAAATTCAAATTTATAATCATGTCACAATTATAATTAAAGTTTGTATCGGAAAATAACTGTACTTTCCTTTCGTGGTTTTAAGAAAGGGTAATAAACTGTTGTTGATGCAGAAATGCTGAATTACTCCTCTTTAATTGTTGTTGTAGCTCTAAACTTTGATTTAGCTTTTAATTCTATTCAGGTTGGAAGAAGATGCATCAGTTCAAGTTTTGATTCCAGCAGAGTAACGACGCCATTATTTTATTTAATAAGAACGGAGGCAGAATGAAATTATGCAGCATAAGGTTAGAGAAGAATGGTGTAAAGAGAATGGGGCTAGGAGGCTGTTTATATAGGGTTTCAAACTAATTAGAGCCGTTGATGAAGCAAGAGTTAATCAATGCCATCCATCTCAAGAGAAGCCAATCAGAAAGTGACAAGTTAGCCCTAGTGACACAGCAGAGCTCAGAAATTCGACCAGAACCCAACCAGGCCAGCCAAGGTCAAACCAGAAAGCTGTGCAGGTTTTCTCTCGGCCTGGGCGCACTTGGGAAGTGCACCAATGTAAATTTGTACTGGCGCACTTCCCAAGTGCGCCAGTGCAATCCTTCTTTTTTTTTTCCTATTTAGCCACCAAACTTCGTTCGTCCATATCTTCTTCATATGGTATCCGTTTTACGCAAACTCGGACTCTATTTCAAGCAGAATTCCGAGACGAACGCAATGGCGTAAGCTGTTTCCCTTGATTCTTATTTTTGTAATTAATTATTCTCTGATTTGTTACTTATACGTTCATAGAAAATACGGGGTGTTACATTCTCCCCTCCTTAAAGGATTTCGTCCCCGAGATCTTCAAGTTAAGAAGAATGTGTCCTACCATCAAGTCATCCATCTACTCAACCATCATCCACAAGCATCCATTGTCCTAAGAAAACTTCTAATGTTGTATGAACATATGCAAAAGTGTGTGTACATGTTCCTTATCTAATGCAAAGATCAGGTGGTCCACTGATTCAGTTGACCTCCTTAATGCGAACTATGTCAGTGTCATGAGTCCAACATGTATGCAATTTTTCTATTTGATACATATGATTCTTTTATGAGTGACAACCATTCATTCATATGCAACATCCATGTGATGAGTCAATCATTTTGCATCCACAAAAATTGAAAATGCTCACACATCCATATGCAGTATGAGAGTGTTTTTGAGCCGATCTAGTGCCTAGTGTGTGTATATGCATCCACGAGCAATGTAACACCCCGAATTTCAGTTAACACTGATATTCACTAATTACAGAATTAATAATCTCAGATGTGAGAATTAGGGGAAACGGGTTACGACATTGCGTTTGTCTCGGAAAAATATGCGAAATAGAGTCCGAGTTTTCGAGAATCGAAGTCCATATGGCCCAGTTATGGCCTAATGAAGTTTTCAGAAAATTCAAAGTTCAAAATAGATTTGAATTTCAAGTTCAAATTTCGAATTTCGGGCCTGGAAGGCTAGGTGGGAAATTTCCCGCCAGCCAACAAAGTCGACAGGCCTGTCGACTTGGCAGTCGACTTGGTAGGACCCAAGTCGACAGCCCTGTCGACTTGGCTATCGACACATGCCAGCCGAGCAGTTTTGCCTGGTGCACCATTTTAGGGTTTGGGCTGTGTTTTGGGGCTGGTTTCTGGAAGCTTCCGAAATCTGATGGCTCTAAATAGAATTAGGGTTAATCTAAGGGTTAGAAACACATCCTAATCCTATAAATAAGACCCTAAGCTAGCCCTAAATGATCATAATCCTATCCTCTAACTAAACTATGCAAAAAATTTCTATGATCATAGCCTCCACTCAAAACCCTAGCCTCCATCCTCTTTCTAAACTATTTCTATGAAGGCTTATGTTCATACAAGCATTTTTAAGTTGTATGAGTGATCATTAGCTTGCATTCATCATCAAGTTGCAAGCTTTATTTTCAAGGCTAGAGTTTTTGGGTGATTTTTGGCAAGGGTTTGCTTATTGGAGTTTAGTGGTGAGTTTCTATAGCCTTAATAATCAATTGTTAAATTGATTATGATAGGATATGATAAGATATGGCTATGTTTGTGGATCAATGTGTTTATGCAAGTTTAGTATAGTATATGTTGTGTGTTTTGCAAGTTTTATGCTATATGTTATGCAAGTTTAATGCTATGTTTTATGATGCTCATTATGCAAAACACTATGTTGAACATTGATTCATATGTAACAAGTTATGCAAGCTATATGTGAGATTATATGCAAGTTCATATGTAACATGTTATGCAAGTTATGTGTTTGGTTATATGCAAGTTATGTGCATGATTATATGCAAGTTCATATGTAACATGTTATGCAAGTTATGTGTTTGGTTATATGCAAGTTATGTGCATGATTATATGCAAGTTCATATGTAACATGTTATGCAAGTTATGTGTTTGGTTATATGCAAGTTATGTGCATGATTATATGCAAGTTCATATGTAACATGTTATGCAAGTTATGTGTTTGGTTATATGCAAGTTATGTGCATGATTATATGCAAGATCATATGTAACATGTTATGCAAGTTATGTGTTTGGTTATATGCAAGTTAACATGTGACATGCTATGCAAGTTCACACCTTTGTATGACATAAGAATCATATGCAAGTTACCCCCTTTGTGACATATGTGCTTCATGCAAGTTTGGGTTAAATGCTAGTTGGGTTTAATGTATGCTCATATATGCAAGTTGACACCTTTTAAACCCATGATAAAGTTATATGCTATGTTGGTTAAACCCATGGCATTTGTGATGAATCTTCCCTTTATTATGTCATGTTATGAGAACGAATTACGTGGGGAACGATGGGGTTAATATGCATGTTAATAAAATGGTGTGAAATGGGTATGCTTAAGCATAACATAAAGTGAATGGACATAATTGGGAATTTACCTATTAAGTTAGGTCTACCCATATTATGGAATTGGGAATTTACCTATTAAGTTAGGTCTACCCATATTATGGAATTGGGAATTTACCTATTGAGTTAGGTCTACCCATATTCTTGAAATTGGTAATTAATTAGGGATAATTAATAAAAATTATGGGGGTGATTAATTAGGTGTAATTAATCGACTAAGACACGAGGTTGGACCCTTTTTGTAGCATAAGACTGCCCGGAACCGACCGGCAAATCCAGAGGCTACAAATAATTGGCCCAATGTGAGAGGTCTTAGTCATAAACTAAATACGTGACAAGTGTAAAGACACGAGGTTAGACTCTGTTATGGTGTAAGGCTGCCCGGAACCAACCGGCATATCCAGCTGCCATAAAAAGACAGTCTAATGTGAGAGGTCTTTACAAAGGTTACGATCTTAATTAATTAGGAAACACTTAACCAAATTAGCATGTAGTGGGGCATGAGGGGTTAAGTGGGTGCCTTGGGTGGCATGTAGTAACTAGTGGGGGTGCCTTGGGTGGCATGAGGAAACTAGTGGGTTGCCTTGGGTGGCAATAGAAAATACGATTAGAATACTTAACCAAGGTGGAACATGTAATTAAACATGATTAAAGGGTTAAGTAAGTGCCTTGGGTGGCATGTGGGAATTAAGTAAGTGCCTTGGGTGGCATGTGGAAATCTAGTGGGTGCCTTGAATGGCAATTAAAATATGATTAATGACTTAACCAAAATTTATAACATGTAAGTGGACATGGTTAAAGGGTTAAGTGGGATTCACTAGAAATGACAAGCTTAGGTGGGTAGCTTGTGGGGGCCCATCTCAGCCAATATCCCAAACGTATCTTTGTGGGCTCGACCCAAGTCGAGGACGGGACACGCATATTGGGCTTGACTATAAGAGGCCAAAACGGGTTAGCGGTGGCAACGCAAGTCCAACGGGTTTCATATGCGTGTGTGGACCCGGGCTGGTAGGTAAGACGTTTTTGCATCGTGTAGGTATAAGCCGTGCACCGTTGACATTATCGGGTTGCCACTTTAGGGGATGATACACCCCACTGTGGGACCAGCACGGGTATCTACGTTAGGGAGCCGATCGCTTGGGGAGTAGTGGGTACACCTAGTGGAGATAGGGGCAGACGACACCTATGTAGTCAGCTAGGGGTACACGAAACTACTATTAAAAATTACTAAGTACACTTAGTGGGATCAACCTTAAGTAGGAATTACCCTTGGGTGGGTAGAACTGGTGTGGTGCAGTGTAGGAATTACCCTTGGGTGGGTAGATCTGGGGTGGTGCAGTGTAGGAATTACCCTTGGGTGGGTAGATCTGGGGTGGTGCAGTGTAGGAATTTCCCTTGGGTGGGTAGATCTGGGGTGGTGCAGTGTAGGAATTACCCTTGGGTGGGTAGTTCTGGGGTGGTGCAGTGTAGGAATTACCCTTGGGTGGGTAGATCTGGGGTGGTGCAGTGTAGTAATTATCCTTGGGTGGGTAAATGCGTCTTTTCGGTTATCTTAGTACATCCTGTGTTTAGTTGGCTACTTAGTGTAGTCATTATCCCCAGAGGTACCGTACCTTGTTTATATCATACCCTAATTACTTTAATGATTGTATTGTTAAGGTTATAGGACTCGCTCAGACTTATGTCTGACCCCGTTGTTTTTTTATCTTTTTCCCAACCCTCAGGTTTTCAGAGTGGGCCTAGCACTAGTAGGCTTGGATCAGACCGCTATATCTATCTTTTGGGGCTTGGACCGTAGAAGTAAAGCTCGGTTTATCTTTTCTATTATGGCTATTATTTATGTAGTGGGATTATGTACTTCTATTTTATCAGGATGGATATTATGTACTTGACTCTTGTTATGGTTTTGTGATGTAACCAAACATGTTTTACTTTCCGCTGCAATGAAATGATGTTTTAATTTTCAAGTATTACTTATATCTGTCTTGTTGTAATTTTTCTGTTCTATACTCACTAAAAATACTCCACCGAAACTAAGGCATTCCCTTAGTGAGTGACCTTAGCGGGTGTGGGGTGTTACACGTGGTATCAGAGCTTAAGGTTACCAGAACAGATAAATTTTTTAGAGAAACTATTTTCTAAGAATATTTTTGAAAGGAGTATTTTCAAAAACATGTCTTTTAAGAGAAAAGTTTTTGAAAGAAAAGCATAATCCCCAATAGCCATATCTATATCTTTCAAATTCTCCGTTTTGAATCTCTTCCTCTCTCGTTTTGAGTTTCCCCTCCGCGTATAGATGATCTTTCTAAGATAGATAAGAATGGAAAACCACTTCAAGGGACTTAGACGTTAGTCGGATTAGAAGTTGGTTCAAGAAGGAGGAGGACTGGTAGGTACCTATTGGATAGACGATGGGAGGAAGGCTCAAATAGTTGTTTGGTTAATGAAGGATGAAACCTCATTGGTGGGAGGTTACGAGTGGAGAATGGGAAGAAGAAGGCGAGTAGTTATCCTTTTGGGAGGAATAGGACACCTTATTAGGGTTGTCCAAAGGGGCAAGGGCAAGGTATGGAATCTTCTGGAGGGTAGTTGTATTCCCTCACGGCTAGTGTACCAGATGGGGATAAGACCGTCTAGGTTGGAATTTGGATTTCTTTATTATTCGGTTCGAACTTTATTTGATTCTGATGCATCGAGTTCGTTTATCTCATCGTTGTTAGTTGAGTCACTGCACTTAGACACCAGTTTAGTAGATGATCCCTTAGTTGTTTCAAACCCAATTGGGGGCTCCATGATGTGTTTGGGTTTGAAAGTTTCTATACTTAGCGTTGAGTTTAGATGTGATGCTTCTTGGGCTTCACGGGCTATGGGTTAGTTTTGGGCATGGACTGGTTATCCAGTAATGGTGCCGTTCTTGTTTGTGGAAGGAGAGTTGTTAGGCTTACGACCCGCTTGGGTAACACTCTCGAGATCTCTTGTAATCCCATGGAATCTGTTATGCTAAGTTATCTAGAATCGCTTGACACGTCGGTCGAGAGTTTGCGATCTGTTAGAGTGGTCCGGGAATACTCGGATGTGTTTGAGGAGGTGAAGGGCTTACCTCCGGAGCGGGAGATTGACTTCCGAATATATCTGGTAGACAATGCCAAACCAGTATCTTGGCCAGTGTGCCACATGGCCCCTCGTGAGAGGAGCGAACTCCATAAGCAAGTAGGCGATTTGCTTGAGAAGGGGTTCATAAGACGAAGTATATCGGAGTGGGGTGCTCCAGTAGTTTTTGCCACGAAGGCGGATGGGTCCCTCAGACTTTGTGTAGGCTAAAGAGAACTAAATAAACTCACAAAGAAGAATAGACACCCATTGCTGAGGATTGATGATCTCTTTGATCAGTTGGTTGGCGCCTCAGTGTTTTCGTAGTTGGGCTTAGCCACGGGGTTTCATCAGTTGAGAGTGGCTGAGGATAGTATAGAGAAGACTACCTTTAGGACTCCGGATGGTTTTTATGAGTGGCTGGTGATGCCATTTGGTTTGACGAACGCCCCCGCATACTTTGTTGATTTGATGAGAAGGGTGTTCAGGGAGTACCTAAATAAGTTTGTGATGGTCTTTGTAAATGACATCTTGGTCTATTCTAGGAGCGAAATGAGTTTTCGTGTGTGCTTAATAGGTTGAGCAAAGCCAAACGGTGGTTTTGGAGTGAGACTGACGAGGACATCCAAAGTTGGTCAAAGGCTTAATTGTTTAGCCATTTTTACTAGTATCATCTCACGTAGGTCGTCTGAACTCGAATAAGATATCCCTTGGGTGTTTGTCTAATATTGGTTTAGGCCTTTGGGGCTTGCACTTGGGGGATGTCAAGTTCGACTAGGATGGTCTGCGTGAGAGATGGACAGTTGTGATGATTTTGGATGGGGTAATATCCTGGTTTCCTCTAAAAGTGGAGAAGAGCATGCCCTACATCTTAGGGAAGTGTTGGAGACTCTTCAAGCGCATAGTCTTAGGACAGCAAAAGTGGATGGGATTCTTAGCATCCTATGAGTTTGAGATAGCGTATACCCATGGCAAGGGTAACGTGGTAGCGGACGCGTTAATTAGAAAAAGGTTGTCCTTGAGTTCATTGTTCGTTGAACGACGGAGCTTAGAGTTTATTTCTATGTTTGACTTTAGACCTTCCGCTGATTTTGTACCCGGTTTGCTAGCCTCCTTGGAGGTTAGGCCTACTCTTTTGGGGCGGATTGGCGGAGCACAGCGAGACGACCCACAGTTGGTTGAGTTAGTAGAGAAGCTCATGAGGAGGGGGAGTCGTCCAGCAATTTGAGTAGGTACACCCTAGATGGTAAGGGGTGGTTGCGTAGAGACGGTAGACTTTGTGTACCGCAAGACGAGGGTTTGAGGAAGGCTATACTTGATGATGCACATCGTTCGAAGATGACCATTCATCCCGGTAGGGACAAGATGTACCAAGACATGAAGCGAGTTTTCTTTTGGGTCGGTATGAAGAAAGACGCGGCCGAGTATGTCGCTAGATGCTTGGTGTGCCAACAAGTAAAAGCAGACCAAAAGAAACCCGGTGGGTTGCTTCACCCATTGGAAGTTCCACTATGGAAGTGGGATAGTGTCTCGATGGATTTTGTCGATGGATTACCGAGATCGAGGAAGGGTAATACGGGAATTTGGGTTGTGGTAGACAGACTTACTAAGAGCGCCCATTTTATACCCGTGAAGAGTAAGAGGACTGCTGCAGAGCTAGCTTCAGTTTACATTCGAGAGATTGTTAGATTACATGGTGTACCTTCCAGTATAGTGAGCGATCGAGATCCTATCTTCACTAGCGAGTTTTGGAAGAGTTTGCAAGAGGCGGTAGGGACTCAGTTGTGTTTGAGTACCGCATATCGTCCTCAGACGGACGGCCAGACCGATAGGGTGAATCGTATTTTAGAAGACCTTTTGAGGCTATGTATCTTGGATTTTGGAGGTACATGGGAAGAGCATTTTCCATTGGTGGAGTTCGCGTATAATAACAGCTTTCATTGTAGTATTGGCATGGCTCCTTTCGAAGCTCTTTATGGAAGGCCTTGTCGATCACCTACATGTTGGTAGGAATCTACGGATGAGATCTTGCTTGGGCCCGATATGGTTAGAAAGACTTCGGAAAAGATTGATTTGATTCGAAGAAGGATGAAAGCGGCACAAGACAGACAGAAATCTTATGCGGACAAGAGGAAAGCAGAGCTTAAGTTTGATGTTGGAGACATGGTTTTATCAAGGTATCTCCGTTACGGAATGTGGTTCGCTTTGGATCTGTTGGAAAGTTAGCACCAAGGGTTGTTGGGCCGTTTCCTATTAAGGAAAGGATTGGACGGATGGCATATAGAGTGGAGTTGCCCGACAGACTTAGTGGTGTACATGATGTATTCCATGTGTCACATTTGAGGAAGTACCTACATGAGACCGCTGAGGTGGTAGAGCCGAGCTTGCTTAGAGAAGTGGAGGTAGAGCGTGATGCAACTATTCAACGAGCTCCTACTCACATCCTTGGGTCAGAGACTAGGAAGTTGAGGAATCGAGAGGTTCAACTAGTCAAAGTGCAATGGGGAGAAGATGAGAGCAACGCTACTTTAGAGACGGAAGAGAAGATGCGTTCATTATACCCATTCCTTTTTAGGATATGCCTTTTAATTTCTCCTTTATCGTTTGACTAGTACTTATCTTATCTATAGTATGTCCTCTCGTTAGTACCTTTGGCCTTTAGATAGGGTAAACCTATGGTTGAAACATGTGTTTGAGACATGTTATGATTGATGGATGCATGTGGATGCAAGTGTTTGCTAGTGGTTGCTCGTGGATGCATACACACACACTTTAGACACTAGATCGGCTCAATCACTTCATATTGCATATTGCATATAATTGTGTGTAGGTAGCTAAATTGATGGATGTATAATGGTTGTGTTATCATATGGATGATGCATTTTGGTGAATGATTGTGCACTCATATAGATACAGTATGTGTCAATAGGGTTCTCTCGCATACATATTGGATGCATGGCACTATCATGGTTTGCATATGTTCATACATTAGATAGGAACATATACACACACTCTTTGCATATGCTCATACATCATTAGAAATTGTTTTAAGGACAATGGATGCCCGTGTTTGATGGATTGAGTAGATGGTTGTTTGGATGGTAGGATATGCATTTTCCTTAGCTTAGAGATTTCGGGGACGAAATCCTTTAAGGAGGGGAGAATGTAACACCCCGAATTTCAAGTAACACTGATATTCACTAATTACAGAATTAATAATCTCAGATGTGAGAATCAGGGGAAACGGGTTACGTCATTGCGTTTGTCTCGGAAAAATACGCGAAATAGAGTCTGAGTTTTCGAGAATCGGAGTCCGTATGGCCCAGTTATGGCCTAATGAAGTTTTCAGAAAATTCAAAGTTCAAAACAGATTTAAATTTCAAGTTCAAATTTCGAATTTCGGGCCTGGAAGGCTTGGTGGGAAATTTCCCGCCAGCCAACCAAGTCGACAGGCCTGTCGACTTGGCAGTCGACTTGGTAGGACCCAAGTCGACAGCCCTGTCGACTTGGCTGTCGACACATGCCAGCCGGGCAGTTTTGCCTGGTGCACCATTTTAGGGTTTGGGCTGTGTTTTGGGGTTGGTTTCTGGAAGCTTCCGAAATCTGATGGCTCTAAATAGAATTAGGGTTAATCTAAGGGTTAGAAACACATCCTAATCCTATAAATAAGACCCTAAGCTAGCCCTAAATGATCATAATCCTATCCTCTAACTAAACTATGCCAAAATTTTCTATGATCATGGCCTCCACTCAAAACCCTAGCCTCCATCCTCTTTCTAAACTATTTCTATGAAGGATTTCATGTTCATACAAGCATTTTTAAGTTGTATGAGTGATCATTAGCTTGCATTCATCATCAAGTTGCAAGCTTTATTTTCAAGGCTAGAGTTTTTGGGTGATTTTTGGCAAGGGTTTGCTTATTGGAGTTTAGTGGTGAGTTTCTATAGCCTTAATAATCAATTGTTAAATTGATTATGATAGGATATGATAAGATATGGCTATGTTTGTGGATCAATGTGTTTATGCAAGTTTAGTATAGTATATGTTGTGTGTTTTGCAAGTTTTATGCTATATGTTATGCAAGTTTAATGCTATGTTTTATAATGCTCATTATGCAAAACACTATGTTGAACATTGATTCATATGTAACATGTTATGCAAGCTATATGTGAGATTATATGCAAGTTCATATGTAACATGTTATGCAAGTTATGTGTTTGGTTATATGCAAGTTATGTGCATGATTATATGCAAGTTCATATGTAACATGTTATGCAAGTTATGTGTTTGGTTATATGCAAGTTATGTGCATGATTATATGCAAGTTCATATGTAACATGTTATGCAAGTTATGTGTTTGGTTATATGCAAGTTATGTGCATGATTATATGCAAGTTCATATGTAACATATTATGCAAGTTATGTGTTTGGTTATATGCAAGTTATGTGCATGATTATATGCAAGATCATATGTAACATGTTATGCAAGTTATGTGTTTGGTTATATGCAAGTTAACATGTGACATGCTATGCAAGTTCACACCTTTGTATGACATAAGAATCATATGCAAGTTACCCCCTTTGTGACATATGTGCTTCATGCAAGTTTGGGTTAAATGCTAGTTGGGTTTAATGTATGCTCATATATGCAAGTTGACACCTTTTAAACCCATGATAAAGTTATATGCTATGTTGGTTAAACCCATGGCATTTGTGATGAATCTTCCCTTTATTATGTCATGTTATGAGAACGAATTACGTGGGGAACGATGGGGTTAATATGCATGTTAATAAAATGGTGTGAAATGGGTATGCTTAAGCATAACATAAAGTGAATGGACATAATTGGGAATTTACCTATTAAGTTAGGTCTACCCATATTATGGAATTGGGAATTTACCTATTAAGTTAGGTCTACCCATATTATGGAATTGGGAATTTACCTATTGAGTTAGGTCTACCCATATTCTTGAAATTGGTAATTAATTAGGGATAATTAATACAAATTATGGGGGTGATTAATTAGGTGTAATTAATCGACTAAGACACGAGGTTGGACCCTTTTTGTAGCATAAGACTGCCCGGAACCGACCGGAAATCCAGCGGCTACAAATGATTGGCCCAATGTGAGAGGTCTTAGTCATAAACTAAATACGTGACAAGTGTAAAGACACGAGGTTAGACTCTGTTATGGTGTAAGGCTGCCCGGAACCAACCGGCATATCCAGCTGCCATAAAAAGACAGTCTAATGTGAGAGGTCTTTACAAAGGTTACGATCTTAATTAATTAGGAAACACTTAACCAAATTAGCATGTAGTGGGGCATGAGGGGTTAAGTGGGTGGCATGTAGTAACTAGTGGGGGTGCCTTGGGTGGCATGAGGAAACTAGTGGGTTGCCTTGGGTGGCAATAGAAAATACGATTAGAATACTTAACCAAGGTGGAACATGTAATTAAACATGATTAAAGGGTTAAGTAAGTGCCTTGGGTGGCATGTGGGAATTAAGTAAGTGCCTTGGGTGGCATGTGGAAATCTAGTGGGTGCCTTGAATGGCAATTAAAATATGATTAATGACTTAACCAAAATTTATAACATGTAAGTGGACATGGTTAAAGGGTTAAGTGGGATTCATTAGAAATGACAAGCTTAGGTGGGTAGCTTGTGGGGGCCCATCTCAGCCAATATCCCAAACGTATCTTTGTGGGCTCGACCCAAGTCGAGGACGGGACACGCATATTGGGCTTGACTATAAGAGGCCAAAACGGGTTAGCGGTGGCAACGCAAGTCCAACGGGTTTCATATGCGTGTGTGGACCCGGGCTGGTAGGTAAGACGTTGTTACATCGTGTAGGTATAAGCCGTGCACCATTGACATTATCGGGTTGCCACTTTAGGGGATGATACACCCCACTGTGGGACCAACACGGGTATCTACGTTAGGGAGCCGATCGCTTGGGGAGTAGTGGGTACACCTAGTGGAGATAGGGGGCAGACGGCACCTATGTAGTCAGCTAGGGGTACACGAAACTACTATTAAAAATTACTAAGTACACTTAGTGGGATCAACCTTAAGTAGGAATTACCCTTGGGTGGGTAGAATTGGTGTGGTGCAGTGTAGGAATTACCCTTGGGTGGGTAGATCTGGGGTGGTGCAGTGTAGGAATTACCCTTGGGCGGGTAGATCTGGGGTGGTGTAGTGTAGGAATTACCCTTGGGTGGGTAGATATGGGGTGGTGCAGTGTAGGAATTACCCTTGGGTGGGTAGATGCATCTTTTCGGTTATCTTAGTACATCCTGTGTTTAGTTGGCTACTTAGTGTAGTCATTATCCCCAGAGGTACCGTACCTTGTTTATATCATACCCTAATTACTTTAATGATTGTATTGTTAAGGTTATAGGACTCGCTCAGACTTATGTCTGACCCCGTTGTTTTTTTATCTTTTTCCCAACCCTCAGGTTTTCATAGTGGGCCTAGCACTAGTGGGCTTGGATCAGACCGCTATATCTATCTTTTGGGGCTTGGACCGTAGAAGTAAAGCTCGGTTTATCTTTTCTATAATGGCTATTATTTATGTAGTGGGATTATGTACTATTTTATCAGGATGGATATTATGTACTTGACTCTTGTTATGGTTTTGTGATGTAACCAAACATGTTTTACTTTCCGCTGCAATGAAATGATGTTTTAATTTTCAAGTATTACTTATATCTGTCTTGTTGTAATTTTTCTGTTCTATACTCACTAAAAATACTCCACCGAAACTAAGGCATTCCCTTAGTGAGTGACCTTAGCGGGTGTGGGGTGTTACAAGCAACCACTTGCATCCACTTGCAACCATTAAACATAACATGTCTCAAACACAAGTTTACATCCATAGGATTCCTATCTATAGGTTAAAGACTCGATCGATAGGATACAGTCGAGTGATGGGAGCGAGTGCAGATAAACAAAAACTTGGTTTCCATTAGACTTTGGTTGAGAGGCAAATTCCCATAAGTATCAACCCCGAAGGCCGAAATCAACATTAGATTGACACCCAGAGGATTACCCTCCTTAGACAATGTCAAAACTGGAAATCTCAGCCTTATCAAAAATATTCAGATATTTACAGATTACCGGTACATATCAGATTACTAAATGATTCTTAGGAAACTAAGCATGGTAAAAACCCAGAATGTATGCGTCATAGTCAACTTAACGCTCAACACAGATACCCAACTTATCACAATTGGATGAGTCATAACCCTTATGGGTCTGAGTCTACAGCGGAATCAGAAACAATACTGGTATTCAAGTGCAGAGTATCGATTACAGAATCGAAATGCCAGAATCAAAAAAGAGTTTTAACTCAAAAATCAGATAAAGAAATTAAACCTCCTAAAGAAAGTTTTCCTATTTCTATCCTATCCACTAGCCTCGAGAGTGTTCGCCTGCCATCCAGAAGTTGGTCCTGCCCTTTGCCCTTGCCCACGTTTCTTCGGGCAGTCCCAAGTGAAGTGTCCCATCTCACCACAGTTGAAGCAAGTGCCCTTTCTTTTTCTGCAATCCTTGTTTAGATGAGTCGAGCTTCCACAAGTAAAGCACTTTTTCTCCTTCTTATTTTCAGACTTTTCATCCTTCTTTTGTTTTTCCTTTTTAGGCCATGCTTTCTTGTTCTGTGGTTCTTCCTTGTTTGCCTCCTTCTTGCCCTTGTCTTCCTCGTGTAGTTGTGCCATGTTCACCAATCTCTCGTAAGTCACTCCCATGGGTACATGGGTCATGGCCAGGCTGTGCAGTGGCTCGTTCAATCCTTTAAAAAAGCAGAGAGCCTTTTTATGCTGGGTGTTGACTAAATCTAGCCTGAACCTAGCCAGTTATTTGAACTGGTTGACGTATTCTTTGACTGTCATACTTCCTTGCTTAAGAGATAAGAACTTTTCCAGTTGTAGACTTCGTTCATCTTGCGAGAGGAATTTCGTCTCAAACCTTGTTCTGAAATCCATCCATGTTTCAACCGGTCTCTCGGCGTTAGTGACTTCCCACTAATAGGAAGCTTCGTCCTTGAGCAACCATACCGCCAATTGTACCTTCTGCCTATCGTCCACCTCGAAGATAACGAACAGATCCTCAGTTTCTTTGAGCCAGTTCCTTGCTTCTACGAATGATTCAGTTCCCTTGAAATCCTTTCCACCCATGGCCCTAAAATCTTTACAGATTTTTGAAAAAGCAATTGCACGAGGAGGGGGCGGAGGAGGAGGAATCGCTGCAGCTTGAGGAGGAATATCTGCTGGGCCTACATCGTTGGCCCTAGCCTCTAGGTACCTCCTGAACCAACCAGGTATTGGCACGCCCTCTGGAAAGTTAAGATTCCCAGACATGCTGGAATGAAAGAAAAAGATTAAAATGGAGAACTGAAAAGATAGATATATGGCTTTTTTTTAGGGATTATGTTTTTCAAAATAAACTTTATTTTTTGAAAATACTTCCTTTTTAAAACCTTTTTGAAAATAGTTTTCAAAAACTTTACCCAATCTGGTAACCTTCGGCTCTGATATCAAGTGTAACACCCCACCTCCGTTAAGGACACTCACAAAGGGAATGCCTTAAATTTGGTGGAGCATTTTAGCAAACAGAACAGAAAATTTCAAGATAGATAAACAATACTTGAGAAATTATAACTTTATTACAGCGGAAAACAGAAATCAGTTTGGTTACATCTTTACCAAAAACTCAAGTACATAAATATCAGTCTTGTTCAGAAAATCATCAGAGTACAAAACTTTAAAATCATAATCCCCACAGAAGCTGCCATAAGGAGTCAAGCCATACTTTAAGGACTCAAAGTACTTCAAGCAGAAGAAATCCGGATCAAGCTAAAGTGTTCCCTCCTTGGAAAACCTGGGAGGGAAACGGAAGAAAAAGGGGTGAAAACAAGCAAGGTCAGACATAAAGTCTGGCAAGTCCAGTGACTTTCACCATATGAGCAGATAATAATAATTATGACATGAAAATTAGCTGGATAAGAGATAACAGTAACAGGACCAACAGATGTACTTAGGTTAAATAGAAGAAACAGAATAATATTACTTTTCATTTCTCTGCACTAACACTAGTATAACAGGATTAGGTGTCACCCCAATGTCTTAACTGAAACAGAAACGGGAACAGAATAATTTCCACAGAAGAGAATGCTAGTTATGGGCCTTTACCACCCCAACAGAAACAGAATGCTAATAATGGGCCTTTACCACCCGAAGAGAAGGTAAGAAACAGAAACAGATTAATCCCTACGGAAACAGAATGTAGAATTAGGTGTACACTAGTAAATGGGCCTTAATCACCCGAACTGACGGTACCACGCAGAAACAGACAGGTGTTACCACCCAACAGAAACAGATGGTACCAACATAAACATACAGAACTAAGTGTACCCTAAAACCCTACCCCAAGCGATCGGCTCCCTAATACATAAATACCCTGTGTCGGCCCCACAGTAGGGTGTATCACTCCCTAAAGTGACAACCAATTGGCACAGACCTATTTACAGATGTCACGGCGTCTTACATCCTCAGAGGCAGACCAGGATCCATGCACGCACATGACCCGGTTGGAACGCACCATCAACACCCCTCGCCATTATCAGAATGAATCGCTTATAATTAGTTCAGTAAGCGTGCCCAGACCCTGCCTACTGTTGGGTCATAGTTTTGATACCAGAAAGGGTTACTGACTAATATGAGTCCCAAACAACAGATGACACAAGTAATTTCCCTCCTAACCTTGTGTCCCCAGACTAACAGATTTCAGATTAACTTGTTTACAAGTTCAGACATAAAGAGTTCAGATCAACTTGTTTACAGATCAGACAAGTTTTCAGACTAACGGATCAGATATACGGATTTAACAGATTTACCGATTTGTCTAACTTTGTAATTGGGCCTACAGATTCGCGAAACGGGTTTGTTAAATTCATTAGTCCAATTGGTTTAACCCTATCCACCGAACACGTTTTAGACATCATATTTATTTTAGATTTGTATCAATTAAAAATTAACGCGCAGATCTCTCACATTAGACTGACAGTTTGCGGCCACTGGTTAGGCCGGTTGGTTCCGGGCAGGTTTCTGCCGCAAACTGATTCTAACCTCGGGTTTCAAGCACGTTATGACTAACTTCTCACATTAGAACCTATTGTTTACGGCCACTGGATGTGCCCGGCGGTTCCGGACAGGATTACGCCGCAAACTCATTCTAACCTCGAGTTAGCCATGTTTCATGTTTAGCCAATGCATTCATTCACAGACTATGCTAATATCAGACTAATCATGCTAATTTAACAAATTAACTTCTGTACAAGTTACAACAGATTATTCGAGGTTCTATTAACAAGTTTTGCTCAATTTTAAATCGAGCCTACAGATTTACATACTTCAAATTTCAGCATTTCAGTTCCAACAGATTACGCCATTCAACAGATTAAATAGATAACCGATCTTGCAGATTAGGCGATTTAGCAGATCTAGCAGATAAGGAAATTTAACATAATTAGCAGATTAGGCAATTCAATCTAATTAGAAATTTAGGCAATATAACAGAACTAGCAGATTAGGCAATATAACAAATTTAATCATTCCTTAAAGTTTCCTTGACATATCTTGCCTAATTATAAATTTGGCCTAAGTTTGCATGCCTAAATAATTGTCATGATTCACAATTTGATCATATACCTGTTGTTGTATACACAATTATATGATTTGTGTTTGATGATAACAACCAAATATATTTCTATTTTAAATGTGTTTGTTATTGTACTGTTATATCACATTACAGACAGGAATATAATATTTAAGTGAAATACTACTGTACAGAGGTTCAAATATTAACACAGTATTTTATTTAAATAGAATATTTTATTTCAGTATTCAAACAGTACAAACTTTTATAACTCCACCATTTATACATCTCTGTATTTCATATCAAATACAATTTCATATACAACACTCTATCTTTCAAGTACAGTTCCACTCACTCTTTCATTTACACTGACTCATATACATATACACTTTTTCGCACTGTTCTTGTCTCCAATCTTCTGTCTTCACTGCTTCTCTGTCAAACATGTCTTCAGTCAGTCCAGTCTTCGTACCTGTCATATACAGAAACACACACAGTACATGGAACAGAAATAATTTTCAAAATACATGTGAATATAAATTTTATTTTTGAAAAATTATTTGCCTCAGAATTTCGGTGTGTTTCTCATCATTTTTCTGACTCGATCTGATTTGATCAGCCTCGACATAATCACACTAGTTTGCTGATTTTTGATCAGCCTCAACATAGTGTGACTAGTC
This sequence comes from Allium sativum, assembly GCA_030737875.1. NCBI lineage: Eukaryota > Viridiplantae > Streptophyta > Magnoliopsida > Asparagales > Amaryllidaceae > Allium > Allium sativum. The sequence goes on along the minus strand of CM060912.1, from coordinate 388,011,434 downwards.
TGCTGATATACATATAAACACAAATGTCACAATCAACACAAGACAGGTCAAAGGAGAAATGGAAATCAAATATGCATATAAAATCAGCAAAGAGGCCACACAAAATCATGTAAGCTAAATGGTCAAGTACATAACAGCAATGAAAAAGCAAAGTACAGATTACATGGCTCAAAATTCAAACATGGTGCAACAAGCCTCAATATATCAGCCCACACAAGTTCAAGGATAGGTCCAGCAAGTGCAGCAGGTTCAAACTTGGTGCTACGGCATGACAAAATGATTGAGCACAAAGTGGCCAGAGCATGTGGTCAAGATGATGCACACACATGACACAGCAAAACAATGAAGCAACTTCATGTATGATGAAGACAGCATGAATAAGTCAAGTTTTCTCATCCAAGTGTTAAATGACAGTAAATTCAAGCATGCATAGTGGAGAAAGGACAAGCATTTTAGGATGTAAACAAATACAAGGATGGTCTCACGGTAATAAGCAAAATAGCATGATCAGGTACACAGTATATATGGCAACAGTCAAAAGTAATGTCAATACAGAAGCACCGCATTCATATGAAGGAACAAGTAGATGCATATATGCATGTTCAAGTTTAAGTGCAAGTATATATGACAAGCAGGTTCATAAATTGCAAGATACACAAAGAGGCCTAATTCAAGTCCTGATTCATCACATATGGCAAGAATACAACCGTGTCTGATTCAAGCAAGTATATATGCATAACACAGCATGGACAGAAATTGAGCTTCTAGATTTTCAAGAAAAACATTTATGGTGTTTCCAGAAAAACCAATTTTTAGCAGGAAGTTTTTTTTAAAGGTTTTTGATTCCAGGAATAATTGAGCAATCAATCTCAAGTATTATTGGGCAAGCATCATTTCTTTGTGATTCGACAAATTTTATTTGGCAAGTGTGAAATGTGGCAAGAATCAAGTCCAGAAAATCAGTGCTCAAAATGAAAAAGTATTTTCAGGTTTGTGAAGTATCATGTTTGGCAAGAAGTAACAAACTGTTTTATGCCTTTGATCATCCATTCACAGTAAGGTAAATCAAGGCCAAGAGGTATATCTGGAAAGAACTTTTCAATTATCTCAAAGACTGTTTTTGGAAAGAAATAATATTTAAAAATAGAAATCTTTCCTTAAATTTCACTATGAATACATTCTCTTTATTGAATTCGATTCACTGAAATTACTCAAGATTTTTCTGGCAAGTGTTTAATCGGTTTAAAGAGTTCAGGAAATTTTTAATCTCAAATTTGTTTCCTGAAATTAATCTGTTATCCGAGACAATGTTTCTATCATGCAATTCAAATAAAGAAACAAAAAGAAGCTTTCACACAAGTTTTTATTTTTCTACAATTTTGATGACGTGATTCTGGAAACAAGTCTTTCTGTCTTCAAAAGTTTCCAGGAATGCAAATTTCTTTCTTAAAGACTAGAAGATCAAACAGAAAGTTCATTGTCGGAATTCAAGGCCAGGATCATTTCAATCAAAGCCGAAGTATCTCAATTTAATCAAGGCAAACCAAAAGAGGAAAGGAACAAAAATCATTCACGCAAATAAATCAAAGCAGAAAAAGGGACAACGCAAAATCAGAGGAAGTGATTCTTCGAAATCAGAGTAATTAGGATTTTTGTAATCCTATTTAACACAACCAATTCATCATAGGCAAGGGTGATTTTTTTTCTGAAACCGAAAAACAATTCAATCGAGATCGAAACCCACAAAAATCAATTCAACCATTTTCAAAGTAGTAATCGATTAAATCAGAAGCTACTCACTTGTCTTTCGATCAAGAGAAAGCCAAAATCAGAGAAGAGCATCAATCGATCAGCATCAACGACGTGAAGCAACAGCAATCTACCATCAGCGAATAAAGTTCCAGATTTTTCAAGAAATCGATCTGATTTGGAGCAAAGGAGGAAACCCTAGAATTAATCAGCCGCCATTTTTTTTCAGAGGACAAAGCAACCGGGCAAAAACAAATGAAGTGGGCCGGCCATAATCTACAAAGGGGATGACCCTTATATTTAAGTCCTAGGGTTTAATTTGTTTTTTTATTTTGTATTGTGTTGTGTTTTATGTTTTGTGAACCAAATTCAAACAGTGTCTAGATCTGTAAAGTCTAGGATATCAGTCAGGGTATTGACTGTCAGATTCAGAGTCTGTAAAATCTGGGTTACGGATTACAGGGTTGTATTTCGGGGAAATCTGATCGAGGGGATATCGATCAGTCTACGGTTTTGAGCATAGGGTTAGATTAGGAGCGAGGTGTTCGCGAGTGTACATGGTCTTGTATGCGGGATCTTTTCTATCACCTAGTAAAAACCTTAGGAATGCAGCAGTAGGCAGGATTTTGCCGAAGCTGGGTATATCTGTGTGTGCCTTATTTTCTGCAATTTTATTTCTGCTGCATTCTGTGATTTATTTATCCTGTCAGTTTTTCAATTCAGTTTAAAAACTGTGAAAAACCCTATTCACCCCCCCCCCCCTCTCTAGGGTTATTCTAGATCCAACAAGTGGTATCGGAGCCAGGTATTTGTGTTTAACTCTAGAGTAATGAGTAATCCTTGTTGTCAGATCGTTGAGAGTCAGACCAGTCACATTCCAAATATTTTTGACGGTACAGATTTTTTAATTTGGAAATCAGAAATGGAGTCCTATTTAAAATCTGTTAATTTAGAATATTGGAATATTATTGAAAATTTGGGAGATATGTTAAATAAGAGGAATATAGTTTTCAATGCTCGTGTTATGCATAGTATTTATTCTTTTCTTGGTAATGATCAATTAATATTTATCTCTCATTGTTTAACTGCGCAGGATATTTGGAAAACTCTCAGTACGTTGTATGGAAAGTCTGGTGACTGCTCAAAACCCCAGAATGACAACTCAGCTTCAGATCTGTGCTTAACAAGCCATGCAGACGAAACTTCAGATGGAACAGATGATGGAGAATCAACAAATGCTGAAACAGAAAATTTCTCATATGAAGATCTGGTTTATATGTGTCTTGATTTAACAAAATCTGTTGATAAACTCCGACTGAAAAATAAGTCTCTGAAATCTACGAATTCTGAGTTGATCAGCAAAGTTGATTATTTGGAATCACAACTTGAACATTTTAAAAATTCTTCAAATTCGGATTGCAAAAATTGTTTGAAATTGAAAACCAATATTGTTCATCTCAATAAAAATATCCAAAAGTTTGAAAAGGAAATTCTGATCTTAAAAGAGAACAAGATTGAGTTATCAAGTTTGAATAACTTTTTACAAGAGGAATTTGAAATTTTTAAGACTGATATATATTCCAAATTTGAAATTGCTGAAAATGAAAATTTGGTGAAAAGTGGTTTGATTTTGAAAGAACTTGAAAATGAGATTGAAAAATCCAAGAAGTTTGAGTCGGAAAAGCAAAAACAATTTGAGCTTGAAATTTCCGAATCCCAAGCCAAAATTATATCGTTAGAAAATGAGAATTTAGTTTTGAAACAGACCAATGCTGAACAGATGATCGCTATGAATAATTGCTCAAATTTATTAAAAGAAAATAGCGATCTGAAATCCAAAATTCAACAATTAGAATCAACATTGGATAAATTTTCTAATGGGGAAAAATTGTTGAATATGCTGTTACAAAACCAAGTTTATAGTGGAAATAAATCTGGTCTTGGATTCGGGAAAAATGATGGTTGTAGAAATCAAAATTCTTGTGATTTTAAAAATCCCTCAAATCACTTTAGAAATGTTTGTTTTGAAAATTTTAACTCTGAAAACTTCAAAGGATTTGTAAATCACAATCGAGATGAGGATTTGTTTTATAACAATCCATTTAAACATTCTTGGATCTCAAATGAAAATAAAACGGGTTTTGTTAAATTCAAATCGATTTGGGTTCCTAAGGGTACGAAAGTTAATTCTAATGGTTTGTTATATAAACATATTTGGGTACCAAAAGGTGTGAACAAAACTGTGAGTGGTTTTACTACTTTCGTTAGACCACTCAATTCTCTTAACAGTTAGGTATCAAAGGAGGCTGAGGAACTGCATAGCTAAAGAAAAACTGGATTCAAAACTGCTACATATCACAGAATCATTCACAGTTCCTTAGCCACATCTGATGAGTTAGAGATTCTGCTTTACATTGGATTCTGGTATGATCTCTAAACTCGCCTTTGTATATTCTCTTTGTTTTTTTTTATTTTTTGTGTTTATTCCTTCCTCTTTCCCTTTTTTTTTTAATTTGACACTGCCATATTCTTTTTTGTCTGTACTTCTTAAACTTCCAGTTGCAGAATTAATGATTTTTTGGAAATTTGTCTTACTTGTATAAAATCATCATGTGTTAATTATTTCCATATGCTGAATTTGAACTTGTATATATCTGCAATTGTTTTTGAAGTTTATTTTCTGATTTTTGAATTCATAACAGTGTTGATGCATTCATATCATATCTTGAACACTGTTAACTAGAATTCTAAATTGTTGAAGATCTGAATAATTAATGAAATTTCACACACTTATACTGTTTTGAGTCCTTTCCAATTCATTTTGGAAACGCTTAAAGTATTATACTCATTACAGCACTGTTACTTCTCAGTTGTGATAATCTCATTAATTTTTAGATTGGCTTGATTATTTCTGACTTGAAAAATATGTGGGTTTAATTAGTGATACATCTAGAATTTCATCCTTATTCATGATTATTATGGTTGAAATTAGTTTAGTTTGAAATCATCTGAAATTCCTGATATTTTGAATCTGACACACCACTTAAATCTGAAATTATTAACCCTGTGTGACTGATTCATTATATCTCAAAATTTGACATTGATTCAAATGATTTCAAATAAATTATTTTTATTCTTTGGATCATGAATATCTCACAAAATTGATGTAGATGATCTGAAATTTCTTGAGGACTTGTCAGAAAATTCTTGTGAAAATTCTTTGAAAATCCGGTCTTGAATTTCTCTCTTATTTCATGGTTATATGATTTAAGTATTTGTTTGTTTAAAATCATTTGAAATTATTGATTTATTAAATCTCACACATATCTCAATTCAAAAATTTATAAATTGGTGTGATTGATTTATTAAATCCTGATATTTTCATACTTCTTCAAATGATTTAAAATAAACGGTATTTTTAATATTGGATCGTGAATCATATTCTGTGGCCATCAGAAATGTCCTGACAAGTGTGCTTTGAAACTAATTTTGTGCTGCTCTGATATTGTTTTGAAAAATGTTTGTTTTTGGAATCATGCTGCTCTGATTATAAGAAATTGATTTGTATATTTATTTTTGGAATGCTTGATTTGGTATCAAAGGTTTATCGTGCTCTGATAAATGAAACTTGTGTGCTTGAGTTGCTTGCTTTGTAATTAAGTCTTTCTGTTGACTGAGATACCCTTGTTTAGCCACCAGTGTCATTTTAAAAATCCTCTTTAATAGAGACTACAAGTGGTATCAGATTAGGAAGTGCTGAATTTTTCTTATTCTCATCATGTATATATTTTTCTTTTCCCTCTTGTGCTTTGTATAGCTCTTCATATTCCTCTTGTAATTGATTTTCAATTTTAAAACTATTTATTTTTTATTCATTCACAAATTGAAATCAATATCCATATTGTTCTGTATTTATATTTCATCAAAATATATCAGAATTTGAAATTGTGATGAATTATGACTACAATATATTTCACAACAAGAGGAGATTTTATTTAGATTTTCATGACGGTTGAATATTTATTATAATATCTTTGAACTGGGAATTATTTCACGAACATCTTCTATGCCTCTCATCATTCTGTCATCCATTATGAGTTTATATTAATGTGGAGAGTTTATATTTTTAAAATAATCTTAAAACAGTGAAAATAGTTGTGATGGAAATGTGACTGCATTATTTTTTCAGAATTAGTGACAATTGAAAATTTTCAATAATTCCGGTACAATCGAGCTTATTTCAAAATATAATTAATTTAGAAATTTATTTCACAGTCCATTTCTGTACCTACCACATTTCTATCATCCATATTGGTTTCATATACCGAGGAGTTTTTTTTTAAAGCTGAAAATGATCAAAATATAATTAATATATAAGAGTGTCTCAAATCTCATTTAAAAATCCAAGCTCTGATTATGCATGGTTATGAGACGTCTTATAATTTAAGCTGCGACTGACCTCATTTAAAAATCCAAGCTCTGGTTATGCGTGGTCAGTGTGCTCTTAAATAAATAAAAAGAAAAAGGAAAATTGTGCTATAAATTGAAATTAATTTGAAATTCTCCTTGGTGTTTATAAAAACCAGCCTATCAATCCATCTTTCTAATCTGTGAAATGTGTTGAAATCGTATGAAATATTATGATTTGTTGATTGATAGCTATTGGGATTTGAGATTATACTACTTTGTCACTTAAATTGGATTATTAATTATAGTTCAAGTCCATCACTGTTTTTTTGTGCTTTACTTTTAAAAATCTTTTGAAAATAATTGGAAATGATGAATTTTATAAAACTCTCCCCATTTTATATAAAATTCATCGTAAATTCGTCATTCTCTACAATGTGAGATATGCCACCAGCTCTTAATTTATTATGATTTTTGTTTGATTGATTGAAATTTAGGATGACCGTTCTTCCTCTTAAGATGAAATTATATTTTTAGTCAATTTTTTCATCTGTATTTTAAAATCTGTATCCTTTTGATGATAACAAAAGGGGGAGAATGGATTAGATTTTGATTTATGAGTGAATATTTTATAAATATTTTTAATTTTGAAAATTTATTATTATTCATACATTTCACTCATGCACAGTTATAGGGGGAGTTGTCTGTTGTAAGAGGAGCTGATAAATAGAGGGAGTTCAATATTCACTGTCAAACACATTTATTATATTCAAAATCTTCATGTTTTGTTTGTCATCATCAAAAGGGGGAGATTGTTGTTGTATACACAATTATATGATTTGTGTTTGATGATAACAACCAAATATATTTCTATTTTAAATGTGTTTGTTATTGTACTGTTATATCACATTACAGACAGGAATATAATATTTAAGTGAAATACTACTGTACAGAGGTTCAAATATTAACACAGTATTTTATTTAAATAGAATATTTTATTTCAGTATTCAAACAGTACAAACTTTTATAACTCCACCATTTATACATCTTTGTATTTCATATCAAATACAATTTCATATACAACACTCTATCTTTCAAGTACAGTTCCACTCACTCTTTCATTTACACTGACTCATATACATATACACTTTTTCGCACTGTTCTTGTCTCCAATCTTCTGTCTTCACTGCTTCTCTGTCAAACATGTCTTCAGTCAGTCCAGTCTTCGTACCTGTCATATACAGAAACACACACACAGTACATGGAAAAGAAATAATTTTCAAAATACATGTGAATATAAATTTTATTTTTGAAAAATTATTTGCCTCAGAATTTCGGTGTGTTTCTCATCATTTTTCTGACTCGATCTGATTTGATCAGCCTCGACATAATCACACTAGTTTGCTGATTTTTGATCAGCCTCAACATAGTGTGACTAGTCTACTGATATACATATAAAAACAAATGTCACAATCAACACAAGGCAGGTCAAAGGAGAAATGGAAATCAAATATGCATATAAAATCAGCAAAGAGGCCACACAAAATCATGTAAGCTAAATGGTCAAGTACATAACAGCAATGAAAAAGCAAAGTACAGATTACATGGCTCAAAATTCAAACATGGTGCAACAAGCCTCAATATATCAGCCCACACAAGTTCAAGGATAGGTCCAGCAAGTGCAGCAGGTTCAAACTTGGTGCTACGGCATGACAAAATGATTGAGCACAAAGTGGCCAGAGCATGTGGTCAAGATGATGCACACACATGACACAGCAAAACAATGAAGCAACTTCATGTATAATGAAGACAGCATGAATAAGTCAAGTTTTCTCATCCAAGTGTTAAACGACAGTAAATTCAAGCATGCATAGTGGAGAAAGGACAAGCATTTTAGGATGTAAACAAATACAAGGATGGTCTCACGGTAATAAGCAAAATAGCATGATCAGGTACACAGTATATATGGCAACAGTCAAAAGTAATGTCAATACAGAAGCACCGCATTCATATGAAGGAACAAGTAGATGCATATATGCATGTTCAAGTTTAAGTGCAAGTATATATGACAAGCAGGTTCATAAATTGCAAGATACACAAAGAGGCCTAATTCAAGTCATGATTCATCACATATGGCAAGAATACAACCGTGTCTGATTCAAGCAAGTATATATGCATAACACCGCATGGACAGAAATTGAGCTTCCAGATTTTCAAGAAAAACATTTATGGTGTTTCCAGAAAAACCAATTTTTAGCAGGAAGTTTTTTTTAAAGGTTTTTGATTCCAGGAATAAATGAGCAATCAATCTCAAGTATTATTGGGCAAGCATCATTTCTTTGTGATTCGACAAATTTTATTTGGCAAGTGTGAAATGTGGCAAGAATCAAGTCCAGAAAATCAGTGCTCAAAATGAAAAAGTATTTTCAGGTTTGTGAAGTATCATGTTTGGCAAGAAGTAACAAACTGTTTTATGCCTTTGATCATCCATTCACAGTAAGGTAAATCAAGGCCAAGAGGTATATCTGGAAAGAACTTTTCAATTATCTCAAAGACTGTTTTTGGAAAGAAATAATATTTAAAAATAGAAATCTTTCCTTAAATTTCACTATGAATACATTCTCTTTATTGAATTCGATTCACTGAAATTACTCAAGATTTTTCTGGCAAGTGTTTAATCGGTTTAAAGAGTTCAGGAAATTTTTAATCTCAAATTTGTTTCCTGAAATTAATCTGTTATCCGAGACAATGTTTCTATCATGCAATTCAAATAAAGAAACAAAAAGAAGCTTTCACACAAGTTTTTATTTTTCTACAATTTTGATGACGTGATTCTGGAAACAAGTCTTTCTGTCTTCAAAAGTTTCCAGGAATGCAAATTTCTTTCTTAAAGACTAGAAGATCAAACAGAAAGTTCATTGCCGGAATTCAAGGCCAGGATCATTTCAATCAAAGCCGAAGTTTTTCAATTTAATCAAGGCAAACCAAAAGAGGAAAGGAACAAAAATCATTCACGCAAATAAATCAAAGCAGAAAAAGGGACAACGCAAAATCAGAGGAAGTGATTCTTCGAAATCAGAGTAATTAGGATTTTTGTAATCCTATTTAACACAACCAATTCATCATAGGCAAGGGTGATTTTTTTTCTGAAACCGAAAAACAATTCAATCGAGATCGAAACCCACAAAAATCAATTCAACCATTTTCAAAGCAGTAATCGATTAAATCAGAAGCTACTCACTTGTCTTTCGATCAAGAGAAAGCCAAAATCAGAGAAGAGCATCAATCGACCAGCATCAACGACGTGAAGCAACAGCAATCTACCATCAGCGAATAAAGTTCCAGATTTTTCAAGAAATCGATCTGATTTGGAGCAAAGGAGGAAACCCTAGAATTAATCAGCCGCCATTTTTTTTCAGAGGACAAAGCAACCGGGCAAAAACAAATGAAGTGGGCCGGCCATAATCTACAAAGGGGATGACCCTTATATTTAAGTCCTAGGGTTTAATTTGTTTTTTTATTTTGTATTGTGTTGTGTTTTATGTTTTGTAAACCAAATTCAAACAGTGTCTAGATCTGTAAAGTCTAGGATATCAGTCAGGGTATTGACTGTCAGATTCAGAGTCTGTAAAATCTGGGTTACGGATTACAGGGTTGTATTTCGGGGAAATCTGATCGAGGGGATATCGATCAGTCTACGGTTTTGAGCATAGGGTTAGATTAGGAGCGAGGTGTTCGCGAGTGTACATGGTCTTGTATGCGGGATCTTTTCTATCACCTAGTAAAAACCTTAGGAATGCAGCAGTAGGCAGGATTTTGCCGAAGTTGGGTATATCTGTGTGTGCCTTATTTTCTGCAATTTTATTTCTGCTGCATTCTGTGATTTATTTATCCTGTCAGGTTTTCAATTCAGTTTAAAAACTGTGAAAAACCCTATTCACCCCCCCCCCCTCTAGGGTTATTCTAGATCCAACAATACCCCCCTCGTTTGCATTGAATTTACATGGCACATATTATGGTCATAATTTACCATATAACTCATGTCCCAATTTTAGTAAAACTTTCCTAGTACAAAAGATTCACACATGAATTATACCAAATATAGCCATCGATTTCAATGCATGTCATATAGTCAAAAATCTCCCACTTAGGTGTTATTCACATTTAACAGTTATCAAATTTTAATATAGATCTTCACACCTAAGTCATATTCTCTTTTTATCTCAAGTCATGAATCGTTATATAAAAATATACCCAACAATCTAGAACTTTAAACTATAACAGATCTTAATTCAAAACATGCGTTATGTCCAAAGTCACATGTTAACATACAATGGTTCCTCATCTTTCAATTCACATAATATGCATAGATCTAAATCTAGTTTACAACATCAGTCACAAATTATCCATGTCCAATTATGCCATCATTCATTATTTGTCCCAAAGTTTTGCATTTGTGTGTTAATCTCTTATGAGATGTGGCGCAGGCTCGTGGTAGCCTGGCTATAGAACAAAAAGAAGAAAGAGATACAGAATAAAATATATCAGAACAGAACGTACACAACCTCAAATTCAAATTTATAATCATGTCACGATTAAAATTAAAGTTTATATCGGAAAATAACTGTACTTGCCTTTCATGGTTTTAAGAAAGGGTAATAAACTGTTGTTGATGCAGAAATGCTGAATTACTCCTCTTTAATTGTTGTTGTAGCTCTAAACTTTGATTTGAGATTTGATTTAGCTTTTAATTCTATTCAGGTTGGAAGAAGATGCATCAGTCCAAGTTTTGATTCCAGCAGAGTAACGACACCATTATTTTATTTAATAAGAACGAAGGCAGAATGAAATTATGCAGCATAAGGTTAGAGAAGAATGGGGCTAGGGGGCTGTTTATATAGGGTTTCAAACTAATTAGATCCGTCGATGAAGCTAGAGTTAATCAAGGTCGTCCATCTCAAGAGAAGCCAATCAGAAAGTGACAAGTTAGCCCTAGTGACACAGCAGAGCTCAGAAATTCGACCAGAACCCGACCAGGCCAGCCAGGGTCAAATCAGAAAGCTGTGCAGGTTTTCTCTTAGCCTGGGCGCACTTGGGAAGTGCGGCAATGTAAATTTTTACTGGCGCACTTCCCAAGTGCGCCGGTGCAATCCTTCTTTTTTTTCTTTCCTATTTAGCCACCAAACTTCGTTCTTCCATATCTTCTTCATACGGTATCTGTTTTACGCAAACTCGGACTCTATTTCAAGCAGAATTCCGAGATGAACACAATGGCATAACCCGTTTCCCTTGATTCTTATTTTTGTAATTAATTATTCTCTGATTTGTTACTTATACGTTCATAGAAAATATGGGGTGTTACAGAGAGGGTCCGCCTTTGCATTTTCTTCTTTTGGAATGTGAGATATGGTGTAGTGATCGAGGCTGTTGAGAAGTTCCATAGCTTTAATAAGATAAGAACGAAGATTTCCAACTTTGGTCTGGAATTCCCCAAGGACCTGACTCACTACCAATTGGGAGTCACTGAAGATCTGCATGGTTTTTAAATTCATCTCTTTTGCTAGTTTTAACCTGTTTATCAATGCTTCATATTCGGCCTCATTATTGGTTGAGGAAATTCCAACCTTAATGCATAACAAAAGGAATGGCCTTCTAGAGTTTCTAAGACAATTCCGGCTCCCGAACAGTAATCATTCTTTGAGCCATCAATGTATAGCTTCCAACAAGCAACTTTTCTTGTTGGTTCCTCAACTTCATCTCCTCTGTCCATGAATTCGGCAATGAAATCTGCTAAATCTTGCCCGTTGATAGCTCTTCGAGGGTGATAGGTGATGTCATATTGGCTGAGCTCAATATTCCACTTCAATAACCTTCAAAAGGTTTTCGGATGGAAGAGAATTTGCCTTAGCGGCTGATCATTGAGGACTTTTATTAGATGAGACTGGAAATATGGTCTCAATTTCTTTGAGGCAACGAGTAGACAATACGCAAATTTTTGTAGCTTTGGGTAATTCAATTCTGCCAAAGCAAGCCGCTTACTAATATTGTAAACCGCCCGTTGGATCTTAGCGTCCTCCCGGACGAGTGCGGCGCTCAAGGCATGTGGTCATGTGGTGATATAGCCAACTATAGGAACAGATCTTCTCCATTTTTGGGTTTAGAAAGCATCGGTGGAGATTCCAAATGTTGAATTAACTATTCGAAAGCCATTTGACATTCTTGGGTCCATTGGAAGTCTTTCTTGCCTTTCCTTAAGGTGTCAAAAAGTGGGATGCATCGATCCGTTGCTTTAGAGATGAAGCGGTTAAGGGCAGCAATTTTCCCATTCAAGCTCTGAAGCTCCTTTGTTGTTTTTGGTGCTCGCATTTCTCGTAATGCCGTGATCTAGGAAGGATTTGCCTCAGTGCCCCTGGCATTGACTATGAATCCGAGAAATTTCCCTGAAGAAACCCCGAATTAGCATTTCATAGGATTTAACTTCATGCCGAATTTTCTAAGGATATGGAACATCTCTGCTAAATCCTCTAGGTGATCTTCGGCCTTTTTGGACTTTACTAACATGTCATCGACGTAAACCTCCATAATGTTCCCAATTTGGGATTTGAACATGGAGTTCACAAGATGCTGGTATGTTGCTCCTGCATTCTTTAGTCCGAATGGCATAACCTTATAACAGTACAAGCCTCTGTCAGTTATAAAACTTATGTTCTCCTGATCCGGCTCATGCATCATAATTTGATTGTATCCAGAATACGCATCTATGAAAGATAATAGTGCATGCCCCGTGGTTGCATCGACAAGTTGGTCGATTCTAGGCAGAGGGAAACTGTCCTTGGGACATGCTTTGTTAAGGTCTGAGTAGTCTATGCATACTCTCCAATTGCCGACTTCTTGATGAGAACTGGATTCGAGACCTAGTCGGGATATGTAGATGCTCGTATGAAATTATTCTTAAAAAGTCTATCTACTTCTTCTTTTAATGCCATCCATATTTCAGGTCCCTGAGTTCGTCATTTCTGTTTGACAGGAGTTAAATTGGAATTAACATTCAATTTATGAACAATTACATCTGTTGATATTCCACACATGTCTGAATGCGTCCAAGCAAAGAGATCTAAGTTTGCTTTTAGAAACAATATCAAATCCTTTTGCAGCTTTTGGCCCAACTGAGATCCTATCTTTAAGACTCGGTCAGGATCTTTATCATGTATTGAAATAGAAATGGTATCTTCAGCCGATGTTGCTCTGTCTTCCCCCACACTGGTTTTTCTCAGATCGATCTCCTTCTGAGCCCTACTGTGTTCACCAGTATGAGGGCCCCGCCTTAATTGCTATAAGGAGGATTCATGAATGCGGGGCGGAAGCTTCGCATTCTTTTTCACTTCTCTCTTCCTTGCCTCTGCAAGTTCTATCAAGTAGCACTCCGTTGCTGTTTGTTGATCGCCTTTGACAACTCCAACCCCGTTTTCAGTAGGAAATTTCATCGTTACGCACCATGGCGTCATTGTTATTCTGAAAGCTGCGAGAGTCGGTCTTCCAAGGAAAGCATTATAAGCGGACCACTTGTCGATTACGATGAAATCTTGCTTCTATGCCGCCTTGTTTTTGTAACACCCCACGTCCGTTAGTGTCACTCACAAAGGGAATGCACTAAGTTTTGTGGAGCATTATGGGTAAAAGATGCAGATAAATTACAAGACAGACAAACATTAAACAGCGGAAAATAAAACTTTGCTTTATTGACAAAATAATTTGTACAAGGTTCCTTTACAATATCAGAGTATCAACTGTCTTTACAAAATAAAGAAGCATAAAATACATTTATATTCCCCAATGTAACAAAAGCCAGCCATAGCAATCCAAAGCCGATGCATCCAAGATTCTTCAAGCTTGGAAAGAGAAATCATCCCAAAACAAATCTGAGCTATCCTATTTCCTCCTTAACAACCTGGGGGGGGGGGGGAGAACGGAAGAAAGAAGACGAAAGAAAAACAGAGTCAGACATAAAGCCTGAGTAAGTTCAGTAACTTCTAGCATGTGAACATGGAAAACAAAAACGACATGAATTAACTGAATACAAGATTACACCATGACGATAGGGTCAACAAGATTAGACAAGGTAGTCACAAGATATGCTAAGATAAACTGGATACGCTCTAATACTTTCGCTGCTTCGCTATTTACTTGTTATACTGGTTTCTATATCTCTGCACCGCCTAACTAGTGTTTCAACTAGTAACGATAACGTGATCCCAATCCCTGTATTTTCCATCGCCTTCAGGCATCCATTAATTAGTTGTTACCTAGATCTAATCTAGGGTTTTCTATCCACTGCTTTCTAGATTTAACTATAGTTTTACGCTATCTGCTGAACGCTTTTCGAGTTCAGGGTTTATGCCACCTAGTCCAACTAGGGATTACGCTACCTGTCGAACAATGCCCCCAAGTCTAGGACACACTACCTAGAGTGGTATATGTTCCTAGGCTTCCCCACGTATGTATCGCGAATCGTTATCGCTTGTCTAGATGCACATGTCCTGTAATGTGCGATCCGAGTCCTGTGACAGGGTAAATCAAGGAATACAGAACTCGGTCGGGAGCTTTCAGATATCTGCCGATGCAAATGCTAAGGTCTGTTTTTACTCCAGTGGCTATGGTCCCACTTGACCCCTCCCTCAGCTAATGAAAGGCACACCTTGTAAAATGAGAACTATACGCCGGCCCCCGGTGACCCACTATCCTATGGCCATCCGCAACCATAACTAGATAGCAAGTATATGGTCTTTTGGAGTTCTCCGCCTTTCCGCTTCACGTATCTCGATTGACTCAAGATGGATGGTAGACGACGAGTTGCTATCACAGGGCTACCGTCTTCTCGCCGAATCACGCTGGTCCATCCTAGTCTTTAGGTTGCCACATATATATTGCAACCAAGGCATACCCTCGGTTCTTCTAACGCAGACCTTAACCTCTGTGAGCCCAGGATGATCATCTGCAGCCTCATAGAGGGATACCGAGAGTACCCTCACGTCCCCTCGAAGCCTCGGGCTTCGTAACCCAATTCGTTGGAGCCTTCTTAAAACCAGATGGATGTCTGCTCCTTCGTGTTATACTAAGAATTACTACTTTGTTCTACTAACTAAGGTTTACCACTTAGTTTCCAAATTCCTTGTTTTCTTAACTAAGTTTTACTACTTAGTCCCTTTTTCAACTGAGGTCTACTACTTAGTTTTCTTTCTCGCCAGGTTGGGTTGGTTAAGTGTCTTTAGTCGATTCAAGCTATCTTAACCCTCTTCCCTTATCCTATTACACTGGTTAAGTGTTATCCCTTCATGCTTTTTTTCACTTAACCCTATTCATTTATCATATTCTGATGGTTAAGCGTTCAAGTTTACTTAACCCTATGGTCTAGTCCAGTTAACATATTAATTTGGCTAAGTGTATTACTTAACCCCAACCTCTAGTCTAATTAACATGTTAAATTGGCTAAGTGTATTAACTTTACTTAACCCCACCTTCTAGTCTAGTCAACATGTTAATTTGGCTAAGTATTCCCATGGACTTAACCCTCCCATTCTAGCTTTAACTGTGCTAAGTTGGTTAAGTGTTCCTTAACCTTCCCATTCTAGCTTAACCGTGTTAGGTTGGTTAAGTGTTCCTATGGACTTAACTCTATCATTCTTGTTCTATCTTTAATTAATAAATTAAAGCCGCAACCTCTCACATTAGACAGATATTGCTGCGGTTACTGGATGTGCCGGTCGGTTCCGGGCAGGTTTACACCGCAACTCAGTCTAACCTCGGGTTAGGCATATTCATGTTTTCTAAGTTCAAAGGGTTTTTGATTAATTTCCAAATCTGGTTTTGAAAACAACCATCCCGTCCTTCAGATCAGTTAGGGATAGCCAGGGAGGGCAGGAAACTTGTATTTTCCAAACCCAAGCCTAGACACTATCCTCTCTGTCACCCTAGAACCTTCTGGTCTATGTGTTATAAAAAGGGATGTTATCAAAAAACTTTTCTTTTGTTTATAAATTGTTAACAATTTATTTCAAAAGCCCATTTCCCCTTTTTAGACAAATTTGGCCTATATTTATTTGTCAAGCCTACTAGTATACTTATATTCTAGGCCCAAGTCCTAACCCAACATGCAGTTTAGGCCATTTCCTATTTCATTGCCGAAACTAGATTAAATATCCTAGTTTATAATTTATGGCCAAAACTTAACCAAGTTACATATTTTGTGGTAAATGAACAATTTAACATTTATGACAAATTCTATAAGTAAATTACTCCTAATTTACTTATTTCATTACTACTCTTTTAATGTACATTGTCACATTTATTATTATGGCCCATTCTCTCTTATTTATCATATTTATACTTTTTGGTATGTAAATTATACCAAATTTAGTGTCGCTAACCATAATTTATTCTAAACATGACAATTGCTCACAATTATGAATAAATTCAAAATTGTGCTAATATACTTATTCCAAATCAACCTTAATTAACCCAATCTTGGTTTAACATCCTAATTCACAATTTATGGCAAAACTAGAATTATTTTTCTAGTTTAAATTTTATGCCTAAAATTTAGCTTACTTACTAACGCTAAATTTAATATGTCAAAATCACATATTCCCTAATCCATGTCAAATTTCCCCGTTTTCATTTTAATATGCATGTCATAATACATATTCCAAATTAGGCCAATTTCCAAGTTTACAATTACGTTCATATTCATTTCCATGTTTTTCCCCAAATCGCATTCCCACCGTTCGAATAATCGTGATTCAACCTAGATTATAAATAAATCTAGATTCGTAGATAAAAAGGGAATGAATCAAAATGACAAGAAGGAATAATTGGCATAAAAAGGTTTGGATAACAACGTAGGTTCAAGAATATGGGTAGACCTAACTAAATAGGTAAATTCCCACTGTCTTAAAACCAAAGAATGGGCAAAATAGGTTCAAGAACGTGGGTAGACCTAACTTAATAGGTAAATTCCCACTGTCTTAAAACCAAAGAAAAAAACCAAGGAACAGGTAGAATAAATAATTGGGTTTAGACCCAATTTCACATTCACCAAACTAAAGCAATATTTTCCTAATCATGAATCATGGGTGTCAAAATCACAATTGTCCTCATTATGTCATAAGCAATAGTTTATGTCCAATTCAAAGGCTTATGTTCTTAGTCATAAGTAATGTCCATGGTCATAGGCAATATAGGCGATGTTCATAGTCCAAAAGGGAAAATAATTCCCATAGTCCTAAGTCATTGTCATAGGCAATGTTTATATGTCCCAAAATCAAAGGCTTATGTCATAGTCCAAAGGCATAAGCTTTCAAAGGCCACAGTTCTATAGTCATAGTCACGGTTACAGTCTTATTTGTCCTCGAATCATAACAGTTCTTAATTCAGTCCAAGAGTATAAACACAGATTCGAAGAGAGAGAGAGAGATTTGGCATATTCCTTTATTCCTTTAATTTCATGTCACAAATAAAACAAAATATTCAGATCTAGAAATAACCAACTTACAGAAAATAGATCTAGAAAAGAAGGAAAGCGTTGCTATGATTCGTGCGTCGTTGCTTGAAACTTGTTTGAGATAGCCTTTGAATTCTTCACTTGAAACTTTGATTTGAATCCCTCCTTAAAAGTCTTTTAGCAGCATCTCCTCGTCTTGAATCATATTTTATTTTATTTATTTAAGAAAATTTAGAAGAGGGGAAGAAGCCATGAATCTTAGCAGCATAAGGATAGAAGAGAATTGGTGCAAAGAGAATGAAGACTAGGGCTGTTTGTATAGCTGCTCAAGACCTTATCGTACACGCAGCGCTGAGTCAGCATTGAACCTAGTTAAGAAAATAGTCCAGGTACCGAGATGAATCTAGCTAAACCTTATCATACACGCAGTGCTGAGTCAGCATTGGGTCCCACAAGCTATTTTGGCGTAAAAGTTTGATTTTCAAACTTTTGAATTTCTGGAATTTATTTAACTGTTTTATTCACATGAAATATTCTTATATGTATACAATTCCTCTAACGACCATTTTACGCGTATATATATACGCACAACTTTCATTTTATTTTCAAAATTCAAATGATGTTGCCATATTTCATTGACTGTAGCCTTATCTTGAATTTTATCTTTCGTATACATATATTTTTGCATATATATATATATTTATATTATCATATGTATATATATATTTTCTTTATTTCCTTATATGTACGTTCTTATTCTTTCAAATTTTGAATTTGTATACGTACATATATTTGCATGTTCAGTTGGCCCTCTCTAAAACAAAGATAAAAAATTATGCCGCCGCCGGGGTTCAAACCCCCGACCTCCATGCTACAAATCCATTGCCTTAACCAACTGAGCTACTGAGGCTTTTGTTAATAAGTCTTAGAACAATAATAATTATTGTTCTCTCCCTACTTCTCTTTTTCATGTTAGTTACAATACTTAAATTAAACAACTGCATGGATCTTTTTCTTTTAATTTTTCTTTTAAAAATTAATTATACTTTAATTTGAGAATCTTAATGTCACAGAATTATGGGGTGTTTCAGTTTTCCCCTTCTCCGAGCTCAATAAGTAGATTGATGACTCCGATTGGCTGAACAGCTTGTCCAGTGAATCCATGAATTTTTCTCTGACAAGCCTTCACATCCTCTGTGGAGAGCTTCATCCTTTGGAATGCACTAATGCAAAGGACACTGACAGATGCTCCACTGTCAATTATAACTCTTCTAACAATGGAAGGACCCAGGCCTATGGTTATCACCATTGGATCTTCAATTGGAGTTATCAATCCCTCTGAGTCTCGATCCTTAAACACAATGTCATCCCAGGGTTACCTTGGTATCTTTGTTGGAAAAGCTTCATCCATAATCATGAGTTCTTCTCCCCTCGGGAGGTTTTTCATCTTATTAGCGTATTTCACAATGTCCCCCCAGTTTTTCCCGTCAGGCTGTGGACCTCCTGAAATGGTGTTAATGATCAACCTTGGCATGACAGCATTTGCGGCATTTTCACTTTGCTTGGTTGTCCTGTGGAGGTTCCTTGACCTTGGGGAGCCTGAATACTTTACGGGTTCTTCGAGTATTGTTTAAGTCTGTTCTTCCTTATTAGTTCATCGATTAGGCTCTTTAAGTGCCTACACTCATTCGTGCTACGACCTGACTAGTTGTGAAACTGGCAAAATCTCCCGGATTATATGGCGGCATCACTAATTTTTATCTGCTTTGGTATCAGGTACTCTTTGATCTCCTTGGTGGCCATGCAAATATTTTCCACCGTATCGTTTAATGGAGTCAACTCCGAGTTCTTGAAGATGCGGAACTTTTTGTTGACTCGATTGTCTTTCCCATCATTAGCTATTTCTGACCTCCAGGGTTTTTTTGATTGCTTGCTACATCATTCTTCTTCTTTTCAGACTGTATGTTTCTTTCCGGGATATCCATAGCGTAAGCAGGATTCTCATCCACACCTATGTATTCCTCAGCCTTATCAAACAACTCCTTTAGAGTACTTGGGTTCTTCTTTTTTATCCACCGTCCGAGCTTAGTTTTATTACTTATAGCCCCTTTTAAGGCCATCAAAGCTAGGCGAGGCTCATAGTTTCCCACTTCTGCCGCAGCGGTATTAAAGCGAGTAAGGAAGGCTCTAACGAATTCTGGTGGTCTTTTCCCGAGTTCATTCAATTCCATAACATCTCGCACTTTTGTGGCTTGAAGTCTGAATTGCTCCCTAAATAACTTGGCCAGAGTAGCGAAATCGTCCACTGACCTTGGTGGCAATTTGGTGAACCAAAGCGATGCCATCCCCTCAAGGTAGGTCGTAAAGTACAAACACTTCAACTCATCAGTGGCACGAGCCCCATCCATGTGTTGGTCATACTTGAACATAAACACATTTGGATCGGTCGTTCCATTATAAGCTTGTACTATTGGAGGCTTGATTTTTTTTTGGATATGGTGCCATTTTGATTCTTTCGATGAGCGAAGTTTTTGTGGGAGAAAATCCCCATTCTTTTTCATTATCCTGCTTCTTCTGATTTCTCTCCATGATTTTATGGATCATTTCTGATATTCGCTCCTCCTCATTGTGCTGGTTCGTGGGGCGGACGCCGTCTTCCTTACTGGATGCTTGCCTAAGAAGACGGTCATGGTTCGGGTTTTGGGGCCCTGAACCTCTCGCTTGGAGAGGTGCCCCTTTGGCGGAACCAAGCACTTGTTGAGAAGTCGCTTTATCAGGGTGGTCGCTACCGGGTAGCTTTGCCTCCTTGTGGTTAGGATTTTCCATCTCTTGGACAGAATTTTCTCGGATTAGGCTTGAAGAAGAAGAACCGATGTTTTCTATATGAGGAGTCTGTACGGATTTAGCATAGGCGGTCTTCATGGTGACTTTTTCCGTAGAGGCTTGCATGAAAAACATTGTTTAGAGTCTCTTCATCATGGCCTCATTTGCAATATTCATTTGGTTAGTTAAAGTTGCGGCGACTTCATCTAACTCTCATCTTGTTATGGAGGCTCCGGCCCAGGAACCTTCCCCAGCTTCGAATCGAGTGATAGGAGGAGTAGTTTCATGATCGGTGATAATATCACCATTCTCGGCATTTTGATCCATGAGCCTCTTTGGCGGTCTACCCATAGCTTAGGCAAAGGCTTGGAGTAGATCGTAGTGAAATAGGATTGGACCTTTTTTAATGCAAGGCTTCAAAACTTGTGGAAGAATGAGAGAAGCCGGAGGATTAAATCGGCCTCATGGTGGGCGCTAATTGTTGATCTCAAAATTGGAATCAACACCAAGGATGCAAAATGCATTTCACAATATCTTCAAAAATAGTAAAAATGGAGCCAAAAAACCAGAAAAATGCAAGTAAGGAGAGACACTAAGTTTTTATAGTGGTTCGATCAAGTGTGATTTACATCCACTTTGCCAAGTGATTCCATTATTGCATTTAGGATTACAAAGCAAACATATTCTCTCAATACATTCATGATTCACCTCACTTTTCTCACTCTTTGACTTAAAGTTTCCATGAGAAATAGATGAGATCCTCCAAGTATGGATGTTGATAGAATCAATCCAAATTCTCTCACAAGTTTTGATGAACCTCCATGTCTTTGCAATGAATCCGGAAATGAATCTTTGAATTGAAGTGTTTGAGATAATCAAATTACTTAGAAGAAGTTGAGAATAGAGTTTAACAGCCCTTCGGGGTCACCAAGAAACCTCCCCCATTAAAGTGGAGTTGAACCTCTATTTATAGAAGTGAGAGGTGAGTGTAATATAGCTTTCAGGATTTGGATCGGGGTGTTGAGCATTTACGAGAATGCCATTGCAGCTAATTGCCAATTTCCAAGCTTCTGCCCGATCCGAAGCCCCTTGAGCTGATTCACCATGTTCCCATCTGATCCAGAACCTCTCGAGCCAGTGCACTGCACTTCAGCCCAGTTCAGAACCTCTCGAGCCAACTTAGTGTGTTTCAACCCGATTCATAGCCTCTCAAGCCGATCCAACACATTCCTATCCGATCCAGAACCTGCCGAGCCAATTTGTAATGTACTTCGAGCCAATTTGTAATGTACTTCTACCCGATCAAGATCATCTCGAGCCGATTCAAATCATAATGCAACAGTCCGGTCCGATCCAAGTTAGCTGAGGCCGATCCACTCTATCACGAAGTAGGCCAATCCACCATTACACAAGCAGACCGATCCATCTTTTCCAATTAGGTTGATCTAATCTAGACGAAGCAGGCCGATTCATCCTTGAGCAACTTGACTGATCCATATTATACCAAACTTTATGGATAACAAAACATAACTAGCATTCTATACGTAAGCTACAACATATATATATAGAAAATTGGTGCGCTATTATTAACTTTTAGAATAACAGTACATGATCGGTTAACATAAACAAACAAGCATTAAATCTAAATTACATAAAACTAAAGCACTAACATAATGGAAATGAGAGATAAGCTGCATCTGGAACCAAGATAAAGTCTTTGTTTCCAAGCCTACACGTGTGTTCTAACCTGCACTTCAAACAAAGAGAAAATCAAGTTGCCTCACATCTTTTGCTTTATTTCCACTTCAATCATGTGTAGTAGCTGTTTTGAGAATGGTTTCATTTTATGCATTCCATCCCTACACCTCAAATCAAAAAGTCAGGTTGCTCCACTTCTTTAGTATAGATACATCCCACTTTGAGCAGTTATTTCCACTTAAATGATGTGTAGTAACTGTTTTGTGTTGTGCAAAAATTGCTATGATACCAAACTGGTTGACAAAACACCAAGAAAAATAGGATCTTTATCACCCAATCACTTGAAGATGAATTTGATTGAAAATAAAAACATAACGAATCGAAAATAGTAGCAGTGCACTAATATTCCACCCAACCGCCTTCTTTATTGATTCACTAAAAATAAATTTTGTTTACACACAATGGATTACAACCAAAAATAAACAAAATACAATGAATCAATAACCTTATTGAGATAGGCAAAGAATATCTAGATGACTACAAATATTATTGGAGTAGAAGAGCGATGAAGAACGACGACAAACCCTTGGACAATCTGGAGGCAACAACTGCGTCTTTCAGCAGTAAATAGGAATAACTATCCTCAGCCCAAATTTTTACATCTTCCTCTCCAAGGCGCAAGCCCATGGAGGCACACAACCTCACCAGATATTCTCACATGGTTTCTTGTTCTTCGTTAATTGTCACAATATAACCAAGAAGCCTGCATATGTATAGGAGAATAGAAAGCCTAGATAAATATCCAAGTTGCCCCTTCAAGATATCTCCAAAATATAACCATTCATTTCTTTTCTTCTATAATCAATTCAATTAATCAACCAACCAGTTAGTCAATCAATTAATCAATCCAATCAATCAATGATTTAATTAATTACATCCTCTTCATAAAATATTTGAATCAAAAAATTCAACATTTTGAGCATGATTCATACTTTGTTGATCTTCGATGTGTTTCAGTTACACTAAATGGTAAGGCTATATTACTGATTTTTCCAGATCATCGTCTTGCCTATTTTCCTTTCAAGTTGTAATACGGTTATTCATATCATAGTTAAAAACAACAATCTCCGAACATTAAACCAGGCTGCTTCTCATACACAAAGTAAATGAATTTGATCTATAACTGAATAATGCAGGAGATTGCGATACATATATATACACATATGTATGTAGATACATATCTATATATATGTGTGTGTGTGTGTGTAGATACATATATATATATATATGTATATATACATGTATATAAGAATCGACATCTTAATAATCACAATTTTACACTAAGTACCCCGGTCCACAATGAGATACAAGTTCAGTAAGTTCACCATTTAATGATTTTAGTACATAGTCCTCCGCAAGTGGTTTAGCCTGGTTAAGTATGGATGCCACTGTTTTACCATAAATTTCAATAAGGTGACAAAGGGAAAAAGCTCTTGCTGATATTTCAGTATACCATGGATGCCACTGTTCACCAAAGTTGGGTTGTCAATGAATGTTTCATGAAATCATGACATGGGGCATATGGTTAATTGTTACTGTGGAAGATGTATAGCATGTCAACTGTTGAGGAATGGACCGTGAATTTTAATAAAATGAATGCTTCAACATGTACTCATATTTTAGGAGGATTATTTTTTAGGATGCTACTATTCATACACCGGTTTACTCTTCTGACCACCTTTCTAAATTTAATACAAATGATTATTTTTTATATTCTTCTGGCCACCATATATTATTCTTTCACTCAGTTTTTCACCACCGTACTTCTCTTAAAAAAACTTGTACTTCTCTAAACTTTCAAACCCTAAACCCTAATAAAAACAAATATTTTTTTGTGCCTAATAGAGATGGAAGATGAAGATAAAAAAGAGATTAGAATTGCTTGATTTTTATTGTTTACTATTATGTTATATAACATGTTGTTAGGGTTTTTTTAATGGTCGTTTCAGGATATTTTTTCCGCTCTATTGCAAATTTCAAGTTTGGAGGACATTAAACTTAATGACGTTGTAATAGAGAATGACAATGTAAGTCTTGACTTGTAGGGTCTTTATCTGTATAACTTATGTATCTTCTTTTACAAATTGATATAATAAATTTTTTTGTCGTCTGATAGATGGAGTATTTGAATGATCATAAATAGAACGATAAACATGATGGTTGTGATAATATGATGCAAGATGTTCGATCAAATGACTCAAAGAAACATAAATGCATGATGTAAGTGAGGAAGCTTTCGTGTAGAGGAAGGTGCTGGTGGCCACTCTATTTTTATGTTATTAATTTAGACGGTGGCTAGCAGAGGAAATTTGTAATATTTGGCGTGCTTTTAGTTTTGGTGGCTAGAAGTGTAAATCGGGGTGTAAATAGTAGCACCCTATTTTTTATTATTATAATAAAAAAATATGGTATTCTTACCAGTCACAGAGTTTGGGAGGGGAGCCTGCAGCATCAATGGGTCGGAGGAGGATCCGATTGCTTCCTTTAGCTTCTGGCTATCTCATCCTCTTCGATGGGTTATTGGTTGAAATCCTTCATCGTCAGTCGTCGGTTGGGAGGAAAATCTTGCTGAATTAGGGTCGGGGTGCTGGAGGCTGAACTGGTGGTGGAAGTTGGCTAGGAGGAGGAGGAGAGGGGGTCGGAACTGTGGAAGAGGGATGCTGACTGGTAGTTGGAATTTGTTAAGACACAAGTTTGCTGAGGAAGGAAGAATTAAGGATTGGTTTTCATTTAGGGAAGAATACAGAAAGTCGACCCACAAAAGGAGTAAAATACACGATGTGAGATATTTGGGGCCAAAATTTCAGGTTTCCCACCTGAGTTTCGTCCTAGTGCATTAACATGACATCTAGCGTTTTTTTCCATACAAAAGATATATTTACATGATAACCAATTTTAAGTTGGACATAATAAAATTTCACTATAATTTATAAATTTCAAATATTATAAGTTAGAGTTGATAAGGAAAATTTATATTAAATGTAATATGGATTTCTTGTGAATTACTTTTTAACAAAATATTAAAGACTACAAGGAAAAAAAGAATCATTGAAAATAATTTTATATAACTTTCTAATAAAAAATAATAATTACTAATGATCAAAAATAAATGACTAAATAGTAGATATTACTTCTTGATTATTACTACTTAATTTAATTTGTAGTTGTTTATTTTAGAAAATTAATTATTATTTATTTAATGATAAACGTAATTTATTATATTAATTATTAATCTTTGAAAATGATCTATTGAATATTATTTATTTATTGAAATAGTTAATATCATTAACTAATTATTATTATTATACATATTTATTGTTAATTATTGAATAATAATTGTAAATATTAGTTATTTCATATTTCAAATTAATTATTATTTTTATTATTTAATTGTGATTATAATTTATTATTATTATTTTATTTATTATTGGGTATCATTAAGTAATTTTAATTATTAATTTATTATTACCATGGATAAATGAAAAACGTACTAACCGGTGTCTATTAAAATGGGTAGAAAAGAAAGGTTGTAATAAGAAACTACTACAACAGGCAAAACAAAAGAGTTGTTATAAAAATATGTTTATTACAACTTTTAGGAAATGACTGTTGTAAAAGACCTTTATTACAACTAGCGTTCTGTGACAATTGTAAAATTAAAGTTGTAGTATGATAATTTTGTTGTAGTGTTTGTTACTACACCATTTAAACTTCGTAACTTGCTATTTGTGGTGTATTTTTGTGCCACATTATACTTGACATTGTTTTGTGCATGGTCATTGACCATGTATTTTGCTGTTGTTTGACCATTCCCACTTGTACATGTTTTCTTTTATGTATTGCCCTTCGTATATATTAATGAACCTAACACAATTTTGTTAAATTCCTCATTTACCTATAGGTGTTTCCTAGTTTCACATGTATATACTGTCATTGCTACTTTGGTAGTTTTTAAATTAAGCTACATGCATTTTTGAGATGTATATCCCATGTGTATTGCCGAAGATCTGGGTACACTATTATATAAAGACGGATACCCAGTGCTAAAGGCTTCCGTACTTAAGCGCGAGAGGACTTCCTAGGTCAGTCTCCCATCCCGGTACTATTCTCACGGCTTTCCGGGCTCTAGGGGTGGTGATTAGTGCACACTGCCTTACCCTCACATATGTGAAGAGGCCGGGACTCGAACCTGCGCGCTCCAGATTACCAGCCAAGTAACCTTACCGTTGCACCAGGCACCACCTTTTGGGTACACTGTTATATGTGAAACTAAAATATATGTTGCCTTGTTTCCATGCCATGATTTGCCTTGTTATATTGCAGCGACCTGAAACCTGAAATATACGTGTATATTTTCATTTCATAAACCTGCATGTATTGTGGACCATTTGCTTATACTTTTTTTGAAGCTTGGAATATACACAGTAATTTCATATGTGTTAGACCATTCAGTTCTACCCTTTGAAACCTGAAATATATGTTCCTTGCCTAGTCCATGTTACCTTTGATTTTATTTTAGAATTTCTATTCTAACCGTAACTATGGCATTTTGACGTATATTCAAAATATAGAACTACATAAACGTTGGGAGTAACTGTTTATTTTAGTGTTTTATTGACGTTGATTTACTTGAATAAATTTAATCCTAACTCGAGTGTTTTGTGTTTTGTGTTTTGCATGGAACGCTCGGGTCAGATCGAGTTTCAACTATCAAAGTTAAAGAGTCGCGCGAAGGTGTGCATGCTCTGGATCGTAAAATTTGTATATTTTATTTAATTAAGAACCTATGTATTATTCTTCCGCTAGACAAATTTCTATAACTCTGATATATTGTATAAAATGATTTCGCTGTGAGATATTGCAATTTATTTTATTCTGTGATTTTTGTGTTTGATTTTGTTTGAACCTCATAAGCAATAACAATCTGCCTTTTCAAACGGTTTAAGTTAGTTTAATTACTGATTTGAAGTGGTCGAAAAGGCAGTCGTTGCATGTGGGGAAATAGAAAAGAGTAGTAGTCTATTTATTGGTGTGGAAGGATAATTTAGGCCTTAGGATATTAAGTTTTTAATCTCAGCCTCAGAAGACACCTCAGCAACACATCAGCAAAGAGTAATCCAGAAGCAGGCTCGACATTGGCCAGGCACAGGTTCGTGCCTGGCTCGCACTTGGTCGACCCACCTCCTATATGGGTCGACACACGTGTCGACCCATATACAGGCTGGGTCGCCTATTTACCGTTGCTTTATTTCTAATTTATTAATTATTTTTTCTAGTATAATTTCAAACTTTGATTGATTATAACTGATTTACAAATTAAAAATCTATTTGAATCATAATTTCGTAACAGACTCACGGTGAAATCCTTTTAGTCCAGTTATGAATATTATTTTATTTAATATTTGATTTATTATTATTCTTTTTTTAATTATTGTTTATTAAAATTTGGGGTGTTACATTACGATTGTGAGATTATTCTATGATTATTGTGCTCTTGGGTGTTGGTTATAGTAGAACATATTTCTATGTTAATACACGATATCTTAACAATGTGAAAGTGGAGAGAAGAAGAAAAAACAAAATTTCAAAAGGAAATTTTTAGAATGAACAAAAGAGAAATTGTTTTGGGGGAAACATCGAAAACTTTTATTCTCCTCCTTTAAACCTTCACTATGTAGTCGCTTATTAAATCCTATTCACCTTCTTTATATATTTTTATTTTTTGAAGCAAAATGAAAGAGAAAGGAAAAATAAATTGTACATGTATTTATAAATGAGTAGTTTAAAAGAGTAAAGGATGAAGCTTTAATTACCTTTTTCAATTTTTCCTTTGCATTATAAAATCATATTTTTAATCCCACCCTCCATACACATATTACGCATGGATGGCCATAGAGGAGGCACATGTGCCTCAAAAATTTCCAAAAACCACTTAGCGATAATTTATTTAAATCCAACTCAAATATTCTATCAAAACATGCATGTTGTTAAATACTAGTTGAACTCGTACAAATAATTTAGAATTTAATTCTTAATATTTCATAAATATTTATCAAATAAGCTAATTCGTAGTGAATATAAATCAATCAAAAGGATTTGATTTTCAGAAGTATTCATCATTACTATTGTATGAGTAAAAGTTATAGATTTAATCAATAATCATTATTTAGTAATTCATACAATAACTTTATACCTTAGCATGTAATGTAAACATTTTGGTTAAATTTATCACTTACACATTTTTTGTAAAATCCAGTTTTGCAATTATAAGTAGTACTCAGCAGTAATAATTATTTAAAATAATTCTCTTCCTTATTCAGTGTAGGACTTATGCAACTTGGTTTTGATCAAACTTCAAATATCACCCACTTTTAACTCAAATAGTCCAACCACTAAATTGTTTGTTCAACAATAATTATTTTATTAATTATACTACTTTGGCTAGAGAATTTATCTTTAAGTTGATTGCAATTAACTTGATATTAACCACGTATAATTGATGAGATAGCTTGTATATTGAATAATGTTCCATTCCAATACCTCAACGAAAACCTAACTATAGTGGTTCATCATATCTTGCCAAGTTTCAATTGTAATCAAAGTGGAGTGTTCACATTGAAATTCCATAGTGTTCTTAAGTTGAGGGACTATGTTACATTATCATTTCAAGGTTTTCTATTAAACTATATAATATAAACCAATAGAAAAACCTTGGGTAAGTCATTTTATCGTTATCAAATGATTATCAGTACGTGACACTTTGTGGCCCCAAATAGCATGAAATAATGTACTATCTAATATTTGGAGAGTGTTATGTATTTTACTATCGATGGATTTATTGATACCCTATCTTGAAACATCTTGACTAAAAATATTCAGAATAATATTTTAATTTTAATAAAAGAAACTTCTCACAAAAAATAAACTTTATTCATTATCATTTAACATATCATTTAAGGATTTTTTTTTACATAATATACTTTAAATTAATTATTTAATTGATTATATCACAATATAAAAATTATATAATAGGAAGAAGATGCTTTTTATTTTGAACAAAATTGGTTATTTAGGCATACACATAAATCTATCATATTGAATTACTACATCAAAGATGAGGAAATGAGAATAAGCAACTGAGTTGAATGAATGTATGGTTTTGCACTGTAGCGAGCCTTGTTTGTTGTGGGCTTGATGTTGTGATAGGGTGTATTTTGATTTGTATTACTTAAACATCGTATTATAAAGGATCTCATTAACTTTCCCCTAAGGCATACCCCTAACTTTATCATATTGGAAATTTATTGCGAAAGTATATACAAGTTAAATATGCATAGAATTAAGTATTGACTCATCTAATATAGAAGAGACAAAGCTATAGCCAAATACCATATGATCAATTAAAAAATTGATTACATTAATTTGACAATGGTAGTTATGGAGTCAATATCATTAATATCAAACAATAGTTTTTAACGTTGAGTTATTTATCCTCTATAGAGTTACATTTATTGGTTTCAAATAAATATAGGCATCAATATTTTATGTTTATTATCATCTCCATTCTTTAACTTTTTACAATAAAAAATCAATTATAACTTAATTACCTATGAATGATTAAGCATACTATTTATTCATTCAAAATGATGAAATATTGGACATTACACTGCATATTATAAGGGAAACCATTTTAGTATTTATTTAAATGATGATCATATGCTTTTATAATTTCTTTTTATGACTCTTTGCGAAAGTATCGAATACTAAAAACAAATTAAATGATTGCATTAATGTGGTACCAAAATAAGTAAACAAGTTTGATATTAATTTTATATTTAATGATTCCATAAACTAAAAGTAACAAGGCGTGTTAATCGTGTTGAATTAGTGAAATTTAGCTCACTTCCTCATTAAATTAGTTTTGATTATATTTGACCTTACTTATAGAATGTTTACTTCTATGATTTATCATTTTCGATTGAATTTAGTTTTCATTTAATGTTCAGTTCTCGATAGAAAGAAATGGTGGCTTTGCTTTTCGATTTCATCATTGCACTTCACATTAATAAGCATTAAATTTATCTAGTAAAGTGATTAGTTATTGTCATATTTAACTTTTTTTAACCTATAGAGGATTATTTTTCTTACGTAATTACAAACTATTTCACATAATATATTCTAGATTATTGCACTTATATTATGTGAATTCCCACAAAGAATCTACCTTAAAATATTATGCTTGGAATGATGATATTTTTTCCTTTTACATAGAACTTTCTGTATATGTTTTCATTAGATATAATCGACTTCAGGCCCAGCCCTTGCCCAAATTGGGAAGAGCTTCCTTTTAAGGCTTCAAAATACTTAGGGCACCAATTCACCCAATTGCGCAATAGAAAAAATATAGAAATAAATCATGAATCGGCTATGGAACAACCGACTTACGATCGCCATTGGCGGTTAGCGATGACTCCATCCAGATGACGATGACTTTATCTCGATTTTCAAAAATAGCTATGGCTACTAAGATAGGGTACAATGCATAAATTCAACTGTTGAAGTTTGAAGGTACCAATGGTTTGAATTTGGAATCTGGTTCATATTACTGAATCTAAATTCAAGTTTCATACTCTTCATTTCTTATTAGAATTCTCGAGTTGTTTTTGTTTTAGAATTTAATTGAATTCATTTCAAACTTTTTCCTTTTTATGTGTTTTTACTTGGTAGTTGATTTCCATACCATAATTTAATTATTGACTTTGTTACACTTTAATAAATTCTCTTTTTGCTTGTTGCAATAGCTTCTATATATTTTTTACAATAAAACTAAAACGAGATTTACAATAGTTAATGTATTTTTAAATGGTTAATCAACATACAAATTATCAACAAAGTAACTAGTTTTGTAGGAATTTATAGTTAAAGGTTTTAGATTAATCGAGTAGTTAAGAAGAAGTTATGCTTCAAATTTTCACTGAAAATATTTTTGATAACTTAAGGCTAGTAGAGTAGTCATCCATAATTTAAGATGTTATTTTTTTCGTAATATAATTATAGGAGCCTTGGGTCATTTTGCGATTGGATTTTAGTGTGAAAGCTCCTATGATCGGCCCTGACCTACTTATCACTTTATGTGAATGGTTTACTTTGATTTTGAAGACGTATAAATGACTAGTGGCAGTATTAAGTGCAAATTAGAGCAATATTATAAAGGGTCAGAAATCCATCATGACACATATAAAATGATTTACTTTGATCTCTAACAGCAACAGACAATGTAAGATTTTTGTATTATAACAAATGTTCAATTATATAGAACTTACACTGGATTTTATTTTATATTTTTTGAAATGAAGAAATCATTAGTAAAACCATACTATACCTTTTTTTCTCAAATACTTGCTTTATATAATGTTAGTTATGATTTTAACACTTCAACTCAAAGTTTCAGACTAAAAATTTGATGACTAAAATCGTGAAATAAATTGATCAGTCCTTAAATAATTTATGGAGTGAAAAACTGAATGTTGTGAGAGGTATTTCATCTACGTCATTGATATATATGCGAAAGTGAGTATTTTTTTCTGCACATTCAATTTTCCAGTAAGTCTCAAAGCAAGTTTTTTTTACTAAGTCTAAGTTTCAGAATATATTTTCTTTTTGGAGCTAAGGTATATTAATTTGATTTAATCATTAGCTCCTCATTTAAGTTTCCAAGATTATGTTCTTCCATTTTTTTTAATCTTTTAATTTTGGACGTATATAGATATGATATGTTGTGCAGTTAAATCCCTACTAAAGCTTGACAAAATCCCCTCTATAGATCATAGCGTTCTTTGGCCGTTACACTATTTATATATAGCGCTAATGAATAGTATATCCATTTTAAGCTTCATCATTTTTCTCTATATCCGCTAAATCAAGGTTTTTAGCATCTGCTTTAGCGATATTAACATACATTGGTTGATTTGCCTAGTTCTCTTTTTAAGATAAATAAAAAAGTTAGTGTATTGAGTTAATTTTAAGGCATAATAGCCCATATAACCTAAACACCTAATATTGTCATAAAATATAATGTGCATAACCTTGATATTATTTGGTTTGTTATAAAAGATTAAACAATATTGGTTTCTTGTATACAAATAATGTGAAAATTATAATAAATTAACTTTATTTTTTTTTTTGTTATCTAGTGCACCTTCGCTATATCCAACTATAGTACTACTTTATCATCACTATAAATTTTAGCACATCCATTGCAATATAACTTATAATTGTTTTTACTACACATATGTCGGGTTCGAGTTTTTTCCCTTTTGCATTGACACATCCAAGCCTTATGTTAATTACATTTATATATTTCCTATTTACATTCACACTAAACTAGGATGCAACTAGTTTACAATCAATTTTTTTTCAAAAGGCAACTTGACGTGTTATCAAATATTTCAATTTAGTTTGGACTACTTAGACTATTGGACTTTTCTACCTTTAGTTGTGTTTTGAGTTTATGTTAATGGAACGCATGTATTCGAGATATGACAAAACATTCATATTAGAATCAATGTTTTGCTTCAGAATCCAAAAGTACAAACTTTGTGCAGCTTAATAATTTACTAAGTTTATGAAGATTTTCTTTTGGTATACTACTCACACTAGTTTGTTTGCCCATAAAACTTGATATGGAACAACAAAAAAGGATGCCATGTCACCATATTAAAGCTAGATTTAGAGCACTTGTCTTTTTACTGTCATTATCGAAATATTGATAACTTTGAACACATCTCTATTTTTTAATTTGCATTCCTCTTTTACAACTTCATCCACACACATGGCTATATAATGTCTTCTTCCAAAATGATTTATGCACATAATAAGCATTGACAAGTTTAAACTTTACAGATGTGTGTGTGTGTGTGCATATAAATTATTACTATAAATAGCCGAACTTAACATAATTAATGTATGCATTTTTAAAAAATGACAAACGTAATAGGTGATTCCCCTTTTAGATCAAAAATAAAGTATATATTTTCATATGATAAGTTAGGCATCAATATTTTGATTCTAGATTTCCGTTATGAACATTCATCTTCGTTTGGTAAAATTAGCCTATTGCTACTAATTTTTATGAAATTTAAGGTTATGATTATGGTTGTTGTTCTTAATTGGTTTGTCCTTGCACTCAAGTAAATGTCATTAGAATCACAACACTTATTGTAATTTTGATTTTTTGATTATGCATGTATGGTTTTTAACCATACGACCATATAAATATAATTATTGCATTTTTCAACATGTTAGCTTTATAAGTAACTAACATTGTTTGTTAAAGTAGTTGGTAACTCAACCAATTTGTGCATACTAGCAAAAATAGGCATTTTAAAACCTTTTTTTATTTTGTATTTTGTATGTTTTGTTAGCCATTAAACACAATATATGCCTTATCTCTAGTATTGTTAGTGGTGATTATAATCATAACGGAAATCTCAAATTAATAATCAAACAACATTCAATTTCATGTTCCATATACATGGGTATGTATATGTTATTGAATTATGTGTGAGATAAAACTATATATGAAATATGATAAAAAAAAATTGTAGAAGTGTTAGATGTATGTAATTAACAAGCAAAATAATTTATTTTATCATTCTACTCTTACTATTGCTTGGAACATTATTTTTATGTAGGTTCGCAAATTATTTATGTTTTGCAAGTTTTGCCTATTAAAAAATAAGTTAAGTGAATCAACAAAGATTTTTTATTGAAAAACATGTAACTAAGTGAAGTTCAAACACATAATGACAAGATAAGTTTAACAAGCTAAAGGTGGTAATGTATATAGTGTATGGAAAATTTGTTGCATTATTATAATGTGTATAGTTTACTACTTACACAAACACAGTTACATAAAATAGTAAATTTCATTATAGTGTTTGAGGATTAAATAATCAATTGCACCATCATATTAGCATATTAAAAGTACTTTAAAATAATATAAAATTGTTCGTAACCATAACATTTCTCTATAAAACTTCTTATTACTTTTATTATCATCATTTTCCACTACTGATTCTCAACAAACTAATGTGAAGAAGTTGGAAAATTTGTATATTTGGTGATGGATAATTATACTCAAGTGATTAGTTGATTTGTTTTTCTTTTTAGGTGAGAAGCACTAGTAAATAGTTAACGTGGCAACCCATATACATTGCTGTGAGTTTTATCCTAACTTCAATGTATTACCATGATGGTCACCAATGTTCATTTTACATTTTATTTAGTGATAGTATAACATGTTAAACTATCATAAGATTATTTTAGGTAAATTATCCATCATCCAAGCAATAAATTACGAAAGGTTACGTCCACTGCCTCCATTCTTTATGGCTTAGTAGTTAAAGAAACAATTTTCATATGAAAACTAAATATGTTGTTGTACAAAATTTTATATTGAAAGAAAAATCCATTTTCCATTGCATTAATAACTTTGATCTCAATTTTTGCATGTTTTAGTGATACGAATGCTCATTATTCGTCCATCTTTGCAAGAGTCGAGCAATTTTGAGTAATGGCATCATTGTGGATCTACATCTTACAATAATGGAGTGCACAGATGCTATTACAAAGCAGTTAAAGGTAAACAGAAATGTACATGTTGAAATAGATCATGAAGAATTTGTTGAGTAACATAGTGAGATTGCCTTTTTTGACTTCCCATTTTATTATAGAAAAATGCGCGTCTTTGTCCAAAAAATTGTTGTTTTATCACATAAGTAGCGTGCATGACCAAGGTCATTATATATCTTAAAATAATTGACAAACACTTATTTCTTCCTAATGTATTATATGAGTTACCATATATATACATGAGTCTAGGATTAAGGATGTCAATTCACTTTATTTGGATTTAATAAGAAATGAAACTTATATTTCAAGCCATATCCACTATCATAAGTGTTGTTTTAGTTAGGGGGACAGTTGTATTTTCAACATTTCGGCAATGTGCTTTTGTATTGTTCCAAAACGAAAATGTTACCTTGCAAAAAAAAAAGTTTTCTATCAAAATATAGACTAAAAGAAAATTTTGAGGGATCACCAATAAAATAACAAAATTGTACCCCTAAATTTCTACAAATCCCCAAATACACTATTCTTATTTGTTAATGCAGAATTCATTTTGCCATAGTAAAAAAAAATATCATTTTGAAATATTCTTAGATAACAACCTTTTCATTTCTTAATAATTCTAAATGTTGGAAGTTGGACAAATAAATACTTAAAATTATCATGAAAATGGTTGAAATGTGTAAGATAAAGAATATTTCAAGAGTCTATAGGAAGCAAATCACGTGCATTGTATAAATTCGACCTAGTAATTTAATGATAACAACATTATTAATAACAACTTTAAACATAATCTTATGCAATATTTCTTCCTAATGTATCATATGAGTTACCATATATATACATGAGTCTAGGATTAAGGATGTCAATTCACTTTATTTGGATTTAATAAGAAATGAAACTTATATTTCAAGCCATAGCCACTAGCAAAAAAGTTTTTCCAGTTAGGGGCTCAGTTGTATTTTCAACCATTCGGCAATGTACTTTTGTATTATTCCAAAATAAAAATGTTACCTTGCAAAAAAAAAATCTCTGTCAAAATCTAGACTAAAAGAAAATTTGAGGGATCACCAATAAAATTACAAAATTATACCCCTAAATTTCTACAAATCACCAAATACACTATTCTTATTTATTAATACAGAATTCATTTTGTCATAGTAAAAAAAATAATCTAATTTTAGAATATTCTTAAAGAACAACCTTTCCATTTTTAAAGAACACTAAAAGTTGGAAGTTGGACAAAGAAATACTTAAAATTATCATGAAAATGGCTGAAATGTGTAAGAAAAGAACATTTCAAGAGTCTACAGGAAGAAAATCGCGTGCACGGTATAAATCCGGCCTAGTAATTTAATGATAACAACATTATTTATAACAACATAAAATATAATCTTATGCAATTTCAATAATAGTTCCTTTTTTGAGTTTCCAATTTACCCACTGTATAGCCTCTTCGCCATTATGTAACGCATATGATCAAACAACCTTCAATTATCTTTTTCATGAGAGACTAACCATCGATCGACTAAGATAAACCATAATATACAGTTTAAAAATAAGTCATGAGACAGAATCAAGAGTACCTCAAATAGTGCAGCAATCCTATAACGTCCCCTGATTTCCGCCACACATTCATGTTTCTCTCACTTTCCATTAACTCTCCCCCCCCCCCCCCCCTGGCTAATTTATTGAATTATAAATGAGTGGCCTAAAATGGAGTGCAAAATGAGTGCTACCAAATAGGGGTGCCGTGGAGCATGTTTTGTGTGTGTGTGTAGTGTATGTGTGTGTCTATATATATATATATATATATATATATATATATATATATATAATGTGTGTGTGTGAGAGCATGCGCGTGTGCTTAAGCGTGCGTGTGTGTGTTATATAACATTTTATATTCATGAACTTGGTCACCCTATATTTTATTTTCCTATTTTTTTACTTTGTTTCAAAAGAAAAAATCGAGAGGAATAACTAAGGTCAAACAATGTTATATCTTATATTTCGTTATCTTTCAGTTGTATTTGCACTTGGATAGTTTTAACTTATCTTTGTTTGGTTCCATTGGTAGTTTAAAATAGTTGGCTTTAACTGTGATAACTCATGCAACTTTTTTTTAAAACAATTGCACCTTAAGATACTCTTTTTAGTGAAAAACTAAAAAATACCACTAAATTCAATTACGGAGCTTTTTACCACTATATTACCATATGTTATCTCTCTAAAAATTTCAACTATACAATCTCTCTTAAATGCTTTATATGTGTTGAAACATCAAAATAAAAATCACTCTCTCAAATATATTAGAATAAATAAATTATGATGTTTAGAAAACCTAAAAAATAGAGGTAGTGCCTTAAATAAAAATATATCCGATCTACGAAGAGTGACTATTTTTTCTTCGGAGAGCAATAATAGATTATCGATGAATGAAAAGCGAATTGATCTTTTATTGTTGGGGAATGCAAATTAAGGATCTTAAGGCAAACTAAACACTAGAGGGAGGGTGAATAGTGTTTAATGAATTTTATAAATTTCTTGAAACCTTTTTGAGTTATTCAAAATGAAATGCAAATCATGGATATGAGATGATCACAAAATTAAACACACATGCAGATAATAATAAACAAAAATAGTAAAAGGAAAGAATACAACGAAATTATATACTGTTCGAAGTTACCCTACATTTTATCTCACATAACATTGGGTTGATGCATATTTCTTTTCAAATAATATCCAAATTACAATCCTCGATTTCAAGGCCATGAGTTACACCCCGCCTGTTTTCGGAGTACAATAAGTCTCAATTAATTTTCAAGCTAAAATCATACCCAGTCGTTTTGAACGGGCTACGGTCATACCTTTTCAGTATAACTTTTTGGTAGATAGTGTAGCAACCCGAAAATCAACGCCCTTCGAATCGACCACAAACCACACAGGCCTGACCCAAATGTCGGAAATCCTTGGATTGTTACGGGAATACAACACATCAGAAGGGAATACAACACATCAGAAAAAAAACACAAAAGAACATTCCATTGCTTATTACAACAATTTTACATCAGAGTACAGAATATCAGAGTACGAACAATTAATACACAGAAGAAATATAATACATGAATATAATAAGCGAAAGACTGTAAAATAATCCAGAGCATAGCTCCAGGATCCTATAAAATAGAATATCTATAAAACCTAAACTACAAGTTGCCCATGTGGAAGTTATGGGTACCCAGAGTTAAGGCGAATAACAATAAACTCCAGGTCAATCATGAGACTGGTGTGAGAACTAAAAACAGTTAATAACTTTATTTTAAAGTTAGATAAATCGCGGGACCACACCATATGACACGGAACAGGTTTCCTCCCACGAATACCATAAAGCAAAACCCGCAATGCTAAATAAAATAAAAATGAAGCTATTATAAGACTTAGGTCCCATCACACAATGCAACGCAAGCCGAAGGATAGTGTTTTACCTTATAATAGCCAAAAATGCTTGATATGTGAAATTTATCCTTTATTACTATAAGTGCATAGTGTAGAAATCAATTTCAAAAGTAAATGTATCAATCATAGGCGGCATAATACCCCATCCTATTATGTCAGCATATAGGTATACAACTAAAACCGCAAAGCTCGTATTGGAAAGTTGGATTTCCATCATGATGGCTACTGACTTGAAAGATATATCACGTAGTGCAATACTCCACGACTTACGTCCAGGGCTTTTGAAAACACCGTAATGCACCTCCACACTATATCCAGGAAATAAGTATCACCGCGGCTTACGTCCAGGGCTTTGGAAAACACCGCTTACACTATCCATCTGGGAATCAGGTATAAGCCATATCCCTACTAGGGTGGAGTGACCATACCCAGCACATCTCGATAGACCGAATCCATGACAACCCTAGAAGTTGTCGTCTATCCTTATCTCGAAAGTATACTGATCTAAGTATCAGTTTACCATCATACCGGTGTGTGAGGCTCATGAATTAACACTACAAAAAGCTACGCTACTTAAAGTTGTGCTTTGATCATCATCTGCAAGACTCTGCTTTTCAACAAAAGCCTTGATCCATGCATCTCAGCATGTCACATTGTCAATCCATACCATGCCATTGATTAATGCCAATATATAACCTCTAAGCTCGTATGTCTCAGAGAAGGGTGTTAAGCAAGAGAATAAATTCTCCGCCACCAAACAAATATATATTTAGCAGAGATCAACGAATATAGCAAAAAAGGAATACAACGTCAGATATACCATCCATTTGCAAGTACGTTCCGGTCAAAACGAAACTGGATGCACCTTATTTCTCATCCCATATGTCCAATATAGGAGAGATGCCCTTGCATATCCGGACAATCAATAAGTACGTCCGGACAACGACCACTATAACCCCTTCATGGGAGCTACCTAAATCCAGGGCAGCCGTAGTAATCCATTTAATGTGAATATCGCTAGTCTTCAACCACCGCCTTCAATATCTTTGATTTTTAATCGTCGTAACAATTATTAGATGTGAATAGCACACATCTCATTCCAATCTAGAATATTCTTTTATTCAAATATTCACATCATCAGGGAAAGGTTCCCATTAATTTTATCAAAGATAAATTCTTTTAAACTTAATCTTTATTCTTCTTTGGATATCATTCTCAAAAGATTTTATTTTATTTTTCCACTACTTAAACCAAATTAAGTTTTAAGAACTAGCCGGGATTATCGAGCCTTACCGAAGTAACCATTTATTTTATTAATCCTAGTCCCAACCTATTCATCCCATGGAACAAAACTGGTAGTACTCCATATCTAACACCCACTGTGTTATCGGTAAATCTAATTGCCACTTCACGTTCAAATCTAATTAAAGATTTAACTATCGCACAGAGTAAAACCGGTGATACTCCATCTCAAATACTTCTTTTCATTTAAGAAAATCTCATTTCAAAATCATTCATTAAATTTGAAATGAAACAAATAACATCGCTAAACACCTCATTGTCAAATCGTAAGTGCTTCATAAGGTGTTAGCATACAAATATTTCTACCCAGCCCAATGCTAAATGTAAAGGCATATTTTGCTCATAAACTGGTCGAGCACAACCCCAACAATCAATATCAACAACCAAGTATATTTGTTTTATACCACTTTCATATTTTGGTAAATTTAATTACCGTCTATTCACTCCAAATCTCATTAAAGATTTATTAAAACTCTACTTAGTTTCAATCTCTAAAATCATTACTTAATGATTTTTTTATCTTTTCTTCACTTGGGTTAAAGAACAAATGTCATGTAAAAACATGGTTTTATAATAAACCCAAAACACTCTTCCATTTAATATGGAATCTTCACGGAAATTTAAATAATTTATAATCGATATAAATTTCCGTATCGGACTAATATTATAAGTGGAATAATGACAAGGCCTTTTAAATTCCATAAATAGTAAACGCCTTGCTTCACCGAAGATCATCTCGATTATTATTAACTAGAATTCCATTCAACTCCAATTTAATTAAATAAACTGGAAAACTTCTCTGAATCTCATTTAAAAGATTTATTACTTACACAAGTGGGTTCAAGAACAGTATTATTTAAGATACCATTCACAACGAACTCCAAAATTCAATTTCAAATCAAATTCTTTCTCTTGGTTAAATCATTGGCCTTCACCGTTCGTTACTATATGTAAAAAGGTTTAATCGAGGATTTAATTCGGTCATCGAATTAAATACTTAAGTCATAGCATATCCATAATTCATTGTATACGTTTTCATGCCAAATCGTACTTAATCATTTTTATTTTTCAAACCACGCAAAATCTGTTTTCACACATTTTAAATCACTTAAAATAATTTGTAACAATTTATCAAACGATTTCGAATAAAATCGAGTGTTGGAATCTGTGAATTAGTGAAACTGACAAGTCACAAACGAAGTCGAAATGGGCTGAAACTCGACCGGGAAAGAGCCTAGATGGACCTAAATTGTTGATCGTGGTATCTACCAGTCAATAGTCCAAAAGCAAAATTCAGACGCCTGAATTAAAAATTCAGATGTCTAAATTTGCATTTTCCGGAAACAGGAAGGATTTATTTCATTTTGGTGCCATTTCAGACGTTCGAATTTTTTTGGTCAGACGTCTAAATTAAAATTCAAACATTTGAACCAAAAATTTCAGACATCTGAATTGCTATGCTTGTTTCATAATTACTTGAACCAGGTCAAACGTCTGACCTAAAATATTCAGACGTCTGAATCCTGAACTAAACCAACATTTGCCTAGATAACAAGCTCTAAGTGATATCAACTCATGCCCGAAGGCCTATGATGATATGTACATGCAAATGAGGCTTCTAAAACTCACCGGGGTAGCTCATAATACCAAACTCAAATGCACAAACATCATACAAGAGATTTGCGATGATTTTTTATTATAAATTCCAAAATAGGCAAACTTTCTAATCAAAGCAATCAAATATGATTCAAGTGACTTGTGAAGACTTAGAACTTCATCGTGGCGGCAATAGAGCTTCGCAATATCACCAAATCAACTCATAACATATAAATGGATCATATGAGCACTCCAAACTATAATCTTCTAATTCAATGAAACATGAAATCAACTAAGTTACACTAGCCTACCCAATACACTAGCATATGCAAACTCAAATGAATACTAGATTACAATTTTATAAGTTAATGGCTTGTAAACTAGATGTGAGTTCCTAAAGATCTCACCTTTGCTTGTCAGAAACAAGGAATCAATTCAAAGCTTTGCTAAATCAACCATTCTTCCAAAATATCTTGCTAATCTCCAACCTAAACACATTTAGTTGAATTTCCTAAGAGTTAGGTCATAGTCACTCTTAGAATCAAAGAGGAAACAAGATGGAGAAGATGAAGAGGAGCATACTTAAACTTCTCCTTGGATTTGCACTTGATTTCCACAAATACTGGGCTTGAAATCAAGAACCCTAGCTTAGGAATTTTAATTTCCCATTCCTTTCCCCATTTTCATCTAGTTTGGTTAAGTGTTGAAGCGAATGGAAGAAAGGGGATGATTTGGGGTTATATAGTGAGATAAGTTAGCCAAATCAAGACACAGCCCAAGTGCCAATTTTCACGAATTCAAAATATATCGAAGCTTATACTTTTCGAATAAACAAATGACGTTTCGAACTCAATGGAAGTGGTTTCGAGTCCAAATTCATTCATATGTAAAAAGAGATATTTTGGTCATATAAACAAAGAAAAAGACCAAATTTCACCTAATTTAAAGGTATCAATGTTTATAGTTTTCGAACATGCAAACGACATTTTGAACTCAATGGAAGTGGTTTCGAGTCGCAATTCATTCGTACGCAAAATGGCTATTTTTAAGGGCTAAATATAATATTAAAATATAGTAAATTCCATAACGACTGTTCTAAATTTTAATTTAGACATAACTTACAATTTGTAAAGTGAAATCTCAATTTCTTACATTCGTTAGAAAATTACAATTCAAAATATTCCAATGTTTCTTGTTTTACCAAATTATGATTTATATTTAATTCTATACATTCACTCATAGTGTAAAGTCGAATTTTCAAGCTACCGCGCCCTTTCAAGCTCGTTTTATTTAAATTTAAAATTTATACGTTCTAACTTTGTTTAAAATAAACTTCAAATCGTTTATTCTCAAAATAAATCATTTTAAATACTTAAAATCCGTTAAAATCTATTAAATATAAATTTTAAATTGGTTCCGAAAATACGGGTTATTACAGATGACTCGATAGAGCTTGATCTTATGATCTTTAATTATAAAAACTCCTGGGTAGCACTTGAATCTTTGAGAGAATGCGGTAGAGAACCAAATGAGAAAGAGATTGATGCGATTCTCTTTGAAATTTGGTAGAGTATAAGTATATAATTTAAGAAATTAAGATTTTTAATGGAAAGAAGATAAAGGAGTAAGAAGATAATGAAATTAGTTATTAAATCTCAAATTTAGAAGCCTGTTTGTTGTCTTTCAACAGTCAAAACCTTTTAGAAAAGATTTGAAATCAAAAGACACTTCTTTTCAAAATTTGAATTTAAAATCCAAAGGTTACCATGCCAACATGGGGGGTTACCCATGTCGACGTGCCTTCATGAATTTTGAAAAATAGAATTTTCAAATCAAACCATGTATTGTTTAAATAAATTTCGGTGAATCTTAAGTTAAAATAAATTATTTTCTTATATTTTTAAATAGAGTATTTGAAGTAAAAATATATATTAAAAACATATATGAAAATGATTTAAAAACATATATACAACTATGAATATAAATATAAGATATAAACAACTATTAATACAAACATAAGTAAAGGGAATTAAAACTTAAGTAACTATATTCAAACTTAATATAAAATTGGTAACATTCATATAAATAAGAAATATTTGAATCAGGAGTTAAACTGTTTTAAGAAATAAAAGAAATATTTTAAAATCAAGAGTTAAAATAAATTTAAAACTAAGAAATATAGATTTGAAATAGTGAAGCAATTTTGAAATCAGACTGAAAATAAGATAAGAATATTAAAAATAGTGAAAAAGATTGAAACAAGGATTCAGTGTTATTTCAGAGTTTTAACAAGAAATTTAGACTATATTACTTTTTATTTCTTGAGCTCTTGAACTCTTTTTACTCATGAGTCTTCTATCTTGAACTTTTCTTCTTTGAATTCTTGATTCTTTTAATTGTACAACCTTTAACAATCAATAACTGCATATATTTCATGTACACGCACACACACACACACACACATATATATATATATATATATATATATATATATTCTAGAGAATAACGTTAGTATATATATTTTATAATAATAATTGTTTTCACCAAAAATGGTTCAAACACCAAGGGTGCGAAATCACACTTTTCCAAATGGTATGAAGAATAAAAATGGGGCCACAATACAAATGCAAGTAAAGAACGGGGAAAAACAAGAGACGTAGGGTTTTTATAGTGGTTCGATCTTAGAAAAGATCTACGTCCACTTTGAAGACATTCTCATTATCGTGGAGCAATTTACATAGAGCATCATTACACGCATCTTATTAATTACACTTGTCTACTCTGTTTATGGTGATTTTCCGTTTTTGCTCTCTTTTGCTTTGGATCTCGCTTAGATTTAAGGAGAACAAGTTAAATCTTGTGACTAGATCATTCTCATTGATTCCATTATGAAAATAGCGTTAAATCCGAGCTTTGAAGAGGAGCAATGGCGGTTGGAGATCACTTGAAGAGAATTGGAGTGAGAATTAATAGTGTTTGGAGAAGATGAGATCTACTTGATGTTGGAGGAAGAAAGAAAGAGCTTTAGCGGCCATTGATAGATCTTGAGAAGCTTTTAGGATGGTATAGAGTGATTTCTGCAGCCCTTCGGGGTCAAGGAATTCGTCCCATTTGAAGTGGAAGCCCTGGTCTATTTATAGGTGAGCCCGCATGAAGAAATGAGTTGAAATTCATATCTATAGGCCACGGGTCGTTTGTCCCCTCAATTACGAGAATGCCACTGCTTAGTTGTAGCCAATTGTCAATAGTTATATCCAGCTGTCTTGTGCGAGGGACTTTATAGGGGCGAGCGGCTGCATGGTTCTGAAGAGATTGAACGGGCAGTTGGGTGAAGGGTGCACAGGTGATTGGTCGAAATATCAAGGTTGGCACAAAGGCGATCGGGGATACATATTAAGCCTTTTGCAACCGGCTGACAGGTACGAGTTGATTGGAGCGACCGTGACTGAAGCAGTAGCAGCTAACCTAGGGAATGGGCGGACGACCAATGTCGTGGATACAGATAAGCAAAGGATGCATGTTCAATCCATTGTTCTTGGGGTTACCCGCCTAGAGAAACG
The DNA here is from genome assembly GCA_030737875.1 of Allium sativum. Taxonomy (NCBI): domain Eukaryota; kingdom Viridiplantae; phylum Streptophyta; class Magnoliopsida; order Asparagales; family Amaryllidaceae; genus Allium; species Allium sativum. The sequence continues at coordinate 387,966,656 of CM060912.1, read as the reverse complement.
CATACGATCTACCGGAGTGACTTGAGCGAGCGACTGTGGAAGATGCATGGCCTGCTATAGTATTCATCCCTTCCTCATATGAACGACCTCTCTATATGGAAAAGCCAAACTGCTATGCTTGACTTGGTTCTTATGAGTGGACGATGTTACCAATAAGTGGAGCGAGCTGTTTTTGTGCGCGAGCGGTTCCCAAGGGTGTGTGGGTGATTCTTTGTCTATGCTTCTTAACGCTAGAATGGCCTCCCCTCTTTATGGCTCGATTCCTCACGTCATGCCTGTTCTTGACTTGTGCTCTTTCTTACTTCCGGTTCGACCGACATGAGTGTTGTCTTGTGGTTTTTGATGATAATGGACAAGCGTGTTTTAGGTAACTTAAAGGGCATTTGAATGGCCTAAATATAGAACAAGTCTAAGAGCAGGGTGATCCAAGGAGCTTAGCGACCCAAACTATGTGAACTGGCTAAAACACTGTAATGATAATAATTCTTATAATGAACTATTACCAATGAAAAGCCCTGCTGCGACCTAAGGACCTTTCACGACTCATACACATGTTGTTTTTCTTAATCCATATTGTATGGGTTAACATTTGCCCCTCGAAGCTTGTATTCATTGAAGATGATATAGGCTTCGATTTGGACAATTCTGACATGTGCTAGCTCGTGTTAATCCTTCGATCGCATTACACTTTAGATCGTTACATGCTTTAAGTAACACAGTTTCGCGAATTGCTATTGGGCCTCTAACTCGACTTTGGCCCATTTGCTTTTTAACCATATATTACTCTTTGGCTTAAGCCATTATCCTTTCTTATAATTCTTCTCTTTTTTATTTCGAACTTACTAATGGCGGCTCTTTATGGTCAAATTCCATCCATTATTGATTCTTCAGCAAATTTGCTCGACCAAGCTACTCAAACTCAAAGTTTCAAGATTCAGGTTTCATTTTGATTTTTAAACTCCAAGTAGGTTCTAAAGGTCGTTGGATATTTGCGATGGCCCCTACTGATGACTATTATGCTAAAATGATAATTTTGCGTGATCTTATTGTTCACCAACGACATTGATTTGCAAATCCTTGTCTTGTCATTTCTCTAAAAGTTGAAAACGCCTCTGCTATCTGTCTCGGATTGTGGTACTTTTAGCAGTTTATAGGGAGTAATATGAATTAGGTTGCTTCCATCCCCTTAGGCCCTAGATTGTGATCTTGCTTTGGGCCATCATGATAGCTTAAAGCCTAAATACCCAGGATTGGTAGGAGCGATCTAAAATACTTTGGATAAGTTTGCTTGAATTATCTGGGGTTGAGCTCGATTCCACTTTTTAACCATAATTTTTTAGCAGATTTTAGATTTGATTATACACATACCAATTTGCAATCAACTCTATCTCTTCTCCCAGATCCGAGGATGAACCTTTAATTATTAAAAAGACTGAGGAGGAAGAGGGTGGAGAAGATCCATAGGGAAATGAAGAAAAGAAAGGATACGAACAAAAGCAATCTTAGGGAATTCCCCAAGCTGAACAGGTCGTCCATGCCAAATATTCAAACAAGTTTTGGTTAACCGTCTTTGATTTCTCCATTTTCTATTTCAACTTTTGCGGATCTTCAAGCAATTATACACATGCCTCGTTATACCCCTGATCCATGTAACCCTGTGCTTGCCGGATGATTGGAGTGTTGATGCTTGCAAGGCATGAATCTTGACTTGGAAGCAGACCCGTATGATAATTGGATTGTGGTTGGCAAGATGGACGCCATGAAAGATTGTACGATGGCTCAACTTGACACCATCAAAGATCAGATGAAGGAGGAAATTAATATTGTTAGGAATCATGTTGTAAGGCGGTTGAATGCTTGGAATATGCTTGATCTTAATCTCCAAAGGTTAAATAGGGAGAATATCAGATGAATCCGTACTTTAGAGAATGGAAAATTGAACTCATCAAGGCCCTTGAATCACTGCTTCTTTTTCCAAAGGAAATGCGAAACGAAGAAGATCTGGCAATAGGAGAAGACAAAACCATGGGCTATGACTGACTTGCCTTGTCTTCTTCTATGCTTATGCTTTTGCCCGGTTGTGTATGCGGGTGCCGGCCCTCGCTAACTATTTTTATGCTGGACTTATGATATAGGGATGGTAACGCATTTTGTTTGTCGTACTTTAAGCCTTTATTTCAGCTTTGTCGTGCTTTGCATTAAGATCCAGCAATGATTATTTGTCTTGCTGAGATGAACCACATTTTGAGCTAACATGCTTCACATCTCCTTCGTTCCTCTATTTCTCTCTATGGAAGGACAAGAATTTGATTTATAATTTCGTCTCTACTATGAGAGATCGAAATTATCCTTACTATGGAAGGACTTGCCTCACTATGGGAGGACAATATTTTGATTTATAATTTTGTCTCTACTATGGGAGATCAAAATTATCCCTACTATGGAGGGACTTGCCTAACTATGGGAGGACAAGATTTTGATTTATAATATCGTCTCTACTATGGGAGATCGAAATTATCCCTACAATGGAGGGACTTGCCTCACTATGGGAGGACAAGATTTTGATTTATAATTCCGTCTCTACTATGGGAGATCGAAATTATCCCTACTATGGAGGGACTTGCCTCACTATGGGAGTACAAGATTTTGATTTATAACTTTGTCTCTACTATGGGAGATCGAAATTATCCCTACTATGGAGGGACTTGCCTCGCTATGGGAGGACAAGATTTTGATTTATAATTTCGTCTCTACTATGGAAGATTGAAATTATCCCTACTATGGAGGGACTTGCCTCACTATGGGAGGACAAGATTTTGATTTATAATTTCGTCTCTACTATGGGAGATCGAAATTATCCCTGCTATGGAGGGACTTGCCTCACTATGGGAGGACAAGATTTTGATTTGGAGTTGTTCAACAAGATGAGGATCAGCCGTCGCGTCAGATACATTTATACATGGTGAGTGATCACAACCGGACTGGGAAGCTCTCCTGCCAGAACTTTCCATTCACATTCTTCTTTCACCGTCGTTTGATTTTCATTAATTCCCTCGTAGTGCTTTTCGTTGTTGTATTTATACGCGTTGATGCTCTTGACGCTTGAGTTAGCACTGCGGGGATTGCCATATTGCATCAGATTTTGAGAAAGCAAGCATTTACCGGTTTGCCTGTAAATATGAATCATTCATTAGCAAATTTATTGGAAATGTTGCAAATAAGAGATTCATTAAGCCAAGTATGATTTTTAATCGCTTAGTAAATGTTCAGTACATCACTTGTTAATCATTACAGACTATTTACAAAAAGTAAAATATGAAGTAACGTATGAAACAAAGCAGGAAGTAAAGCAGAAAAAGAGCATGAAATAAAGCGGTGGCGATGTTAATTGCTTATTCTTAGCCATTGAAATCGGAGCACCCTCATTGATTTTTAGCTGATGATCGGTCTTGGATCAGATTGAGCAGGAGCTCTATTGCTTGAGTCGAACTGGTTATTTGATGCCCCTTGTTGTTGGGGTGTCGCAGAAGGATTTGCAATCTGAGGATTTTTGACATATTGTTGTAGATGGTTATTCCTAATCTGCTCTTCAATCAACGATTTTAGATGCTTGCACTCGTTGGTGTTGTGGCCTGGCTGATTATGGAACTGACAGAACTTCCCTGGTTTGGCTGCACCATTTGATATCCTTAACGGTTGAGGTTCCAGATAATTCTCCACATCCTTTGTGGCTGAGTAGATGTTCTCAGAAGTGTCATTTAGCGGAGTTAGTTCTGATGAGTCACAAAGGAGAAACTTTTTATTATCTTTATTGTCGTTCCCACCATTGGCTCGTTTCTGCTCCTGAGTTTTCTGTTGGTTACACTAAGTAGTGGTACTTTTGGGAGCTTCGAGAAGTTGGTTACCACCTATGATCAGAAAAGGTATAGGATTGTCGTCCACTCTTATGTACTCCTCTGATTTTTTATAGAACTTGTCAAGAGTGTTTGGTTCCTTCATTTTTATCCACCTCCCGAACTCGCTTGTTTGTCTATAGCATCAAGTAAAGCAATGAGGATTATGCGTGGTTCTGGATTTCTTATTTCAGACAGGGCAACATTGAATCGACTAAGGAAGGCTTTTACAGTTTCTCCTGGCTCTTGTTTCATGGTTGAGAGCGTTATAGCGTCCTTGGCTTTGGTGGCATACAAGTGGAACTGCTCTTTGAACTTTTTGGTTGGGTCAGAAAACCGGTCCACAGACTTAGGTGGAAGTTTTGTAAACCATAACGACACAGCATCCTCTAAGTAGAAAGGAAAGTGCGTGCATATCATCTCGTCGATTGCTTTTGCTGCACCCATGTTCCACTCATATTTGAACAGAAAGTAGTTAGGATTAACAAGGCCATTGTACGGAGGCAAAGTTGGAGGATTAAATTTCTTTGGACATTCTTATTCAAGGATTCTCTTGGTGAATGGAGTTTTATCAGGAGAGAAGTCCCATTCTCTTTCTTCATCTTTGCTATCCTGATTCTTCTTCATGACTCGCTCTATCATGTCGGAGATGTATTCTTCGGTGTTGTGATGCTCCGCAAAGCTGAGCTCTTTTCCAAATGTTCGTCTAGGCATGTGTTCCCGGTTAGAGAGCTTTGGTACTTTGCCTTCACAGCGAGGAGGTGCCCTTTGTGATAGGAATGGTACCCTTTCGAGCATTAACTTCTGAATGGTCTTTAGCTTTTGATTTTGGTTTTTCGATGTTAGCTTCATCCTTATCACTCAACCAATCATAATCGTCTTCCATATTGCCATTGTGATCATGGTTAGAAGCGGACAAATTGTCATTTTCTTCGAGATCAACATGGTCATTTGGGGGGTTTGGATTTGATCGAGCATGAAGGATGGCGTCGAGTTTGTCCATCATAACTTTAGTAGAAGCATCCATCCTTTCGTTCAAGTTGGCAACAACATTGGCGAAAACTATGTCTAATTCGTCTCTTGTTACACCGGCTTCGCTTCTAGAATCTATCCAACTTCAAAACGGTTAGCAGGCGGTGTTTCTTCATTAGCAATGTTATCGATATTTCCAACACTTTTACTTATGGTCTTCTTATATTTCGCCATTATGTTGGAGAAGGATGCGGTCTAGAACTTCAATGCAAGGCTCTTATCCTTGTGGTCATGGGTTCGAGCCCCACGGTGGGCGCTAAAATGTTTTCACCAAAAATGGTTCAAACACCAAGGGTGTGAAATCACACTTTTCCAAATGGTATGAAGAATGAAAATGGGGCCACAATACAAATGCAAGTGAAGAACGGGAAAAAACAAGAGACGCAGGATTTGTATAGTGGTTCGATCTTAGAAAAGATCTACGTCCACTTTTGAAGACATTATCATTATCATGGAGCAATTTACATAGAGCATCATAACACACAACTTATTAATTACACTTGTTTACTCTCTTTATAATGATTTTCCGTTTTCTCTCTCTTTTGCTTTGGATCTCTCTTAGATTCAAGGAGAACAAGTTAAATCTTGTGACTAGATCATTCCCCTTGATTCCATTATGAAAATGGCGTTAAATCCGAGCTTTGAAGAGGAGCAATGGTGGTTGAAGATCACCTGAAGCGAATTGGAGTGAGAATTAATAGTGTTTCGAAAAGATGAAATCTTCTTGATGTTGGAGGAAGAAAGAAAGAGCTTTAGCGGCCATTGATAGATCTTGAGAAGCTTTTAAGATGATGGAGGAGTGATTTCTGCAGCCCTTCGGGGTTAAGGAATCCGTCCCTTTTGAAGTTGAAGCCCTGGTCTATTATAGGTGAGCCCTCATGAAGAAATGAGCTGAAATTCATATCTATAGGCCACAGTCGTTTGTCTCCTCAATTACGAGAACGACACCGCTTAGTTGTAGCCAATTGTCAATAGCTGTATCCAGCTGTCTTGTGCGAGCGACTCTATAGGGGCGATCGATTGCATGGTTCTGAAGATATTGAACGGGCGGTTGGGTGAAGGGTGCACAAATGATTGGTTGAAATATCAAGGTTGGTACAAAGGCGACCGAGGATACATGTTAAGCCTTTTACAGCCGGTTGAGAGGTAGGACTTGATTGGAGCGACCATGACTGATTAAAGCAGTAGCAGCTAACCAAGGGAATAGGCGAACGACCAATGTCGTGGATACAGATAAGCAAAGGATGCATGTTCAATCCATTAGTCTTGGGGTTACCCGCCTAGAGAAATGCTTACGATCAATCGAAGCGACTCGAGCGAGCGACTGTGGAAGATGCGTGGCCTGCTATAGTATTCATCCCTTCTTTGTATGAATGACCTCTCTATATGGACAAACCAAACTGTTATGCTTGACTCGGTTCTGATGAGTGAACGATCTTACCAATAAGCGGAGCGAGCTATTTTTGTGCGCGAGCGATTCCCAAGGGTGTGTGGGTGATTCTTTGTCTATGCTTCTTAGCGCTAGAATGGTCGCCCCTCTTTCTGGCTCGATTCCTCACGTCATGCCTGTTCTTAACTTGTGCTCGTTCTTACTTCCGGTTCGACCGACATGAGTGTTGTCTTGTGGTTTTTGATGATAATGGACGAGCGTGTTTTGGGTGACTTAAAGGGCATTTGGACGGCTTAAATATAGAACAAGTCTAAGAGCAGGGCGATCCAAGGAGCTTAGCGACCCAAATTATGTGAACTGGCTAAAACACTGTAATGATAATAATTCTTATAATGAACTATTACCAATGAAAAGCCCTGTTGCGACCTATGGACCTTTCACGACTCTGACACATGTTGGTTTTCTTGATCCATATTGTATGGGTTAACAATAATAGTTAAAACAAGGTTCTTGTCATCAAAACTATCATCAGCATACCATTGTATACAATAATTATCGATGAATGAAAAGCGAATTGAACTTTTATTACCATACCGTTGTATATATATAAACAGAAGGTCGAATTAAACAATCATTGGACATAGATAAATTAAAACAACATCGATTTTAACAATTATTACACATAACCATTATACGTATATATAATACTAAGTTCATTGTTTGTACTAGGTGAGGACGTTGATTTTCTCTCGGTTGTTGGAGGCAAAACGAGGAGTTCAGGTCGTTCGAAGAGGTGGTATTCGAATTGGTTATTTGCGAAGTGATTAGGGGACCTCTATTATGATTGTTCGAATTAGGGTATTAGGGATTGGCTGTTTTTTGCAGTAGCTTTGCGTGGTGGTTTGATTCAGGTATTTGCAAGGCGTGAGTTTACTGAAGTGATGATAGGGGATTGCTGTAGGTGTTGAACGCAGTTTGTAAGAGGTGAAGCTGTATGTTTTTGGACGGGAATTGAGGACGGTGATGGAAATTGTTGATGGATAAACCAATGGTGGATTTGTGGGTGGCTGGGAACTTGCGTTGACTACTGGGTAAGGGGTTTTGTGATTTTTGGTAACATGTGAATTATGGCGGTAATGATGATCACGCTGTAGATGACGATGGAGGTAGTTGATGTTCGGACCTTTTTGTGGTGTACTAAGGTGAGTTTGATGATCACGTTGTTGTTTCGAGTTTGGACGTGATTTTGCAATCGGGTTTGTGGGAACTATTGTTTTGGTAGTGGATTATGACTGTAGTATTGAAAAGGGATGGTGATCGTAAATATTAGGAGTTGGTTGGTTGAAATTGGTTATGATTTTCAGAACTGGTGAGATGGTATGGGTTTTGCGAACTGGCTTGGTGAATTGTTTTGGAGATGATTAGAGAATAATACAGGGAAGGGAAAGAAGATTGCAAATGGGGAAGAAGGAATGCAAGAAAGAATTGTACAACATTTTTTTTTGTTGCTTTTTTTTCAAGACTTGTAAAAGAAGAAAAATGGAAAGATATGTAGAGATTGGAAAGAAAAAGGAAAGATATTAGAGATTGGAAAGAGATTGCAAAAGAAAGATTCTATATTAAAAAGGAAAATAATTGACAATTTTTTTTCTTGTTTTAGAAGATTACAGTATCATTATATAATACAAAATCTAATCAATCAAGATTTATTTTTCTTCTATATATACAAGAATATAAAAGGAATAAAATAGAATAAAAACTAATGCAAATCGGAATTTAAATAAATAATAAAATTTAGCGTTTACCTCCCCGACAACGGTGCCAAAAACTTGATCGACACTTTCATATAAATTAGAAAAGCGCAAATAAAAATTGAAATTGCAAATAAAACTATTATTAAATTGAATCATATCTGAATCTAATTAAATCTATATTCAATCCAGTATGACCTAGTAAGTATTAAAAAGCAAAAATTAAAATTACAAAAATTAAATAACAAACAAAAATAAAATTAGGATTACTGTTGAATCTAATCAGATGCTCAATCACCAATGAAAATAAGTGCAAAAGACAACTAGTATTCTACCAAACCTAATTGTGTAGATGGCACTAGTTGCTAATAAAATAAAAACGCAGAAAAGTAAACGAAAACTCTCAGTTCATGGATGATCATTTACAATGAGAATGCAGGGATACTTATAGGATAGATAGCCAACCTAAACCCAAATACAATCACAAATGAGCCTTAGTTAATTCTATTAAAAATTGGCCTTTTTTCTTTTTCTCTTGCTTTTTTGATAATTCTTCATTGATTTGTGATATGCATAGCCTTTCTACCAAATATTTTCTTGTCCAACAAGCAACTTGATATGAGATCCTCATCTGCAAGTCTTTATATATATATATATATATATATATATATATATATATATATATATATATATATATATAAACACAATATATATATATATATATATATATATATAAACACAATAAATTGATCTTTATTTTCTATTTCTCTGACTGGATGTGGCTTAGTCGGGATCTCTGCAAAAGTGGCAAAATAATACCCAAGTAATATTTATTTATATACAAAAGATAAGATATAAGAGTATAAAATAAACACATTTTCATGTTAATCATTCATATAACATTCGACATAACATTAGGTATAACATTACACAATGCTAAGTTCTTATAATATTATTTTTCATAGTTTATATAGTATATGGTTTACCTAATGTTATATAAATATGCATTTAGTGCACTTCAAAATAAATTTTAATCTTTGGTTTTCTTTCAAAAATGTGGCTAAAGCTTTTCTTCTAATTATTTTCTTGTATTAGATGCAAATAACTAAATCAAAGGAATTTTGATGTTATTTGAAAGACTATATTATTTGTGGTAAATAGAATTATTTTCTGCACGGTTATAAAATCTAATATTAAAATGGCGTCAAAAGCTAATTCGTTTAGCATCCTTATAAATAAGGAAATTTCCTTTGATCCAGGCACTGCATAACGAGTCTTCTTCCATCTAAAATGTTTAATTCCACACCACCTTACCGTATCCAACGGCCAGAAATATCCAGATACCGCTACAATCTGTGTCCGAAACATCGCCTGAATTGCACGTCGTCGTATCGCCATCTCCCTCCTCTATCGCTCACAATTTCACTTTGCCCCCTCAACATTTTCCAGTTACATTTCCCTCTCGTCTTCTTGTTTTATATCTCCTACCCAATCCTCCACATCACCATCTTCTTCGCCTCACAAATAAAAAAAGGCAATTACTTTTCCTACCCCCGCCTCTCTCCTAGGGTTTCACTTGCCCTCTGATAACCACCAATTTTAGCCCGCGGCAGCACCATTTTCTCTGCAGCCACATCCAATTTTATGCTGTTATGGCGATCATTAGGGTTTCGAATTCAGACTCCGAGTCGACGGATTCCGATTATGATTCCGGCTTGGAATCCGATGAATTCGATTTATCTGATGTTGGGGATCCAAATTACGAATTGATTCAGGTTGGAAATTCTAGCTTTTCTGTTCCTACTGAGATTTTTGATTTAGCGGATTTATCTGGTATTTTGAATATAGATACATGGAATAGTATTTTAACTGAGAAGGATAGGTTTCAGCTTTCTAAGTTTTTACCTGACATGGATTATGAAACCTTTGGTAGAACCCTTTCACAGTTGTTTTCGGGCGAAAATTTTCATTTTTGCAGGCCAGTCAATGATTTCTTCAATAGAATGAAAGGTGGCCTGTTGAACCCCCGAGTCGTTTTGTCTAGTCATGCGTTGAATCATTTTAGAAGGAGACAGTATTATCATTCGTTAATGACGTATCAGAATTGCATGGTTAGAGGTTTTACAAAGGCTAGAGATGCTTGGGAGAATTATGTTGGTTGTGGAATAGAAGAAAAATTGTGTGTCCTGGATACTTTAAAAAATAGGAGAGATTTGGAGAACGACCGTTTTAAGTTGGACACTGAGATGGAGATTCCGGGTCATGGTTTGAAGCAAATTGGATTTGATGATGAAGATGATTACGATGAAAGGGTTAGTATTAAAATTGGGTTGAACAAAGGAAGGAAGAAAAAGGAGTATAAAAGCAAGAGTGGAGTTAATAATCAAGGTGTCACCGTAGCAACGTACAACCCTCATTCCGTCAAATCAACGAGTAATGGCAAGTATCGACAGAAAGCTGAATGGGGTATAAAGGGAATGAGATGGAATGGCGATTCAAATGATAAAAGCAAATATTCCACTTATGGTAAAAATGGTTCCTTGTTTAGCAGCTACAGTGAGGAAACTGAGTCTGAATCAGATGAGGAGAATGGAGTATTGAACGCTAATCAGAATAACTTGTATGGTTTGAAGAAGAGTGCTAAATCCACAAATGTAGGGAAGAAGAAAGAACTCAGTGGAAAATATAAACGTAATGCAGCTGATGGTAGTTTGGATGATATCATGTTAGTTAAGAAGTCCTCAATGTTCGATCCTAGTGGGAAGTATATGTCATATATTTCCGATAAAAAGCGTAAAGGGGTTGTCGAAATCAATAATCATCTATCAAAATATACAGATCATTATGGTGCTAATGCTCTTAACACAGATTCCAGTGTTTATGAAAATTCAAATATGCCCTTGCTAGCGTGCAACTCTGTTACTAAGAAGCAAAAGGGAATTCTCCTTACTTTAAAACAAGAAGAATCACTGCAACAGTCTGATGAACCTAATTATATGAAAAGGAAGGCCAAAAAGATAGCAGATTCACTTGATGATCCTTCAGTGGTTGCTGACACCATGTTAATAGAAAAAGAAGCAGTTAATACCGAACCGGAGCCAAAGCCCCAAAAGAAGCAATATGTGCCGATCACTCCTACAAAACATACCGACTTTTCATTCTCCATTGTTCATCTCCTTACAGCTGTTCGTAAGGCAATGATTACCAATAACAAAGAAGGTGATATACCACCTGATCTTGAACCGAAACCGATAGAAGAAGATACCAAAGCTCAAGAGTTAAAGAAAGAGGAAAGTACAAATGCAAGTGTGCCACAACTGCACAAAGCGCAGAGTGTGAATCCAAATGCTTTAGAACCACCAGAAAAGGAGACCAATTTACCTTGTCTTACTGTTCAAGAAATTGTAGACCGAGTAAGAAACGCGCCAGGAGATCCTCGCATTCTTGAAACGCCAGAGCCTCTTAATGATTTGGTGAGGGGAGTTTTGAAGTTGTTTTCATCAAAAACCGCACCTTTGGGTGCTAAGGCTTGGAAGGCACTAGTGTCATATGAGAAGTCGAATAAAACTTGGGCTTGGGTAGGCCCTGTTTCGTCGAAGTTGCCCGATAGCACGGATTTAAATGAAGAAACTTCTCCTGAAGCATGGGGTCTTCCATACAAAACTCTAGTGAAACTGGTGGATTCATTTGCTAATTGGTTCAAATCTGGTCAGGAAACACTTAAACTGATTGGAAGCCTCCCACCGCCACCTACTACTTTCTTGACTCCAGTGGATGAAAAAGAAAGATTCAGAGATCTGCGAGCTCAGAAGAGTCTTAACACAATAAAGCCCAGTTCTGAAGAAGTTAGAAAATACTTCCGATGTGAAGAACTTTTGAGATACACCATACCTGATAGAGCGTTTACATACACTACTGCTGATGGAAAGAAATCTATTGTTGCTCCGTTAAGGAAAGGTGGTGGCAAACCTACTGCTAAAGCTCGAGAACATCCTATTCTTAAACCCGATAGACCACCTCATGTCACTATTCTTTGCCTTGTACGAGATGCTGCTGCTAGGTTGCCTGGTAGTATTGGAACTAGAGCTGATGTTTGTACTTTGATTAGAGATTCACAGTACGTGGTTGAAGATGTAGTCGACGAGGAAGTCAATAAAGTTGTTAGTGGTGCTTTAGATCGATTGCATTATGAGCGTGATCCTTGTGTACAGTTTCAAAGCGAGAGAAAATTGTGGGTTTATTTGCATAAAGATAGAGAAGAAGAGGATTTTGAAGATGATGGTACTTCTTCTACCAAGAAATGGAAAAGGCCTAGAAAAGACGCTTCGGAGCAAACTTCGCAAGCTGAAACTGTACCTGCAGAAAATGACACAAGCACTCCAAGAGCTGTTGATCAAGCTATGACTGGGCGCAATTCACACACTGATACGAATGCAAATATTGCATCTACCAAAGAAGAGATAGATAGTTTGCTGCTTTATAATGATATGAGACCGAATGCGGATGAGAGTATTCAACCATTTGTAGACCTGCCTCCAGATCATATAGTTCAAGGCAATGCCACTAGTTGGGATCCAATTGTTGGGTTAAACTCTTTGCAAGAAAGTCAAGTGATTTGTAAAGAAAACTCAACAATTGATGTTTTAAACGACGAAGCATTTAATGGGGATATGCCAGCTGGATTCTTGAATGCAAACTTTATGTGAAGATTGATTTGTAGCACCATCTGTTCCTGATAATGTTTTCACATTAGATGAGGTACTCCTTGAACTAAAATATCGATTTCTATAGTTTAAAGTCTTTAAACCTGTTTCCATTAGCTTGTGATGATAATCCTTATCGGTTTAAACCTGTTTTTGTTAGCTTGAGATGATAATTCTGTGTTATCTTCTTGCCTTGTTTGTTGAATGCATTATGATAATTCTGTGTTATCTTTTATTTCCTCTCCATTAAAAATTAGATTGTTAAGGCGGGGATCGAACACAATGGAAAAATAAATAAAAGAACCCTATTTTACCCTCCATTCAAATACACAAAACACGGTAAAAATCGATATGAACATACTGAAATTTAGTTCAAAGTTTGGAAATAACATGCCGAAAATAGATGATCGAAAATGGATCTCCGTTTCTTTCAGTAAATTGTTACATTTTCGGTGACTTCTTCAACAAATTCAACATGTCGTTCGCTTATTTGAGTAAAATTCATGTTGTCTTCTTTTTCAAAGTTTCAAATTTTGTTAGAAATTGGTTCCTCCATGAAAAAAGTGATTAATTGTTTACTTTAAGAAGAGGAGGATGATTAGGGTTTAACGAACAGTAAAATGTAATTAGGGTAAAATAATAAAATGACATTTCGGTCTATATTTTATAAATTATTAAGAGGGGGCTATGTTAAATGTTCCTCCCCTTAGTATTTTTTTTTTTTTTTTTTTTTTTTTTTTTTTTTTAAATGACCTCCCTTAACCATTTTTGGAGTGACATTAACAATACTCCTCCTAAAATGTTGAATGCTCCCTTTATTTTTTTTATTAACAAACATGGACAGTAATGTAACATCATTCTTTCTTCCATACTTTGACGCTTTTTCCTCATTCTCATCCTTGTATGTTTCTCTCTTTTCACCTCTCCTCCTCTGCTTCTCTATTCTCCTTCTCATTCAGTCTTTTTTATCGAATAGCGTTCCGTATGCTTCAAGTGTTCTCATTCTCCAATCATACTGAAGATAATCTCTTTCTCATTCAAAGCAATAACGAAAACAATAAATCACATCCAGTCATACTAGATTGGGGTAAATAGAAGAATCTAAACAGAAATTCATAACAAAGTTTGTAGAAAAAAAAAAAAAAAAAAGATTAGTTCCTTTCTCTTTTTTTTCTACTTTCCCCCCTTTTTCCCCTCTTTTTCTGAGAATTAGGGTTCTGCTTATTAAGGAGTTGAGATTTAATATTGTTGCAGAAGAAGAAAAAAAAATCAGAGTTTTGAGAGATGGGATTTCTTTTATTACCAACACATGGAGTTCAAGTGAACAAAAGTAGGAAGATATCGATTTTTATTTTTATTTACCAGGATTTACATAGGATTTGTCAGTCTATTATTGGCTGTATTTCTTTTAATGCACATGGTTAAATGCATATATATAACTAATTGTGAATGTTTGTTTTCCATTGATACACAACTCTTTCTATCTGTGTACTAAGACAGAGGGGCTGATGTAATTTGTAAACACTAAACAGGTAGCTGTTATAGGGAATGATTTGGGTTTATTAGGTTTCTTCATTCCCACATATAACAACAGCGTATAATGTCTTGAAAATTTGTAATAACAATATTTTGAGCACCTTCTTTTAATATGCAAAATTGGAACTGTGAGAAAAACAATTTTCTTAAGCCATGGACCTTGGTTATTATATTCTATAATGATCTTCTTTACCACTCCTGTGAGTTATGAACCGGTCAATTTCATGATTATGTCTCCCATGACAAAAATGTGAAACTCATCTGTCGAACTTTAGCACTATGTTAAGGCTACATTATACTCTTTTACCAAGCATCACAACTGACTTGTAAAAATATGTGCATCACGTGTGCTATGCTTATAGGTTGTTTTTAGCATAAGCGTCATAGTCTTAATGGGAGTTGCTATTTAGTTGACACGCCCAATTTCGTAATGTGTGGGTCATCTTTGGTACTGTAGTTCACTCAGTTAGTGTTGCTTGTTTTCTATGTACGATATTTATATATTGGACATTACTACAATTGAATGTGCGTGTCTAAGCAGGCTTTTCGCATATGTCTAACTCTGGTTCATTTTTGATGCATCTTGCAGGGTTCAGGAAATGCTGCCAAAGTCAATTTTGTGTACATAGCAATGTTTAGAATGCAGCAGATAAATTTTATCATAATGCGGCATAGATTTTTTTTTTTTTTTTTTCCCAAAAAGAATGTCAACATCAGGCGTTTTTGTGGTTTTCTTAAAACTAATCAAAGGATGAAGCTTCTGGGTTGGTGGTTGAAAGTGTTTGTATGATGTTGCATTTTTTTGTTTATTTGGTAAGCTAATTTTAATAACATTTCCCGTCCTCTCTTAATTTTCTTTTCCATCAAGCATTTGCATGGGACTGAATACAGTAAGATGAGCTCTACCTTGTTTTTATTTGGCTCAATGGTAACAAATATAGCAGGAAATGCAGCCTTTTTATATTTATGTAAGTCTGAATCTCTTATGTGTTAACGATTAATGGGACCAAGTAACTGCTTTAAGCTGCACCAATTGTTCTGTTTCAATTTCGCCTATTCTTCCATGTTTTACCCGATCAAATCCCTTAATTTTCACTTTTTTGCAGTTAAATCCCTCAATTTTTAGAGGATTTAAATGCAAAAAAGCAGAAATAAGGGATTTGATTGGAGGGGCATGGGGAAATAGGGGAAATGAGAACAGAAGAATTGGTCTCGCTCTAAACAAAGGCTATCCGACGCATTAACAGAAATGAACAATGGAAATACACATCCATGTGCAATCCCGTTTTATTGAGGGATATCCAACTGTAGGGGTGAGCATTATTCGGTTAAACCAAATAAACCGATCAAAGCAGTTTATTTTGGTTGGTTTGGTTTGGTTTTGAAATTAAATCGGTTTGTAATCGGTCCCGAAAAATGTTAAGTTCGGTTATTGGTTTAACCAACTTTTACTATATTTTCAAAATTATTAATATTATAATAAATATTTTAGGTTAGTTTAGTTATTGAAGTAAATTTTAATCATCGTCTATGTGTCAAAATTAATATTAGAAAGCATAAAAATCATAAATAATAATAATTTAATCATGTATTTATAATTTATTTTAAATTATAATTAATATTCCAAACTCGGAGGTGTAAAAAAATTTTAGTTCGGTTTAGTCAAATAACCAACCGAACCAACCAAACTTAATTTGATTTTCATTTTTATTGGTTTAGTTTGGTTTGACAAAATTCATCATCGGATAAACCAAACCAACCAAATGCTCACCCCTACCCAACTGTTTGAATATATATATATATATATATATATATATATATATATATATATATATGAAAATGGGTAAATTTGTTATTAAGCCCTAAGTCGGCTCGGCCCACAGTTACAAGCCCAATATCGTTGGGTCAACCATAATACAAATAGCGTCCGCTTTTCACTTTACAAAAACATTCTCTGGCAAAAGCGAAAACGAAGCTGAAGTCAAAATTAGGGTTCTACAACTATGGCGGACGTAAATTCTCTTTGTACCTTCCTTCGCTCGCTACCTTCCAGTTCCACCTCTCCAATTGCAATCGTTCTCGTTCCGTTGACTTGGTGAGTATCTTCTTCTTGATTCTTCCTATGCAAATCGCCACTTCTCTGTTAATTGCACTCGAGGTTGCTAACATATCTCTTGATTTCTTCTTGAAAGTACGGGTATTTCGTTCTCGCCATGCCTGCCACACTGTGGTTGCGAGGCAAATCTTGCCAACCTCTACCATCAGTTGAGACATTTGACTCCCATCGTTCAGGTAATTAACTTCATCTTCTAGATCCCCAATTTGCTCAGTGTTAAAGCATTTTAGTTTCTGAATAGCCCATAATCGTCTGGTATACTGTCACTCAAAGAAAAGGTGATTTAGGGTTTCTGAATCGTTATTGCATAACACACATCTTTCTTCGTCAATTATGCCCCATCCAAATAGTCTGTCTTTAGTAGGCAACCTACCCAGCATAGCTTTGTACATGACTTGAGTCATTTTAGGTGGACATGAGTGTGACCAGACCACTTTACTCCAGCCCAGACTTGGGTGAGACTGCCTTAAGCTCTCCCATACGTTCTTGAGCCTGAAATGACCTTCCTTCCACAACCATGTGTCTTTGTCTCTGTTTGCATAGATGGTTTTAGCTCTGAGTTCCTCTTCTAGGTTTCTTGCAATCAGGTTGCCATCACAGTTCCATGCTCCATTTGATATAATTGAGCTCACGTTTGTGTTGGGTGCACCGTATGCCGAGTAGCCATCCCAACCAAATCTGTCTATTAGACTTGCGCCATTGAGCCATGGGTCTTGCCATAGATCTGTATTTGACCCATTTGCAATGTCCCTTTGGATCCTGTTTTTAAGTTCATTTCTATACTTGAGGCAATTTTTCCACACCACCGAGGCATTATTATCTACACTAGCAGTCTAGAAATTCTGTTTCATATATCTTGCTCTCATCCACGGAGCCCATAGATTATCTGAAGATATTAATTTCCAGGCCTGTTTAAGCCTATATGCCTTCTTTAATTCAAATAAATTTTTAAGCCCAACTCCACCTTCCTTCTTGGGCCTACATAACAGCTTGTAACTGACTTTATGTAGCCCACCCTTCCATATGAAATTAGCAGAAACAGAATTGATTTTTGCAATCGAGCAATCAGGGATTTGAAACGTTTGTAACCAAAATCTGACCTTAGAAGTGATCACTGTGTGTACCAGCTCTACCCTGCCTGCAAATTGTAACGTCCCAAGGGTTTTCGGCCTCGAAAATCGACATAAATACCCTTTACCGTACTCATGCCAATCTTCCAACACCGAAAACACGTGAACGTTTGTAGAAAGAAATTAGAGGGTGAGATAAGAAAGAAAGAAAGTTAGAATAGAAGAAAAAGAAGAATCCACACAGAGTCCCACATCGCAGCGGAACAAAATATAATACAGAAATAAATCTTTACTGAAAGCTTTAAAATACTTACAATATCAGGGTACAACACACAACTAGACAGTTTTGATAATCTATCCTCATATATATATAATCACACAGCGGAATATCATTCATCTGAACATCTTCAGCTCGTCTCTGGACTTCTCAGTACCTGATGACCTGAACCTGTACACCTTGGTCTAACCCGAGCATTTACAAAACACCGGGTCAGTCTGGTGGACCAGAGTGAGAAAAACTCGCACGGCATTTAGAGTATCACACAACTTGATTTTAAAGTTAAAATCCTTTTGAAAGAAAAGGATAATCGTAAGACCGATCCACACATAAATACGGACGGTTTTTACCTTACGATGACCCAAACCAGTTTTTCGAAATCAATATCTTGATCTGATATTATGATAATGTCTAGATACAAATAATTAACAAATCTAGAGGAACGCTTGCATCTCACGCTCCCCGTATATAGTATACAATCGAAAACCGCGGGCACTTATTGGATATTGGATTTCCAACTTGACAAGGTATGGGACCACCTTCCGCACGTGTATCTCTAGAGGCGAATACACAGGGTTCAGCAAGAACGTCTTGCAACCCGGCCCTCACATGACCGACCACTCATTTCGCTTGAGTGTATCGAATGTATATCACCGACGGTTGGACTCAAACCACCGTCTCCCGATAAGGGACAGCATCGAACATAGATTAAGAAGCAATAGGAATTTCTCCAGATAGGTGATCATACATCCTAATGGGAGCGACCCACATAGCCATGCTGCCTGCCCGATTTTTGTCATTTCCCGGTTGATGAGGCTTGAAGTCAGAGCACATCTGATCATCATACACTTTGAATGCCACATTGCCAGATCCGCCAGATCACACTTGATTGACGTCCACAAACATACTCTAGCTATCTGGCTAGAGAATAACCATTTCTCGGCCATCAACTATGGTACGTTTGGAGAAATCAACGCATGTCAATCCTTTTGGAAATACTTTGTCAGACATCCGTCCATACAAGTCATCCAGGAACAGGATGAACCGAAGGTACTCTCCTACTGCATCTCATATAGGAATCACCCATGGACCAGTAGCGATAGCCCTTGCAATCCACAGATCCCAACTACGACAGGACCCCAGTATATCTCTGGCGCGAATCAGAGATTGTAAGTGGTCCTTCCGCTTAATGAAGATCTATGGTCTTCAATGCTCCATCTCGATCATCTTTCGATCTCTTCACGTATTTGTTGGCCGGAATGGTTTTCGAATATTAATTCGATCCCGGTCTTTCCGTACCAACAATCGTATTGGTCAAACTTCGATAGTCGGTGATTTAACTATCGAATAACAATAGTGTGAACACAACACTTGGCACAACTCGACCACTTTTAAAATATACTTAACGATATAAAATAATTTTTCTCTGATAACTCTGCTTGAATTACTTTGATTGGTTAACTTTACTTAACTCACTCGACTTATTTAACTCGATCAACTTGGCGTGATTACTCTTATTCAATTCATCTATATTTGACTTAACTCCATTTGCTCGACTCTAGATCGCAGCGACCACAATGGTTAAGCCTGATTCCCTCAGGAAACATCCGACCGCTGTAGGCTATCTACAACCCTGCGAATTACGCTAGCAGTCGTACGCAATGGAACTTCCCTAGATAACTTGATTTGTTTATCTCTAACTATTTCGATCAATTCTAATTGACTAACAAATGGTTGCTGTAGTTTGAAAACAACATTTTCATCTCTTCTGAACTCATATCGTAATATTATTTAATTTCCAAAACCTTGCATCAGAGTTTGATATTCTCGTATAGGATAAGACCAATCTCAATACTTCACTCGATCTAAACTAATACTATACCTTGATAATAGTGAAGCCATCAAGTTGGGGTATTTTAGTTACCTCTCAAACCTTGATTGACCCGTTCTTACCTCAGAATAATATTAGTTCGTCCACTAACCTCAAAAAGCCCCTTTGCCCTTTGGGTTTCAATTTGGTTTTTAAACCCATCCCTTATATTTGAAACTTCGTTCAAGATCTTTTACTTAATTCTTTATTTAAGTAAACATCCTTTTAAAACACCACTTAATCTTCGGATATTCTTTCATTTATAAACCCTTGACTTATCATGTCAAACCCTCGCCAAATGATTTTATTCCATCTACTTGGACATTCTATAATAAACCCTTATCGCCTCTTTGGCTAAAACTCATCGTCAGTTAATCACTTGTTAATTTGATTCCCATTTATCAAATCTTGTTTGAAACTTGGATTTTACAATCTCCTTATCAAAATTCTTACTTGGCATTAAATTGACTTCACTACTTCAAATCATTTTAAATTAAAGAATAAATTTGCTTTGACATCTACTACATTAAAATATAGTTAACTTTAACCTTAACCAAAAATAGCATTGTCATCAAGTTTACACGCTTACTCAATAATAATCCAGGTTATTCACAATGACCAATTCACTTATTCCTTTAGATTATAGTTAATCAAAGATTAACTAATATCCAACACTATTCGTTAAACTTTAACGAATATCTAAACCGATATTTATTTCCTTCGTCCATTTTACTCGAAATGGTGAATTTTACCAATCATACACATCAGTTAACTATTAACTGAATTCCAATTGTCATTTCCCCTTTCTTAAATAAATTAATTAACTTAATTAATTAAAGTCACTTTTTAATTGTTTGAAAACAATTATTTCCTTTTTACTAACCCATGGAAAATTCTTGATTTCTGCTTCCCAACTGATCTAAATCATTTAATTAAATTCTCTTACTAACTCGATTTAAAATATTTATTTGTGAATTCTCAATTTAAAATCCCATACAAAATAATTTGAAAACTTTAATTCAGTTATAAATGAATTTATAACTTTTAAAAATACATCAATTCACCTGACGGGTCGAATGACGTTAAAATATCACATTTGGCCTTTTACTGTCAATTATCAAATCAACTAACATCCAATTCAAACAATTCCAATAATTTCCAAACACGTTTATAAATGTGATCAATCCAAGGAGTTACTTTGTTATGGGTCATCCCCAACAGTAGGTATTTTCTAAATTTAAACAATCGATGATCAACAGTATATATACCTAACAGTCAACCATTAACAATCAGAACACGCAAAATAAAATACCCAGTTTATATAAAATATAAACGAGGAGGCTGAGTGAGTTTAACTCACCTGTATTTTTAAATCTTTCGATGAACAGTCTGTTTGGTCAAATTAAACTGATGTTTTAATTCGACTAAAAATCCCAGTCACTTCAGATCCCTACCAGGCCTGCTCCATCTCGAAGTACGCGTCTCCATGGTCCCAACGCACCTGACCGTCTGTAAATCGGACATCGTACGAGAGAAAAATCGCGTTACGAAGGTTATAACTAATTTAAATTATTTTAAACATGAATTTCCCTTTGAAAAATAAAATCTGGGCCTTACCTTGCATAGCCGGCCCAAACCCGCACCCGTTTCCACCTTAAAACCTTAACCCCTCAATCCTTATTCATTTTGATCGGCCGCCTCTAACATTTATCCAAACCCGAAACCCTAATTTCCCAATCAAAACCCTAAACCTGATTCATGGCGTCGCCCTCCTTCGTTTACCCAAATCGGACCCTTCTTCGAAGCCTACGGCAGTCCCATTACGCGCCAATCCTCCTCCGAGTCTTCCCGAACTACGACGAGCTCCCAGTGGCTACAGATCTCAGGCAATAAAATCGAATCGAACTCATCCGTTGCGCTGCCCTTAAGTTTCGAATGATTTCATCAGCAAATTGGTCCAAGAATCCTTCAGACCCGGCGCGCATCACCTCGAGTAAAGCTAAGTTTTCCTTTGACTTTAAATTGCTGTAATGTTTATTTTGATTTTTTTTTCTGGTTTGTGAATGGGTGATAAAACACACCGTGTGCTAGCGTATTTATACTTGCGGTTTCTCTTAGATACGATTACTATTTTACAGTAGCTACGAGTTGTTATTTCACTCAAAATCAAATCTGAAATTTAGATTTTTAGGCTCGGATTTCTGATATAGGATTTTAATTGTACTTGGATAGGTTTGGGCTATGAATTGTTACTTTGATTACAGACATTCGGATCTGTATTTGGATTTTGTACAGACTTTTCTTTTATATTTTAAAATATATGAAACAGTGATGGCACATGGAAATTTCTGCACACATTTATATATTCGATTCTGGTCAAGATCTGATGTATAAAATATACAATTCTCCTTAGAGGTTCATGTCTGTCCTTGTACAATTTACTGCTGTCCACTGTCTTGTTTATTCGGCCCGCATGTAGATGAAGATATACATATTTTTTTCATTGATTTGTTTTATGGTTGTTCATACTATAGCTATACAGCTATAGATTTCAGATCTGTTTTTCCTAGCAGTTCATAGCTTGCTTAGATTTTCAAGTATAGATGTATCCATATATTTTCCAGTGACATATAGGACTGGTGTATGACTATACATCTATTTCGATTTAGCTGTTCATCCCCATACCCTATTTTCTTTGCCGCCCCTACTCTATCCCTTAGATGCTCATGGATTTTGTGGTGTACTACTGTATTTTGAAAGGACACATCATGTTGAAATTTATATTTTAAAAAGAATTGCCATGTTCAATTTACGGTTTTTGCTTAGCTGCAATTCCTCTTTCATTGTAAAGACTTGGTGTATATATTATATTTGCTATGTAGCAGAACAGTCCTTGCGTTGATTCTTTTATTGGAAATTTCGACTTCATCTACATATCATACACATATATCTTAGCTGTTTGTATTGTCTTAGTCCAAAGATTTGATTCTCTGTTTATTTTATATTTGCATTGGAAATTCAGTCTCATATATGTATTCCTTTAGGCTCTGTTCTAATTGTATGTACAGATTATATCTAGCTGTTCATCTCAATTCCTAGCTGTTTGATAGGGATGGATACTATACTAACAATATCATTTCCTTTTCCCCTTTTATTTTCAGGTCAAAACTGATCGAGACAATACAAACTCACTGGTTCCTAGGAAGAACCAAAAGAGCTGCTGATATAATGAAATCCTTTTTGTTGTTTATTCTGTTTTGGCTTATCATTACTATATAAATGGAGAAATTTGCGTTGCTATACTGTACTGTGAATTCAAAAGGAAATGTACTATGATTTTATTGTCTTGTCCATTTGGTTTTGCATTAGAATACATGTTGTTTCCTTTGTATTGTCATGTTTTATATTATGTCTCCTTCCTACAGTAAAGCCTTGGATATTAGTTCTATTATTATATATATTTTTCCACATTACTTTGTTCGCTATTTTGCACGCTCTACAGTATTTTTTTGTTGTTGAATTGTAGATGTACTAATGTACCCTAGCATGGTTGTTTGTTGTACATTTCATTTTTAAAACGACGCTTTAGTTGAATGTAAGTTTAGAAACTTGAGTCTCTTTTCTTTTCTTTTTCATCCTAGTGGTCGACAACTTAAATTTGGAGATGCGAATGAAGTACTAGACCCATACAAAATTTGACTTAAATAAATTTTAAATATAGTTGATCTTTAATCAAACTAAGCGAGAGATAAACAAGCAAATCAAAAGAAAGGAAAAGGATTGAGACTACTCCGTAACTGCAAAATAAATATTTAATTAGGATTTACAAAACGAGATGGTAAATTTTAAAAATACAATAACAACTATTTAAGTTAATAGGACCCATCGGATTACATTTAGAGCCCGGATACCATGCTTCAGCACATTTCATATTGATTGAACGGAATGTCAAAGAGTTCGGAATATTTAGCTGTGATTTGTAAATATTTATATTCGAACTCCATTTAAATCAATAAACTCGATTAAAAATCCACTATATTTCTAATTAATATATAACAGATTTAAACATTCCAATTTAAATGGCCGTAAAATCTGGGATGTTACACAAATGATAAAAGTTTTGATCTCCAGCCCTGCAGTTTGTCACGAATATCATCCACTAGCTTGCCACATTCTGCATCGGTGATTGTGGTATTCGAGAGAGGTATACCCAGATACTTAACAGGTAAGGTTCCTTCCTGCACTCCTAACTTGCCAAGTAATCCCTGTTTATGGCTGCAAAATTTAGTGAAGTAGCATTTAGTCTTGAGCTCGTTTACTTTCAATCCCACCTTTGCTTCCATTTGATTGAATATGTCTTTGATGTGGTCAATGGCTGAGTTTGAAGCTTTAAACACCACCAATAAGTCATCAGCATAGATTAGATGGGTAACTCTAGGTTGATGATTATATACTGGTAAGATCCTTTTGTGCTCTGTTGCCTACTCCATCTGTAGAGTGAACCACTCCATTGCAACCGCAAAAAGGTATGGTGATAGAGGGTCCCCCTGCCTGATCCCCCTAGAGCTGGTTATGTACCCATGAGGCACCCCATTTATCACAATTGAGAAGGTGGGAGAGTCAAGGCAGAATCCAATCAGTTTGACCAAATTATCAGGAATCCCCATTGCCTTAAGCATGTGGGTGATAAAATCCTTGTTCACCCTGTCATATGCCTTATGCAAATCAATCTTTAGGCATATTTTATTTGCACCTTTTTTTGTTGAACTCCCTAACCAGTTCATGTGCCATTAAGGAATTTTCTGAAATACATCCACCTTTAATAAAAGCACTCTGGCATTGTGATATAAGTGCTGGTAGCACACTGTTTAGCCCATTGCATATAATTTTGCTCAATATTTTATACACTACATTACAACATGCTATAGGCCTGTAGTCTTCAATTCTGGATGGGTTTTGAACTTTGGGAATGAGTGAAATGAACGTGTGATTAATTTCTCTAATGAATTCACCAGAGTCAAGAGCTTCTTGGAAAGCATTTAACATGTAATGTTTCAGGTCTTCCCAGTGCAATTTGAAGAAGGCTGCCCTCACTCCGTCAGGCCCTGGACTGGAGTCATCATGAATGGAGAAGACAGCGGCCTTCAGTTCCCCCATGCTGATCTCACCACCCAGTCACAGCCTACCAGTGGAGTTGAGCTTCCTACGACACTCAGTGCTGGGTAATTCTCTAGTGTACTCTCCATTAAATAGCTCAGTATAATAAGAAATGGCTGAGTCTTCAAGCTATTTGATGTGTTTCGTCGAGTCCCCCTATTCATTCAAACAGTTAAACAAATTATTATAGTGCTTCCTCCGTGGCATTTTAGTATAAAAGAATTTTGTGCATTCATCTCCCTGTGTCAGCCACTTTTCTTTGGCTTTTTGTTTGATTTCTTTCGACTTTATCTCCAAAGCTTTCTTCAGTTGGGCTTGCAATTCATAGAAGTCATGATTTAAACCTTCATTCAAGGGTTCTTCATCCAGCAAGTTCTGTGTTCTTTCTAATTCCTCTTGAAGGTTTTGGACATGGTCACTTTCTTTTGGCATGATTTTGTTCCACTCTTTTAGTCTAAATTTACATTTCTTTAGTAGCATAACAAGTATAAACATGTTGTTGCCACTAGGAAGTGAAATTTGACTGAAATCAGTGGCTGTTTGATACCCCTGTAGCAAGTGCCAATGATTGGCATACCTGAACGGCTTTCCCCGTGTGTTGTGGGCATTGTTGAATTGGATTAGCAATGGTGAGTGGTCACTGGTGGAAGAGGCTAAGACTGATGCATTAAGACTAATGGCCTGGTTCAATAGATTTGCATTTGCCAGTGCTCGATCAAGTCTTGATGATATTTTCTTGGTCTCACCACTCCTCCATGTGTACTGCAGGCCATTGTGGGGTAGTTCTGATAATCCACTCGCCAGCACACAATTGTTGAACTCTGAAACCTGAGAAAGCTTGAGGGTAAGCCCACCTTTCTTTTCACATGTACGCAACACTGCATTAAAATCACCCAGTACCATCCATGGGGACTGAATATACTTCGAGTTATTGATGATAGAGTCCCATAATTTGTTACGTTCAGTAGCTAGATTACTTGCATATACAAAAGTTATGTACAGTTCAAGTCCACCAACATTTTTAGCTTGAATTGTTACCTGTTGGTCATCGAAATTCACCATCAGACACTTCCAACAAGACATGTCCCAAAAGACCACAATGCGACCTTTTTGGGATGAACTTAGATTATGACAAATATCCCACATGTTACCCATGGTTAATTTGAAGTAATCCAGATTGTCTTGTGAGAATTTATTCTCTGGAACAGCTATGATAGAGGGCTTATACTTGTCCCTAAAGTTAAAGAGGTCTAACAGTCAAGTATTATTGTTTAGACCCCTTACATTCCAACATAGGATTGACATTATTTTAGTGTGGATTTGCTCCTTGTGACTGGAGCTATCCCCACTAAAATACTTTTAACTGCGTTTTTACTTGCTTGCTTGAATTGTGCCTGATAGTTCTCATTTATTTCTGTTAGTTCATTTGCACTATTCTCATCATTGCTTTCTTCTTCAGACTCCACAATATGAGTATCCAACTCCTGAATATCATCCAGCGATCTTGGTTCCTTATCCACCTCCACCACTGCAGTGGACTCCTCATGATGATCAGCTTGACATGCACCATCTACCACTGCCTGAACCAGTTCCTGACTTTGATCTCGACCTATACGAGATGCCTCAGAGCCCCCAACACTAGTTTGTGGGCATAGTTTATCTATAGTAGCTGCCATAGTACTGGTTTCAGCGTGTACAGTTGCTGAATTTTTGGATGTGCTAGCATCAGTAGTACTGCTTTTCCTAACCCACACTTCATCTGTATTTTTGTTAGCTGTATATTTTGTAGTGCTCTCAGAAACTGAACAACTTGTAACTAAATTCCCAAAACATTTGCACGTTGTGCATTTCGGAGGGACAAACTCATACTCTACTACTTGCTCATAAGTGTTATTACTTGTGTCATATGCTTTGATGAATCTAGGCAGTTCAGAGTCTGCTGTAATTTCAATTAGCACTCTCGCATAACTGATTCTTTTAACCAGTTTTGTTTCTTCATCTATCTCTAGTGGTCTTCCAATGATACTTGCCAATTTGCAAATGCATCTTGTGTTCCATAACCCAAGGTTCAGATTTGGGAATTTGACCCAGATTGGGTACGTGGTTAGCATAGCTTTCTCAAAGTTAAAATCTGCCTTCCATTTTCTCATAAAAATGATTTTGCTGTCCATAAACCAAGGACCCCCTTTTAGAATTCGTTCATAATCTTCTTTCAGTTGGAACTTGATCAAAAAGAAACCTTTTTCCCGAGGAAAAACGTCCCAAGCACCATTGGGTTTCCACATTCTCTTGATGTATGCGTTGAAATAGACAAAGTAAGGTCTTTTACCTGCCATGTATGCGTAGATCGAGTTTTCCCAGATCTTGTTTGATTCAGCATAGTCCGCTTCATCAAATATTTGATATTTGGCTTCACCTGTCTTCAGGGGCTCAAAATATTCAATGTCACTAGAGATTTTGAGCTTTGATTCAAAAGTTTCAGCCCATGAACTAGGGTTTCGCGTAATAGGTCTAGTGCTGCTGCGAGGGGATTGTCTTAAAATCTCGGCGAAGGTCTGTTTTCCCTTTTTCCGAACCTCCTGCCAACCACCGCCGTCTTCATCCTCTCCGTCGGCTAGGATTTCAGGGCGAGTGGATGAGGTCGCCATTTTTCTTTTTTTCTATATATATATATATATATATATGATATGTGTATATATATATATGTATGTATATATATATATATGTATGTGTGTGTATATATATATATATATGGGGAGGGATCCGCTACACCTCTTATATTGCACGTGAACCCTCTCCATGAATTCCGGCCACGCAATCCCCCTGAATTCCGAGGTTGTATTTCCATTTCTAAAAATAGTATTACATTTAGTAAACAAAATTATTCTTTACCTACAAACTACCATAACTACTAATCAGAGTGCGCTCGAAAGCGTAGTGGACAGGGAGAATTAGATTTTCTTTAACAGATAAACAAAATAAACAAAAATCTCCAAATGAAAAAGAGCAAAAAATTGCTCTAGCAATTCTAGCAAATGAAACATTTAGGGAACTTGAAAAGGGAAAGGAAGTAAAATTTATCCCATATCAAATTATCTCTAAACTTGAAAAGATAGGGTTAATAGGCGATGATGTTACCAAAAACAGAGTAAACTACACGTGTAAAATTAAAATAATAAATCCAGAAATTACAATTAAAACAACAAATATAGATTATTCTCCAGCTGATATCAAAGAGTTTTAAGACCCAGATTAATGAAATGCTAAATCAAAAGTTAATACGCAGATCAGACAGTAAACATCGATCAACAGCATTTATAGTCAGAAATCATTCTGAGTAGGAACGTGGAAAACCTAGAATTGTTTATAACTATAAACGACTAAATGATAATACTGAAGATGAGGGGTAAAACATACCTAATAGATACACATTAATAAATTTAATCCAGGATAAACGAATTTTTAGTAAGTTTGATTTAAAATATGGTTATAATCAACTTAAACTAGAAGAAGACTTTAAGCCATGGACGTCTTTCATGTGTTCTGAAGGGCACTTCGAATGGAATGTCCTTAGCTTCGGCTTAAAAACAGCCCCAGCCATTTTCCAACGATTTATGGATAGTATTTTCAAAAAATACGAATTTTGCATGGTTTATATAGATGACATTCTGGTCGCTAGTGGCAGTATTAAAGAACATGAAAGTCACCTAAAAACAATTTTTCAAGAAAAAGAAATAAACGGTCTGATAGTATCAAAACGAAAGATGGAACTTTTTAAGCAAAAAATTTCATTCTTAGGTCTCGAAATTGGAAATGGTAAGGTTGAACTTCAACCACATATTTCACAAAAGATTATTGTGTTTCCAGATAAGTTAGATAATAAGAAAAAGAAACAAGCGTTTTTAGGACTGGTAAATTACGCCAGGAAATTTATCCCAAAATTAGCAAAACTGGTAGGTCCATTATATGGAAAGATTTCAAAAAACGGTGAAATATGATTTAATACAGAAGACATTAAATTAATCCATAAAATTAAAGAAAATGTTAAAAGGATAAGCCCTTAGAATTACCTTTAGAAACAGATTATATTATTATAGAATGTGATGGATGTAAAGAAGGATGGGGAGCAGTTCTAAAATGTAAACCGTCAAAATATAGCGATAAGTCAACAGAAAAGATTGCAGCTTATGCAAGCGGTAATTTTAATACAGCAACCAGTTGGACCTCTTTAGTCTATGAAATACAAGCATTAATTAATGCCCTAGACAAATATAGAATTTATCTTAATAAAGAATTTACAGTCAGAACCGACTGTGAAGCAATTGTGAAGTTTATTTCAAACGAAAATTCTAAAAAAGTGAACAGGACTAGATGGTTAAATTTATAAAATCTTATACAGGGCAATGGTTATAAAATAAACTTTCAGCATATTAAGGGTAAGAACAATCATCTTGTTGATATATTATCGAGAAAGTTGTTATCAGTCTTGATACTAATCAACTTTGTTTACAGGAAAGAAATATGATGAATACAGAAGCTAATAAAACAGTAAAGGAAGAGCAATCTCCTGTGGATATACCATCGTCCAGCTCAACCAGGAACGAGGAGATAGAATCCCCTTCAAATCACAGTTTACAAACCAGATTAAGAAGGGAAGAAAAATCACCTTCTCCAGTACCTAATGACAGAAAAATAATGACTTTTGGTCAATACAGTTTGCTTCAGTATAATGATAACGATCCAAGGAGGTTCAGACCCCTTACTCGTATATCAGATCATTCACAGCAATGTTTGCTTGACCATATATGGAATTTGCGAACAATAGAGACAGAGAGACGACACAAACAAACAGTTGCTAACAGTCTTGCACATTATTTTTCGAAAATTCAGCAAAAACCGCTTTCTAGAAATTACTTTTGTTATGTTGTTTTTCGAGCAAATTATACAGGTGTTTTTAAACATTATAGCCAGGTTCAAATGGCCATTCAAAATTTTCGAAATCCAATTTTTAAGGGTTTTTACAGTCTGTAGGAAGCACTGAATGAAGCAAGAAATGCATTTGGTTCAAATTTCTATTTGGATCCAGATTGTAAATAGTCATACTCACAAACAACCTCTTCCCCTCCACAATCATCTACTGACCGTATCAATAATCAGGCTTCACATTTAAATGATTTACAATATCTTTATCAAACTAGCCAGGCCGAAATTCATCACCTTCTTCAAAGAAATCAATTCGTTGAGGATCACTACCAAAAGACAACATACAACCAAAAAACCAGTGAATTGCTGGAACGAAGGATAGAACAGTTGGTGCAAGAGAGAGATGAAGTTCTAGCCAAACAGCCCAAAAGACCCAGAAACTTAAATTATGAGCAGCTTTCTAATCATTTGAAGCTGGAACCCACTCCAATTCTAGAAGAATTATATGAAAAAACAGGTACAGACATCAAAATAAAAATAGAAAAGATGGTATTTGACAGATGGACAGAACGTTGCGCAAGTCTCCAACGACTTCTAAAAGGTTATTACCAAAGATTTAAGGAAGGAGTGCAGTTCAAGGTTGTTCAAGACAGAAGGTCAAATATGCTACGCATTAGAGTTGACAGCCAAACGATATAGATGAAGTAGTCGACTTATTCCATCCTGGAATGCTATCAAGAATTACCTTTCATAATCCCATTGAAGAAACAATCCTAGAAAGGGTTGGAAGAAGATTTTCCCTAGTAGCATCGCAGTATCTAAGGGTTTTTCCAGGAATAGTAGTGTGCATAAATTCAACCACTCCTTTTTACTGTTTCGATCCAAGTCATACAATTTAACGCGCAAAACACAGAATTTCTATTTTTAAACATTTAGGTTACACTAGACAACATGTTTCCAGAAGTCTTAGGTGTTATTTCCAGAACTATGAAGGCAGTCCCATCTGGTTCGAGGCAAATAAGCCATGGGAATTTCATCATTCAGTCACCACAGTAAGCCCTCCACCTAGTTGGAAGGAGTTAGTATTATAGTCAGAAAGTTCACTTTATCAAATATGGGGTGAAATGGAATTAAAAATTTTATTTCCATTCCCACAAGCAGAAGGAATATTCGACCCAGGTAATGATGTAATAATTTATGATCGGCTATCTTCTTAAAATGAATTAGAAGACAGTCCAGAAATAAATGAGAGCAAAAGAATGTTACGAGAAGATAGTCCAGAATACATGGCCGACATAGATTAAAGAACGAAGAACCAAGAAAGAAGCCAGCACAGCATCTATCAAAGGACAGATGGCCTAAAACAATAATTAAGGACTCTCCAGAGAAAGGGGTATGTGGCAACATAATTATTACCTCTTTAAAGACATGTTCCAGAAAAAGGCTACGTGGTTACACAACTATCACCAGTTTAAGGCACTTTCCAGAAGGAAGGCAGCTTAGCATTGTACTCATCCTTATCTTTTACTGAATGATGTAAGTTAATATGTACCGGATATCCGGATAAGTGTGATATAAATATATGCTAGTACGCTCAGAGAAGCCATTCTTGAGAGCATTGTAAAATATTGTAAGCTTTTTAAAGTTTTAATGGCAGCGTAAACTTTCTCTTCATTTCTCTGTGTAAGCTTTTTATCATTCCTATTGTGCGTAAAGTTCGAGAGAAAAATAATCAAGGTATGGATTCTTATGACTTGGCTTTTTTCTTAATCTCTGTGATTAGGATGATAATCTTTTACCTTGCAGGCTTTGTTTTTGGTTTGTTTATTAGTATGATAGAAGATCTTATTGTCTTGTATGACCGAGTAAAGTGTTCTGAAAAATTATATAAAAAAAAGTTACTATTTGCTACAGTGTTTTTCTGAAGGAAAAAAAATTTCACATGTTAATCTTCCGAATGTTGTGTCTCGGTTCAAAAAACTGTATCTTAGTTTGAGAAATTAGTTTGAAAACTTTATCTGTGTGGCTGGAATTCAGGAGGAGAGTTCACGTGCAATATAAGAGGTGTAGCGGAACCCTCTTCTATATATATATATATATATATATATATATATATATATATATATATATATATATATATATATATATAGGATCACCTTTTAACATTTATGTTATTATTATTATCTTTATATTGACTTCATCTTTTAATTTTGGTTTTGAACCTGAGAGGGCAAGTTTAGAAATTGCGAAAATTGCCATGCTTTATATGTAGTTTTAATTGTTGGATCACAGCAAAACAGATCTACACTCCAAACTTTTTCGTCAGTATACAGATCGACTCTTGGGGATCAGGCAGATGTTTATAGGCATTAATCGTGTTCAGTCCTTACACGAGGACGCCTTATATTCATTTTACTTTATCTAATCTTTTCACAATATGATTTAAGAGTTTCCTACCTTGATCCAATTTATTAGTTCGGGCCTGTCATTCAAGTGTTATAATAGGCATTTAGTTTTTTTTCCCTCCTGGCCTGCACTCTAATTCTATTAGACATCAATATTTTTTATGTACTTATCAAACCGATTTTGTTGGTTTTTCTTAATTCTACTGAGCCTTCGAAAACTTGTGTCCGTCTGCAGCTTTTTTACAATATCCGTTTTGTTCTCCTTTTAATGATGCATTAATTACAATGTCTATTGTAGGGCTGTCAATGGGTCGTGACGGGTCGGGTTCGGATCGGGTAAAGTCGGGTTCGGGTTGATTTATAAACGGGTCGGGTCAACCTGTTTATTAAACGGGTCATATCTTCCTAACCCTAACCCGACCCGTTTATAAACGGATTGACCCGACCCAACCCGCGTAACTCGTTTAACTAAATGGGTTGTGTCGGGTTGTGTTAGGTCGGGTTTACCCGTTTGACCCATTGATAGATATTGCCTACTAATATAAGAAACAAAAGAGCCAAATCACCAACATGCACACTATTATATGATCATCAGCATGCAAAAAGTTGCAAAGTCACCAACAAACAACACATATATAAAGCATGAAATCACCATAACCGAAAATCATTTTCTATACATAAGTATATTTTCCCATACTACATAAATTAAAGACAACCGGTATGGAAGAGATACAATTGTTATAAGTAAAATATAACTAATAACATACAAGAATAAATTAGTATACATATACGAGCATACTGATTGCTGCATGCAAAAAAGGTTAACCCTAACAATATACATAAAAGACTAACAGTATGGAAGAGATACAACATATAATCGGGTCCGGCGGGTCAAAATTGGGTTAGCGGGTCAACCCTAAACCCACCCGTTTATAAACGGGTCAAATTCGGGTTAACCCGAAAATGACTCACTAACTAAACGGGTCGGATTAACCTGCTAATTTCCGTGCGGGTTTCGGGTCGGGTCACGGGTCATATAGGAAATTGATAGCCCTAGTCTATTGAATAATTATGACAAGCCTTATATATCAGTTCCTTGTATTTTCTTTCTTTATGTGCATTTATGACCAGTTTTAACGTTAATGTTAATTAATATAAATAATTTTCGTCAATTTCATTTTCCTTTATTTCGTAACATTTTTTTCTAATCTAATTCACATACAAATATATACTAACTTTAATTTATTACCATTTATTATTTCTTTATATATATATATATATATATAGCTTAATATTCTTGACTTTTTATTTCTTTTATCGCAGTTAATCTTAAATGGAATACTGATTCCCTTTAACTTAGGCAATATTTGTAGTTTTCTTCTATAATTCATTTTTTATTTTTTTCAAAATCGAACTCAAATGAAATATTAATCTCTCTTTATCTCTAAGCAATATTTGCATATTTCCCCTTCAGTTCAATTTTTCCGCAACAAATCTCGTTTAATCTACTTTAAAAAATACCAAAAGACTTAAATGTAAACAAATATTTGTCATATATTTTAAGGATCATTTATACTCTTATCACATTTCTTTCTATAGTGGTGAGTATTATTACATCTCTGTCTTATTATTTCTTTCTTCTACGATTACATTTCATTGTGGATTATATTTCATGGTCATATTTAAAGTTGATAAACTTATTTTTTTAAAATAATTATTGAATTTTCACCTTAATTTAAATTTAAAATTTCAATAGTGAATTATAGTTGTAATTTTGTAGATCAATCTAGTTTTGTCCATAGGTTTGGTTTAGATTTGCATCTCTTAATTCTTACTAAATTTCAACTGTATAATAAGGTTTTTGCCTACCAACTGTTCTATTTTAGATAATATTTTAAGTTTCAACCTTTGGTACAATCAATGAGCTTTGAAAATGTTTGAATTAGCTAGCAATTTTTCAAATAGAAAATGTACAACTTTTTTGCTTTAAAATCCTTCATATGTAATTGATAAACTACACTAATTAAATGCGACATTTTTCATGAATATTTATTTATGTATTAAATCTTTGTGTTTGCATGATTGCTTAAAATAATTATTTTAAGTTTTTAATAATATATGTAATTTTTCTTCTATATACTGTGATTCATGTGTAGTTTTAAAGAATTAAAAAACATGAGCAAAATAAATTCTTTTATCTTGTAGCATTACAAAGTCGGTTTTCCCACCGTTATGTGGTTATACTAGTAACCACTAAATTTTACTCCTTCATATAGCCCTATCTAGTTGTCCTTCTGTTTTTTCTTCTTCTTTTCACATACAATGGAAGGTGAAGTTTTGGAAGATAATCCTATTGTAATAATCATAAAAAAAGTTAGTTTTATTTTCATGTGTTAAATACAACTTCTGTCCGATAAATTAATCATAGATATGTTTTTAGACCTTTTTAATTCTTCAAGAAATCAACCGATTGTGTAAATTGTTAAGAAACAATGAGCTCTGATTTGTTGATAGACAACTTGGATTCTTCATTATTAATTAGTCTGACGACGGCATTCATTAAGGGAGGACAAGAGAAATGAAGCATATTTAATTGTAGGTCTTTTTTGATGTAAAGAAAATATTGATTGGTATTAGAAAGAGAAATAAAGTGGTTTACGGTGACATTTAACTTTGACGATCAGAGGAAGGAAATACTGTTATTAATTTGCAAATTTCAATGTCATTCATTTTACAATTATCAATTAGTGATTATTAATCTGTTATCGATATCATCAACAAAACAACTTGATGTAATATTTTTTAACATTTACAACATATATATCCGTTCACTTATTTTCTAAATTAAATAAAATGTATATATATATATATATATCCAAAGTGGGATGCTAAGGGCACCCAAAATTACTCTTTTTATTACCGCTACTAAAAAATACCACAAGAATTATCATTACACTCTTCTTAATACCTCGTGTAAAATATAGGGGTACGACACCGCTGTTTCCTTATTTTCCTCTCGTCTCTTATTCGTTCCTATTTCATTCCATTTTGAAATACTAGTTCTTCAATTGATCGATCAACGATAAATTGTTCGATGCCGTAGCAATGCCGAGAAAGAAGAAAACTGCAAATACATCATTGTCTTAATCTCATCCAACTCAATCAAGTAAGTTTAGGGCTTCAAAAGGTAAAATTTTGAACTTTCCCATGGGAATGATGAAGTAGACAACGATTGTTGTTGATTAGGGTTTTCATATTATGGCTGCCTATGTGATTAGTTCGGCAAATACTGGTTGAGTTAGAGATTAGAATGGAAAGGTAATGTGGTATTAGGAAGTATACAAAATTTAGTGAGTTTTTTTTAATTGCGGTATTAAGAAGAGTATATTGGCCTATGGGGATGCACATAACTATCTAAATATTAGATGAACTTTGTGGTAGTCTGATTAAGCCAAGTATCTGGAAGACTAAGGGTGCGTTCTTAATGAACGGAAACGGGGTATTTGAGCGTGGCATTCAAGCGGAGAATTTGAGCGTGGTACTGTAGCGAACGGGGAATGCGTTTTTAGCTACGAACGGAGTATTTGAGCGTGGTATTTGAACGAAGTATTTAATTTTTAAATTACTTGTTTTAAATTAATTTATGTGTTTAATTTTAATTTATGTGTGTTATGTTAATGACAACATTGTAAATATCAATCCCACATTGCCAAAACATCATGAGTAGCTTTGTATATATATAAGCATGCAAACTATAGACACAATTGAAATACAACTAAATGACTTGAATAGACGGCTTGGTATTCATACACATATAAATTAAAAATTTCAAAGATGGGCACTTGGGGCACGAGGGCGCGTGTGCGTGCACACACACGCATTGATAAATTCAAGCTGAAATTGGGCATTCACATACGAATTTTTTTCATCCCCAATACTTCTCAAGCTCGCTCAGAAAGTGAATGGAGCTCAAACCTCCATTCACCCAACGTTTTTCTTAACGTGGCAATTTTGTTGCGGCATCCGACGCATCTGACGCATCGAATGCCACGCTCAATCTATACGAACGCACCCTAGCCAGCTACTTTGGATAGAGGATATTTAGAGTAAAGAGTGTAGAAGTTTTCACGATATTCTTCACATCAATTGTCATAGTGCGTTGGATTTTAAATTTCAAAGAATGAAAATTAAACATAAAATAAAAAATGATTAGTCCATGGATACATCATAAGGAAGCAATTTGGGACCTCCCAAAATTTTCATCAACGAAACTTGATCAGGCTTCCCTTCATTTGTACGGTCCAATCTATAATAAGCGAAAACAACTTTGTGCATTCACAATTGTTGTAAACGTCAAACCAACACTCCTTTTATAAATCAAAAGTAGGGTTGTATATCGGACATGACAGTCCGTTGTCCGGTTCGGTCCGAAGCTATAAAGTGTCCGGTCCGTATTCGTCTGATTCTCTTATAGGACAAAACTTGAACACACTTGTGTTCGGTCCGATCCAAAATATTCGATGTTTTTCTACTATTCAAGGCTATATCGGACAGGACAGTCCGTTGTCCGGCTCGGTCCGAGGCTATATGATGTCCGGTCCGTGTCTGTCCGAATTCTTATAGGACAGAGCTTGGACACACCTCCGCCCGGTCTGGTCCGACCTGTTTACACCCTAATCAAAAGTAATGCATTCTGTGCTTACTGTATTTTGTAGTGTACATGCCATAAAAATTAACCTTATTAGTTGGGTCAAATTTCTCCTTAAACCAAGCAGGCCTATTTTCCAATTCAGCTTGTGCTCATTTTACTTCCTCTTAACAATCCATAATTTCAAATAACTTCTGTTTAAAGCGATTATTTGATCACTACAGGATGACACAAAATTAACTAACCAAATTGTAGATTATTGGATTTGTTTGTCTTCAGATGAAAGATGAAATTCAGAAGGTGATCTAATGATCTACAATTTATGTATCTAATTTTATCTCACCATTTTATGTTCATATAGAATTACCTTTAAAGAAAAAAGGGTTAAAACATGTATGTATCTATGTATGCTGTACGTATGCACACAACA
This sequence comes from Allium sativum, assembly GCA_030737875.1. Classification (NCBI taxonomy): domain Eukaryota; kingdom Viridiplantae; phylum Streptophyta; class Magnoliopsida; order Asparagales; family Amaryllidaceae; genus Allium; species Allium sativum. Next base: position 387,929,455 of record CM060912.1, on the reverse strand, counting down.
ATAGCAAAACAAATATCATATAACCAGGGAAAGAATAAGGGAGTGTTTGTTCATTTTGTGTTTTTAATTTTCAGCGTTAATTATGAAGTTGCAAAGATTTGAAGTATAGCGGAGGTGACGGATTAAAGACGGAAGGGACGGAGGGACGGTGGATGGAATAATTTGTTATTGTCTTTCTGTTGTTTTTTAAAATATGGAAAATAATAAAAAGTTGTTTTCGATTTTGTGTGCTGACTTCGTTCTGTAAAGCAGTCCATTTTTCACGATATGTGTGCGTCGTTCGTACTTTTGTATGTGCGAAAACTCGAAATTAAAAATTATAAACTGAACGCACCCTAAGTTTTGTTAGTATATTAGTTATTAATAAAACAACATTTTTTTTAAACTACCTACTTTATCTTTATATAATTTGAGATAACGTGGAATCCGAAGAAACGTAATGGTAGTTGTTATAACCTTGACATGTATTCTTAAGACATGCGTCAACATTTTCACGTAGCTTTGTCATAACCACCAGAATAAAATAAGGGAATTAATGGATTGTAAGTTATTGATGTACATAGCCTTTCGTGGTAACAGTTAGGGTAAGCATTTGGTTGGTTTGGTTTATCCGATGATGAGTTTTGTCAAACCAAACTAAAACCAATAAAAATGAAAACCAAACCAACCAAATTAAATTTGGTTGGTTCGGTTGGTTATCCAATTAAACCGAAAAAAATGTTTTACACATTTGTGTTTGGAATATTCATTATAATTTAAAATAAATTATAAATGCATGATTAGATTATTATTATTTATGATTTTTATGCTTTCTAATATTAATTTTGACACATAGGTGATGATTAAAATTTACTTCAATAACTAAACTAACCTAAAATATTTATTATAATATTTATAATTTTGAAAATATAGTAAAAGTTGGTTAATTTGTTAAACCAATAACCGAACTTAACATTTTTCCAGGCCGATTACAAACCGATTTAATTTCAAAACTGAACCAAACCAATCAAAATAAACTGCTTTGGTCGGTTTATTTGGTTTAACCGAATAATGCTCACCCCTAGCAACAGTTGCATTCGGAAAATAGTAATGAATTATATTAATTACAGTTACTACAATGCTGAATAAGGGGATTAATTGGTTAAATTTATAGAGAAACAGAAGCTTGCATGGTGTCTATATAGAAAGGTGAAGAAGCTTCCATCAACAGTAACAGTAACAGGATGAAGTATAAACCAAAATCAAACGAATCAAATGAAGTTTCGTTGGATCGTTTGATCAAATTAAAAGAAAGTATTTTACCTTTATGTTCGTAGTATTCACTGTGATTTAAAATAAAGGGACAGCTATTTGAACACAAAGTTCGATACAAAATAAAAAACACAAAGCCTGCGGGGTCTTTTTGTCCTTATACCGAAGGTGAAATTCAATGGACGATCAAATGGCGAAGATCAAATTTATCACCAATTATGTTAGATTTCGTATCTAAATAGATTCTTCTAAATTAAAATATAAATATAAAAGTACTCTTATTTATAGTTCTTATTCTTTCTGAAAGTAATTTTGACAAATATTATTTCGAATGTTAGATAAGATTAATTGCTCTAAAATACGAATAAATAACTATTTTTAAAGAATGTTTGCCCTTCTCTTTTCGCAATAGGTTTATCGAAAACATTCTTTAAAGTTGCAGTAGAGATTATCTATGTAAGTTGTGGTAAGTGTACAGATCATAAAGCACTAAGAAGTTTATTGATAATGTTTATTGTTTTGTAATTTCGAAAATAAAATGAAAAATGAACCTTTACGATGATAGAACCTGTATTTATAGAGAAAGTGAAACAAATGTTCGTCAGTAGATGCCTTTTAGGCTAAGAGATCATAGCTATTTTCAAATGGATATCAGTGTTAGTGTTTTAATTCAAACTCAACACCCAAAAAAATGTGTCGTTTCGAACGGGGTGTTGCCCCTTAGACCTTTGTGACCTGATCAGACAAGTCAAATCCAGCTAGTCAGGGCATTGCACCCACATGGGGCAAAACCCAAGCACCTGTTCTTGTGGTTTGTCCTATATTTATTAAAACATCGATAATCTTGAAAATATAATAAAATGTCGGTTAATTTGATTAAACCAATAATCAAACTATTTATCTTCGCAAGCTGATTATATGCCGGTCTAATTTAAAAATAATACCAAACCGAACAAAATAAATTGGTTTGATGAATTCATTTAGTTTAACCAAGTAAATGTTCATCCATAGTTGCCCTAAATCGTCCCACCAAAATTATTTTAGGCAATATCATATTTTTGCAAGTTGTTTTATGATGTATTGGACAAAAATGTTGTAGTTGAACGAATATAAAAGAGTTTTTCAAAGTAATCTAGCTGTATTTATTCAAATTGGTTTAACCTTAATCTTTTGTATATTTTAATTAATGTATCCTAGGAAGTGATCAAAATTTTGAATAAATTTGTGATTAAACAGTATATCATTATAATTTAGATTAATTCAACCCTCAATTGTATAAAAAATTCGAATTTCTCGCAAAAACATTTTGTGTATTTTTTAAAATTGTAATCATGTGCCATAATGGCACATGTTAAGATTAGTGGAATTACACAAACAACCATTTTGAGTTCTACTTATTTTTGATGTTGCAATGATAAATTAGTTAATTGAAATACCTTTTTTTGTTCACATATAAATATAAGTATTAGCACGAGTGTTACGGCGAGCTATTCACACGTGATTGTAGCACACACTTCATACGTGATTTTTGGACATGTACACTATCTCTCCTTCAAGATGCTCTTGGAAATGTATCACTTCTTAAATCGACTTAACTTTTACCATAGTGTTTTGCATTCAGTGATTGGTTGTTACATGCTGAAATTACTTTTAATATATAAGGTAAAAGAACGATAATGTGATGACTGACATGTACTTTTGAATATTTCCTATTAGAAGCCTAATCTTTATGCATATTTAAAAATAAAATATAACATGAAACATAACAAATTTTCATTGATAAGTTGTTTTGTGTCCATAAATAATATAAAATAATTACATTATTTTGAGAATACATAGAGTAATGCACTTAAATAAACAATAAAATCAAGTTATGAAAAGTGCAGATTGCTTTTTTAATATAAAACAGAGTTGTCGAAGTTGCTGTAGCGATTTTTTTTATTCTATAGACTAAGACTGAAATATAAAATGCAAGATAGGGTTACAGTGTAAAACACAGTTTCAATGGATAATTACACTAACATGAAACTATGATATCAAAGGTTAACGATGACGAACAACTCAATGAAGCATGTCTAACAGGAAACAGTGGAGTTGAGAGAGCTGAATGGAGATGATAGGTGCGAGAATCAAGAAATGAGGAGGGTTAGAAAGAGGTGTGAACAAATGATTAGAGTGAGTGACATTTATATGATTTGATAAGTATTTATAGAATTCTACATTCATTATGTTCTGAAGTTTGAATGTTTCTATGTTGGTATGAATAAGCTCCTTGACAATTTTTTCTTTAGACTATATTTTGTTATCCTTAATTTTGTTGTGTGTTTATTCTCTTTACAATTTTCCTAAAAGATGCAACTTTGAAGGCTGCTTGATAGTTTTATTAATAGTTGGTTTGGAAGCACCAACTTTTAGTGCAACTACGAATTTTCAAAAGGGTACTTTTGGCATAGGTCTTTATTACGGTTTAAAAGACACGAAAAGTCCTTCACTAAATTTCAATGTAAATCAGATCCTTATTTTTTATCCTCAATTGTTGCACACATATCAACAACATTTCATAAAAGTTTCTGACATATTAGCAACTTTTCTGTACATGGTATAAAAGTTACTGACATAACAACAATTATTTACAAAAGTTGCTGACATTTCAGCAATAATTTTTCACTTTTCTGTACATTGTATAAAAGTTGCTGACATATCTCAGCAATTATTTGTAAAAGTTGCTGCCATTTCAGCAATAATTTTTTCTTTGTTTCGGTAAAACAGAGACCGGATTTACAATGAAACTTTACAAGTGAAAGTTGCTGACATATCAAAAATTATTTATTAAAGTTGCTGACATATCATCAATAATTTTCTTTGTTTCTAGAAAATAGAGACTGGACTTACAATGAAACTTTGACAGTAGGGATGTCTCCCGAATTTTCAGTTTTCAAAAATACATCCGCATATCTTAAGCTTTATGAATCGCTTAAAAATATGATCTATATATTATTATTATTTTCGTTAGATTCATGAATCAAATTGCATTTCTACAAATAGTAATAAATTTTAATATTACTTAAAAATAAGATCTAGCAAATAAATATTTCTTACAACATCATTCTTTTATAATTTACAATACAAATAAAAATTCAAACTAATAAAGATTTAGGCAAGGACGGAGCTGCATGTAAGCTACCCAGAGCTACAGCCCAGGTTGGATTTATAAATATGCATTAGTAATAATTTCATATAATAATAATGGATTATATTCAAATCTTCTAGTCTCTACCATATTTCATAAAAAGAATAAAAGCATATTGATAAATTAGGAAAACCTAAAGTACTGTGAGATATTAGTAATTATCCATTGTCCAATTTTATAATTTTAGTTTATACACGAAGTACATCCATTTGCTTATTCACTTTTGCATGGAATCATTCACAAATTATATTTTTTTAGTATATGCATGTTTAGTCATTAAAAAACTGTAGTTATGTCAATAATCACCAATGTAGCATCGTTATTCTTATATTTTTTGCGATTTATACTATACATTCCATGTCATTTTCTATACGCATAATCATAGCCTGAGGAGATTTAAAATCCTGGCTCCATCCCTGAATTTAGGTATTATAACTTAGAAATGAAAATTCAAACTACTTACACATGATTCAACTCAAAAAATATAACTACCTATTCGTGCCTACACAGTTTTTAAAAACACAGTTCACGCACAAACCATATATCATGATCGCGTGCAAAATATGTGCCGTGACACTCGTTGATATAATAATGACATTATTGAATTCATGCAAATAATGCTTATTAATTTCATTTTCCAACATTTTATTCATCTCCCCTCAAATCTATTTTTACACTTATTAAGAGTTTCATACATGTACATAGCTACCACTAATTAAATATAGAACTAATATTAAGAAGCATTGAATTTCAATACGGATATGCATGACATATAACTTAGATTCATTAATAAGATTATCTCACTAATATAATTAAAAGCAGCTACTTAAATCACTTCCAATATTACAAAGCCATTTTTGTTTTGTTATTTATACCATTTATTCAAAATTCAATGCAAACTTTGAAATTCATAAATCTTAGTATATAATAAATTAAGATGTATTCATTTGTTTAAATTAATTAATCAGAATCGACTAATTAATTTGTGTCTATAATCATTTTCGATTTGATACTTATATCACTCATTCATAGTTTAATGCATAACTTAGAAATTCATAAATCTCCATATGTAAAATACAATAAATAACGATACATCCATTTGTTTAAATTAATTAATTAGAATCAACTAACTAAATCGTTTCCAACATTGTAAAACCATTTACATTTTGATATTTATATAATTTATTCGTGGTTTCATGCCTAACACTGAAATCCATGAATCTCTAGAGATGTATACAATAAAATAAAATATATTTTTATAAATACATTAATATATAATTTTACCATGTTTCATTTCAAGGAAATTTTGGAAATTATCAGTTAGATCAAAATTTACGCTTTCAAGCCAACTATAATAAAAGATCATTTTCAAATTTAAGACAAATTACACTTTGATATTTGTATTATTTGTTCACGGTTTCATGCATAACCTTAAAATTAATAGAACTCCAAAGATGGCTTAAAATAAATCAAGATATATTCATCAATTTAATTTAATTATACGTTAATATGTATTATTTGCATGTCTCATGTAAATGGCAGTTTTGGAAATTTGTGATTAGAGCAAAAGTTTGCCCTTTCAAATTAACTATTAATAAGATATGTCGTTAAGGCATAAATTAACAAAACCATTGGGGAAATATATTAGCATAAAATGTAGACACAATCGATCACATAATGGATTTCCACCATCAAATTCTTTATGTTATTCATCTTCCATACAAGAATAAAACGACCCAACGATCCTTATCTTTTATTTCATCAAATATGTTCTATTTTGTGCTAAAAAAGTTAACTATATATACATGTATGTATGTGTGTGTTTGGCTGATGAACGACTGGCTGAAGACAACGGTGGATCGTCATCGGGGTGAGGGGGTTTGAGAAATGTCATTTGCACCATGGTCTCATATATGTTAACAGAGTCCTCTTGGACCTCCACTACACAGAGTTACTTTTACTCAAGGATAAGTGCTCAAGGCATGCCTTGAACTCCTAACCTATTACCCGGTAGGAGCACGCCTTTACACCGAGTCATTACCACGGGCTCAACAACACATGCCACATACACACATGTGTGTGCGTTTGTGTGTATATATGTACACACATATATAAGGGTTATATGACACTCTTCTTTAAGATCGCCTCTTTTGCACGCGAATAATAGCCACTCTTGTGGATCTAAATAATAAATGAGTAGGATGAAGAGTTGGGGAGTGAGGGAGGGATGAAGAGAGAAAGTGGGGAGTAGTGGAAATCGGTTGGCATTTAGAGGTGATGCATTGCTTGGGATCAAATATAACACTCCTCATATATACACACATGAATGCATGCACATAGATACATACATACATATCCGTTTGTACAAAGGTTGAAAATTATTAAAGTTAGTTTTATATATGGTTTTAATAAACATAGTATGAGTAATATTAGGAAGAAAAGATAATGTTTTTTTTTAAGATTTAGATTAAAGCATGTTGACTTATTTTCGTATCGGATTTCGATTTGTAAATAATATTAATGACTTTTCAGAGCATGATTTGAACTCATGACCTCTTTTTACATGTAAAGGAAAATTTGGAAGTTCGTAATTTGACCAGAAACCATATTTTTATTCCAATTACTAGTAAATAATATGTGTGTATGCACATGTAAGTATGTGTGCATAAGGAGTGTTTAATGACATCCCCTTTTAACCACTTATTTCCACCAAGTATTCTGATTTAAATAAATGTTCAAAATAGGAGTTCTATTAATGATTCCCTACATACACACACACACATTCACACATATGTATACATACACACTGAACTATCTCAAAACCTAAATATTTTGTTGTTTTCTTTTAATTTAGAGATACATTGAACAACATACTTGACCATGTAATATTCTCTTAAACTATGATAATTATACTTGATAGTCTATCCAAAATTTCATTTTAAGGAGTTGTAAACAATGTTGGTTTTTTTATATTCGGGAAGATACTTAAATTATTATAAAAAAGATCATTGATTGAGAATTATTCAAAGCTCTTCCCCCATGGTAATGGGAAATTTTCCTCCTCCTTTCACCATCTCTTTCGCCTAACTTTCTTCTTTTGTCTTACCTTTTCATCGTCAAACTCCCCTCCATCCGTTCACCTCTTCGCTCTTCTTTTCCTGTTTCCAACTTTCTCCATCGTGGCAGATTGTATTCAAATATAACATCCAGCTTTCAAGTCCGGTTCAAACCGACTTAAACCGTTCTCAAAGGTGGATTGTTAGAGGTACTTACACATTGGAATAAACAAAAAGAACCTTTCATTGTCATTACAACAATTTTACATCAAAGCATATGAATATATCGCAAATATCAGAGAAAAATAAATATACATCAGAAAAATAAATGCAACCGAATGTACAATGCTCAGCGGAAGACTGAAAATGCCATAACTCTATCCAAGCTCTAAAGTGCAATGCTACAAAAATAACTGCAAAACCTTAGCTACTAGCTGGCCGTGTGGAAAATTATAGGCACCCAGAGTTTAGGTGGGAAATAATAAACTCCAAGTCAGTTATGGAACATGTGCGAGAACTCAAACAATTACTTTCCTTTTCAAAGTAAGGTAAATCATAGGACCATGTCGTATAACCCGAAACAGGTTTTACCCATATGAATACCAATGCATAAAAACTCGCAATGCTCTTTAGAAAATGAAGCTATCATAAGATCTCATGCCACACACACAATACAAACATGCACTTGAGCGAAGTTTCCCTTATAATAACCAAAATATGTTTGATACGTGAAAATAAATGTATCAATATAGCGGATGATCTGGGTTCGGAATCATATACCAACCCAAACTATTCTCAAAGTGGGTTTTTCCAACAAATGACCAAGGCTAAGAAACTTCCTTAATGAATGGGCACGCATTTAGAGGGACACCTCGAGAAGTAAACCTTTCTCTGCTAACACAAGGCCGTCGGTGCTGTTCAAAGTCATGCCACATGAGTATGCCATTTCCCGGTCATTACTGACCTTTTCTACTAGACCCTGAATTTCCAACAAAACCACAATAGTAGAATGCCAGGGATCCATACCATAGCACTACTATATCAAAGCCACATAGCAAATACCTGGGCTACATACCATAGTGTTGTTTCAAAAATATAAAAAGAAATGGTCATCCCCTATGGGGCACAACCCACATAACCTTGCTGCATCTTTCCCCTTTCAGTCATTTCTGGGATGTGAGGCTTGTCAAAGTCTTGTTACACAAATCTACACTTCAATAAGCCATGCTTTGATCATCATAACACATCAAATAATATGTCACACTATCATTCCATGATATATAATCGACAATGTTGACCCCGTTATAAAAACGCGATTCAAAATTATGAGTTATTCACAAAGGACGACATAGATTGCAAAGTTAATGCGAACTCAGAATGTTGACATGACATGAAACCATGCCGTTGCAACAACGGGTTTCCTCATGCCGTTTAAACATTCAAAGTCGCAAGCATACTAAGCATGTCGATACAACGACATTACCATGTCGTTTATACAAGACCATGGCGTATGTCGTATCTCCTCCATGCCAAAATACCACATTCATACCATTGAGCCTTTTGTCTGTTCCAAGCTGCAAATGCAATATACATAATGTTTTTACACGTGTCAAAACGATTGGAAAAAGCCGGCTTGTGTACGAAGAACACATCAGCAAAGATGGAAAGGAAACATGACGGTTGAATCATGGCACATGCCAAGTCAAGACGCAAAGCAGTATACAGTCACATGACAAGGGGACATAATCGTTGACGCCAGGAGCCATTCATGACATGGGCACTTTAATCCATGTCGTTAACACAGCCTACATTAAGTCACGGGAATGATTTAATCAAAGATGTTGAAATGACATAAGCAAAGATGGTTCTCACAGTATGGCTTTCACGACTTGGCTCAAGTCGGTTCGCGTGCCAGCATGTTCAAAAGATAATTCGGAAATTATTGCATCTTGAGACCATGTCATATCTACTACTTCATGTCGCAAGTATTTCACTTTAAACCAGCTGATGCCATGTACTACTTTAAGGCATGTCGTAACCGTGAATAATGGATGCGCTATAAGCTTGTTCATTTCTTGGTCATTAAGTCGTACCCCACCAAATTCAGCATGGCATCAGATTACTTCATAGTGCCATGTCGTTCTCATCATTCTAGATGCGCGCTAGCTGTAAAGAGAAAAGGCTAGCTATCATCAAAAGAGGGTAAAAGCATGTCGCAAGATATAAAGAGGAAACCAGGTCGTGCCCTGCTTTGAAGCCATGCAAAAATAAAGATAATCATGTCGCGATTCATGGTGCACAAGCCACGTAGATAAGACATTACGTAACTGCATCATCAGACCGTTCAGTATAAAAGCATATCATTGGGAATAAAGTTTGAAACCGCATGAATAATCATGCCGTGAAAACCCAAGTCATTTCTTATTATCCAAGGCACACACATATTAACTAGTTTGCCACTCCTCTTTAAAAACTCCTATAAATACCCTTCATAATTCACTTAGAAAGAGGACTGAATTTCATTCCTACCACGAAGTGCTACCAAATTTGAAGCTCTCTTCTAACTTCATCAATGGCTTCCAAAGATCAAACAATTTCTCTCCAACATCAAATGGATCAAATCTATTCCAATCAACATTAGAGTTCTCTCAAATTCAACCATGCAAAGCTTCTCTAATCTCCTTCGTATTCCATGGAAAACAGCTCTAACTCAATTCAAGTGATCTCCAACCGCTACTAGTCCCCTCTAAAGCCTAGATCTTACACTAAACCGTTATGGAACCTATGAAGATCGTTTAATTGCTAAAGTGATTGAAGATTCATACATCCACCATCACAAAGCAAAAGATCTCACCAATTCCTTAGCAAATTCAAGTGAACTTTGGACCATAAAAGAGAGAAAAGAGAGAGATGAATGTAAAGAGAGAACTAATGTATGTTGTAAAACAAAGTATCATAATGAGAAGTGATTTCAAAGCGGACGTAGATCTATTTTAGATTGAACCACTATAAAAATTCTTGTGTTTTCTACTTTTTACTCTTGATTTTGAATTACGTGGATTCATTTTCTAATCTAACCAATTAGTGAAGTGTTTCCGTAACGCCTGTGGCATTGAAATCAAAATTTGGTTTTAATATTTGGCGTCCACCTTGGGGTCGCGTTCGCACTTCTCTCAATCTTAAGAGCCTTCCATTGAAATTCTTAGCCTACTTCTACCATAGATTCTACAAGTCTAAGATCTAGACCAATCGACGAACTCTTTTCCAAATTCAAAGCCTTGTTCGAAATCATGGCCAAATATAATAAGACCACTAGTAAAGCCATTGAAGAAAATGAAAATGTTTCTTACAACGAGACTACTCCACTTACCAACCGCTTTGAAGTTGGAGAAAATTCAACGAGTGGAGCCGGAGTAACCAAGGATGAATTAGATGTCGTCGTCGCTAACTTGAGTCATCGAATGGAAACTTCCAACAAAGCTTTAATCAATTCTAATAAAACTCTGTTGGATGCTAATCAAGCTTTAGTGGATAAAATGAGTGCTCTCCTAAACACTCAAGTGAATCTCGCTTATCCTCCGGAAATCCATGTCAACCTTGAAGAGAAATCAAATTCATCGGCCTCCAATCGAAATACCCGACGAGTTGTAAGTCCAATTATGGGGCACCTTCCCATAATGAAGAAAAGAGACCTAGATCCTCTAGTCGCGATCACTTGCCACGACAAGCATCCAGAAAAGATATCGAAGTCCGCTCCCTGGAACGACACAACTCGAAGATATATATCGCAGATATCACTACACCATAATGGCCAATTGGCAACTCTTATTTTTTTCAACTACCAACACTTAAGTGTTGTAGACTAGTGACACTTATATGTGTTGCGGTAGCAAAAATGTGTCAACGCTTTTATGTATTGTTATGCTTGGTCAACTCTTATTTTCTAAGGACAAAAGGGTAAGTTGCCAAACATAACCCTAATCGGATGCTCAACGCTTTGTCCTCAACACTTATTCTTTCCAGGCTGCAACATATGCAAATAAACAGAATGGACTTAGAAGATTGAAATCAGCGATTAGATCATCAACATCAGAGACACGACGGAAATCGAAGAATTGAAATCTTGGATTAAAAGAATGGACTTCGAATTGGGGCTTTTAGGGATTGGGTAATCTAGGAATCACGACGGCTTCTAGGAATCACGATAAGAGGTAAAAAATTCGATTTCACTTCTAGGAATCCTATAAAAATATGCATATTTGATTCATTCTAAATCATCTATTAACCTATGTTATTATCCTAAAAAATCAAACCAATTATGCAAAGTTATGTATGCATTGCAATTCATTACAACCTATCAGTAGCGGATCTGGAAATTAATTTCAGGTAGGGCAGAAGGTAAAACAAAGGCTGAAAATCATATTAGCTTAGTAAAAATTTCAATTTTTGCAAAGGATTTGCTAATTTCCGTGCCCTAGCTTAGTCAATTTTATGAAATAGATGAATGGTCTTGACGTCCCTTGGGTTGTTATTCTCACACTCGTATTAATATTTCACACTTTACTTTAATTTTGATATTAAAAATGCAATTACGTTTTAGAAAAACATCGGTGAAAATGCGTTTTCACCGCTGGCGAGATCACTATATGTATAAAACTTTCAAAAAAACTATCAAATATTCACTTTTAGCTTTAAAGAAATGCAGTAGCATTGAACTGCTGCTATAAAGCAGCTAAGCAGCAGCAAGCTGGTGCAAGAAAAAGAAATATAATGAAAAAAATTCTTTCAAGTTTGTGCAATCTTGTTTATTACAGTAAAACATCTAAAAGTTAACAATTATCATATTTTATTCTTAAAAATAGTAGAAATATTACAATATTATTGACCTTGAATTGTAATAAATACTAGAACTATAATTGAAAAAAATTCTCTCAAGTTTATGCAATCTAGTTTATTATAGTAAAACATCTAAAAGTTAACAATTATCATATTTTATTCTTAAAAATAGGAAAAAAAAAACTTACATTTGTGTTCATTTAATTGATGGAGCATCTAAGGGATGGTTAAGGGTAGTAATGACTCGATAGAACAGAGTTAAGCAAAGAGGCCAGTATTTTTTTTTTCCATTTTCCCCCCATAAAGGCTAGTAGTTCTTTTAGTCATCAACATAAAAGTTAATTAATTACAAGTATACATGTAGTAATGACTCATGCATTACAACAATGTTAATACCATCAACTCATTATTTGCACTAGCACAAACTTATAATTAAAGATACACATTTAATATTGCCTATTAAATCAGCTTGGATATGTTTCCTGATTCATCCCATATGTAGACCCTGTTATTTTCAATGTGCCAATTGTTATCCACTTTTTTTTTGAATTTACTGTTTTTTGAAAATTCAGTAAGGTGGATATTTTCAGAAAATATTTGATCATTCTATGCATTTTTAGATTGATATTTAATAAAATACTAAATAAATGTATGACCATTCTTTTTACTACTAAGATTACAGCTATGTTTGAAGAATAATTAACCTGCATTCAGTGTAGTTCATTCATATATCTAGATGAATCTCTTTCCAGATTCATTCACAGTAACATGGAAAATGCAATTTTAAACACAGGTATAGCTTGCCATGATTCAGATTTTTTCTTAAAAAAACATATATATGATTTTCAACATACAAACAATAATGCACTTACATAAAATTTCCGCAACATGCAAATCAAGGCAACAAGTGAAGTTTCCAAAAACATAACTAAGACATTAGAACTGATATTTATCAAATGTGTCAAATTGGGGTGTTCCATTCCGGCATTTTCCGATATCCTATTAACAAGATTGTACTGTAGGATTTTCTGCCAATTAATTGTGTGGCAAGTTGAACTTATTTCAAAAATGGTTTGAATTTTATTTATTTAATATATTTTATGACTAATTTTCTTTTACAAAAAATTGATGTTTTCATCACTGTATGTTTTCCGTTTGCTACCATGGAAGTGTTCAACGGCAGTTTTTGTTCATTTCATTGCGTGCATGGCGGATCCATGTAATTGATGACCTTTTTCTTATACCGTGATCAAAATGCAATGCATTCTCAACCTTTTGCTTTATCTAATGTGAGTTGGAGAACATTTCCATTCAAACGGTGACACCACATATCGTTGGCTGATCTGGTCATGGGTTTAATTGATCATTTTGTAAAGATGCATGCATGCGTATATGTATTTGTGTGCATTTTGTATTTATACATATACATGTTTGGCACAATAATTTGTTGGCTATGTTGGCATTATCAGCTTATGGAGCTTCTTGATCAACCATTACATAACTACTTGAGAGATAAAGATTGCTTGAATTATTTCTTCTGTTTCCGATAGAAATTTATACAATTCAAAAGGCAAGTTGATTATCATATTGATGTTGTTTATAAACAAATTTCTGTACTTTTTTTCTCATTTGACCAATTTTAACAATCATGGTAAAACCCATCTCATTTGAAAGCTGTTTTCTAATATACACTAGTTTGTGTAAAGTGGCCGAAGGCCCAAAGTGAATTGGTTGCTATTTCATGTGAATAAAAAACTGAGTTTGAACTGATTTATTAATACATTTTTAGGCTAACACCACTTTGATTTTATTAAATGCAGAAACACCTTGGAAATATATTAGAAGGATTTTCACAAACACAAGTTAGTGCACTGGCTTTGATAAAATATTTACTTATAGTTGGTGGGTATTCAAGGAGAGCTAATTTGTAAGGTAAATTTGTTCCTTTTGCATCATAAAATTTCTTAGACCTTTTGTATGAAGATCTGCTTCCATGTGCTTTGGTTCTTGGAATCAAACAATGCAAATCTTGGCATCCTCTTTATTAGTGTGTGTGTGTGTGCGCGCGTATATATATATATATATATATATATATATATATATATATATATATATATATATATATATATATATATATATATATATATATATATATATATATATATATGGTAGAAATGTTAAGTACTATAAACTATCGATGGAATAAAACTGTTCAAAGGCAAAGCATTTACAATAGTAATATAGTGTAATATCAATAAAATCCGAGAATGCAAACATTCTTGATGAAACTAGAGAGACCCTTGAGAAAGTTCTGAACATGGGAGAGATCAGAGTTTAGTGGATGGTTTGGATGAAATAGGTTTCAATCAAACAGAGTATAGCCAACACAGTATAAAATATTACCAGTAAGATAGGAAGCGGTCAACTGACCCTATGTATCTTCACCCCCCTAAAGCATGATCAGCTTATCCCTTTTTTTCTTTTCTTTTTTTCCTTGCCTTATTTATTTATGTTGGAATTACCATACTATTCAGTACAAATCTTGCTCTACAATAACAATAGGATCAACTATACAGTAAAATATAAGGCCAATAACATATATTGTACATATATCTGATATCAGGATTTCTATTCTCGATTTCTTTCTTCAGATCCTTTACGATTTTCTCTTTTGTTACATAAGTTTATTATTTTCATTCACGCATATATTTTCAGCTTTATGGAGTATACCAATGGAATTTTCACTTTAAGAAGAGCTTGAGCTACATCTAGAAATTGACTATCAATCACCAGTACATTTCTAAGGGCATACTCCTCTGTAAGTCTCAGATCCTGTACTTCATATTTGTAAATATGTTGCATTTCTACATAATTATAATTTGTATATGCGGTGATAAGAAAGATAAAACATCATTTTTTGTTAACTAGGCTAATATAGATATTTCATCCTCATTTCTGATTTAATTTAATTTTTATGGGTGATTTAACTTTAAGTCCCTACCAATGATTGAAGATTTGGAATTGTGGCATGTTTTTGTTGTTTACAGGTATTTTCTAAGTCCCTACCGATTATTATTTCATGCTCATTTATATCTTGTAACATTTCAAAGCTGTATAGGGATTTGAGATGTCCATTTGAGTTATAATATGAATCTGAACGTGTACGTGATATGAGATATTTATAGGTATATGAGCTATAAATGTATGTTATATGAGATAAACATATGTTGTATAAGATAAACATGGCTTTGATATGAGATATCTGTAGAGAAATAAACCATCATGTATGTTTGCATGAGGGTAACATGGCTTTGATATGAGATATCCATTTGCTCCACGAGTTGTCTTTTTGTTAGAAAATTCAACTTAATTTTTGCTCAATAAAAAACTCAGTTCGAACTAAGTTTACGAACTCAGTTCGAACTGGGTTTAGAAATTCAGTTCGAACTGAGTTCACAAACTCAGTTTTGAACTGAGTTTATAAACTGGGTCCGGAAATTCAGTTCAAAACCGAGTTTGTAAACTCAGTTCCAAACTTAGTTTCCAAACTCAATTCGAACTGAGTTCGCAAACTCAGTTCGAACTGAGTTCGGAAACTCAGTTTTAAACTGAGTTGAACTCGGTTTGTATACATGTTTGCAAACTCAGTTAGAACTGAATTCGCAAACTCAGTTCCGAACTGATTTCGCAAACTAAGTTCGGAACTGGGTTCAGAAACTTAGTTCAAAACCGAGTTTCTGAACTCAATTCAAACTGAGTTTATAAACTCAGTTTTTCACTGAGTTGAACTCAGTTTTTATACATGTTTGCAAACTTAATTTGAAAACTGAGTTTGTAAACTTAGTTCGAACTGAGTTTGGAAACTCAGTTTGTATGCATGTTCGTAAACTCAGTTCGAAAACTGTTGTTGTTGTTCACATCTTGATATTGTTATTGTTTATTTATGTTCTGTAGATTTCTTCGTACTCAAGACCTTCGATTGATTACCATGATTACTTCCTAGTGTATTCAGACGATTCAGACGATCCTTCTCAAATTGTTTGTTCAGCCGAATCTCGTACCGCAACTCCATTTAGCGTCTATGAGAGAATAGAGTCAAGCTTACAAAGAGATTTGGCATTATTAAGTGTTCAGAATGATATGGCACCGCCTACCAGATTGACAACACCAACAAGATTGCCATACCTGCCAACATTCAATGTTGGAGAAGTACAATCTCGAAGGTTGCTATGTCGTTGCAGCATTGAACCGATATTCAGAACATGCTATTTGAATAAAAACGTTGGACGTCGATATTTTATTTGTGTAAACACTGGAACTCTTAGAAATTGTGGATTCATCCATTGGATTGACGAACCATTATGTGATCGTGGTGTGGAATTTGCGTTGGAGGTTCTTGAAGAAAACATAAGGCTTAAAAAGGAGCTTAAATTGCAGGATTACATCGAGTTTAATAGACAAAAGATGTGTTAAAATTAAGATGGTATGATTTTGAACTTATGACATTTAACACTATTTGAAACTTAAATGATGCTATTTAATTAAATGCATGCAGGAAGCAATGAAACGGAGAAAAAGATAAATTTTGTTGGTACAAGCTATGCAAATTTTTGGATGTAAGGTCCATTATATGGCTGGAGTTTCGCATTTGGTACTTGTAAGCTTCAAATATGAAAAACATCTTGCATTTTGTTAATTATGTATTGTTTTTACTATGGAATTGGATATTGTATATGTGTTGAATTTAGTATCTTTGTGTATTATTATTTTTTGTTAGTTTGTACTTTGTTGTTGTAACGAATATGGATTTTTTTTCCTTATGTATTCCGTTACATGTTGTTATGTCGAGATAATATCATAGCTGAATGCATATTAAATAGAGCTTATGCCATCTTATATGCAAATATAAGTGTTAGTAATGAATATGTTTGTAACTCTAATAAGTGTCACCATATCTTATAGTTCCAACATTAAGTGTTAGCAATGAATATGTTTGTAACTCTTATAAGTGTTACCATATCTTATAGTTCCAACACTTATAAGTGTTAGCAATGAATATGTTTGTAACACTTGTAAGTGTTAGCAATGAATATGTTTGTAACACTCATAAGTGTTAGCCGTTACTCTGTTTGTAACACTTATAAGTGTTACAGGAAATTCCTCACAGGCCGTTGGTGACACATAAAAGTGTTACAGAAATTATTTGTAATACCTCTACTTGTTGAGAATCCCCTGTTTTGGTGTAGTGTATGGTAAAAAAAAATCATGAAAGATAATACGCATCGCAAAGATAGTGAAAGAGAATCAGACTTCTCCCTCGACAAAAATCCATTCATCAAGAGGATCCGCAAAGCTGAGTTCTCTAAGAAGTTTACTCATCCTACTCTGCCTCCGTACAATGGGGCTTCTGATCCTAATCGTTTCCTATATAGATATGAATGGTATATGAATGCAGCCAAAGCAACATACGAGATCAAATGCTTGTGCTTCCCTCTCTATCTAGAAGGTGTCGCATCGCTATGGTTCACAAGGCTTCCACCCAAATCCATCGACCGATTTGATGATTTGATTCTGAAATTCAAAGAGCAGTTCAGGTTGCAAGCTACGAAGGCTAAGGATGTTATTTCTCTTACATCAATGAAGTAGAATTCAGGAGAATCTGCCAAAGCTTTCCTCAAAAGATTCAATGCGGCTGTATCTGAAGTAGGGAATCCCGAGCCCCGCATGATCTTAATGTCACTGGTCGGCCCCATAGATGAGAAGAGCAAATTTGGTAAATGGATTAAAATGAAAGTGTAATGACCCGCGTTCTACGCATCGGAGGATCCTAGAATATTTATTTCTTTCCCATGTGAAGTCGTATGGTCATGTAACTTTGGGAAACATCTATTGGAGTCATTTTCCATGTTCATGATTTTTGTCGATTTTTAAATGACCATTTTGCCCCTAGTTGGTACTGTTTTGGCCATGACTTTTGATTGGAAAGGAATTTTGACCTGAAACCACTTCCATTTGATTCGTTTGATGGTTTCTCTTTCCGTAGAGTGGTCATAATAGTCAAACGGACTTACCGTTTGGGGGATATGGCTGAAACAAGGTTTGGAGGGTGAAAAATTGCTTAACCGGGCCAAATCGGGTGATTAGCGAGTAGGCCCATAACCCATTTCGGGATTAGGGTTATGGGAGGGCTGAAATGAGATGGAGAATTATTCCATTTCAGTTTTCTAGCCTCCACTTATCACCAAGGATCCCTAAAAATGGCCTCCAACCTCTAAATCACTTCCAAATCATCTTTTGGTCAAGGATTTAGCTTAGCAACCCCTAATCAAGGAAGATCTTCACCAAAGCAACATAGGAGCTGCTGTTTGGCACTGAGATTCACATCAAATCAGAGATTTATTTCAGATCTTAGTTTATTTTGTGGCTAAGGTGAGTGATTTGCATAGTTTTGCACTAAGTATGGCTAATTAGGGGTGATTAGTGTTAATTAGCGAATTTATACATGATAAAATTCTGGAAAAATGTTTATAAAATTCGAAATGATGTTTTAGACATCTGATATGAATTTGGGTTAATTTGGTTAAGTTTTGTTAATCCTATCATTAGTTTCACCTAAATATGCTTAGGGGGAAATATGGGGTTTTGGGTATGTTTGATCCATTTTGACCTACCATGTTGATGTTTTGATGTTTGTGATTGATTACGCATGTTGCTATGACTGTATGAAATGCTTTGTGACTGCTTAGAATAGTTGGAATGGTCGAAAACGCCGTCGAGAGGCGTAAACAACTCGCTGGACAAGGTGCAGGGATTCGGATCGCATAGGGGATTGAGGGTCGATCGGATCGCCCTATGGGATCGTGGGTCATCACCACGAGCCGAGTCGTCTCCTTCGAACCGAACCACCTGCGCAAGGCCCACGAGACGAATCGATGCAGCGCTGTAACAACCCGTATTTTCAATAACCTGTTATAACATAAATCGAGGCAGAATTTAATTCAAAAATCTGAATTAAGGGAAACGGGCTATGCCATTGCGTTCGTCTCGGAAAAATACGCGAAATAGAGTCCGAGTTTTCGAAAATCGGAGTCCGTATGACCCAGTTAAGGCCCATTGAAGTTTTCAGAAGTTTCCATGTTAAAAACAGATTTAAATTTCAAATTAAAAACAAGGATTATGGCTAATTGGTGTCAGGCGGGAAAACTCCCGCCAGGACCCCCATGTCGACAGGGGTCTTAGGGTGTCGACTGCCCTGTCGACAGCCCTGTCGACACGGGGTGGCCGGGCAGTTTTGCCTGGCGCACCATTTTGATTTGGGGCTTGGTCTTGTGGCTTGGTTCTAGAGAATTCCTAAATCTGACGGACCTAAACTAACCTAGGGTTAATCCTAGGGCTAAAAACACTCTAATCTTCTATAAATAAGCCCCTAATCCTACCCTAAAACCCCATTATTCACTCTAGCAACCAAACTATGTCAAATTGAATTCTCAAATGGCCTCCACCTAAGAACCCTAGCCTCCACCCTCTTCAAAAATCATTTCTATGAAGGTTTTGATGTTCATACAAGCATTTCTAAATTGTATGAATGATCATTAGCTTGCATACATCATCAAGTTGCAAGCTTTAATTGCTAAAGCTAGAGTTTTTGGGATTTTTGTTAATTGGAGCTTTGCTTTGGGTTTTTATATGCTTGCAAAAAAGGGCTTCTCAATCTTTATTAGTAGATTTGTGTCTTCATAATATTTGTAAGCCCTCTTACCTTCATTTTAGAAACTCTAAAGTTAATATGTGATGAAAGTTGGGATTTATGCATGTTTAATAAGTTATGCATGCTTATGCGAGTTCACTATGCTATGTTATGCATGTTTAATAAGTTATGCATGCTTATGCGAGTTCACTATGCTATGTTATGCATGTTTAATAAGTTATGCATGCTTATGCGAGTTCACTATGCTATGTTATGCATGTTTAATAAGTTATGCATGCTTATGCGAGTTCACTATGCTATGTTTCACATGCTTGAAGTTATGCATGCTTATGCAAGTTCACTATGCCATGATTTGCAAGTTTAACAAGTTATGCATGTTTATGCAAGTTCACTAAGCCATGATTTGCAAGTTTAACAAGTTATGCATGTTTATGCAAGTTCACCATGCTAAGTTATGCAAATCCAACATGTTATGCATGTTTATTTTGATATGTAAGATTTATCATGTATGTTGTGCCAAGTTCCCTCTTTCTATCCTTTATGCGTTATGACGAATATGTAAGCGATAGAATGACGTTGGGGGGTTTTTGGGTAAAACTTAAAATACATAAAAATATAAGATTGGGAATTTACCTATTAAGTTAGGTCTACCCCTTGGGAATTTACCTATTAAGTTAGGTCTACCCAAGTATTTGTTAAACTTGTAATTATGGTTTGAAAATAAAGTGGACATGACACTTAGAAAACATGTGTGGCCAACTCGAGGTTGGGTTGAGTTTGTAGCGTAAACCTACCCGGAACCGACCGGCTTAACTAGTTTCTACAAACAATAGGACCCAATGTGAGAAGTTGGTCATGTGTACCTGGGACCCGAGGTTAGACCAAGTTGTGGTGTAAAGCTACCCGGACCCGCCCGGCTTAACTAGTAACTGCAACAAAGTCTAATGTGAGAGGTTAAGGTACAATTAAATTAATGCCTCATGATTAGGGTTAAGTCATGGCCCACTAATACTTCACCAATTTTGGGGATACGAGGGATTAAATGGGGTTAAGTGGTGAACTGTTGGTTACACTTAACTAATTTAATCCATGATTAGTGAGGGGTTAAACCACACTTAACCCTCTTAGAAAACCCTAGCAACGTGGTCTGTTTCAGCAGTAATCCCAGTTTGGTATCATTCACAACCCTAGAGGCTAGGCTAGGGCGGGGCACGATTACTGGACTGATGTAAGCGACCAAAGCGACGGCTGAGTGGTACAGCGGTGTAGGTCCAGGCGGGCTACGGACGTGCACGTAGTTCGGTGTTAATCAAACTCGAGGCACGGGTACCAGTAGGTTTAGACTGTGCATTATTGCTTAGGTGTCTGGGGTTGACACCCGAGGGCTTGATACACCCAAAGGTGGACCCAACACAGTCTGACTACAACCATATGTGGGCCGTATGGACACCAACACTTGACGTGTTAGGTTTATAGGGAGCCGATCGACTAGACCGTTGGGCTGGACCTTGCATTAAGGTCACCTCATGCTATTGGGCCAAAGTTTGGGCTGAGGGATCAATATCTGTTATGTTAGTTTGCTAGTACACTGTGGTGCAAAGCTTAATCTTCTTTATGTGATGACACCTCTATCTATTGCCAGTATGTTCATCTCAGTTTCCATCATGATGTTAACTTTATTAGTTTATAGACTGATCGTAGTAGGGCTTACCAGTCTTTTTGACTGACCTGTTTTCTTTCGCTTCTTTTCTTCCGTTCCCCCCCCCCCCCAGGTTCTCAGGGAGGGAATAGTGGTGCTTAGCTTGGATCGCTTGCTTGTTGCTGGATAGCTCATGTATGCCTGGACATTGAGCTCGCTATGGCTTATCATCTTTATTTTTGGGGATAGCACTATGTATTTCAGTATTTCTGTTTATGATGTACTAGACATGTTTATTTTGGCAGTTGACTTTATGATGTACTAGACTTGTTTTGAGATGGTTTGAGATATTCCGCTGTTTATTCTCACTTACTCTGTTTTACATATATTTATGTTCTTGTTCTGCCTTGATATATCATTATGCATGCTTACCCAGTTCTAACGCCCCCCAGAAGCTAGTGCCCCCGAAAGAGTGACCCTAGCGGAGGTGGGGTGTTACAAATTTGGTATCAGAGCATATGGTTTACAAGAAAGGACAAAAAGTTTTTAAAAGACTTTTGAAAAACTATTTTCAAAACAAGTATAAAGTATTTTCCAAAGAAAAGTCTAGTATTTTAAAAGGGCTATTCCCCAAAAAGCCATTAGCGTTATCCTTCGTTCCCTTGACCTAATCTTATCTTATCCTTCGTTTCAGTATGGCCGAGGATCTTGCCATCCCGGATGGAGTAAATGTGCCACTCTGGTATAGGAGACTTCTAGAAGCTAGGGCGGCAGCCGGCCCCGCAAACCCTACTCCCACTCCTCCTCCTGTAGTTGAGAATCCTCCCCCTAATGTCCCTCCTCCGGTGGTTCCTGTTCCCCCTCCTCCAGCAGTTAATATTCCTCCTCCCGTTGCTAATGTTCCTCCCCCTCCTGTTGCTGAGGCTCCTCTTCCTCCTCCTCCCCCTCAGCATCCTCAGGTTGAGTTCACGAAGGTTTGTAAAGACTTCAAGGCGATGGGAGGCAAGAATTTCCTAGGCACGGAATCTTTTGTTGAAGCTAGGAATTGGCTGAAAGACACTGAGGACTTGTTTGCTATCTTTGGGATTGATGACGAAAGGAAGATCTTATTGACAGTATGGCTTTTGAAGGATGAAGCGGCCTATTGGTGGGAGGTCACCAATGGGACGAGGCCCGTTGAGACTTGGGCCGATTTGAGGGCTAGATTTATGGCCAAGTTTCTATCTTCTGCTGAGGCGAATTTACAGATGGAGAAGTTCATTGCATTAAAGCAAGGTGATATGTCTGTCAAGGAGTATGTGAACAAGTTTAATCAGCTGGCCCGTTTTGGTTTGGATATGGTGAACACTCCTGAGAAGAAGGCTCTTCGATTTGCTAGAGGGTTGAATGAGCCGCTGCAGGGTTTGGCGATGTCACATATTCCGCATGGGGCTACTTTTGTGAGTTTAGTCAATATGGCTCTACTTCAGGGAGATGGAGAGAAAGAGGTCAAGACGAGTGATACTCAAGCAAAGAAGACTGATTCTCAAGGTAAAAGCAATCAAGGTGGTCAAAGCAGTCAGGGGAATCAGGGCAAGAACAAGAAGGGGAACAACAACAAAGGCAAGGGAAAGTGCAATTACTGTGGTATGCCTGGACACTTTGCTAAGGATTGTAGGAAGAAGAAAAGGAAGCTTAGTGGTGGATGTTTTTCCTGTGGTGAGACTGGACACTTCAGCAAGGAATGCCCGAAGAAGAAAGGGCAGGCTGGACCTTCAGGGGGGCAAGTTCATGCTCTCAATACCGCTCCAGTTCCCGACCGAGGTAGTGTTTCTGTTGAGAACCTTGTTTATGTTTCTGATCTTCCAGTTCGTACCTTGTTTGATTCTGGTGCATCACATAGCTTTATTTCATCTAATCTTGTTGATAGCTTGCACCTTAGTACTAGCTTAGTGGATGATCCCGTTTGTGTTTCGAATCCCATTGGGGGTTCTGCTCATCTATCTATGATATGTGAGGATCTGAGGATCTCTATACTCAGTGTAGAGTTCTTGTGTAGTGCATATGTTCTTGGTTTCAGGGGATACAGATTGATACTGGGCATGGATTGGCTGTCCCGATATGGAGCCATTCTTGATTGTGAGCATAGGGTTGTGAGGCTTGTGACTCGCCTTGGCAACACCTTAGAGATTTCATGCAATCCGAAGGATCCCGTCATGTTGTGCTATCTTGAATCTCTCGACTCGTCAGAGGAAGCCCTTCAGTCTGTAAGGGTGGTCCGAGATTATCCAGATGTTTTTGAAGAAGTTAAGGTGTTGCCCCCTAAACGAGAGATTGATTTTCGCATTTATCTGGTGGATAATGCTAAGCCTGTTTCTTTGCCCGTTCGGCACATGGCTCCGCGTGAGAGACGGGAGCTCAGCAAGCAAGTAAAAGAGTTGCTTGAAAAGAACTTCTTCAGACGAAGTATATCCGAATGGGGAGCGCCTGTGGTGTTTGCTACTAAGGCAGATGGTTCTCTTCGACTCTGTGTGGATTATAGAGAATTGAATAAGCTGACTAAGAAGAACAGACACCCGTTACCGAGGATCGATGATCTCTTTGACCAGCTTGTTGGTGCTTCTGTTTTCTCTCAGCTTGATCTTGCTACTGGATTTCATCAGCTCAGAGTGGCTGAAGATAGTATAGACAAGACTGCATTCAGAACTCCAGATGGATTCTTTGAATGGCTTGTTATGCCGTTCGGCTTGACGAATGCACCCGCATATTTCGTGGACTTGATGAGTAGGGTGTTTCGGGAGTTCTTGAACAAGTTTGTCGTGGTCTTTGTGGATGATATTCTGATCTTCTCCAAGGATGAAGAAGAGCACGCGAGGCATCTTGTAGAGGTGATGGATACGCTTAGAGCGCATCAGTTAAAGGCCAAGTTCTCCAAGTGTCACTTTTGGAGAAGGGAAGTTAGATTCCTTGGGCATATCGTATCCAAGCAAGGCTTAGCGGTGGATCCCGCTAAGGTGGTTGCAGTTCAGGATTGGAAGACTCCAAGGAATGCAACCGAGGTGAGAAGTTTTCTAGGTCTTGCGGGTTTTTACCGAAAGTTCATCAAGGACTTCGCGAAGATATCCGCTCCTCTTACTAAGTTGACTAAGAAGAACTTAGTTTTTGCTTGGGATATGGACTGTGAGCTTGCTTTTCAGAGACTCAAGAGAGCCCTTACCTCTGCACCAGTTCTAGCTTTACCCGATGGTGGTAAGATATTTACCGTGTACACTGATGCTTGTGGCACGGGATTGGGCGCCGTTCTGATGCAAGAGGGCAGAGTTATATGTTTTGGTGGGAGGCAACTTAAGGTGCATGAGAAGAATCATCCCACTCATGATCTAGAGCTGGCAGCGATTGTATATGCACTCAAGGCTTGGCGTCATTATCTCCTGGGAGAGAGATTTGAGCTGTATACTGATCATAAGTCTTTGAAGTATCTCTTTTCGCAGAAGGATCTGAACTTGAGGCAGCAGAGATGGATGGAATTCTTGGCGTCCTATGATTTTGATATAGCCTATACCCCTAGCAAGGGGAACGTTGTAGCGGATGCGTTGAGTAGAAAAAGGTTGACACTAAGTCCTCTATTTGTTGAGATGAAGAATTTAGAGTTCTTGGCAGCCTTTGATTTTTCTTTGACAGTTGAGTCGATGACCGGTTCTTTAGCATCTCTTGAGCTCAGGCCTACCCTTCTGGATCAAGTTGGGGCTTCGCAGAAGGAAGACCCTCAGATAATTGAGATCATGGATAAGCTGATTCGAGGGGAGACATCTAGTCACCTTGCTCGATATTCTATAGATGATAAGGGTTGGCTGAGGAGAGACGGAAGGCTTTGTGTTCCGATGGTGGAAGACTTGATGAGGAAAGTTCTTGAGGAAGCACATCGCTCCAAGTTGACTATACATCCGGGTGGAGATAAGATGTATAATGATATGAAGTGCATTTTCTTCTGGCCTGGAATGAAGAAAGATGTGGCAGAGTTTGTCTCTAGATGTATCGTTTGTCAGAGAGTAAAAGCTGAGTCGAAGAAGCCCGGTGGGCTATTGCATCCTCTAGAGGTCCCGCTATGGAAGTGGGAGAGTATTTCTATGGACTTTATTGATGGGCTTCCAAGGTCAAGGAAAGGGAATACGAGCATATGGGTCATTGTAGATAGACTTACGAAGAGTGCTCATTTTATTCCAGTAAAGAGCAAAAGGACCGCATCTGGACTAGCATCAGTATATCTTCGTGAGATAGTACGACTACATGGAGTCCCTTCCAGCATAGTCAGTGACCGAGACCCCATCTTTACTAGTCAGTTCTGGAACAGTTTGCAGGAAGCTATGGGCACAAGGTTGAACCTGAGTACGGCCTATCACCCACAAACAGACGGCCAAACAGAAAGGGTGAATAGGGTACTTGAGGACTTGTTAAGGCTTTGCATTCTGGATTTTGGTGGTGCTTGGGAAGACCATCTTCCTCTTGTTGAGTTTGCATATAATAACAGTTATCAGGCGAGCATAGGGATGGCACCATTTGAAGCTTTATATGGGAGGCCGTGCAAGTCACCCACATGTTGGTGGGAGACTACAGATAAGCTTATACTTGGACCCGACATGATTAGAGATACATCCGAGAAGGTCGAGTTGATTAGAAGACGGACGAAGGCGGCCCAAGACCGACAGAAATCCTATGCTGATAAGCGAAGATCCGATTTGGAGTTTGATGTTGGGGACATGGTTTTCGTAAAGGTTTCTCCTTTGCGGAATGTGGTCCGATTTGGAGCTGTTGGGAAGTTAGCACCGAGATTTGTTGGACCCTTCCCTTTCATAGAGAGAATTGGGAAGATGGCTTATAAAGTGCAATTGCCCGAGAAGCTGTCCGGAGTGCATAATGTCTTTCATGTCTCGCATCTCCGAAAGTGCCTACATGAGTCCGCTGAGGTGGTTGAACCTAGCATTCTTGAAGACGTGGAAGTAGAGAAAGAGGCAACTTTGAGGAGAGCTCCGATTCGTATCTTGGGGACGGAGACCAAGAAGCTAAGGAATCGAGAGGTCAAGCTGGTGAAGGTTCAATGGGGTGAAGCCGAAGAAGACGCAACTTGGGAAACAGAGGAGAAGATGCGTGGGCTTTATCCATTCCTTTTCGAGGGTACACTCTCAATCTCTTTCCTTTGTTTAGCATATCTTTCTCTTTGTTATCCATGTTTACCTAGTTATCGTGCTAATCTTGTCATAAGAACCTTAGGTAGAAACCCTCTGGATGAAACATGTGTTTGAGACATGTTATGTTTGATGGTTGCAAGTGGTTGCAAGTGTTTGCAAGTGGTTACTCGTGGATGCATGATACACATTAGGCACTAGATCGGCTCACACACTCCCCATATTTCATATGCATGAGTGTTTATGCTTATTCTTGGATGAAACTTGTATGCCATCACATGGATGCTGCATATG
The DNA here is from genome assembly GCA_030737875.1 of Allium sativum. Lineage (NCBI taxonomy): Eukaryota > Viridiplantae > Streptophyta > Magnoliopsida > Asparagales > Amaryllidaceae > Allium > Allium sativum. The sequence goes on along the minus strand of CM060912.1, from coordinate 387,902,319 downwards.
GATGTATGATTGAGCACGCATGTAGATATTATACATTATGTTAGGGATTTGCATACATATGGATACATTTCACTAACATATTTTGCATTGATCTTTGCATTAGATAAGTTCATATACACACACTTTTGCATATGTTCATACAGCATTTAGAATCTTTTAAGGACTATGGTTGCTCGTGGATGATGTTTTGAGTAGATGCATGACTGGATGGTAGGATACGTTCTTCCTAAACTTGAAGATTTCGGGGACGAAATCCTTTAAGGAGGGGAGGATGTAACAACCCGTATTTTCAATAACTTGTCATAACATAAATCGAGGCAGAATTTAATTCAAAAATCTGAATTAAGGGAAACGGGCTATGCCATTGCGTTCGTCTCGGAAAAATACGCGAAATAGAGTCCGAGTTTTCGAAAATCGGAGTCCGTATGACCCAGTTAAGGCCCATTGAAGTTTTCAGAAGTTTCCATGTTAAAAACAGATTTAAATTTCAAATTAAAAACAAGGATTAGGGCTAATTGGTGTCAGGCGGGAAAACTCCCGCCAGGACCCCCATGTCGACAGGCATGTCGACAGGGGTCTTAGGGTGTCGATTGCCCTGTCGACAGCCCTGTCGACACGGGGTGGCCGGGCAGTTTTGCCTGGCGCACCATTTTGATTTGGGGCTTGGTCTTGTGGCTTGGTTCTAGAGAATTCCTAAATCTGACGGACCTAAACTAACCTAGGGTTAATCCTAGGGCTAAAAACACTCTAATCTTCTATAAATAAGCCCCTAATCCTACCCTAAAACCTCATTATTCACTCTAGCAACCAAACTATGTCAAATTGAATTCTCAAATGGCCTCCACCTAAGAACCCTAGCCTCCACCCTCTTCAAAAATCATTTATATGAAGGTTTTGATGTTCATACAAGCATTTCTAAGTTGTATGAATGATCATTAGCTTGCATACATCATCAAGTTGCAAGCTTTAATTGCTAAAGCTAGAGTTTTTGGGATTTTTGTTAATTGGAGCTTTGCTTTGGGTTTTTATATGCTTGCAAAAAAGGGCTTCTCAATCTTTATTAGTAGATTTGTGTCTTCATAATATTTGTAAGCCCTCTTACCTTCATTTTAGAAACTCTAAAGTTAATATGTGATGAAAGTTGGGATTTATGCATGTTTAATAAGTTATGCATGCTTATGCGAGTTCACTATGCTATGTTATGCATGTTTAATAAGTTATGCATGCTTATGCGAGTTCACTATGCTATGTTATGCATGTTTAATAAGTTATGCATGCTTATGCGAGTTCACTATGCTATGTTACGCATGTTTAATAAGTTATGCATGCTTATGCGAGTTCACTATGCTATGTTATGCATGTTTAATAAGTTATGCATGCTTATGCGAGTTCACTATGCTATGTTACACATGCTTGATAAGTTATGCATGCTTATGCAAGTTCACTATGCCATGATTTGCAAGTTTAACAAGTTATGAATGTTTATGCAAGTTCACTAAGCCATGATTTGCAAGTTTAACAAGTTATGCATGTTTATGCAAGTTCACCATGCTAAGTTATGCAAGTCCAACATGTTATGCATGTTTATTTTGATATGTAAGATTTATCATGTATGTTGTGCCAAGTTCCCTCTTTCTATCCTTTATGCGTTATGACGAATATGTAAGCGATAGAATGACGTTGGGTTTTTTTGGGGTAAAACTTAAAATACATAAAAATATAAGATTGGGAATTTACCTATTAAGTTAGGTCTACCCCTTGGGAATTTACCTATTAAGTTAGGTCTACCCAAGTATTTGTTAAACTTGTAATTATGGTTTGAAAATAAAGTGGACATGACACTTAGAAAACATGTGTGGCCAACTCGAGGTTGGGTTGAGTTTGTAGCGTAAACCTACCCGGAACCGACCGGCTTAACTAGTTGCTACAAACAATAGGACCCAATGTGAGAAGTTGGTCATGTGTACCTGGGACCCGAGGTTAGACCAAGTTGTGGTGTAAAGCTACCCGGACCCGCCCGGCTTAACTAGTAACCACAACAAAGTCTAATGTGAGAGGTTAAGGTACAATTAAATTAATGCCTCATGATTAGGGTTAAGTCATGGCCCACTAATACTTAACCAATTTTGGGGATACGAGGGATTAAATGGGGTTAAGTGGTGAACTGTTGGTTACACTTAACTAATTTAATCCATGATTAGTGAGGGGTTAAACCACACTTAACCCTCTTAGAAAACCCTAGCAACGTGGTCTGTTCCAGCAGTAATCCCAGTTTGGTATCATTCACAACCCTAGAGGCTAGGCTAGGGCGGGGCACGATTACTGGACTGATGTAAGCGACCAAAGCGACGGCTGAGTGGTACAGCGGTGCGGGTCCAGGCGGGCTACGGACGTGCACATAGTTCGGTGTTGGACAAACTCGAGGCACGGGTACCAGTAGGTTTAGACTGTGCATTATTGCTTAGGTGTCTGGGGTTGACACCCGAGGGCTTGATACACCCAAAGGTGGACCCAACACAGTCTGACTACAACCATATGTGGGCCGTATGGACACCAACACTTGACGTGTTAGGTTTATAGGGAGCCGATCGACTAGACCGTTGGGCTGGACCTTGCATTAAGGTCACCTCATGCTATTGGGCCAAAGTTTGGGCTGAGGGATCAATATCTGTTATGTTAGTTTGCTAGTACACTGTGGTGCAAAGCTTAATCTTCTTTATGTGATGACACCTCTATCTATTGCCAGTATGTTCATCTCAGTTTCCATCATGATGTTAACTTTATTAGTTTATAGACTGATCGTAGTAGGGCTTACCAGTCTTTTTGACTGACCTGTTTTCTTTCGCTTCTTTTCTTCCGTTCCCCCCCCAAGGTTCTCAGGGAGGGAATAGTAGTGCTTAGCTTGGATCGCTTGCTTGTTGCTGGATAGCTCATGTATGCCTGGACATTGAGCTCGCTATGGCTTATCATCTTTATTTTTGGGGATAGCACTATGTATTTCAGTATTTCTGTTTATGATGTACTAGACATGTTTATTTTGGCAGTTGACTTTATGATGTACTAGACTTGTTTTGAGATGGTTTGAGATATTCCGCTGTTTTATTCTCACTTACTCTGTTTTACATATACTTATGTTCTTGTTCTGCCTTGATATATCATTATGCATGCTTACCCAGTTCTAACGCCCCCCAGAAGCTAGTGCCCCCGAAAGAGTGACCCTAGCGGAGGTGGGGTGTTACAAGCGCCGTGCCCAAACTGAAGTACTCCGATCCGGATCGCGAATAAGCATTACGACCCGATCTGCCCCTATCTTCCACGATCCGTTCCAGCCTGGGTGTCACGATCCGCCTGAAGGAACACGTCACGATCTCAGCAAGGTGGCACGACCCGAACCAATGGGTATTCACGATCCGACCCGATCTGAAGAGCACGACCCGATCCAGTGGGAGGAGCACGAGTTGACACCATGAACGATCCGCGAGTCGCGATCCGACCCGAGCGGGGGTGATGATCACGATCCGAACCAAGAAGTTGACGATGGCGACCTAAAGCAAAACGAAGAGGAGAAATGAAGGCCAACCCGATGCGATCCGATGGTGACGACCAATAACCCGAGATGCAAAGGTAGTTCAAATGGAAGTTTGAACTCAGGATCCCGGAACCAGTTGGGAACCAATGAGTTCACTTCATGGTTGGACTTTGCTGCGGGACGTGTGCTAAGGAGTTGTCGACGTTCATAACTTCGATTCACCACTAAGAAAGAATAATGGGCTACTTATCAGTGCAGTAGGGTCATTATGACCTGAGGGGCAAGGTGATGGTAGCAAGACTACGTTATCAGTGCAGTAGGGTCATTATGACCTGAGGGGCAAGGTGATGCGTAGTAAGACTATGAGCCAGCGCAGATGGGGTGGGATAACAACCCGTATTTTCAATAAACTGTTATAACATAAATCGAGGCAGAATTTAATTCAAAAATCAGAATCATGGGAAACGGGCTACGCCATTGCGTTCGTCTCGGAAAAATACACGAAATAGAGTCCGAGTTTTCGAAAATCGGAGTCCGTATGACCCGGTTAAGGCCCATTGAAGTTTTCAGAAACTTCTATGCTAAAAACAGATTTAAATTTCAAATTAAAAACAGGGATTAGGGCTAATCTGGGTTAGGCGGGAAAATTCCCGCCAGGGGGCCCATGTCGACAGGCATGTCGACAGGGCACCCAGGGTGTCGACTGCCCTGTCGACAGCCCTGTCGACAGGGGGTGCCCAGGCAGTCTAGCCTGGTGCACCATTTCTGATTTGGGTTGGGTCATGTGGCTTGGTTCTGGAGAATTCTGAGATCTGACGGGCCAAACCTAATCTAGGGTTAATCCTAGGGCCTAAAACACTCTAATTCTCTATAAATATACCCCTAATCCTACCCTAAAGCCTCATTAATCAATCTTGCAACTAAACTATGCCAAATTAAATCCTCAAATGGCTTCCATCTAAAATCCCTAGCCTCCACCTTCCTCAAAGTTTAATCCTATGATGATATGATGATCATACAACCTTTTCTATGTTGTATGAATGCTTAATAACTTGCATACTTCATTAAGATGCAAGTTTGATTTGCTAAAGTTTGTGTTTTTGGGATTTTGCAAAAGGGTTTTCTTATTTGAGGCTTTGTTTTGGTTTTTAAAAAGGGCTTCTTCATCTTATTTGGTGGATTTGTGGCTTGTTTATATTTGTAAGCCCTCTTACCTTCACTTTACAAACTTTAAAGTTAATGTTTGGTGAAAGTTGAGATTTATGTGAGTTTAGTTGATTATGCATGCTTATGCGAACTCACTATGTCATGTTCTACATGTTTCATAAGTTATGCATGCATATGCAAGATTTCTATGCCATGTTTTACATGTTTCACAAGTTATGCATGCTTATGTGAGCTTATTATGTCATGTTCTACATGTTTCATGGGTTATGCATGTTTATGCAAGATCACCTTACCATGTTATGCAAGTTTAATGGATTATGCATGTTCATCTTACCATGTTATGCAAGTTTAATGGATTATGCATGCTTATGCAAGCTCATCTTACCATGTTATGCAAGTTAAATGGATTATGCATGTTCACCTTACCATGTTATGCATATTTAATAAGCTATGCATGTTTATGCGAATTCATCATGACATGATTTGCAAGTTTAACATGTATGCATGTTTATTATGACATGTGAAGTTCACCATGTATGTTATGCCAAGTTACCTTTTATACCCTTACACGTTATGACGAATATGTAAGCGAGATAATGACGTTGGGAGGGTTTGGGTAAACTTAAAAATACATGAAACTAAAAGATTGGGAATTTACCTATTAAGTTAGGTCTACCCCTTGGGAATTTACCTATTAAGTTAGGTCTACCCAAGTATATGTTAACTTGTAAATATGTTTTGAAGTGGACATGACATTAGATAACATGATATGGCCAACTCGAGGTTAGACCTAGTTGTGGTGTAAATCTTCCCAGGTAACCACAACGTGGGGTCTAATGTGGGTAGTTGGTCATGTTGCACCATAAGACCCGAGGTTAGACCTAGACGTGGTGTAAATCTTCCCAGGTAACCACGGATGTCTAATGTGAGAGGTTGGGTGCGTTAAGTAATTAATGCCTCATGATTAGGGTTAAGTCATGGCCCACTAATACTTAACCAATAATGGGGATGCGAGGATTAGATGGGGATAAGTGGTTACACTTAGCTAATCTAATCCAGGTTTAGTGAGGGGTTAAAACCACACTTAACCCTCTTAGAAACCCTAGCAACGTGGTCTGTTCCAGCAGTAATCCCAGTTTGGTATCATTCACAACCCTAGAGGCTAGGCTAGGGCGGGGCACGATTACTGGACTGATGTAAGCGACCAAAGCGACGGTTGAGTGGTACAGCGGTGCGGGTCCGGCGGGCTACGGACGTGCACGTAGTCCGATGTTGGACAAACTCGAGGCACGGGTACCAGTAGGCTTAGACTGTGCATTATTGCTTAGGTGTCTGGGGTTGACATCTTAGGGCTTGATACACCCGAAGGTGGACCCAGCACAGTCTGACTACATCCATGTGGGCCGTATGGACACCAACACTTGACGTGTTAGGTTTATAGGGAGCCGATCGACTAGACCGTTGGGCTGGGCCTTATACTAAGGTCACTTCATGTTATTGGGCCAAAGTTTGGGCAAAGGGATCATGATCTGTTTTGTGGGTTGCTGGTACACTGTGGTGCAAAGTTTAATCTCGTCTATGCGATGTCACCTTTATCTATTGGCAGTATGCTCATCTCAGTTTCCATCATACTGTTAACTTTATTAGTTTATAGATTGATCGTAGTAGGGCTTACCAGTCTTTTTGACTGACCTGTTTTCTTTCGCTTCTTTTCTTCCGTTTCCCCCCCCCCCACAGGTTCTCAGGGAGGGACTACATCTGCTTAGTGGATCTTTGACTTGCTTGTTGGATAGCTCATGTATGGATCTGAGCTAGCTGTGGCTTATCTTTTATTTCTGGGGATTAGTACTGATGTTTTACCATGTATTTTGTTATCACGTATCTAGACTTATGTTGTATTTTGGATCATGACATTTTGATATTATGTACTTGACTATGTTGGTTTTTCTGAGATGATGATGATGGGTTTTTATCTGCTACCGCTGCTTTACTTATGTTTATTTTGATATATTCTGTCTTGCGATATCTCTGTGCATGTTTACCTTCACAATAACGCCCCTCCAAAGCTAGTACATTCTAACGAGTGATCCTAGTGGAGGTGGGGTGTTACATTTTGGTATCAGAGCGCGAGGTTAACAAGATTGAACAAAAACTTTTGGAAAAAAAAAAAAAACCCTTTTCGAAAAACTATTTTCAAAAATCTACTAAGTATTTTCCAAAATGAAGTCTAGATTATTTTAAGGCTAATCCCCAAAAGCCATCAGCGTTATCCTTCGTTCCCTTGACCTAATCTTATCTTATCTTTTGTTTCAGTATGGCTGAGAATCTTGACATCCCAGATGGAGTGAACGTACCACTCTGGTATAGGAGACTCCTAGAAGCTAGGGCGGCAGCTGGTCCCGCCAACCCTACTCCCACTCCTCCTCCTATGGTTGAGAATCCTATCCCTAATATCCCTCCTCCGGTGGTCCCTGCTCCCCCTCCTCCAGCAGCTAATATTCCCCCTCCCGTTGCTAATGTTCCTCCTCCTCCCGTTGCTGAGGCTCCTCTTCCCCCTCCTCCCCCTCAGCATCCTCAGATTGAGTTTACAAAGGTGTGTAAAGACTTCAAGGCAATGGGGGGCAAGAATTTCCTAGGCACAGAATCTTTCGTTGAAGCTAGGAATTGGCTGAAGGACACGGAGGACTTGTTTGCCATCTTTGGGATAGATGACGAGAGGAAGATCTTATTGACCGTATGGCTTCTGAAGGATGAGGCGGCCTATTGGTGGGAGGTCACCAATGGGACGAGGCCCGTTGAGACTTGGGCCGACTTGAGGGCTAGATTTGTGACCAAGTTTCTATCTTCAGCTGAGGCGAATTTGCAAATGGAGAAGTTCATTGCATTAAAGCAAGGGGATATGTCGGTCAAGGAGTATGTGAACAAGTTTAATCAGCTGGCCCGCTTTGGTTTGGATCTAGTAAACACCCCGGAGAAGAAGGCTCTTCGATTTGCCAGAGGATTGAATGAGCCGCTACAAGGCTTGGCGATGTCACATATTCCGCATGGAGCCACTTTCGAGAGTTTGGTCAATATGGCTCTGCTTCAGGGAGAGGGAAAGAAGGAAGTCAAGTCAGGCGATACTCAAGCAAAGAAGGCTGATTCGCAAGGCAAAGGCAACCAAGGTCAAAGCAATCAAGGAAATCAGAATAAGAACAAGAAGGGCAACAACAAAGGCAAGGGGAAGTGCAATTACTGTGGCATAGCTGGGCATTTTGCTAAGGATTGCAGGAAGAAGAAAAGGAAGCTTAGTGGTGGATGTTTTTCTTGTGGAGAGACTGGGCACTTCAGCAAAGACTGCCCAAAGAAGAAAGGACAGGATGGATCTTCAGGAGGGCAAGTTCATGCTCTCAATGCCGCTTCAGTTCCCGAGAGAGGTAGTGTTTCTGTTGAGAACCTTGTTTATATCTCTGATCTTCCGGTACGTACCTTGTTTGATTCCGGTGCATCACATAGCTTTATTTCATCTGATCTTGTTGATAGTCTGCACCTCAGTACTAGCTTAGTGGATGATCCCGTTTGTGTTTCGAATCCCATTGGGGGTTCTGCTCATCTATCCATGATATGTGAGGATCTAAGGATCTCTATACTCAGCGTTGAGTTCTTGTGTAGTGCGTATGTTCTGGGTTTCAGGGGATACGGATTGATCTTGGGCATGGATTGGCTGTCTAGATATGGAGCCATTCTGGATTGTGAGCATAGGGTTGTAAGGCTTGTGACTCGCCTAGGCAACACGTTAGAGATTTCATGCAATCCGAAGAATCCCGTCATGTTATGCTATCTAGAATCTCTCGACTCATCAGAGGAGGCCCTTCAGTCTGTAAGGGTGGTCCGAGATTATCCAGACGTTTTTGAAGAAGTTAAGGGGTTGCCCCCTAAACGAGAGATTGACTTTCGCATCTATCTGGTAGATAATGCTAAACCTGTTTCTTTGCCCGTTCGGCATATGGCTCCGCGTGAGAGACGGGAGCTGAGCAAGCAAGTGAAAGAATTGCTTGAGAAGGGCTTCATCAGAAGGAGTATATCCGAATGGGGAGCGCCTGTGGTGTTTGCAACTAAAGCAGATGGCTCTCTTCGACTCTGTGTGGATTATAGAGAATTGAATAAGCTGACTAAGAAGAACCGACACCCGTTACCAAGGATCGACGATCTCTTCGATCAACTTGTTGGTGCTTCTGTTTTCTCTCAGCTTGACCTTGCTACGGGTTTTCATCAGCTCAGAGTGGCTGAAGACAGTATAGACAAGACTGCATTCAGAACTCCAGACGGATTCTTTGAATGGCTTGTTATGCCGTTCGGTTTGACGAATGCACCCGCATATTTTGTGGATTTGATGAGTAGGGTGTTTCGGGAGTTCTTGAATAAGTTTGTCGTAGTCTTTGTTGATGATATTCTGGTCTTCTCCAAGGATGAGGAAGAACATGCGAGGCACCTAGTAGAGGTGATGGACACACTCCGAGCACACCGGTTAAAAGCCAAGTTCTCCAAGTGCCACTTCTGGAGAAGGGAAGTCAGATTTCTTGGGCATATCGTATCCAAGCAAGGCTTGGCAGTGGATCCCGCTAAGGTGGTTGCAGTTCAGGACTGGAAGACTCCAAGGAATGCAACCGAGGTGAGAAGCTTTCTGGGTCTTGCGGGTTTCTATCGGAAGTTCATTAAAGACTTCGCAAAGATATCCGCTCCTCTTACTAAGTTGACGAAGAAGAACTTAGTCTTTGCTTGGGATATGGATTGTGAGCTTGCTTTTCAGAGACTCAAAAGAGCCCTTACCTCCGCACCAGTTCTAGCCTTACCCGATGGTGGTAAGATATTTACCGTGTACACTGATGCTTGTGGCACGGGATTGGGCGCCGTTCTGATGCAAGAGGGCAGAGTTATATGTTTTGGTGGGAGGCAACTTAAGGTGCATGAGAGGAATTATCCCACTCATGATCTAGAGCTGGCAGCGATTGTATATGCTCTCAAAGCATGGCGTCATTATCTTCTGGGAGAGAGATTTGAGTTATATACTGATCATAAGTCTTTGAAATATCTCTTTTCGCAGAAGGATCTGAACTTAAGACAGCAGAGATGGATGGAATTTTTGGCTTCCTATGATTTTGAGATATCCTATACCCCTGGCAAGGGGAATGTTGTAGCGGATGCATTGAGTAGGAAGAGGTTGACACTAAGTCCTCTATTTGTTGAGATGAAGAATTTAGAGTTCTTAGCGACCTTTGATTTCTCTTTGGCAATGGAGTCAGTGACCGGTTCCTTGGCATCCTTAGAGCTCAGGCCTACCCTCCTAGATCAAGTTGGGGCTTCGCAAAAGGAAGACCCTCAGATGATTGAGATCTTGGATAAGCTGGTTCGGGGGGAGACATCTAGTCACCTTGCTCGATATTCTATAGACGATAAGGGTTGGCTGAGGAGAGATGGAAGGCTTTGCATCCCGATGGTGGAAGACTTGGTTAGGAAAGTTCTCGAGGAAGCACATCGCTCCAAGATGACTATACATCCAGGTGGTGATAAGATGTATAAGGACATGAAGCGCGTTTTCTTCTGGCCCGGAATGAAAAAGGATGTGGCCGAATTTGTCTCGAGATGTGTTATTTGTCAGAGAGTAAAAGCTGAGTCAAAGAAGCCCGGTGGGCTGTTACATCCGCTAGAAGTCCCGCTATGGAAGTGGGAGAGCATTTCTATGGACTTTATTGATGGGCTTCCAAGGTCCAGGAAGGGGAACACGAGCATATGGGTTATTGTGGATAGGCTCACGAAGAGTGCTCACTTTATTCCAGTAAAGAGCAAAAGGACCGCATCTGGACTAGCATCAGTATACCTTCGTGAGATAGTACGACTACATGGAGTCCCTTCCAGCATAGTCAGTGACCGAGACCCCATCTTTACTAGTCAGTTCTGGAACAGTTTGCAGGAGGCTATGGGCACGAGATTGAACATGAGTACAGCCTATCACCCACAAACAGACGGCCAAACAGAAAGGGTGAATAGGGTACTTGAGGACTTGTTGAGGCTTTGCATTCTGGATTTTGGTGGTGCTTGGGAAGACCACCTTCCTCTTGTCGAGTTTGCATACAACAACAGTTATCAGGCGAGCATAGGGATGGCACCCTTTGAGGCTTTATATGGGAGGCCGTGCAAGTCACCTACATGTTGGTGGGAATCCACGGATAAGCTTATACTTGGACCCGACATGATTAGGGATACATCCGAGAAGGTTGAGTTGATTAGAAGACGGATGAAAGCGGCCCAAGACCGGCAGAAATCCTATGCTGACAGGCGAAGGTCCGAATTGGAGTTTGAGGTTGGGGACAAGGTTTTCGTGAAGGTTTCTCCTTTGCGGAATGTGGTCCGATTTGGAGCTGTTGGGAAGCTAGCACCAAGATTTGTTGGACCCTTCCCCATCATTGAGAGGATTGGGAAGATGGCTTACAAAGTGCAATTGCCCGAGAAGTTGTCCGGAGTGCATAATGTCTTTCATGTTTCGCATCTTCGAAAGTGCCTGCATGAGTCCGCTGAGGTGGTTGAGCCTAGCATGCTTGAAGACGTGGAGGTAGAGAAAGAAGCAACTTTAAGGAAAGCTCCGATTCGTATCTTGGGGACAGAGACCAAGAAGCTAAGGAATCGTGAGGTCAGATTGGTGAAAGTTCAATGGGGTGAAGCCGAAGAGGACGCAACTTGGGAAACCGAGGAAAAGATGCGTGGGCTTTATCCATTCCTGTTTGAGGGTACACTCTCAATCTCTTCCCTTTGTTAGAATATCTTTCTCTTTGCTGATCCATATTTATCTAGTCATCGTGCTAAGCTGATTATGAGAACCTTAGGTAGAAACCCTTTGGATGAAACATGTGTTTGAAGCATGTTATGGTTGATGGTTGCAAGTGGTTGCAAGTGTTTGCAAGTGGTCACTCGTGGATGCATGATACACATTAGGCACTAGATCGGCTCACACACTTCTCATATTGCATGTGCATGAGTGTTTATGCTTATTCTTGGATGAAATTTGTATGCAATCACCTGGATGTTGCATATGGATGTATGATTGAGCACGCATATAGATATTATACATTATGATAGGGATTTGCATACATGTGGATACATTTCACTAACATATTTTGCGTTGATTATTGCATTAGATAGGTACATATACACACACTTTTGCATATGTTCATACAGCATTTAGAATCCTTTAAGGACAATGGTTGCTCGTGGATGATGTTTTGAGTAGATGGATGTTGGATGGTAGGATATGTTCTTCCTAGCTTGAAGATTTCGGGGACGAAATCCTTTAAGGAGGGGAGAATATAACAACCCGTATTTTCAATAAACTGTTATAACATAAATCGAGGCAGAATTTAATTCAAAAATCAGAATCAAGGGAAACGGGCTATGCCATTGCGTTCGTCTCGGAAAAATACGCGAAATAGAGTCCGAGTTTTCGAAAATCGGAGTCCGTATGACCCGGTTAAGGCCCATTGAAGTTTTCAGAAACTTCTATGCTAAAAACAGATTTAAATTTCAAATTAAAAACAGGGATTAGGGCTGATCTGGGTTAGGCGGGAAAATTCCCGCCAGGGGGCCCATGTCGACAGGGCACCCAGGGTGTCGACTGCCCTGTCGACAGCCCTGTCGACAGGGGGTGCCCAGGCAGTCTAGCCTGGTGCACCATTTCTGATTTGGGTTGGGTCATGTGGCTTGGTTCTGGAGAATTCTGAGATCTGACGGGCCAAACCTAATCTAGGGTTAATCCTAGGGCCTAAAACACTCTAATTCTCTATAAATATACCCCTAATCCTACCCTAAAGCCTCATTAATCAATCTTGCAACTAAACTATGCCAAATTAAATCCTCAAATGGCTTCCATCTAAAATCCCTAGCCTCCACCTTCCTCAAAGTTTAATCCTATGATGATATGATGATCATACAACCTTTTCTATGTTGTATGAATGCTTAATAACTTGCATACTTCATTAAGATGCAAGTTTGATTTGCTAAAGTTTGTGTTTTTGGGATTTTGCAAAAGGGTTTTCTTATTTGAGGCTTTGTTTTGGTTTTTAAAAAGGGCTTCTTCATCTTATTTGGTGGATTTGTGGCTTGTTTATATTTGTAAGCCCTCTTACCTTCACTTTACAAACTTTAAAGTTAATGTTTGGTGAAAGTTGAGATTTATGTGAGTTTAGTTGATTATGCATGCTTATGCGAACTCACTATGTCATGTTCTACATGTTTCATAAGTTATGCATGCATATGCAAGATTTCTATGCCATGTTTTACATGTTTCACAAGTTATGCATGCTTATGTGAGCTTATTATGTCATGTTCTACATGTTTCATGGGTTATGCATGTTTATGCAAGATCACCTTACCATGTTATGCAAGTTTAATGGATTATGCATGTTCATCTTACCATGTTATGCAAGTTTAATGGATTATGCATGCTTATGCAAGCTCATCTTACCATGTTATGCAAGTTAAATGGATTATGCATGTTCACCTTACCATGTTATGCATATTTAATAAGCTATGCATGTTTATGCGAATTCATCATGACATGATTTGCAAGTTTAACATGTATGCATGTTTATTATGACATGTGAAGTTCACCATGTATGTTATGCCAAGTTACCTTTTATATCCTTACACGTTATGACGAATATGTAAGCGAGATAATGACGTTGGGAGGGTTTGGGTAAACTTAAAAGTACATGAAACTAAAAGATTGGGAATTTACCTATTAAGTTAGGTCTACCCCTTGGGAATTTACCTATTAAGTTAGGTCTACCCAAGTATATGTTAACTTGTAAATATGTTTTGAAGTGGACATGACATTAGATAACATGATATGGCTAACTCGAGGTTAGACCTAGTTGTGGTGTAAATCTTCCCAGGTAACCACAACGTGGGGTCTAATGTGGGTAGTTGGTCATGTTGCACCATAAGACCCGAGGTTAGACCTAGACGTGGTGTAAATCTTCCCAGGTAACCACGGATGTCTAATGTGAGAGGTTGGGTGCGTTAAGTAATTAATGCCTCATGATTAGGGTTAAGTCATGGCCCACTAATACTTAACCAATAATGGGGATGCGAGGATTAGATGGGGATAAGTGGTTACACTTAGCTAATCTAATCCAGGTTTAGTGAGGGGTTAAAACCACACTTAACCCTCTTAGAAACCCTAGCAACGTGGTCTGTTCCAGCAGTAATCCCAGTTTGGTATCATTCACAACCCTAGAGGCTAGGCTAGGGCGGGGCACGATTACTGGACTGATGTAAGCGACCAAAGCGACGGCTGAGTGGTACAGCGGTGCGGGTCCGGCGGGCTACGGACGTGCACGTAGTCCGATGTTGGACAAACTCGAGGCACGGGTACCAGTAGGCTTAGACTGTGCATTATTGCTTAGGTGTCTGGGGTTGACATCTTAGGGCTTGATACACCCGAAGGTGGACCCAGCACAGTCTGACTACATCCATGTGGGCCGTATGGACACCAACACTTGACGTGTTAGGTTTATAGGGAGCCGATCGACTAGACCGTTGGGCTGGGCCTTATACTAAGGTCACTTCATGTTATTGGGCCAAAGTTTGGGCAAAGGGATCATGATCTGTTTTGTGGGTTGCTGGTACACTGTGGTGCAAAGTTTAATCTCGTCTATGCGATGTCACCTTTATCTATTGGCAGTATGCTCATCTCAGTTTCCATCATACTGTTAACTTTATTAGTTTATAGATTGATCGTAGTAGGGCTTACCAGTCTTTTTGACTGACCTGTTTTCTTTCGCTTCTTTTCTTCCGTTTCCCCCCCCCCCCCACCACAGGTTCTCAGGGAGGGACTACATCTGCTTAGTGGATCTTTGACTTGCTTGTTGGATAGCTCATGTATGGATCTGAGCTAGCTGTGGCTTATCTTTTATTTCTGGGGATTAGTACTGATGTTTTACCATGTATTTTGTTATCACGTATCTAGACTTATGTTGTATTTTGGATCATGACATTTTGATATTATGTACTTGACTATGTTGGTTTTTCTGAGATGATGATGATGGGTTTTTATCTGCTACCGCTGCTTTACTTATGTTTATTTTGATATATTCTGTCTTGCGATATCTCTGTGCATGTTTACCTTCACAATAACGCCCCTCCAAAGCTAGTACATTCTAACGAGTGATCCTAGTGGAGGTGGGGTGTTACAGGGCAAGTGGACATAGTGAGGATTAGTAAGACTATGAGCCAGTGCAGTGGGGTTCTTGTGACTCCATGGGGCAAAGTGGACATAGTAAGGATTGGTAAGGCTATGACCCAGTGCAGTGGGGTTCTTGTGACTCCATGAGGGCAAAGTGGACATAGCAAATGATTAGTGGCTACGTTATCAGTGCAGTGAAGCCATTTATGACTTCATGGGGCAAAGTGATTGTAGCAAGGTATGTTGGGTGATCAAAGTGGTGAATATCGTATGCTTTACGCACTGAGTGAGAGATGTGAGGATGGATGCTATGTTTGATTGTTTGCCATCCCTATGACATGCACACCTCGCCCACCTCCGTATCTTTACACTGTTTGATATGATACTTTAGAGTGTTGTACAGTATGTAGTGCTAACTCTTTGGTTGCAGGTCCCGGTTCAGGTATGTTTTAGTCTACCTGTTATTGTTCACTTTAGATGCTTATCGCTCATACCAGGCTTTATGTCTGACCCAGAGTTTTATGTCTCCTCTTATTACTCTGGGTGCTCACACGAGCAGACTAGAGACAGGTTAGCTGGTGATGCGCGAGTAGCTGATTCGGAGGCGGGTAGGACGCTTCCACGTATGATATATATATATATATACACACATTCTCCCTGTGTCGTTGACGGTCGCTACTTGGGCATTAGTAGTGTACCTCATTTATCTTACTTTTGTTTTGAGACTGTTTGAAAGTTGTAATAAGCTGTATTTTGGATTTCCGCTGCAATGATGTTTAGTTCTGATTTTCAGCTTATGCACTGTCTCTCCTTTTTTATGTCAAGTATGTTGTTATTATATTTTATTCTATGCGCTGTGAGACATTCTACAGGTTCTTTGTATGTTCATTTCCTTTTTCCCTTTCCTTCTGGCGACCCGTTCTGTGCTAACTGGACATGTGTACAGCGCACTTTTGGAGTAAATGTCGGTTGGTGCGGGGCGGGCCATCACACTTGGTATAAGAGCTCTAGGTTGCGTAGTTAACCTAGGGAAATACACTAGGGAGAGTTAGTACGTATATGAGAGCGCGTATTTGTGATTACTTTGGTTTTCAAAAGCTATGTATATACATACTATTAGTAGTATAAGAATGAAGTCGCACTGCACTAGCACCACTATGGGGTCGTTAATCGTTTCCCTTTTTCAGATTGACGATGAGCCGAGACACGAGGGGTGCTGGTAGAGGGACCAACCAAGGGAATGCCACTGACATGAGGGCAATGTTTACTAACCTCATGAGAGATATGCTTAGAGAAGTGCAAGGGGCAGTTCCCAATCCCGGAGTTGGTGTTGGCCCAGTAGTGCAGGCGCCTAGGGTCGATTTCGCCAAGTTGTGCAAAGATTACACTAATCTTGGTGGGAAGCCGTTCCACGGAACGGAGTCGACCACAGATGTTCAAGATTGGATGGATAGCTGTGACCGTATCTTCGATGACTTGGGTCTTGAGGATGCGATGAAGAGAAGGCTAGCGTCTCGTCAGCTGCAAGGGCGAGCGATGAATTGGTGGAATGCCATTAGGACAGCTACTCCAGAGGACCAGGTTACTTGGGTTCAGTTCAAGGCTCGCTTTAGCGAGAAGTTTATTCCAGCTGCCCAGAAGTCAGTGTTGTTCAAGAGATTCTTGGAACTCAAGCAGAATGGGAGAGCAGTTTCTGATTATATTGCTGAGTTCGACACTTTGTCGAAGTATGGACTGTCTCTCATTGATACTCCTGAGAAGAAGAATGAGAAGTTCATTACTGGTTTGGATGGATACTTGGGGGAAAGGCTTATCAATCACATCGATGAGACTTTTGAATCGATCGTGGGGAAAGCTTTGAGGTCAGAGAGTCTTTACCCCAAATCGAAGACAGAGGCTACATCTGCAGGAGGGCCAAAGCCGCAAGCAGGCGGTGGAGGCAAGAATAACTCTCAGAATAAGAGGAAGCAGGACCAATCAAAAGGTGGCCAGAAAAAGAGCAAGAAGGATGTTGAGTGCTTCAGCTGTGGAAAGAAAGGCCATTATGCTAAAGAATGTCGGGCCAAGCCAGCGGAAAGGAAGTGCTACAACTGTGGCCAAGTGGGACATCAGAAGGATAAGTGTCCGCAACCTCTTAAGGAGAAGCAGATTGTGAAAGCATATGCTCTTGATGCCGTTCCTTCTTCGTCGAATGCCCCAACTGCGGCGGAGAAAGGAAAGAATGTTGTTATTCAAGGTATGCTTTCTATTTATGATATACCAGTTCGAGTTTTGTTTGATACTGGGGCTTCCCGTTCCTTCATATCTAGTGACCTGGTAGATAGATTGGGACTGGAACCCGAGATAGTCGATAGACCATTGATTGTGACGAACCCGATTGGTGGTTCGACTAGCCTTAGTATGATTTGCAGGAATTCGGTCTTATCGAGTCATGGATGTATGTTTGTATGTGATTGCTTTGTTTTGGGCTTTACTGGGTATGGCATTATTTTGGGGGTCGATTGGCTCCAAAGATACAGGGTGGTGGTAGACTGTGAGGGCTTTTTGGTGACAGTGAGGGCGGATGATGGGCGGAGGGTAGTGTTTGGTAGCCTACCTTGTGATGGGGTTATGGCTAGTTTTGTAAATTCCCTTGACATCCCGCAGGATGAGTTGTCAGATGTGCCCGTGGTTGGCCAGTATCCAGACGTCTTCGAGGAGGTGATCGGGCTTCCACCACACCGAGAGATTGAGTTCCGTATTGATTTAGTGAAAGATGCCAGACCTATAGTGATGCCACTTCGTCGTATGGCACCAAGAGAGCAGCGTGAGCTCGGGGTGCAAGTCAGCAATCTTTTGAAGAAGGGACTTATTAGAAGAAGTGTCTCCGAGTGGGGAGCACCAGTTGTGTTTGCCACTAAGGCAGATGGTTCCCTTCGTTTGTGTGTGGACTATCGCGAGTTGAATAAGGTGACGAGGAAGAATAAGTATCCTCTACTGCGGATAGATGATTTGTTTGATCAGCTGGAAGGAGCAAGAGTGTTCTCCCAGTTGGACCTCGCGATAGGATTTAATCAGCTTCGAGTAGCGGATGAGAGTGTTCCGAAAACGGCATTTAGGACGCCGTCTGGATTTTATGAGTGGTTGGTCATGCCGTTTGGGTTGACCAATGCACCACCCTATTTTGTGGATCTTATGAATCGAGTATTCAGAGATCAGTTGAATAAGTTTGTTCTTGTGTTCGTGGATGATATCCTTGTTTACTCAAGGACAGAGGAGGAACACAAGGGACACTTGAGGACAGTGATGGAGGTGTTGAGGAAACACCAATTGAAGGCGAAATTCTCTAAGTGTCATTTTTGGAGAAGGGAAGTAAGATTCTTGGGCCATGTTGTTTCAGAGAGTGGTATTGCCGTAGACCCTGCGAAGGTGGCTACGGTACAGGATTGGCCTACACCCAAGAATGCAACAGATGTGAGAAGTTTCTTGGGATTAGCTGGATATTATCGTAAGTTTATCCAGGACTTCTCCAAGATAGCAGCACCGTTGACTCAGTTGACTAAGAAGAATCAGTCCTTCGTCTGGGACGGAGTGTGTGAGGATGCCTTCAAGAGTCTAAAAGAGAGGTTGACGCGTGCGCCAGTGTTAGTCATTCCTAAAGGGAATGAAGAGATGACGGTATACACAGATGCTTGTGGTACCGGACTGGGTGCTGTATTGATGCAAGGAGGTAGGGTTGTAGCTTATGCTAGTCGACAGCTAAAGCCGCATGAGAAGAAGTATCCTACCCATGATTTGGAATTAGCAGCGATTGTATTTGCGCTGAAAATGTGGAGACACTATCTCTTGGGAGAAAGATTTGAGTTGTTTACCGATCATAAATCGTTGAAGTATCTCTTCTCCCAGAAAGATCTGAATCTCCGTCAGCAGAGATGGTTAGAGTTCTTGGCTTCGTATGATTTTGATATCGCATACACACCTGGGAAGGGTAATGCGGTAGCCGATGCATTGAGTAGGAGACATGCCAGCTTAGGGGCAATGTTTCTTGAGTGGAAGCAACTGGAGTATATCGCGGGGTTTGATTTCAGACCAAAGTGCGAATTGGATCCAGTTATGCTAGCTAGTTTGACGATCAGACCCACTTTGATAGAGCGGATTGGTTCTAGTCAGAGGGACGATCCTAACCTATTGGAAATCATCTCCAAGTTAGAGATGGGTATCGATGAGGATATGAATGTGTATGGGCTTGATCGAGATGGATGGCTTCGAAAGAATGGAAGCTTAGTTGTGCCCAACGTGAATGGTTTGAGAGATGAAGTGCTTAGAAAATGTCATCACTCAAAACTGACTATACATCCCGGTGGTAACAAGATGTATCGAGACATGAGACAGACTTACTACTGGGAAGGGATGAAAAGAGACGTTGGGAAGTTTATATCCAAATGCATGAATTGTCAGCTAGTTAAAGCCGAGCAAAAGAAGCCTAGTGGGTTGTTGCAACCATTAGAAATTCCCGAATGGAAATGGGAGCAAGTCTCGATGGATTTCATCGATGGTTTACCAAGGACTAGATCGGGACATGATAGCATTTGGGTAATTGTGGATCGATTGACTAAGAGTGCAAGATTTATACCAGTCAAATTGACCAGAACGGCAGCAAAGTTGGCAGAATTGTATATGAAGTGGGTAGTGAGATTTCATGGAGTACCCAAAAGCATTGTGAGTGACCGAGACCCGTTGTTCACTAGTGGGTTTTGGAAGAGCTTACAAGAGGCTCTAGGGTCAAGATTACGTCTCAGTACCGCATATCATCCTCAGACCGACGGTCAGACGGAGAGAGTGAATCGTATATTGGAAGATTTCTTGAGAGCTTGTATATTGGATTTTGGTGGATCGTGGGATGACCATTTGCATCTATTAGAGTTTGCATATAATAATAGCTACCAATCCAGTATCGGTATGGCTCCATATGAAGATTTGTACGGAAGACCGTGCAACTCACCATCATGTTGGATAGAGACTGGCGAGAAGTTTGTGCTTGGACCAGATGTGGTGAGGGAAACTTCAGATAAGATTAAGGTCATTCAACAACGAATGAAAGCTGCTCAAGATAGACAGAAGAGTTATGCCGATAAGAGGAGAAGAGACTTGAAATTCTCTGTTGGTGATTTGGTGTTTGTCAAGATCTCTCCGTTGAAGAGCGTGATACGATTTGGCAGGAGAGGCAAGTTGGCACCAAGATTTGTTGGCCCATTCCCTGTTCTTGAACTAGTCGGGAATTTGGCATATAGAGTTGGCTTACCAGAGAAGATGGCGGGAGTTCATAATGTATTTCATGTTTCCCAACTAAGGAAGTTCGTTCACGACTCAAATGTGACTATTTCACCTGATCAGTTAGAGGACTTCGAAGTAGAACCCGAGGCGGTTGAGAACCGCAAGCCGATTCGTATTGTGGGGCACGATACGAAGCAACTTCGAAGGAAGGCGGTGAAGCTAGTCAAGGTTCAGTGGGGCGAGGACGAGAATGATTGTACTTGGGAGACAGAGGAGAGCATTAGAAAGGCATATCCAGAACTCTTTGGCTGGTAAGATTTACTTTGCGATTTAGCTATTCCGCATGCTAAGATAGACTTATTTTACTTGTTTTGCATGTTTGATGGTTGTTTTATGGTTGATAGGCATGCGGGACCTTTGTGTATGTTTTGATTAGGGAATTTCGAGGGGCGAAATTTCTTAAGGGGGGGGGGGGGGGGGGGAGAGAGTGTAATGACCCGCGTTCTACGCATCGGAGGATCCTAGAATATTTATTTCTTTCCCATGTGAAGTCGTATGGTCATGTAACTTTGGGAAACATCTATTGGAGTCATTTTCCATGTTCATGATTTTTGTCGATTTTTAAATGACCATTTTGCCCCTAGTTGGTACTGTTTTGGCCATAACTTTTGATTGGAAAGGAATTTTGACCTGAAACCACATCCATTTGATTCGTTTGATGGTTTCTCTTTCCGTAGAGTGGTCATAATAGTCAAACGGACTTACCGTTTGGGGGATATGGCTGAAACAAGGTTTGGAGGGTGAAAAACTGCTTAATCGGGCCAAATCGGGTGATTAGCGAGTAGGCCCATAACCCATTTCGGGATTAGGGTTATGGGAGGGCTGAAATGAGATGGAGAATCATTCCATTTCAGTTTTCTAGCCTCCACTTATCACCAAGGATCCCTAAAAATGGCCTCCAACCTCTAAATCACCTCCAAATCATCTTTTGGTCAAGGATTTAGCTTAGCAACCCCTAATCAAGGAAGATCTTCACCAAAGCAACATAGGAGCTGCTGTTTGGCATTGAGATTCACATCAAATCAGAGATTTATTTCAGATCTTAGATTATTTTGTGGCTAAGGTGAGTGATTTGCATAGTTTTGCACTAAGTATGGCTAATTAGGGGTGATTAGTGTTAATTAGCGAATTTATACATGATAAAATTCTGGAAAAATGTTTATAAAATTCGGAATGATGTTTTAGACCTCTGATATGAATTTGGATTAATTTGGTTAAGTTTTGTTAATCCTATCATTAGTTTCACCTAAATATGCTTAGGGGGAAATATGGGGTTTTGGGTATGTTTGATCCATTTTGACCTACCATGTTGATGTTTTGATGTTTGTGATTGATTACGCATGTTGCTATGACTGTATGAAATGCTTTGTGACTGCTTAGAATAGTTGGAATGGTCGAAAACGCCGTCGAGAGGCGTAAACAACTCGTTGGACAAGGTGCAGGGATTCGGATCGCATAGGGGACTGAGGGTCGATCGGATCGCCCTATGGGATCGTGGGTCATCACCACGAGCCGAGTCGTCTCCTTCGAACCGAACCACCTGCGCAAGGCCCACGAGACGAATCGATGCAGCGCCGTGCCCAAACTGAAGTACTCCGATCCGGATCGCGAATAAGCATTACGACCCGATCCGCCCCTATCTTCCACGATCCGTTCCAGCCTGGGTGTCACGATCCGCCTGAAGGAACACGTCACGATCTCAGCAAGGTGGCACGACCCGAACTAATGGGTATTCACGATCCGACCTGATCTGAAGAGCACGACCCGATCCAGTGGGAGGAGCACGAGTTGACACCATGAACGATCTGCGAGTCGCGATCCGACCCGAGCGGGGGTGATGATCACGATCCGAACCAAGAAGTTGACGATGGCGACCTGAAGCAAAACGAAGAGGAGAAATGAAGGCCAACCCGATGCGATCCGATGGTGACGACCAATAACCCGAGATGCAAAGGTAGTTCAAATGGAAGTTAGAACTCAGAATCCCGGAACCAGTTGGGAACCAATGAGTTCGCTTCATGGTTGGACTTTGCTGCGGGACGTGTGCTAAGGAGTTGTCGACGTTCATAACTTCGATTCACCACTAAGAAAGAATAATGGGCTACTTATCAGTGCAGTAGGATCATTATGACCTGAGGGGCAAGGTGATGGTAGCAAGACTACGTTATCAGTGCAGTAGGGTCATTATGACCTGAGGGGCAAAGTGATGCGTAGTAAGACTATGAGCCAGCGCAGATGGGGTGGATAACTCCATGGGGCAAGTGGACATAGTGAGGATTAGTAAGACTATGAGCCAGTGCAGTGGGGTTCTTGTGACTCCATGGGGCAAAGTGGACATAGTAAGGATTGGTAAGGCTATGACCCAGTGCAGTGGGGTTCTTGTGACTCCATGGGGCAAAGTGGACATAGCAAATGATTAGTGGCTACGTTATCAGTGCAGTGAAGCCATTTATGACTTCATGGGGCAAAGTGATCGTAGCAAGGTATGTTGGGTGATCGAAGTGGTGAATATCGTATGCTTTACGCACTGAGTGAGAGATGTGAGGATGGATGCTATGTTTGATTGTTTGCCATCCCTATGACATGCACACCTCCCCCACCTCCGTATCTTTACACTGTTTGATATGATACCTTAGAGTGTTGTACAGTATGTAGTGCTAACTCTTTGGTTGCAGGTCCAGGTTCAGGTATGTTTTAGTCTACCTGTTATTGTTCACTTTAGATGCTTATCGCTCATACCAGGCTTTATGTCTGACCCAGAGTTTTATGTCTCCTCTTATTACTCTGGGTGCTCACACGAGCAGACTAGAGACAGGTTAGCTGGTGATGCGCGAGTAGCTGATTCGGAGGCGGGTAGGAGGCTTCCACGTATGATATATATATATACACACATTCTCCCCGTGTCGTTGACGGTCGCTACTTGGGCATTAGTAGTGTACCTCATTTATCTTACTTTTGTTTTGAGACTGTTTGAAAGTTGTAATAAGCTGTATTTTGGATTTCCGCTGCTATGATGTTTAGTTCTGATTTTCAGCTTATGTACTGTCTCTCCTGTTTTATGTCAAGTATGTTGTTATTATATTTTATTCTATGCGCTGTGAGACATTCTATAGGTTCTTTGTATGTTCATTTCCTTCTTCCCTTTCCTTCTGGCGACCCGTTCCGTGCTAACTGGACATGTGTACAGCGCACTTTTGGAGTAAATGTCGGTTGGTGCGGGGCGGGCCGTCACAGAAAGAGCCAAGCATGCTTGATAAATTCTATAAAAAGGCCGAGGAATACACGAGATTGGACAACAATCCTGTGCCTCTTCAGATTATTGATGCTAACCAACCTCTTGAAGCTCCCAAAAACGCTGCTACCCAGTACAATCAAAAAAATCCCGAAGGTCAGAAAAGAGGAAGCGACGCGAAAGACAATCGAGACGGCAAGAAGCCTTGCTTTTCCAACCCATCATAGCTAACGCCTTTAAATGACACTCCAGAAAACATCTTTGCTATGACTAAAGACATCGAAGATTATCCAATACCAAAACCTCATAAAGTAAGTGACAATCAAGCGAACTCTGGAAAGTTCTTCCGGTTCCATAATCAGCCGGGCCACAATACCAACGAACGTAGACATCTAAAATCACTAATCAAGAAGAATCGTCTGCAACAATATGTGAAAAATACACAATCCTCAAATGTTGTTCCGATTCCCCAGAGCTAGGGGGCAACAAGCAACGAAGCTCTTACTCAAACCAATCCAAGGCCGATCATCAACTGATAACCGTTGATTATGCTCCAATTTCAATGGCTCGGAATAAGCGATCAACATCGCCGCTTTACTTCATGCTCTATTTCCTATTTTAGTTCATGCTTTACTTTATGTTTTACTTTCTGTTATATTCGAAACTTCTTGTAAACAATCTATAATAATCTGCAAGTGATGCACTAAACATTAGCTCTACGACTAAGAGCATATTTATCTAAATGAATTTCTAGCTTGCAAAATTATATGTCAAATCAAAACTCGCTTAAAAGATTATTACATATTGCAGGCCATCTGTCGAGCTCTTGTTCTTGTAACATAGCGACCCCAACAACACTAATTCAAGCGCTAAAGGCAGTAAATATCAATGTGCACAAATGCAAAAATAGAAAAGCATCGCCTTGGAAAGTAAATGGGAGGATCGCAAAAATTCAAAAAAAGAACAAGCGCCACGACAAACAAACAAGAGTGTTGTAACTTTCATGAAAGCGGCCCTCCCCTAAGTGAGAGTTTCAAAGCTCTAGTTCCTAGTCAGAGATACCCCGCCGAGTCAAGCGGCCGACAAAGGAATTGGAGCCAACCCTAAGCTGAAACAACCAGCACAGTGTCGGAAGGACCGACAAACCTGGTGATTGGAAGTACCGACATCAGGACGGAAGGACCGACAAACAAGCTTGGAGGACCAGCACCGTGTCGGAAGGACCGACAAATCCGGTGATCGGAAGTACCAACATCAGGCCGGAAGGACTGGCAAACAAGCTGGAAGGACCAGCACCGTGTTGGAAGGACCGACAAACCTAGTGACTGGAAGTACCGACATTAGGGTGGAAGGACCGACAAATAAGATGCAAGGACCAACAAAACCAAAGACCTCTTCGGGGGCACCTAATTGATTGTCAGTATCAGGAAGTACCTACGACAAACATTGGGGTTCTAACCAAAGACCTCTCCGGGAGGCACCCAATTGATCGTCAGTATCAGGAAGTACCTGATCCAATTACGACAAACATTGGGGTTCTAACCAAAGACCTATCTGGGGGCACCTAATTGACGTTAGTATCAGGAAGTACCTGATTCGATTACGACAAATATTGGAATTGTAACCAAATTCCTTCCTGGGAGGCACTCTTCTGAATCTACCGACGCTTGGATTAATCAGTATAATGGAGTAACGAAAGTCTCCAATGCCTGGATTAACCAAGCTGGATTGTAAACAGAGTTCGGATTTAACCAATTAACTTGTGTAGCATCTGATATCTCAGACACGACAAGTGTTAAATTTAGCTTAAGCAGGGGCATGAAATCCAAAGTACTTCCCATGGAGAAGACTAATAATGACTCCCTAAACAAGGGGCATGAATATCAAAGCTTCTTAAAGAGGAAGCGAAAGATAAATCACCGATATGTGTTTCCCAAATATGAAATATCGTACACTACCATGTAAGTCGATTGAAACAATGACGTTTGAAATCCACATTCTGTTTAATTCGATTAGTTGATCTTTAGCGTTAACGCCAATTCGAGTTAGAATATCGTGTTTGTGCAGATAATATTTGATGAATCATAAACCATTGAATAGAACCATCATGTGCAAACACCTTATTCAATTCAAATGAAATTCGCGACAAGCCATTTTTAATGATTAAATTAATCTATTATTGAGGTGGACAATCAATAACAAAGTATAAGTCCAAAATTTTGAAAATACTTGTTTTGATTACAGAACAGGTAGCATGGAGCATATAAATTCAAAGCATGATTTGCATAGCAAACAAAAAGGTACAAATGAATCTCAATGCAGATTATATTAACAGTGTTCATTTCGAAGACCGTATCTCTTGCAAGCAAGAAATACAGGCTTCGAGGGGCAAATGTTAACCCCATTATAAAAAACACGGTTCATAATTTTGAGTTATTCACAAACGAGGACATACGATTGCAAAATGGATGTGAACTCAGAATGTTGACACGACATGAAATCATGTCGTCGCAACACCGGGTTTCCTCAAGCCGTTTAAACTTTCAAAGTCGCAAGAATACTAAGCATGTTGATACAACGACATTATCATGTCATTTATACAAGACCACGACGTATGTCGTATCACCTCCATGCCAAAATACCACATGCATACCATTGAGCCTTTTGTCTGTTCCAAGCCGCAAATGCAATATACATGATGTTTTTATACATGTCAAAACGATTGGAAAAAGCCGGCTTGTGTACAAAGAACACATCAACAAAGATGGAAAGAAACATGACGGTTGAGTCATGGCACATGCCAAGTCAAGACGCAAAGCAGTATAGAGTCACTTGACAAAGGGACACAATCGTTGACGCCAGGGGCCATTCACGACATGGGCACTTTAATCCATGCCGTTAACACAGCTTACATTAAGTCACAGGCACGATTTAATCAAAGCCGTTGAAACGACTGAAGCAAAGATAGTTCTCACAGTATGGCTTTCATGACTTGGCTCAAGTTGGTTCACGTTCCAGCATGTTCAAAATATAATTCAGAAATTATTGCGTCTAGAGATCATGTCGTATCTACTAACTCATGTCGCTAGTACTTCACTTTAAACCAGCTGATGCCGTGTACTACTTTAAGGCATGTTGTAACTGTGAATAATGGGTGCGCTATAAGCTTGTTCATTTCTTGGTCATCAAGTCGTACCCTACCAAATTCAGCATGGCATCAAATTACTTCATAGTGCCATGTTGTTTCCATCATTCTAGATGTGCCGCAGCTGTAAAGAGAAAGGGCTAGCTGTCATCAAAAGTGGGTAAAAGCAAGTCGTAAGATATAAAGAGGAAACCAGGTCGTGCCTTGCTTTGAAGCCATGCAAAAATAAAGACAATCATGCCGCGAGTCATGGTGCACAAGCCACGTGGATATGACATTACCTGCATTATCAGACCGTTCAGTATAAAAGCATGTCGTTGGGAATAAAGTTTGAAATCGCATGAATAATCATGCCATGAAAATCTAAGTCATTTCTTATTATCCAAGGCGCACACATATTTACCACTTTGCTACTCCTTTTTAAACACTCCTATAAATAACCCTCATAATTCACTTGGAAAGGAGACCGAATTTCATTCCTACCACGAAGTGCCACCAAATTTGAAGCTCTTTTCTAACTTCATCAACGGCTTCCAAGGATCTAACAATTTCTCTCCAACATCAAATGGATCAAATCTATTCCAATCAACATTAAAGTTCTCTTAAACTCAACCAAAACTTCTCTAATCTCCTTCGTATGCCATGGAAAACCGCTCTAACTCAATTCAAGTGACCTCTAACCGCTACTAGTCCTCTCTAAAGTCTAAATCTAACCGTAAATCGTTATGGAACCTATAAAGATCATTTAATTGCTAAAGTAATTGAAGATTTATACATCCACCTTCACAAAGCAAAAGATCTCACCAATTCCTTAGCAAATTCAAGTGAAATTTGGATCATAAAGAGAGAGATGAATGTAAAGAGAGAATTCATGTATGTTGTAAAACAAAGTATCATAATGAGAAGTGATTTCAGAGTGGACGTAGATCTATTTTAGATCGAACCACTATAAAAATTCTTGTGTTTTCTACTTTTTTCTCTTGATTTTGAATTACGTGGCTTCATTTTCTAATCTAACCATTTAGTGAAGTGTTTCCGTAACACCTTTGGCGTTGAAATAAAATTTTGGTTTTAACAAACAATCATTAAACATATAACCTTTGAGCTCATACGTCCTAAAGAAGGGTATTAAGCTAAGAGAATAAATTCTCCGCCACCAATAGGAATATGTTTAATAAAGATCAATCGTACACTACAAAATACAATGTCAGACACACATTTAAACAAGTCCGTTTTGGGTCTGAACGAATTCGAAGGCACTCTATTCCATGACCCCGCCTAGGTGTGAGAGCCCTCGCAAATCCAAAATTCCTTCAAATATGTCTGGACCACTGCCCTTAACTGATATAAAATCCATCTTCAAATGGAAGCTATCCATTTGAGACATTCAGTAAGAAGTCCTTTCGATGTGAATGTTCCTAGCCTTCACCATCGTCTTCAATAGCATTCAACTTTCTTCAACACGTCGTTTTATTATTCGGAATGGTTTACGGATCTAAACACCGTTCCTGGTCTTTTCAAATAATAAGCACAAATTTGAAAACATATGGAGAATACATAGGGATATCACAAGTTTCATTCTATTTTGGATTATTCTTTGATTTCAATTAAACCTTAACCCAAAGGTTATTACCCAAAAATCAAAATCCCATTCCCATTTACTTATTGGAACATAAAAGGAGACACCATTCCCATTATATCGGTCTGGGGAAATTTCTACCGATGATAGAATGCGACTAGCTTCACACCCTTAAACCATATCTACGTTCATTTTGGTAAGTTCCAATTACCTTCATTAATCCCTTTTTTATTTCATTCATCCAGATCTTTATTTAAAGATTTATTTTAAACTCTAACTTAGTTTTAAATCTTCAAAATCAATATTCAATGATTACTTAACTTTGGAAGCCAATCCTGTCTATAGCTGGGTTAAAACATAGACATTATTCAAGACATCATTCACGACAAACCCAAAATCATACTTGCATTCTAAATGAAATCTTCACGGAAATCACATCATCTCATAATCGATATAAATTTCCGCATCTAATCAGCACTATAAGCGGAATAAGGGCAAAACCTTTTAAATTACTCAAATAATACTTGTCTTCATCTAAAGATAATCATCTCGATTATCACCAAATCGACTGCGATTCCCATTATATTCCAAATTTAATTTATTAATCATTCAAATATGATTACTCAAGTCATAAATGAAAACAATTGAGTTCAAAACTTTTAAATACTCCTTTTCAGAAAATGTTGTAATAACGTCACAAAAAGAGCTGCGAATAGGCTTATATTAGCTAGTTTAGTTACAATGACTTTATATTATCCAAAATTTCATTTTATCAATTCAAATCACTTTCAAACCATTTATTATGATTTACCATAATTTATCCCTATTTCTAATAATTTAGAAAATGTCTCATTTCATTAAATTCCAATTTCAAGTTGCTTACAACAAATTCTGGATTTTTCTAGAAAATTGATTTTGACTTACTTCAAAATCCAGCCGTTGTATCTTTAAACTTTTCTTCTCATTTGAAAGTTTTTTTCATTTCTAACCAAATGTTTTTTGTTTTGGGAAAATTCGATGGTCGGATCTTTCAGTTTGTCGTTTTAAAGTTAATGGTCGAAAATAGCGAACTGCGCGACTAGTCCTATTCAGACAAAATTTCAATTTATAATTACAATTAAATCGAATTACTTCTGAAATAGTTTATTAATTACATAAAACATGTATAATTAATTTTGAAAAATAGATTTCAATTATTTCATTTTCAAATCAAATGTTCCATTATTTAATCATTTTAATATTATTTAAATCATTAAAATAATATTATTTTTCAAAGCTCATTATTTGAAACCCAAATTTTCGTGAAGCCCATTTTAATAATAAATAAGATTGTTTGAAAAATAAAATCTTATTAAAACATTTTTTGGATACCCAAACCAAACTTCACTTTTTAAAATTACTATTCATTTTCAATCCAAATTTGAAAACTTGCCTTTATCACTTTAAACTAATTCAAATTAAATTCTTATTTTTACGAAAACTATTCGTAATCACTTGAACTACCTTTCCAAATTATTTCGGATTTAAAATTTAAACTTTTATTTTTCATTGAATATTCTACTAATAAAATATTCAATTTAATTCCAAATTTGAAATTAAAATTTAGTTAATCCCCGTATCTTCCACATATGTGTGTAGTGAATCCATAATCACTATTAACATTTCAAATATGTTTTCTCATAATTAAATCATCCATTCACACATACATGTATGCATGTATGTATATACGTTGTGTACGTATATACACATATCATGACATAAATCATATGGTGTAAGCGTTAGACAATTAACGCTTATAATTTGTCAGTTAACTGATTAACCGTAATTATCCAACCATCAATCAATCATAAGCAGTCAGTGACATTATACAACATCCAATAACAACAGAAGGCATCATTTACAGAAGGGTTCATACCATATTCACACAAAGGTGGAATTTTTAACACTTTTAACTAAGCGTCCATGCTTTAAACATGCCAATGTGACATTGTTAACAACTTAACCTAAGTGTACACATGTTTAACACCCAAAGGGGACATTTTTAACACTTTAACCAAAGTATCCTTATGTTTAATACACAAAGGAGACATTGTTAACACCTAACCTAAGTGTCCTTATGTTCAACACACAAAGGAGTCATTTTTGACATTTTAACCTAAGTGTGTATACATAGTTAACACACAAAGAAGAAAAAATTAACACTTTAAACCAAGTGTTCATGCTTTAAACAAAAAAGGTGACATTTTTAATCTTTTACACTAAGTGTTCATGTTTTCCATACTTAGTTACAACCAAACCAACTCAAAATCAAACCATTCATCATCACATCAAACCCAGAAATACTTATAAGCAAACGTACACTACTTTAACACATAAAAGTATAGTTTTTCCTCAATATACTTATTAACAAAAGTTAGTGTTCTTACCGAGGGACCCACTCTTTCATTCTTTAAGTGTTAGGACTTCAATTTTGGAAACAAACACAAAGGTTGAATTTTTTGGTTAAAACGTAGTAAAATTTTGAATTTTATGTAGTAGGACCCTAGATCAACGAAGGAGATGGGTATGCGAGTGTTTTAAAGTTGGAAATGTGGGATTTTGGGTCTAATATGGTTCGACCTTGGGTGTTTTGGTGCTTAAGCTTGCAAATGAAGGTAATGGGGTGCTAGTAAGGAGGAAAAGAAGTTAAATAAATTGGTTTGGAGTTAGAAAAGTGGGGAGAAGGGGGATGGAAGTTTTAGGCCATGAATTACAAGGGGGACGAGGCCACTTTTGTTCTTTTGGAGCTTGGAAGAAAAAGAAGTGATGTGGAAGTGAAATGAAAGGAAGAGAGAAGGAAGTAGTTTTAGGAAAAAGAGGAGTAGAGGATGACACCTCAAAAGCAAATCACACACTTTAGTACCATGGAAAGTGGTGGAATGGAAGTGGATGACAAGTGTTATGGAGAGAACATAAGTTGTCTAATGTTGGATGTTTTAGGAATTTGTGAAAAAGGGAAGTGGTTACTTAAATTATTATTTTAACTTAACACTTAATGTTTATCAAAGGATGGTAATATCTCCCTTGAATTAATCTAAACTCTATGAAACCACTAGTACATATTAATAGGTATCGAGGTTGTCATTAACCATTTAAAATAAAATTAAAGGCTTTCCAAATAGTCGTTTATGAATATAAGTATCTACATGACTTAAGTTTCCCATTGAAAACCAATGTAAATGAACTAATGATTTTTATGGATAAAATTTAACTAGAAAATTTATAAATGAGTTCGTTATTATATATATTTATTTTTAAACCATTCTAAGTCTATTTTATCAATGTTTTCATTTTTTTCAAATATTATCCAAAAATGCTTAATTTATGTCGAATTTCAATAAAATGACTCTACGCGTTTTCAACTCGTATGATCAAACTGTAAGTCCAATCAATACAATTTGAAATCCTACTATATTTCACTAATACGGATCCAATAATTCTGGTTCTGTCGAATTCTGAGACCATCTCAAAAATGGTATATTTTCAAGTGATTAAAATAATATTAAATCATTGAATTTTAATATATTTACTATTAATCAATTTTAAAAGATCACTAACCTTTTTTTAACTTTACTAAAATATAAAATTAAATTAGATCTTATTTCTAATTGTTTTTAGGTCCAGATTCAACATTTGACCATTCAAAAGCCACTAAAAATCAAATAAAATTTAATATTTTAAATTGACTTGAAGGACGGGTTGTTACAATTTCCCCGACTTAGAAAGATTTCATCCTCAAAATCAAAGATGAAATTGAAGTTGTTTACTTAACCGACACATCGTTCATCCTAATTGACTCAAGTTAGTCAATTTTTTAATTTTTAGGAACTTTCCAGTTCTCGAAATTATGCTAGCGCCTTAATTTTTTAATTTTTTTTGCCATAGCCTCCTTTGTATGGCCCTATCGGTACAACTACAACTTGCCTCTCTAGGCTCCTCACCTATCCAAAAGAAAATACAAAATCCAAACGGCTTATAAAATCATCAAATCTAATCAATATGGTAAATATGTACCTTTGTGTCGGGCATTTCATTTTATTCCTCTTCTTAGATTCCACTTAATAACTACATACATGCCCAATTCCAACTTATTTCCAGTCTCTAAACCATGAAATTTAATTATATTCAATTCTACTTGATACAATTTCAGATCCATTTTATTCACTTTTGTCTTTTCAATCAATTTAACTTGTGCTAGTTAAATTTAAAGCTCAAATCATTTTCAACCACTTATGAGTTTTAGTATATTTCGACATTTTCAATTGGACTTATACAATCATCCCACTGTTGAAACTCGAAAATAAACATTGATGATGTTGCAATAATTACTAGAATCGTCCTCAAGCAACTAGAATGTGATTCTATATCTATCTAGTATATTTAAGACTGAGGATATACGTTGATCAAACGTATATTCAAAATTCTCTTATACTCAATAATCTGACCTCAACATCAAATAAAATACTCAACTTATTTATTAGTTAAACTGATTATCACACATCACAATCAACAATAAATTAGCTTATTGACTTTTCAAATTTATATGTTATCAAAACATATATCTTCTATATGCTCAAAACATATTTTCAAATCAAAATCATTTATACATGAAAATCAAAAATATGTCTCTCATATATAATACTCTCAAACTTATTCTTGGGCACTACTAACTTTATCTCTAATGAGTCACTCATCCTAGGATACTATTGATCCTATATCTAATGAGTTTTCTTTTACTGGACGTTACTAATCCTACCTCTGATGAGCATTTTCATCTTGTTCAAATGAGTTGTACCTCAAAGCTTTGTAAGCCAAATCTCTGATACCGTTCTTGTAACATCCAGCCTTCGACTCCGGTTCAAATCGGAAATTAAACCGACTTAAACCATTCTCAAATTGGATTATTAGAGGTACTTATACATTGAAACAAAACAAAGGAACTTTTCATTATCATCACAACAATTTTACATTAGAGTATAAGAATACATCAGAATACATCGCAAATATCAGAGGAAAAATAAATACACATCCGAAAAATAAATGCAACAGAAAACTACAATGCCCAGTGGAAGACTGAAAATGTCATAACTCTATCTAAGATCTAAAGTGCAATACTCCAAGAATACCTGCAAAACTTTAACTACTAGCTACCCGTGTGGAAAATTATTGGCATCCAGAGTTTAGGTGGGAAACAATAAACTCCAAGTCAGTCATGGGACTAGTGTAAGAACTAAAATAGTTAATTTTCTTTTTAAAGTAAGGTAAATATAAGACCACGTCGTATAACACGGAACGGGTTTTCCCCATATGAATATCAGTGCATAAAAACTCGCAATGCTCTTCAGAAAATGAAGCTACCATAAGGTTTCGTGCCACACGCAAAATGCAAACGCACACTTAGGTGAGGTTTCCCTTATAATAAAAAAATATGCTTAATACGTGAAAAGCTGCTTATATTTTATTAGTGCATAGTGCGAAAATCACTTTCGCAAATAGATGTATCAATCTTAGCCAGCATAGGTACCATAATATTATACTGACCTCCTACGCGTTTTATGCAGGATCTACAATAGAAAGCCATACGGGCACATAACAAATGATTCGGGTTCGGAATCATATACCGACCGAGATCGTTCTCAAAGTGGGTTCATCCAACAAATGACAAAGGCAAAGGAACTTCCTTATCAAATGGGCACACCTCTAAAGGGATGTACCGGGAAGTAAAACCTTCTCTGGCAACACAAGGCCGTCGATGCTGTTCAAAGCCATGCCGCACGAGTATGCCATTTCCCGGTCGTTACCGACCTTTTCTAAGGGATCCTGAATTTCCAACAAAACCACAATAGTAAAATACCAGAGCTCCATACCATAGCACTACCATATCAAAGCCACATAGCAAATACTTAGGCTCCATACCATAGTGTTGTTTCAAAACTTTAGAAAGAAATGGTCATCCCCTATGGGGCACGACCCATATAACCTTGCTGCATCTTTCCAGTTTCAGTCATTTCTGGGATGTGAGGCTTGTCGAAGTCTTGTTACACAAAGCTACGCTTCAATAAGCCATGCTTTGATCATCATAGCACATCATCTAGCTAATATGCCACACTATCATTCCATGACATATAATCGATAATCATTAACCATACAACCTTTGAGCTCATACGTCCCAAAGAAGGGTGTTAAGCTAAATAATCTACCACAAATTGGAATATGTTTAATAAAGGTTAATCGTACACTACAAAATACAATGTCAGACACACATCTATACAAGTACGTTTTGAGTCTAAACGAAATCGAAGTCACTCTATTCCACGACCCCGCCTAGGTGTGAGAGCCCTTGCAAATCCGGAATTCCTTCAAATACATCTAGACCACTGCCACTTAAATGATATAAAATCCATTCTCAAATGGAAGCTATCCATTTGTGACATTCAGCTAGCAGTCCTTTTGATGCGAAGGTTCCTATTCTTCACCATCGTCTTCAATATCATTCGACTTTCTTCAACACGCCGTTTTATTATTCGGAATGGTTTACGGATCTAAACACCATTCCTGGTCTTTCCGAATAATAAGCACGAATTTAAAAACGCGTGGAGAATACATAGGGATATCAAAAGTTTCATTCTATTTTGGATTATTCTTTGATTTCAATTAAACCTTAACCCAAATGTTATTACCCAAAAATAAAAATCCCATTCCCAATTACTTAATGGAACATAGAGGGAGACACCATTCCCACTATATCGATCTTGGAAAATTTCTACCTACGGTAGAATGCGACTAGCTCCACACCCCTAATCCATATCTACGTTCATTTTGGTAAGTTCTAATTACCTTCATTAATCGCTTTTTTATTTCATTCATTAAAATCTTTATTTAAAGATTTATTTAAAACTCTAACTTAGTTTTAAAACTTCAAAATCATTACTCAGTGATTACTTAAATTTGGAAGCCAATCCTGTCTTTAGTTGGGTTAAAGAATAGATGTTATTCAAGACATCATTCACGATAAACCCAAAATCATACTTTCATTGTAAATGAAATCTTTACGGAAATCATATCAGCTCATAATCGATATAAATTTCCACATCGAACTAGCACTATAAGCGGAATAAGGGCAGACCCTTTTAAATTCTTCAAATAGTTTATGACTTCATCTAAAAATAATCATCTCGATTATCACCAAATCGATTTCCGTTAAGTTCCGAATTTAAATTATTAATCATTCAAAAATGATTACTCAAGTCATAGATGAAAATAATTGAGTTTAAAACCTTTAAATAATCCTTCTAAGAAAAATGTTGTAATATCGTCACAAAAAGCATTGTGAATAGGCTTATATTAACTAGTTTAGTTACAATGAATTTTAGTTTATCCAAAACTTCATTTTATTAATTCCAATCACTTTCAAACCATTTATTATGGTTTATCATAATTTATTCATGTTTTAACAATTAAAAAAATGGCTCATTTGAATAAAATCCAATTTCAGGTCACTAACTCAATCCTGGATTTTTCTGGAAAAATGATTTTGGCTTATTTCAAAATCTAACCATTGGATCTTAAAAAATTCTTTTCATTTGAAAGCTCTTTTCATTTGTAACCAAATGTTTTTCATTTCTAGAAAATCCGATAGTCGGATCTTACGGTATGTCGATCTAAAGTTAATGGTTGAAATTCGCGAATTACCATTGCACGACTAGTCCTATTAAGACCAAACTTCGATTTATAATTACAATTAAATCGAATTACTTCCAAAATTGTTTATTTATTAAATAAAACATATTTAATTTATTTTGGAAACTAGATTTCAATTATTCTCTTTCAAATCAAATATTCCATTATTTAATCATTTTAGTATTATTTAAATCATCATTAAAATAATATTATTTGTCAAAACTTATTATTTGAAACCCAAATTTTTCTGAAGTCCATTTTAAAAATAAATAAGATAATTTGGAAAATAAAATCTTATTAAAACATTCTATGGATACCCAAACCAAACTTCACATTTTAAAATTAATATTCATTTTCAATTCAAATTTGAAACATACCTTTATTACTTTAAAACTAATTCAAATCAAATTCTTGTTTTTACTAAAACTATTCATAATCACTTAAACTACCTTTCCAAATTATTTCAGATTTAAAGTTCAAACTTTTGTTTTTCACTGAATATTCTATTAATAAAATATTCAATTTAACTCCAAATTTGAAATTAAAATTCAATTAATCCTCATATCTTCCACATATGTGTGTGTATTGAATCGATAATCACTATTAGCATTTCAATTATGATTTCTCATAATTAAATCATCCATTCACTCATATGTGTATGCATAAATGTATATACTGTGTACGTATATACACATATCATGGCATAAATCATATGGTATAAGTGCTAAACAATTAACGCTTATGATTTGTCAATCAATTGGTTAACCATAACTATCCAATCATCAACCAATCATAAGCACTCAATGACATCGTATAAAATCCAATAACAACATAGGGTGTCATTTATACAATGGTTCATACCATATTCACACAAAGGTGACATTTTTAACACTTTTAACTATGTATCCATGCTTTAGACACACAAAGCTGACATTGTTAACACTTTAGCCTAAGTGGACACATGATTGACACCCAAAGGGGATATTTTTAAGACTTTAACCTAAGTGTACTTATGTTTAACACACAAAGGAGATATTGTTAACACTTTAACCTAAGTGTCCTTATGTTTAACACACAATGGAGTCATTTTTAACACTTCAACCTAAGTGTGTGCATAGTTAACACATAAATACAACATCTTTAACACTTTAAACTAAGTGTTCATGCTTTAAACAAATAAAGGTGAAGTTTTCAACCTTTTACACTGCGTGTTCATGCTTTCCATACTTAGTTACAGCCAAACCAACTCAAAATCAAACCATTCATCATCACATCCAACCCAAACATACTTGTAAGCAATCATACACTACTTAACACATAAAGGTCTAGCTTTTCGTCACTATACTTATTAACAAAAGTTAGTGTTCTCATCGAGGATCCACTCCTTTATTCTTTAAGTACAAGGACTTCAACTCTGAAAACAAGCATAATGATTGATTTTTTTGTTAAAACATAGTGAAATTTATATTTTTATGTAGTAGGACCCTAGATATATGAAGGTGAGGGAGGGGTATATGAGTGTTTTAAAGTTGGAAATGTGGAATTTTTGGTCTAAAAAGGCTAGACCTTGGGTGTTTTAGGGACTAAGCTTACAAATGAAGGTAAGGGGGTGCTAGTAAGAAGGAAAGGAAGTGAAATAAGTGGTTTGGAGTTAGAAAAGTGGGGAGAAGGGGATGGAAGTTTTAGGCCGTGAGTTTGTAACAATCCAGAATTTTTAACCAATTTAAAATTAGAATTTTTCTTACTCAATTTGAATTTAAATTTGTGTTTGACATAAATATATATGGTTAAGAATATTTAATAATTTTGATAAGTTAATTAATAGATTTTATTTGAAGTATAAATGAGAATGATTATTATTAAGTTTTGATTTATTGATACTATTTGTCGTTCGATCAGATTTGTCAAACTATAACATGAATCAGTAGCATTAGAGCTAAGTGT
Source organism: Allium sativum (assembly GCA_030737875.1). Taxonomy (NCBI): domain Eukaryota; kingdom Viridiplantae; phylum Streptophyta; class Magnoliopsida; order Asparagales; family Amaryllidaceae; genus Allium; species Allium sativum. Next base: position 387,864,475 of record CM060912.1, on the reverse strand, counting down.
TGTCCTTAGTTTTCATAGCAATTTAAAGGAAATGCTACCAAAAGATTAATTTCCCTCCTTAAGACAAGTGTAAGGACACTTGTATTTTTGCATGCCTCCTTTCATGCATGTTTTACACTTTCCCACTTATGTGTCATTACCTCCTTAACCCTCCATTCCTATATAAGGGGACCTTTCCGCCATTTTTCAACCATCCCACTCCATTTTCTCCTTTTCATCATCTTCTCAAAGCTTATGGCCATGGTTTCCATGGCATAAGTCTTCTTCTTTTCCACCATCACCTTGCTAAAGTTCGTCGTCATCCTCCTCCTCCTCCTCTTATGATAGAGATATAGGGATTAATATATATATACACACACATTGGTGAAGAAAACGTTGCGCTGAAATACTGTCCGACGGTTCGCTCAGCTAATATCGCCTACCAGGAAATTTGGAAAGCTATTTGGGGAGAACTCTTTAACCACGGTTTATATATTTAATTAGTAGTTAGACTAATTTAAATATATTGATGAACCATTAGTGGTTGATGTTGATTGATTTTTGTTATGATGGATTATGGATGTGTAGTTTAGAACACACACACTATTAAGCGTTAATATTATAATGCTTGTGCACAGTTATGATTTATTTAATTATGTTGATGATGGTTGCTTTGGATGTTTATAATAGTTGTTGATGTTATTGCGTGCACATTATGACACAACAATTATGGTATCACATTGGTGATCGACAAATCTCCTTTGTAATTAGAAGATATATTATTATTGAAATTGAAGGTTAATAATTAGAAAGGACACATAGGTATGAATTCATATACATTGATAAAGTTTCTTGAAATAAATAAATAAATACTGGAACATTCTAGGATGATAGAGAGGATAGTGCCTAGGCTTGGGTTTGGAAATAAAGTTTCTTGCTCTCCCTGGCTATCCTTAACAGATCTGTCGAATGGTTGGTTAATTTGAAGTTATTTTAATTTAGAAATGAATTGGAATTTCATTTATTAAGTAAAAAATAAAAGTTGAATTTTAAACCCAAAATAATTTGGAAAGTCAATGAAAATTACTTTAAAATGTTTATATAAGTATATAATGGTTTTCTAAGGTATTTTAAAGTATTGAAGAATAATTTCTATTTCGGTTAAAATATAGCTTGTCGCACAATGGCAAATTCGCGTGTTTTAGTTACAAATTGTAAATGCTATAACTTTTGCAATTCAAATCAGATTTCCATGAAATGAAAAACATTTGATTTCCATTAACAAGAACATTCAAATGAGTGAAAGCAAGTTTTAAATTCAAGTTATAATTTTCAGGTTATGTTTGAAACCGTTTTGGAAAAGGTCGTTGTAAGAACAATTGTTGACCATAACTATAGACAACTATTTTTTAAATGTTTAAAAATATAGAAAATTTTTGTAAAATCATTACAAATTATGAAAAGGTGTTTTGAATTGTAATGTCTAAGTTTTGGCTAAGATAAAAGATATTTTGATCAAAATAGTTAAGATAGCTGTTTTTGTAACACTTTCGAAATGTTATTGTAACGCTTCCTTCGAAAACAATCTATTTTGAAGTTTTAACCCGTAAACTATTTTACAAATTATATGTAATGATTTTTGGAATGTTTTCGAAGATTTAAAGGCATTAGAAATATTTTATATGGGATTTAAATTGATATTAATACGGGGTTTCAATTTTAAATAATTGGATATGGTTGGAGATAAATCTTCGAATGTTTGATATTAATTCGGTAGATGACGACTTTACTATTCGAGGAATTTAAAAGGCAGTTCACTGTTATTCCACCTATAGCTTGAGTTGGATACAGAGATAAATATTGATGATAAGTTGATGGTATTTCTGTTCAGATCTAATGTCAAATAGTTGGATAAATCTTTTCATTAAGATACGGGTTTCCCAATCGAATTGAGATAAGTTGGATAGAAATAATCTTCGGATATTTGATATGAAATTCAGTGGTGTAAATGTATAATATTTGGTAATTTGGAAGATACTATTATATCGTTATTCCACTTATAATATTCATTGATTATTAGAATTGATATTGAATATAAGTAGATACAATTTCTGTGTAACTTATGTTCAATATCGATTGATTTATGAATCATATCTTGAACAATATCATTCTTGAAACCCAAAGAGATTGAGTTGTGGAAATTCATATCGTAAATTGGGATTTAATCAAATCTTTGATTTGAGAAAATTAAAAATAAGAAATTGGGAACCAAGTATAATCTTTTAGTTAAGATTAAAGAATTGAATGTTAGGAAATCGATTTAATTGGAAAATATGATTGAAATATGGATTAAAGGATTTTCAAAGGAAATTGGGTTTTGATAATGAGTTATCAAACGGAAAATTAATTAAGGCTTTGGGGCTAGATTATCTTTACTTTAAGGTATTTGTTTTAAAGAAGAAGGGTTCAAATATGGATTGTGTTGAAGATAATTTGAGAATGGGTTTAAAGAAATTTAATTTTACAAAAATCTAAGATGGAAGGAGATTTGGTTGAAAGCATGTGTGTTCCATAATTGTGTTTTCAAAACTACGCTTATTATTTGGGAAGATTGGGATCAGATTTATGTCCAAAAACCATTCCAAGTAATAGTACGACGTTGTGGAGCAATTGAAGACGTTATTAAAGACCGAGACCCTTCATATCGTAAGGACGACTTGCTATATGTCTCAAATGGGTAGCCCCCATTTGCAGATGGATTTTATATCAGCTAAGTGGCAAGAAGCCCAAGCGTATGTGAAGGAATTTCGGATTGTTGTTTCGTTCAGACCCAAAATAGACATTCATGGATTGTGTGTCTGAGATTGTAATTGACTAATTAGCACTAATCTCTGTTAAATATATATCTGTTTGGTGGCGGAGAATTTATTCTCTTGCTTAACACCTTTCTCTAAGACGTATGAGCTTAGAGATTATATACGATATAAATCAGATTGGCATTGTGAATGGACAATGTGGCATACATAAGTTATGTGGTGCGCATTGGATGATCAAAGCATGGCTTATTTAAGCGTAGCTTTGTGTATATCGTGACCTCGGCAAACCTCACACCCCGGTAAATGGCCAAAACAGGAAGAAATGCGGCAAGGTTATGGGGTGTTGTTCCTTCTAGATAAAAGGTGTACTTTGGTATGAAGCCCAGGTATTAACCTATATGGTAAAAGCATCTACTTTTGTGGTTTTTGTTGGCGCACACTCGGAAAGGTCGGTAACGCCCGTGAGATGACATGCTCAGGCGTACTCTAAGTTACCCAGTTAAGGGGTAACCCGGCCGTGTGTTGGCATGAGGAGCATCACTATTGATCCACGGACATCCCTCAAGAGGTGTTCATAATTTGGTACGAAAGGAAGTTCCTTTGCCTGGTCATTGTTGGATACTCAATCTCCGCTACGAGCCCGTACGATTTTGATTGTATACCATACATCATTATAGTATATGGTACCTATGCTGGCTAGGATTGATACATTTACTTTCAAAATGGTTTTCACACTATATTATAGTATTGAAAGAGGATTTTTATGTATCAAGCATTTTTGGTTGCATAAGTAGAAACCTCGCCCATGTGTGCGTTTGCTTGTGTGTATGCCGCGAGACCTTATGTTAGTTTCATTTCTCAAAAAATTAATTGCGAATTTCTATGCACTGGTATTCACATGGAGTAGACATGGTCCAGCGAATTACCTGAATTTAAAATAAACCCTAAAATCAAATGTTTTGAGTTCTCACACCAGTCCCATGACTGACCTGGAGTTTATTGTTCCCACACCTAAACTCTGGGTGCCCATAATTTTTGCATGGGCAGCCTAGTAGTTTGGTTCGCAGATTTAGTCTTGGAGTTGGTTAGAGCAGGATGTTGGTTTAACTGGAGCTATTATATCTTGGAGCATGCATATTCTTCCATTGAGTTTGGTATCTTTTCCGCTGTGTAATCGATGTACTCAAATGTTTCTTCGGCAACTCTGATGTAATGTTATTGTAATGATAATGGAATAGTTCTTTTTATTTTGTGTAAATGTGTAAGTACCCCTAACAATCCGTCTTTATAAACGGTTTAAGTTGGTTTAATTACTGGCAAAAACCGAGCAAAAAGTCAGGGTGTTACATTGTGCTATCAGAGCTTTGGTTTATACAAAGCTATGGGGTATGACACATTTGAACAAAAAGGAAAGACTCATCAGTGTTATAATATCTCATTAGGGATAGAGTTAGTGATGCCCTAATATGAGATTTTGGCGTATTACGTTTGAGAGAGCGCCTTCTAAGTAAAATTAATTAAGTTTGGGATAATAAAATATTAAAATTCATGTTAAGAGAAAAACTTGGGTAAAAATTGTTAAGGTAATTCTCCTCTAAGAAACTAATCAATATGGTTAGAAACCAAAATGAATAATAAGAGTTTAAGTATTTTATTTGATGTTGAGGTTGGACTATCGAGTATAGGAAGATTTTGCATATACGTCTGATCAATGTATATACGAAGTCTTAAGTATACTAGATAGATATAGACTCACATTCTAGTCACTTGAAGATGATTCTGTTGATGACTGCAACATCATCAGTATGTATTTTCGAGTTTCGGAAGTGGGATGACTATACAATTCTGATTAAAACATCAATATATATGTAAACCCATTTAGATAAGTGTTTGAAATTGTTTGGTAAATTGATGTGAACTTAAATAGAAAAGTGAAAATTTGATTGGGTTATAAGAATTATACTAGTTAAACTTGTTAATAAGGGATAAGCCAGTAAAGAGTTTTAAGAGAGTTCATTTATGATATATATATATATATATGTATGTATGTATATAAAGGTTTTGGAAAGATGTATAATTCAAAAACTCAAATCAAAATTTTGAGTAAGAGTTAGCAGTTACTTTGGAATTGATTTTGAAAGGTTATATTTTGAACATAAAGGAAAAACATATTTGAAAATATTTGGAAATTTAAAACTTGAGCAAGACATCTTGTGATTGGAATTTCGTAGTTGATTATATGTGAAGTTGTAATTTACATAAGAAATCCAAATATAGAAAAAGTAGTTTAGGAAACAATTTAAAGGCTAAGTTGGAATTAATTAATCAAGATATTTTATAATTAGTCCTCCCCAACTGATTAAATTTAAAATGCAAATATCTGGAGAATTTAGTTTCACAATATGATTATAAGATCTTTGACGATATTTTGGTTAAGGACTACAGTGGTTAAAGATGTTAATAAAAATATATCTAAATGGTTTCTCTAAAGTTTGAAGGAAATAAGTTTTATAACCTTGAATTTGAATAGAAAAAACTATATAAGGAATTAAAATGACAGATGATAAGTTCTAAAGTATATTGTGGTTACAAAAAGGAACTGTTTAAGTAAGCATGAGTACCTTATGAATTAAGTTTCACAATTTGATAAAGAATATTTGGCAAGCGGGAATAGTAAGAAGAAATTACCTAAACTAAAATTTTTAGATAAGTTAAGTTTTGAGGATCGAGTTTTACGTGTAAAGAATAATACCAGCTTTGGAGAATTGAAAGGGAATAAGTCCCATAACCATTGTATTTGGAAGATAAGATCAAAGAGAATAATTTATACCTTTGAATTTTTTGGAAGGCAGTAAATGGTTAAGTATATGTAATTGGTCCAATAAACAATGAATTGAATATAACGGGCAACTGGAAGTTATCGCTAGAGGACATGATAGATATGGTTGTCCATTAGAATATTCTACCCAGTATATTCATTATGGAAACAACGAGCTTTGGTATAAAGAATTTTAATCTTGAGCTTGAGAATCTACAAGATGTCGAATGAGTAGTTACGATTCCTTTTCCTTTTTGAGGAAGAAAATTTTAAAGGGGAGGGGGTGAATGTAACGATCCAGAATTTTTAACCAATTTAAAATTGGAATTTTTAATACTCAATTTGAATTTAAATTTGTGTTTGATATAAATATATATGGTTAAAAATATTTAATAATTTTGATAAGTTAAATGGTAGATTTTTTTGAAGTACAAATGAGAATGATTACTAATAAGTTTTGATTTATTGATTCTATTTGTCATTCGATCGGATTTGTCAAACTATAACATGATTTAGCAACATTAGACCTAAGTATTGTCCTTAGTTTTCATAACATTTTGAAGGAAATGCTAGCAAAAGATCACTTTCCCTCCTTAAGAAAAGTGTACGGACACTTGTATTTTTGCATGCCTCCTTTCATGCATGTTTCCCGCTTGCCTCCTTATGTGTCATTACCTCCTTATCCCTCCATTCCGATATATGGAGACCTTTCCTCCATTTTTCAACCATTCCACGCCATTTTCTCCTTTTCATCTTCTTCTTCAAGCTTATTGTCATGGTTTCCATGGCATAAGTCTTCTTCTTTTCCACCATTACCTTGCCGAAGTTCGTTGTAATCCTCGTCCTCCTCCTCTTATGGTAGAGAGAGAGAGAGATTAGTATATATATACTTTGGTGAAGAAGACGTTGCGCCGAAATACCGTCCGACGGTTCGCTCAGCTAGGATCGCCTACCAGGAAATTTGGAAAGTTGTTTGGTGAGAACTCTTTAACCATGGTTTATATATTTAATTAGTAGTTAGACTAATTTAAATTTAGTGATGAATTATCAATGGTCGATGATGATAGATGTTTATTGAGATGGATGATGGATGTGTAGTTTAGAACATATACACACTATTAATTGTTAATGTTATAACACTTGTGCACAGTTATGATTTATTTAATTATGTTGATGATGGTTGCTATGGATGCTTATAATAGTTGTTGATTTGGTTGCACACACAATAATTATGGTACCACATTGGTGATCGACAAATCTCCTTCGTAATTAGAAGCAATATTATTATTGAAATTGAAGGTTAATAATTAGAAAAGACACATATGTATGAATTCATATACATCGGTAAAGTTTCTTGAAATGAATAAATAAATACCAGAACATTCTAGGATGACAGAGAGGATACTGTCTAGGCTTGGGTTTGAAAATAAAGTTTCCTGCTCTCCCTGGTTATCCCTAACTGATCCGACGAATGGGATCAGTTATATAAGTTAAAAATAAATATTGAATTTTGAACCCAAAATAATTTGGAAAGTCAATGTAAATTACTTTAAATGATTTTAAAACATTTATATAAGTATATAATGGTTTTCTATGGTATTTTAAAGTATTGAAGAACAATTTCTATTTCGGTCAAAATAGAGCTTGTCGCACAATGGCAAATTCGCGTGTTTAGTTACAAACTGTAAACGCTATAACTTTGCAATTCAAATCGGATTTCCATATAATGAAAAAGATTTGATTTTCATTAACAAGTACTTTCAAATGAGTGAAAGCATGTTTTAAATTTGAGTTATAATTTTCAAGTTATGTTTGAACCCATTTTGGAAAGGTCATTGTAAGAACAATTGTTGACCATAACTATAAACAACTATTTTTTAAATGTTTAAAAATATGGAAAAAAATTGTAAAATCATTACAAATTATGAAAAGGTGTTTTGAATTGTAAAGTTTAAGTTTTGTCTAAGATAAACGATATTTTGATCAAAATAGTTAAGATAACTATTTTTGTAACACTTCTGAAATGCTATTGTAAAGCTTCCTTCGAAAACAATCGATTTTGAAGTTTTAACCCATAAACTATTTTACAAACTATAAGTAATAATTTGTGGAATGTTTTCAAATGTTTAAAGGTATTAGAAATATTTTATATGGAATTTAAATTGATATTAATAAGGGTTTTCAATTTTAAATAATTGGATATGGTTGGAGATAAATCTTCGGACGTTCGATATTAATTCGGTGGATGATGACTCTTACTATTTGAGGAATTTAAAAGGTAGTTCACTGTTATTCCGCTTATAGTGTGAGTTGGATAGGGAGATTAATATTGAGGATAAGTTGATGGTATTTCTATCTAAATATAATGTCAAAGAGTTGGATAAATCTTTTAATTAAGATACAGGTTTCCCAATCAGATTGAGATAAGTTGGATAAAAATAATCTTTGAATATTTGATATGAAATTTAGTGGTGGAAACGTATACTATTTGTTGAATTTGGAAGATATTATTATATTGTTATTCCACTTATAGTATTCGTTGATTATGAGAATTGATATCAAGTACAAGTAGATACAATTTTTTTGTAACTTATGTTCAATATCAATTGATTTGGGTTTTGTCGTGAATCATATCTTCAACAATATCATTCTTGAAACCCAATGAGATTGAGTGGTGGAAATTCATATCGTAAATTGGGATTTAATCAAATCTTTGATTTGAGAAAATCAAAAATAAGAAATTGGGAACCAAGTATAATCTTTTGGATAAGATTAAAGAATTGAATGTTGGAAAATCGATTTAATTGGAAAATATGGTTGAAATATGGATTGAACGATTTTCAAAGGAAACTAGGTTTTGATAAGGAGCTACCAAATGGAAAATTAATTAAGGCTTTGGGGCTGGATTATCTTTACTTTAAGGGATGTGTTTAAGAAGGGTTCAAATATGGATTTTGTTGAAGATAATTTGAGAATGGGTTTAAAGAAATTTAATTTAACAAAATATAAGATGGAAGGAGATTTGGTTGAAAGCGTGTGTGTTTTGTAATTGTGTTTTAAAAATTACGCTTGTTATTTGGGAAGATTGGGATCAGATTTATGTCCGAAAACCATTCGAAGTAATAATACAACGTTGTGGAGCAATTGAAGTCGTTATTGAAGATCGGGACCCTTCATATCGTAAAGACTACTTGCTGAATGTATCAAATGGGTAGCTCTCATTTGCAGATGGATTTTATATCAGCTAAGTGGCAAGAAGCCCAAACGTATGTGAAGGAATTTCAGATTGTTGTTTCGTTCAGACCTAGAACAGACATTTATGGATTGTGTGTCTGACATTGTAATTGACTGCGTAGCACTGATCTCTATTAAATATATATATCTATTTGGTGGCGGAGAATTTATTCTCTTACTTAACACCCTTCTCTAAGACGTATGAGTTTAGAGGTTATATATCGATAGAAATCAGTGATGCGTTGTGAATGGACAATGTGGCATACTTAAGTTATGTGGTGAGCTTTGGATGATCAAAGCATGGACTATTTAAGCGTAACTTTGTGTATATTGCGACCTCGGCAAGCCTCACACCCTAGTAAATGGACAAAATAGGAAGAAATGCGGCAAGGTTATGGGGTGTTGTCTCCTTCTAGATTAAAGGTATACTATGGTATGGAGCCCAGGTGTTAACCTATGTGGTAAAAACATCTACTTTTGTGGTTGTTGTTGGTGCGCACTCGGAAAGGTTGATAATGACCGGGAGATGGCATACTCAGGCGTACTCCCCAGTTAAGGGGTAATCCGACCTTGTGTTGGCATGAGGAGCATCATTGTTGATCCTCGGACATCCCTCTAGAGGTGTTCAAAATTCGGTTCGGAAGGAAGTTCCTTTGCCTGGTCATTATTGGTAACCCAATCTTTGCTATTGTAACGACCCGAATTTTGAGCGACTTTGGTTATCGACATAAGCTCGATGTCGATAACCAAAACATCGAAAAATCCCGGTAATTAATGAAAGAAATTTGAAGGTGAGAATATATAAGATAGAAAACTTAGAATAGAAGAAGAAGAACACAACATCAGAGTAACACGAACCTCACAGCGGAACGAATAACATATAATAGATAACATAACTTTGAAATATAACAGTTATGTATACAATAGCACTTATCAGAGTACAACACTTACAACACAGCGGAAATAACTATAGCTATATGATCTTGAAGCCTCCTGCTTCAAGCTCTCCAAGTATATCTGTAAATTCCTGACTACTTGACTGCCCGTACAAATTTAGGTACCCAAGAGTTTAGGGAAAACAACAAAGTAAACTTCGGGTCAGTCATGGGACTGGTATGAGTAAAACAGTTTAAACAGGTATATGAACAAGTAAACGATATCTCATAAGACCACGCCGCAGAACGTAACGGGTTTTTCCTTATGAGAATCCAAAATATCTTTATATCTAAACCTTTTGATATTAAAATAATGTCTATCAACCACAATAATAATAACCATCTAGCAGAAACGCTTTCATCTCACGTTCTACATATATAGTATACAATCAAAACCGCAAGCACGTATTGGGTAATGGATTTCCAACTATGACAAGGTATGGAACCACCTTCCGATCAGTGTACTCTAGGAACGATACACTGGAGTTCAACAAGAACATCTTGTAACTCAGCCACACATGACCGACCACTCATTTTGCTTGAGTGTATCGAATGTATATCACCAACGGTTGGGATCAGCAACCGTTCCCGTATATATATGGGACATCATTGATAGATTTAAGAAACAAATGAATATTCTCTAGATAGGTGATTATACACCCTACTTCGGTGCGACCGACTTAGCCATGCTGCCTGCCTGATTTCTGTCATTTACCGGTTGATGAGGCTAGAAGCTACGCTTTATCATCACATCAGATTCACTTCGAATGCCACATTGTCAGATCCATCGAAAATCACTAATTGACGTCTACAACAGTACATTACGTGTCAGCTAAAAGAAGTTTCCTTCTCCGCTTCCACTCTTGGTACAGTCGAAGAAATCAATGTACGTGACCCTTTTGGAAATACTCTGTCAGACATTCATTCATACAAGTCATCCTCATTCACTTAGAATGTCACATCGTCATACCCGCCAAATCACAAATTGAATTATCCAAAAATAACACGGGTATACAGCTAAGAGAAACGAATTCCTCCTCCACCAAACGTGAATACGTTTGAACAAATCAACTTACGCGATCTATTGGATATACTCTGTCAGACCTTCGTCCATACAAGTTGTCCTGGGACTGGACAAACCGAAGGCACTATTCCGTATATCCATCTTAGTCACTGTTATCTAAGACTTATACAACAGCCCTTGCATTTTACTCCGTCTTCAATTATCTTTGGCATATATGATTCGCGACGCTTATGCCAATACAGAGTGGTTCTATGGATAATAATCCAACCGGTCTCTCCATATTAACAATGTTAAAATGGTCAAAACTTCGATAGTCTGTGAGTTAACTATCAAAGAAAAACAAGTGTGCAAACAACGATATTATTTCCAGATGGAAATTATATCGAACAAACATCATTTAACATTAATCTCTTTAGTTCAATTATTTACTTATCTCCTGTTTCCCTATATTCTAAATTCTTATTTTCTTTTACCAGAAAACATTTCTGATTCTCGTTTGGAAAACATTTCCAAAACTCCTTTACGATCAAACGTTACCATTTCTTAGTTAAGAAGGAAGTCACTCAAGTTGGGGTATAATTACCTCTCAGACCTTAACTGAACAACGTTATAACTTCGAAATGGTCAAAGTTTATCTTTTAATCTTTAACAACTTCTTTACGCCTTTCTCGGATTCAATTTTACTAATCCACTTCTATATTTAAAACATTGGTTATAACGATAACGTTATAATCCCTACTTTCGAATTATCTAACTTTAATTATAACTTCTATTCTTATTAGTGAATAATTAACCTAACACTTATTTATTTATAAATAAATAAATCTCTATTTAAACACTGGAAAGTATAAGTACTTTCCCGAATTCGATAAAATCGAATTTGCCGATTAACTCTCTTCGATAAATCTCTATTTGATTAACTCTTCTTCGAATAACCTATATTCGATTTACTCCTTCTCGAATAAACGATATTCGATAATCTCTCTTCGAATAACTAATATTCGATAACTCTTCCTTTCAAATATCTCATATTTGAAAATCTCACTTCGATTAAACTATAATCGATAACTCCTTTCAATGAAACTAACATCGATAACTCCTTTCGATGAAACTAACATCGATAACTTCTTTCGATGAAACTATAATCGATAACTCCTTTCGATGAAACTAACATCGATAACTTCTTTCGATGAAACTAACATCAATAACTCCTTTCGATGAAACTAACATCGATAACTTTAACTCGACAAACTTAACTCGACTAACTTAACTTGACTCGACTAACTCGACTTACTTGGTTCGACCAATTCGATTCGATTAACTAGGCTCGACTAACTTGACAAACTTAACTCGACTTACTTGGTTCGACCAATTCGATTCGATTAACTAGGCTCGACTAACTTGGTCGAACCACCTGATCAACTCAACTTATTTCACTTAACTTATTTCTCAACTCGATCAACTCAATTAACTCCTATCGAATAACTAATATTCGATTAAACTCCATTCGCTTGACTCTAGATCGCAACGATCACAATGGTTACGCCTGACTCCCTCAGGAAACATCCGACCGTCGTAGGCTATTTACATCCCTATGAATTACGCTAGCAGTCGTACAAGATGGCAACTTACCCTGAATACTATGTTTGACTAACTCTGTCTCAAATAACTATATTTGATTAACTTTAGTTCGTTTTAACTCTAATCGATTAACTCTAACTAATTAACTCCAACTGGTTAACTCTAACTGATTAACTCTAACTGGTTAAACCTATTTGACTAACTCGACTTGACTAACCCCTTTCGAATAACATATTCGATTAACTAACTTTCGAATACCATATTCGATTAACTAACTTCGAATACCATATTCGATTAACTAACTTCGAATACCATATTCGATTAACTAACTTCGAATACCATATTCGATTAACAAACTTCGAATACCATATTCGATTAACTAACTTCGAATACCATATTCGATTAACTCCTTTCGAATAACATATTCGATTAACTAACTTCGAATACCATATTCGATTAACTTTATTCACTTTATAAAGATTTCCTTTTTAACAACGTTTTATTCATTTGAAAAGATTTACCTTTAAATAACGGTTCTACACTTTAAAAATGATTTCCTTTTTATAATGTACCCTTTCCAATTCTATTTGTAAATGGTTTACAAATATTTCCTTTTCAAATTTATTTTTGAAATATTCTAACTCCTTAAATTCCCGGGAAAATTCGCCATAACCTCCTTTGTAACGGGAGCATCGGGAAAATCCCCAAACTCGCCACACAGGCCTTTCCATTCAAAAAGAAATGTTTTGAATTTATTTCCTTTTCAAATATCTCCTATTTATAAATATCCTAATTTATAAATATTCCTTATTTATAAATATTCCACTTTATGAATATCTCTTATTTATAAATATCCCATTTTATAAATATTCTATTTTCAATATCACTTTGAAAATCCCCTTATCAACATTTCGGTATGTTATGGTATTCAATCATATCAAATCACGATGTTCAATATCGTCCAAGCACATATAATCTCCCACAGATTTTATATCACATCATATATCAATATATGATAAACAATAAAATAACTATTGAGGAATCCAGTCGGATTCCTCCAACCTGTTTCCCTGCATCACGGATGTTAGACAATATAGATAACATCACTTTCAGTTCCATATGATATATTCTATTAAACAGAATCAATATAGAAATTTAACTAACTAACTAGCAGTTCAATCAAACAATCAACACACAACAATCAACAGATGATTAACAGTTCTAAAAATACATTATAAAAATATAACTGTTCAGAGTTGGTGAGTTTTACTCACATTTGCAGTTCATCGTTAAAGAACGATAAACTGTTTGTTTTGATTAGAATCGAACAATTTATTTCACCATAAATTCATACGAGTCCCAATCCACTTCCAGTCAGCTTCATTGCGAAGCTCTCGTCCATACTGTCCCAACGCAACTTACGGTTCGTGATTCTGATTCAGTATGACGAAGTTATTCGATTAACAAGTTCATACATTTTAAATTAAAATAAAATATGATTTATTTAAGGAAATGGGCTTTACTTAACTTCCTGGCCCATCACATTTCCACCGAGACCCATTACCATCGTGACCTTCTTCCCAACCAACAGTGGCTCCAGCGAACTCAAGCTCAACGCAAATGGCAAAACCTTGACCCCATTTCCTCCTTCCATTCAACGCCGAATCAACTCCAAATACAACCATTCCAATTTCTCTTCATAAATGCACCCACTTCATCACCCAAGAATTCACTCGAGACACTGCCATTTCCGTCGAGCTCACGGAAGCCACAACAACAGTTGCATGACATCTTGTCACGGAATTCAACCTGAATTGCTCGCAAGCTTCTACTCAGCGACTACATCTCAAATACAACCTCGAAATCATTCAAAACCGCATATATTTCTCCTAGAACCGAACCCTAAGTCCTCTCTTGAACTAACGCAGCAAACAAAACTGCCGTCGCACTTTCTGAAAGGGTTCCAGAGAAAAAGAAAGGGATTGAGGACTATGAAAATACACTTATCCTACCATATAGGATTGAAATCCTATTTCCATTGATTTTAATTTATCTTTGCTCAAACTTTTTGTTGAGCAGGTTTTTGTGGCGGCTCAAAATTCTTGCATTGACCAGAAAATGAGGAATTAGGTTTTAAGGGGTAAAGGGGGGGTATTTATAAGGGAAAGAAAATATCTAGATATTTTTATAAAAAGAATATTCTTGGCATATTCTCTTTTTAAATCCTCGTTTTGCTTTCTAAAAATTCTCGTGATTACATACGATACCCAAAAATCACAAAACTGGACTTGTAGCTAGAGTTCGACATTACGGTCCCAACGAAACTGATTTCGTCGAATTCCGACTCCGTTTGCTCACACAGCGTATTTTTAACTGTCGAAAAACTGACTGTTTTACACTCTAAAAATCCGTACAGCCACACAGTGACTCTAAAAATCACGAAACTGGAAATCTAACAACTATCTGACATTGCGGATCCAACAAATCTGGTTTCATTGAATTCCGACTTCGTTTGCAAAACCGGCTATTTTTAAAGCTCTGGATGACCTATTTAAATATATAAATATATTTAAAAAAAATTAAATTAAATATATATTTTCGTATATCTTCACATATGTTATCGTCCAGCTCCAGAATATCATATCAAAATATACAGTTTGATATTTCAGATTCCCGATTACCTCGATATTCAGTTTTACAATGAAAAACCCTTTTATAATGTATATAAAGCGTTACGAATTATAAAGGAAATTCCACAGCGACTTTTCTGAAAATTTGATTTGGTCATAACTCAAAATCTACACGACGAAATCCCAATTTTTCTCTTCCACTAGAAAGATATACTCCACCAGCTCCACACGTTTCTTGTTTCACAGAAATCCGGCTTAAAACGAATCCTGTACATCCAGTTGAAGTTCAAATCACCAAATCACGAACTGCAGCGCCATTTCAAGCTCGATTTTAATTATAATATAATTATACGTTCAAACTGTCGTCGATTGAATATATTCGTCAATATAATTCAACTCTAAGCTGAATTAAATCTAAGGGACGACCCCGTTCACAGAATATTGTGATTTCCAATATTTTTGATTATTTCTGAATTAAATATATTATTTAATTATTTAATTAAATTAAATATTCACTATAATTTAATTCCACGACCATTAAATCCTTTAATCACCTTTTTAAATAATTAAATTAATTAATTATTACCCCATGAAAGTACGGGTCATTACATTCTTCCCCACTTAAAATAATTTCGTCCTCGAAATTGCCAAGGTAGAGGACGACCCTATCTATTGGAACTCCTAAGATTTGTTTACCCCTTATCTCTGGTTTCAACTGAACCAACTAATATCGATTAAAATATTAATTCCTTCCGACTAACTAAAATTTTCAAAAATTCTGAAAATTTTCTAACACTTTAAATTTTTGGAAAATTTCGCCATAACTTCCTTTGTACAGCCCTATCGGTAAAACCACAACTCGCCTCTCTAGGCCTTCTCCAACCCCAAAAGAAAATCAAACAGCCAAGCGGCTTGCCAATTCGGCTCATAAATTCCAAACTCATATAAAATAATAACTTGTACCTTTTTGTCGAGCATATCAACTCTATCACTTCCAAATGCTATCATCTCAGCACATACCAATGGTATCCTAATCAAACTCCGATCACTTTTATCTCAATACAACCATTCGCTTTTAACTAAGCCAAATGCCATTTCAACTCCATCGTTTGGTTTTTATCCGAGCCAAACTTCATTTTAAATTCAAGTATTATCCTTGATTCCCAATTCTTATCAATCCCATTTCGTTCCAGATTATATTTAACTTTGTTTAAGTTAAATTCAAATTTATTTATTCACTTTTATCTTCTTAATCTATTTAACTTTATTAGTTAAATTTAAATTTCAGAATTTTAAATTCCTGGGTCTATTTCAAATCAAATTTGAAATCACAATACCAATTCAAAACATTTGAATTTCTAAATAACTTGTTTTCTCAAAACAATTCAAAACAAAATTTTTGGTAGTAATCCGTCACTTTGAATCTCGAAAATGAACACTGATGATGTCTAGATTCATCATCAGAATCTATTTTCCAGCTATCAACGTGAGTTCAGTACTACATCACTTTCAGATTGAAAAACATTTTCAAAATCTCCCAGGAACTTAAAATTTCCTTATTTTAATTCCAAATTCTTATTTACTTCATTTGATTCCACCTATATGAATTCTGGTTGGTTATATATATATATATATATATATATATATATATATATATAACCATTTCACTTTATAATCTTACTCGATTATAATAACAACCAATATATCCAATATATTAAAATTTGGATATATATATCTTGCCTATATCAAGATATACCTTGGGTAAACTTATTTTAATTTACCCTCTTTTCCAAACATATCGTGACGACCCATCGTATTCAAGAGTTAAGTAACTCCTACCGATACAGTGGATCAAACTGATCGACCAGAACTCATAAACAACTCAACCAATGAATTTCCACAATATAAAACCATTTTTATATCAAATACAAATACGCACTCGTATATATACACTCAACTCAATCTAGGGTATTACTAACCCTATCTCTACCGAGTCACGCCACAGAGCCAAGATAATTTTTAACTTAAGCTCTGATACCAACTGTAACGACCCGGATTTTGAGCGACTTTGGTTATCGACATAAGCTCGATGTCGATAACCAAAACATCGAAAAATCCCGGTAATTAATGAAAGAAATTTGAAGGTGAGAATAGATAAGATAGAAAACTTAGAATAGAAGAAGAAAAACACAACATCAGAGTAACACGAACCTCACAGCGGAACGAATAACATATAATAGATAACATAACTTTGAAATATAACAGTTATGTATACAATAGCACTTATCAGAGTACAACACTTACAACACAGCGGAAATAATTATAGCTATATGATCTTGAAGCCTCCTGCTCCAAGCTCTCCAAGTTTATCTGTAAATTCCTGACTACTTGACTGCCCATACAAATTTAGGCACCCAAGAGTTTAGGGAAAACAACAAAGTAAACTTCGGGTCAGTCATGGGACTGGTATGAGTAAAACAGTTTAAACAGGTATATGAACAAGTAAACGATATCTCATAAGACCACGCCGCAGAACGGAACGGGTTTTTCCTTATGAGAATCCAAAATATCTTTATATCAAAACCTTTCGATATTATAATAATGTCTATCAACCACAATAATAATAACCATCTAGCAGAAACGCTTTCATCTCACGTTCTACATATATAGTATACAATCAAAACCGCAAGCACGTATTGGGTAATGGATTTCCAACTATGACAAGGTATGGAACCACCTTCCGATCAGTGTACTCTAGGAACGATACACTGGAGTTCAACAAGAACATCTTGTAACTCAGCCACACATGACCGACCACTCATTTTGCTTGAGTGTATCGAATGTATATCACCAACGGTTGGGATCAGCAACCGTTCCCGTATATATATGGGACAGCATTGATAGATTTAAGAAACAAATGAATATTCTCTAGATAGGTGATTATACACCCTACTTCGGTGCGACCGACTTAGCCATGCTGCCTGCCCGATTTTTGTCATTTACCGGTTGATGAGGCTAGAAGCTACGCTTTATCATCACATCAGATTCACTTCGAATGCCACATTGTCAGATCCATCGAAAATCACTAATTGACGTCTACAACAGTACATTACGTGTCAGCTAAAAGAAGTTTCCTTCTCCGCTTCCACTCTTGGTACGGTCGAAGAAATCAATGTACGTGACCCTTTTGGAAATACTCTGTCAGACATTCATTCATACAAGTCATCCTCATTCACTTAGAATGTCACATCGTCATACCCGCCAAATCACAAATTGACTTATCCAAAAATAACACGGGTATACAGCTAAGAGAAACGAATTCCTCCGCCACCAAACGTGAATACGTTTGAACAGATCAACTTACGCGATCTATTGGATATACTCTGTCAGACCTTCGTCCATACAAGTTGTCCTGGGACTGGACAAACCGAAGGCACTATTCCGTATATCCATCTTAGTCACTGTTATCTAAGACTTATACAACAGCCCTTGCATTTTGCTCCGTCTTCAATTATCTTTGGCATATATGATTCGCGACGCTTATGCCAATACAGAGTGGTTCTATGGATAATAATCCAACCGGTCTCTCCATATTAACAACGTTAAAACGGTCAAAACTTCGATAGTCTGTGAGTTAACTATCAAAGAAAAACAAGTGTACAAACAACGATATTATTTCCAGATGGAAATTATATCGAACAAACATCATTTAACATTAATCTCTTTAGTTCAATTATTTACTTATCTCCTGTTTCCCTATATTCTAAATTCTTATTTTCTTTTATCAGAAAACATTTCTGGTTCTCGTTTGGAAAACATTTCCAAAACTCCTTTACGATCAAACCTTACCATTTCTTAGTTAAGAAGGAAGTCACTCAAGTTGGGGTATAATTACCTCTCAGACCTTAACTGAACAACGTTATAACTTCGAAATGGTCAAAGTTTATCTTTTAATCTTTAACAACTTCTTTACGCCTTTCTCGGATTCAATTTTACTAATCCACTTCTATATTTAAAACATTGGTTATAACGATAACGTTATAATCCCTACTTTCGAATTATCTAACTTTAATTATAACTTCTATTCTTATTAGTGAATAATTAACCTAACACTTATTTATTTATAAATAAATAAATCTCTATTTAAACACTGGAAAGTATAAGTACTTTCCCGAATTCGATATAATCGAATTTGCCGATTAACTCTCTTCGAGAAATCTCTATTTGATTAACTCTTCTTCGAATAACCTATGTTCGATTTACTCCTTCTCGAATAAACGATATTCGATAATCTCTCTTCGAATAACTAATATCCGATAACTCTTCCTTTCAAATATCTCATATTTGAAAATCTCACTTCGATTAAACTATAATCGATAACTCCTTTCGATGAAACTAACATCGATAACTCCTTTCGATGAAACTAACATCAATAACTCCTTTCGATGAAACTAACATCGATAACTTGTTTCGATGAAAATAACATCGATAACTCCTTTCGATGAAACTAACATCGATAACTTTAACTCGAGGAACTTAACTCGACTAACTTAACTTGACTCGACTAACTCGACTTACTTGGTTCGACCAATTCGATTCGATTAACTAGGCTCGACTAACTTGACAAACTTAACTCGACTTACTTGGTTCGACCAATTCGATTCGATTAACTAGGCTCGACTAACTTAGTCGAACCACCCGATCAACTCAACTTATTTAACTTAACTTATTTCTCAACTCGATCAACTCGATTAACTCCTATCGAATAACTAATATTCGATTAAACTCCATTCGCTTGACTCTAGATCGCAATGGTTACGCCTGACTCCTTCAGGAAACATCTGACCGCCGTAGGCTATTTACAGCCCTGCGAATTACGCTAGCAGTCGTACAAGATGGCAACTTACCCTGAATACTATGTTTGACTAACTCGGTCTCAAATAACTATATTTGATTAACTCTAGTTCGCTTTAACTCTAATCGATTAACTCTAACTAATTAACTCCAACTGGTTAACTCTAACTGATTAACTCTAACTGGTTAACCCTATTTGACTAACTCGACTTGACTAACCCCTTTCGAATAAAATATTCGATTAACTAACTTTCGAATACCATATTCGATTAACTAACTTCGAATACCATATTCGATTAACTCCTTTCGAATAACATATTCGATTAACTAACCGTGAATTCCATATTCGATTAACTTTATTCACTTTATAAAGATTTCCTTTTTAACAACGTTTTATTCATTTGAAAAGATTTACCTTTAAATAACGGTTCTACACATTAAAAATGATTTCCTTTTTATAATGTTCCCTTTCCAATTCTATTTGTAAATGGTTTACAAATATTTCCTTTTCAAATTTACTTTTGAAATATTCTAACTCCTTAAATTTCCGGGAAAATTCGCCATAACCTCCTTTGTAACGGGAGCATCGGGAAAATCCCCAAACTCGCCACACAGGCCTTTCCATTCAAAAAGAAATGTTTTGAATTAATTTCCTTTTCAAATATCTCCTATTTATAAATATGTTAATTTATAAATATTCCTTATTTATAAATATTCCACTTTATGAATATCTCTTATTTATAAATATCCCATTTTATAAATCTTCTATTTTCAATATCACTTTGAAAATCCCCTTATCAACATTTCGGTATGTTATGGTATTCAATCATATCAAATCACGATGTTCAATATCGTCCAAGCACATATAATCGCCCACAGATTTTATATCACATCATATATCAATATATGATAAACAATAAAATAACTGTTGAGGAATCCAGTCGGATTCCTCCAACCTGTTTCCCTGCATCACAGATGTTAGACAATATAGATAACATCACTTTCAGTTCCATATGATATATTCTGTTAAACAGAATCAATATAGAAATTTAACTAACTGACTAGCAGTTCAATCAAACAATCAACACACAACCATCAACAGATGATTAACAGTTCTAAAAATACATTATAAAAATATAACTGTTCAGAGTTGGTGAGTTTTACTCACATTTGCAGTTCATCGTTAAAGAACGATAAACTGTTTGTTTTGATTAGAATCGAACAATTTATTTCACCATAAATTCATACAAGTCCCAATCCACTTCCAGTCAGCTTCATTGCGAAGCTCTCGTCCATACGGTCCCAACGCAACTTACGGTTCGTGATTCTGATTCAGTATGACGAAGTTATTCGATTAACAAGTTCATACATTTTAAATTAAAATAAAATATGATTTATTTAAGGAAATGGGCTTTACTTAACTTCCTGGCCCATCACATTTCCACCGAGACCCATTACCATCGTGACCTTCTTCCCAACCAACAGTGGCTCCAGCGAACTCAAGCTCAACGCAAATGGCAAAACCTTGACCCCATTTCCTCCTTCCATTCAACGCCGAATCAACTCCAAATACAACCATTCCAATTTCTCTTCGTAAGTGCACCCACTTCATCACCCAAGAATCCACTCGAGACACTGCCATTTCCGTCGAGCTCACGGAAGCCACAGCAACAGTTGTGTGACTTCTTATCATGGAATTCAACCTGAATTGCTCGCAAGCTTCTACTCAGCGACTACATCTCAAATACAACCTCGAAATCATTCAAAACCGCATATATTTCTCCTAGAACCGAACCCTAAGTCCTCTCTTGAACTAACGCAGCTAACAAAACTGCCGTCGCACTTTCTGAAAGGGTTCCAGAGCAAAAGAAAGGGATTGAGGACTATGAAAATACACTTATCCTACCTTATAGGATTGAAATCCTATTTCCATTGATTTTAATTTATCTTTGCTCAAACTTTTTGTTGAGCAGGTTTTTGTGGCGGCTCAAAATTCTTGCATTGACCAGAAAATGAGGAATTAGGTTTTATGGGGTTAAGGGGGGGTATTTATAAGGGAAAGAAAATATCTAGATATTTTTATAAAATGAATATTCTTGGCATATTCTCTTTTTAAATCCTTGTTTTGCTTTCTAAAAATTCTCGTGATTACATACGATACCCAAAAATCACAAAACTGGACATGTAGCTAGAGTTCGACATGACGGTCCCAACGAAACTGATTTCGTCGAATTCTGACTCCGTTTGCTCACACAGCGTATTTTTAACTGTCGAAAAACTGACTGTTTTACACTCTAAAAATCCGTACAGCCACACAGTGACTCTAAAAATCACGAAACTGGAAATCTAACAACTATCTGACATTGCGGATCCAACAAAACTGGTTTCGTTGAATTCCGACTTCGTTTGCAAAACCGGCTATTTTTAAAGCTCTGGATGACCCATTTAAATATATAAATATATTTAAAAAAAATTAAATTAAATATGTATTTTCGTATATCTTCACATATGATATCGTCCAGCTCCAGAATATCATATCAAAATATACAGTTTGATATTTCAGATTCCCGATTACCTCGATATTCAGTTTTACATTGAAAAACCCTTTTATAGCGTATATAAAGCGTTACGAATTATAAAGGAAATTCCACAATGACTTTTCTGAAAATTTGATTTGGTCATAACTCAAAATCTACACGACGAAATCCCGATTTTTCTCTTCCACTAGAAAGATATACTCCACCAGCTCCACACGTTTCTTGTTTCACAGAAATCCGGCTTAAAACGAATCCTGTACATCCAGTTGAAGTTCAAATCACCAAATCGCGAACTGCAGCGCCATTTCAAGCTCGATTTTAATTATAATATAATTATACGTTCAAACTGTCGTCGATTGAATATATTCGTCAATATAATTCAACTCTAAGCTGAATTAAATCTAAGGGACGACCCCGTTCACAGAATATTGTGATTTCCAATATTTTTGATTATTTCTGAATTAAATATATTATTTAATTAAATTAAATATTCACTATAATTTAATTCCACGACCATTAAATCCTTTAATCACCTTTTTAAATAATTAAATTAATTAATTATTACCCCATGAAAGTACGGGTCATTACAGCTATGAGCGCGTACAATTTTGATTGTACACCATAAGTCAGTATAGTATATAGTACCGATGTTGGCTAGGATTGATGCATTTACTTTCGGAATTGTTTTCGCACTAGATTATAGTATTGAAAGAGTATTTTTACGTATCAAGCATTGTTGACTGCATAAGGAGAAACCTCGCCCATGTGTGCGTTTGCATTGTGTGCGTTGTTGAATATAACATTCTTGTATACACAATTATATGATTTTTGTTTGATGATAACAAAAATATGTTTTATTATTAAATATGATTGTATTTGTACTGGTATACTACTCAACAAACAGGAATATAATATTTCTATTTAAATAAAATACAACTGTACAGAAATTTTAATATTTTATTTAAACAGAATATTTTATTTCAATATTTAAACAGTACAGATTTACAACTCCACTATTTGTATATACATCATTGTTAAACATTTCACATCATTTTCATTTACATATCTGCTCATCACTACAAAAACTCTCATACACTCTTTTTACATTCACAGACACATTCATACAGTTTCTCTCATATTCAGCGACATTGAAACGTTAATATTGTTATGTCTTAATTTTTCTATCTTCACACTTCACAATCAGTCCAGTCACTATCAGTCCAGTCATCATCTTCATACCTGTCATATACAGAAACACACAAAGTATATGGAACAGAAATAATTTTCAAAATGCATGTGAATTATTTTTAAAATTTTATTTGCCTCAGATTTCTGGTGTGTTTCTCATCATTTTTCATTACTTGATCTGATTCATCTGTGTCTAGTCAGTTTATATATGTATAGCATAGGGACAGGAAATCTTGTCTGATGGCGGCATATACACACGTGTATAGATATACACATGTGCACTGCCTCGCCCAATCAGCGTGCAACTGAGGAGTAGCCATGTGGACCATCTCGACTCAGTGCATACTTGAAAACAACTCAATGAAAAGTCAACAGCAAGTACACAGTGTCGAGCACAAACCAAACAACAAAATCAACACAGTGATGAAACTTAGGAGAAGTGCTTGTGTATAGAATAGTGGTGAAGCACAGCAAGTATAAGGAGCTAGCATGGTATATGTTCAGTGTACATTGGCAAAGTGGAGTAGTATGAGTAGTGTACAAGGCAAGTCTACTTGCAAGCTCAAATGTACAATATACATACACATGTATACATGAGTGAAACAGTAAAGTGATGTTTAAAGTGATCATGGAGTTTTACAAGTACACCACAAATTCATGTTTCAAAATGCCAAATTAAAGTTAAACATCTCATAGCAAGTTACCATTCGTGGTCAAAACAGCAAAAGAGTGAAGCACAAAAGGTAAAGTTTCATCTTATATGCAACTGAATGGTAGAGCTCAGTTAAATAAAGAACTACAACATTTCTATAGAACGCATAGGATGTATTTCAAACATATACAGGATACAATCTGGAAGTCAAGTTTGTGCAGACTTAAACAAATGGTTTAGGAAAAGCAAGTGCATGCAAGAAGCATCTCAGGAAACCAAATTTCTTTCAACAAATAAAAACTCTTGCAACAACTCGACTAAATGGTTCATATCAGTAGCAAGTGACTCAAAGCAATGGTGAACATGCATGCATTTACAAAGATAGGATTTCGTGGCATTGGCAGTTCATTTCAAAGTGGTCGAGCCAGGTCGAGCTCAAGTGAATTTCTACATATAGGTGCACATGTTGATGGGTACGTGGAAAAATAGTCCAGGTGTGCACTACTTCAAACACAGATGAAAAGGATCAAGTATAACAACCATGTATTGCATGTTCAGGTTCTAATCAACTTAGCTCATATGGCAACATGTTTGCAAATGTAAAGAAAAGTGAAACAAATGTGTGATCAAGTACTCAAGTTAAACATGGCACAATGCATTTTTTATGGCAAATATTCATTCCAGTTATACACAGAAATGTGTAAATTCATGTTTAGGCAAGTGCATGAAGTTCAGCAATACACAGAAATTCATGCATAGTACAAATGTGTGTATGAGACAAGGCAAGTTTTAAAATTCAAGAATGCATAGATTTATTGGAGAAATCACAATTCATGTTTATGGCAATATATGGAAATTTAATTTCTAGTTTTAAACAAATCATCGGTGATCAATTTAGCAGAAGAAATTAAAGGCATGATTTTAAGTGCGCATTCATTTTCAGTAATCAGGATTCTTGTCTTGGCAACAATGTTTTTCTGGCAAGTGTTAAATGGGAATTTCGAATGTAAGAAAACAGATTCAGAATTTTTAAGCAAGGCAACAATCATTTAGAATATTTGATGGCAAGAAAACAATTCAGGATAAACTATGTCTAGTAAGAAACAAATCAGTCAATTGAAGCAATATTTGGCAAAGATTAAATCCATTTCCAGAAATACTTTCCAATCTTGAACAAAATCCTTTTTTGACAAGTGCTTAAAAGAGGGCAAAATCAAATATAATCATTCCAGTGACAATTATGGAATCACAGATTTATGCTTGGCATGTTTGCATTTCCAATTTTTCAGCAATCAAGGTCTCACAAGAAACAAGTCACGGCTATATCATTTCTAGCATCCAAGAATTTTGCAAATATTTCCAGGATGTCTATCAAAGCCGAAGCAATAAAAAGAGGAGATCGCACAAAATCATGAGCAAGTCGTTACATATGAAATCAGAGAATTTTAAGGATTTCTAATCCTATTTAACAACCAATTTCATCACAGGCATAAGGGATTGAAAACCAGGAACTCAAATTCAAGAACAAGATAAAGATATCAAACCAGTGAGACTCACAAGTTTTTCGATCTGAAGTTTATCCCTGATCCGACTACAAGAAGATTAACAAGAATACAATCATCAGAGAACCATTTTTCCAGCATATGCGATCGATATTTAATGATTTATTAAAACCCTAGCCGCCATTTATTTTCCCCAGAGACAAAGAGATCAGGCAGAACTAAAGTGGATTCAAAAGAAATGGGCCGGCCAAGTTTCAAAGGGGATAACCCTTCTTTTAACTCCTAGGGTTTTAATTGTTTTTTTATTTTTACTTTTTTTTGTGTTGCTTCAACTTGTTCTGTAAATCGCCAAAACAGTTTTCTAGAGTCTGTAAAATTCTAGGGGATTCAGTTAGGGGTTAACTGATAGTTTATTAGTGTCTGTAAAACTAGGGGAAAATCTGGTCTAGTGGATATAGACCAGTCTATGGTTTTGAGCGTAGGATTAGAATAGGAGCGAGGGGTTTGCGAGTGTACGTGGTCTTGTATGTGGGATATGTTCTTTTACCTAGTAGAAACCTTAAGAATGCAGCAGTAGGCAGGGTTTTGCTGAAGCTGGGTAAACCTGTGTGTGATTTATTTTCAGCACTTTTATTTTTGCTGCATTCTGTGATCTGTTTATTATATCCTATCAGATTTTTAATTCAACGAAAAAACTGTGATAAACCCTATTCACCCCCTAGGGTTAATCTAGATCCAACAAGTGGTATCAGAGCTGGTATTTTTGTTTAACTCTGGAGTAATGGTGATCCCTAGTTGTCAGTCCATAGAGAGTCAGTCTAGTCATATTCCATCTATTTTTAATGGTACAGATTTTTTAAATTGGAAATTAGAAATGATGTACAATATAGCCTTATTTCCCATTGTTTAACTGCGCAAGAAATCTGGGAGACTCTCAACGCATTGTATGGAAAAACAGACAACTACTCAAAGCCCCAAAAAGTCAACTCAGCTTCAGATTTGTGCTTAACAGGTTGTATAGATCGAAATTCGGATGTAGACTCAACAGGAAATGTTTCTTATAAAGATTTAACTAATCGTTTAAATGGTTTAATTGAATCTGTTGAGAATCTAAAATCTAAAAATAAACTTCTAAAATCTGAGAAGCTTGATTTGATCTACAAAATTAATCCTTTGGAATCAAAACTCAAAAACGTTAAGAAGTCTTCAACTTCTAGTTGCAAAAAAAAATTAAATTTGAAAAATAATCTTGTTCGTCAAAATAAAAATATTCAAAAACTTGAGAATGAAATTCTAATTTTAAAAGAGAACAAGATAGAGCTTGAAAGCACAAACAATTATTGGCAAAAAGAATATCAAAATTTTAAGATGACTTAAAATTCCAAATATATATTTGCTAAAAACAAAACTTGTTGAAAACTGAGTCTACTCTAAAAGAGCTAGAAAGTGAGATTGAAAAACTCAAGAAATTTGAATCTAAGAGTCGAAAACGTTTTGAGTTTGAAATAGCTGAGTCCAAACCAAAATTAAATTGCTTAGTGATGAAAATTTGGTTTTTAAAACTGGTTTTGAAAAGAGTAAGATCTCTGAAAACCGTTGTTCAGATCTTATGAAAGAAAATGGTGACCTTGAATTTAAAATTCAACAACTTAAAACAACGTTGGCTAAATTTTCAAACGGTGAAAAATCTTTGAATATGTTGTTGAAAAACCAATTTTCTTCAGAAAATAAAATTGGTCTTGGTTTTGGGAAAAGAAGTGTTTTTGAAAATTTGAACTCTTGTGATTTTAAAAACCCTTCAAACTACTTCAAGAAGGGTCATTCTGAAAATTTGAATTTTGAAAATTCCAAAAGTTTTCTAAATCACAAATGAGATAAGAATTGGTTTGATAACAATCCAGTTGAACAATTGTGGACCCCAAAAAGAAATAAAATGATTTTTGGAAAAACGGAACAAATTTGGGTTCCAAAGGGTACGAAGGTAGATTTGGATGGATTGTTATACAAACAGGTTTGGTACCAAAACGTACGAATACAACTGAGAGTGGTTTCACTAATTTTGTTAGACCACTCAATCTCCTAAACACTGAGGTACTGGAGGAGGCTGAGGAACTGCTATTCAAAGGAGATTCAAATTCAAATTCTTTTATGGTTCCGTATCACGTAGAGTTCCTTAGCCAAGGTTGTTGAGTTAGAGATTTATTTATTCACATCAATTTCAGGCATAATCTCTAAACACATCTTTGTAAAAAAAAAAATATGTTTTTCCCTCCCATCTCTTCTGTCTGTTTTCTTTGTCTCTTTCATTTATCACTGTCATATCATTGTAAATTTTCTTGTGCTTTCTTAAACTTCAAATTGTAGAATTCATATTTCTGGAAATTCACTTCATTTGAATAGAACTCTGATGTTTTAATTTTTTCCAGATATTGAATTTAAATTTGCAAAAATCAGTAATTGTTTTGAGGTTTATTTTCTGTTTTCTGAATTCATAACAGTGTTGGTGTATTCTTGTCATATCTTGAACACTGTTAATTTGAATTCTATATTTTTTGAAGATCTGTAAGTTTAATGGAATTTCACACACCTCTGCTGTTTTGAGTCTCTTCTAATTCATTTTGGAAAGACTTGAAATTTATACTCATCACAGCACTCTTCTAGTTATCAGTTGTGATAATTTCATTATTTTTCAGATTGGCTTGGATACTTTGAATTGTATTGAATCAGTGATACATCTTGAAATTCATTTTTATTCATGATCATTATTGTTGAAATTTGGTTGTTTGAAATCATCTGAAATTCTTAATATTTTGAATATCACACATCTCTTAAAATTGAAGTTATCAATCTTGTGTGGCTGATTCATTATATTTCAAAACTTGACATTGATTCAAGTGATTTCAAATAATTTTTTTATTTTTCTGGATCATGAATACCTTTAAACTTGATGTAAATGATCTGAAATTTCCCTTGTACTTGTCAGAAATATCTTTAGAAATTCTTTTGAAAAATGGTCTTTGAAAATCACTGTTATTTCATGATTATTTGATTCGAATATATGTTTATTTAAAATCATTTGAAATTATTTATTTATTGAATCACACACATATCTTGAATCTGAAATTTACATTCTAGTGTGATTGATTCACTGAATCTTGAGAGTTTCATATTCCTCAAATGATTTCAAATAAATGGTATTTTTAATCATTGGATCATGAATCATCTTATGTGACCGTCATCTTGATAAGTATGATTTGAAAATATTTTCTGTGCTGCTCTAATACTATTTTTTTTTTGAAAAATGTTTGTTTTGGAATCATCTGTTTGCTGCTCTGATACATGTGCATAATCTATAATCTCATCTGCTTGGGCTTTGTACTTATAATTCTTTTGTCTATGATATCCTTGTTCGTCCCCCGTGTCATGTTAAAATCCTCATTAATTGAGACATCAGGTGGTATCAGTTGTTTAGAAGTGTTGAACGTGCTTTTGTTGTATAATTTTTTTAATCCCTCTTGTCTTGTATAGATTTGCATATTCCTCTTGTAATTGATTTTCAATTTTAAAATTATTTATTGATTATTCATTCAGAAATTGAAATCAATATCCAAATTGAACTGTATTTATAATTCATCAACATTATTATCAGAATTTGAAATTGTGATGAGTTATGATTGCAATATATTTCACAACAAGAGGAGATTTTATATAGATTTTCATGATGGTTGAACAGTTATTACAATATCTTTGAATTAGCAATCATTTCATGACCATCATCATTATCTATCATAATTCTGCTATCCATCGTGATTTTTATATAAATGTGGAGAGTTATTTAAAAAAATAAATTCTTTTTTGAATAAACAGTGGAAATATTAGTGATAGAAACGGTACAATGTTATTATTCAGAATTAGTGATAATTGAAGATTTTCAATGATCCTAGTACGATCGAGAATATTTCATAATATAATTAATTTAGAAATTTATTTCACAGTCCATGTTTGTACTTTCCCCATTTTCTATCATCCATATATTGGTTTTATATACCGATGAGATTTTTCCTTTAAATGCTGAAAATAATAAATATAATTAATATATAAGTGTGTCTCTAACCTCATTTAAAAATCCAAGCTCTGGTCATGCATGGTTAAGAGATAACTTATAATTTAAGCTGCGACTGACCCCATTTAAAAATCCAAGCTCTGGTTATGCGTGGTCAGCGTGCTCTTAAATAAAAATAAAATAAAATAAATAATGTGCTGCAAATTGAAATAAATCTGAAATTCTCCTTGGTGTTTAAAAACCAGTCTATCAATCCATCTTCTAATCTGTGAAATGTGTTAATAATTTGTGACGTATTATGATTTGTTGATTGATAGCTATTGGGATTTGAGATTATACGATTTTGTAGCTTAAATTGGATTATTAATTATAGTCCAAATCCATCACTGTTTTTGTGCCATATTTTTATAAAAAAAATTTGAAAAAAATTGGAACTCATTTTTTTAACTCTCTCCATTTTTAATAAAATTCATCGTAAATCCGTCATTCTCTACAATATGAAATATGCCACCTGTTCTCGGTTTATTATAATTTTTGTTTGACTGATTGAGATTTATGATGATCGTTCTTCCTCTTATGCTGATATTATAAGTCATTTTTCATCTATATTTTAAATTCTAAATCCTTTTGATGACAACAAAAGGGGGAGAATAGACTGAGATTTTGATTTATGAGTGAATATTTTATAAATATTTTAATTTTGAAAATTCATTCTTTTTCACATTCTTTTTGCTCTTGCACAATTATAGTGGGAGTTTCTGTTGTAGGGGTAGCATTTAAATAGGGGGAGTTCAGTTCTTCACTATCAAACACATTTATTGGTATCAAAATCTTAATATTTGTTTGTCATCATCAAAAGGGGGGAGATTGTTGTATATAACGTTGTTGTATACACAATTATATGATTTTTGTTTGATGATAACAAACAAATATATTTTATTATTAAATGTGTTTGTAACTATACTGGTATACTACTCAACAAACATGAATATAATATTTCTATTTAAATAAAATACAACTGTATAGAAATTTAAATATTCACAGTATTTTATTTAAATAGAATATTTTATTTCAATATTTAAACAGTACAGATTTACAACTCCACTGTTTGTATATACATCACTGATATACATTTCACATCATTTTCATTTACATATCTACTCATCACTACAAAAACGCTCAGACACTCTTTTACATTCACAAACACATTCATACAGTTTCTCTCATATTCAGCGACACTGAAACATTAATTCTCGTTTTTCTGTCTTCACACTTCACAGTCAGTCCAGTCACTGTCAGTCCAGTCATCATCTTCATACTTGTCATATACAGAAACACACATAGAGTATATGGAACAAAAATAATTTTCATAATACATGTGAATATAATTTTTATTTTTAAAATTTTATTTGCCTCAGATTTCTGGTGTGTTTCTCATCATTTTTCATTACTTGATATGATTCAACTGTGTCTAGTCAGTTTGTATATGTATAGCACATGGACATGAAATCTTGTCTGATGGCTGCATATACACACATGTATAGATATACACATGTGCTCTGCCTCGCCAATCAGCATGCAACTGAGGAGTAGCCACGTGGACCGTCTCAACTCAGTGCACTCGTGAAAACAACTCAATGAAAAGTCAACAACAATTACACAGTGTCGAACACAAACCAAACAACAAAATCAACACAGTGATGAAACTTAGGAGAAGTGCTTGTGTATAGCATGGTGGTGAAGCACAGCAAGTATAAGGAGCTAGCATAGTATATGTTCAATGTACATTGGCAAAGTGGAGTAGTATGATTAGTGTACAAGGCAAGTCTACTTGCAAGCTCAAATGTACAGTATACATACACATGTATACATGACTGAAACAACAAAGTGATGTTTAAAGTGATCATGGAGTTTTTACAAGTACACAGAAAATTCATGTTTCAAGATGCCAAGTAAAAGTTAAAAAGCTCACAGCAAGTTATCATTTATGGTCAAAACAACAAAAGAGTGAAGCACAAAAGGTAAAGTTTCACCTTATATGCAACTGAATGGTCGAGCTCAGTTAAATGAAGAACTACAACATTTCTTATAGAATGCACAGGATGTATTTCAAACATATACATGATACAATCTGGAAGTCAAGTTTGTGCAGACTTAAACAAATGGTTTAGGAAAAGCAAGTGCATGCAAGAAGCATCTCAGGAAACCAAATTTCTTTCAACAAATAAAAACTTGTGCAACAGCTCGACTAAATGGTTCATATCAGTAGCAAGTGACTCAAAGCAATGGTGAACATGCATGCATTTACAAAGATAGGATTTCATGGCGCTGGCAGCTCATTTCAAAGTGGTCGAGCCAGGTCGAGCTCAAGTGAATTTCTACATATAGGTGCACATGCTGATGTGTACATGGAAAAACAGTCCAGGTGTGCCCTACTTCAAACATAGGTGCAAAGGATCAAGTGTAACAGCCACGTATTGCATGTTCAGGTTCTAATCAACTTAGCTCATATTGCAACATGTATGCAAATGCAAAGAAAAGTGAAACACACATGTGATCAAGTACTCAAGTTCAACATGGCACAATGCATTTTTTATGGCAGATATTCATTCCAGTTATACACAGAAATGTGTATATTCATGGTTAGGCAAGTGCACGAAGTTCAATAATACACAGAAATTCATGCATGGTACAGATGCGTGTGTGAGACAAGGCAAGTTTTAAAATTCAGAAATGCACAGATTTATTGGAGAAATCACAATTCATGTTTATGGCAATATATGAAATTTAATTTCCAATTTTAAACAAATCATTAGTGATCAATTTAGCAAAAGAAATTAAAGCATGATTTCAAATGCACGTTCATTTTCAGAAATCAGGATTCTTGTCTTGGCAACAATGTTTTTCTGGCAAGTGTTAAATGGGAATTTCGAATGCAAGAAAACAGATTTAGAATTTTTAGGAAAGGCATTAATCATTCAGAATATTTGGTGGCAAGAAAACAATTCGGGATAAACTATGTCTGGCAAGAAGCAAATCAATCAATTGAAGCAATATTTGGCAAAGATTAAATTTGTTTCCAGAAATACTTTCCAGTCTTGAACAAAATCCTTTTTTGAAAAGTGCTTAAAAGAGGGCAAAATCAAATATAATCATTCCAGTGACAATTATGGAATCACAGATTTATGTTTGGCATGTTTGCATTTCCAATTTTTCAGCAATCAAGTTTTCACAAGAAATAAGTCACGACTATATCATTTCTGGCAACCAATAATTTTGCAAATATTTCCAGGATGTCAATCCAAGCCGAAGCAATAAAAAGAGGAGATCGCACAAAATCAGGAGCAAGTCATTACATATGAAATCAGAGAATTTTAAGGATTTGTAATCCTATTTAACAACCAATTTCATCATAGGCATAAGGGATCAAAAACCAGGAACTCAAATTCAAGAACAAGATCAAAATATCAAATCAGTAAGAGTCACAAGTTTTTCAATCTGAAGTTTATCCCTGATCCGATGACAAGAACATCAATGAGAATATAATCATCAGAGAACCATTTCTCCAGCATACGAGATCGAGAATTGGGGATTTATTAAAACCCTAGCCGCCATTTATTTTTCCTAGAGACAAAGAGATCGGGCAGAACTAAAGTGGATCCAAAAGAAATGGGCCGACAAGGTTTCAAAAGGGATAACCCTTATTTTAACTCCTAGGGTTTTAATTGTTTTTTTCTGTGTTGTTTCAATTTATTCTGTAAACCGTCAAAAAAGTTTTCTAGAGTCTGTAAAATTCTAGGGGATTCAATTAGGGGTTAACTGACAGTTTACTAGTGTTTGTCAAACTACGGGAAAATCTGGTCTAGTGAATATAGACCAGTTTATCGTTTTGAGCAAAGGATTAGAATAGGAGCGAGGGGTTCGCGAGTGTACATGGTCTTGTATGCGGGATCTGTTCTTTTACCTAGTAAAAACCTTAGGAATGCAGCAGTAGGCAGGGTTTTGCCGAAGCTGTGTAAATCTGTGTGTGATTTATTTTCTACACTTTTATTTTTGTTGCATTCTTTGATCTGTTTATTATATCCTGTTAGATTTTTAATTCAGCAAAAAAACTGTGATAAACCCTATTCACCCCCCTCTAGGGTTAATCTAGATCCAACATGTGCGCCGCGTGACCTTATGTTAGCTTCATTTTTTAAAAAGTCATTGCGGATTTCTATGCACTGGTATTCACATGGAGTAAACCTATTCCGTATTAACGGCGTGGTCCGGTGAATTACCTAACTTTAAAATAAACCTTAAAAACAAATGTTTTGAGTTCTCACACTAGTCCCACGACTGACCTGGAGTTTATTGTTCCCACACCTAAACTCTGGGTGCCCATAATTTTTGCATCGACAGCCTAGTAGTTTGATTCGCAGATTTAGTCTTGGTGTTACTTAGACCAGGATGCTGGTTTAGCTGGAGCTATTATATCTTGGAGCATGCATAGAGTTTAGTATCTTTTCCGCAGCGTAATCAATGTACTCTAATGTTTCTCTGGCAACTCTGATGTAATATTATTGTAATGATAATGGAATAGTTCTTTTTATTTTGTGCAAATGTGTAAGTTCCCCTAACAATCTGTATTTATGAACGGTTTAATTTGGTTTAATTACCAGTGAAAACCGAGCAAAAAACCGGGTCGTTACATCGTGGTATCAGAGATTTAGTTTATACAAAGCTATGGGGTACGACTCTGAACAAAGGAAAGACTCCTCAGAGTTATAATATCTCGTTAGAGATAGGGTTAGTAAAGCCCTAGTATGAGATTTTGGCGTACTACGTTTGGGAGAGTGCCTTCTAAGTAAAATTAATTAAGTTTGAGATTATAGTATATTAGAATTCATGTTAGGAGAAAGACTTGGGTAAAAATTGTTAAGGTAATTCTCCTCTAAAGAAACTAATCAATATGGTTAGAAACCAGAATAAATAATAAGAGTTTAATTATTTTATTTGATGTTGAGGTTGGTGTAACACCCCACGTCCGTTAGTGTCACTCGCAAAGGGAATGCACTAAGTTCTGTGGAGCATTATGGGTAAAAGATGCAGATAAATTACAAGACAGACAAACAATTAACAGCGGAAAATAAAACTTTGCTTTATTGATAAAATAGATTGTACAAGATTGCTTTAC
The DNA here is from genome assembly GCA_030737875.1 of Allium sativum. Taxonomy (NCBI): domain Eukaryota; kingdom Viridiplantae; phylum Streptophyta; class Magnoliopsida; order Asparagales; family Amaryllidaceae; genus Allium; species Allium sativum. The sequence goes on along the minus strand of CM060912.1, from coordinate 387,829,486 downwards.
AATATCAGAGTATCATCTGTCTTTACTAGATAAAGAAGCATAAAAATACATTTATATTCCCCAATGTAGCATAAGCCAGCCATAGCATCTGAAAGAGAATCCAAGGAAAACTTCGTCAAATCTTCAAGCTGGGAAAGAGCAACGGTCCAATTTAATCCTGAGTTATACTATTCCCTCCTCAACTACCTGGGGGGGACGGAAGAAAAGAAGCGAAATAAAAACAGAGTCAGACATAAAGCCTGAGTAAGTCAGTAACTTCTAGCATGTGAACGGGGAAAAATGAAACGACATGAATTAACTGAATACAAGACAATACCATGATGATAGGGTCAACAGGATAAGATAAGATTACCACAAGATATACTAAGGCAAGATAAACTGGATATACTTTAATACTTTCTCTGCTTCGCTATTACCTTATTATTCTGGTTTCTATATCTCTGCACCGCCTAACTAGTGTCCCTACTAGTAACGATAATGTGATCCTAATCCCTGTAGTTTCCGTCGCCTTCAGGCATCCATTTATTATTTAATTACCTAGATCTAATCTAGGGTTTTCTATCAAGTGCCTTCTAGATTCAACTAGAACTTATGCTATTTTTCTGAATGCTTCTTGGATTCAGGGTTTATGCCACCTAGTTCCAAACTAGGGATTATGCTACTTGTCGAACGATGCCCTTTAGTCTAGGACACACCACCTAGGGTGGTACATGTTCCTAGACTTTTCCCACGCATGTATCGCGAATCGTTACCTCTTGTCTAGATGCACATGTCCAGTAATGTGCGGTCCGAGTTCCGCTGTCAGGGCTACTCTAGAAATACGGAACTCGGTCGGGAGCTTTCAATATCTGCCGATGCAGATGCTAAGGTCTGTTTTTCCAGTGGCTATGGTCCCACTCGATCCCTCCCTCAACTAATGGAAGGCCACCCTTGTAAAATGAGAACTTTACGAAGGCCCCTATCTGCCCCACTAATTCTATGGCCAACAACACCCCACAACCACAACTAGATAGCAAGTATGTGGTCCGTATGAGTCCTCCAGCCTTCCCGCTTCACATGTCTCGCTTGACTGAAGATGGTAGGTAGACAACGAGTTGCTATCACAGGGCTTCCGTCTTCTCGCCGAATCACGCTGGTCCATCCTAGTCTTTTGGTTGCCATATATTGCAACCAAGGCATACCCTTGGCTCTTCTACCGCAGACCTTAACCTCTGTGCGCCCAGGCAGATCATCTGCAGCCTCACAGAGGGATACCAAGAGTACCCTCACGTCCCCTCAAAGCCTCGGGCTTCGTATCCCAATTCGTTGGAGTCTTCTTTAAAATCAGATGGACATCCGCTCCTTCGTGTTATACTAAGAATTACTACTTAGTTCTACTAACTAAGATTTACCACTTAGTTTCCAAATTCCTTGTTTTCTTAACTAAGTTTTACTACTTAGTCCCCTTTTCAACTGAGGTTTACTACTTAGTTTTCTTTCTCGCCAGGTTGGATTGGTTAAGTGTCTTTAGTCGATTCAATCTATCTTAACCCTCTTCCCTTATCCTGTTAAACTGGTTGAGTGTTATCCCTTTATGCTTTTTACTTAACCCTATTCATTTATCATATTCTGATGGTTAAGCGTTCAAGTTTACTTAACCCTATGGTCTAGTCCAGCTAACATATTAAATTGGCTAAGTGTATTACTTAACCCCAACATCTAGTCTAATTAACATGTTAAATTGGCTAAGTGTATTAACTTTACTTAACCCCACCTTCTAGCCTAGTCAACATGTTAATTTGGCTAAGTAATCCCATGGACTTAACCCTCCCATTCTAGCTTTAACTGTGCTAAGTTCATTAAGTGTTCCTTAACCTTCCCATTCTAGCTTAACTGGGTTAAATTGGTTAAGTGTTCCTATGGACTTAACCTTCCCATTCTAGCTTAACTGTGTTAAGTTGGTTAAGTGTTTCTATGGACTTAACCCACCCATTCTTGCTTAACTGTGTTAAATTGGTTAAGTGTTTCTATGGACTTAACTCTCCCATTCTTGTTCTGGCTTTAATTAATAAATTAAAGCCGCAACTTGTCACATTAGACAGATATTGCTGCGGTTACTGGATGTGCTGGTCGGTTCCGGGCAGGTTTACACCACAACTCATTCTAACCTCGGGTTAGGCATATTCATGTTTTCTAAGTTCAAAGGGTTTTTGATTAATTTCCAAATCTGGTTTTGAAAACAACCATCCCGTCCTTCGGATCAGTTAGGGATAGCCAGGGAGGGCAGGAAACATGTATTTTCCAAACCCAAGCCTAGACACTATCCTCTCTGTCACCCTAGAACTTTCAGGTGTATGTGTTATTCAAAGAGAAAACCTTTCTTTTGTCCATATATAAATTGTCAACAATTTATCTTCAAAGTCCATTTTCCCTTTTTAAATAAACTTGGCCTATACCATTTTCATTTTGTCCTGCCCACTAGTATACTTATATTCTAGGCCCAAGTCCTAACCCAACTTGCAGATCAGGCCATTTCCTATTTCATTGCCAAAACTAGATTAAATATCCTAATTTATATGGCCAAAACTTTACCTACATGCAAGTTACATATTTTGTGGTAAATGAACAATTTATCATTTATGACAAATTCTATAAGTAAATTTACTCCTAATTTACTTATTTCATTATTACACTTTTAATGTACATTGTCACATTTATTATTATGGCCCGTTCCCTCTTATTTATCATATTTATACTTTTTGGTATGTAAATTATACCAAATTAAGTGTCACTAACCATAATTTATTCTAAACATGACAATTTCTCACAATTATGGCTAAATTCAAAATTGTGCTAATATACTTATTCCAAATCTTTAATTAACACAATTTTGATTTAACATTCCTAATTCACAGTTTATGGTAAGACTAGAATTATTATTCTAGTTTACATTTCACGCCTAAAATTTAGCTTACTTGCTAATACTAAATTTAATATGTCAAACTTATCCAATTTGCATTCCTATGAACATGCCATAATACATATTCCCAATTTATGCCAATTTCCAAGCTTATAACTACATTTATGTTCATTTCATATTTTCCCCAAATTGCATTCCCACCGTTCGTATAATCGTGATTTAACCTAGATTGTAAATAAATCTAGATTCGTAGAAAATAGGGAATGAACCAAAGATGCTATGAAAAGGGATAATAACTGGCATAAAAGATTTGGATAACGACGTAGGTTCAAGAATATGGGTAGACCTAACTTAATAGGTAAATTCCCACAGTCTAAAACCAATAGATAGAATAGGTTCAAGAACATGGGTAGACCCAACTGAATAGGTAAATTCCCACAGTCTAAAACCAAAGAAAAACAAGGAACAGATAAAATAGATAATCGGGTTTAGACCCAATTTCATAGCCACAAAACTTAAGCAACAATTTTCCTAATTATGAATCATAGGCAAAGTTCATAGTTATAGGCAATGTTCATAGTCCAAAAGGGAAAATAATTCCCATAGTCATAAGTCATTGTCATAGTCATATGTTGTATGTCCCAAATCAAGGTTCATGTTCGTAATTCAAAGGCAATAGGTTCATGGTCATAGTTCTCATAATCATGATCATAGGCATATCCTCTTTGTTTAATAGTCATAGGCCGTCAATCAAAGTCATAGTATGTTGTGGGCCATAATCAAGAATTAGATCCAAAAACTTAAATAAACACAGATCCAAGTGAAGAGATTAGGCATTTTTCTTATATCTTTTTAATTTCATGTCAAAAAAAAAAAACGTTCAAGTCTAGAAATAACCAACTTACAGAGATTAGATTAGAATAGAAAGATGGCGTTGCTATGATTCATAGAGAAACGGTCGTTGCAGTCGTTCGAATCTTCACTTGAATTCTAGCTTGAATCTCCTCTTTGAAAGTCTTTGAGCAGCACCTCCTCATCTTGATTTATTTTATATATATTATTTTATTTATTATTTGATTAAGAGGAGGAGAGGAAGCCATGTTTACTAAGAATCTTTGCAGCATAAGGGTAGAGAAGAATTGGTGCAAAGAGATTGAAGACTAGGGCTGTTTATATAGCTGCTCAAGACCTTATCGTACACGCAGTGCTGAGTCAGGATTGTACCCAGTTAAGAAAATAGTCCAGGTACGTAGATGAATCTAGCCAAACCTTATCATACACGCAGTGCTGAGTCAGCATTGGGTCCCACAAGCTATTTTGGCGTAGAAATTTGAATTTCGAATGAATTGTTTTGGCGTAGAAGTTTGATTTTCGAACTTTTGAATTTCTGGAATTTATTTAACTGTTTTATTCACATGAAATATTCTTATATGTATACAATTCCTCTAACGACCATTTTACGCGTATATATATACGCACAACTTTCATTTTATTTTCAAAATTCAAATGATGTTGCCATATTTCATTGACTGTAGCCTTATCTTGAATTTTATCTTTCGTATACATATATTTTTGCATATATATATATATATATATATTTATATTCTCATTTGTGTATATATATATATATATATTCTTTATTTCCTTATATGTACATTCTTATCCTTTCAAATTTTGAATTTGTATACATACATATATTTGCATGTTCAGTTGGCCCTCTCTAAAACAGAGATAAAAAAATTATGCCGCCGCCGGGGTTCGATCCCCCTACTTCTATGCTACAAATCCAATGCCTTAACCAACTGAGCTACAGAGGATTTTGTTAATAAGTCTTAGAACAATAATAATTATTGTTCTCTCCTTACTTCTCTTTTTCATGTTAGTTACGATACTTAAATTAAACAACTGCATGGATCTTTTTTTTTCTTTTAAAAATTAATTGTACTTTAATTTGTGAATCTTAATGTCACAGAATTACCGGGTGTTACATTCTCCCCCACTTAAAAGGATTTCGTCCCCGAAATCTTCAAGTTAGGAAGAATGTGTCCTACCATCCAATCACCCATCTACTCAACCATTCAATCACAAGCATTCATTGTCCTTAAAAGATTTCTAATGCTTTCATGTTCATATGCATAGTGTGTGTATATGTCTCTATCTAATGCAAAATCAGGCGGTCTACTGATTCAGTTGACCTCCTTAATGCAAATCATGTTAGTGCCATGCGTCCAATCATGTATGCAAGCATCCCTGGTCATGTAAATACTACATGCGTGCACAACCATACATCCATATGCAACGTCCATATGATATCATATCAAGTTCAACTTACAAACAAATGCATATATGTAAATGCTATATGAAAGCGTTCGAACTTGATCTAGTGCCTAATACGTATGCATATGCATCCACGAGCAACCATTTGCAACCACTTGCAACCATTTAACCATAACATGTTTCAAATACATGTCCATTGGCTTCTACCTAAGGATCGCAGATACGACCTAGAGGATATACTTTGGAAAGAGAGAAACAACTACGCGTAAAGCTCCTAAACAGAGAAATCAAGGATGCACCCTTAAGGAAAAAGGGCATGTTGCTAGTATCTAGCCTTCTTGAGCTTTACTCCACTGTATCTTAACCAATTTAACTTCACGATTGCGAAGTTTCCGACCTCCAATTCAAAATAAACAGATGTCAATCACGGTACAAAGTATACATACTAAGATGATTAGAGGTTTCCCTCTTATCCGTCATGCCATAACTATAAGAATCGAAAGGTCACTACGTGCTCTTTGGAGTGCCTACCACAACTATTCATCTCTCCCGCAAACCATCCAAACCGAACTCGACATTCCTCAAGTACAAGCCCCAAAGGCCTAAACCAATATCAGACAAGCACCCAAGGAATATCTCCCCCGAATTTAGACGCTCTACGTGAGATGATATAAGAAAACTCGATAGCTATTCTCAAATCCCTACTAAAAAAAATAAACTGGTCGGGCCACCAATTGGATTTGAGACTCTAGTGGGATCTTTCTACTATACAAGTACTATGGTGCAGAGACCCAACTATAGATGTGGATATGAACAAATGCGAAGTGCTAAATCCGAACAGAAAAACTAGATTCTTCCAACAGAAACTTTTACCACCTATCTCCTAGGTACGCTCAACATGTACTTTCCCTTCTGAAAATCTTGTCCTTTGTCCTTAATTATATGCCCTATCATACCATAGTAAAGATACTTCCTCTTTTATAATTTTCTTCCTCCTTTGTGAGCTAAACCTACATCCATGATTTCCTCATCCTGGGGTTGTGCTCCCTTTTGCCAAACACCTCACCTTTTTCTATGTATAACCATGTTGGCAAATCCCTCGAAAGATGCTTCCATCATACCGAAGACCCTACTAAGCTTGAAAGAAGACTGGCCGTAAGTGAAACAACTACGGCTATAGATGGAAGTCGGGCACTACTTTGCCCTTCGATGAGGTGATCTCCCAGAAAGCCAGGTGCCCCAGAGACTCAAGAAAGAAGGAGACACGAATTCAAACAGAGGAAGAGGAGACAATGCGTATGGCTTTGGGGAATATGCCTTTAAAACAAATCCTTTCTTTTAAAAATGCTTCTTTAAAAACCTTTGAAAATAATTTTTCAAATCTTTTATCTGATCTGGTAACCTTCAGCTCTGATACCACGTGTAACACCCCACGTCCGTTAGTGTCACTCGCAAAGGGAATGCACTAAGTTCTGTGGAGCATTATGGGTAAAAGATGCAGATAAATTACAAGACAGACAAACAATTAATAGCGGAAAATAAAACTTTTCTTTATTGATAAAATAGATTGTACAAGATTGCTTTACAATATCAGAGTATCATCTGTCTTTACTAGATAAAGAAGCATAAAAATACATTTATATTCCCCAATGTAGCATAAGCCAGCCATAGCATCTGAAAGAGAATCCAAGGACAACTTCGTCAAATCTTCAAGCTGGGAAAGAGCAACGGTCCAATTTAATCCTGAGTTATACTATTCCCTCCTCAACTACCTGGGGGGGGGGGATGGAAGAAAAGAAGCGAAAGAAAAACAGAGTCAGACATAAAGCCTGAGTAAGTCAGTAACTTCTAGCATGTGAACGGGGAAAAATGAAACGACATGAATTAACTGAATACAAGACAATACCATGATGATAGGGTCAACAGGATAAGATAAGATTACCACAAGATATACTAAGGCAAGATAAACTGGATATACTTTAATACTTTCTCTGCTTCGCTATTACCTTATTATTCTGGTTTCTATATCTCTGCACCGCCAAACTAGTGTCCCTACTAGTAACGATAACGTGATCCCAATCCCTGTAGTTTTCGTCGCCTTCAGGCATCCATTTATTATTTAATTACCTAGATCTAATCTAGGATTTTCTATCAAGTGCCTTCTAGATTCAACTAGAACTTACGCTATTTTTCTGAATGCTTCTTGGATTCAGGGTTTATGCCACCTAGTTCCAAACTAGGGATTATGCTACCTGTCGAACGATGCCCTTTAGTCTAGGACACACCACCTAGGGAGGTACATGTTCCTAGACTTTTCCCACGCATGTATCGCGAATCGTTATCGCTTGTCTAGATGCACATGTCCAGTAATGTGCGGTCCGAGTTCCGCTGTCAGGGCTACTCTAGAAATACGGAACTCGGTCGGAAGCTTTCAATATCTGCCGATGCAGATGCTAAGGTCTGTTTTTCCAGTGGCTATGGTCCCACTCGACCCCTCCCTCAACTAATGGAAGGCCACCCTTGTAAAATGAGAACTGTACGAAGGCCCCTATCTGCCCCACTAATTCTATGGCCAACAGCACCCCGCAACCACAACTAGATAGCAAGTATGTGGTCCGTATGAGTCCTCCAGCCTTCCCGCTTCACGTGTCTCGCTTGACTGAAGATGGTAGGTAGACAACGAGTTGCTATCACAGGGCTTCCGTCTTCTCGCCGAATCACGCTGGTCCATCCTAGTCTTTTGGTTGCCATATACTGCAACCAAGGCATACCCTTGGCTCTTCTACCGTAGACCTTAACCTCTGTGCGCCCAGGCGGATCATCTGCAGCCTCACAGAGGGATACCAAGAGTACCCTCACGTCCCCTCGAAGCCTCGGGCTTCGTATCCCAATTCGTTGGAGTCTTCTTTAAAATCAGATGGACGTCCGCTCCTTCGTGTTATACTAAGAATTACTACTTAGTTCTACTAACTAAGGTTTACCACTTAGTTTCCAAATTCCTTGTTTTCTTAACTAAGTTTTACTACTTAGTCCCCTTTTCAACTGAGGTTTACTACTTAGTTTTCTTTCTCGCCAGGTTGGATTGGTTAAGTGTCTTTAGTCGATTCAAGCTATCTTAACCCTCTTCCCTTATCCTGTTAAACTGGTTGAGTGTTATCCCTTTATGCTTTTTACTTAACCCTATTCATTTATCATATTCTGATGGTTAAGCGTTCAAGTTTACTTAACCCTATGGTCTAGTCCAGCTAACATATTAAATTGGCTAAGTGTATTACTTAACCCAACCTCTAGTCTAATTAACATGTTAAATTGGCTAAGTGTATTAACTTTACTTAACCCCACCTTCTAATCTAGTCAACATGTTAATTTGGCTAAGTATTCCCATGGACTTAACCCTCCCATTCTAGCTTCAACTGTGCTAAGTTCATTAAGTGTTCCTTAACCTTCCCATTCTAGCTTAACTGGGTTAAATTGGTTAAGTGTTCTTATGGACTTAACCTTCCCATTCTATCTTAACTGTGTTAAGTTGGTTAAGTGTTTCTATGGACTTAACCCACCCATTCTTGCTTAACTGTGTTAAATTGGTTAAGTGTTTCTATGGACTTAACTCTCCCATTCTTGTTCTGGCTTTAATTAATAAATTAAAGCCGCAACTTGTCACATTAGACAGATATTGCTGCGGTTACTGGATGTGCCGGTCGGTTCCGGGCAGGTTTACACCGCAACTCATTCTAACCTCGGGTTAGGCATATTCATGTTTTCTAAGTTCAAAGGGTTTTTGATTAATTTCCAAATCTGGTTTTGAAAACAACCATCCCGTCCTTCGGATCAGTTAGGGATAGCCAGGGAGGGCAGGAAACTTGTATTTTCCAAACCCAAGCCCAGACACTATCCTCTCTGTCACCCTAGAACTTTCAGGTGTATGTGTTATTCAAAGAGAAAACCTTTCTTTTGTCCATATATAAATTGTCAACAATTTATCTTCAAAGTCCATTTTCCCTTTTTAAATAAACTTGGCCTATACCATTTTCATTTTGTCCTGCCCACTAGTATACTTATATTCTAGGCCCAAGTCCTAACCCAACTTGCAGTTCAGGCCATTTCCTATTTCATTGCCAAAACTAGATTAAATATCCTAAATTATATGGCCAAAACTTTACCTACATGCAAGTTACATATTTTGTGGTAAATGAACAATTTATCATTTATGACAAATTCTATAAGTAAATTTACTCCTAATTTTCTTATTTCATTATTGCACTTTTAATGTACATTGTCACATTTATTATTATGGCCCGTTCCCTCTTATTTATCATATTTATACTTTTTGGTATGTAAATTATACCAAATTAAGTGTCACTAACCATAATTTATTCTAAACATGACAATTTCTCACAATTATGGCTAAATTCAAAATTGTGCTAATATACTTATTCCAAATCTTTAATTAACACAATTTTGATTTAACATTCCTAATTCACAGTTTATGGTAAGACTTGAATTATTATTCTAGTTTACATTTCATGCCTAAAATTTAGCTTACTTGCTAATACTTAATTTAATATGTCAAACTTATCCAATTTGCATTCCTATGAACATGCCATAATACATATTCCCAATTTATGCCAATTTCCAAGCTTATAACTACATTTATGTTCATTTTCATATTTTCCCCAAATTGCATTCCCACCGTTCGTATAATCATGATTTAACCTAGATTGTAAATAAATCTAGATTCGTAGAAAATAGGGAATGAACCAAAGATGCTATGAAAAGGGATAATAACTGGCATAAAAGATTTGGATAACGACGTAGGTTCAAGAATATGGGTAGACCTAACTTAATAGGTAAATTCCCACAGTCTAAAACCAATAGATAGAATAGGTTCGAGAACATGGGTAGACCCAACTGAATAGGTAAATTCCCACAGTCTAAAACCAAAGAAAAACAAGGAACAGATAAAATAGATAATCGGGTTTAGACCCAATTTCATAGCCACAAAACTTAAGCAACAATTTTCCTAATTATGAATCATAGGCAAAGTTCATAGTTATAGGCAATGTTCATAGTCCAAAAGGGAAAATAATTCCCATAGTCATAAGTCATTGTCATAGGCAATGTCATAGTCATATGTTGTATGTCCCAAATCAAGGTTCATGTTCGTAATTCAAAGGCAATAGGTTCATGGTCATAGTTCTCATAATCATGATCATAGGCATAGGCATATCCTCTTTGTTCTATAATCATAGGCCGTCAATCAAAGTCATAGTATGTTGTGGGCCATAATCAAGAATTAGATCCAAAAACTTAAATAAACACAGATCCAAGTGAAGAGATTAGGCATTTTTCTTATATCTTTTTAATTTCATGTCACAAATAAAAATAAAACGTTCAAGTCTAGAAATAACCAACTTACAGAGATTAGAATAGAATAGAAAGATGGCGTTGCTATGATTCATAGAGAAACGGTCGTTGCAGTCGTTCGAATCTTCACTTGAATTCTAGCTTGAATCTCCTCTTTGAAAGTCTTTGAGCAGCACCTCCTCGTCTTGATTTATTTTTATATATTATTTTATTTATTATTTGATTAAGAGGAGGAGAGGAAGCCATGTTTACTAAGAATCTTTGCAGCATAAGGGTAGAGAAGAATTGGTGCAAAGAGAATGAAGACTATGGCTGTTTATATAGCTGCTCAAGACCTTATCGTACACGCAGCGCTGAGTCAGCATTGAACCCAGTTAAGAAAATAGTCCAGGTACGTAGATGAATCTAGCCAAACCTTATCATACACGCAGTGCTGAGTCAGCATTGGGTCCCACAAGCTATTTTGGCGTAGAAATTTGAATTTCGAATGAATTGTTTTGGCGTAGAAGTTTGATTTTCGAACTTTTGAATTTCTGGAATTTATTTAACTATTTTATTCACATGAAATATTCTTATATGTATACAATTCCTCTAACGACCATTTTACGCGTATATATATACGCACAACTTTCATTTTATTTTCAAAATTCAAATGATTTTGCCATATTTCATCGACTGTAGCCTTATCTTGAATTTTATCTTTCGTATACATATATTTTTGCATATATATATTTATATTCTCATTTGTATATATATATATATATATATTTTCTTTATTTCCTTATATGTACGTTCTTATCCTTTCAAATTTTGAATTTGTATACGTACATATATTTGCATGTTCAGTTGGCCCTCTCTAAAACAGAGATAAAAAAATTATGCCGCCGCCGGGGTTCGAACCCCCTACCTCTATGCTACAAATCCAATGCCTTAACCAACTGAGCTACAGAGGCTTTTGTTAATAAGTCTTAGAACAATAATAATTATTGTTCTCTCCTTACTTCTCTTTTTCATGTTAGTTACGATACTTAAATTAAACAACTGCATGGATCTTTTTTTTTCTTTTAAAAATTAATTGTACTTTAATTTGTGAATCTTAATGTCACAGAATTACGGGGTGTTACAGTTGGACTATCGAGTATAGGAAGATTTTGCATATATGTCTGATCAACATATGTACGAAGTCTTAAGTATACTAGATAGATATAGAATCACACTCTAGTCGTTTGAAGATGATTCTGTTGATGACTGCAGCATCATCATTATGTATTTTCGAGTTTTAAAAGTGGGATGACTATATGATTCCGATTAAAACCTCAATATATACTTAAACCCATTTAGATAAGTGTTTGAAATCGTTTGGTAAATTGAAGTGAACTTAAATAGAAAAGTGAAAATCTGATTGGGTTATATGAATTATACCAGGTAAACTTGTTAGTAAGGGATAAGCCAGTAAGGAGTTTTGAGAAAGTGCATTAATGATATATATATACACACACACACAAGGTTTTGAAAAGATGTATAATTTGAAAACTCAAATCAAAATTTTGAGTAAGAATTGGCAGTTACTTTGGAATTGATTTCGAAAGAATATATGTTGAATATAAAGGAAAAACATCTTTGAAAATATTTGGAAATTTAAAACTTGAGCAAGACATCTTGTGATTGGAATTTCTTAGTTGATTAAAAGACGTTTATGTAAAGTTGTGATTTCCATAAGCAATCCAAATATATAAAAAGTAGTTTGGGAAACGATTTAAAAGCTAAGTTGGAATTAATTAATCAGGATATTTTATAATTAGTCCTCCCCAACTGATTAAATTTAAAATGAAAATATCTTGAGAATTCAGTTTCACAATATGACTATAAGATATTTGACGATATTTTGATTAAGGACTACGGTAGTTAAAGATGTTAATAAAAATATATCTAAATGGTTTCTCTAAAGTTTGAAGGAAATAAGTTTTGTAACCTTGAATTTGAATAGCAAAAACTATATAAGGAATTAAAATATGGAATTATCGACAATTTTAGACACATGATGAGTTCTAAAGTATATTGTGGTTACAAAAAGGAACTGTTTAATTAAGCATGAGTACCTTGTGAATTATGTTTCACAATTTGATAAAGAATATATGGCAAGCGGGAATAGTAATAAGAAATTACCTAAACTAAAACTTTTAGATAAGTTGAGTTTTGAGGATCGAGTTTTACGTGTAAAGAATAATAGCAGGTTTGGAGAATTGAAAGGGAATAAGTCCCATAAACATTGTATTTGCAAGATAAGATCAAAGAGAATAATTTATACCTCTGAATTTTCTGGAAGGCAGTAAATGGTTAAGTATAATTAATTGGTCCGATAAACGATGAATCGAATATAACTGGCAATTAGAAGTTATCGCTGGAGGACATGATAGATATGGTTGTCCCCTAGAATATTCAACCCAGTATATTCATTATGGAAACAATGAGCTTTGGTATAAAAAAAATTTAATCTTGAGCTTTAGAATCTACAAGATGTCGAATGAGTAGTTGTGATTCCTTTTCCTTTTTGAGGAAAAAAAGTTTTAAGGGGGGGTGAATGTAACAATCCAGAATTTTTAACCAATTTAAAATTGGAATTTTTATTACTCAATTTGAATTTAAATTTGTGTTTGACATAAATATATATATATATTTAAGAATATTTAATAATTTTGATAAGTTAAATGATAGATTTAATTTGAAGTATAAATGGGGATGATTATTAATAAGTTTTGATTTATTGATACTATTTGTCGTTCGATCAGATTTTTCAAACTATAATCTGAATTAGTAGCATTAGAACTAAGTGTTGTCCTTAGTTTTTATAGCATTTTAAAGGAAATGCTACCAAAAGATCACTTTCCCTCCTTAAGACAAGTGTAAGGACACTTGTATTTTTTGCATGCCTCCTTTCACGCATGTTTTACACTTTCCCCCTTATGTGTCTTTACCTCTTTAACCCTCCATTCCTATATAAGGAGACCTTTCCTCCATTTTTCAACCATTCCACTCTATTTTCTCCTTTTCATTTTTTCTTAAAGCTTATGGCCATGGTTTCCATGGCATAAGTCTTCTTCTTTTCCACCATCTCCTTGCCGAAGTTCATTGTCATCCTCCTCCTCTTATGATAGAGAGAGAGAGATCAGTATATATATATATATATATATATATATATATATATATATATATATATATATTGGTGAACAATACGTTGTGCCGAAATACCGTCCGACGGTTCGCTCAGCTAGGATCGCCTACTAGGAAATTTTCAAAGTTGTTTAGTGAGAACTCTTTAACCATGGTTTATATATTTAATTAGTAGTTAGACTAATTTAAATATAGTGATGAAGTATTGGTGGTTGATGATGATTGATGTTGTTGTGATGGATGATGGATGTGTAGTTTAGAACACACACACTATTAAGCGTTAATGTTATAACGCTTGTGCACAGTCATGATTTATTTAATTATGTTGATGATGGTTGCTATGGATGTTTATAATAGTTGTTGATGTTGTTGCGCACACACTATGAGGCAACAATTATGGTATCATATTGGTGATTGACAAATCTCCCTCGTAATTAGAAGCAATATTATTGTTGAAATTGAAGGTTAATAATTAGAAAAGACAATATGTATGAATTCATATACATTGATAAAGTTTCTTGAAATGAATAAATAAATACCGGAACATTCTAGGATAACAGAGAGGATAGTGTCTAGGCTTGGGTTTTGAAATTAAGTTTCCTGCTCTCCCTAGCTATCCTTAACTGATCCGACGAATGGAATGGTTAATTTGAAGTTATTTGAATTTAGATATGAATTGGAATTTGATTTATTAAGTAAAAATAAAACCTGAATTTTAAACCCAAAATAATTTAGAAAGTCAATGTAAATTACTTTAAATGATTTTAAACTGTTTATACAGGTATATAATGGTTTTCTAAGGCATTTTAAAGTATTGAAGAATAATTTTTATTTCGGTCAAAATAGAGCTTGTCGTACAATGGCAAATTCACGTGTTTTAGTTGTAAACTAAAATGTTATAACTTTTGCAATTCAAATCGGATTTCCATGAAATGAAAAACATTTGATTTCCATTAACAAGATCTTTCAAATGAGTGAAAGCACGTTTTAAATTCGAGTTATAATTTTTAAGTTATGTTTGAAACCATTTTGGAAAAGGTCGTTGTAAGAACAATTGTTGATCATAACTATAAACAGCAATTTTTTGAATGTTTAAAAATATGGAAAAAAAATTATAAAATCATTACAAATTATGTAAAGGTGTTTCGAATTGTAAAGTTTAATTTTTTTTCTAAGATAAAATATATTTTGATCAAAATAGTTAAGATAATTGTTTTTGTAACACTTTTGAAATGCTATTGTAACGCTTCCTTCGATAACAATCTATTTTGAAGTTTTAACCCGTAAACTATCTTACAAACTATGAGTAATGATTTTTGGAATGTTTTCGAAGGTTTAAAGGTATTAGAAATATTTTATATGGAATTTAAATTGATATTAATACGGGTTTTCAATTTTAAATAATTGGATATGGTTGGAGATAAATCTTCGAATGTTTGATATTAATTCGGTAGATGGTGACTTTTACTATTTGAGGAATTTAAAAGGTAGTTCACTGTTATTCTGCTTATAGTGTGAGTTGGATACAGTGATTAATATTGAGGATAAGTTGATGGTATTTCTATCCAGATCTAATGTCAAAGAGTTGGATAATTTTTTTATTTAAGATATGGGTTTCCCAATCGGATTGAGATAAGTTGGATAAAAATAATCTTTGGATATTTGATACGAAATTCACTGGTGTAAACATATAATATTTGTGGAATTTGGAAGATATTATTATATCTTTATTCTGCTTATAGTATTCATTGATTATGAGAATTGATATCGAATATAAGTAGATACAATTTCTGTGTGACTTATGTTCAATATCAATTGATCTGGGTTTTGTCGTGAATCATATCTTCAACAACATCATTCTTGAAACCCAATGAGATTGAGTTATGGAAATTTATATCGTATATTGGGATTCAATCAAATCTTTGATTTGAGAAAATTAAAAATAAGTAATTGGGAACCAAGTATAATCTTTTAGTTAAGATTAAAGTAATGAATGTTGGAAAATCGATTTAATTGGGAACTATGGTTGAAATATGGATTAAAGGATTTTCAAAGGAAACTGGGTTTTGATAATGAGTCATCAAACGGAAAATTAATTAAGGCTTAGATGCTAGATTATCATTAATTTAAGGGATGTGTTTTAAAGAAGAAGGGTTAAAATATGGATTTTGTTAAAGATAATTTGAGAATGGGTTTAAAGAAATTTAGTTTAACAAAATCTAAGATGGAAGGAGACTTGGTTGAAAGCCTGTGTATCTTAAAGAAATTTAGTTTAACAAAATCTAAGATGGAAGGAGATTTGGTTTAGCTGGAGCTATTATATCTTAGAGCATGCATATTCTTTCGTTGAGTTTAGTATCTTTTCCGCTGTGTAATCGATGTACTCTGATGTTTCTCCAGTAACTCTGGTGTAATATTATTGTAATGATAATGGAAAAGTTCTTTTTATTTTGTGCAAACGTGTAAGTACCCCTAATAATCCGTCTTTATGAATGGTTTAAGTTGGTTTAATTACCGTGAAAACCAAGCAAAAAGCTGAGTCGTTACAGAGTTACAATGGGAGGGAGGACATTATTGTTCTTTTGGATCTTGGAAGAAAAAGAAGTGAAGTGAAAGTGAAATGAAAGGAAGAGAGAAGGAAGTGGTTTTAGGGAAAAGAAGGAGTATAAGAGGATGACACCTCAAAAGCAAATCGCATGCTTTAGTACCATGGAAAGTGGTGAAATGGAAGTGGATGACAAGTGTTATGGAGAGGACATGAGTTGTATAATGTTAGAGGATTTAGGAGTTTTTGCAAAAGGGAAATGGTTATTTAAATCAATTTTTTAACTTAACACTTAAGGTTTATCAAAGGAAGGTAATATCTCTCTTAAACTAATTTAAACTCTATGAAACCACTAGTACATGTTAATAAGTCATTAAAATAGTCATTAACCATTTAAAATAAAATTAAAGGCTTTCCAAATAGTCGTTTATGAATATAGTTTTCTACACGACTTAAATTTTCGATTGAAAGCCAATTTAAATGAACTAATGATTTTTGTGGACAAAATGTAAGTAGAAAATTCATAAATGAGTTCATTAACATATATATTTATTTTTAAACCATTTTAAGTGTATTTTATCAATGTTTTCAATTTTTTCCAATATTATCCAAAACTGCTTAATTTAAGTTGAACTTCAATATAACGACTCTACACGTTTTCAACTCGTATTATCAAACCGTAAGTACAATCGATTCAAAATTTTAAATCCTACTATATTTCACTAATACAGATCCATTGAAGCTGGCTCCATCAAATTCTGAGACTGTCTCAAAAACGGTATATTTTTTGTTATTAAAATAATATTAAATCATATAATTTTAACATATTTACTTTTAAATCAATTTTATAAGATAATTAACCTTATTTTTACTTTAGTAAGATATAAAACAAATAGAACTTATTTTTAATTATTTTTAGGTCTAGATTCAATATTTGGCCATTCAAAATCCACTAAAAATCAATTAAAATTTTGATATTTTAAATTGACTAGAAATACAGTCGTTACATCAAACCCAAACCCAGATTTTTGTCCTTAACGTAATTTGCAACATCCTGTCCGCTTCTTCACTATATCAGATCTCTCCATAATCATTTCTCTACCTCCTTTCGTGGTGTTCTTTTCGATCTATCGCCTACCTACTTACCGGAAGTCCACAGTATCATATCGCCACACCCATGCTTTTTTCTACCTTTCTACTTCAGTTTAGCTTTGCACCTTTGCCCACCGAAAGGCATACCTCTTCGATTTGGATCAATTTATATCAATGTGCTGGTGAGCAATTTTCATTGCTGTTCTTGGGTTGTTTTAAGTTGTTTTGAGGTTGGTTCTGGATGGTTTGTCTATGTTTGTCTGTTCATTTTTTGGGTGCGTGTTGTGGTTTAGGAGATTCAACATGAGTGGGAAGCAGGTTTGGGTTTGCTGACTGTCAGCTTCTGTGTCTCTGGTGTTGTAGACGTGTGGTTGGTTTATCTTCCCAACTTTGGTGGTTGGGTTAGGGTTTGTCACTCTTGTTATGCCTTGTTGCTATGACTCGAGCTGGATGTGAGGAGTCGTGGATTATATGTTCATGACATTGTGTTGTTGCCATTTTTATGTGCTTTGTGATAGCTAGTATGAGTTTCTCAAGAAAGTCGTTTGTTGCAACTCTGTTAGCTTTGTTTGGCTATTTGTTGTTTGGTTATGGGGATTTGATTCAATAAATTGAATCCGTTTGAATGTGACTATCCCATATAGTTAGAAGAGGAGATATGTGATTTGCTTTCTTTGTTTGACATTTGCTTGCGTTAGTGGAGTGCTCTGCACCCAGATAAGGGATTTTGTGTTGTACTTATTATGCGTTGCCAGAGGCGGAGCTACATTGCTCCTAGCTATGGCCAATGCCCAAGCTGAAATTTGAGTACCCAATGTGAAAAATCAATTTTTCACATTTTGCCCATGCTGGAAACACCATGCTGCCCTAGCTGAACTGTTGGGATGGCTCCGCCTCTACGTTGCATAGTATTGTGATTTCGTATGACCTTTTTGGCTTACAATGTATGATACTCATCCTGCGTGATGCTTGTAATTGTTTTAACTAAGGTTAGGTACGTCTGTAGCAAGTAGGCGTTCTGCCTATGTCCAATATCTTTTTATAATCATTATGTGCTGTAATGAAAACAACGTTACGAATCGCTATAAAAATCGGTTGGCCTTATCAAAATAAATAAATTATAATATTGAAAAGGATTTGAGTGATTATTTTATTTTTCAAGTATTAATAACAAATATCTAAGCGTATTGTTAAAGCGTTATTGTTACCAAATCTTTTTCCCTAGGAGTCTAGAACTAACTTAAAGACATGAATAGGATAATAAACTAATGAAGCATTTAATTGAAGAGCTTGAAATATGCCAAGATTAAAACATCAAAAGTTTGGCCAAGTTTCAAAGATGCAAATTAGGTTAGTGTAGATATGATTCATGTTGGTACCGATATGATTCGGCGGTCAAAGGAAGAAGTCCATCATATTTGACTAAGTTCTAGACTACAAAATCATGTTGGTATCAACAAGATTTTAGACCTTAAGTTGGTTAATTCAGACGTTTTAGATGTAAATTACGAAGAAAACAATGTACTATGGGTGCATAAAATCATGTCGATATAGAAAAAGTTCATATCAATACAATCAAGATTGGCTTGCTTAATTTCCATGGAGGACGACCTATTATTCATGTTGTATTTTTTGTTCTTGAAATTATAATTCATTTAAACCTAGATAGCGAGATTCATGCTTAGAATCGTATATAAATACCAATTTGACTTTAACTCGGGGTGTATTGTTAGCACATTACACATTGGGTATCTATATCTTCTTTACTTAAAACCTCCAAGTCAATAAGAGGTTGCCTTAATTTTGATTGTAATCATTTTATTCTGGTTTAAGTGGACGTAGCAAGAGTATTTTATGAATATTATAAGAATTATGCGGTTAATCTTCTTCCCATTTATTTTGTATTTATCAAATTTGGATTTTCGGGCGAAGTAACAACCTGGATTTTTAACCGTTAAGTTGAATATTTAAAATTGGTTTTAAATGATGTTTTGGAAAATTAAAATTACTCAAATTATATAATTTTCAGTAATTAATTTAATTTGAATAATATAATAATAAATTTGATTCTGAAATATTTGAGAATAAGTTGAATTTGCAATACAGTACGGATTGGGCAATATAAAAGGGCTTGTTTAAGTATAGATTTGAATTTTAATAAGTAATTCATTTATTAAACAAAGTTTGAACGTATAATTTATATTTAATTAAAAATGAGCTCGTAACGTTGCGATAGTTCGTAGTTTTACGTTTTGCACTTTAAATGAATACACAGAATCCAATATAAGTCGGAATTCTTTGAAACAAGAATCATCTGGATCTATTGGATTATAATTTTCTAATGAACGAGAAAAATGGAGATTTCATCTCGCATATTTTGAGTTATGTCAACATCAAATATTTAGAAAGCCGTTATGGAATCGTTTATAAACCATAACGATAAATAAAATTGAATAAAATAAAATGGATTTTTAATAAATTGAATATCGATATAAGCTGGGATTTTAAAATCGAAGCTAAATAAATCCTGTTAGAATGTATTCAATAACAATAATAATAATAATTTATTATCATTAAATTTATTTATTTTGAAATCAATTTATATTTTATTGATTTAATGCGGAACTTAAAAATAGTCAATTTTTGAATGACTTCGGACTCCAACGAAACCAGCTCCATCATGTCTGGAATATTAAATTATCAAATGATTTCTAATTTCATTACATGCTAAATAAAATTGTTAGTCACTTTTAAAAAAACCATTAGTCATTTTCAAAAAAAAAATAGTAGATTTCGGTAAAAAAAATCTTTAGTCAGTTTCAAAAAAAATTATTTTGTCTTTGTCGTCCTTCCTTTGAAGTTTCACATGCATCCTGATTTTCTTGCTTTGCCTCATTCTATTTATTTCCGAACCAATCGTTTCAACATAGCCCCTTCTCTATAACCAACGTTCCCCGTCTTCCCAAGCTGAATCACTTCATTCTTCTCCCTGAAGCAATATTGGGTTGTGATGCCAACATGAGATATGTTCATCGGTGGGAGATCTATGCTCGGATGGACGCGCTGGGGATCAAATGAAGTGAGGCAGCCCAAATCCCTTTCAAATGGAGGTGCAGTTATAAGGAGTTTGCTGGAGATATAAGGATCGTGGTAGTATTGGACGTAGAGGTATCAGAGAGCCGTGGCTAGGCGGTTGGACGGATGGTGCCTCATGGGTCTCCGGTGGCTGGAGGTGAGAGGAAGACAAAGGTGTTTCAATTCCTAACATTGTTTAAGTTTTGGGTTCATGCTGGGTTTGTATAGCGCTGGAGGAGGCGAGGTCGGTCAGTGATGGAATCCAAGGGTATGAGGATCAGAGCGGTGATGCACAGGTGATCAACGATGAACTGTAGACGGCACATTACTTGGATGAATGGGGTAGAGGGGGGAGGGGGAGGGGTTGCCTCCGTCTATTTTCGAAGTGGCTACAAATTTTGCCTTTTCTTGGGACTTACGGGGGCATTGGAGGCGATGAGACTCATCGGAGGAGGGAGCCAAAGAAGGAGGCGTCGCTGATGGGGTAGATCCGGTCGGTCCCAGTGAGGAGTGGCGACATAGGCGAACGCATGATGGAAGGTGGTTATGTCCATTTTTTCTTGGAAGAAGACATCGGGATGCTAGAGTTGTGAATGAGGATTAAACCCCGACTAAATTAAGCTAGTTCGAGTTTAATGGTAAATAATTATTCAATTAACTCACTAATGATATTTTAATTCATTGTGAAACTTATAACATACATATCTATTTTATACGTTAACGGAATTCGACAAAACATGATTCGTTGGAATCACATGGACGAATACCATTCTGCTAAGCTGGTTTGGTTGGCTTTGGAGCAACTAGAATCTCTGTTTAAACGGCTGTTTAAAATTAAATAAAACAACCTAAAATCATTGAATCGAGACGAAATGTGAGTTAACACACTCTTTTTGAAATCCTATGGTGTGATAAAATTCTTATAACCATAGTTTATCATTGATAATATGAATTGGATGTTTGGATACCTTGGATGCTTATTGTTTAATGTTGATTGACGATGTGAACGTAAATATGCATATTTATTCATACATTTATTCTTGTTTTAGTTTAAATAAATGTCATATGTGGGTATTTTATCGCGATTGAACCATAATTCAATTGATTTCAAAATATCATACACTCATCATCATACAAAGGAAAAATGGTCATTATTGTGCTTATGTTATTTTGAGAATTTTTACTTAAACATTTCTCATTGTTTTTGTAGAAATATTGGTTCATATGGATGAGGGCTTCATGAAGATTTATATGCAACAAAGGAATGAAGAAATAATTCTCATACATAATCATGGAGGACCCCACTTACTAAACTTAAAAGCTAATGGACAAATTAGTGGATGTTAAAGCTTCAGGCAAATTTGATGATGGATTAATTAAAGCTTGATGATTACTTGGTGGCCACACTTCCTAAAGGGCATTCTTGGTAGCAAGCTAAAAGTGAACTAGGGTTTTACTCATATATAAATAACCCATGTATGTTGATGTAAAAAGGATCTTGGATTTTATTTAGTTTAGAGTGGAGGTTGAAATCAAAACCTCTATTTTTCTTCAATGGCTTCTTAGCCATTTCCCTTATGTAATCTCAGTTTAATGCAATTTAATTTCGTTTTAATTTAATTCTTGTTATTTACTTGTGTATTAGTGTAGATTTATTTTATGCAACTAGAATAGATTTTCCTTTATCTAATTCTCTATTTTTGTTGTTCTTCAATGTTGAAATCTATTGGTGTCGAAATAATCACACAAATTAGGAGCTAAACCCCTTTAATTTAGGGGTGATGAAGCTCTCTAATCACATAGATTGAACATAGTTTATTTTTCATGCTCTCTACTTGTGCTTATTAAAGAATGGTTGTTTAGTGTATTTTGTTAATCATGCTTGGTTTTGATGATCTATGTCTCTAATTAATAGAGGATAGATCATGCTTGATCAAATGAAACAACAAAATTTGCCTTTTCATCTATATATGATTTTGGCAAAAAGAGGAAGTGTTAATTAACATTTGATACTCTATATTACTAACTAATAGTAAATAGAGTATTCCTAAAATTGTTGTTGCTTCCAACTTGTTTTCTTTTTCATGAGAATTGAATAGTGAATTAGACTTGTGTTATAGTTTAATGACTTATGTTATGCTAATTAATAGCATAAATATGTCATACTTATGATAAACACAATAACTAATCTTACCTATGACCAAACAAACAGAGATCATAACTTCATCATATTGATTTACGTGATCTGGAGAGTGAAAACACCTCTAAATTGCTCTTAACCAATAGTTTCATTCTCAACTTAGTCATTAGTTTTGTTAAATTTTAGTTATCACATTTTAAAGTTTGGTTTAATTTGATTGAATAGAATTTAAAATTATTCTTTCCTCATGGATCGACTCGTATTCGCTAACGTACTATAAGTGTACGCCGTGCACTTGCGGTTTATTACACTTCACGACGGTATACTAATTCATAGATTATTCATCGTCGAACAAGTTTTTGGCGC
Source organism: Allium sativum (assembly GCA_030737875.1). Lineage (NCBI taxonomy): Eukaryota > Viridiplantae > Streptophyta > Magnoliopsida > Asparagales > Amaryllidaceae > Allium > Allium sativum. The sequence continues at coordinate 387,806,557 of CM060912.1, read as the reverse complement.
CGTTGCCGGGGAAGGAATTTGATTTTAATTTTATTCTTCGGATTAATTTTTGTTAGTTTGTTCTTAAAAAATAATAATATTTGTGTGCTTGTTTTGGTTGTCTTCATAAAAAAACTTGTGTTTTTTTTTTATTTTCTTGTATTTATGTGTGTATTGAATTGTGCATTGCTTGTTTTTGGTATGTGTATTTGTGTTTTTCTTCTTTAGAAAAAAAAACACTTGCCTTTTGATTTCATTCCTTTCCTGTTTTCAATACAATCTCCTCCTTTTACATTTGGTTTCTTTTCTTTGTAAAATTTCTTTCCCTATTTCATTTATTTCTTTTCTTATATAACATATCTTCTTGATAAGATTTGATTTGGTATTGCTGATTATGATCTTCTAATTGAGAGAGAGAGAGAGAGAGAAAAAAAATTGCAATTTTCTGTTTGATTTCCTTCCCCTTTCATTGTCTTTTGTTTTCAATATCTTTCCCTTTTCTTTCATCTGTAAATTTCTTTCCTTTTTACATTTTTTTATAAATTAAAAAAACCAAAAAAAGTTACTGCTTTTTTTTTGATTTATTTCCTTCTTTTCTTCTTTCCTTTTTTCAAATCTCTCAATCTTCTTTTTAATTATTCCCTCCTTTTTTTACATTGACTTCCTTTTCTTTCTACAAATTAAAAAAATTACTTGTTGCTATTTTTCCCCTTCTTTCTTCTCCCTTATCTGCTCATGCCACCATCAAACCAAAACACCATCCACGCAAACAATCAGACCATATTTTCTACACCTTCTCCGACCAATCCTAAAACCCCTCACTGCAAACCCAAATTACAAACCACCCTTTGTCATAGATACCACCATATCCAAAACCTTTTTCCCAAACTATTGCAATCCCCCTGATAAAATATTCTCTGATCAGTCAATAACCGCCATACTTCACCCAGTCTGCGGAACTACCAACCCAAATTCCGAATTACATTACCCACAACCACACCCACTGCAAAACAGCTTTGCTACAACTTCATCGCCACAAAACAATTACAACTTCATATCACTTATTGCGCCAACACCACAGTCACTTCACAAACTCAAACCATCACCTAGCTAACAAAATTAATTGCCAACCACTAAATTTTGTCCCCCCTCACATTCTTACATCCGAAACTAGAACCACCAGCATCATCACAGTGTCGAAGCCATCCAAAACGTCCCCAAAACACAAATCACACTACACTCACCTAAAGTCACTACTTACCCCATCGCATCCTCCATCCGCAAAGCATCCCCTTCTGCAATTTCATACACTGCGTCACTTTACCGCCATCAGAAATCGCAACCTCCAACAATAGCTTTTGCTCTAGCCTACCTCCTCAAATATTCAATTACTTGCAAATACACAACAAACACCCAAATCTCAAATCCGAACGCCATCCCACTTCATACCCCAAAACCCGCGCAAATCAGGAAACCAAGCAACCATCCCCTCATGTTTCAACCCATCAAATCGCAACCTCATACCGGCGAGCTCCATCTCTTAGAAAGCCACTCAGAAATCTGCAATCCTAAGCGCCTCAATCAAAACCAAAACCCCGAATCACCTGCCACCCGTATCAAATAACCATGAAATTTAGGTGAGTCGGTTCTCAAAATTTTCTAATTCAGGCAGAAAAGAACCGACTTTTCTTTTTATTTTCTGTTCGGTCTTGTGAATTGGGTATTGTGATTTCTACGTGAATTGCGTAAGCCAATTTTGTTTTGTTCTTTTTACTTTGGTTTTGTGGGCTTTTCACTTGTTGGGCCTGTGTGGGAATTGCGTGAGTCAAGGCTTGTGTTTGTGAATATTTTTTTGCGTTAATTTTTGTCTTGTTTTTTTGCTTTCTCCCTTTCATAAAAAGAAAAAGAAAAAAACTTGTCATCGTTTGGTTTTATAACTAGATTGTGTAGATTCGTTCGTTTTAGCTCTCATTACCTTCTTTAAAAAGAAAAAGAAAAAAATCTTTTAGTTTTTGTTTTTCAGGTTGTCGAAATCAAGAAAATATTGCTCACATTGAGATTGCTTGCTAGAACTTACTAATGAAAAAAACTGCTACTTAAAAAACAAAATTGCGAATAAATTCAGAAGCTCTGGTATTGTTCTCTTCTCCTTTGTTTTTATTTAATTGCATTGTTGTTTGTTTGCATTTGCATTAAAAAGTAATCCAAAAACAATATAAAAATTCATTTGTCGTTGCATTGTTAATACACATTTACTTTTTGTTTTGCGTTTATATCATTTTATTTTTATTTTTAAGGACATTATTACATAATGACAAATTGGTTTCTTTCCAATGATTTATTTCTCGATGCCTAGACTACGGCAGAGTAATAAACGTTTATAAATATTACGGCGATTGGTAAATATTATATCGGTTGTTCCTCTGAAGGTACTTAAACATTCGGCTGCATTAACGTGGTAATTCCTGATGCACCGATAATTCATGTCCATTAATTGGCTGAGAAATATTTTGTTGAAATTAATCTAACCGTCATTATATAATTTTAGAAAATTTGTAAATAATTAGTTTGCATTCATATAGTTGCATTAGGTTCATGCATATATTAAAAAAACCAAAATAAATAAAAAAAACAATTTTCTTTTGTGAATATTTCGTTCTCTTAAAAAAAACTAAAAAAAAAGCTTTCTTGTAAATGTCCCAAATTCCTTATTTCTACGGATTTTATGGTAGTTGTGAAAATCTATATAATTCATATAATTTTACACCAAATTCATATGGATATTTTAATAACAACTATTGTACAAACAATTTGGATTCCACACCATCAGTTCTTCAAAATTTTCAAAATTATCCTGATTTTACACCACAAAATTTTCAAAATCCCAACCAACCCTCAAATCTTGAAACAAGTATTGAATCTTTACTTGAAATGAGCACACAACAAAATCAAACAATAAATGAATAGTGTAATTCATATTTGCGCAACAATTCGAGTCAAAGTTTCAAAATAATCAAAATTCGAATTCACTTCCAAATTCAAATGATTTTAGCCAAATCAATTTCGAAATCCAAAATGAAAATGTGAATAACTTTTCAAATGGTTTTGGCAATGGGAAGCGCATCTGAAAATTTTTGTTCTCAGCAATTTCAAATTGAAAATTCTCACGTAAATAATTATAAATTTGATTTTGTTGAGAAAATGAATGAAATTCAAGATAATCACACGAATTTATTATTTCAAGACTACTTGAATTTTCGTGAAAAACAAAATAATCAAAACCAAAGATTCGACTGATGGGCCACCTTTTACCATAATCGATGATCTTCAACTAACAACTTTTGAAATTGATGAAAATCTTAATGAAGTTGTTGAAAACTATGTAATTCATTTGAATATAAATTCTCTTGAAAACGAAGACGTCAATCTCCAATTTGATCTTCCTCTGCTAAATTTTGAAAATTTAGCGACTTTATATTGTCAACCTGAAAGAAATGACGCAGTTGGTAATAGCTGTTTAGTGAGGACGACGTTGATGAGCCAACACTTCTTGAACTGATAGACGATAATGTTGTTGGGTCTAAAACTGAAAGTGAAAATTTAAAAAATTTGAAATTCTTGAGGGTCAAAACAACAAAGCTGCTGAATGTGATTTTAACACAATGACAATTTTTCTAAAACTGTTGAAACTCCTTGGGACTTAATCGTTTCAACTAAACCTCACAGTGATCACTTGTTTTTCAATGATAAATTTATGTAGTACATGAAATCTTTTTGGAATAACACTATTGTTGAAAAAACACAATTTCGAAATTTGCTGAAAATTCATTTGCTTGCCTTTAACTTTAGGTTTACGATTGAACCTTTAGTCAACAAAATTTCAAATATCAAAGCAGAACTGAATAATGTTTCTCAAAACAAGTGTGGGTGTGAGCACGATGCACACGTCTCTCAATTTATACATCATCTGAACAAATCAAACTTTGATTTTGAAACTTCTACTGAACCCCGACTCAGTGACCTTTCTATAGTTGCTGCAGAAATTCAATTTGATTTTAAGATCAATTGTAAGCTCAATATTTTAAAATTAGCAACTCAAACTTTTGAAAAAATAAATTTTGTTTTTTCAAATGTGAAACGTAATATAAAATCCCTTATGATCTGGTTTTCTATGCTTAACCCGTTTCTCATAATTTTAATGAGGCTGATCCATTGGTCCATTAAGGACTGGTTCCTCTATTCGATGACAGCGTAGTTTATGCATGTGTATTCGGTAAGACACACTAACCCTCTTTTGTACATATGTAAATATTCTCTTGTTAAATAATTTCCTTTCACTAAGATATGTCTGATAAACGGCTATGGGGACACAGTCTATTTTTAAGTGTGTGTGGGGAGGGGGAAGTCTCATTTTCATTCAGTTTTGCATAGTTTAAGTTTGCATTTTTTTTCTTTTTCTTTTAAAAAAAAAAAAAAGATTCGCACTTCTATTTACTTCTAAATAAAGCATGATGGAGTTAGCATATAATTTAGGTCGTTCGATTAAAATGTATGGAAATTTACATCTCTTAACAGATAACGGAAGAAAAGTTTGAATTGTGAACAAATTTGGTGCAACTGGTATATAGGGAGATTCGTAGGTGACGAGTACGAAATGATTGCTAAATTGTAATTCGATTAAATGAATGGTTGATTTAGACTACTTGCGATAACATTTTAGATCTTTTAAGTGAAGTTGTGCTAAGATATTCTCGCTTAACTCTCTCTCTTATGTAAAAAAAAAGAAAAAGAAAAAAAGAAGAAAAAAAACAAAAACAAAAGAAGAAGTGTGTGTATATATATAAAAAAAATAAGCCATGGGTAACCAACATTGCTAGTGCATCTAGCATTGGTGTGCAAACCCGTCAAGCTCTTTCCGACATTTTGTCGACATAGTCAGTGTCGGTATACCTTGGTCTCATTTATGTGTTGGACACCTTAGGATTACCGACCCTCACGTAAGTCGTAATGCAGTGTAGGCGTGGTATACCTAAATATTTGTAAATAATAATGTGAATATTTTGTAATAAAGAGAGAGTTAGTACTTAAAATCCATGCACACTCTTCACTTATTCGACCTAACTTGTTAACAAAAAGAAGGTTGGGATGTCATTTTATGACTGTCGATATCGATTCTAGAGTTCATTTCATATTTGGTCTATGTTTCTGCAGAAACAACTGATCAAGCTGGAGGAGTTTGTGATGATAACATGACTTTTGTTTGAAGTTTTGATTAGTAACGGACTCAAATTTCATAGTGATGACCCAAATTTGTGTTAACTCACTCATGTAATATTTAAAACTAAATTACCCATTTGTATTTTTATTTTTATTTTGAAAATTTGCATTCATCTTGTAAATATTTTCGAATCTTGCATTTTGTAAATATTTTTTGCATTTAACTTTTGTGGGTAGTATCCGCTAAAACCCTCACGAGACAACACTCGTCCTACTAGGGACACCCAGAGGTTTAAAGGCTTGTTGTATACGCTCAATGCAATTGTGCTCCCTACAAAAACAGATTTATCTTAGTTTTTTTAACTTTATTCGAGGACGAATAAAAAGATAATTGTGAGGGTATTTGATGTGCACGTAAATATGCATATTTATTCACACATGTATTCTTGTTTTAATTTAAATAAATGTCATATGTGGGTATTTATCGCGATTAAACTATAATTCAGTTGATTTCAAAATATCATACATTCATCATCATATAAAGGAAAAATGGTCATTTTTGTGCTTATGTAATTTTGAGAATTTTTCACTTGGACATTTTCGTTATTTTTGTAGAAATACTGGTGTATATGGAAGAGGGCTTCATGAAGATTTATATGCATACAAAGGAATGAAGAAATAATTCTCATATGTAATCATGGACGACCCTACTTACTACACTTAAAAAGATAATGGACAAATTAATGGATGTTAAAGCTTCAGCCAAATTTGATGATGGATTAATTAAAGCTTGATGATTACTTGGTGGCCACACTTCCTAAAGGGCATTCTTGGTAGCACGCTAAAAGTGAAATAGGGTTTTACTCATGTATAAATAACCCATCTATGTTGATGTAAAAAGGATCTTGGATTTTATTTAGTTTAGATTGGAGGCTGAAATCAAAACCTCTATTTTTCTTCCATGGCTTCTTAGCCATTTCTCTTATGTAATCTTAGTTTAATGCAATTTTATTTTGTTTTCATTTAATTCTTGTTATTTACTTTGTGTATTAGTGTAGATTTATTTTATGCAATTAGAATAAATTTTCCTTTATTTAGTTCTCTATTTTTGTTGTTCTTCAGTGTTGAAATTTATTGATGTTGAAATAATCACACAAATGAGTAGCAAAACCCCTTTAATTTAGGGGTGAGGAAGCTCTCTAATCACATAGATTCAACATAGTTTATTTTTCATGCTCTATACTTTTGCTTATTAAAGAATGGATGTTTAGTGTTTTTTGTTAATCATGCTTGGTTTTGATTATCAATGCCTCTAATTAATAGAGGATAGATCATGCTTGATCAAGTGACACAACAAAATTTGCCTTTTCATCTATATATGATTTTGGCAAAAAAAGGAAGTGTTAATCAACATTTGATACTCTATATTACTAACTAATAGTAAATAGAGTATTTTTAAAATTAATGTTGCTTTCAACTTGTTGTCTTTTTCATGAGAATTGAATAGTGAATTAGATTTGTGCTATAGTTTGATGACTTATGTTATGCTAATTAATAGCATAAATATGTCATACTTATGATAAACACAATAATTAATCTCACTTATGGCCAAACAAATAGAGATCATAAGTTCATCATGTTGATTTGTGTTATCTAGAGAGTGAAAATACCTCTAAATTGCTCTTAACCAATAGTTTCATTCTCAACTTGGTCATTAGTTTTGTTAAATTTTAGTTAACATATTTTAAAGTTTGGTTTAATTTGATTGAATAGAATTTAAAATTATTCTTTCTCCGTGGATGGACTTGCATTCGCTAGCGTACTACAAGTGTACGCCATGCGCTTGCGGTTTATTACACTTTGCGACGGTATTCTAATTCATAGATTATTCATCATCGAACAAGTTTATGGTTTCGTTGCCGGGGAAGGAATTTGATTTTAATTTTATTATTCGGACTAATTTTTGTTCGTCTGTTCTTTAAAAAAAAAATGTGTGCTTTTTTGTTTTTGGTATGTGTATTTGTGTTTTTCTTCTTTAAAAAAAACCACTTGCCTTTTGATTTCAATCCCTTTCCTATTTTCAATACAATCTCCTCCTTTTACATTTTATTTCTTTTCTTTCTAAAATTTCTTTCCCTCTTTCATTTATTTATTTTCCTTCTATAATATATCTTCTTGATAAGATTTGATTTGGTATTGCTGATTATGATCTTTTAATTAAGAGAGAAAGAGAAAAAAATTGCAATTTTCTGTTTGATTTCTTTCCCCTTTCATTGTCTTTTGTTTTCAATTCCTTTCCCTTTTCTATCATTTATTTCTTTCTGATTTTCCTTAAATTTCTTTCCTTTTTACATTTTTTATAAATTAAAATAAAATAAAATTATTGCTTTCCTTTTTCTGATTTATTTCCTTCTTTTCTTCTTTCCTCTTTTCAAATCTCTCAATCTTCTTTTCAATAATTTCTTCTTTTTTTACATTGCCTTCCTTTTCTTTCTACAAATTAAATTTTTTTTACTTGTTGCTATTTTTTCCCTTCTTTCTTCCCTCTTATTAGCCCGTGTCACCTTCAAACTAAAACACCATCCACGCAAACCATTATACCATATTTTCTACACTTTCTCTGCCTAATCCTGAAACCCCTCACCGCAAACCCAAATTACAAACCTCCCTTGGTCACATACATCACCATACCCAAAACCTCTTTCCCAAATGTCGCAATCCCCCTGACAAAAAAACTCTAATCAGCCAATAACCACCATACTTCACCCAATCTACAGAACTACCAACCGAAATTCTGAATTACATTACCTACGACCATACCCACTGCAAAACAGCTTCGCTGCAACTTCATCACCACAAAACAGTTACAACTTCATTTCGCTTATTGCGCCAACACCATAGTCACTTCACAAACTCGAACCATCAACAAGTTAACAAAAGTAATTGTTAACCACTAAATTATGTCTCCCCTCACATTCTTACATCCGAAACCAGAACCACCAGCATCATCACAATGCCGAATCCACCCCAAAACAACCCCAACACACCAATCACACCACGCTTACCCAAAGTTACTACTTACCCCATCGCAACCTCTATCCGCAAAGCATCCCCTTTTGCAATTTCATACACTGCGTCACTTTACCACCATCAGAAATCGCTGCCTCCAACAATAGCTTTTGCTCTCGCCTACCTCTTAAAATATTCAATTACTTGCGAATACACATAAAACACCCAAATCCCAAACCCGAACGCTATCTCACTTCATACCCCAAAACCCGTGCAAATTAGAAAACCAAGCAACTATCCCCTCATGTTTCAAACCCTCAAATCGCTACCTCATACCAGCGAGCTCCTACTCTTAGAAAGCCACTTAGAAATCCGCAACCCTAAGTGCCTCAGTCAAAACCAAAACCCCGAATCACCTGCCACCCATATTAAATAACCATGAAATTTAATTGAGTCGGTTTTCAAAATTTCCTAATTTAGATAGAAAAGAACCGACTTTTCTTTTTATTTTCTGTTCGGTCTTGTGAATTGGGTATCGTGATTTCTAAGTGGATTGCATAAGATGATTTTGTTTTGTTCTTTTTTCTTTGGTTTTGTGGGCTTTTCACTTATTGGGCCTGTGTGGGAATTGCGTAAGTCAAGGCTTGTGAATTTTTTTTTGTGTTAATTTTTGTTTTGTCTTTTTAATCTCTCCCTTTCAAAAAAAAGAAAAAAAAACTTGTTATCATTTGGTTTTATATCTAGATTGTGTAGATTCGTTCGTTTTAGCTCTCATTACCTTCTTTAAAAAAAAAGAAAAAAAAGAGTCTTTTGGTTTTTGTTTTTCAGGTTGCCGAAATCAAGAAAACATTGCTCTCATCGAGATAGCTTGCTGGAACTTGCTTTGCTCTTGCTAATGAAAAAAATTGTCGCTTTTGCTAATAAATTCAGACGCTCTGGTATTGTTCTCTTCTCCTTGTTTTTATTTAATTGCATTGTTGTTTGCTTGAATTTGCATTAAAAAAAATCCAAAAACAATATAAAAATTCATTCGTAGTTGCATTGTTAATACACATTTAATTTTTGTTTTGCATTTATCTCATTTTATTTTTATTTTTATTTTTAAGGACATTATTATATATTGATAAATTGGTTTCTTTCCAACGAATTTTTTCTCGGTGTCTAGACTATGGCAGAGTAATAACCGTTTATAAATGTTACGGTGATTCGTAAATATTATATCGGTTGTTCCTGTGAAGGTACTTAAACATTTGGCTGCATTGCTAGGGGGATTCCTTGTGCACTGATATCTCTTGTCCGTTAACTGACTGAGAAATCTTTTGTTGAAATTAATCTAACTGTCATTATATAATTTTAGAAAATTTGTAAATAATTAGTTTGCCTGATGGGTCTCCGGTGGCTGGAGGTGAGAGGAAGACGACGATATTTCAATTCCCGGTAGCTTTCGAGTCTTGGGTTCGTGTTGGGTTTGTATAGCACTAGAGGAGGCGAGGCCGGTCAATGATGATAGCCAAGGGTATGAAGATCAGAGCGGTGATGGACTGGTGACCAACAGTGAACTATAGACGGCACACTACTTGGATGAACGGGGTGTGGGGAGGTTGCCTCCATGTATTTTCGAAATGGGTACAGGTTTTGCCTTTTCGTGGGGCTTACGAGGGAACTGGAGGCGATGAGACTCATCGGAGGATGGAGCTTAGGAGGAGGCGTCGCTGATGGGGTGGGTCTGGTCGGCCCCAGTGAGGAGTAACGACATAGGCGAACGAATGAAGGAGGATGGTTATATCCTATTTTTCCTGCAAGAAGATGTCAGGATGCTGGAGTTGTGAACGAGGGTTAAACCCTAATTAAATTAAGCTAATTCGAGTTTAAGGGTAAATAATTATTTAAATAACTCACTAATGATATTTTAATTCATTGTAAAACTTATAACATACATATCTATTTTATATGTTAACAGAATTCGACAAAACATGATTCGTTGGAATCGTATAGACGAATACCATTCTGCTAAGCTGGTTTGGTTGGCTTTGGAGCTACTAGAACCTTTGTTTAATTTTAAACGGCTGTTTGAAATTAAATAAAACAACCTGAAATCATTGAATCGGGACGAAATGTGAGTTAACACACTCTTTTTGAAATCCTATGATGTGATAAAATTCGTATAACAATAATCTATCATTGATAATATAAATTGGATGTTTGGATGCCTTGGACGCTTATTGTTTAATGTTGATTGATGATGTGCACGTAAATATGCATATTTATTCACACATCTATTCTTGCTTCAGTTTAAATAAATGTCATATGTGGGTCTTTTATCACGATTAAACCATAATTCAATTGATTTCAAAATATCATACATTCATCATCATACAAAGGAAAAATGGTCATTTTTGTGCTTATGTTATTTTGAGATTTTTACTTGGACATTTCTCATTGTTTTTGTAGAAATATCGGTGCATATGGAAGAGGGCTTCATGAAGATTTATATGCATACAAAGGAATGAATAAATAATTCTCATATATAATAATGGAGGACCCCACTTACTACACTTAAAATCTAATGGACAAATTAGTGGATGTTAAAGCTTCTAACAAATTGATGGATTAATTAAAGCTTGATGATCACTTTGTGGCCACAATTCCTAAAGGGCATTCTTGGTAGAATGCTAAAAGTGAATTAGGGCTTTACTCATGTATAAATAACCCATGTATGTTGATGTAAAAAGGATCTTGGGTTTTATTTAGTTTAGAGTGGAGGCTGAAATCAAAACCTCTATTTTTTTCCATGGCTTCTTAGCCATTTCTCTTATGTAATCTCAGCTTAATGCAATTTTATTTCGTTTTCATTTAATTCTTGTTATTTACATTGTGTATTAGTGTAGATTTATTTTATGCAACTAGAATAGATTTCCCTTTATTTCGTTCTCTATTTTTGTTGTTCTTCAATTTTGAAATCTATTGGTGTTGAAATAATCACACAAATAACCAGCTAAACCCCTTTAATTTAGGGGTGATGAACCTCTCTAATCACATAGATTGAACATAGTTTATTTTTCATGCTCTCTACTTGTGCTTATTAAAGAATGGGTGTTTAGTGTATTTTGTTAATCGTGCTTGGTTTTGATGATCTATGCCTCTAATTAATAGAGGATAGATCATGCTTGATCAAATGACACAACAAAATTTGCCTTTTCATCTATATATGATTTTGGCAAAAAGAGGAAGTGTTAATCAGCATTTGATACTGTATATTACTAACTAATAGTAAACATAGTATTCTTAAAATTGATGTTGCTTTCAACTTGTTGTCTTTTTCATGAGAATTTAATAGTGAATAAGATTTGTGCTATAGTTTGATGACTTATGTTATGCTAATTAATAGCATAAATATGTCATACTTATGATAAACACAATAACTAATCTCACTTATGACCAAACAAATAAAGATCCTAACTTCATCATGTGTGTCATCTAGAGAGTGAAAACACCTCTAAGTTGCCCTTAATTAATAGTTTCATTCTCAACTCAGTCATTAGTTTTGTTAAATTTTAGTTAATACATATTAAAGTTTGGTTTAGTTTGATTGAATAGAATTTAAAATTATTCTTTCCCCGTGGATCGACTCATATTCGCTAACGTGCTACAAGTGTACGCCGTGCACTTGCGGTTTATTACACTTCGCGACGGTGTACTAATTCATAGATTATTCATCGTCGAACATTTGATGTTATTTATATTTCCATCGTTTAAATGCATTGGATTAAATTTCTATTTCATATGTTATTATAAAATGATATCTTGAACTGTGATGCAAGGAAAAACTAGTTGGAGGGATCCAACGGATTCCTTAAAATATTTAGATGTTATTTGTCTTCATATTTTTCATTTATAAACTATTATTTCCAAATAATGGTATATCTTTTTTTTGCAAAGTTGTCCGATGTTTAAGTGTCTGTAACCACTTTTGATTACAACAAATAATGAATACATGAAGTTCAGGAGTTAGGCCATTCGTATAACTACTACAGCTGTTTTGATGTGCCAAAACAGAAAAATACATACCAGGAGTGAAGCAGAGTTGCCTCAACTACTATAGACCAAACCTACTCCACCTATAGATAGGAGGAAGGAGAACTTCCCTTGTCCTCAACGGGACGATATACATGACCATTACCCTAAAAAATAAAGACAAGGTTAGGGGTATAACCTATTGCATTAGTGTCATAAATAACCCTCCTATCCACGTTGGGTCAAAAAAAATTCCAACTTTCACCAATCCCTCTTCTCCTTCCGTACTCAGGACATACTTTTCCCTGACACAATAGTAAACTAAACATCTAGCCTTAGGGCTCTCATCATCCACATATGTAAAGTGGCATTTATTTTCTGGAAAGAAGCGCATCCCCGACGGTAAGTGGTGCCATGGTCGGTTAGTCACAGTCCAAATAAAAGAAGGTTTTCAGTAGTATTGCACTCAGGAATATCGGAAACCTCACTATCATTAAACGAAGAAGCTGCAATAGACACTGTAGTTGACTCAGTCACAATAGGTGCTAGAATGGGAGTAATTCTGGGCTTTGGTTTCCAATATAGATTCAGTTTATGAATAGGAACTTAGGCTGTAGGTGTGTCAGATACAGAGAGTATGGAGGAGCATGTCTCGACTGTGTAACCAAATGACCAACACTTAACACAAATTTGAGGACAATAGTTGTAACTTACATCAATATCTACATCAAATCCCTCAACAAGAGTGAGTTTGAGCTTTTCAGGTAAAGGTCCATTGGGTGAGATTTTAATAAGAGCTCGAGCATATTTTAAGCTCTTTCTAGCCATAGTGTTAGCGTCGAAGCATTGGAGTTTCCCAATCAAACTTGCCAACCAATCCAAACCAATAAGAGATTGAAGCACAAAAGAAATATTTGTGAAAGTGGCCCAAACCGGAATAAATAGAATTTTCTCTCTAGCTTACCTACTGTAACAGTCCCTGGGGTGATAATGAATGGTTTCCCCTAAATAATCAAAGGATCCCTCTCAAGTACCGACAATTTATCAAGTTGGTTGGAGAATTTGAGATAGAACATTGAATCGAAATATTGGACGTGAAGTTTACCTTTTAATCTCGAATAACGATTACATTGTTCACGTACTACTTGGTATGCTAAAGAGGAGTCGACGAAAAATTCAACTAAATGATCATACAGATAATTCGCACCTACTCAGTGTACATTGGCTGGCATTACACTTCGTCATTCACTATTTTTGAGACAAAAGCTTCTTGTGGTGTATATACACCTACAGCCGAGGGCAGTGCCTGAAACAGTGACGTCCATTTAGGAATGCTAGCTGCAGCAGGTCGTACAATGTTCTTGTGTGTATCACTTTCAGCAGCAGTTTCCATATTCCCAATATTATAAACATCATGCATGCATGGATCAAATGCTAAAGTTTCAGCTGAAATGGGACTTGGGAAGACAATCCAACGCCATCAGTATGACATCCTAACTTAGAAAATTTTACCTTGCTTAGAAATCTGCTATCAATCTCAGAATTATCACTAGCATTACTAGTTTGTAAACTTAGTTTTTATCGGTTTAATATGCTTTCCCAGGATGCGAACGACAAACAGTCGATCTGGCCAGGAGAGCATGAGACTAGACAATCAGGTGGTAAGACATCGAAATCAACATCAGACGAAAGTCCAGCAAGAGGAAACGTTGTATTGTCATGAGTGTGCTTAGATCTGGAGGCGGTTGTAGTGCAATTGTAGGAACGTCTATGTTAATCGGCTTTTTGGTTCGGTTCCCAGGAGTACATCAGACATGCCCAACTCAACACATCTTGTGGAGCTAAGGCCGAGAGGGACACCTTGGAGCGACGGAAATAGGATTAAGAAGGGACCGCATCGCTTAGAACCTCGCAGCACCCAGATTACACTTTTGAACCAAAGCCTCAAATCCGGAAAGGGTCACAAGCTCCGAACGCCCGTATCTTTGGTCCTTGCACCCCTCGAGAGTCGGACTTCGCACCTAAGAGGATGCGAAATTTCGTACCCAGTAGGTGCGAAATTTCACTCCTAGCAGGTGCGAAATTTTGCATGTAGCAGGTGTGAAATTTCGCACCCAGCAGGTGTGAAATTCCACACCCAGCAGGTGCGAAACTTCGCACCCAGCAGGTGCAAAACTTCGCACCCAGCAGGTGCGAAATTTAGTATCTATCAGGTGCGAAACTTCGCACCCAGCAAGTGCGAAATTTCGCACCCAGCAAGTGTGAAACTTCGCACCCAGCAGGTGTGAAATTTCGCACCCGGGGCCGGGTTCGAATTTTGCGCAGGTGCAGGGTGCGAATTTCTGCATATGGTCCCTCATTCTTACCTAATCCCTCTCCTATAAATAGCCCATAGCCTCATACTTCAAAGAGGGTTGGATTTCTACCACTTGGGACCTCCATAGAGCTTCATGAGCCCCATTAATGGCATTCCTATTTGAGGAAAAAGAAGGATTAAATAGCATTTTTCCTAAATACTTAGCATATGATAATTATGAAAGCGAATGTAATGAGACTTTATGAGCATGCCTCTACTTTGTAATTCTTGAGTGATTAATAATATTCCTTTACCTTTCCAAAGTGGACGTAGGCCTCCGCCGAGGTCGATCCACTATAAATTCTTTGTGTCATTTACCGCTTTCTTTTACTTAGTCTTGCGACCAAAACTATAATTCCTAGTAATAGGAATCTTTAGTGTTTACGATATTTTTTGCCGTCAACATTTGGTGCTTTCACTGAGAAAACTCAGATTTTGCGTCTTTGTCGCACATTGTCATCTCGACCTTCGACGAGCTTGAGGCTCCTTGCTAAACCTGCCACCGAGTCCGCTTA
The DNA here is from genome assembly GCA_030737875.1 of Allium sativum. Classification (NCBI taxonomy): domain Eukaryota; kingdom Viridiplantae; phylum Streptophyta; class Magnoliopsida; order Asparagales; family Amaryllidaceae; genus Allium; species Allium sativum. The sequence continues at coordinate 387,791,467 of CM060912.1, read as the reverse complement.
CGATGGCAAAGCGACCAAAGAACGCAATGATCGGCTCTTCAACCACAACCGAAGCTGAGACATCCAAACAACCTCAACCGGCGGACATACCGACCACTAATGAATACATCCCTCCTATTGTGGACCCTGAAGCGCCCACAACACAAGCTCAGATCCGAGCGCTCTCTGAAAAATACGAGAAAACAACAATCGAGCTTAATCAAGCATTAAAAAGGAACATCGACCTTATGCAATAACTTCAAGAAAGTCAGCGCATCGTCCCTCGACTTCAACTAGCTCGGAACAATGCTCGACCTCGACCAACTACCTCGAAAACTTCATCTTCCTAGTCGAGGGGCCCACATCAAAGGAGGAGGTTGCCTCATTAACAACGTCGTCGGTTGCACCAATGCCCTCGATGATGGCTACGGCCATGCCAACGGCAATGGGATTGGCAACGGCAACCGAACTACAGTCACGTACCGCGAGGGGGCACAACACCGAGACCGCTCTCGCTTGATCATCAATGATGGACCGAGTCCGACCAACCAACCCCCCCTGGACACGACCCTACGGTCATCGATCGCGACGATGGACCTATTATTCCAGCTGCCCATGCTCCTCTTGAACAGGATCCACATCGCCCCGCTCCGCCTCATCGTCAACATCAGGATCCAATCATAGATGTCGAGGATATGGAAGACGATGACTCGGACATTCATCATAGAAGAAGACGCGCAACAGGATTCTGGAACCTCGTCAAAACCCATGGGTCCCGATGGCGGATCCCCATCCAACTTATCTTCCTAACATGGTACGAAGGATTATGAGGGAAATGCGAGGGGACACACATGGCTCATGGGAGGCTCACATTAGGCGCAACCCCTTCATAAGAAGAGTAAATGAGGCTAAATGGCCACGACGCTTTAGCATGCCGCAAATGCCACTCTATGACGGCACCACCGATCCTTGTGCCTTCCTGAATTGATATGAATGGCAAATGGACTTGAGCTGGGGTAATGACCCAGCCAAATGCATGCTTCCCGGTCTTCCTATCCGGTACCGCTTTACTTTGGTTCTCTCGCCTCCCACTTGATTCCATTAACAGCTTCAGGCAATTAGTGACAGAACTAGTCAAGCAAGTCAGGGTGCATATCCCGACTCCGAAGAATGCCCTCACTCTGTCCAACTTGTACAAAGGATCTGCCGAGTCACTCAAAAGCTACCTCTCCTGGTACAACACATCTCTCGCCGAGGTCGAGGATCCAAATCCTCGCACCTTACCCTTTTAGCTAGCAAAAGGTGTCCTCCCTACTTCAGAGTTCGGGGCATGGATCGATCGGAAACAACCAAAAAGCCTCGATGCCTTCTATGAAAAGGCGGATCAGTACTTACGCCAAGAGGAGGCAAGACAGAACCGGCTCTCCGCCACAAGTCATCCCAATGACCCCCAAGCGGACACCGCAAATAACAACCTTAGAGGAAGGCAAGTCGGGGATCCCTTCAATCAGAACAGGGAGGCAGGCCCCTATAGGCAAGTACCAAATAACGGTAGGTCGGGTGGCCGAAACAACGGACAAGCCCCAGCGGAGCCAGAAAAACCCGGCCCTCACCGCGCCTTCGAGACCTACACCCCATTAAACGAAGACTTAGAAACAATTTACTTGTAAATCTGTAACATGTTTCCGTACAAGAAGCCTCATGTCAGAGAATCAACCGAGCGTGAGAAGAATACCAGGAGCTACTGTCAATACCACGACGTGTACAGGCACGACACCAACGAGTGCTGCCAGCTTAGGGACACAATCGAGAAGCTTATCCACGAGAACAAACTCGAACAATACGTCCAAGAACACTTTACTACTGAACAAAACTCTCAACCTCTGGCGCCAGCTCCTCCGGCGTCCGCCAAGCTCCGGGTCCATCTAATCCAAGGAGAGGGATCGTGATCAACACTATATGTGGCGGGCCTTACCCCACGTACGACAGCTTTCGGAAAATTGAGGAGTATGTGAGTTCCATAAAGTGTGCGACTTATGAAGCCTGCTCCTCTCTCAGCGAATCTGCCCTAGCCAAGCTACACAAAACCATGCGAGATGACATCGTTTTCCGCAAAAGAGATTCTACCGGGGTGGATATCCCGACCACCGATCCACTAGTTATCACAGCTCATATCGGTGTTGCTTCTGTTAGAAAGGTATTAATCGACTCGGGGAGATCGGTCAACATCATTTTCAAGGATTCTTATAACCAAATGGAGTTGCAAACAAATGATTTAAATACATGTCACACCACGATCCATGGCTTCAATGGGGCCTCTAGTTCCTCAGTAGGAATGGTTGACTTACCTGTGGAACTGGGAAAGGGGACCGGAACCGAGTCCGAATTCTCACTTTCGTGATTTTAGACATCGATTCCCCTACAACGTTTTCCTAGGATGCCCTTTTCTCGCTGAGTTTCGGGTTTGCATGGTACCATGGTATCTCTTAAAAAAATTCCCTACAGAGAATGGGATCGGAATAGTTAAAGGCGAAAAAGTAAGCGCCAGAGAATGTTATGCAATAGAACGGAAGAATACATGCAATAAGGACAAGGGCAAAGTCATGCCCACACCTTCTTGTGCCAAGATTATCCCAGCATAGCAATCAGCAGCGTCTGGGCCTTGGCTCGGGCGCCAATGCCATCTTTCCGATGGTTCTGTCCTACATAAGGACGAAGAGCCGAAATATGAGAGGGCTACCCCGGTTGAACCTACAGAGGATGTTCCCGTCAATCTCGAAGACCCATCAAGGGTGTTGAAGGTGGGATTACAACTCCACCAGTGATCAAAGAGGATCTTATAGATTTCCTGAAGGCAAATTTGGATGTGTTCTCATGGACTCACTGTGACATGAAAGGCATCGATCCCGCTGTCGCTTGTCACTTTCTCAGCATAGATCCTATGATGCCTCAGGTCAAGTAGAAACGACGCGTCCTGGGACTCGAGAGGTCCAAAACACTCGAGGAAGAGGTAGACCGTTTGCACAACAACAACTTCATTCGTGAAGTCGACTACCCTGAGTGGGTCTCTAATCCGGTCTTGGTCAAGAAATCCAATGGTAAATGGCAAAGGTGCGTTGACTTCTCCGACTTTCATTACAAATAGAATTAAAAAAGGGAATATTTAGAAAATCAATTAGAGTTAACCAGTTAGAGTTAAACCAGCTAGAGTTAATCAGTTAGAGTTAATCAAATAGAGTTAACCAGTTAGAGTTAAACTAGTTAGAGTTAAACCAGTTAGAGTTAATCAGTTAGAGTAAATCGATAGAGTTAAATCGAACTAGAGTTATTCAAATGGAGTTTATCGAATATTAGTTTATTCGAATAGAGTTAAAGGAAAGGAGTTATCGATTTTTAGTTAATCGAAGGAATTATTGATTATTAGTTAATCGAAAGGAGTTATCGATTTTTAGTTAATCGAAGGAGTTATCGATTATAGTTTAATCGAAAAGAGTTATCGATTTGTTTAATCGAAGTGAGTTATAGAATATTGGTTATTCGAAGGAGTTATCGAATTTAGTTATTCGATGGAGTTAATCGATTAGAGTTAAAATAAAGGAGTTGATCGAATATAGTTTATTCGAATAGAATCAATTGAGTTAATCGAATATTAGTGATTCGAAATAGAGTTAATCCAATAGCGTTAGTCCAATAGATTAAATTGAATAGAGTTATCGAATATACCTTATTCGAAGGAAAGAATTATCGAATAGAGATGATTCGAAAGAGAGTTACGTAAGGAAGTTTGTTAAAGAATTAAAAGGTGAAATTTGTCTATTTCAAAGTTAGAAACGTTGTTCAGTTAAGGTCTGAGAGGTAGTATTACCCCAACTTGATTGACTTCATTTTTAACTAAGGAATGGTTAAGGTTCGATAGTGAAGGTAGGTTAAAGGAATTTAGTTAATAAGCGTAATGGTTTGAGTTGACATCACGATGGTTTGTTTAAACATCTGTCTAAGTCCAATGAAGGAGTTTTGGAAATGTTTTCAAACTAAGAACCAGAAATGTTTTCTGATATAGAAAACAAGAAATGGAAATGTTTTCCAATGGTAATAACATATATTTTCTAAATTTAGAAAATAAGAAATTTTGAATATAGGGAAACAGGAGATAAGTAAATTAATGAAATAAAGAGATAAATGTTGAATGATGATTGATCGATATAATTTCCTCCTGGAAATAATGTCGTTGTCTGCAAACCTGTTTTTCTTTGATGGTTAAATCACAGACTATTGAAGTTCTGACCATTTTAACGTTGTTAATATGGAGAGAACGGTTGGATTATTATCCGAAGAACCACTCCGTATTGGCATAAGCATTGCGAATCATATTTGCCAAAGAAAATTGAAGACGTAGTAAAGTGCAATGGCTGTTGTATAAATCTTAGATAATAGTGCCTAGGATGGATGTATTGAATAGTGCCTCCGGTCCATCCTATTCCTGAATGACTTGTATGGATGAATGTCTGACAGAGTATTTCCAGAAAGGTCATGTACATTGATTTCTGCAAAAGTACCAAGAGTGGAAGCGGAGAAGGAAAATTCTTTAGCTAACACGTAATGTACTGTTGTAGACGTCAATTAGTGATTTTCGATGGATCTGACAATGTGGCATTCAAAGTGAATCTGATGTGATGATAAAGCGTAACCTCAAGCCTCATCAACCGGTAAATGACAGAAATCGGGCAGGCAGCATGGCTATGTAGGTCACACCTATTAGGGTGTATAATCACCTAATCTAGAGTTTCATTTACTTAAAAAAAATTGTTGATGCTGTCCCATTCGGGAAACGGTTGCTGATCCCAACCGTTGGTGATATACATTCGATACACTCAAGCAAAATGAGTGGTCGGTCATGTGTGGCCGGGTTGCAAGATGTTCTTGTTGAACCCAGTGTATTCCTTTCTAGAGGTACACTAGCGAAAGGTGATTCCATACCTTGTCATAGTCGGAAATCCATTACCCAATACGTGCTTGCGGTTTTGATTGTATACTATATATGTAGAACGTGAGATGAAAGCGTTTCTGCTAGATGATTATTATTATTGTGGTTGATAGACATTATTATAGTATCAAAAGGTTTTTGATATAAGGATAATTTGGATTCTCATAATGGAAAAACCCGTTCCGTTATACGATGTGGTCTTATGAGATGTCGTTTACTGTTCAAACTATTTTAAAATGTTTTACTCATACCAGTCCCATGACTGACCCGGAGTTTATTTTGTTTTGTTTTCCCTAAACTCTTGGGTGCCCAATTTTATACGGGAAGTCAAGTAGTCGGGATTTACAGATATACTGGAAGAGCTTGGAGCAGGAGGCTTCAGGATTATATAGCCATAGTTTATTTCCGCTGTGTTGTAAGTGTTGTACTCTGATAATGTTATTGTATACATATACTGATTTTATTTCAAGGATATGTTATATATTATATGTTATTCGTTACGCTGTGAGGTTCGTGTTACTCTGATGTTGTGTTCTTCTTCTTCTTCTTCTATTCTAAGTTTCTATCTTATCTTTCCTCACCCTCTAATTTCTTTCATTTATGACCGGTATTTTCGATCCTTGGATGTTCGATATGTGTTGTATATCGGATAACCAGCCGACATTTGCAATGAAAGTGCATTGTGCCAATGCCCGAGTAGCACAGGACCGTCGCCAAAGAAAGGGAAAGAAAGGAATTTGAGCTAACAAGGAACCTATAGAATGTCTTACAGCGCATGGGATAAAATATAATAATAACATAACTTTGACATAAAACAGGCGAGACAGTGCATAAGCTGAAAACTAAACCATCATAGCAGCGGAAATCCAAAATACAGCTTATCGCCCAAACCAACATTATTAAAACTTTGATATACTGTCTATAAAGAAAAAGAAAGAGGTACACTACTAATGACCAAAGTAATGACCGGCTACAACACAGGGAGATTATATATATATATATATATATATATATATATATCATACGTGGAAGCATCCTGCTCGTCTCCGGTACAGCTACACGTGCATAGTCACCTGACATATCTCTAGTCTGCCCATTTAAGAGCACCCAGAGTAATAAGAAGAGACATAAAAATCTGTGTTAGACAAAAGTCTGGTATGAGCGATAAGAAGCAAAATATAACAATAACAGGTATACATAGCCATACCAGAAGCTGGACCTGCAACCAAAGAGTTAGCACAACAGGATGTACAATACTCTACGGTGACACTAACACATGGTGTGAAGATAATGGGGAGGGGGTGTGCATGACATGGTGATAGAAAACACCAAACATAGCAATCATCCTCACATCTCTCACTCAGTGCGTAAAGCATACGATATCTACCACTTTGATCACCCAATTCTTTGTTACGATCACTCTGCCCCATGGAGTCATGACAGCTCCACTGCACTGATCTGTAACCACTAATACTTTTCTATGTCCACTCTGCCCCATGGAGTAATAAAAACTCCACTGCACTGGATCATAGCCTTGCTACGATCACTTTGCCCCATGGAGTCATAATAACCCCACTGCACTGATCCATAGCCACTAATTCGTCACTTATTGGTGAGTCAAAGCTATAGACATCGATAACCCCTTTGCACACGTCCCGCAGCAAAGTCCAATTCATGAAGTTAACTCGTTGGTTCCCATCTGGATCCTTAGTTCTACTTCCTATTTGTACTTCCTTTGCATCTTGGGCTTTGGTCGAATTGGTATTGAAATTCAGAAAAGCCGTCGCGTAGTAGAAGTAGCTAGTTCGGTTTGGTCTTATAGTGTTCAAACCCTCCGAACTGGCTCAAAAGTCCTCCGGTTCGATCATCTGGTTCGGTTCGGTGTATGGAATCCAAGTTCCTCCCTTTGGTTCGGTTCGGTCCTCCACGTCACACCGGTTCGGTTCGGTGTTCATAACCTTGTCCGGTTCGGTTCGTCGCCTCTTGTTCTCCAGCTCCTGGTTTGGTCCTCCGATCTGATCCTCACGCCCTATCCCAATTCGATCTGATCCGTGCCTTCCTTATTTCCCTTACATTCTCTTGTGCCAAGTTCCTGTCTAATTCGTATTCCCTTGCTCAGTCCACCGGTCCGATCCGAGCCTTGTAATCCGATCCGAAACCCTGCACATTTCCCAATGAGCATATATCATCCATTTCCGCCATACGACGGCGTTTTCAACCATTCTAACTTCGCTAACCAATCATAAAACATTCCAAACAGTAACAGTAACATATAAGATCAATCAACAAGGTAAAAACATCAAGTATATAGGTCATTTAAGATCAAACATCCCCCAAAAGCATGATTTCCTCTTAATCCCCTTAAGCATGTTTTAACAATGGGATTAGCAAACTTAATCGAAATTAACTTAAATTTTTATTAGAGCCATAAAATAATATTTAAGAATTTTACAAATTTTTCCAGATTTTTCTGAGCCATAATTTCTCTAATTATCACTAATCACCCCTAATTGGCCGTAATTAATGAAAAACAATGCAAATCACTCACCTTAGCCAAAAATAAAATTTTAGATCTGAAACTTTACTGTTTTGAGGCGTTTTTCTATGCAACACAGCAACTCCAACTCTGATTTGGTGTTGATTTTCCTTGATTTGATGTAGATCTTCTTAATTAGTGATTAGAAGGTGATTTGGGATGATTTTAGAAGGTGGAGGCCATTGCTAGGGTTCAAAGGATGAAAGTGGTGGCTATAAAAACTGAAATGAAATGTTTTTCCTAACCCTACCAGCCCTCCTATAAACCTAATCCTGAAATTGGCTATGGGCCTAGCTGATAATCACCTTAATTAGGCCAGGTTAAGCTGTTTTTCACTTCTAAACCTTATTTCAGCCATATCTCCCAAACGTTAAGTCCGTTTGACACATATGACCACTCTACGGAAAGGTAAACCATCATTCGAATCCAATGGAAGTGGTTTCAGGTCAAAACTCCATACCAATTATGGGCAAAACAAGATTCGCTATGGGCAAAATGGTCATTTAAAAATCAGCAAAAATCGTTAACATTGGAAATGACCCCAATATTCGTTTCCCAAAGTTACATGACCATACGAATTCATATGAAAATGAAATAAATATTCTACGATCCTTCGATAGTAGAATGCGGGTCATTATAGCATGTCCCAAGGACAGCTTTCCGCTCCCAAAGATTGACCGATTGGTTGACTCAACTGCCAGATACCAGCTGCTATCTTTCATAGATGCCTATTTAGGCTACAATCAAATCCCAATGAATCTTCGTAACCAAGAACATACCTCTTTTATAATAGACCTCGGACTTTATTGCTATCGTGTTATGCCTTTCGGCCTCAAGAACGCTGGCGCCATTTATCAACGAATGGTTAATCGTCTTTTAAAAACCAAATCGGAAAATCCATGGAGGCATACGTGGACGATATGCTAGTAAAATCTAAAATATCAAGCAACCACATCCAAGACCTCTCTGAAATTTTTGATATCCTCAGCCAATACGACATGAAACTCAATCCCCTGAACCGCTCCTTCAGCGTTGCTTTAGGAAAGTTCTTGGGTTTCATCGTCAACTCCCGGGGCATCGAAGCCAATCCAGAAAAAATGCAAGCTATTCGGGATATCCAAATCCCCTAGAACATCAAAGATGTCCAAAGCCTAAACGGAAAGGTCACCGCTTTAAGTCGGTTCATTTCTAAGGCCACCGACAAGTGCATCTTTCTTCAATTTACTTCGAAAAGGGAAGGGCAATTTCGAGTGGACCCCAGAATGTGTCTCTGCATTCAAAGATCTACTGAATCACTTAGAGCAACCACCTACCTTATTTAATCCTGTGGACTACGAGGACTTATACGTTTACTTGGTTGTTTCTGTGTAGGCAACCAGCTCGGCACTTGTGCTCATCGAAGATCATTTCCAACGGCCCATTTACTACATCAGCAAGCAACTGACGGGGGCAGAAAAAAATTATCCGAAGTTGGAAAAGCTGACATTATGCTTATTGATTTCCTCTTGGAAGCTCCAACCGTATACTCATCACCCCTAAAGAGCGCCCGATATACAATGCATTAAGACTAAATTTCCCTGCTACAAACAATGACGCGGAGTATGAGGTCTTGATCGTTGGACTCAGAATCACGATCGAGCTCAAGCTAGAGACCGTCCAGATCTTCTCTGATTCACAACTTATCGTCCATCAAGTGCAAGGAGAATATCAAGCGAAAGAGGGATGACTCGCCCCATACACTATAAGAATATGAGTTTTCTATAGCACCAGCTTCGTATCTTGGTTAAAACGCTATTCCTCTGACAACATTATTTGAGAAAAAAGCGGGATGGTCAACGCTATCAGAGGACAACGCGGGAACTAAAATTTCAGGGGTAAAAAAAAAATTAACGTTCACTAGTTTGTCATCTCCTCCCAAAATCACCTCCCAAAATTAGATTAAGCGCAGCCTTGAGATACATTAATCTCCGCCATCATCCTCCAAAGATCGAAAACGTTCACTCCGCAGATCTCGGCCGTGTAACCCTTATCACCTTCGTCGAAGCCGTCGGTGCCCTAATTCCTCTATCGAGCAGTTAGTCCCAATTTCTAATCGCAACCGACATTTCAACTACCTTGCAAGGTATTAATCTATGTTTTTCATATAATTTGGTTGTTTATTTAAATAATTCATCATACTATTAACCGTGAGGTCTACATGACTGGAAAATAGATGGTCTACATGACTGGAAAATAGACATAATACCAATAAAGATATAATTAACACAGTTACAAAAGACCTCTCACAGAAAGTTTACCAAAGAAAATTAAAAAAGCAATTTTTTTTATATTAATCTAAATAAAAGCATGTCAAAAGGCTGTATTAGCACACATTAGTTACTAGCCTATTACCATCCTTGTTAGTTCAGAAAAAATCACTTTCATGAGTTACTAGCCTACGTTTGAATTCTCAACTGTCAAGCTTGCATGAACCGTGCTTTTGGAATTAAGATTCATATTGTCACGTTCTGGATGGAGAATGTTGTATGGATGCTTAAGCTTCCTGTTGCAGTTGGATTATTTATATAAAATCGTACCTTTTTTCTATCTAGCGCTTTGATCTTACAATAATATTCTACATGGCACTGTATATATTTTGGTGTAGGTGGGATGTTTGTACTTAATGAATGAATAAAATTGTAGTTTTTATATATTTATTTTTTAGTTTCTCAGTTAACATTTTTGGATGATACAAACATGTGAATATTTTGGAAGGAACATAAGAATAACAACCAATGAATAACGTGTATCTTGCGTCTATTAATTTCAGCTGAGCGATCATCTATGTTTTCTTACGAGGCTACTGTTAAGACTAATACATATTAGGTGCTATGGCATGAAACTTTTAGAGAAGTTGTTGGCAGTGTAACCAATATTAATTATAATGCGATGTTATTCGCATGACATATTTTATGATAAATTAAATTCTTTCAGTAGTCCTATAATATTCCATATATAAAAAGAACACCATAGCTAATTGTAGTTATTTTTTTAGAAAATTGACGTGTGCACACATGTGGATTTTGATGTCCTTTTATGGGTATTAGTGTAAAAATAATGAAGTTTGTATATGATTTGAAATATCAATTGAAATGTCAAGTATACTGCAAGTGAGCATGCATGCATGCAGTACAAATGGTAGAAAACAACTTAAAGAAGCCAGATGTGAAGAAGTTGAATTTTACATTGTAAAACGATGCTTATATGGAACATTGTAACTTCACAGCAAACTCGACCTATGTTTAAATTTATGGTGCAGCTAGATTTTTGGAAATGAAGAAATATTCTTAGTTAATTTGTTGGTTTTGTTTTGTCCACAAATTTATATAGATGCTTGGATCTGCACTTTAATCAAAATAATGTCTTATGTACAAAATTCATCAATGAAATATGGTAGTTGTGCTTATTCCTCGCACATAACTTTTTTGTGTGATGCGGCTTAATATCACCAAAAGTTGTCGTGGATTCTGTATAATTGAGCCGTGGATGGATGAATGATCATAACTAAATATCTAAAAGGGACCACTTTCTCACTGATCCGATGTTCAGGTTAAATACGTCGTGACACTTCATGATCTTTCCCTTTTGAAAGGTTACAGCATAGATGTTGCAATCCAGTTCTACATCCAGTACTTTCATGCAATTTTCTGGAAAAAAAAAACCTGGACTGATTCAGAATCGTTGTACACAACCATTAATTGTGCAATGTAAATTTATTGTTTTATGTGATACATAAGAATATCCCTTCTTACATGCATAGAAAACAAGTAGTTTTAAAGTAACACAATCAAGGAATAGTAACATGGAATCATCAAGAAGTGAAAATCATAGAGATGTTGCTGGAAGAAATTGATGCTCGAAGCACGGATAACATATTATATTCCATTGATCAAATATTTTAATGATCATTTGAGAAGCACTTATTCACATGTCTGTGTGTTTGTTTAAACTTTAAAATAATGTTCAGTCGAAAAAGAAAATACAGGTTTTCTTTGGAGCTGTTTCTCCCACTATTAATTTAGTTATCCTTATTCTTTAGTTTATAGAACTTCCCATTATGAAATGGAGAAAGGTCGTGTTGGTATAAGAACAATGGACTAAAATATAGAAACTATCAACACATTCATATGGTGATAGAAAATAATGTGTAATAGTGTTCAAATAAGTTTTAAATTTTGTCAAAAAGAGTAATTTATGAATGTAGTCTGTTGAGCACGTTCTGATTTCATTGTAAACATGTGGTAAAAAATATGAATAAATGATCTCATTGAATCGAATTTGGTCATGAATCTAAGAAATTGTGTGAATTCTTGATCTCATTCAATATCTTTCTCAATTCGAAGATCCAGGATTTGAAGTACCAGAAATTCCTAAAGGAATACCATCGAGAAACTTCCTTGATCTCATTGTAAACATGTGCGTTAAAGACTTTATAAATATATGTTATAGACACCGTACTTTTGTTCCTTAGGAAAATTTATAGTGATTTATGTTTTACATTACGAATTACTATCCAACTAATGAAATTTTAATATTGATGGTCATTTGCTTACACTACATAGTTTGTAGCTATAGTCAGTGGCATTTAAGTAATGTAACTAATGAAGTTTTCACTTCATGACAATTGTTGCTACCAACACAATCTGTCCAGTCCAAAGATACAGCCGAACGTATCATTTTTTCGCTTTTAATATGAGTTGTTCACCCTGCATTTTATTGATTTCCTTTCGATAAATGAGTCGACTGCAAGTTTCAAATTAATTCTACCATTGGTGCATTTGAGTAAGCTTCGAGAATGAAAGACCTGCTAAAAGGACAAGGGTATATCATAGTGACTGATAATCCTAATTCTGTCTACTATGCATGCCAATGGTACAGTTATTTTGTTTACTAATACTAAAAAGAATGTAACAAGTTCGCACAATCCAAGGGCTTGCTTCTTTCAGACTGTGAATTCTACTGCCCATCCTAGTGGCATATGGGTGCGCTATGTTATTTGAATTCCAGTTATAATTTTTGAATCGAATTTATCAAGATTATTTTTAATCACCATAACAAGTTTTGCACTTTTTGTAACCATCACAGCCAGATCGGTTTTATGTTAAAAAAGTGAGTCACTTTTTACTAGCATATAGTGTTTACCATTCTGTGTCCTAAGATTTTTACTACTTTCTGTTATATCATTTGATTGCCTTCCATGGGATTGAGTCCAGTATTTGCATGCGCATTTTTACTATTTTCAATTACACCGTTTAATGCCTTCCATAGGGATTGAGCTCAGACTTTGCATGCGCACTCTGTTCTTTGCCAACATGCATGGGAATTTTGATGAATTCATTAATGCAGCTTTTCCTTCCACCTGTGCTGGGAAATTAATATAAGGTACATGACTATTTGTCTGCTATTGAACGTTAGTAGTAGTTGTGGTTTGTAGGCCCCAGTTTGCAAGATGAGTGCATATATAATAGAACAGTAAAATTTAACTTGATTAAAAAACGCAGATCCAAATTAAATGGAGATTTGTTGGTTCATTAATTATGGACAATGGTTTTGCATGGAATGTGGTGTTAGTATGAAATATGTGCCAACAATGATTTGGAAATAAAAAATATACATAACTATTATGCTCAGTTTTACTGCTAAATATGACTACATTTGACAGGACTGATTGTTTTCCAAGGCTCCAACAGGTCTAATGCATTATAATTTAAAACTCAATCATGTTAGCTCATACTTCCTTCAGAGCATTTTAGTTTGTCACAAGCAATGACAAAATAATTTAACATCTCAAAATAGTATATTATTTATATTACTATTTTTCATGAAAGTAAACCTTTAAATTTAATAATTGAAATGGATGCATTTAAACATCAGTTTTTCCTCCAAAATACAGATTCAGACATTTTCAACAAGACATCAAGTGAAAAATAAAATTATCTTCCAATCACATGCCTCTTATATCCATTCCACCTATAGCCAAGCTAGATTGATGTCATACATTTTCTATGACATTTCAATTCAAGCTGCATTGTCTGTATATAATTTATGTTCTTTTTCTTTCCAAGTTAATTTATACTAGATGCTTGTAAAAGATAGATATTTGTATGTTTAAAAAGATATACTTGAATAGTTTATAGAAATAATTCATCAGATTAACTATACTAGTATTCTTCATTAACTGTACATGATGATGAAGTTGATTAACTGTATATGATTACTTAGTTTGAATGGTCGATGTTTGAGAAATTTTGCTTGCTTTGATTTGAGAGATTTTGGTATTTTGTGAATGATGGATAAAGACTGGGTACGTTTGAACAGGTAATTATTACAGTGCTCAACTTTAATATTGAGTTTAAAACATATTTTAATATATAAGGTTACCGTTCTTATATTATATAAGCTTGTAATTGCTGAAGATTAAATAAAATATTCTCTATAATGTGCTATTTATTTCATTTTATAACTTTGATTATGTGATACAAAATTATAGGTGAATGAAAATTATGTGTTAAAACGGTTGATTAAGTTGCGCATTTACCAATTTGTTCATATATTACACTACATATTTTTGTGAGAAATCATCATATGTAAAAAAAAAATTGAGACAACTAATTTTAAGACTTCAAATAAAGTTGCACACATTGATTATTTGCACGAGAAAAATGAAAACAGAAATAACCTAATAAAACAACTGAAACTGCATTTGCAGTATAAAATAAACCTAAACTATACTTAAAAATCAATTTATTCCATTTGTACTTATTTGTTCTACTGTTAGTCCCATAGATTGCATAATTTTTTATTGTTATGCACTGCAAATGCTACTGTGATTGATAAAATTATCAAATTCTACATCAAGAAACGAAGTTCAAGATGAGATCACAAATAAAATAACCGAATTAACACCTTAGTTTTTTTTAAATCTCTCAAATACACTCATCATACTATCAAAATCCTTACACATCACATTCCGAGGTTAGACCAGAAAAGCATGAAACATCCTTGAACATGACTCAACCTTCTTATCGATCGTTGTTTCTGTAGACGTACTGGTGGTTTTCAAATGCAAATCAAATCATAATTGGAAAATGGTTACTACTAGACTCCATATAATACAAACGATATACTATGTGACCAGGAGATTAAATAACTTGCAGATCTATAGGGGAGTGATTAGCTTCCCAATAGGAACTTGCAGATCTAAACCAGGAGATGAAATAACTTGCAGATCTAAGAAAGTCAGCTAATAAATCATTTATCAGCAAAATTCAATCATAGAAAATAGTAATTTGGGGATGAGGTGAAGGGTTTAGAAATCTAAAATCTGATGTTGCAGGTAGAGAAACTAAAATCTAATGTATAAAATGTGAAACAATGGAACAAGACTTTATGTTCTGAATTAAAAATATTGATTGTGTTGTTCCAACATCTGAGAAAGAAAAATCCATTAATAGAATGAAGTTGCTGGTAACTGGATAATGAAGTGAATGTAAGAAAACTAAGGAATTGAGCTGCAAAGGCCTACAGAATATTGTAGCTTTCCAAAATAAGAATGAAAGACACGAAAATGAGAGCAGTCAAGAGAAGATGCAAAGATCTTTGGATGCTTGAACTGTGAGCAAAAGTAAAAATGAAAAATATGAAATTTTGTAAAGAGCCAGAGGCAAAAATTTGCTGATGAATGTAATTTTTGGCCTATGAATTCTGTCTAGTATAATGATTTTGATTCAATATTGCTCAACAGTACTGCAAGCAACCACCATATCAGTTGTGATCAGGGCCGACTTCGAGTGTTGAGTTGCTAAAACTGATATATTAAAATGGATGTTAAACTATTTTTCACAGTTAAAAACTCTTTTCGGTCAGAAGGCAAATATAACTGATGATTTTATTGTCAAAAGGCAATGAAAGTATTAATATATGACACTAAAACTGCTTACTTCTCAAAAGGGAAGCTAAACAGCTCCTTTGCTTAAATCTTATTGCTTCTAGTGATAAGAAAGCAGTAAGCAGTACAAGAGACACCAATAATATAAGTATATCCGTATGGGACAATCTGTAGCATAATTCGCAGGTCAATGGTGTAATTTTAAAGATTAAACAATTGATTTAAGTGTTATAGCGAATTATGCTTATGCCACAGCCTCATTTCTGTATGCCACAGCCTTTATATCCCTAACACAATTGACTTGCCAATTATCCCATTTTACCATGCCTCATTTCTGTATGCCACAGCCTTTATATCCCATTTTCTTAGTTGTCCAATTTTACTGTGCCTCAATATCAAAGAAATCTATCATATTCATTTATTAGGATAGAATACATTCAAACTTGGGCATTTATTGGAAGATATGTTGTTACTGAAGAATACATCTTAAATTTGTTTATATAACTGCATGCAGGTTTCGATCTGTGTAGGTGGGATTCAGTTCTTTGTGGAATGAAAATTGGTGCATTGTATTTTGGAACAACTTATGTAATTGACTGCTGTTGTGCTACTTGCCATGTTACTTTTTATTAGCACTTTCATTGTTTTTTCCTCTTGAATCATTTTTCGATTATGTTGTGCCTCTGTGTATGTGATATATATATATGCGCGCACACACACACAAACACACACACACACACACACACACACACACACACACACATATATATATATATACATATATATGCAAATTTAAATATTTTGACCTAAATATTGCTTATTTTTGTTGTGACAGGACCAAATTGCTCATATTTGGACAAAATATCAAAAGCAAAGCAAGATTAAGTATTTTACTACTTTGTAAGTAACTTGTTAACGCAAGTATATATGACGTATTATGGACATGTAAGGGTTAAACAAACTATATGTATGAATTGTTAAGTTTGGATATATGAGAAGTAATTTGAATTATATGTATGAAATATTAAGTTTGAATATATGAATGTTGTTTCAATGATATGTATGAAATATTATGTTGTAGTTTACATGTTTGTTTGTGCAATATGTAATGTTTGTTTATATTTGAGAAATAGATTATGATATATATGAGCGTTGTTTTAATGATATGTATGTAATTATATTTAATGAAAGTGCTGAAATGGTGATATACAAATGGTAAATGATATGGATTTGCATGCAAGATTATAGGGTTTTTAAAATGCTATAAAATGATCCACCAAAACGCTATTACTAACATAGAGTAAACGCTATATAACAGGTCGCTGTTGGCTATGATTTCATATAGCGTTTATGTTTGATAGCACAGCTAAAACGCTATAGAATATCGACTTTTAATAGCGTTTTACTCAGTGCTATTGCAAGTCGACGACCTAAGATAGCATGTCGTTACATGGCGTTCTCTGAAACGCTATAGTTGGATATAATAGCGTTTTTCAAACGCTATAAAATCCCTTTTTTGTTGTAGTGATACTTGGCCCGGGTTCAAGATCTGCTCACCTACTTCAACCATTTTGTCATCACCTACATTCCTTGAGAGCAAAATGAAAAAGCGGAATCCTTAGCCAAGTTGGCAAGCTCCGAAGATCCGCAACTTATAGGGTTCGCTCCAGTCAAGGTGCTTAATTCTCCGAGCATCAAGTAAGGAAAGACCGAGATGGTCATGAATGCCGAACCTGAGCCCAAGACCTAGACTCTTCCAAGGCACTACAAAGAAGGGCGGGCACTCACTCGCCAATCATTTCGTTACCTTCTTATGGATGGAGTGCTCTACTGCAGGTGTTTTTCTGTTCACTTGCTCAGGTGCGTAG
Organism: Allium sativum; assembly: GCA_030737875.1. Classification (NCBI taxonomy): domain Eukaryota; kingdom Viridiplantae; phylum Streptophyta; class Magnoliopsida; order Asparagales; family Amaryllidaceae; genus Allium; species Allium sativum. The sequence continues at coordinate 387,774,173 of CM060912.1, read as the reverse complement.
CCCGTGGCGACGCCCTCCGAGTGCTAAGTAGTGTACATGAAGGCGAATGTGGCGACCACACCGTGGGGCAAACCCTATCCAGAAAGATACTCAGACATGGTTATTATTGGCCCACGCTTGAGCAAGACGCCACAGACTACACTCGCAAGTGCGATAAGTACAAACGCTTCTCCAAGATCCCAAGAGCCCCGCCTACCGAATTGTCTCAAATGGTCAGCCCATTGTCGTTCGCCATGTGGGGAATAAACATCATCGGAACTCTTCCAATGGCTAGAGGCGGGGAACGATACGATGTCGTCATCGCAGTGGACTATTTCACCAAGTGGGCAGAAGCTGAAGCCTTAGCCACCATAACCACGAAGAAGATGATCAACTTCGTTGTCCGCAATATCATTACTCGCTATGGGGTTCCCCAAGCTATGATCTCTGACAACGGCACTCGGTTCGAGAGCGCCGAGTTCAAAGACTTCTGTCAATGCCAGAGCATTGAAAAAAGATTTTCAATGGTGGCTCATCCTCGAGCCAACGGGCAAGTCGAGGTGGTTAATAAATTCCTCAAGTCCATCATCAAGAAACGTCTGGAAAAGGCTGGGGGAATGTGGGCGAACGAACTCCCTCTAACCCTATGGGCCTACCAAACCACTCATAAAACGGTGACCGGATACACTCCCTTCACCCTTACGTACGGATATGAAGTTGTTATCCCCATCGAGCTCAAGCTTCAATCTCATTGAGTTACCTACTTTGATCCAATGACAAACCAAGATTTACTTTTGGGATCACTTGACTTGCTGGAAGTAAAGAGGAACGAGGCCAATCTCAGAGCCGCCGCCCAACGACAACAAGTAGCCGATACTTCAATTCCAGGTTCGGCATAAGGGCCTCAACGTCGGCGACCTCGTCTTAAAGTGGGTTTTTTTTCCCATCAACAGGCCTCGCACCTCGTTGGGAAGGCCCGTACTCCATACAATGAAAGCTTTGCGATGAAACTTTCAAACTCGCCACCGTGGACGGAGCTGAACTCCCAAGAGCATGTAACAACGAACATCTCCGCCGCTACTTTACACAACTTAGTTCACAGTTGTTTATGCTTTCCAACAATGTTTTGTTTTCTAGAAATTCAAGGCATTAGTTATTAGTAGAAATGATGTTCACCTACCTATCTCTTCGTTGTTTACTTCTCATGTGATGTGTTTTGTTAAATCCTGACAACCAGCTTGAATTAAACATGCGATCGCCGTATCGGCACCCCGAGCACGGAAGCCTATGCCGCCATCCCAACCTCGAGCCAACATTGAGGCTAAAACACTTGGCTATGTATGGCACCCTGAGCATAGGAGCTAGCAACGCTACTCGAGGAGCCGGCCCGCGGCGCAACCAAGTATAAATAACCACTAACTCGAACCTCAGCCTTGCACCGAGACCGAGGATAAATCGTTCTGCGTCCAAGCCCGAGCGACTTGGCGCCGCCACCCAAAGACCAACTAAGAGTGATGCAAGTCTCTCTTCGTCGGTTGCGGGTGCCGGTCAAATCTTGGTGCAGCACCAAGACTGACCTTGAAACATTTCTTTCCCGTAGCTCTCAAGGCTAAGGGATAGCCCATGGCCACGATCGGAACTTACAAGCTGATGATCCGGGCTTACCTCTTCGGCGAATAAACGACGCCGGCGGCTCGCCCCAACCCGATGAACGACACATAATGCGATGTCCTACGCCTTCACTATACATGGGATTCACCCCGAGCAACCCAAAACAGCAGCCGCTCAGCCTGGTTTCGCAAACTATGGGTTTCCTGAGCTGAGGGAAACTTACTGAAACCAGCACTCCATTTCACCCCGTTTGGAATAAATGACCCAGAGCGCAGTACCCAATCTTTTTTATGATAACTGTAATGATAAGTATGCTTATGCAAGTATAGGACGTTGAAAAACATAAAAAGAACATCTGAACACTTGACATAAACTGCGATCTTTACTACTTCATATTTCAATTTTCACACACACGCATTGAACAAGCAACATGCCTAACATCTTTCTTTCTAATGACGGAGGTACATGAGAACCACACCATGTCTTGAAAAAACAAAAGAGAGAGCCGTACTCGCGTAAACTATCGGCCTACACTACCAAAATAAACAGTAATTCCTACCTAAATTGCTAACACTAACTGTGTCTCTTCTTTTTGTCCTTATGTTTTTTCTTTGCAGATTCGGCACTTGACGGTTCATCCTTCGCACTGGGCCCTTTCTTACTAGGTTCGCTCCTTCCACTTCGGCTCTTCTGAGAAGTGGTCGATTCATGAGAAGCCGAGAGACGATTCTCGTCTGCACCATCACCGCTAGAGATATCGATGATATCAACAAGGGTGGTATGCGGCACAGGCATGGGGGCACTTCCGGCAGCAAGGAAGGGTACATCTTCACTCTTCTTCGGAATCTCCCTGCCTTCCCGCTCAGCCCTCTCCTTGGCCTCTCTAGCAGCCCGTCGCTCAGAAAGCTTCTGGTATTTATGCGGCGTGACAGCACCGACCTTGGTTTTCTCATAGGACTTGGTGGCCCTTTGTCGAGCTTCCTCATCCTCCCTTTTCTTCTGGGCCTGATCAGCGGCCCTCTTCTTTTCTGCTTCCTCATCAGCCCTCCTCCGCGCAACCAAGTCAGCAGCCCTCGCCTCAGCATCTCGCTTGGTCTCCATTATGACCTCCTGCCTGGCAGCCTCATCTTGATTGCGCTTCTCCTCCACTTCCTCGCTTTTAGCCACCATCTTAGCTTTCTGAGCTTCTACCAGGTCATGCATCGAAGGCACATCGGCCTCCACTGGACACCGGGCAGTCGCACTTTGTCTATCTTCCACCTCTCCCTCCTCAGTAAGACATCCATACATGCTGGGAGTAATTCTTATGTCCGAGTAGGTATCTAATAGATCGCCACCTTTTCCAAATTGCATTGTCGTAGGTTCCGACCCCGATTTAATTGTCTGTGGGACTGCGGGGGTAGGGTCTAAAGGCATGGACAACCCAGAAGGAGCTGCATAGTAAAAATGCAACCTTTTTAGTCTGCAAATTCGATAATCACGTCATCCTCAGGGATGCAGGGTAAAGGGAATTTACCTACAGTCAGGGATGGTGTAGAAAGTATAGGAAGGGTGCTCGTAACAGAAGGTAATGTGAATCCAGTGTCCCCCAGCGCCGGATATTCGGGGTTGTACTCAGTAGAGGCTTAGGCCAAGGCTCCGGGGCCACTCACCATAGCAGATTCGAGGGTCGTGGGCCGATAAGAACTTCTCTCCGCAAATGTCTCCTCCACAGCTACGCTTTCGGTGACGGCAGATTTTCCCTTCTCTGCGTTAAGCCTGGCCAACCTCTCTCTCTCAGCATCCTCTAGAAGAAGTTTTCTCCCTTCCTTCAGCTTCTCACGCTCCTCTTCAGTTAGGAGGGCAGTCATAAGATGGCGCTCATCCAAAGTACCCACATCCACTTGGCGCAAATAAGCCTCATATGGGACCAACCTCTCCCAGGTTCGGGCTTGCTCGTGGGAGTAGTCTTCGACCTATGAAAGTCCTCGAAACCTCAAGACCTTGACGTACATATTTTGGATACTTTCCTCAAAAGATGATCCAACGCGTATTTCCACATCCTCCAACTGTCCCCTCAACTGCCCTACCTCCATCTGGTGTTCGGACTTCAGCCCGTTGACCGCACTCAACACCTCCCTGTTGCTGGCATCAGCCTCTTCCTTTGCTTTCCTCATCTCCTAAAGCTGCCTCCTTAGCACAACCACCTCGGAATTTTTGGTATACAACCTTTCATTTTCCACCCTCAAGGCGGCATTGTCATTTTGGAACTAAGTGACTTTCGCGATTTCCTTTTCCAGATCGGCGCATGTTTGGACCAACTTGTCCTTGTCTCTCTTGAGGGTTTTATTCTCGATGGTCAGGCTAGCCACGTTTTCATTAAAAGTTACGCAATCATGCGCAACTTCCGTCTTTAGGATCTCATGGGCGTGTTTCAGCTCCCCTGCAATAACACGATTAGAAGTTAATCTTTGGAAACACAAGGGCTAGCTATTAAATGACTACAACGCAATTGATAGGCTTACCTATCTCGGTCTCCAAGTTAGTCATGGAGGTCTTCTCACAATCAATGGTCAATTGTCGATTAAGAAACCCCAGGTTTTTTTTCTTGATCAACTCTGAAAGGTGAAAAGAATACTTGGTAAGCTCGTTGGCTTGATGATACGCAACCTTCACATGCATCCACACCTCTCCCGACTCCCTTCCAAGAGCTGGTCGGAGATCAGGAAGAGATGTCAGCTCATCAAAGTAATGCTGTGTGAAATACAGTTTCAGAAATGCCCTCCTCTCCTCTGTAGAAAACGCTTGAACTTGGGACTTTGTCAGGCCTTGCATCCCCGTCACAGCCTCCCTATGAGGGGGAGCTGTCAAAGGCGAGGGCTTGGAACCACCTAGGTTGAGCCGAGAATCTCCCACGGACATGCGAATCGGAGGAGGAGGGTCCGGGATCGTCGGGATCGATCCCTACCCCAATGTGCACTACCCTGTTCTGGCCGGGGTGGGACACCATATAAACAAGTTGATATTCTAAAACTCTCAAAGGAAGAACTCTGGGGGTGTCGGCGGTCCCTATGTCCATAACCTCGTCTACCACGTCCTCTAGTCATATCACCTGCCAAGGGAACATGCCAAAGTTAGTCAACTCATACACTCGGAAGCGCACCTATGCTATGTAGTGTTTATGAGTGTATGCCCTAAGTGTTCTCTCAACAGACTAGATTGTTGCCCGCTCGAAGGAGTTAACCCCTCCGCAGCAAGAGTTAGTTCTTCCAGGCTTGTTGTATTCGGCCATGGAGTCAATTCCAGATCGAGTATATTAAGGCCATCTATTGGAGGCGGGACGGAAGCGCTTAACAACCCTCGTCTCTAGCAGCCTCCTCCTGACCGTGAGCCTCGCCTCCACGTCGTCTCCATGGGATTGGGCAGTTTTTGCAGTTCCCCTCTAGCAGGGGGCATTTTCCTCTCCTGCCCAATGGCGGTTGGAACTGTCACCGCTCTCTCCTTTGGTACACCGCTTGCAACTACGGGACTGATCACAGCCTGATCACTAGGAAGCAACCCGTTGCGAAAAAGGTGCTCATGAATTGTCACTGTGTCGGTATTGCGAAGGTTCTCTGGTATCGCACGCAAAGCATTAAGGCGCTGCCAATACTTGTCACCGATAGGCGCCTCAGGATTTCCTGCCATGATCCAATCATAACAAAAATAAGGTAGGAAACCCAAAAATTTACAGCAAGGAACAAAGTTAGAGGAATACTTACTCCCTTCTATCCACCTCCTCTCGAATCTGGGAGGGAAGCAAACAAAGAACCACTCATGCTTAAACACTGACGGCCTGGGCCACTTCCCGATAAAAAAATTGGTGGTAGATGTCGCTTCCAGAAACCATTGAGAGGGCGTGACATTACTCGTTCTCCTTAGATGGAAAAAGTATCGAATATCTTCTCCAGTTGCTTCCCTTTTGCAAGAACTCGTGATAGAGAACATAAGTGCCTAGGAGGGAAGCATAAGCATTAGGGTGCAGTTGCGATAGCGCGAGGCGGAAATAACATAACATATCCCGAATAAAGTATTGGCTGGGGGCGTGCACCCGGCAAAGCAAGCCTGTCTATTCTAGGCAGTAAGACCCTCGGGCGGCGCGTGAGCTCTGTCATCCCTTTCTGGAGCGTAGTCTTCACCCACCGGTATGTTGAAGCGCACCGCCATTTTCCTAACTACTGTGGCTTCTATGCGCGATGGTACCAAATCAATCGGATTCTCGAAGATAACCGCGTCGGGCAGCATGTCCGGGGCCACTGGAGTCACTGACACATCCCTACTCATAATGTCCACATTCTCAGCCTCCTCAATTATTACCGGGGAATGCTGCCTTTCAGCTTGTCCCCATGATCGGATACTTTAGGCGAGCTGGTTGTGTGAGGAGTCGATCCTTCGGTAGTCTCAAGCTCGCTGCCAGACGAGCTACCACTGGGGGTAGAGTCAAATGTATGTGGCGAGGGAGGGGAACCCCTGGCTTCCGTGGTATTTCCAGTCTTCGATCTTGTCTGCATCACTAGCTATACTTTAGCATATCAGTGTTAGAACTTGTAGAAAACTGACCTATGCCCCTCTTGTTAGTGATAACCAACATATGAGCGTAGTGTTATGCAAAGGTGAGAAACATAAAGGAAAGTTCGAAATAATCAAACGAGTTCAGTCCCAGTCCGAATGTATGATCTACTCTATGTGAAAGGTTCAAAACCTTGCTCACGCGACTACTGGTGTATACATTAATGCTAAGCGCGCGGTTATGTGATTGATATGTAAATTAGAAGACGTGCAGTCGGGAGGTCAAAGCCCTAACCAGGAGAGAAAGGCTCCAACCCATTTTAGAATTCGAAACTCCGAGCCTCGAAGTCCACGTCTTTGAACCACTCTAGGCTCGAAATTTCGAACCCCTCTAGGCTCGAAATTTCAAACCCCTCAGCGTTCGAAATTTAGAACCCGAGGGTTCGAAAATTCGAACACCTCTGGGTTCGAAGACTCGAACCTGAAGGTTCGGAAATTCAAACCTCCCAAGGTTCGAAGATTCGAACCCATCCAGGTTCGAAATTTCCAACCTCTTAAGGTTCGAAAATTCGAACCCAAAGGTTCGAAAATTTGAACCCATAGAGGCTCGGAACTTCGAACCCAGCTGGATTCGAACTTCCGAACCCCCTACAGAGGTTTGGCAAGTCCACCTCTCGAGTCAACCCCCTCCGGCGATGCCGTGGCCCTTCGACCTTCTTCCTCCTCGTTTTCTCGATCTCAGCCGTTACCTAGTTTGGGCTCGAAATTTTCGGCTTCGAAGCTTTCACAACAATGGCCGCCAGAGAAGAAAATAACAGAAGGAAGAAAATGAAGGGGGAGGCCTATTTATAAAAGGAAAGGGTGTCCCTTCGTATTCCAAGGAAGGTTCGAAATTATCGAACCTATTAGGTTTGAAAATTCGAATCCCCCAGGTTTGAAATTTCGAACCTCCAGGGGTTCGGAAATTTGAACCTTCTGGGTTTGAAATTTTGAACCTCCAAGGTCTCGAAATTTCGAACCCCCTCGGCTCCAAATTTCGAACCTCCTAGGGTTCGGAAGTTCACACCCCTAGGTTCAAAAAAAAAGGCCCTCCGGATTCGAGACATCGCGCCATGCTCTCCCGTGTTCTCCATGCATAGTCATGCTGACTCCCGTGCATTCACCGAGGCGACGCACTGCGGATACGTAGCAACTTGAGTACGACGCAGCCCCCAACAACGACTCATTCGTAACCCCAGAGCGAACGAGCCAAACAGCTAATGCTTGTTTTCCTTTGACTAACAAGATGAATCAACAACTCAGCTATTATCTCAATCAACGCAAAGCACATCATGTCGAGACAAGGCGTACTTTGGGGGGGAAATGTTAACCGGCTTTTGGGTTCGGTTCCCAGGAGTACATCAGACAGTCCCAACTCAACACATCGCGCGGAGCTAAGGCCGAAAGGGATACCTAGGAGCAACGGAAACAGGACTGAGATTGGACCGCGCCACTTAGAAACTCGCAACACCCAGAACACACTTCCGAAGCAAGGCCTCAAATCCTGAAGGATTCACAAGCCCCGAACGCCCGTATCTGTGGTCCTTGCGCCCCTCGAAAGGCGGACTTCGCACCTAAGAGGGTGCGAAATTTTGTACCCAGTAGGTGCGATCTTTCGCACCCAACAGGTGCGAAACTGCGCACCCAACAGTTGCAAAATTTCGGACCCAGCAGGTGCGAAACTTCTCATCCAGGGCCGGGTTCGAATTTTGCGCAGGTGCAGGTGGCAGGTGCGGATTTTTGCATGTGGTCCCCCATTCTTACCTAATCCTACCTAACCTCTCTCCTATAAATAGCCAATAGCCTCACACTTCAAAGAGAGTTGGGTTTCTATCACTTGGGACCTCCATAGAGATTCATGAGCTCCATTAATGTCATCTTCTATTTGAGGAAGAAGAAGGATTAAATAGCCTTTTTCCTAAATACTTAGCATATGATAATTATAAGAGTGATTGTAATGAGATTTCATGAGCATGCCTCTACTTTGTAATTCTTGAGTGATTAATAATATTCCAACACCTTTCCAAAGTGGTCATAGGCCTCCGCCAAGGCCGAACCACTATAAATTCTTTGTGTCATTTACCGCTTTCTTTTACTTAGCCTTACGACCAAAACTATAATTCCTAATAATAGGAATCTTTGGTGTTTACGACATTTTTTGCCATCAACAGTCTAGATCTAGTGTGGATGATGGATTGGAGGGTTTGGATTTAGAGGAGGATAATCCACTACAAAAAATGGACTTTTGATAGCATCCATGTATAACATTTTTGCATATAACCTTTAGTGCGCTATGCTAGCTAAAGTTTTCAACTGCTATTTGACCTAGTAAATTTAGGGTAAAACACTATTCAATGAAAAGACATGCGGGAAACAAAATTTGTGCCAGAACAAAAGCGACTTTCATTTTGTCACCTCGTTCTCCTGTAAGTATTTTTCATTCAATTTATCACTTCAAGAAAACATCCAACGTCGTTATCGTCACCGCCGGAAATCTGTATTATGTAATCCTAATCACCGTCATCAGTAATTGCAATGTATAATCATCCTTCTCACACGCTCGATCCTAATACACAAACCTAAATAAGGATCTCCGATTTGGATTTCTCTGTGAGAGGTATTATTATATATTTATCATATAATTTTAATAATCATTACTGCGTGAACATTTCTGTATCAGATTTTAAGTATTCGGGTTCATAAGTTGGTTTCATTTTCAATGCTAGAATGGTTTTCAGGCCACTTTCACATTTCATTATTTTTCTATGCATTTTTTCTAAAAAATTCATAGCCTACTCTTTTACACTTGCATTGTATTATGTGTTCAAAAACAAGTAAGACGGTGGCAATTAATTATTTTCCGTGTTTATGCTTTATGTGTTTAACATGTCGAAGTTCAAATACGTGGCTTTTTTTAGACATGAAAATTTTTGTATCCCCTAAAGCTGCATCTTCCTTTAATAATCACTATTTCAAAAATAAAACATGCATTCATTCTTTTTGATCTCTCAAAATAGTAATAGTAATGAAATTTATATGGGGTGTGAACGATAATGAATCATTTTATGTTTGGAAGGATTATCATAAACCAGCTCAGAAATAAAATCATAGTTTTTTGCTCTGAAATGCTTAAAAAGTACAACAGAGTGATGTATATACACTACAAGAATTGAACAGTATTGCAATGGACACTTCCAACGGCCGTTGACCAACGGCTTCCAACGGAAGCCAAAATACGTATGTTTCTTACGTATACAAAATATACGCCGTTGGAAACTGTTTGCGGCCGTTGGTTTTTAATCCGTTGGAAGCCGTTGCCCCCCGTTACACATGATTGAGTACAAACCAGCCGAGAGCTGCTCCTTCTTCCTCATTCTCTCCAAACCCACGAATTTTCTCCCAAAAACCCCAATCTTTCCCTCCTTCAATTCTGAAATCACCAATCCCATGCCATCATCCATCTAGGAACTCTCCAAATCAATCAAGGCACTCTCTCATCCTCTTTAAACTCCGATTCTCTCCGATTTCAAGGTATGTGTTTACCCTAAATTTTGTTTAATACCCCGTTTAGTAATTTAAGCATAATTAGAGTATGTTTGTGTGTCTAATGTTGTTAATTAGTTGCTAATGTAGGGTTTAATTATTTAAGTTGCTAATTTAGGGTTTTGATTTATAAATTACTTAGTTGTTATGATTTAGAGTTTTAATTAGTTTAAGTAGTTGTTGTTAATGAGTTTTGTATTTGTAGATTTACTTGATTATGTTGTTAATCTAGGGTTTAATTAGTTAAAGTTGAATATGTATATATGCATATATATAGTGTTGTATGTATGTATGTATGTATGTATGTATACAGTTGATAATCTATGTATTTGTTTGTTTGATTGAGCTCCAATTCATTGAAAACAGTATTTAATTTGTTGAAAACGTGTCGTGCAACTGGAAATATTTAAGTTTGTGTTTTTTTGGGCTAAGGCCCATAAAGGCGCAAAAAGGCGTTAAGGCGCACAAAAGCGTACAAAAAACACTTCAATCATGAAAAAATATGTATTCATAATATGTTATATTCATAAAGCCTTAGAGAGTTTTTTTGGCCCCGTCTGATAAGTATTGTATATAATCGTGATATGATGTTCGTTTTATTAACGGAACGGACATTTATATTCATTGTATACAATATTTATTGGATTTGTCCTTTGTATTGGACAAGTTACGAATACAATAACGAAATTAAATCTCGTAAAGTATTTCATTTTAAACGGTTCTCAAAATTTCAAAAGCACTTCCTTTATGTTCCCTGTGTACACGCAATTGTGTACTATTTAGGGAACTAAAGGGAAGTGCTGCCGAAATTTTGTTGAATCGTTTAAATTGAAAAGATTTACGCGATTTAATTACGTTATTGTATTTGTAATGGGAGGTAGGATAACCCACCATTAAATGATCAATTTACATAATATGCATTAATCACTAAAATTGTTTTAACACATTGTCAATGCAAATTTTATCATCATAATTAATATGTAAAAGAAATGTTGTCATTAAAATACAATCTTAGCGTTTGAGCGATCGAACACAAAAATTATGAATCTAATTTTATATAATTATTTCTAATTTTATATGTACTTAGAAAAAATGGACGATTATTTTAATGATCGAAGCTGGATGTACAAACGAAGAGAAACCGATGGCACAATAAACAAACATTTTATTAATGGTGTCAGCGTGTTTATTGATTTCGCTTTAAGTAACAATGGAAACGACGTCGAAATCCGTTGTCCATGTAGTAGATGCAAGTTATTGAAGCATTTGATACCGCAAATGGTCAGAGTTCATTTGCGTCAGTACGGTTTTATGCCGAACTATTTAGTTTGGGATCGTCATGGAGAACCGTTAGCATCTACTTCTATACAAGTTGAGGAGGTAGCGAATAATGAAATTGCCACGACGAATCTCGTAGAACAAATGGTTGAAGATGATGCACGTTCTATGTTCCCGGTTCAACAATTTAATGAAAACGTTGGTAATGATGACGATGGTAATGATGAAGAAGAACCAAATATTGAAGCCAAAAAATTATATGACTTATTAGATGCCGCAAAAAAACCCCTTTGGGAAGGCTGTGAAAGCGGAACTCAATTATCAGTAACTGCTGAATACATTGCGATGAAATCTAAATATAACCTCACAGAAGCTGGATTTACAGCTGTTGTACAAGCTGCGAAGCGGCATATGCCTCCCAATAATTTAATGTGCGAAAACCATTATGAAGTAAAAAAAAAATGATGTCGGCCTTTGGTTTACCGTATCAAAAAATAGATACATGTCTAAAGGGTTGCATGCTATTTTGGAAGGAAGATATCAAGCTTAAGAATTGTAGAATATGTAATCAAGAAAGATACAAACCAAGAAAGAAAAAGGGAAAGGAAGTCCTGTATAAACGTATGCATTATTTACCGATTATTCCTAGACTTCAAAGGTTATATGCATCTTCTGTAACCGCACAACATATGAGATGACACAAGGTGAGAACACAGGAAGAAGGTACGTTAACACACCCATCTGATGGAGAAGCATGGAAGCATTTTGATCAAAAGTATCCCAATTTTGCATCTGAGAGTCGCAATGTTAGACTAGGTTTATGTACGGATGGGTTTTCACCATTTTCTCAATTTGGTTCTAAATATTCATCCTGGCCTGTAATTATAACACCTTATAATTTACCTCCGTGGATGTGTATGAAAACTCCTTATATGTTTCTTACAATTGTCGTACCTGGTCCTGATGATCCGACACAAGGAATCGGTGTTTATTTACAACCGTTGATTGAAGAATTAAAAAAAATTGTGGTATGAAGGGGTAGAAACATATGATATTTCCCAAAAGAAAAACTTTCGTATGCATGATTCTCTATTGTGGACAATTAGCGATTTTCCTACTTATGCGATGCTTTCAGGTTGGAGTACGGCTGGTCGTCTAGCTTGTCCGTACTGTATGGAAGAAACAAGAGCATTTTCTTTACCTATTGGAAAGAAAATTTCATGGTTTGACTTTCATAGATGTTTTCTTCATATTAATCATCCTTCTAGAAGGGATAAGAAAAATTTTACAGCTAATAGACTTGAAACTTTACGACCACCTAAAGTATGGACAAGTGAGGAAATTTATGAACTTGTACAAGATTTTCCCAAGATTCATGAAATCGGAGTACAGACAGAAATTCAAGATAAATCATCAATTCATAATTGGTGGAAACAAAGCATATTTTGGGAGTTTCCTTATTGGAAAGATCTTCTGATTCGTCATAATATTGACGTGATGCATAATGAGAAAAACGTGTTTGATAACGTAATCAATACAATTTTGAATGTCAAAGGGAAGACGAAAGATGATTTGAAATCCAGACGTGATATTGAAGTAATATGTAATCGTCCGGAGCTTCATATAAAGCCAAATGGCACCAGAAAACCGAAAGCGTGCTATGAACTGGATACTAATCAAATAAAAATATTTTTAAAATGGATGGAAGGGTTAAGATTCCCGGATGGTATATCTTCCAATCTTCGTAGATGTGTTGACTATAAAAATAGTAAACTTAGCGGGATGAAAAGCCACGACTGTCATGTTATGATGGAAAATTTATTGCCCGTCGCTTTCAAAGAACTATTGCCCGTGAAAGTTTGGACTGTTGTAACAGAGCTTAGTTTGTTCTATAAAGAGCTTTGTTCATCTACATTAAAAATTGACCATCTACGTAAACTAGAGGAAGAAATCCCCATATTACTCTGCAAATTGGAAAAAATATTTCCTCCAGGGTTTTTCAATGTTATGGAGCATTTACCTATTCATCTTCCATCAGAAGCACGTCTTCGAGGGCCTGTGCAATACGGATGGATGTATCCATTTGAAATCTATATTAATATTCAGTTAATTAAATTTTGGTTAAGTGTATGAAAAAATAATTTACAATAATTCTAAACAGGTATTTAAATCATCTAAAGAAAAAAGTGAGGCAGAAAGCTAGAGTTGAAGGTTCTATTTGCAAATCATACATTGAAGAAGAAGCTTCATTTTTTCTCTCTCATTATTTTAGTGATCATGTGAACATCTCATTTGCAAGTACTGCACGTAATGATGAAGGCATTGATCAAGATGACTGCCAAGCGACTTTATCTATTTTTTTAAAACATGGTCGGCCTTCTGGTAGATGTGTGGAGGAATGGCTGAACGATAAAGATTACAATGCAGCACACACATATACTCTTCTCAATTGCACCGAAGTTGCACCGTTCGTTAGGTACTCTACTTATGCATCTATGTATATATGTATTGTATCTTTAATCATATATGTAACGTATGTCCTATGATTGCAGCATTTATGAATCACAGTATCCAAACGGCGATATCAGCAAAGAATTCGCTAGTTGGTTTACTAATTATGTTTTTTATCCAACAAATTGTATTGTGGATGAAGGATTGAAACATTTGGCATTGGGACATAAAAGAAATGTGAAGACATATCCAATATTCTTTGTCAATGGATATAAATTTAACACTAAAGAATATGGTGCTGAAAAATTAACTGACAATAGCGGTTTATTTGTTAAAGGTAGTGATGATCCAAACGACCATGTACACGATTTTTATGGCGTGCTAAACCAGATTCTGCAATTGACATATTTCACAAGACCCGCGGAAGAAGTATTTTTGTTTAAATGCAACTGGTTCAGCAATGTTCCAAGTTCTGGAATCAACGTGCACCCAAAATATAATCTTATAGAAATAAGACATACGTCCCATTATTATAAGTACGACCCTTTCGTACTTGCCAAACAGGCTCTTCAAGTATATTATGCTCCTTATCCTTCTATGAGAAGAGACAAAATAAATTGGTGGGCTGTTTTCAAAACAAAAGTAAGGTTTACATTTGACGGGCGTAATATTCCCGATGACTAAGCTTATCAAGCAGACGTCGAGGAAAATGCAGAAATAGTAATAACCGACGATCAAACAGATTTTGGATCTCTAAACGATGAATCGAATGCATTCATTGATGTATTTGAGACTACAGATGAACCATATATGGAGGAGGAAATAGAGCCGGAATCTGAAAGTGATGAGGGCGACTAACTAATACTCCTCATTTTCAAAAGGTAATTTTATGTTATGACATTTCTATTATCAAGTAACCATATATTTATTTTTATGACATTTCTATGAATCAAACTCATATGTTAACTAGGCATATCTATGAATCAAACTTATATTTACACTTATGAATCAAACTCGATCATATGTTAACTAGACAAATCTATGAATCAAACTTAAACACTTCTATGAAACAAACTTGTACTCATGTTATGACATTTCTATTATCAAGTACTCATGTTATCTAATACCATGTTTTTACATATAGTTCGTTCATGTTATGTTATGTTATGTTATGTTATGTTATGTTATGTTATGTTATGTTATGTTACGTCATGTTATGTTATGTTATGTTATGTTTTTTTTTGTAACAGGTATGGCGTCAGGTGGCGAGGAGGGTGGTCCATCGTCGGAGTTATCTCGTCCTGTGGTCTGGCTTAAGCCAAAAGCATCAAAAGGGTAAAAACTAAGTTTTTAGTATAAATTTAATTTAAGTACAATAAATTATTTAAATTGTTTTTCTAGCAACCATGTATTTTTTTTCCCGTTTAACACAGGGGGTTTGAGTTGGAGCCGTCCAATACCGTTTTGAGGATATCAAAACGTGCTCATCAGGCCCGCATGACTGCATGTTGGCCCACTTGGAGCTCGATACCCGACTTAGTTAAGGAGACCATATGGCAGGATTTTTTGGTACGTATGTATGATATAACATTTCTTATATTAAGTACATGCTCCTATTTGATAACTTTATACGTATGCTATTTATAAAAAAAACGCAGGACGCGGTGGATCTCCAGGAGACGGATTTGGATCTCGTTAAGCGCCACTGGAACAGTAAAGTGGCAGCAAATTACAGACAAACAATGAACACTTTAAAATCAAGTGGGAAAAGGCAGTCGTGGGTGAGCGAGTCAGTGTGGAATGATCTACTTATTGGAATAGTAATGAGGACATTCTGGTAAATTTTACTGCATATTTTTAATTTAAATTATTCTATTCAATTAGTACGTGATTTAGACTAAGACATTTTTTTTAAATTTAAATGTATAGGCCTCGTCTGAGAGAAATGCAGGTAATAGGAGCAAGAATCCGGTTACGCATCGAGGTGGGTCCAAGTCATTTCAGCATCATCGTGAGGATCCGGTATATTTTGTAATTGCACAGTTTAAAATTTTAATTCCTAACTAGTTAAAATTAATAGTTGATTTAAGTTTAAGTTTTAATTTACATGTGTGCATGCTTATTTCAGGAGAGAGCGCGTATGGCTCCTGTGTCGTACTGGGATGTTTTCGAGCATACACATGCATTGAGTCAGACTGACGACACAGGCTCAGTTTCGTACACTTGGGACCATGATGATAAGGCGCGTGAGAGATATGTAAGTATAAAATAGTTAAGTAGACTTATAATTTAATTCAAATAGTGTTATCTAAATTTATTTTATTTTTGTTTAACAAGAGAAATTTCAGGAGCAAAGGGCGTAGGTACTGGAAGCTACAGGGAGGACTGAGCTGACCAAGGAAGATGAGGACAAAATATTTGATGCTGTCATGGATCCTGCTACCCGAAACAGACGATATGGTTATGGAAATCTAGAGGTAATACTAAAATTTATAATAAAAACTCAAATGTATTCGAACTATTAGTATGAAATACTGAAAATCTGAAATTATATACAGATTACAGTATCTCAGCAGATGTATCAGAAGGCTCAGGAAAAGGAAGAAATCGCACAGTTGAAAGCACAGATTGCAGAGCTTCATGAACGTGATCGTCGCCGTGAAGAGCAGATGGAGTTGCTTAACCAGCGATTGGCGGAGTACATTGCCCAGCACGGTACGACACCTTCATCTTCAGGGGGAGAGAGTTGATCAGGTTAGCTTGTTTTGATGTGTTTTGAGAGTTGGTGAGGCTTGCTACATGCATGGTAGTTGTATATATTTTGTTATGATGGTTTGGACATGATGTTATGATGGTTTGGTAATGGTACGGTTTGGACATGGTGTTGGTTATGTTGTTTGGAGATAGTTATGTTATTTTGGACATGGTGATGGTTTGGTGTTGTTTTGGCCAAATTTGGTGGTAATGTTATGTAAATATTGGTTAATTTATGTGTTTTGTGTTTGTTTTTTATTTCGTATTGTGTTTGGGTGTATATATGGTTGAGATTGTGAGTTATATGTTCGAAATGGAGCAGTTCAGAATGTTTTATATTTGTGTGTGGCTTGTAGTGGTAAATCTAAAATCTGCCAAAAAAAACACTCAGACTTCCAACGGCGACCAACGGCATGCGACGGCTTACAGGTCATTCCATACAAACGGCTTCCAACGGCCTATTTGCTCAAAACATCATACACGTGTCTTTATTTATCAGTTGGAAGCCGTTGGAAATTAAGCGTCGTTTGCGTTGGAAGCCGTTGATCCGTATACCAACGGATTGACCAACGGGGTTTCCAACGGCCCCTGGCCGTTGGAAACCCCTGTTCCTTTTGTAGTGATATGGTTTGGAAACTGCTTTTTATCTAAAACCAATTATACTATCATCCATACCATATAATTTTTTAATAATTATGTTTAGATTTTCCTCACAAAGGTATGAAAGTTTTTGCCCATTAAATTAATTAAATTAGTAGAATAGCCATGTCATGATATTAAATGTAATACTGGAAACAAGTCATGCAATAGTTTATTATTTCTAGTTGCATTTTACATCTAAAATATGCTAATATAAGCTATTATCATTATACAGTGAATGTTGACCTTAAAAGATAGTGGAGGGAAAGGCAAAAGCTAAATAAAGTATGTTGAAAATTTTGATTTATTCTATCTTTATTGTTTGAGTGTTACAATTTTAAAGTTTGATTTTAGTTATTGGCTGTAATGACCAAATTTGCAAATTTATTATGATCTTACATTGAATAAAAAGTAACTAATGTCAAAACTTTATTATAAAAAACCATGCCTTTATGCTAACTCTTTATATCGTCACAAAATACATAACTGGATATGTAAAACAGATGAAGGTTGTATCATTTAGGATGCCAATTCTAGATTTTATGTTTTGATTTTCAGTTAACCGTGTAGTATTATTTATATGACACTGAATTTAGATAAAATTATTGTGAACATGCAGACATTTATACAGCAAAGTCTATACACATATTAATAAGGTGGGCTTGTGCTGGACTCGGACCAATACCCGTACCATTGATAGAGGGCTTAGCTACTAAGCATGTATTATGTAATATTTGTCTACTTAGTTGTTTGCTTCCTTTGGGTAGTAAAGTAATATGCGAATGAGATATATTGCTATGCCTGTTGAAGTCTGAATTAATTTGAATATTTTTTTTATTTGCTACCTTGTTCCTTATGTGCTTATTTCAGTTGTACTATATTAGTTTCAGTTAATTTTTAATAGCTAATCGTGGTTAAATTTTCCTTTAACTGCAGTTAACCGGTTTATGGTTAATTGGTGGGGGTGAGGATTAATTGGTTAATCGATCAAGAATGGCAGTTAGCTAAGTTAAAAATGTACGCTCGGTAGGCATAGACCGTCAAGTTTTGTTTTTAGGTCGGTTATCCGTAACGTATAGTTAACTGATCGGTTCAGTTCACCTTCCCTGTACACCTATTTGTATGTCAGTTTGTCCAAAATGGTTTAAACCTTTCTCCGCTGGCAAATATCGACAGCAGTTTATAAGATACTGCACTTTAAGATTACAAAATGCCCAAGTTAGAATATACCAAAGCAACCACTATTTAAAAATCTGCATAAGAACATCCTATCTTAATTACTTGTGATAATCATAGCAGTATAAAAGGCTATCTATTTTTAGTTTTGGCCCACTTAATTTTATGTACCAAGCTAACCATTCTTTTCTTTCGAAAAAAAAACAGAAGTCCATTATCCTTATTTTATTAATTAATAGAACCTGGATTTACTTTAGAGACATCCACGAGGACGGATTATTATAAAAGATAACGATTATGGATAAACATGCCAACATGCATATAGGCCGTTTATTCCAACAAGACATGGACGTTGCACTTTGAATTATGTGTAAATTAGGCACAGTTATATGTATACGAGAACTGAAATACACAAGATCACACTTGAATATAAATATTAATCTTATATAATAAATGTGTAGTACTATGACATTTACAGCAATGACAAAACACCGTGATGGGGTCATGGGAAATATGAAGCTTTCAACAACAGATGAAAATATGCTTGAAGAATATCGCTATAGTCATAGAGTCCAATGCTGATTTATATTGTAAAGTTTGAGGGGATGCTCGGCAGGCTGCGGAAGATAAAGAGGTTATTGTTGTGGATGTGTTGAAGGGTAGGGATGTAGTAGCAGCATTTGCTAAAGCGGTAGTTAGTTCTGTTTTATTTTTATTTTATTTTTGAAAGGCAAAGAAAAGAAAATTTTATTATTCAGACAGGAGCATTACAAGTAAAAGAATCACAGACTACTACTGCCTCACTATACTCAACAACAAATAAACAACCCGAAGTAACTCAAATACAATAAATACAAAATATGTACAACACAACTGTGAGCAACAAAAAACATAACAAATGACCACAACTATGCATATGACAAGCCCATAGCAACTGGATCCATGCACATCCAAACCAACAGCAAAATCATCATCTTTGTGTTTGTTGCTCCTTCAAAATCATCCTATGAATCAAAGCAAATAATTAATTTGCATTCAACGCTCCAATACCAAACGCTCGATTGTTTCTTTTAGTCCAAACAGCACGGATAAAACACTTCAGAATTTTCAAAAGAGCTTTGGTTTTTGCATTCCTCAAGCGAGTCGCCTTGAAAACATTAAGCCACTCAATATTACTTGAATTTCAGGGCCTGTGAAAGTTACTATTGGCAAGAATCTAAATCTAATATACAAAATTGCACTCAAAAAATGAATGAACATTTGATTCATCCTCTACATTACAAAACATGCATTTATTATCCGGAATCAAGACATAAGAGTGAAGCTTATCCTTAGCATTTAAGGCATTAGCCATCACTTTCCACAACAAAAGTTTTTCTTAGCCGAACCGCCTAAATTTCAAATCCTGGAAGACCATGCAAAAATCATTCTTTCCCGCTGCAACAATGAATATATGTGTTTAATAGAATGATTCTTTCCATTCCAGAGAATAGCATTATCTCCAGAAAACTGTGCAACATTTGAAATCTCAGCCCATAATTTCCTTAAGGATGTAGAACTTGAATGAGGTAGAATTAACTCACCATCATGCAAATAATCATCAATTACTGCAGCTTAAGGAATACCAGAGCACATTTTCACATTATAATCAACAATTCTACTCAATATAAAACCTTTCTTAGCCAAAGAGAGTATCAGAAAGAAGCTTTCCTATAATGTTTGTAATTATACTGAATAAAAGGTAAGAATGTGTCCCTTAACTTTAAAATACATCTTCAGCTCCAGCTAGAAAACTGAGGAATCTACATTATCGAAAAGTTCTTCTTACCAATTAAGTTGTGATGCACCCAACTAGACCATAAACCACCATCACCACCGAGAAACTTGTTAAAGTAGACTGATATGGCAGCTTTATTCCAAAGAAGCAAGTTTGTAATACCAAGATCTCCATGCTTCTTATCATCATAAAGTTTATGATATGAAATTGGAATCAACTTCTTCGAAAAGGGGTCTCCATGCTAAAGGAATTTATTAAATGTACTGCTTATCGTTTAATTAACTTAATTGGGAAAATATAATGTTGTGACCAATAGGTTATCAAAGCAGGACAACAGATTTAACAACTATCGGTCTACCTACCTGTGATAATTTGCAACTTGGCCACTACTGCAGTTTACAAATAATTTTCTCAAAACAGAGGTGCATACATCTATTTAGTAATTCTAGAACAAATTAGAAGTAATCCCAGATAAGTAGCATTCATAGCCAACTCCATGACTCCAACAGGTTTGATAATTTCATTCTTCTTATCATCTTGTAAACACAATCATAATTGAAGATTTACCAATATTAATTTGTAGTCCAATAATTTTATAGAATACATGAAGTGTTTACAAAACACATTGAATATTGGAAATAGCAGGCTTAGTAAAGAGAATCAGATCATCAGCAAAAAGTAGATGAGTTATTAGTGGTTGCTTACATCTAAGATGCAATTCCAGTTTCTGCTTATGAACTTGATCAAGCAACAGAGAGTTTGAAAGCTTCATCACAAGGATAAACAAATATGCTGAGATTAGATCACCCTGTCTCACACGTTGAGTACCTTTGAATAACCATGTAATCAACCATTTCTTGAAACTGAATAAACTTTAGAGGAGATACAAGTATATATCCAAGCAAGAAATGGTTTAGAAAAGTTCATTCTAGCCATAACAGCTAAAAGGAACTCCATGATACCGAACCAAAAGAATTTCTAATATCCAATTTAACCATACACCTAGGAGATATGTGCTTCCTATTATATCCATATAATAACTCCTGAGTGATCAAAATATAATCACTTATAAATCTGCCAGTTATATATGTTGTTTCATTTTCAGAAATAATTGTAGGAAGAACCTCTTACAACCCAATTACCAGTATTTTGGAGATTACTTTATATACTATGTTACAACATGAAATAGGCATGAATTCAGGAATTGAAATGGGATTGTTAATCTTTGGTATAAAGGCTATAGCCGTTGCAGAAAGACTACGAGGAAGAACATTATTCATGAAAAAAAATAAAATTGAATGGCATCTACTACCTCATTACCAATAGTAGACCAACATTGATGCAAGAAAAAAACATTAAATCCATCTAGCCCACCACAAATAGATATATCCAAACTAAAAACAACTTTCTTAACCTCATCTCTGGAAATTAGAGTAATAAGATTTTTAGATTGCTGAGTAGACAATGATGGAAGATTAATTCCAAAAAGAGGATGCGCATCGACTTAAAAGTATTTTCAGAAGCTAATATTGAAGAGAAGTATTTGACAAAAGCTTCATTAATACCAACTTCAGATGACTGGAAATTTCCATTCATATCTCTGATCATAAAAACTGTGTCCATGGCCCTCTTAATCTTTAGAGAATTGTGAAATTACTTATTATTCCTATCTGCTTCAATTTCCTTAAACAATGCTTACTGCCTGATTGCATTAAGTTCTGTGTCAAGTGCCTGCTTCACCTCTTTCTTTAACTCAAGCTCAGCCTTATTCAATGTAGTATCACTAGGGTTCCTGTTTACTGCCTCCTGAACTTTCAGAAGCTCATCCCAGATTTTAGTAGACTACATAAAGCCCTTACCAAACTTGCTATATAACCAAACCTTAAGTTGAAATTTGAGAGCTCTAATCTTGCTTAAATGAGTTAACAAAGGATTAGAATAATACTGAGCTGACCAAATGAGACGACCCGATTTCCCGTTCTCACGGAAACAAGGTTATCTTTGGAATATAACACAGAAACATAAAATAGCAGAACAGAATTAAATAAATACACCAGAATGAACAATAGAATATACTGGATAAAAGTAATCATCAGAGTTACACAGTATACAGGATCTTACTTAGTACAAATACAGTTCAGCTATACATAAATGTCTACAGCGGAAATAAACAAAATATGTACAATAGGAGCTGAACAGCATAAAAGGAAATAAATGATAGAATCCTTCTTCAGCTCCAGCTATCCAGAAAGAACCAGCTAAACCTGAATACAAGGCTGCCCGTGTGGAAAAAGGGGCACCCGAGTTTGAGAGTGAAACAAACTACGAGTCAGTCATGGGACTGGTATGAGAAATCCACTCAACACATATATAATTGGCTAATCACAGGACCACGCCACTTTCGCGGAACGGGTTTACTCCATTGGATTGCCAGTGCTTTACCACAAATCTTTCTTTTAAAACATCGCTATGCTTTTTATAAAAATGAAGCCGTCATAAGACTCAGTTCCCATCACACAATGCAACGCAAACCGGAGGATAGAGTTTTTACCTTATAACAGCCAAAATATGATTGATACGAATAAAACAAAGGCATTTGATATTATTGCTAGTGTTTATATGTTTCGAAAACAATTTCAAATCATAACTATCAATCATAGACGGCATTAATGCCCCATACCACTATGTCGCCATATATATAGGTATACAATCAAAACCGCACAGTCACGTATTTGGAAATTGGATTTCCGTCCTGAACCAAGGCAAAAGATAGTCCTTACCGAATTCGAGACAATCTAGCCCATGTCTCAGGCCCAGACTCAGGTGGGCCCTTGGATCGTCAGGGCCGGTCCACCGATGTGGATTATTATGCCTGAACACTACGTTTCTCCGCCCTTTGGGGCGTAAACGAGCCAACGAATGACTCCATCGGACCCGGATCGTCCGATCAAACCGAAGCGCCTCGCAACAGCAACAACCACATAGGTGAAAAGTATATAAATGTCAGGGCTGGTAGGTCACTGACACCACCCTAGCTAGAAAGAAACGCATGTCCTCCCTGAGGTCCTTCTCCCGTTTTAGGTTCATACCGGGGTGTGAGGCTCGCGAATCTACGTTATACACAAAGCTACGCCACACAGGCGATGCTTTGATCATCACCACAAGACTTTGCTTTTCAACAGAAGCCCTGATCACTGCATCTTAGCATGCCACACAGGCAATTCATACCGTGCAACTGATGGCTATCAATCACACAGAACAAATTCCAATGTCGGACACACAGTCCATTTACAAGTCCGTTCTGGGTCTGAACGAAACCGGAGGCACTAAATACCTCGCAAACCCATCGATCACCACGTACGTCTGGACGATCACCACTCATTATCCATATTTCGGGATGCCTCCCAATCAGGACCTCGGTTACCATCCAAACGAGGTGAAGATCTCCGGTCTTCGACCACCGTCTTTATCTTCGACTTTCAATCGTCGGTCAATTATTTGAAATGAGAATTAACTCGGCCTTCTCAAATAATTCACGTATATTTAGAATTTCAATTCAATTTATTTCAATGGTTAAATTATTCGACATCACCAATTTTGTCCTTTAATGTAATTTTCACACCAAACACATTCAACCATCAAACATCACATAAATCAAGCAAATTCAGTTTATTTCCATTCCATATCGCTTAGGATATTTTATAACTATTTATCGCTATTTTCATTTATTTTAAAATAGCTATTTTATTCAAAACGACGCTTCGGGCCTTAAAGCGGCCGTGGCGCTGTTTTTCTTCAGATTTGATTTACACATATCTGAAAATCTAACCGTTGGATCTTCACAAAATTTACATCATTAGAAAGGTCTTTTCAAAACGAATCCAACGGTTCCTGTTTCGGGAAAATCCGACGGTCGGATCTCCCGGTACAATCGTTTGAATTTTCGATTTCAAAATACGAACTGCCGCGTCGTTATTCGATTAAATATATAATTATATTTATATATATATAAATATAATCGCTTCTGGCGCTGTTTTTCTTCAGATTTGAATTAAACATTTCAGACAATCCAACCGTTGGATTTCTACAAAGTTGGTGCCGTTGGAAGGATATTTCCAAGGCGAACCCGACGGTTGAGGTTTCGGGAAAATCCAATGGTCGGATTTCCCGCACTAGTCGTTTGAAATCACGGTTTCAAAATACGAACTGCACGGCTTCGTTTCGTTTTAATTTTATTTATATTTATATATTTATATAAATATAGTTCATTCAACAATTTCAATATCGTTTTCACTTCAAATATTTTTCTAACACCTTAAATTTTGGAAAAATTTCGCCATAACCTCCCCTGCACCGGGAGCATCGGGAAATTGCAAATAGCGTTCCCGGTCCTTCTAATCTCAAAAAGAAAAAGAAGAAGCCAAGCGGCTAGCCAACAGGCTCAAAATCATCACCCAAACAAATCAGTAAATGTGTACCTATTTGTCGGGCACAAAATTTTATTCCTCTTCTCTAGCCCCTTTGTTGTAACCTATTCAATGAATATTGCATGTACATATATATACAGTTCTTATCATTTATCAATTTCTATTCGACTTCATATTTGATTTCTATTTGGTTTAAAAACTCCATTCATTCTAATGTTACATAAATAGGTGCAAATCATTTCATTAGCTAATTAATGAATATTTCAACTCATATATGTTTATTTTGAACAAGTGGCTATTTTTAACACTTCACATTTCAACGATTTATGCATACAATAAAAATGTGATTTTTATTGTAAAACGATTTATTTCATAACACTATTTTTCTATATAGTTCATATAGTCGATAAAAGGTGATTTTTATTATCAAACAATTTATTTCAAAATATGAATACCATTCAACACATGAATTTCTAAACAACGAATGAATATCAATTCAACACATGAATGTTTTCAATAGTTTTTATATATAGATAAAAAATGTGATTTTTATTATCGAACAATTTATTTCAAAATATGAATACCATTCAACACATGAATTTCTAAACAACGAATGAATATCAATTCAACACATGAATGTTTTCAATAGTTTTTATATATAGATAAAAAATGTGATTTTTATTATCGAACAATTTATTTCAAAATATGAATACCATTCAACACATGAATTTCTAAACAACGAATGAATATCAATTCAACACATGAATGTTTTCAATAGTTTTTATATATAGATAAAAATGTGATTTTTATTATCGAACAATTTATTTCAAAATATGAATACCATTCAACACATGAATTTCTAAACAACGGATGAATATCAATTCAACACATGAATGTTTTCTATTATTTTTTATATATAGATAAAAATGTGATTTTTATTATCGAACAATTTATTTCAAAATATGAATACCATTCAACACATGAATTTCTAAACAACGAATGAATATCAATTCAACACATGAATGTTTTCTATTATTTTTTATATATAGATAAAAATGTGATTTTTATTATCGAACAATTTATTTCAAAATATGAATACCATTCAACACATGAATTTCTAAACAACGAATGAATATCAATTCAACACATGAATGTTTTCTATTTAATGAATAAATATAGTTTAAGCAAATGAAAATAATTCAAACACACGAATATTATTCAAAATTTCGGCAGCATAACGGCAGGGTAGTTACACCGGCACCGTCCCTAGTACGGCTCCTCGCTCTACCTTAAAACCTCGCGGTTTTTGACAATGGGGATCATGCATCTAGTTCGCACGCAGGCGGCATGTATATATTTATTTCATTTCCACAAACTAATCCTATGTGGTTTCAACCAAATATTTCACAACCACAAATGGGTATTTTTCAACCACAATCAACCAATATCAATCACAAACAATCCCAAACAATCAATCGCTATCAATCAATTTTCACAACAATTTCAACCAATAAATATCGTCCATGGTTTGTGGACGAGGGGCGTATATATATATATATATATATATATATATATATATATATATATATTTATATATAGCAATTCACTTTTATTTTCACACATATATATATATATTTTTAAATCAGAAATCTCACCAATAGCTATCCAACTTCAAGACTCTTCTTTGTATAAAATCTTCGCCTTTTGTCGCTTTCGCCCGTATTCTCTACACATGTAAAAATCGAATTTTTACGATGCTATTCAATATATAAATATATGATTTTTACTTTTTTTAAAGTTCAGTTTTTATTTCCTTTTTTTTTTAAATCAGTTTATACTTTAAAAATTCAGTTTTTACTTTTCTAAAGAAATCAGTTTTTAATTCTTTTATAAAAAATCTGTTTTTAAATATTTTAAAAAAATCAGTTTTCAATTCCTTTTTAAAAAAAAAACAGTTTTTTTTTCCTATTAAACGAAATCAGTTTTTCAGAACTTTTAATAAAAAAAATCAGTTTTTAACTTTTAAAACAAAACAGTTTTACAGATTTAATAAAAAAGAAAATAAAAAAAAAAGAAAATGCTCACCGAAGCTGCGAAGGGGGGGGGGGTTTGCGAATCGTCGGAGCTGGAGGTGGCTTCGAGGCTCGATCGATGGAGGCGGTCTTCGATAGATGGAGGTGGTGGCTTCAGGGCTCGAACGTGATGGAGGGGGTCTTCGATAGATGGAGGTGGTGGCTTCGGGGCTCGAACGCGATGGAGGGGGGGGGTGAAGATGGGCGGCGGCGGCGCTTCAGGGGGAGGGCTTCGGGTCTTCGATCGATGGTCCTTAGGTTTTTTTTTTTTTCCCTTTCTTTTCCGTTTGAAATTATAATGAACCGGGGGGGGGGGCAAGCAGAAGGAAAAAGGGGGAGAAAGAATATATTTTATATTTTTTTTTATTTAATTATTTAATTATTCAAAAAGGTTGACTTTTACATACGACCTCGAAACGAGGTCCACCGCCTGTCGTCCATAGCGTTTCACCCCCATTCCGAACACAATGGGATATGTATCGCAAGCTGATTTGATCGTTACAATCAGTTTCCTTTTGAATTTTCATTTAAATCACTATATTGAATTTTAAACGTACATTTCAAATTACCGGGGTCACATACTACCACTAAAAATTCCAAAAAAATATTTTCTAACTTCGTATTGACGATACGGTCCTAACAAAACTAGTTTCATCGAATTCTGAGACCGTTTGAAAAATGGCCAATTTCCAGTCGATTAAATCAACTAAAACCGGTCAAACGCGTTTTCCTTTGCCACGCTCACATATTGATTCGAAAAATTATGAAATTTGAAACCTAACAATAACTTGACACTGCGGATCCAACAAAAGTGGTTTCGTCGAAATCCGAGGTCATTTGCAAAATGTCCATTTTTAAGGGCTTGAATTACATAGCGACTATTCAGAATTTTCAACTGGGCATATCTTTTGATTCCCGCTACCACATTTCGATTGGTCGGATTCGTTAGAAAGATATTCACTAACATATTTAAATATTTTTGGTTTCACTAAAATCCGGATTATTTTGCACCCGGTATATTCAATTGAAGTTTGAAATCGAATTATCGAACTACCGCGCCATTTTCAATTCTATATATAATTATAATTAATTATATTCGTTTTCAATTGTCGATTTCAACTCAGTTTTCATCGCCATTATTTAAAATATTTATTTTAAATATTTAAAATCCATTATTTTAGCCAATTTAAAAATTTTAAATTGGTTCAGATTTTCTGGGTCGTTACAATCTCCCCCACTTAAAACTTTTCGTCCCCGAAAAGGAACAAAGTCGAAAGTGGTTTGATAAATCTACAATCACACAACACTACAACCAATTTGTTTTTAATATTCTTAACTTTTCAAATATATATCTTTTATATATTCAAAAATTATATTTCTAAAACCAGACTATATATATATAATCACAAATACGTTATTTAAAAACATATTACTCTCGACTCGTTCTGAGGCACTTCTGACCCCATCTCTAACGAGTTGTTCTGATTCTGCTATACTCATACTAGGATATTGCTGATCCTATCTGTATAGAGTTACCCGTCCTAGAACACTACTGGTTCTATTTCTGACGAGTTCGTTCAAATGTTATATTCCAAAACTAAGCTTAACCAAAGCTCTGATACCACGATGAGACGACCCGATTTCCCGTTCTCACGGAAACAAGGTTATCTTTGGAATATAACACAGAAACATAAAATAGCAGAACAGAATTAAATAAATACACCAGAATGAACAATAGAATATACTGGATAAAAGTAATCATCAGAGTTACACAGTATACAGGATCTTACTTAGTACAAATACAGTTCAGCTATACATAAATGTCTACAGCGGAAATAAACAAAATATGTACAATAGGAGCTGAACAGCATAAAAGGAAATAAATGATAGAATCCTTCTTCAGCTCCAGCTATCCAGAAAGAACCAGCTAAACCTGAATACAAGGCTGCCCGTGTGGAAAAAGGGGCACCCGAGTTTGAGAGTGAAACAAACTACGAGTCAGTCATGGGACTGGTATGAGAAATCCACTCAACACATATATAATTGGCTAATCACAGGACCACGCCACTTTCGCGGAACGGGTTTACTCCATTGGATTGCCAGTGCTTTACCACAAATCTTTCTTTTAAAACATCGCTATGCTTTTTATAAAAATGAAGCCGTCATAAGACTCAGTTCCCATCACACAATGCAACGCAAACCGGAGGATAGAGTTTTTACCTTATAACAGCCAAAATATGATTGATACGAATAAAACAAAGGCATTTGATATTATTGCTAGTGTTTATATGTTTCGAAAACAATTTCAAATCATAACTATCAATCATAGACGGCATTAATGCCCCATACCACTATGTCGCCATATATATAGGTATACAATCAAAACCGCACAGTCACGTATTTGGAAATTGGATTTCCGTCCTGAACCAAGGCAAAAGATAGTCCTTACCGAATTCGAGACAATCTAGCCCATGTCTCAGGCCCAGACTCAGGTGGGCCCTTGGATCGTCAGGGCCGGTCCACCGATGTGGATTATTATGCCTGAACACTACGTTTCTCCGCCCTTTGGGGCGTAAACGAGCCAACGAATGACTCCATCGGACCCGGATCGTCCGATCAAACCGAAGCGCCTCGCAACAGCAACAACCACATAGGTGAAAAGTATATAAATGTCAGGGCTGGTAGGTCACTGACACCACCCTAGCTAGAAAGAAACGCATGTCCTCCCTGAGGTCCTTCTCCCGTTTTAGGTTCATACCGGGGTGTGAGGCTCGCGAATCTACGTTATACACAAAGCTACGCCACACAGGCGATGCTTTGATCATCACCACAAGACTTTGCTTTTCAACAGAAGCCCTGATCACTGCATCTTAGCATGCCACACAGGCAATTCATACCGTGCAACTGATGGCTATCAATCACACAGAACAAATTCCAATGTCGGACACACAGTCCATTTACAAGTCCGTTCTGGGTCTGAACGAAACCGGAGGCACTAAATACCTCGCAAACCCATCGATCACCACGTACGTCTGGACGATCACCACTCATTATCCATATTTCGGGATGCCTCCCAATCAGGACCTCGGTTACCATCCAAACGAGGTGAAGATCTCCGGTCTTCGACCACCGTCTTTATCTTCGACTTTCAATCGTCGGTCAATTATTTGAAATGAGAATTAACTCGGCCTTCTCAAATAATTCACGTATATTTAGAATTTCAATTCAATTTATTTCAATGGTTAAATTATTCGACATCACCAATTTTGTCCTTTAATGTAATTTTCACACCAAACACATTCAACCATCAAACATCACATAAATCAAGCAAATTCAGTTTATTTCCATTCCATATCGCTTAGGATATTTTATAACTATTTATCGCTATTTTTATTTATTTTAAAATAGCTATTTTATTCAAAACGACGCTTCGGGCCTTAAAGCGGCCGTGGCGCTGTTTTACTTCAGATTTGATTTACACATATCTGAAAATCTAACCGTTGGATCTTCACAAAATTTACATCATTAGAAAGGTCTTTTCAAAACGAATCCAACGGTTCCTGTTTCGGGAAAATCCGACGGTCGGATCTCTCGGTACAATCGTTTGAATTTTCGATTTCAAAATACGAACTGCCGCGTCGTTATTCGATTAAATATATAATTATATTTATATATATAAATATAATCGCTTCTGGCGCTGTTTTTCTTCAGATTTGAATTAAACATTCCAGACAATCCAACCGTTGGATTTCTACAAAGTTGGTGCCGTTGGGAAGATATTTCCAAGGCGAACCCGACGGTTGAGGTTTCGGGAAAATCCAATGGTCGGATTTCCCGCACTAGTCGTTTGAAATCACGGTTTCAAAATACGAACTGCACGGCTTCGTTTCGTTTTAATTTTATTTATATTTATATATTTATATAAATATAGTTCATTCAACAATTTCAATATCGTTTTCACTTCAAATATTTTTCTAACACCTTAAATTTTGGAAAAATTTCGCCATAACCTCCCCTGCACTGGGAGCATCGGGAAATTGCAAATAGCGTTCCCGGTCCTTCTAATCTCAAAAAGAAAAAGAAGAAGCCAAGCGGCTAGCCAACAGGCTCAAAATCATCACCCAAACAAATCAGTAAATGTGTACCTATTTGTCGGGCACAAAATTTTATTCCTCTTCTCTAGCCCCTTTGCTGTAACCTGTTCAATGAATATTGCATGTACATATATATACAGTTCTTATCATTTATCAATTTCTATTCGACTTCATATTTGATTTCTATTTGGTTTAAAAACTCCATTCATTCTAATGTTACATAAATAGGTGCAAATCATTTCATTAGCTAATTAATGAATATTTCAACTCATATATGTTTATTTTGAACAAGTGGCTATTTTTAACACTTCACATTTCAACGATTTATGCATACAATAAAAATGTGATTTTTATTGTAAAACGATTTATTTCATAACACTATTTTTCTATATAGTTCATATAGTCGATAAAAGGTGATTTTTATTATCAAACAATTTATTTCAAAATATGAATACCATTCAACACATGAATTTCTAAACAACGAATGAATATCAATTCAACACACGAATGTTTTCAATAGTTTTTATATATAGATAAAAAATGTGATTTTTATTATCGAACAATTTATTTCAAAATATGAATACCATTCAACACATGAATTTCTAAACAACGAATGAATATCAATTCAACACATGAATGTTTTCAATAGTTTTTATATATAGATAAAAAATGTGATTTTTATTATCGAACAATTTATTTCAAAATATGAATACCATTCAACACATGAATTTCTAAACAACGAATGAATATCAATTCAACACATGAATGTTTTCAATAGTTTTTATATATAGATTAAAATGTGATTTTTATTATCGAACAATTTATTTCAAAATATGAATACCATTCAACACATGAATTTCTAAACAACGAATGAATATCAATTCAACACATGAATGTTTTCTATTATTTTTTATATATAGATAAAAATGTGATTTTTATTATCGAACAATTTATTTCAAAATATGAATAACATTCAACACATGAATTTCTAAACAACGAATGAATATCAATTCAACACATGAATGTTTTCTATTATTTTTTATATATAGATAAAAATGTGATTTTTATTATCGAACAATTTATTTCAAAATATGAATACCATTCAACACATGAATTTCTAAACAACGAATGAATATCAATTCAACACATGAATGTTTTCTATTTAATGAATAAATATAGTTTAAGCAAATGAAAATAATTCAAACACACGAATATTATTCAAAATTTCGGCAGCATAACGGCAGGGTAGTTACACCGGCACCGTCCCTAGTACGGCTCCTCGCTCTACCTTAAAACCTCGCGGTTTTTGACAATGGGGATCATGCATCTAGTTCGCACGCAGGCGGCATGTATATATTTATTTCATTTCCACAAACTAATCCTATGTGGTTTCAACCAAATATTTCACAACCACAAATGGGTATTTTTCAACCACAATCAACCAATATCAATCACAAACAATCCCAAACAATCAATCGCTATCAATCAATTTTCACAACAATTTCAACCAATAAATATCGTCCATGGTTTGTGGACGAGGGGCGTATATATATATATATATTTATATATAGCAATTCACTTTTATTTTCACATATATATATATATATTTTTAAATCAGAAATCTCACCAATAGCTATCCAACTTCAAGACTCTTCTTTGTATAAAATCTTCGCCTTTTGTCGCTTTCGCCCGTATTCTCTACACATGTAAAAATCGAATTTTTACGATGCTATTCAATATATAAATATATGATTTTTACTTTTTTTAAAGTTCAGTTTTTATTTCCTTTTTTTTTTAAATCAGTTTATACTTTAAAAATTCAGTTTTTACTTTTCTAAAGAAATCAGTTTTTAATTCTTTTATAAAAAATCTGTTTTTAAATATTTTAAAAAAATCAGTTTTCAATTCCTTTTTTAAAAAAAAACAGTTTTTTTTTTCCTATTAAACGAAATCAGTTTTTCAGAACTTTTAATAAAAAAAATCAGTTTTTAACTTTTAAAACAAAACAGTTTTACAGAATTAATAAAAAAGAAAAAAAAAAAAGAAAATGCTCACCGAAGCTGCGAAGGGGGGGTTTGCGAATCGTCGGAGCTGGAGGTGGCTTCGAGGCTCGATCGATGGAGGCGGTCTTCGATAGATGGAGGTGGTGGCTTCAGGGCTCGAACGTGATGGAGGGGGTCTTCGATAGATGGAGGTGGTGGCTTCGGGGCTCGAACGCGATGGAGGGGGGGGGGTGAAGATGGGCGGCGGCGGCGCTTCAGGGGGAGGGCTTCGGGTCTTCGATCGATGGTCCTTAAGTTTTTTTTTTTCCCTTTCTTTTCCGTTTGAAATTATAATGAACCGGGGGGGGGGGCAAGCAGAAGGAAAAAGGGGGAGAAAGAATATATTTTATATTTTTTTTATTTAATTATTCAAAAAGGTTGACTTTTACATACGACCTCGAAACGAGGTCCACCGCCTGTCGTCCATAGCGTTTCACCCCCATTCCGAACACAATGGGATATGTATCGCAAGCTGATTAGATCGTTACAATCAGTTTCCTTTTGAATTTTCATTTAAATCACTATATTGAATTTTAAACGTACATTTCAAATTACCGGGGTCACATACTACCACTAAAAATTCCAAAAAAATATTTTCTAGCTTCGTATTGACGATACGGTCCTAACAAAACTATTTTCATCGAATTCTGAGACCGTTTGAAAAATGGCCAATTTCCAGTCGATTAAATCAACTGAAACCGGTCAAACGCGTTTTCCTTTGCCACGCTCACATATTGATTCGAAAAATTATGAAATTTGAAACCTAACAATAACTTGACACTGCGGATCCAACAAAAGTGGTTTCGTCGAAATCCGAGGTCATTTGCAAAATGTCCATTTTTAAGGGCCTGAATTACATAGCGACTATTCAGAATTTTCAACTGGACATATCTTTTGATTCCCGCTACCACATTTCGATTGGTCGGATTCGTTAGAAAGATATTCACTAACATATTTAAATATTTTTGGTTTCACTAAAATCCGGATTGTTTTGCACCCGGTATATTCAATTGAAGTTTGAAATCGAATTATCGAACTACCGCGCCATTTTCAATTCTATATATAATTATAATTAATTATATTCGTTTTCAATTGTCGATTTCAACTCAGTTTTCATCGCCATTATTTAAAATATTTATTTTAAATATTTAAAATCCATTATTTTAGCCAATTTAAAAATTTTAAATTGGTTCAGATTTTCTGGGTCGTTACACCAAATCTGCAATAATATGTTAGAAAAATCTGCTTGTTTAATCCAAAAGTTAAAAAAAAAAAAAAAAATCTAAAAGAGGGATTACCCATACTCATGGCATTATTCACTCCCCATTGGAAAACCAAAGGATAGTTATTGGATAAAGATGAAGGAAGGATTTGATAGAAGGAATTTGGTCAATTATTGAAGAATTGAATATTGATAAAAATATGATCAAGTTTACAGGTGTGGTATTGCCAGATCTACTTCTGTTAGACCATGTAAAGTTAAACCTAAAACTACTAACAGGAAATAGATTAGTTTGGATCAAAGCTTGATTCAGAGGTGCAATGTCATTGATGGATAAAAGGCAACCTCCACTTTTTTATTGACAAGAGAACATGTAGTTGAAGTCTCCACCCAATTACTAAGAAAGACTTCTCTCATAAAAGTGGCATTATGTGCATAAACAGAGGTAAAAAAGAAAGTGGAATTGGAAGGCAAGTGAACACATCTGTAGTGGATATATTGATCCGAAGAAGATATTTTGACTAGTTGGATATAAGTTGGATTCCACAAGGTAAGCAATCTAC
This sequence comes from Allium sativum, assembly GCA_030737875.1. Classification (NCBI taxonomy): domain Eukaryota; kingdom Viridiplantae; phylum Streptophyta; class Magnoliopsida; order Asparagales; family Amaryllidaceae; genus Allium; species Allium sativum. The sequence goes on along the minus strand of CM060912.1, from coordinate 387,739,979 downwards.
CAAAAATAGCATTAGCCAGATTATGATCAAACTGCCAGTTAGAAGAAATATTAGAAGCTGTTTTCACCGTTGAAAACAAATCCAGCTTACTTCCAGATAAACACATCAAATTAATATTCCTATCTCTAATAAAAGCTTTGATATCTCCTTGCTTAGAGGCTAAGTTCATGCCTCTAACATTCCAGAAAGCTATACTGTGCATTATCATTTATTAAAAAAAGGATCAGAAAGAGGAGGAGGATGTTTCCTGGTGTGTCTTTAGAGGGAATCTTTTGACTACCCCAAGGTAATGCATAATTAGAAGCGAACTCAATACCATCATTTAGATCATCAATATTTGATTTCTTAACTTTATTCTTCCTACCCCTTGAGGATTTAACCACAGACTTTGATTGAGAGGATGATTGAGAGGAAGACTTATCTGTGGAAAAGGATAATGAAATATTAGCAGAAGATGTCATAGGTTTAGGAAGAATAATATGAGGAGGAGGAGATAAATGTGAGTACAGTAAAGAAGAAGATGGAGTTGACATGTTAATTTTGTAATTGAAATATGATGATGATGGAACCTAAAAACTGAAAAAAGAAGCACAAGATGTAGTATGAATAGAAGAAAAGGTGGAAGCGCTGGTTGAACAATCAGATGAAGAAAGAGTAGTTGCACAATTAGGACCAGAAAGATTCTCTAAACTAGAGAATGCATTATGTACATGAAATTCTTTCTATAACAACCTGTTTTCCTTTGTTGATAACAGAATGATCACCATGTTTATCATTTTAATGATTCAGGTTAGCTTTACTTTCTTTATTCTGGACACCATCAAACTTTCTTTTATGCAAAACATCTGATTCCTTAACTCCAGCATCCATATGTGTATTGTCATTCTTATCAACATCAACATTATTACCACCATTCATTTCAGCATTACCATTTAAGACATTATTCACAATATTATCCTTAATATCACTTTTTTTCCTCCACACTTTCTTTTTCTTAGAAGCAACATTTTGCCAACCTCTTTGACTTCCATCAGATTGAGCCCTATCATTGCATTGCCTTATATTCACTCTTTCATTCACATGTTTCTCTTCATAATACTCCTGATTTTGCCATTCATTATTCTGTTCATTCTGCTCCTTCTCAACCCCAGAAACAAACTCACACTTAGAAGTCTAATGGCCAATTTTTTTTACAATGAGTACATATTCCAGGTCTCCAATCATAGGACAGCTTCACAGGTGGGCAGTTATCTCCTAAACCATCAATTTCAATTGATTCGAGGAGTACATAATATGGAGAAACCTCAACCAAAGCTTTAGCATTTTTAAATCTTTGCATTTTTCAGTATATCCATCAAAACAAATTAATCTCCCATCATGACATGCCAACCGGTTAATTCCTATTAGTGTCCATAAAATTATAGGTATTCGATGAAAATAGATCCAAACTAGGATTCTTTTTATTTGTGCTTGTGAACTACCAATCAAAGGATCCAACTAGTTATTATGAACATTCTTCCCTTTTTAAAAAACGGGTCAGATTGAATTTTTTTATCTCTATCCATGTGATTCGAAAAATTAAAATAAAAGTTAACACTTTCGGATTTAATGTTCACCTCACCATTTAATTTCCAATACATATTAATAAATTGACCACCGTGATATAGGACAGAGTACCATCGAGCTAGAAACCGACCAAGTGATTGCTCCAGTATTTAACACCCTCGTCACCAGATCTAGTAATTTCTTACGTACTCCATCCCTTGGAATATCAAAATGTAGAGGCTTAAAGATACCTGAATTCCGAAGAAGAGCCTTGAAAAGAGACACGAAATCAGCTTTAGCGGAAGACTGATTGGAATTTGAGGTGTTCAACGAATTGAGATTAGCAGGAATAGAAGCGTTCGATGAATTTACATTTGCAATTTTCAACAATGGAAAATTAACATTGGGATTTGCAGAGTTCAAGACAAAAGGATTTAATGTGAATTATTGGAATTATTAGAAATATCAGAAGAAAAAGAAGTATTGACATTGGGAAGATCTAGATTCAAAGAATTCAAACCATTCACAGCAAAAGATGGATTAGCTTGAGAAGGATTAACAAAAGAAGGTGGTGGATCTAAAGGAATAGTAGGAGATGCTCGTGATGGAAGAGGGGGAAAGGCCGAGTCATAGGCAAAGGAATAAGAAGATGAAGAGGACGATGATGCCATTAACACTATCAATAATACAAGTTTATTTAAAAATATAATCTTAGTAACATTAAAAATATGTAATATTGCATTAAATAAAGCTTATCAACAAATATAAAGTCATTACAAAATTTGTAAACATGTTCTAAATGCATGAGGTTTCATCTATAGCTAAATTTACAAACTTTGGTTGTTTTTTGTAAAAAGTGAAAACTAAAACATTATTTGTTATACGTTACTGTAATGCAAGAAACTTGGTCTATATTGGACTTCTTTTAAGAGCATCTCCAACGGTTGGAGAACACACCTTACGAATCATAATTGTTCCCCAAATTGAAGGCCAACATATGTTTTTCCCCTGAATATTCAAGGGAAAATTACGAAGTCAATCCTGAATTCAGAATTGGCCCTTCGTGCTCATTTTTCCGATGCGCTATGTAGCGCGTTGATTTTTTCGGAGCGCTCCTAAAAAATAGGCGCGCTACATAGAGCGTTGGTAAAATCAGCATGTTATAGGTCCTCCCAGTTCTTTTTAGCCAACTTACTTTAAAAACTAGGGTCGTCCCCGTTTAAAGTAAATACACAAACTCTAATTCAAACTAATACTAGGAATACTACTACAACATAAGATAATAACATCATTACTAGAATATTAGGAGTCGCACGATTAGGGTCGTCCCCTACTTTAAAACGAAAAGGAGTCGAACGATTAAGGTTGTCCCCTATTGTAAATCGAAATGGAGTCGGATTATTAGGGTCGTCCTCTATTCTAAATGGAAAAGGAGTCGAACGATTGGGGTTGTCCCATATTCTAAATGGAAATGGAGTCAAATGATTGGGGTTGTCCCCTATTCTAAATGGAAAAGGAGTCGAATTATTAGGGTAGTCCCATACTTTAAATCGAAAAAGGAGTAGAACGATTGGGGTAGTCCCCTAATTTAAATCGAAAAGGAATAAATTAATTAATCAACGTTAAAAAGGTTAATTTTTAAATTATATAAAAACGAGCTCGTAGCGTCGCGGTAGTTTGTAGTAATACGCTTTGAACTTCAATCGAATATACAGGGTCCAAAATACATCAGAATTCTTTAAAAATAAAACTATCCTGTTGTAATTCATTATAAAATGCCAATGAAAAAGAAATCTTGGATTTTCATACTGTCGATTTCGAGTTATGGCAAACCAAAAATATCAAAAGGTCACTATAAAATCGTTTATGAAATTTATCGAAATATTTTTTTCATCGAAAAGAAAACGTGAACAGAATAAATTAATTAATAGACGTTAGAAAGGTTATTTTTAAAATTATATGAAAACGAGCTCGTAGCGTCGCGGTAGTTCGTAATAATACATTCTGAACTTCAATCAAATTTGCAGGGTCCGAAATACATCGTAACTCTTTGAAAATAAAACCATCATGCTCTAATTCATTATTGGATGCCGATGAAAAAGAAATCTCGGATTTTCATATTGTCGATTTAGAGTTATGGCAAACCAAAAATCTCAAAAGGTCGCTATAAAATCGTTTATGAAATTTATCAATATATTTTTTTAATTGACGTTTCAAAGGTTAGTCAATCGAATATATAGGGTCCATAACACAGAACATCACAAAATATAGTTGTAAACATGAATAAACAGAACTGGTAGATAATGTAATTTAGTACAACATGCATTGACATGACATATAAACACGAGCAAACATGAAAAAATAACATAAAGTCCAGTACATCAAGCCGTGTACATATATACATCACGATAACCAAAAAAATCATATCACCATCGTGATCCTCATGAAAGTCATCCTAAATCTGCGGTATCATCGTCATCATCGTGCTTAGACTTCTCACTGACCTACTTCATGTCATCATCGCTATAATATGGAATAAGGTCATCCTCGTCACCACCCCCTCCATATCCTCCAGCAGGACCTGATCCTCCAGCGGTACATGATCTTCCAGCAGTACCTGATGCTCCTTTATCACCACCACCTGCTGCCGCTAGTCGGGCATGTAAGTCGTCGATCTTGTCCTGCAAACCCTGCACTATCGCCTGCTGCTCCTGATATAACGACTGAGAATGTAGCAAGGTCATCTCTTGAACACTGGTTATATGTCGTCTATGCTGGTCTAGTTTGGGTGCAAACTGTAAATAAAGAACATATAAACTCTGTAACATCCCGCCTTTTTGACCGTTTCAAATTGGAATTTAACCCAACTTAAAGTGTTCAAATCAACGGATCGTTATTTAGCTTACAAAATTTAAAACAGAAACAACACAGAAAATACATAATAAATAGATAACACAAGATTAAACAATGAAATAGACTTATTTATAAAGCAGAATTTTGGAATACAAGATCTTTATATACATATAGCGGAATTAAAACAATTTGAATACAGGAAAAATCTTTAATGTTTTAAAATCTTCAAAGTGCGCGTCTCCCGGAATCCCGAACTTCGCAATCTTCGAATCCTAATCTATAATATTTAAATCTGTACTGCTCGGGTCTAACCCAAATATTCCATGCAAAAACATAACACTCGAGTCAGGATTTATCATAGTTCAAGTAAATCAATTCCAATAAGAACTGAAACATATTAGTTAATCTTCAAAATAATTATACGTCATAAGCTAATATACAGTTATAAAGCATCTGTTCTATATCAGTTTACTTTTTCCTAGGGTCTGTGATCCCAGGAGCTTGCATATGCACACATGTACAGGTATATGTGTGCACTGCACCAGCATCCCGGAAGACACAACAAGTACAACCGAGATCACATGGATGAGGTATGGTACATATGGCCGCAACATTTCCAGCCACATACAATGATGTTCGAAGTTGTGTCACCGGTATTAAAGCAAGATAAGTACACCCATAGTGCAGCATGGACAGTATGGATATGTCATCCTTTGCTTTAAATTCACAAATATAAGTATCAAAACCAATTTACATAGAATACAAACCCCCAATAAGGTCAGGCCGTACTATTAAACTACATGGCATAAGGCTGTCATTTCTTTTATACGCAGCAAATCATTATGGGAAGTGTTTATACTTTCAGTTTTCAAAGCCCATCATATATATAAGGTCAAACGCTCTCATTTACTACTCAATCATACTGTTTGACTTCTACTTTTCACCAAATATTATTTGATAATATCCAACATTGACGATTCAGTCCTAAGCATGGTCTAAAGATGGTCAGGTAACACATTTATTTCGAAATAATACAGGTCCACATAAAATTTGAGATCAATGCATAAGGAAATTATAGCAATGACTGGAACAACTAAATAGCTTGGTTAGGTGGATCCACTGCCAAAAACAAAAATCACAACACTGATCAGGGTTCCATTATTATTTTCTTTTATGTGAACAGACAAAAGTCATGGGGCATGAACAGATGAGGTTAGTGCAATTTAAATGTAAATGGATACTGCCATAACAAGACATACATATGCAAGGTAGATGGTGCTACAAATGTATGGGGACAAGACAGAAATGTTCACAGTAAAAGCTTACTACATGCCAACAGTTCAAACAAGTCAGTGTTCAAGTATTACCGAATTGGCAACAAGATAAAAATTTATATACATGCAGATAACCTTGCATGTAAACTAAACTTCATGTGAATGGTGAGGTTTTTTTTTTTTTTTTTTTTTTTTTTTTTTTTGGTGTATAAGGTAGTACATGCAACAAAAGTATCATTCAGATTTTTAAGTGCATGCTGAATGTATTCAAATTGTAAATACAACGCATGCTCACGTATTCAAATTGCCAAAACAGTCATGTTCATGCATTCAAATTGTCAGAACAGTGCATGCACATGTATTCAAATTGTCAAAAGAGTGTGCTCATGTATTCAAATTGTCAAAACAGTGTGTGCTAATGTATTCAAATTGTTTGCATGAAATCTTACTAATGCATATACTTCTCAAGAGGAAAGGTGCCAAAATATTCAAGCAGCATGGACCTACAGCAAAATAAGGTGTTTACTTTGAAATTTAATAGCACAAGGGTATGGCCATAAAATCGGATCCATAAAGGAATAACTGTGGATATGAGTGTGCAACTACATCAACAAACAAGTAAATCAAGTGGAATTGCCATGGAACCAATATTTTTTTTAACAGAAGTATAGGTAAATACAAGTGAACCAAGTGATCAATATGTTGCAGTACCTAGATTTGTGGTCAAGTGAATCAAATTCATTTTAGTAAATGTTTTCAATAACTTCACTTCAGTAACTAAATGAATTCAGCAACTTCATTCCAGTAAAAATGTTTCAGCAAATTCATGCGTAAGGGACAGTCAACCCAGGTACACAGTGAACACATAGAAGGGACCCAATTGGAGTAAAACTAAATGATTTCACTAAATCCATTTCTCTAAATAATGTTTCCTCGAATTCATGCGCAAGGGACAGTATGAGAACATGAATCAATATATGTAAGTAAATTCCCTTTCCCTTAAAAGTCTATTGCCTATATATATGTTTAAATATGTTTGAATGTGTCATACTAACTTTATTCGATCATCGACGAATTGGAATGAGTGCATCACTGGAATACAGTGGTAGTCTGGAAACATACAAACTGTTTATTTAATTAACCATCACCTAGCATCATAACTTTAATACTTGTGTGATTTAGGATTTAATTTCAAACAAAAGGTGTTAGAATTCATGAATGGTTCATGTTAAAAACAATTTGTTCCATAATAGTAATATATATTTATATAATATATGCTGTAAAAATAGAAAGTTTACAAAACCAGGCCGAATGTAATCCTATTGTAAAGCCACAAATTTAGATTAAAAACAATTGCACAAGGCAAGATCAACTAATATGTAAAGAACTCAGGTAAGCCATTTTCAATCCAACAAACGCACAAAATTAAGCCAATATCAGAATTTATACCAGCTGGTCAGTGATGAATCCAAGGTAACCCAAGGTAACCCACAACAAGAATTCACACAGGCAAACCCCAATACTAATTATTTTAATTTAGTTCTCTCTTAAAATTAAAATACTTGAATTTAAGATAAATCGTAAGAGGATTCTTACAAATTTAGTACGCAACGAAAAGAGCAGCGATAAAGGTGGCGACTTTACAGTGGACCTTTAGAGCCTGGCCAACGAACTGACTTTGACGAGCCAAGGCGGCGTGGCGGTGTTGAAGCTAGCTTCAACAATAGCGGCTTGAGGAAGAGGGTTTTTCGAGTAGGCAACATGAAAGAGAATACCGATTTATACATGCAGGTTGTAAATGAGGGATTTGCAAATGATTTTTAGGGAAAGAGACATTGGCTTCGGCCATAAGATTGAAAAAGGAAACAAATTTATGTTGAAGAAATTTGGGGGATACCAACATGATATTTTATAAAAGAGAAAAATGAAAGGGGTAAGCACGATGTTATTTCAATAGCTTTAGGTTGGCAGGGGTTTACAGATGTAGGTCGGCGCAGTATAAAATTGGAGAAGGTATTAAATGTTAAAACACTACAGCGAACCATTGTTCCATACTCAATATCCGTACCGTCACCCCACTTCCAAACACAACGAAATTTTGTGAATCTCTATATTTCAATGTTTTAAATCAAATAAAAATTTTCTGATTGTAAACCGACTCCGTATGTGTATAACGTTATTTAAAATTTTAAATTATTTATTGGTTCACCGATTTTATTTCGTTTGTTCACTCATTACTCTGTTCGTTCCGAAATTGAAACGTTAATTTAAATTCATTTATATACAAAAATATACAATACCAAAGTCAATTGAATTTTTAAATCCAGATCAAATATCCAACCAGATTCGATTCAAATAAATATTTGATTTTAACCAACTGTTCTAAATTAAATATTAAATTCAATACATACACCAACAATACATTTGATTTAAAATTTCTAACTCCAATATCAATGTAAAATTAATTACTCATAGTTAGTTCTTAATAAATCACATATTTCAGTCGTTGAAATTTTTGGGACATTACAAACTCAGTTTGTATACCTTAAAACATATAAGCTAATAAATTTACAAGTACGAATATTACCCCATGTGCAGGATAGAATCCAGCTGTAGGGATACCAATAATCATATGATCAGGTGGGTAGACAATAGGTAGGGATAACAATGTGCCACTAAGATCATGTTCCTGAAATGTGTCGGTGAGAGTTTAAAATCCATAGGTTGATCGAAGTACTGTGGATGGGTCGGGTCAAAAGTAAACGGTGGAGGATGAACTCTACCCATAGCCACTCGGGGGGCCAATGTGATCGAAGTTCACCCTCCTGGTTATAATATGGCAACATGTACAGCCGAGGAGCTACTAGATGCTAATATGTATCGAAATCTGCTCCTGGTAATAAAAAATCCTGCATATCGAAATCTGCTCCTGGCACTGCATACTCGCATAGGAGTCCAGAAATGTTCCCTGAGTTATATAGAAAGAACAAAACATTCTTATTCCATGTTCTTAATGTCTTTCATCATGGCATTGGTTTTCTTTCAAGGTGAGTCTTCACTTTGCAAAGAACATGTTTTGATTCTATGTTTTTTTTGAAAAAACATGGCGTTTGTTTTTACATAATAGCATTCAATGATAATTATTGAATTCATGTTGCAATTCTTCTACTTCGATTCAGTCGAATCCCTTCCAAGTGTATTGCTAGTGGCAAAGGATGTGGAACTAATGGGCAGTAGATAGGATATTAAATCTCTGTTTTTGGATCACAACTTCAAAAAAGAATGGAAGAAGCCAATGCTTTTATTGTTGGATCCGGAGCTCTTGAATGTGTATTTTTGAAAGATCCTGCTCTGAGGGGTGTATGTTGTGGTAAAAAAATATAAATTGACGATAATAGATGATGTGATTGAAAAAAGAAATCTCAGTCGTTAGTTCTTGTTCCGTGATTGGAATAATGGACAAGGAAAATCCACTGTGGTTGCATCTGTTGCTGCTACAATAAACTCTAATCTTCATACTAAAGATTTACAAAACAGAGTCAGTCCTGACACCGAAAATGTATTTGCTGATACATTTTGGGAGAACTAAGATGTAGTTATAAATGCATTGGATAATGTGACAGCAAGAATGTATATGGATTCTAGGTGTTTGAATTTCCAAAAACCTTTATTGGAATCAGGAACTTTAGGAGCCAAGTGTAACACGCAAGTGGTAATACCACATCTCGCTGAAAATTAAGGCTGAAAATTAAGGTGCGTCAAGAGATCCTTCTGAAAAACAGGAGCCTATGTGTACAGTTCACTCTTTTCCACATAATATAGATCATGTTTAACATGGTCCAAATCCGAGTTTGATGGGTTGCTTGAAAAGACACCAAACGAAGTTAACACTTTTCTTTTCAACCCAACCGAGCACACATCTTCCATGAGAAGTGCTAATGATGCTCAAGCCTGCGAGTTGTTTGAGTGTGTTGAGTGTTTGGAAAGTGATAAATGTGAGAGCTTCCAAACTGTATTACCTGGTCATTATTGAATTAATTTTCTTGCACTTTCTTCTTCGTAACACACATAGTCGGTAAACAATAGTCTATTACAACCAATATCATGTCTTTATTCCATAAGATGTGAAATGTTATACTCCTTTTCTTATATCTGTTAAAGTTTTAATGTCTCGAGCTTGTTCAATCTACTCTATGTTAGATGGCCATATGCCGCTTGAGCTTAATTGGGTTTCGAAGGACCCGGTGCCCTGTCCCGTAAAGCCTAGAAATATTGCTCATAATGCTTTTCGTGGATGATCTTTTCTTTGCATCACGTACATGTCACCATCATTAATGTTATGACCGAACATCTCATGAAACATACAGTGTTTTCCAAAAATGCTTTTCTTTCTGTGGATTCCGTTGGATTGGGCTTCTTATACTAGATAATGTTGCAAATTTCCAAGTAGATAGTCTCTTGTTGAGAATTCATTGGAGTGTAGTTATTATATGAAGGAAAGAAGGAACAATCTTAGATTCCTCCTTCTTGTCATGGCTGTCAGGATTGTTGTTACCTTGTTTGGGCCTATTCTAGGCATTCACGTTTACCTTTCCAGAGCTTTCTATGATTTGGTTGATAAGGATGTTGCTTTGAATGGTGTGTAGTTGCTATTTATGAGGAGAGCACTATGTAACTCACTTCTTGAGTGCTTCCTCATAAGGCAGACATTGGGTACATTTCTCATAGAAAAATCAAAAAAATTTGGAGGCTTTCTTTTGAGCCATTCCATAAAATACTTTTCAAAGCGAATGCCCATGATGAGTGTTATAACAATAACATCGACACCCTTTTGGGAATTTTTGACATTTTGTTAGAGCATTTTTGAAGTGTTCTAAAAATCCCTTTAGAGATTCACCATCACTTTGCGATATGTTGGGTAACGACATGATATCCTTAGGCTAGTTGGCATGCATCCTGAACTACTCCACCAGCTTTCTGGAAAGTTAATCAAAAGAGGTTATGGTTCTCAATGAAAGTCGAGAGAATCATCACGAGGCCATTCCTTCAAGGGACATAGGGAAGCATTTACACTTCACAACGCCAGTGATGCATGCATAGTCCATATGTCATCCATATCAATTAATGAGATGCCAAGGATTAGTTTTTCCTGAGTAAGCTGAAATTATTGGCATATTGAATTGTCAAGGTCATTCCACAATTAGAACATCTTTCGTAAAGGGGTTTCACCATGTACCGATTATCCCCTTGTTGTTGGCTTGAGCCTAAACTCACTCATGATCCTAAAGGATCATGACGGTAAGGTCGGGAGTTGAGATCTCCATCGAATTCCAGTAGTCATGATCGAAATCAGAATGGTGTTGTTTTTGGGGTGCCTTCTATGTTTAACAACATCATCTTGTTGATTATGTAGAGGGTAAATAGAAGAAGAAGCTTGGTTCCGGTTGACACTAGGAATTATAGGAAATAAGTTATAAATAATAGTATTATGGGGACTCGACGCCATCCTCTGACAAATTTCTCCTCTGGTCCAGGTTACTCGGTTGAGATGAAGTTGAGGAGTTCTCTAAAACATAATTAATAGGAGTCAAAGTTCTCATGTTTCCTCGAATCAATCAACATTGGCTCAAGTACTGCACTACCGCTGCTGCATAAGATCTATATTTTCTTAATACAAGTTTTGAGTTGCATTTGAGTCTCTTCCAACTAATCATCAGGATTAGAAGTTGTGGACGCATCATGCACATCAAGATTACAATCATTATTTGGAGGTTTGTTCTAAACAAAGGCGTCATCATGATCAATATTAGGACCAACAATGTGAGAACTCTTCTTTTCTTTTGGCATATCAAGTTTTCTATATAGATCAAAGGGGATCTCAAAAGGGTTGGAAATTTGAGGAAGTAGGAAATACAAAAAACTAAATTTTTTCTTAGTGAAAACACCAAAATGTTACAAATAAAAGTTGACATGACATCCAAAATATTCAGCGAAAAACTAAACAGATGAAATAAATGGAAAATAAGCATTATAGTAATAGAAATGTAGTATGTAAGAACATTGAAGTTTATAATGGTTCGTTGTTTTCTTCCCTACGTCCATTTAGAAGTTTTTGAATACTTTATTGTTGTTATGAGAGTTAGAATGTCTCAAATCGGTATGAATTTGAAACGTATATAATAAAGCAAACAAATTGCCAAAAGATCTATTTCTGTCTCATGCAGCTAGTATTTATAGTTACAGACAGTCTTAAATATCCTGAGGAAGTTGGAAAGATCTTATAGAGGAGTCCAGGAGGGGTCCATCCCATGAATCACCTAATTAGGGGATTGATACTCATCCCTATGATAGGATCGACATTGATCCCTCAAATTAAGGCATTGTATGCCTCGATCCCTCCTGTGGGCCCGCCCACTTTGCCTTTAACTCTTGCTAAAGTTTCACGTCATTTGGCTTTTTTGTTAAAGAGATATAATGTGTTGTTGGTTGAAGTTCAGTTATTCTACCGATTCATCTTGGATTTGTATTGTTCCATACTTTTGAGCTAGGCCGATCCATTGCTTGGTGAGCTCTCTAGCAATGTTCTGCTTAGCTCGTTTGACCATCATCTCATGATGCTATCCAGACTTGATGTCTAGCCCTTTGGTTGTCTCTCTGGGATGTTAGCCTTGGTGATCAACAAATCGCACCAATCTGAATAGCTAGAAATTACCAGATGCAAAGGTCAGGTAACAATAGCTATATCATCGACCAAGGTATATTCACAAAGTATATTTATATACTAGACATGTGTGTCTATATATGTCTATATGTGTGTGTGTACATATATATACACGTACATAGATATTCTTATCTCATTAACCTAAGTACATGCATAATATATCATATTTTCAATACTTAATATTATTCTTCATATACATATCTCACCAACCTAGGTATTTGACAAAGTATAATTTCTATCCTTAGAAATATGTGTGTGTTTGTATGCGTGTGTGTGTGTGTATATATATATATGCATAGATTCTAAAAAAACAACCTATGTGTATGCATAAAAATAATATTTTCAATATTCAAAAGATATTTTTCTTATACCTATATCATCGACCTAAGTATATTCACAAAACATTATAAAGGATTTCTTATTTCGAAATCATATCAAGAATTAAACTACTTTGTTTAAATTCAAGGTACAAATATTTCAAACATAAATTCTTCATAAATTTTATTAGATTCCCCCTTTAAATAATTCTCTTTCATTTAAGGTTTTTTTTAAACCTAAATCCAAGTTCCATTTCTCTAGAACTTCTTATAAATCTCTTAGTTTCCTTGTAAAACTCTTCAGAAAAAAAATCAAACCTTATGTAAATCTTTACAAGTATCCAAACCATTTATAAACCTTTTCTTTATTGTATATTAGAAATTGTTTATAAACTATCTTTTTTATATAAGTAATTATTCAAACTATTTTGAATAAGAAAGTTGTTGCTTAAACATTCTTTATTTAATTATCTTAAACAATATTAATGTATATAAGCATTAATATTTAGTAATACTTCAAAATATCCTTAATAAAATCAATACTTAAATCTACCTTTAAACATCATATGAAATGAAAATAATTTTGATCCTTTTCAAATATAAAACATTAATTTCAAAAAAAAAGTGGCTTAGAGAATGCAATGTTTCTTATCTATTTGGGTTTAACGTAAGAAAGTTACAATAATCATAGACATGGAATTGTTCTCCTAAACACATACCAAATTTAACCGGTTAGAAGAATAAGTTTTGTTTTACTTAACAGATTCCCAACATAGTTCAACCAAGCTATAATAGAATGAGGAATTATTCTACTAACAAATGTCCTTAAATGTCAATTCATACATAACATGTCACAATAACTAATATATAACATGTTCACAATAATATAATAATAGGAGGTCAATTGGTTATGTCAAATAGATGTCCAAAACAATTTAGTTGAACTAGAACGAGATTTTATTCTATAACTAGGTGTCTTTACAATTCAACCAATTTAGATAAACTGAATAATGGTGTTTGGTTATGCTAAAAAATGTCACTTATTTCCTACTCACGATAGTGCTTAGAAGTGATTGACAATGAGATCGCTTAGATAAAATATCTTTTTAAAACATCCATGGAAAACATGTGATCAAATTTTAAAAAAATTATTAATTAATATTTAATTCATTATTAAATAATTATTAAACATCTAGATAATAAATAAAAGATTTAATTCCAAATTGACATCTAAATAAGTAATTAAATAATTAACAACATTCACATAAATAATTAAGTGTTTATTTAATCTTTAAAATAATAAACACCCTTTAAAATAATAATTAAACAATAATAATTTGTAAATAAATAAATATAACATAATTAACCTTAATGAAATAATTTAATAATTAAATAAATATTAAAACTTAATTAACAATAAAAAAATCTTTAATTAAATTCTTGATTAATAATAATTAAATATTTAAACCCTTATTAAATAATTAATTGATTAAACTTATCCTATCTAAATAATTATTCACACATAATCAAAGTCATTAAATAACAATTAATTACCTAGATTAAACTTACTTAATTAAGACTTAAGTATACTTAATTAATGGGTAACTGTGTAGTGATTACTCTATTTATTAAACTAAATAATCATTACATAAATAGATAATAAACAAAATCATGATAATTACATTCCTAAACTAAAATTAAGTTTTTAAAACTATTTTAAAAACAGATTTAACTGAAAAATAAGTTTTAAATTCAAAAACTATTCATTTTTACGAATTGCATTTACAATGACTGCCGCTATAAAACCTATAATTTCGAAACTAGATATTTTATACAAATATATGTTAAAATTTTTATAACTCACATTCAACTACTTTGGAAACTTAATCAAATGGTTTTAGAAAAGAAGGAAAGACTTTTGAAAAATTTATAAACCATTTCCGAAAGGTTAGTAAGAAAAAAAAGTTTTTCATTTTTTCTTCCAAAGTACTTTATATCCTATACAATATTGTTACTTATTTTACTACCAAACCGTAAAAAAGTAATTAACACTAACTTTTCATCATGGTCATATTAATATATTCAAATTAAAACCAAACTATGCAAGTATTTACTATTACAACTAAACCTAAAACAAGATTAGAATTTTCGAGTCTATATTCACGTCATATACATATTTGTAAATACATAATGAATCACATGAAAAGCAACACTATTCATCATATAATAAACACTCATTTTAGCTAACAATATAATAAAAATAATTTCCAAAAAGATGTGAGATTTTACTCACTGCGGTTTGCTAACTTAAGTCCATCTCAAAAAGTACTTAGAGAATACATAAATATGTGCACAAACTTAGGATTTGAAGAAAGTAAGGGTGGAAATTGCAAAATGGTTTAGACTAGTGTATGAAGGAGTAAAAATACTTAGGATTGAAGAAAGTAAAGAGGATGAAATTAGGACAAAAGTGTTTGAGGGTTTTAAGGCATTAAAGAAGTGAAAATATTTGATATTCGAAATATAAACCAAGGAAGCCATTGAAATTCTTTTTGAAAGCTTTTTAAACAAAAATCATTCTTTGGAATGGAATAAAATGAAATGAAATGGAAAATGGAATTTTAGGTGTTTGTTTATATAAAAGAATTGAATGAAATTACTAATCGCTTAAGTACTTATCCTTCTTCCTTAAAATGACACTTCACCATGCCACTCACTCCTCCTTATTCCATACGCCCTAACAAGCTCCCCCCTAACCACTTTCTACTTCAAGCAACA
This sequence comes from Allium sativum, assembly GCA_030737875.1. Classification (NCBI taxonomy): domain Eukaryota; kingdom Viridiplantae; phylum Streptophyta; class Magnoliopsida; order Asparagales; family Amaryllidaceae; genus Allium; species Allium sativum. The sequence continues at coordinate 387,724,491 of CM060912.1, read as the reverse complement.
TCATAAGATGTACCAAAAGAACTTATGTGTATTATTGGAAGGTTTTAAGTATACTTTCTTTACTTTTTTCCTTTCATTTTCAAAACCTAATCGTATAAGTTACTTAATGTCACATCCTTACGGCTGTGTAGAAGAAGCTTAATTAAAATCGATATAGCATGACTTCAGAACTAACTCTAACTTGAAAGATAGGACCTAAGTAGTGATATGAAGTAGCAACATAAGTTCCACGTTCAAATCCTCTAAGTCCATGGACATGGACTGGTTTATGCCATGTGGGCTGGTACCGATCCATTGGATCAATGTATTTTGGCATGAGGCTTGCACCAGTATTATCCTAAGCATCCATAAAGCTTGTTGCTGAAGTTACAAGTCAATAAGATCAATTTAGCTAACATCGCTCAATGGGCTGAAGACAAAGCATGTGCAATGAAACAATGAATCTCCAAAGCTAATCAAATGAAGACAAATCCAAACCAAATTCATCATAAGGACCCACGGGGACTTAGGAAAGACAAAAATAAAGATGCAGCGGGTAAACACTTAAGCTTATGGACTAGCAACAGTCCAAAGCCATGGACCGGTACTGACCAATGGTGTCATGTGGTGTTGTGCCTAAATTTTTAGCATGGCTTTCTCTTTCTATTTCAATCCTGCATGCAAGTGGTCTTGGAAAAATACCTCTTGAACCTCCTATAAATACCTTACCTGCTACAATGAGAAATGTAATAACCCGAAAATCTGGGCCAGTTTAAAATTTTTATTTTGGCAATTTTAGCGAATTTTGAATATTTAAAATGAGTTATTTTAAATAAAATCGACGAGAAATTTATTTTGAATATAATTCGAACGTATATATTTATACGCGTCGTCGTTAGAATATAAATATTTATATATAATTATAAAAAGGAATTGAAAATGGCGCGGTAGTTCGATAATTCGATTTCAAACTTCAATTGAATGTATCGGGTGCAAAACAATCCGGATTTTAGTGAAACCAAAAACAATAGAATCTATTTGAGAATATCTTTCCAACGAATCCGGAAAATCAAAATTTCATAGCGGGAATAAAAAGATATGTCCAGTTGAAAATTCTGAATAGTCGCTATGGAATTCAGGCCCTTAAAAATGGGCATTTTGCAAACGACCTCGGATTTCGACGAAACCACTTTTGTTGGATCCGTGATGTCAAATTATTGCTAGGTTCCAAATTTCATAATTTTCTGAATCAATATGTGAGCGTGGCAAAGGAAAACGCGTTTGACCATTTTCAGTTGATTTTAATCGACTGGAAAATGGTCATTTTTCTAACGGTCTCAGAATTCGACGAAACTAGTTTTGTTAGGACCGTATCGTCAATACGAAGCTAGAAAATATTTTTCTGGAATTTTTAGAGTTAGTATGTGACCCCGGTAAATTGAAATGCGCGTTCAAATTCAATATATAGAGTTATATGTTGATTTTGACGAAAACTGATTGTAACGATCAAATCAGCTTGCGATACATATCCCATTGTGTTCGGAATGGGGGTAAAACGCTATAGACGTCAGGCGGTGGGCCTCGTTTAGAGGTCGTATGTAAAAGTCAACTTTTTGCAATTAAATTAATTAAATTTATTAAAAATTAAAATTCTTTTCTCCTCCTTATCCACGTCAGACCCCCCCCCCCGATTCGTTTCAGAAAAGAAAAAAAGAAAGAAAGAGAGCAACGGGGGAGGAGGCGCCGCCCCTCCCCAATGAACCGCCGCCGCCCCAGGTGGGGCGCCACCTCTGCCGCCCCCTCCTCTTCTTCTTCCTCCCTCTCTCGCCTCCACCTCCTCCTTCTTCTGCATAAAAACCGCCCCCCCTTCCTTTTCTAAACCCTAAGCCGCCGAGCCCCCCCCCTCTAACTCAAGCCCCGCCTGAATCGAGCCCCCTCCTATTCCTCTTCACCCCCACTCGCTGTAAGTTTTTATATATGTTATTTAATTTGTTGTATAAAATTCGCTTAGTTTAATTTAAAAAGCATTGTTAAAAATCAGTTTACCTTTGATGTTGGTGAAGTAAAGATTTTATTCAGTTAAAAATATGATTTTTATATTTTTAAAAGTATTAAAAATATAATCTTTACTTTATAAAAGATGTAAAAATATGATTTTTATATTTTTAAAGTATTAAAAATATAATTTTTACATGATAGGAATATTAGAAATACCATCTTTATATGTGTAGACAAATAAAAATGTGATTTTTATAATGATAAGTTTGAAAAGGAGAAATCTTTATAGTTGAAAAGGCGAGATCTTTATATAGAAAATAATGATGTAAAAATATAATTTTTACCTATATGGCAAAGAAGAAAAAATTCTATTTTTACAAATTGAATAACGAAGTAAAAATTCAATTTTTAAATATATGAAGTGATTATAAAAATATGACTTTTAAATTGAAAGTGAATAAATAAAAATGTGACTTTTATTTTAAAGACATCAAAATATAAAAATGTGTGATTTTTATATATGTAGTGACTACGGGCAACGAAGATGATAAAAAGGCGAGAATGAAGAAGATTTTTATAAATGAAGTGTCGTGAAGTTGGATAGCTATCGGTGAGAACTTCTCACTCTAAATTCTCCTTTTCTAGTTATATATATATACTAGGATGCAGACGGTGTTTAGTAGCACCCGACACCCGTCATCCACAGACCATGGATGGCTTGTTTGTTAAATTGTTTGGTTGTGTAGTTGGTTAGTCTATTTGGTTTGAATTGAATTGTTTGGTGAAATGGAATGGATTTGATTGATGTGTGAATGGCGTGGGCCTTCACTAGACCGGGGATAAGGCTAGGCCTCGTCCCGTTTCTAGTATCGTGTCGTTATGCCGCCGAAATTTTCTAAAATATGTTAGAGAAATAAAAATATCATTTTATTGAATAAATGAACCGAATAGAATATTCATAGTTTGAATAAAGTGTTTTATCGTTAAAAATATAATTTTTAACGTGAATGTGAATAAATAAATATTCATTTACAAACCAGATGGTTTGTTTATGTACACCTATTTGAAGGATATTGATTGGGTCGATAAATTTTACACATCGCCCGACTGCACAAATAAAAACCTGTGTGGTTGTTGGTTACGAGGCGCCTCGGATATAGGTCTGTAAGGACCGGGAAACGTGTGTTCAGGAACAATTAATCCTCAAAAGTAAGAGAGGACCGGCCTTGGAGGTTCCAAAGGATCATAGTGGGGTCCTGAGGCATTGCTAGAGTGTCTCGAACGCGGAGAGGAGCTTTCCCCTTGCCTCGACTCATGACGGAATCCAATTTCCAATACGTGATAGTGCGGTTTTATTTGTAGAACCTAGTATGGCGACATAGTGGTATGGGTCATTCATGCCGCCTATGATTGATATTTATGATTGAAATTGTTTTGACACTATACACCTATGATAGTATCAAATAATGTGTTTTAAACGTATTAAGCATGCTTTGGCTGTTATAAGGTAAAAACCCTATCCTCCGGCTTGCGTTGCATTGTGTGATGGGACCCGGGTCTTATAACAGCTTCATTTTTCTTTATTTAGTATTGCGCTGTTTGTTCTATGCACTGGTATTCTTGGGAGGAAACTCGTTCCGTGTTATACGGCGTGGTCCCTTGATTTACCTAAATTTAAAATAAAGAATTATAACTGTTTTAGTTCTCACACCAGTCCCATGACTGACCTGGAGTTTATTGTTTTAACCTAAACTCTGGGTGCCCCTATTTTCCACACGGGCAGCTAGTAGTTTTGGTTTTGCAGATTTATATTCACAGGGTCCTGATTTACAGCTGGAACGATGCTCGGAAAGCTCTGTATCCGTGTATCACTTCTAGTTGTGTTTTGTATATTTTTCCGCTGCTATGTAATTTATTGTAATCTCTGATATTTGTCGAATGTAATTTATTCATTTATACTCTGTATATTCTTGTATCTGATGGAATTGTTGTAATAACAATGAAATGTTCTTCTGTATGCGTTCTATTTTGTCTTGTCCTCAATTCTATCCGTGCTTTCCTTCACGGGGAAGTTCGGGTCGTCTCAGTTTGGTATCAGAGCTTTGGTTTGCAGAGCTCGAGAACAAGACACATTAGAACCATACGAAAGAATTCATCAGATGTTGGATTAGTAATATCCAATTAGAATGACTCGTTAGAGATAGGATCAGTAGTATCCTAGAACGAGTGTGAAGAGTATATTTTTCAAATGAAAACAATTTTGTTTTAAAATTTAAATCGCTTTATACGTATTTGATTATTTATTTATTTTGAATATGGACAATCGAGTATATAAAGATTTTGCATATACGCGTCATGAACGTATATTCGAAGTTTTAATATACTGGATAGATATAGAATCATACTCTAGTGGCCCGAAGATGATTCTGATGATTGACTAGTCGTCATTAGTATTCATGTTCGAGTAATGAAGGTGTGATATCTATATATTTCCATTAGACTGGTGTGAGAACCAAAACTTATATAGTTAGAACACATTGTTGTGAATTGGCATCAAAAACATGATTTTTGTATATATATCAAAATTTATGAATTTGAAAACTCTAATTCACTAGTTGATTGATGTTTGTGTTGTTTGTTTATTTGGTTGGTAATTTTGAACCATTTATGCCTAATTGTATCAAATATTGAATTGTATTGAAAAATTGGTCGCATTTGCTTGCATGCATATATATGTTCTTACATTGAACAGGTCATAGCAAGGAGGCTAGAGCCGAAGAATAAAATTTGTTTGCCCGACAAATAGGTACATGTTTACTACATAATTTACTGTTTTGTTTGGGTGATGATGATTTTATGAGCCTATTGGCTAGCCGCTTGGCTTTTTCTTTTTTCTTTTTGAGATTAAAAGGACCGGGGAAGCTATTTGAAATTCCCCGATGCCTTTCTGAATAACCGATTCGACAAGATGTCGAAGATGAAGACGGTGGTTGAAGACCGGAAGTCTTCACATCGTTTGGGTGATTACTGATGATCTTGATTGGGCTGTACACCCAGGATGAGGGAATCAGTTGGTGATCGTCCAGACGTACTTGGAGATGGATGGATATGCGAGGAAAGTGCCTCCGGTTTCGTTCAGACCCAAAGCGAACTTGTAAATGGATTGTGTGTCTGACGTCGGATTTTATTCTGTGTTGATTGATCTCTATTAAATATACATCTGTTTGGCGGCGGAGAATTTATTCTCTTGCTTAACGCCCTTCTCTGAGACGTACGAGCTCAGAGGTTGTATATCGATGGACATCAGTCGCATGGAGTGAATTGCCAATGTGGCACGCGTAAGTGGCAATTGATCACGGCTTCTGTTGAAAAGCAAAGTCTTGTGGTTGATGATCAAAGCATGGTCTGTGTGGCGTAGCTTTGTGTATAACGTGAATTCGCGAGCCTCACACCTCAGTATGAGTAAAAAACGGGATACGGACCCAAGGAGTGCACGACGTTTCTTTCTAGCTAGGGTGGTGTCAGTGACCTACCAGCCCTGACATTTATATACTTTTCACCTGTGTGGTTGTTGGATACGAGGCGCCTCGGATATAGGTCTGTAAGGACCGGGAAACGTGTGTTCAGGAATAATTAATCCTCAAAAGTAAGAGAGGACCGACCTTGGAGGTTCCAAAGGATCATAGTGGGGTCCTGAGGCATTGCTAGAGTGTCTCGAACGCGGAGAGGAGCTTGCCCCTTGCCTCGACTCATGACGGAATCCAATTTCCAATACGTGATAGTGCGGTTTTATTTGTAGAACCTAGTATGGCGACATAGTGGTATGGGTCATTCATGCCGCCTATGATTGATATTTATGATTGAAATTGTTTTGACACTATACACCTATGATAGTATCAAATAATGTGTTTTAAACGTATCAAGCATGCTTTGGCTATTATAAGGTAAAAACCCTATCCTCCGGCTTGTGTTGCATTGTGTGATGGGACCTGGGTCTTATAACAGCTTCATTTTTCTTTATTTAGTATTGCGCTGTTTGTTCTATGCACTGGTATTCTTGGGAGGAAACCCGTTCCGTGTTATACGGCGTGGTCCCTTGATTTACCTAAATTTAAAATAAAGAATTATAACTGTTTTAGTTCTCACACCAGTCCCATGACTGACCTGGAGTCTATTGTTTTAACCTAAACTCTGGGTGCCCTATTTTCCACACGGGCAGCTAGTAGTTTTGGTTTTGCAGATTTATATTCACAGGGTCCTGATTTACAGCTGGAACGATGCTCGGAAAGCTCTGTATCCGTGTATCACTTCTAGTTGTGTTTTGTATATTTTTCCACTGCTATGTAATTTATTGTAATCTCTGATATTTGTCGAATGTAATTTATTCATTTATACTCTGTATATTCTTGTATCTGATGGAATTGTTGTAATAACAATGAAATGTTCTTCTGTATGCGTTCTATTTTGTCTTGTCCTCAATTCTATCCGTTCTTTCCTTCACGGGGAAGTTTGGGTCGTCTCAGTTTGGTATCAGAGCTTTGGTTTACAGAGCTCGAGAACAAGACACATTAGAACCATACGAAAGAATTCATCAGATGTTGGATTAGTAATATCCAATTAGAATGACTCGTTAGAGATAGGATCAGTAGTATCCTAGAACGAGTGTGAAGAGTATATTTTTCAAATGAAAACAATTTTGTTTTAAAATTTAAATCGCTTTATACGTATTTGATTATTTATTTATTTTGAATATGGACAATCGAGTATATAAAGATTTTGCATATATGCGTCATGAACGTATATTCGAAGTTTTAATATACTGGATAGATATAGAATCATACTCTAGTGGCCCGAAGATGATTATGATGATTGACTAGTCGTCATTAGTATTCATGTTCGAGTAACGAAGGTGTGATATCTATATATTTCCATTAGACTGGTGTGAGAACCAAAACTTATATAGTTAGAACACATTGTTGTGAATTGGCATCAAAAACATGATTTTTGTATATATATCAAAATTTATGAATTTGAAAACTCTAATTCACTAATTGATTGATTTTTGTGTTGTTTTTTATTTGGTTGGTAATTTTGAACCATTTATGCCTAATTGTATCAAATATTGAATTGTATTGAAAAATTGGTCGCATTTGCTTGCATGCATATATATGTTCTTACATTGAACAGGTCATAGCAAGGAGGCTAGAGCCGAAGAATAAAATTTGTTTGCCCGACAAATAGGTACATGTTTACTACATAATTTACTGTTTTGTCTGGGTGATGATGATTTTATGAGCCTATTGGCTAGCCGCTTAGCTTTTTCTTTTTCTTTTTGAGATTAGAAGGACCGGGGAAGCTATTTGAAATTCCCCGATGCTCCCGCGGCAGGGGAGGTTATGGAGAAATTTTTCGAAAATTTAGGGTGTTAGCCAAATTTTTGAAGAATTTGAAAATTCTCAGAAACTAAAAAGTTGGAGAATGGAAGCCAGATCGAACGTAGAGTTGATTAATCAAACCACTTTCGACTTTGTTCCTTTTCGGGGACGAAAAGTTTTAAGTGGGAGAGATTGTAATAACCCGAAAATCTGGGCCAGTTTAAAATTTTTATTTTGGCAATTTTAGCGAATTTTGAATATTTAAAATGAGTTATTTTAAATAAAATCGACGAGAAATTTATTTTGAATATAATTCGAACGTATATATTTATACGCGTCGTCGTTAGAATATAAATATTTATATATAATTATAAAAAGGAATTGAAAATGGCGCGGTAGTTCGATAATTCGATTTCAAACTTGAATTGAATGTACCAGGTGCAAAACAATCCGGATTTTAGTGAAACCAAAAACAATAGAATCTATTTGAGAATATCTTTCCAACAAATCCGGAAAATCAAAATTTCATAGCGGGAATAAAAAGATATGTCCATTTGAAAATTCTGAATAGTCGCTATGGAATTCAGGCCCTTAAAAATGGGCATTTTGCAAACGACCTCGGATTTCGACGAAACCACTTTTGTCGGATCCGTGATGTCAAATTATTGCTAGGTTCCAAATTTCATAATTTTCCGAATCAATATGTGAGCGTGGAAAAGGAAAACGCATTTGACCATTTTCAGTTGATTTTAATCGACTGGAAAATGGCCATTTTTCTAACGGTCTCAGAATTCGACGAAACTAGTTTTATTAGGACCGTATCGTCAATACGAAGCTAGAAAATATTTTTCTGGAATTTTTAGAGTTAGTATGTGACCCCGGTAAATTGAAATGCGCGTTCAAATTCAATATATAGAGTTATATGTTGATTTTGACGAAAACTGATTGTAACGATCAAATCAGCTTGCGATACATATCCCATTGTGTTCGGAATGGAGGTAAAACGCTATAGACGTCAGGCGGTGGGCCTCGTTTAGAGGTCGTATGTAAAAGTCAACTTTTTGCAATTAAATTAATTAAATTTATTAAAAATTAAAATTCTTTTCTCCTCCTTATCCACGTCAGACCCCCCCCCCGATTCATTTCAGAAAAGAAAAAGAAAAAAAAGAAAAGGAAGAGAGCGACGGGGGAGGAGCCGCCGCCCCTCCCCGATGAACCGCCGCCGCCCCAGGTGGGGCGCCACCTCTGTCGCCCCCTCCTCTTCTTCTTCCTCCCTCTCTCGCCTCCATCTCCTCCTTCTTCTGCATAAACCCCCCCTTCCTTTTCTAAACCCTAAGCCGCCGAGCCCCCCCCTCTGCCTCAAGCCCCGCCTGAATCGAGCCCCCTCCTATTCCTCTTCACCCCCACTCGCTGTAAGTTTTTATATATGTTATTTAATTTGTTGTATAAAATCCGCTTAGTTTAATTTAAAAAGCATTGTTAAAAATCAGTTTACCTTTGATGTTGGTGAAGAAAAGATTTTATTCAGTTAAAAATATGATTTTTATATTTTTAAAAGTATTAAAAATATAATCTTTACTTTATAAAAGATGTAAAAATATGATTTTTATATTTTTAAAGTATTAAAAATATAATTTTTACATGATAGGAATATTAGAAATACCATCTTTATATGTGTAGACAAATAAAAATGTGATTTTTATAATGATAAGTTTGAAAAGGAGAAATCTTTATAGTTGAAAAGGCAAGATCTTTATATAGAAAATAACGATGTAAAAATATAATTTTTACCTATATGGCAAAGAAGAAAAAATTCTATTTTTACAAATTGAATAGCGAAGTAAAAATTCGATTTTTAAATATATGAAGTGATTATAAAAATATGACTTTTAAATTGAAAGTGAATAAATAAAAATGTGACTTTTATTTTAAAGACATCAAAATATAAAAATGTGTGATTTTTATATATGTAGTGACTACGGGCAACGAAGATGATAAAAAGGCGAGAATGAAGAAGATTTTTATAAATGAAGTGTCGTGAAGTTGGATAGCTATCGGTGAGAACTTCTCACTCTAAATTCTCCTTTTCTAGCTATATATATATACACTAGGATGCAGACGGTGTTTAGTAGCACCCGACACCCGTCATCCACAGACCATGGATGGCTTGTTTGTTAAATTGTTTGGTTGTGTAGTTGGTTAGTCTATTTGGTTTGAATTGAATTGTTTGGTGAAATGGAATGGATTTGATTGATGTGTGAATGGCGTGGGCCTTCACTAGACCGGGGATAAGGCTAGGCCTCGTCCCGTTTCTAGTATCGTGCCGTTATGCCGCCGAAATTTTCTAAAATATGTTAGAGAAATAAAAATATCATTTTATTGAATAAATGAACCGAATAGAATATTCATAGTTTGAATAAAGTGTTTTATCGTTAAAAATATAATTTTTAACGTGAATGTGAATAAATAAATATTCATTTACAAACCGGACGGTTTGTTTATGTACACTTATTTGAAGGATATTGATTGGGTCGATAAATTTTACACATCGCCCGACTGCACAAATAAAAATCTGTGTTTGTTGATTTGAAACCCCACACGGGTGTTGGGATGAAATTTGGCGTACACTAATCCCAATTATTTAATTATTGTCGATCGATTGGTCGACAGACTGTGTAAGCGTCGATTATTTATATTTGATGCTTATGCAGTTGTGTGGTGCACTTGGATGATGGTTGATTGTTTATCAATGCTATTATATACATGTGTTGTATGGAATCCATATAATTAACGTTATATGGTGATTGATTGGGCCTCATTCCAATCGGGAAAATAATGAATATTATAAAAGAAAATTCGTGTGTTGAATATAAAAATAGTCGTGTGTTGACAGTACTCATGTGTTGAGATTAGTCGTGTGTTGAAAGAAATATAGATTCATGTGTTGAATAGAATATATATTCATTTGTTGAATAGAATAACGAATTTATTGAAATATATAAAGCCGTGTTGATTAGAGTTGCGCTATTTTGACGTGAACGATATTTATATCGATTATATTCATTTTTATAACGAATATTGAAAAGGAAGTGATTTCAAAATATAACGTTTTGAAAATATTATCATTTATATAGTAATAATAGGAAATATTCAATTTTGATTTGAAATTGAATATAGTGTAGAAATGGTTTTGAAAACGAATTTAAAACGATTTATAAAATACGTTTTAAAAAGGAAATCGACGAAATATATATAATATATATATATTATATATATAATGGCCCGAATAGAACGCGCCGCGCCGCGGCAGTTCGTGAATTTCGACCGTTGACTTCGAATTTACGTTACGGGAGATCCGACCGTCGGATTCTCCTAAAACCGGAACCGTTGGGTTCGTATCGAAAAGAGCTTTCCAATGAATATTAGAAATTTTAAATCTAACGGTTGGATTTGGAATTATGTCCAAATCAAATTTGGAAAAGGTCGCTGTAAGTGCAGTTCGATGGCCGTTGATGGAAATCGACTGTACGGGCCTTGATAGAATTATTAAAAATATCTATAATTTGTGTAAAATCATAAGAAATGATTTGGGAAAATTGGGCTGAAGAATTCCACATTTGAAAAGATAAAAATAGGTTTTTATCGAAATGAACTAGTTTTGAACTAGAATTAAAATCAATTTATTTTTGAAATAAATAAATTGAATTTGAAAGTAATTTTAAAAATAATCAATATTCCCAATACGTGAATTGGACTGGAGTTGAATCGAAATTATCTTCGGAATATTTCGATGTTGGATTTCGTGACTATACAGATATGGTTATGGGAATTTGAAAGATATATTTTATATCGTTATTTCCAATACGATATTTGTTGGTTTCAGGATTTGATATTGAATATAAGCCGGTATATTTTCTATTCAGAGCCTAGTATTTAATATCAAATGTGATTTGGGTTTGTCGTGGATGGTGTCTTCATTAACACTGTTCTTAAGCCCAATAGAGAAAAAGATTAAATCTTTCTATTTAGATTTGATGAAGTGTATCAATTAAATAATATTTAATTGGAATTGAATTTGAATTGGTTTTTGGGTTTATCGTGAGCGGTGTTTTGAACAACACCTGTTCTTTAACCCGATTAATAATAGAGTGTGATTTTGGGTTTATCTTGAATCGTGTTTTAGGTGACATTGGTTCTTTAACCCAGTTAAAGACAGGATATTGATTTTTGAAAAGATTAAAACTAAGTGAAGTTTTAATGAACCTTTAATTAGATTAAAATGTGAATTGATAATTTAAATTATCAAATCTGAAAAGTGATCGAGAGTGGAGTATCACCAGTTTTGCTCCAAAGCGATAGTTAAATCTTTAATTAGATTTGAACGTGAAATGGTAATTAATTTTACCGATAACACCGTGGTGTTAGGAATGGAGTATCACCAGTTTTGCTCCATAGGATATATAGGTTGGGATTGGGAAATAAAATAAATAATTACTTCGGTGTGGTTCGCTAATCCCGACTAGTTTGGAAAACCATAATATGGTTTGAAATGATATCCAAAGGAAGAATAAATTTAGAAGAATTTATCTTGGATAAAATTAATGGGAACATTTCCCTAAGAATGTGATTTTGTGAATAAAAGAATATTCTGAATTGGAATGAGGCGTTCATTATGTTTGTGTAACATTTGTTTATTATATACGTGGGTTATTCAGAAAGGCCGGGTTTATACCCATTCTGAATAACCGATTCGACGAGATGTCGAAGATGAAGACGGTGGTTGAAGACCGGAAGTCTTCACATCGTTTGGGTGATTACTGATGATCTTGGTTGGGCTGTGCACCCAGGATGAGGGAATCAGTTGGTGATCGTCCAGACGTACTTGGAGATGGATGGATATGCGAGGAAAGTGCCTCCGGTTTTGTTCAGACCCAGAGCGAACTTGTAAATGGATTGTGTGTCTGACATCGGATTTTATTCTGTGTTGATTGATCTCTATCAAATATACATCTGTTTGGCGGCGGAGAATTTATTCTCTTGCTTAACGCCCTTCTCTGAGACGTACGAGCTCAGAGGTTGTATATCGATGGACATCAGTCGCATGGAGTGAATTGCCAATGTGGCACGCGTAAGTGGCAATTGATCAAGGCTTCTGTTGAAAAGCAAAGTCTTGTGGTTGATGATCAAAGCATGGTCTGTGTGGCGTAGCTTTGTGTATAATGTGAATTCGCGAGCCTCACACCTCGGTATGAGTCAAAAACGGGATACGGACCCAAGGAGTGCACGACGTTTCTTTCTAGCTAGGGTGGTGTCAGTGACCTACTAGCCCTGACATTTATATACTTTTCACCTGTGTGGCTGATGGATACGACGCGCCTCGGATATAGGTCTGTAAGGACCGGGAAACGTGTGTTCATGAATAATTAATCCTCAAAAGTAAGAGAGGACCGGCCTTGGAGGTTCCAAAGGATCATAGTGGGGTCCTGAGGCATTGCTAGAGTGTCTCGAACGCGGAGAGGAGCTTGCCCCTTGCCTCGACTCATGACGGAATCCAATTTCCAATACGTGATAGTGCGGTTTTATTTGTAGAACCTAGTATGGCGACATAGTGGTATGGGTCATTCATGCCGCCTATGATTGATATTTATGATTGAAATTGTTTTGACACTATACACCTATGATAGTATCAAATAATGTGTTTTAAACGTATCAAGCATGCTTTGGCTGTTATAAGGTAAAAACCCTATCCTTCGGCTTGCGTTGCATTGTGTGATGGGACCTGGGTCTTATAACAGCTTCATTTTTCTTTATTTAGTATTGCGTTGTTTGTTCTATGCACTGGTATTCCTTGGAGGAAACCCGTTCCGTGTTATACGGCGTGGTCCCTTGACTTACCTAACTTTAAAATAAAGAATTATAACTGTTTTAGTTCTCACACCAGTCCCATGACTGACCTGGAGTTTATTGTTTTAACCTAAACTCTGGGTGCCCCTATTTTCCACACGGGCAGCTGGTAGTTTTGGTTTTGCAGATTTATATTCACAGGGTCCTGATTTACAGCTGGAACGATGCTCGGAAAGCTCTGTATCCGTGTATCACTTCTAGTTGTGTTTTGTATATTTTTCCGCTGCTATGTAATTTATTGTAATCTCTGATATTTGTCGAATGTAATTTATTCATTTATACTCTGTATATTCTTGTATCTGATGGAATTGTTGTAATAACAATGAAATGTTCTTCTGTATGCATTCTATTTTGTCTTGTCCTCAATTCTATCCGTGCTTTCCTTCACGGGGAAGTTCGGGTCGTCTCAAGAAAGTAGACTAGTCTTTTGCCTGCTAAAACTATGCTTCATTGGGTCCATAACCATCTCTCAGCTCCAAGGATAACAAGATTCTGTCATCTAAACTGGTTATCGAGATATACTTCGATAACGGGCAGCACTTGTGATTCTTATCTATTTACTTACTTTGGATATCAATGCATATGGGCTAATATAATGCAATTTGGCATATAAAATATGATAACAAATTTATCCATAGTGTATGTAGGCTTTACTCTTGACTTACCCACAATAAAAATTGTGTCTTCTCTCTTTACTTTCCGCTTCTTACAATTCTCATTTAGTTTTATCTGTACTATATTATTTTCCCCATAAAAGGTGTTGCTTTCACTAAAATCGGGTGTTAGTGCCCTTTTTGGCATTAAAATTTGGTGCTTTCACTGAGAAATAGATCTAAGGAATTATTATGTGATTTTACTATATATCCTCATGGTCTAAAAGGAAGATCCATAGAGAAAGTTGTGTTGATAACTGGAAGGTTGATTGATATTATGGCTCGTTTGAAGAAGAAGACCAGTAAGTCAGGAATAGTTGCGGCTTCTCAGAATGAAATAGATGATACTCTAGTTTCCCCCACAACCAATAATTCTAGAGCTGTTAAAACCTTTGGAGAAGTGATAACATGGAGAAGACTGGATCACATGGTAGAAAGTCTGAACCAATGCTTTGAAACCACAAACAGAGCTTTGATGGAGAAGAGAGATGCCCTCTTAGCTATTAGGACTAATTTGGGAAATAACATAGTGGATACCATTCTAGAAAAAATGTGCATTCGTCTTCTTATGACTGTCATAGAAGAAATTAAGGGCCAACATAAAGAGTGCACATTGCTGATATCACATAAGCTAATATGAAAGAAATAAAACCGCTATCCCTAGAAATTTGAATATGGGAAATAATACAGATCTCCAAGTCAGTGCTATTGAGGATTTGAATAAAATTTCAATCTCAGGTCATGATTGTTATGTTTAAATGGAAGATTCAAAGGCTAATGCTAATTTACTTAGGAGAAATCTCCTAAATTTGACACATGCCACGAGACTAACTTCTCCAAAGCCAACAAGCACCACCGAAGGGGCACCTCCACATGTTGGAGGTACACGGGCCCCATCTCACTAACCAAGACTGCCTGTATAGTTAGGCACTTAGAAATATAACTTGCATCCGCATTATCGAGCTGCACACTAATGAGGAGTTTATCTATGACATAATCACACAGATAAAGAAAAAGAGCATGGTAAGTACGATGACGAAGAGGATTGGGGATTCACTCCCAGTAGAACTTACTTCATAGAAATTATATTAGATGCAGAGTACCTAAGAAGTTCGTTCCTCTAGCCAAGCCGACATACAGTGGGATGACTGATCCCAATTTATTTTTCTTTAAGTATGACTGGAACATGAATGGTGCTCGGACGATTGATGAATTGAAATGCCATTATTTTCCTATCTATTTGGAGGGCGCCACATCACTTCAGTTCACAAAACTCACCACAATATATCAATCGATTTGGAGATTTAGCAAGAAAAGTCAGGATATAGTTTAAGCTTTATACATCAAAGGAGAAAGACATCATGTCTTTATCTGAAATGACCTAAGGTCCTCAAGAACTATTGAAATCCTTTATGAATCACCATTATTGTTGTGATAGAAGTCATCAATCCTGAGCCAAAGACGGTGTTAATGGTTTTGGTACATGCTACTGATAAGGAAACAAAGTTCGAAAGATGGGTGAAAATGAAGGAGCCTAACTTACTTGAGAAGTTCTTCAAAAAGCAAATGAGTTCTTTATACTAGAGGATACGACTTCCAATGTTAGGAGCATTTTCGGTAGTATTTTGAACTAGATCACTGAGTATCATAAGAAGGAAGACGACATTCAGGATGATGGGAAGAGGTCAGCAAACCAAAAGAGAGGGAACGAAAACAAGGGTAAAGGAAAGAAGGATAACAAACGTATCTAATAGTCCATGGCTAAAGATTTTACTTTGCTAAATGAAACTAAATAGAACATCTTTTTGGCTATGAAAGATGATTAATGTTTCCCAAAACTGACTCCTATAAATGTGATAGAGAATCAAAATAATTCTGGTAGGTTTTGTCTCTTTCACAATCAACCTTGGCATGATACCAATGAGTGTCATCATTTAAAGAGCATGATAGAAGAGCTCATAAGATAGAGTGAGTTTTAGCAATATGTTAGATTACCTCAAGCTGTAGACCCATTTCCAACAGCACAACGACAAACTATTTCGTCTAGCCAGCCAGGTCATAGCAATCGAGCGAGTGGAAAGAGTAATGGAAAGCTTTTCATCAATAACATATTTGGTGGACACTATCTTAGCATATAGAAGATGAGGGGAAATGAAACGATATTTGAGTATCCTAAAACATGCTAAAATTGAGGAGAACCATTTAATCTTGGTGGGTACAATTCCCTTTAAACATAAAAGAACGTTTAACGATAATATTTCTTTCAAAGCAAAGGATTCAGAAGGCTTAGAAGCTCTGATACCCAACCCTATTGTGATGAAAATAGGAATCAGGACGACGACGGTAAAGAAAGTGCTCATAGTTTGTGGAGCATTGATAAGTATTTTGTTTAGAAAAACTTTCAATTAGATGAAATTTTCCATAATGGATGTATCCGCATGTCAAATAAAAATCCAAGGATTTTCGATCAAACCTAAACATCCAAGTGGGACTAAACTTGCTGGCCGAACTTGTTGAAGGAGATAGAAGAGTAGTATTGATATGGACTTTTGTTATTGTGGATGAAATTTCTTCTTACAATGTGTTCCTTAAAAACTATCCTTGATGGATTTTAAGATAGCCTTGGCACTGTGGTGTCTCTTGATGAAATTTCCTACAGAAAAGGGAGTTAGCATGATAAAAGGAGAACAAAATGTTGTTCACAAGTTTTAGATCACCGAGTTGAAGCAAAGAGAAAAGGCTAAGAGTGTTGCCGCATTTAAGAGCCTAACTTGTAGAAATTAAAGGAGCGCTCCTACACTAGGGAACATGGTCGTGCTCACAAGAATATGGACCCTCAAAAGAAGAGTGCAAGGGACACTAGGTTAGCACTAGTGGAGATTACGGTGCTTATCCCAGTGGATCTTAAAGATTCAACTCAAGTGGTGAATACTGGGTCGCAACTTAGCCAAAGAATGCAAAGATAATTGGTTGCTGTAACAACCCAGAATTTTGGCAACATAAATTAATTATTAGAATTTCAAAAATAGGAATTTCTGCAAATGATGCAATTTGACCACAAAACTTTAACCGATGCATTCGTTTCAGAATTCTGGTCCACTTTCATGTTTTGAGTTTCGCGAACGGAGTCCGTATAAAAATATTATGGACGAAATACGAAAATGGACGGAAAATAAATAAACCAGAATAAATTAATATTATATACCATATTTAACTAGCCTTACTGGGCATTTGATGACCCAGGCGATAGACCCTAGCAATCGACTGATGGTTGACCCTAGCGGTCGACCCACTAGGAATCAGAACGCCCAGTAACAGCTTGGTTTTATGAGGTTAGGCTATAATATATTATCGAATGGAAGGACGGATGTTAATTAAAATGAATCTATTTTTCCAAGGCCAACTCCACTCCTGTAAATAAAGGGGTAGGGCATCATTCTTTAACACAAATTTGTAGCAGCAGCGGAGCTCTGCCATTTTCCTCCCTCTTCTAACCTAATTTCTTAAATAATTATACTCATATACAACAAATAAAATCGAAATCATATGGAATTGAGAGGATTAGCAGATTCAATGGAAAGAATGTGAATTGACGCTCCAATCAGATTCTCTCCTCTCTTCCTGTTTTCTTACAAATCTACGGATCTGAAATTTATCCCATTTTTGGATAAATTGTAGGTTTATAAGAATTTGGTAATCGTAGGCCTAAAAGATTCAAACTTTGGATTTGGATGCTTTTAGGTGAGTGGGAAATTTATATGAATAGTTGTAATAGCATATCTATTTTTTTATACTAGATCTCATAGTATTACGCCTATTTTTCATCAGATCTGTTCTTTAAATTGTTGTAATTGGATCGACACCAATTATATCTGATCGTAAACATTGTTAAAACTTGTATATTATTAATTGTGGTTAGGCATAATATTAATTGTGGGATTCTTAAATTTGTTTATACATATTTCCTGCAATTATGTTGTAAAATGTATTGTAGATGTTGCAAATCACTGTAGATCTGGAAATCAGTCCCATTAAACACCATTTAGATGTAGCTATATTCCAAATCTATATTTTTAGTGTTGAAGAATAAATTATATAATTATTAGATAAAACGTAAAATTGTGTGATTGTAATTTTAAAAGAATTATACCTATTTGCATTCGATGTCGTTGGGTTTTGGCTTAATTGTTATAAATATGTCATTTTCCTCTTTTGGAACAAAAAGATATTATTTTGCATTCACAAGAGATATGACAAAAAGAAAGTGTTGCAAACTTATGTATAAATATACATATTTGTGCATAGTTTGCATCAACAATTCTAAAAAATATAATACATTTCTAGTGAATTTGAAATATGTCTATTCGACAAATCATGCATAATTTACAATAATTACAACTAAGGGTCTTTTTGGAAGATTTGAAACCTTCTGGTAAGATTGAATGCAATAAGGAATGTTTGATTATTGATTAAGCCAAATCATTAAACTTAAAAAAAAATAAGAATAAAAGATAACTACGTTGACCGCACGAAAACATAAATATAAATATATACATATTATCCATCCAAATAAGCATAAAACGGTAAAGTATACATTGTATTGAATGTTTTAATGATATTCAATCATGGAATTATATGAAAATGTAATCCATATTGAATTAATACATTTGTGGTGACCATTGTAGGAATTAATATAATTTATCGCTATGAATGGGACCACAAATCAATAAATAACAATTGTAACCAATGTTGATTAGGGAAAGTAAATATAATACGATAATGGTTATAATTCCTAAATTTAATAGGGTTAATTTTGTTCACCCCAATTTGGAAATTTGAATTATAACCGCATTTAGACAAAAGGTTAAGCTTAACTTGTGGAAGAAATCTGCCTGGAACCGACTGGGAAATCCAGCATCCACAGGTGGTCAGCTCATGTGAAGGGTCTAATGCGTAAATATAAATGTACCCAGGCACGAGGTTAAGTTTAATTTTGGTAGAAGCCTACCCGGAACCGACCGACAAATCTAACATCCACAAGTGGTCAACTTAATGTGAGAGGCCTGGCTCATAAATTATATATATAACAAGCAACAAATAAGTAAATAAGAATAGTACTCGTCTGATTAGGGTACAACAAATAGATACCTTGGGACTGATAAATGCTTGCCTTAGGAAAATATGACCATTATGGTCATAAAGGGCACTAAATAAAGAAATAAAAAGTAAATGGGTGTAAAAAGGGGTTTAATGAATATTGATTGTTGTTCAAATACTAAGTCCAATTAAGGGAAGTAATCAAATAAATATCCTAGGGTAAAGAGGATATAACTTTCCTTATTTATATTAATGAATATACAATTTATAATTAAACGTAGAGTTGGACTTAATAGGTTAATGGTGTAAAATACTATTAACTATAGTAACCCGTAACAATACTAAATCTTATGCATATAATATTTCTGAGGAGAGTGACTAAACGGAAAAGACGTAATGATGTGGCCCACTTTACCCTAATAAGGAAAGGTACTAAGGGCTAATGGGGGTATGAACCTAATAACCCTCGTGTATAATATGTTTCCTGGGTCTTGAGCGGCCGGGGTTGAACCTGGGAGTTGGTCTTTTAGTTTGGGGTCTAAATGGCATAAATGTGTGGGGCCTACCCAAACCTGGAAACTAAAAACGTCATATATGGCTACCCACCCTACGGGAAGTAGTAGGCGACTAATGGGGTTATCCAATAAGGTCAGCTAGAAGGTATAGCGAGTGATAAATTACCATCTCTCACCTTATATGGGGAAAGGGTATATGCGTGAAGGATAAAAGCCTTAACTAGTAGGGCCCGAAGCGAGTGCCCTCTAGTTTAGAAGAATGTGGACCAAGTTATCGAGAGGTATTAATTGACTAATAGGTCTGCCGACCAACAAATCTGCCAAGGGTCTTAATGATAAGGATAATTCACCCTATCTATCATTGATATTGAGGCGGAAAACTATAAAGGTAAGTGGATGGAAAGGTGTATATATACCGGTAAAATATTCAGCTAAATTATGGTTTAAAGCTTCCTAAATATATGCGTAAATGTTCTATCTAGGTATCATAGCTTGTAACATTACTGTGTGAAGAGTAGTAGGGTCGTGTGTAAACATTTACAAGGTTAGGCTATAATCACTAACCATGGTAGGCATACATCTTGGGTTGAACCAAATGGGATACATCCATATATTATAATTTGTGTTGTACATTTCCTGTTCACCAGAATCTTGTTGTTTTGACCCCCCTCCTCATTACAACCACCCAGGTTTTCTAGAGAAGGTCGGTTTCTCACAAGTGTTTTAGTTTGGCTTTTGGTTCTTGTCCTCTCTTATGCTCGGTTTTGGCAAAGTGTCTTACTTTGAAAAAGGTAGTTACTTGAGTTAATAATAGTTTATCCTATCCTGTTTCCGCTATGAGTTATCTTATCATACTATGAATATGCTCACATTCATTTATTTGCAAGTACCAGATATACACGCTCCATGCTTGGATGTGCTCAAGTTTTGATTTTAATCAAAATTTGGGCGTAGAAAAGTGTAGGGTGTTACATTTGGGCCTAATTATAAAATGGCCTTTAAGCGACTAAGAGTTGAAATATGATGAGCTCAGGTTTCTAGCCAAGTCTGTCTTACACCATAGTACGTCGACAATCTCATCTGAAGAGCATAAGGATGACATATAGTAAATTCCGCTGATTCGGGTTTGGAGACTAGAATAGTAATATATATAATACAGAAATCTATCTACAACCGAGATAGTCACATTTCTATTTTCTGATTTTTTTTTAAAGTAGTTCCGGTTGAGACCATTACTCGATCTAAAATGGGAAAAATCCACGTTATCATGTCATATCCATTTCGGAAATGTATTCACAAGGTATCCATTGGTTACTTCATTAAGATCCCGAATCTACCTTTATTGAACATTTAATTGAGTTCTTGGCCTTATGTTTGAGGAAATTTTATTTCTAAAACTATTTGGAGAAAATAAAAAAGAAACGGGATTTGAAAGTTAAGAAATAAGGTTACAGAAAATGGTCTGGTTTTATAAAGATATGGTTTTTAAATTTTAATTTATTCGTGTTTCAAAATTATTAGTGCTATTATGTAATTCTAATAAATATAATCCGATTGGTAGGAAAGAAGGAATTAGAAATGACAAAGAATATGCCTCTAAACTTAAGAATAATAAATATATATTCGTTGTGATTTTTAGTATACTTCTTCCTATATATCTTGGATAATTTATTGAAATTATGACAATTAATCCTCAAGATTTTAATTCTCAAACATTTTTTAACACAAAAAGATTTTTCAGTTTGTAATATAAACTGGAATATAAATAATAACAATACAATGGATATATAAATATGAAGTCGTTTGATTATAACAAAATTCCATTTTTTTAAAGGTTTTTAATTTTTCTTTGAAAAGGCTAAGGAAAATCCTTTATTTAGATTTTTGGGGTATTTGATTTTGAATCGTTTAGTTTATGTCAGCTAGTAAGGAAAAAATCCATTTTAACTTTTATTTCGGATTTCTAGCTGATTTCCTATTTAAAGTTTGTTCGATTCGGTGGACACAAGTCTTTTTGGAGGTAGGGAAAATGTAACAACTCGGAATAACAGAGCCAATTTAATAATTTTATTTTGGGAATTTTAATGAATTTTGGATATTTAAAATGATTTATTTTAAATAATAACGATTAGAAATTTATTTTTGAATAGAACTAGAATGTATAATTTATTTAAATCGATGTTAGAATATAAATATTTATTTTCATTATAAATGGAATTGGAAATGGCGTGGTAGTTTGAAAATTCAATTTCGAATTTCAAATGAATGTACAGGATTCAAAATAAACCGGATTTTAGTGAAACCGTAAATATTTGAATCTATTTGAAAATATCTTTCCAACGAATCTAAAAAATCAAAATTTCATAACGGGAATAAAAAGTTATGCCCAGTTGAAAATTTAGAATAGTCATTATAGAAATATAGCCCTTAAAAATAGCAATTTTGCAAACGACCTCCGTTTTTGACAAAACCACTTTGGTTGGATCCGGAATGTCAAGTTATTGCTTTATTCCAATTTTCATAATTTTTGAAATCAATATGTGAGTGTGGCGGATTTAAACGTGTTTGGTAATTTAGTTTGAATTTAATCGACTGAAAAATGACTGTTTTTTGAACGGTCTCCAAATTCGACGAAATTAGTTTTGTTAGGACCATATTATCAAAACATAGCTAGATTTATTTTTCTGGAATTTTCGGGCTTAGTATGTGGCCCTGGTAAATTAAAATATGCGTTCAAATTAAATATATAATGATTTATATTGTATTTTAATGAAAACTGATCGTAACAGTCGAATTGGCTTATGAAACATATCTCATTGTGTTCGGAATGGGGGTATTTAGCTAGGGATGATAGTCGTTGGGCTCGATTTGGAGATTGAATGAAAAAGTAACTTTTTAGAAATAAATTAAATTAAATATATATTATACATAATGGCATTGGAAAATTAATTTCATAACTGGACGAGTGGTGGAAGTCGATATGAGAATTCGGTTGGGAGAAGAAGTTGTTTCGACGTAATAGAAATTTGATTTTAATTTATATTTAATTTATACCAGCCGTTGGGACGTGGTTCAGATCGCTAAGCGGTTGATCGCCTTTCTTGGGCCAGGTCGACTGCTTCCCTCTTTGTGATGTTGCCTGTAACCCGACCCGAATCGGCTGAAACAAGATATATATCAATCTAGATGACTCTTCCTCCCCCAACCCTCTATTCCATCGAAACCCAAACCCTCCTCCTTCCCAAGCTCCAATCCGAGCAACTCCCACTCCGTTTTGTCTCTAGTTACCACCAAAATCCTTCTCGTGGAAGTATCTATGCAATTGTAATCCAGATTTTAATTTTTTTTTTGGCCACTTCGCCGATTCCTCCATGGAACCTCACACTTAACACCCCAGTCTCACGCCTCAGGAAGATACTTGATTAGATCGCGATGAGGTGAAAATCAAGGACTACTTAGCCTCGACCAGCTTTGAGTTTCAGGTTGGTCGACTGGTAAAATTCTTCGATTTCGCCGCTTTTGGTTTGGAGGATCTTTTTATCGCTACAGACCTACCACTGATCCTATGCTTCGACACTTCTGAGTGTGACCTGTATCCTTATTGTGTCCGTCTGTTTGATGCCCAGATGGATGCCGACATTGATGACGAGTCTTGCATCATCCGATCTGAGGTTATGGGCACCCACATCGAGTTCACCGATGATGACTTAGCTCAGATTTTGGGTATCTCGGCAGTAAAAGACAAGCTTGATGCTATCAATATTGAGGACCCTCAAATCCTTCAGCTTATCTTCCTTGTAGCCCCTGGATCTTGAACCACCGCCAATCCACGACCAATCGCCCGAGTAGTTGTGCGCATCATATAGCACAACATCATCCTGAAGACTAGAAGCTTGGAGCAGATTTATCCTTCTATTTGTCATTCCTCCTATGCTATTCTTAGCGGCATAGCCATCAATTCGGCTCGCGTCCCTTCGTCGGCACCCCCACAGAGCCATTTTCCTTGCAATTGCCTTCTCACCGTGTCTTCCGAAACTTCCAGGTGAGTCTTTCTGGGGAGACGGTAGGGAAGAAGGGTCGGCCGCCATTAGCCGCGCCACTCTCTGGAAGATGGGCATTCAGCTGCCCGATGCCCGATTCTCCTATCCCTGCATCACCTGCTCCAGCTCAGCAGCCCTAGCGGCCTGGCCAGGAGAGTCAAGAGCTCATCTCCCTCCTCACCATCCAGGCCGAGCTCCAAGAGGTTCCCGATGAGCAGCGCCGACAGGTGCATGAAATTGGCTGTATCTTCGCTATACTACGCTCCCAGCATGGGCATGGTAATGGATCAGGTTCTAGCCGCGGAGGTGGACCAGCCTACAGTGGGTAGTCGTAGTCGTTGTTAGTGCATGCCTTGCACATGTTGTATACTGTATCGTGTGCTTTCCCCTTTTTAGCATTTTTCCTTATTTTTGTTGTTGTCGTAGTATCTGTAACTGCTAGTATTGATAATCACACGACTTTGATTAATGAGATTTCTATGTTTGAAATTGTTTTTCCATTCACGCATATTTATATGAATGAAATCACGTTCATAAACTAGCATTTGTCCTAGAGCTAGAAAGAACGGAATTCAGTGTTGGATAAATTTTAGCAAAGGACCGGTTTTACGTCATGGGTATATGAATAAATAAGCACTCCTTGTTGAAATTAAGATTTATTATAGTCTCTTGTGCAATTTCAGTTTTTGCATTTTTGCGCAACTGACTTCCTTTTTCTGCCAACATGTGATATTAATCATTTAAGTTTCCGCAAAATACATTTTTAAGTTTATAGAAAAATAATGTTTGAAAAAAAAAATCCTTTTATCATTTTCTAATTTTATAGGAGAATGAAACGATTTTGAAAAGAAATTTTCAAAACAAACATAAGAAGTTTTCACGTGAAATATAATTTTCTTTTGATTTTATTTTATTTTTGGTCACATGAATGGCATGGGAAGGTTTTTGGATGATTTGTGCATGCGTTTAGCGGTGCAATAAGACCGATGACACGATAAAACGTTAATGAGAACAAGGAAAAGGCGGTTTTAGCCTTGGAAACGTTGTTTCCATACATTGCCAATGATGCGCGTGGGTTATTAATTAACTCGTTTTACATTTTAGAGTTTGTTTTAAGCCTTATTTACAGTCTACAGATGGAAATTTTGGGTTACTGAGGTGAAAATTCCACTGTAGGACGGGAAAGGGAAAAGTTGTAAGCGGGAAAAACGTTAAAATTCTTTGCTTCGAATTCCTTTTTTTGGTTTAGGAGGAATTAAATAGGAAACGAATAGACTATGTGATGTTTTGGATGGTAGATTTTGGATGCGAAATTGGTTGCTTCACTCTCTTATTTGTAATTGTGTGAAGGTAATGGATGAAAAAGCGTTTTCAAAATTTGCATTCATATAGAACTTCCAGTATATTTAGGGCGTTTTGCATCATGCTTCAGAAGTATTTCAAAAATATAATGCATACATATAGGAGAATCATATTTAGAATCATCTTGCATGCATATTTTATGGTTGAATTGCATTATGTACACCATATATATACACATGGTTGCAAAGTGGATGTACACAAATTGATTATGTAGAATAGGGCTATAGGTGTCATAATTTCGGGACAAAATTCCTTTTAAGGGGGGAAGAATGTAATAACCCAAAATTTTGGCAACATGAATTAATTATTAGAATTTCAAAAATAGGAATTTCTACAAATGATGGAATTTGACCACGAAACTTTAACTAATGCGTTCGTCTTGGAATTCTGTTCAACTTTCATGTTTGGAGTTTCGCAAACGGAGTCCATATGAAAAGTTACGGGCGAAATACGAAAATGGTCAGAAAATAAATAAACCAGAATATTTAAATGTTATATACCTTATTTAACTAGTCTTAAATGGCATTTGATGACCCAGGAGGCCGACCCTAGCGGTCGACCGATGATCGACCCTAGCGGTCTACCCATTGGGCATCAGAACGCCCAGTGACGGCTTGGTTTTATGAGGTTAGGTTATAATACAATATCGAACGGATGGACGGATGTCAATGAAAATGAATCTAACAGTCCAAGGCCAATTCCACTCCTATAAATAAAGGGATAAGGCCTCATTCTTTTCCACACAAATCTGTAGCAGCAGCGGAGCTCTGCCATTTTCCTCTCTCTCCTATCCAAATTTCTTAAATAAAAATATACTCATATGCAACAAATCAAATCTAAATCATATGTAATTCAGAGGATTACTAGATTCAATGGAAAATAATGTGAATTGAAGCTCCAAATCAGATTCTCTCCACTCTTCCTATTTTCTTACACTTCTATATATCTGAAATTTATCCCCTTTTCAGATAAATTGTTGGTTTATAAGAATTTGGGAATTGTAGGCCTAAAAGATTCAAACTTCGGATTTTGATGCTTTCAGGTATGTGGGAAATTTATATATATAGTTATAATAACATATCTATCTCGTTTGTAATACGTCTCAAAGTATATGCTTATTTTTCATTAGATCTGTTCTTTAAATTGTTGTAATTGGATTGACACCCATCAGATCTGATTTTAAACATTGCTAAAACTTGTTTATTGTGAATTGTTGTTAGGCATAATATGAATTGTGGGATTCTTAAATTTGTTTATACATATTTCCTACAATTATGTTTTAAAATGTATTGTGGATATTGCAAAATGTTGTAGATCTGGAAATCAGACCCATTAAACATCATTTAGATGTGGCTATATTCCAGATCTTTATTTTTAGTGTTCAATAATAAATTATGTGAATATCGGGTTAAATGTTAAATTGTGTGATTGTAATTTCAGAAGAATTATCCCTATTTGCATTCAATGTTGTTGGGTTTTGGCTTACTTGTAGTAAATTTGTCATTTTCCTCTTTTTGAACAAAAAGATATTATTTTGCATTCACAAGAGATATGATAAAAAGATTGGAAAAGGGGAAGTGGTGCAAACGTGCGTATAAATATAAATATACGTATTTATGTGTAGTTCGCATCAACTATTCTAATATATATATATATATATATATACATACATATATATATATAAACATATATATAATTCTTGTGAAATTGAAATATGTCTATTCCACAAATGAAGAATAACTTACAATAATGACAGCTAATGGTCTTTTTGGAAGATTTGAAACTTTTTAGCAAGATTGAAAGCAAAAATGAATGTCTGGTTATTAATTAAACCAAATCATTAAACTTAAAAAATAAGAATAAAAGATAACTACATTGATCACACGAAAATATAAATATAAATATTTACATATTATCTGTCCAAATCAGCGTAAAACGGTAAAATATAATTATATTGAATGTTTGAATGATATTCAATTATGGAATTATATGAATATGTAATCTATATTGAATTAATATATTTTTGGTGACCATTATAGCAATTAATATAATTTATTGCTATAAATGGGAATGCAAATCAATAAATAACAATTGTAACGAATGTTGATTGGGGAAAGTAAATATAATAGGATAATGGTTACAATTCCTAAAGTAATTAGGATTAATGTTGTGCACCGCAATTAGGAAATTTGAATTATAACCGCATTTAGACACGAGGTTAAGCTTAACTTGTGGAATAAGTCTGCCCAAAACCGACCGAGAAATCCAGCATCCACGGCTGGTTGGCTTAATGTGAGGGGTGAAATGCGTAAACATAAATGTACCAAGGCACGAGTTAAGTTCAACTTATGGTAGAAGCCTGCCCGGAACTGACTGGCAAATCCAGCATCCACAAGTGGTGAACTTAATCTGAGAGGTCTGATTCATAAATAACACACACACGCACGTGCGCGCGCACACACGCACGCACACACACACACACACACACACACACACACACACACACACATATATATATATAAAACAATCAACAAATAAATAAATAAGAATAGTAATTGTCTGATTAGGGTATAACAAATAGATACCTTTGGACTGATAAATGGTTACCTTAGTGAAATATGACCGTTATGGTCATAAAATGCAATAAACAAAGAAATAAAAAGCAAATGGGTGTAAAAAGGGGATTAATGGATATTGATTATTGTTCACATACTAAGTCCAATTAAGGGAAGTAATCAAATAAATATCCTAAGTTAAAGAGGGCATAACTTTCCTTGCTTATATTAATGAATATATTTTTTAATTAAAAGTAGAGTTGGACTTAGTTGGTTAATGGTGTAAAAATATTAGTAACTATAGTACCCCATGACGATAATAAATCTTATGCATATAACATTTCTGTGGAGAGCAACTAAAAAGAAAAGATATAATGACGTGGCCCACTTTATCCCAATAGGGAAATGTACTAAGGGCTAATGGGCTACGAACCTAATAACCTCGCGTGTAGTCTGCTTCCTGGGTCTTAAGCGACCAGGGTTTAAGAGTCCACCTAGAAGTAGGTCTTTTAGTTTGGGGGTCTTAAGTGGCGTAAGTGTGTGGGGCCTACCCAAACCTGGAAACTTAAACGTCAGATATGGCTGCCTACCATATGGGAAGTAGTAAGCGACTAAGGGAGTTATCCAATAAGGTCAGCTAGAAGGTATAGCGAGCGATAAAATGCCATCTCTCACCTTATACGGGGCAAGGGTATATGGATGAATGACAGAAGCCTTAATTAGTAGGGCCCGTTGGTAGTTCCCTCTAATTTATAAGAATGTGGAACAAGTTATCGAGAGGTATTAAGTGACCAATAAGTCTGTCGACCACTAAGTCCGCCTAGGGTCTTAAGTGATCGGGAGGATCCACCCTATCTATCATTGATAGTGAGGCAAAAAACAATAAAGGGTAAGTGGATAGAAAGGTATATATATAAACTTCTCAGTTAGGGTTCACTTCTTAGTCTAATAATAAGCTAAATTATGGTTTAAAGCCTCCTAAATACATGCATAAACGTTCTGTCTTGGTATCATAGCTTGTATTGTGTGAAGAGTAGTAGGGTCATGCGCAAACGTTTACAAGGTTAGGCTAGAATCACTAACCATGGTAGGCATACATCTTTGGTTGAACAAACAGGATACATCTGTGTATTATAATCTATGTTGTATATTTCTTGTTCACCAGAATCTTGTTGTTCTGACCCCTCCTCATTACAACCACCCAGGTTTTCTATAGAAGGTCGGGTTCTCATAGGTGTTTTAGTTTGCCTTTGGTTCTCGTTCTCTCTCATGCTCGGTATTGGCAAAGTGACTTACTTTGAAAAAGGTAGTTACTTGAGTTAATACTAGTTTATCCTATTTTTTTTCGTTGTGAGTTATCTTATCGTACTATGATTATGCTCATGCTCATTTATTTGTAGGTACCAGATATACACGCTCCATGCTTGGATGTGTTCGATTTTCGATTTTTTTTTTGAAATTTGGGCTTAGAAAATTGTGGGGTTTTCATTTGGTATCAGAGCTTAGGTTAAACGATCAGAGCGATTTGTTAAATTAGGATTCATGAGAGAACGTAATTCAATTTCCTTTTTTGTTTTTCTTTGTCTTTCTTACTCGACTTTAATTTATTTCAACAATGAATTAGCTGTGGGCCTAATTATAAAATGGGCTTTAAGCAACTAAGAGTTGAAATATGTTACGCTCTGGTTTCTAGCCAAGTCTGTCTTACCCCCAAAGAACGTTGCCAATCTCATCGTGAAGAGCATAAGGCCGACATATGGTGAATTACGTCGAGTTGGAGACTGGAATCGTAATATTATAATATAAAAATCTAGCTACAACCGAGATAGTCAAATTTTTGGCTTCTGGTTTTCTTTAGTATTTCCAGTTAAGATCATTACTTGATCTAAAACGGGAAAAGTCCACTTATTATTTCGTATCCATTTCAGAAATGTAATCATGAGGTATATCCATTTGTTACTTCATTGGGTTCCCGAATCTACCTTTATTGAACATTTAATTGAGTTCTTGGCCTTGTATTCGAGGAAATTTTATTTTTAAAACTATTTGGAGAAAATAAAAAATAAATCGGCTATGAAAGTTAAGAAATACGGTTTCGGAAAATGGTTTTATAAAGGCTAAGTTTTTTAAAGATATAGTTTTTAAATTTTAATCTATTCACATTTCAAAATTATCAGTCCTGTTGTGTAATTCTAACAAATATAATCTGATTGGTGGGAAAGATGGGATTAGAAATGAGAAAGAACATGCCGGTAAACTTAAGAATAATAAATATCTGTTACTTGTGATTTTTAGTATCCCTCTTCCTATATATATTGGATAATTTATTGAAATTATCACAATTAATCCTTAAGATTTTAAAGCTCCAACATTTTTGAACACGAATTTTTTTTTAGTTCGTAATATAAACTGGAATATAAATAATAACAATAAAATGGATTTATAAATACAAAACCCTTTGATTATAATAAAATTACATTTTTTTGAATAGTTTTAATTTTTTTTTAAATGGCTAAGGAAAATCGTTTGTTCAAATTTTTGGGGTATTTGATTTTGAATCATTTAGTTTATGTCAACTAGTAAGGGGGAAATCCGTTTTGAATTTTATTTCGGATTTCTAACTGATTTCCTTCTTAAAGTTCATTCGATTCGGTGGTCACAAGTCTTTTTGGAAGCAGGGAAAAGGCATTGGAAACTTAAATTTCTTAACTCGACGAGGGGTGGAAGTTGATATGAGAATTCGATTGGGAGCAGAAGTTGTTTCGACGTAATATACATTTTATTTTAATTTATATATAATTTATACGGGCCATTGCGCCGAGGTTCAGACCGCTAAGCGGTCGACCGTCCTTCTTGGGCTAGGTCGATTGCTTCCCCCTTATTGACGTTGCCTAGAACCCGACCCAAATCGGCTGAATATGTATATATATCAATCCAGCCGACTTTTGCTCCCATAACCCCAAATTCAACCGAAGCCCACACCCTCCTCCTTCCTTAGCTCCAATCCGAGTAGCCCTCACTTCGTTTCGTCCCTAGTTACCACCAAAATCCTTCTCATGTAGGTCTCTACCGAATTGTACTCCAGATTTTCATTTTCTCCTGCCCACTTCGTCGATTCCTCCATGGCACCTCGCACTTATTACCCCAGTCTCACGCCTTAGGAAGACGCTTGGTTAGATCGCGATGCGGTGGAAATACAACACTACTTAGCCTCGGCAAGCTTTGAGTTTCAAGTTGGTCGACCGCTAAAGTTCACTTATTTTGCCGCTTTTGGTTTGAAAGAGCTTTTTGTCACCGCAAACCTGCCATCGATCCTACGCTTCGATACTTTTGAGCGTGACCTGTATCCACGCTGTGTTCGTCTGCTTTATGCCCAGATGAATGCCGACATCGATGACGAGTCTTGGGTCATCAGATCTGAGGATATGGGTACCCACATCGAGTTCACCGACGACAACTTAGCTCAGATTCGGGGTATCTTCGCAATCAGAGCCGAGTTTGATGCTATCGAGATGGAGGACCAACTGATCCTTCAGCGCATCTTACTTGGAGCCTCCAGATCCTGGACCACCGCAAATCTACGACCCATCGCTCGAGTAGTTGTGCGCATCATACAGCATAACATCATCCCAAAGATGGGAATCTTGGAGCAGATTTATCCTTCTTTTCACTGCGCCACCTATGTTATTCTAAGCGGCATAGCCGTCATTTCGACACGCGTGCTTATGTTCCACCTTTATGAGCCCTTCGTCGGCAGCCCACGAAGCCTTTTTCCTTACAGTCACCTTCTCACCTGTATCTTCTGAAACTTCCAGGTGAGACTTTCTAGTGAGACGTCGGGGAAGAAGGCGCCGACCACCATTAGTCGTGCCACTCTCCGGAAAATGGGCATTCACCTATCTGATGCTCCTGTCCCTGCACTTCCCGCTCCAATACAACAACCCCAGCAGCCTGGCCATTATAGCAATTGATATAATTTGTTGCTATAAATGGGTCTGCAAATCAATAAATAACAATTATAACCAATGTTGATTGGAGAAAGTAAATATAATAGGATAATGGTTATAATCCCTAAATTATTTAGGATTAATGTTGTGCACTGCAATTAGGAAATTTGAATTATAACCGCATTTAGACCCAAGGTTAAGCTTAACTTGTGGAAGAAGTCTACCCGGAACCAACCGAGAAATCCAGCATCCACAAGTGGTTTGCTTAATGTATAGGGTCACATGCGTAAATATAAATGTACTAATGCACGAGGTTAAGTTCAACTTGTGGTAGAAGCACGCCCGAAACTGACCGGCAAACCCAGGATCCACAAGCGGTCAACTTAATCTAAGAGGTCTGGTTCATAAATAATATGTATATACATACATACATACATACATACATATATATATATATATATATATAACAAGCAACAAATAAATAAACAAGAATAGTAATTGTCTGATCAGGGTTTAACAAATAGACACCTTTGGATATGGCCGTTATGGTCATAAAGGGCAATAAACAAAGAAATGAAAATAAATGGGGTGCAAAAAGGGGATTAATGGATATTAATTATTGTTCACATACTAACTCCAATTAAGGGAAGTAATCAAATAAATATCCTAGGGTAAAGAGGATATAATTTTCCTTATTTATATTAATGAATATAGTATTTATAATTAAAAGTAGAGTTGGACTTAGTAGGTTAATGGTGTAAAAATATTATTAACTATAGTAACCCGTGATGATAATAAATCATATACATATAACCCGACACTCCTAGCTCAGTTGGTCAGAGGTGGGAGAATTGGGATGAGACATAGGTCTCAGGTTCGAGGGCCACCTCTGCCAATTTCTAGGGGTGACAACCTAGGTAGTGTGAAGGCGTTGAAAAATCGGGGTATATCACTACCCGTGGGGTTTACTAAGACTGACAAGCAATGGCTTGAGTGAAGTCTTAGGTTCCACACGTAAATCAAAAATAAATAAATCATATACATATAATATTTCCGTGGAGAGTAACTAAACAGAAAAGACGTAATGACGTAGCCCACTTTATCCCAATAGGGAAAGGTACTGAGGGCTAATGGGGTAGGAACCTA
Source organism: Allium sativum (assembly GCA_030737875.1). Lineage (NCBI taxonomy): Eukaryota > Viridiplantae > Streptophyta > Magnoliopsida > Asparagales > Amaryllidaceae > Allium > Allium sativum. The sequence goes on along the minus strand of CM060912.1, from coordinate 387,691,920 downwards.
ATAACCCTCGCGTATAGTCCGCTTCCTGGGTCTTAAGTGAATGGGGTTGAAGAGTGCACCTAAGAGTAGGTCTTTTAGTTTAGGGGTCTTAAATGGCGTAAGTGTGTGGGGCCTACCAAAACCTGGAAACTAAAAATGTCAGATATGGCTACCTACCATATGGAAAGTAGTAAGCGACTAAGTGGGTTATCCAATAAGGTCAGCTAGAAGGTATAGCGAGTGATAAAATACCATCTCTTACCTTATACTGGGAAAAGGTATGTGGGTGAACGATGGAAGCCTTAACTAGTAGGGCCCATAGCTAGTTCCCTCTAGTTTATAAGAATGCATAACAAGTTACCTACAGGTATCAAATGACAAATAAGTTTGCCGACCAATAAGTCCGCTTAGGGTCTTAAGTGATTGGGAGAATCCACCCTATCTATCATTGATAGTGAGGCGGAAACAATAAAGGGTAAGTGGATGGAAAGGGGTATATATATAAACTTCTCAGTTAGGGGTTCACTTATTGGTCAAATAATCAGCTAAATTATGGTTTAAAGCTTCCTAAATATATGCGTAAACGTTCTGTCTCGGTATCATAGCTTGTAACACTACTGTTTGAAGAGTAGTAGGGTCGTGCGTAAACATTTACAAGGTTAGGATAGAATCGCTAACCAGTACACATACATATTGTGTTGAACTAAATGTGATACATCTATGTATTATAATCTGTGTTGTACATTTCCTTTTCACGAAAATCTTGTTGTTCTGACCTCTCCTCATTACAACCACCTGGGTTTTCTAGAGAAGGTCGGGTTCTCACAGGTGTTTTAGTTTGGATTTGGGTTCTCGTTCTCTCTTATGCTCGGTATTGGAAAAGTGACTTACTTTGAAAAAGGTAGTTTCTTGAGTTAATACTAGTTTATCCCGTTTTGTTTCCGCTATGAGTTATCTTATCATACTCTGATTATGCTCATTTATTTGTAGGTACCAGATATACAAGCTCCATGCTTGGATGTGTTCAAGTTTCGATTTTTGTCAAAATTTAGGTGTAGAAAAGTGTAGGGTGTTGCAATCTTCTTCCTCAAAGCTATTGTAGACGTGTTCGCGTGGATTTATACAGATATATGTAGAATTCTACCAAGAGTAGCAAGCCATGCGTTGAATATAAACCCTTGTTACATGCCAATAATGCAAAAGAGGCGGACTTAAGATACAAAAATATTAGCGATTTTAAAAAATGAAGTTAATAGTTTAATGGAGAATGGGTTCATCAAGGAATTGACATATCCATATTGGATTTCCAATCTAGTGTTAGTAAAGAAAGCAAATGGTAAATGGCAAGTCTATATAGAGTTCTCTACCCTCAATAAGGCATGTCTAAAAGATATCTCCTTGTTGCCTCGGATTGATCAACTTGCAAATGGAATGGTGGGACATGATCTATTATCATTTATGGATGCTTACTCGAGATATTATCAAATCATGATGCTTTGGCCCGATCAGAAAAACACAAGTTTCATCACAACTATGATGCTACCTGTAATGCCATTCGGACTGACAGAATGTTGTGACAAGCTATCAGCGTCTTGTCAATAAGATGTTAAAATCACAGATCGGCCTGACTATAGAGGTTTATGTTGATGATATGATATGAGTAGTGACTAATCACATGGATAATCTGGCTTAAATGTTCCAAAATCTATGGAGATATGGTATGAATCTCAATCCACTAAAATGTTCATTTGGATTGCCCTTTGGAAAGTTTCTAGGATTCATGGTGAGTGCTAGAAGCATTGATGGTAACTTTACATAAATTACAACATTAAAAGAAGTATGAGCGCTTATGATCAAAGGGAACCGTGGAGTCTAAATGGGAGGATAGCAGTATTAAGTCAATTTATCTCGAAGCCGACTGACAGGTGCATCCCTTTCTTCGATGCTCTGAGGAAAGTGAAGAAAATTTTTAAGTTGACTACAGAGTTCCAAGCGGATATTGATGAACTAATAAGGTATATGGAGGATCCGTTAATGTTTTCAAAACCCAATGAGGAAGAAGATTTATTTGTGTATTTGGATGTTCCTTCTCAAGCTTTAAGTGCCACCCTAGTATGAGACGAATCATCTATCCAATGGCCCATGTAATACATTAGCAAAAGCTACAACGAGGTAGAAAGAAATTATCCCTAACTCGAAAAACTTTCTTGTTGCTTGCTGATTGCACTAAAGAAACTACGACTCTATTTTCAAGCTCACCCTATTATGGTGCTCACCGGTCAGTAGCTGAAGCAAGTTATGTTTTGGCTTGAAACTTCGGGATGACTATTAAAATGGAATATCAAACTAAGTCAATACGATGCAACATATTACCCCTAAATAGTGATCAATAGATAAGCTTTAGCAAATTTTGTGTACGAATTTACTATTAGGGATGAAAATGAAGAAGATATTACTAAAGTGCTATACAATGGAAGTTGAATGTTAATGGAGCAATGAATGAATACTGTTCCGATGTAGGAGTGGTTTTAGAGAATCCTGAACAATGCTCAATGTGCTTTGCTCTACGATAGGAATTCCTAACTACTAACAATGAAGCGGATTACGAGGCCCTAATTGTAGGATTAAGGATAGAAAAAGGGCTAAATCTCCAAACTCTACATATCTTCAACGATTCGCAGCTTGTAGTGTGCTTGGTTCAAAAGGAATTTCTGGGAAAAGGAGGAAACCTTTCCTTATACTTGTCAAAGGCATGAGAGCTGCTAAATGACTTCGATTTTTGCTCCATTACTCAAATTACCAGAGAAGAGAATACGAAGGCTGATTCACTCGCTAAGTATGCTAGTCCAGAGAAGCACAAGTCTTCGGCATTGTACCAGTGGAAGTTCCAACCAACTCGAGCATCGATGATATGAAGGTAGAATGGGTCATGGAGGTAGATGAAGAACTAAAGTCATGGATATTCCCAGTCAAGGAGTATTTGGTTCACATAACACTTCACACAAGCCCAATAGAGTATAAGAAGCTACTTAGGAAGGTCCTGAGGTTCATCTTGTAGGACGAACGACTATGTTGGCAAGGATTCTCTATGCCACTTCTGCAATGCATGACCCAAAGTAAAGCTAAAAGAATTCTAGCTGAGGTGCATGAAGGAGAATGTAGAGACCAGTCCGATGGATAAAATCTAGCTTAATAAGTGCTTCGATGTGAGTAATGACCCACAAATCCATACTATCTGAGTTGACTAAATACATCACACATCCAACCTGAATTGCACAGAAATACGAATCATTATGAAATAAGAAGAAAAATATAGAAGAAGAATAGAAACAACAAAACAGAACCTCACATCGCAGCGGAATAAAATATAATATATATAACAACTTTTGGAATACAAAATGTTAACTGTATACACATATCATCATCCAAGTACAACATTTGTTCGTCACATACACAACACAGCGAAATAAACTCTCTCTCTATATATATATCTAATATTGAATCCTTATGCTCCAAGCTCCTCTAAGGATATCTGAAAATACCTGAACTACTTGACTGGCTATACAAATTTGGGCACCCAAGAGTTTAGGGTAAAAAAAAAACTCTGGGTCAGTCATGGGACTGGTGTGAGTAAACCCAAACCATTGGTTTAACTTTTTAAAAATCCTTTTAAAAGAAGGGATAATCATAAGACTGATCCACACATACATATGGATGATTTTTTATCTTACGATAACCTAAAACATTTCTTTGAAATCAATACTATTCTGATACTATAATAATGTCTAAATCAAATAAATAACAATATAGCAGAACACTTGCATCTCACGCTCTACATACATAGTATACAATCAAACCGCAGGCTCTTATTGGAGAATGGATTCCAATTGGCAATGTATGGGAACACCTTCCGACAGTGTATCTCTTGAGAGGAATACACCGAATTCAATAAGAACATCTTGCAACCCAGGCTAAGCATGACCGACCCCTCACTTTGCTTGAGTGTACCGAATGTATTGTCACAACAATTGAGATCAACAACAGTTCCAAAGCAACATCAGTTTTAAGATAAAGAAGCAAAAGGATTTTCTCTAGATCAGGTGACAATACACCCTAATTGGGTGCGACCCACTTAGCCATGTAACCCACTCGATTTTATACCATTTCCTGGTTATGAGGCTTGAGGTTACGATTGCTCACCTTTCATTGGTAGCACTATCACTTTGAATGCCACATTGTCAGATCTGTTAATCACTAATTGATTTGCACAAAGATATTATGGATATTATGCTAAGAGAATATATTCTCCGCCACCAAATTTATATTTGTAAAGACCAACATATGTGATCACTGAAAATACTCTATCAGACATTCGTCAATTCATGTTCAGTCTGGGACTGAACGAAACTAAAGGCACAATTTCCATTAATCCATCTTTGGAAATTTATACCTAGGATTAACAGAAAAATCCCTTGCACTTTAATTCATCTTTGATTGTCTTTATATAATCCAATTCGCAATGCCACTACCAATACAGAGTGGTTCTTGCATAATAATCCAACTGTTCTCTCCATATTGACAACGATATTGGTTAATACTTCGATAGTCAGTTATTTAACTATCGAAGAAATATAAACATTCATCCAAAGCATCAAACAATTACTGGGCCCCTTAATTAATTTTTTCATTTATTAAATCACTTCTCCATTTTCTTATCAATATTCGTTAACCTAATATTTTCAACAATCCTCTTGGCCTCTTACGCTATTTGGAAAACATTTTCATATATCACCTTCTTTTATTTTCTACACTTAGAAAATATTTTCTATTTATGATTGGAACTCGTTTCCAATTACTTCTCCCTTTCACGACCATTCATTTCTATACTTAGGAAATATTTATTATTATATTTCCATAATTCCACTTACTTGGGTTAAAACGACTGTTGCGTAAAACATCGTTACAACAACCCAAAATATTGCATTCAGCTAAATCTCATTAAACATTGATCTTCGAGACTGAATCTTCCTAATTATCGGTTAGTAATGAAATCAATCAAGTTAGGGTATAGTTACCTCTCAGACATTGATTGTATAACATCTTTAACTTCAAAACAGCCAAGACCATTTATCTCGAATAATCAACACCATATATAACCAATCATCCATCTTTTTTTTAAAATGTGTATACGTTCTCTTTCTATTCTTACCAGATTTTACTTTATCGATTTATTTTTTATTTATATTGTTCTATTATAAGTTCGTTTCCTTATTGAATTATATATATATATATTGATATGTTGATTTCTAGTTAGCAAATTTTCTTAAAAATATTTTAGCTCCGTAAATTTCTGGAAAATTTTACTAGGGTCTCCTTTGTACGGCTCAATAGGTACAACTACAAATCGCCTCTCTAGGCCCTTTCCATTCAAAAAGAAAATAAAAAAGCCAAGCGACTTGTCCAATAGGCTCATAAAATCTCATATGGAATTCAAACGTGTACCTTTTTGTCGGGCACTCGAATTATTATCTTCATTCTCTTCATTCCACACATGTTTTATATATATACGTCCATTCCCAATTTATTCCAACTCAATCCAATCATTTTTAACTCAACTCGCTAATTTATTCTTTAATTAGCTCTTTTGCCTATTTCACTTTTTATTTGAACATATAACATTCAAATATATTTTTAATTTTCTTATAAACCAATCGAATTCCATTTTCAGTTCAAGTTTCATATTTGCATTCACAAGTCCTATTCACTTATCCGAAGTCAAATTAGATGCAAAATCCATTAACTAATTTTCTACAAATTAGTTAATTCTATGCAATAATCAAAAATATGATTTCTATTTAAAAAATCATTTCATTTACCGCACTTGTGTTCATATTTAATTTACAATTCAAGTCTGTATTTTTCTAATAGAAATCTAAGTTTTATTTGCTTAAAAATCCTTTTATTAATTTAAATAAACCGTTATAGTTTAATAACGATTATAGCGCTGTTTTTCTGAAATTTGATTTCGATATAATTCCAAATCTATAAGATGATCCCCATATTTTTCTGTTCCATTAGAAAACTATTATTCAATAGGTCCCGATGATTCTTGTTTCTAAGAATTTCGACTTAAATTGAGTTCTGTATGCACAATTGAAGTTCGAAACATCAAATTACGAACTAACGCTCTGCGGAGAGTTCGTTTTAATTAAATTTAAATATAAACGTTCTTACTTCGTTTGTATATAGATTTCACTTGCATTCTTAAATATTAAATATAAATTAAACCAGATTATTAAATCTAACTTAATATTTTCGATCATTCCAAATCGTTTGTTATTTTACAACTTAGTTATAAATTCAATCACGAGTCCATTTTTATTATCAATTTCCAATTTCATTATAAATAAATTATTTTATAAAATTTGATGAAATCAAATTCCAGATATAATTTCTTAGATCCAGTTTATATTTCGAATTCCATAATAAAATTTGTCGTTCTTTTTCCGAAACGATTTCCAATTCCTTTTAAAGTCATGCTTGAATTTATATTTTCAAATTATCCCATCATAATTTTCCCACTTTATTTATAAACATTCGTTTATAAATTTACTTCCTCGTTTTATACATTAAAACTGGTTCCATTTCAAAATCTATTAAAAACCCAAATCTTATTTTGGAATATTTTATTATTATAGCTTATATATAAAATCTATTTTCTTATTTAATCTCGGTTTCTATCTAATACAATTCCAATATCCTTTCTAGAAATAATTTATTTTTATAAATTCGACATAGCTGAATTCACATCATAAGTTCATATGGATTTATTTTAATTCAATTTACATTTCGAACATCGAAATAGATTTCATCGTTTCTTTTAAAACTAATTTCAATTCCTCTGTTTATATTCACATTTGAATTTACATTCCCCAAATTTTCCAACAATAATTTATTTCGCTTCATTTATAAACATCATTTACAAATGAGCTGCTTGTTTTTATAATCAAAACAAGTTAATATTTTCTAGCCCATTCGGAATTCAAATTCTATTTAAAAAAATAGATTTTCCCTTTTAAGTTAGGATATCGCAGTATAGAAGGTCATCCATTATATATATTGTGGGTTGCATAGGGAAATCATCTGCTAATGGTACTGTAGGAACTATCCAATACACACACACACACACATTTATATATATATATATATATATATATATATATATATATATATATATGTATAATAGCCATATCACGAAGCCTATATAACTAGTATACATACATACATATATATATATACACACACACACACATATATATATATATATAATAGCCATGATAATATTTCAATGCATCCAACAACCAGCAAACATCATATAAAAATTATTAAATAAATATTCATTTATAACAAATTATAAACGAATCCAGGGTGTGAGTTTACTCACCTTGATATTTATTCTATGATTTATCGTCGTTTTCATCTAATATTAAATGTGTTTTTAAAATTAGAAAAAAATCCCGATTTGCCCCAAATTATTCCAATGCGAGGTATACGTCCATAAGAAACCAATAGCCTTCACTTTCGTGTAATCCTGATCGCATGTGAACTATATTAAATTGTCACAAGTTTATACTTATATATATAAACAATTTATAAAATTAACACCTTCATTAATTAAATTTAAATCACCCTAACTAGCTCCTTAATTCTTTGTCTATAGTAATCTTCTAAACTTATTGACCATTTCAGTATTATTATCTGAAGCATACTATTAGATAACATAATGTAATTTTCTAATGACTAATAAAAATCTTAATTACCAAGAATAAACCAGCCCCTAACCTCTTTTCCCATCATAGAATTCCAGCTCCAGATAAATACTTTGAACCAGTGCTCCTCTCACCTCCCTCACGCATTGATTTCCTCATGAAGAAAACTCGGTTCGAAGGCATCAATGGAATTCCCTTTTCAAGAGCAACATCTCCAACATCATCCCCTTAGGTATATACTCGAAGCCTACTGAACCCCCATCGCTTGATTCCATGCCATCTCGTCTTCCTCCCGAGGAACATCCACGTTGCCATCAAATTGATTATCGTGACCTCTAAAAAGCAACACAACTAACCCTAAGTCAACTATCCCCAAAATTGATTGCCAGGGTGTCTAATCGCACGTGCTTCAGTCCTGCCACCTACTCGACATCCACCTCGCGAGCCCTCCTTAAGATCACAAAAGCTCGTCGAAGCTTTTTCTACCGACGTTAACAAGGGCGTCTAACTATCTCAATTCTTCTATTTTTTTAAAAGAAGGGGTCTATTTGAATTTGAAGGGAGGAAATGAAAATTCGTGGGTTATAAATCAAAAGGAGGAAGCCCTTGCGTCAATTTTAATTTGAATATTTTGATTGGTTTTGAAAATCGGAGGTCAGCTTTGTTTTTGATTTCCAGATGAAAGAAATAGGAGAAAGGGGTCACGATTTCAAATAGGAACGAAGTGTATTTAGGAAGCTAAGTAGGTTAGTTATCCAGGAAGCTAGGGATATTTATATTTTATTAATTAATGAAACTTATGTATGAAGTATTGCGCTAAAACTATCACAAATGAGCTTCAATCGCGACGAAAATTGAGACCTGCCATGGTTTGATGTTCTAGATCCAATAAAATAGATCTAGTCGAAAACCGAGGTTGTTTGTAAATTTACTATTCTTAAGTACCATATATTAAATCGATATAAAATAATTATAAATTCAAAATAATTAACTCTTTGATATTATTATTGTTATTATTATCGTTTCTGTTCAAACATAATTTATATTAATCATCTGAATCATTTCGATTTAGATTTAACTTCGAATTCATTATATTTCGTTTTCGTATTACGTTAATTCAATATATTCGAAATTAAATTACAAACGATTATTAAATCATTAAATTATATATAAAAATCCATTTATATTATCGATTCAACATTTAAAACAACATTAAATGTTTAAAATAAATCATCCAAAAATCTGGGTCATTACAATGCGGCTACCTTTGGCCTAAATTAAATAGAAATGCCATCGATTATACTGGAAAATTTGATAGATGTTAGAGATTATCTATTGTCAAGGAGCCTCTTCTTCTAATTTAGCACAAATGGTCAGCCAATGGCCATTTGTTGTATAAGGAATTGATTTGATACGAGTATTGACAATGGTAAAAGAAGGCGCTAAATGCACAATAGTTGTTGTTGATTATTTCATAAAATCGGCTGAAGCGAAACCGCTGGCCATGATCACTGTTAAGAAAGTTAATAACTTCACCACTATTATTTGTAGGTTTAGACTGCACAGAATGTAACACCCCACCTCCGCTAGGGTCACTCATAAAGGGAATGCACTAGCTTTGGTGGAGCATAATCTAGGTAAACATACACAGAAATATTACAAGACAAAACATATAAAACAGCGGAAGAAGAACCAAATTTCATTGCTTTAAAATCTAGAAAGGTCTAAAGCCTTTTACATCAAAATGCCATTAAATCCATTACATCGAAATTTGTAATGTAATAGTAAAGAAGCATAAAACCATAGTCATAAATCATTCCCCAAGTAAAACAGTAAAGCAGCCATAGCCAAGAAAGGTCCAAACCATATATGATGATCTTGAAGCAGAAAGAAGTCCAAACTAAGTAGTAGTGTTTCCTCCCTGAGAACCTGGGGGGGGGGGGGGGAATGGAAGAAAAAGAGGTGAAACAAAACGGGTCAGTCATAAAGACTGAGTTAGTCCTAGTGACTTTCAGCATAAAAATAGGTAAAGATAACATGGCATGAATAAACTGAAAGTAAACATAAGCATGATGACAAGATAAGCTACATGCACGATAACTAAGAATAACACCATAGGATTTCTGTCATGTATAACATTGCAAGGTTCCCATTCAAGATGAACTAAGTATAGTTTCGCAAGATTTCTATCAAGCATCGCAAGATTTCTCTGCTTCACCATTTAAAATGATATCTATTTGCTGTGCACCACCTAACTCGTGTCCCAACTAGTAATCTATATAAAATGATAAAACCATAACGTGATCCCAATCCCCGAAATTAAGGTTGCTTTCACGTATACATCTATTATTTATTACCTAGATCTAATCTAGGGTTTTCTATCGAGCGCTTCCTAGATTCAACCAGGATTTATGCCACCTAGGTCCAACCAAGGGATTATGCTACCTATTGAACGCTTCTCGGATTTAGGGTTTATGCCACCTAGGTCCAACCTAGGGATTATGCTACCTATGTGTATCATACGGCCCTCAATGATTGTAGATACCTATGCTGGTCCCACCATGGGGTGTATCAAGACCCATGGTGGCGGCCCGACACAATTCTAGAATACATAGGTTATACTACTGGTGCCCCCATTGCCTTGTTTGTCTGCTCCGAAGTGTGTGCACGCCCCCACTCCGTTAGAACCCACATTGTTGCACCCACCGCCGTCGCTTTTGACCGCTTACAATCAGCCCAGTAATCGTGCCCCACCCTGCCTAGTTTCAGGGTACCATGATACCAAATTGGGTTACTGCTGAAATGGGTCCCTGTTACTAGGGTTTCCTACTGGTTAAGTGTGTGGGCCTATATATACAGATATTACCCACCTTCCCGTGATGTACTTAACCCACCGATCCAAGCATGCTTATTAATGGTTAAGTTTGTGGGCCTATATTTACTAATATTACCCACCAACCCGATATGTACTTAACCCTCTCTGTCCATCACGTTAAGTTGGTTAAGTGTTTTCTCTTGTTTTACTTAACCCTACCACACATCATGTTATATCGGTTAAGTGTTGTTCCTTGTGTTACTTAACCCTACCGCAAGCCTTGTTATACTGGCTAAGTGTTCTCCCTTGTGTTAACTTAACCCCACCGCATGTCATGTCATATGGGTTAAGTGTACATTGACTTAGCCCACCTACTAATCATGTTGTGACGGTTAAGTGTTACCCTCTGTTGTTACTTAACCTTACCACGCATCACGTTATATTGGTTAAGTGCATGTTAACTTAACCCCATCCACCAATCATATTATAATGGTTAAGTGTTACCCTCGTGTGTTTACTTAACCCTACCACACATCAGGTTATATCGATTGGGTGTTATCAACCTATTCAAGTTAGCCTAACCCATCCGCTAGTCATGTTATAACAGTTAAGTGTCATTAGCCTAGCCATGTTACTTAACCCACCCATTCATATCATATTGGTTAATTGTCATTAGTCTAGTCATATTACTTAACCCACCCATTGGTTTGATTAACAATTATGTTGGTTAAGCCTACATTTATAAGTTTTACATGTTCTTAACTCATACCGGTTAGGTCTATATTTACATGTCAAATTTCCATGTCATCCCACCTAACCCTCTAACCATACCCATGTCTTATTATGGTTAGTATTCCTTAATTCATTTATTATGATGAACGAATCATGACCTCTCACATTAGACCGTGCATTTTGTGGTCACTGGATTTGCTGGGTGGTTCCGGGCAGATTTACACCACAAACTGGGTCTAACCTCGTGTCATCAACCGTTACGCCTACAATTTGGCCTTCGACCTCTCACATTAGACTGACACTTTGTGGCTACTGGATTTGCCGGCGGTTCCGGGAAGATTTACACCACAAACTGAGTCTAACCTCGTGTCAAAGGTTCATTAATGGTCGTATTCCACCTAAAACCCCAATATCAGTTCATGTATTTAACATATAGAAATGTTCATGTTCCAACCACGTTCATATTTCCAGTTATATGCCAATTATCAAGTTCATAATTCACGTTTTTGCCCCAAAACATATTCCCAAATTATTATCATAATTCACTATAAAGTTATGCCAAGTTATAGCCTTTTATTTACAATACATGCCAATTACCCAAAACCCAACTTAGGCGCGTTCATATTAAACCTCTACTAAGTCATAAATTATCATATATGTTTCAACTCCAAATTTTACATAATTAACATATGCCCAAGTTCTAGATTACATGTAAATTTTACATATGCCCAATTTGTACCAAATTTACATATGTTCAATTTATGCCGTTTTACATGTATGCCAATTGTTATGCCATTTTACCGTATCAAGTTCTAGCCAAAAATTACATGTATCAAGTTTCATACCCAATAAACCCAAATCATGATTCATGATGTAGTTATCCCAAACTATAATCTTTTTATTACAGTACATGTCAGTTGCCCAAGTTCATAATACATGTTTATGCCAAATATCAAGTTTACGATTGCTTTCATGTTCAAATTCCCAATTCTACATATGCCTAATTAACATAAGCCCAATCTTTTGATTTAATTTACATCCCAAACTCGTGATTTAATTTACATGCCAATTCATGTATGCCCAAACTTGCAATTTCAATTATATTGACAATACCCAAATTTCAAATGTTATGCCATCAATTCCACCACACACATATATCCAAATAGGTAATATCCCAATATTTCCCCGTATACAAATCGCACGTATATCATAGTTTAGGCCTAGGTCCGAAATTGACCAAGGTTCATCAAAAGAAAATAAATAGGGGAAGGTAGAATTTGTATAACAATAGGCACAGAGAGAAAACTGTCATAAGAACATCGTCTCAGGCATAAAAGATAGATCTTGATAATAATATCAACATGAATCAAGAAAAAATGATTTACAACAAGCTGAATAGATCATAGGCTTGACATGAAAATGAGAATAGAAAAGTCCCAAAACTCAAGATTCAAGAAGCAATAGATCTGAATCAATAAACAAACTTAAATCCAATTCCACTTTATTCCATGGCCATATTATAATTAAATGTTTAAATCTAAAAACAACTAGAACTTACAGAGCATGGCTAATGAATTAAGAACTGAATTTGTTGTAAAAATGTCGTGGCGTTGTCAATTTATTGTCTTGAATCATTGTAGAAGCCTTGTTCTTTGAATTGATTTGAGTTTGAATGTTTGTACTTTGATTTGGAGACGACGGCCATGGTTCAAGAGGTATTTTAGCAGCATAATGGTGTAAGAATGATTTGATATGAATTAGGTTAGGTCTAAGGGTGTTTTTATAGGTGTAGCAACTAGTTTAGGCCCATAGATTAACCCAAGAATCAATCCGGACCATCAAAACACGTCTCAGGCTTCAAAAATGAGTTCTGGGTCAAAACAGGACGACCAGGTCGACCTGTAAGGGGGGAAGTCGACTACATGGTCGACCTGGGGGTAGGTCAACCCTAGGCTCGACCATATGGTCGACCTGGCCCCAGGTCGACCCCTAGGTCGACCCCCAGGTCGACCTACCTGGTCCGGTGCTGCCTAAAATCTGCTGAATCTTCTACAGGCCATAACTTCTTCATCCGGACTCCGATTTTCGAAAACTCGGACTCTATTTCATGTAAAATTTCGAGACGAACGAAATGGATTAACCCGTTTCCCTTGATTCTTATTTTAAAATTTTATTATACCCTGATTTCTAGTTTTAAAATGTTATTAAAATTCGGGTTGTTACACAGAAGATAATAATCGATAATGGAATCCAGGTTGAAAGTGTTTATTCCCAAAAGTTTTATAAGTGGTATCGGACGCAGAAGATCTCCGCAGTTATAACTTCATCAAGTCTACCATTGTAAAACCTTGAAAAATATACCCTAAATAGACATAGATAATTGAATTAAGTACAAACAATAATAAATTAATAAAATATTAATGGGTTGAAAATAAGAATTTTGAATTAGTTTGAACTGGGCCATGAAAGTATAGTTGTCATGTTCGTGGTGATATTTTGATCTATTTACATATATATTTTTGCTGAAAACGGAGTCATATGCAAAAGATATTGATAAAAGAAGTTGTGTGTAAATATTAACACATAAGATTTGAACTACATATATATATATATATATATATATATATATATATATATATCTTGAATATATTAATTGAGGATTAGCATGAAAAGAATATTCGAGTTTGTTTGTATATATTTATGTATACTAAGAGATAAAGATAATAAAGAAAGGAAAAAAAATCAATGTAATAAATAAACATTTAATAAAGTAGGTAACTAATTAGGAGATCAACCGCTATGATCATGGAAATTTCGACTCAAAGAGGTCAACTGCTCCTACCATAGAGGTCAACCGCTATGATCATCCTAGGCTTGTGAAGGCTTGTTTTTGTAAGGGTTTTTATACATTTTGTATACACGGACTGCTTGGATTTAATCTAATAGATCCTACGGTCTTTATTAACACTTACAACAACATATACCACCCTCATAGCCTCTCCCAAACCATATTCTTCATTTCATTCTTGCACCTCCACTATCCTTCTACCATTGATAAATCCAGAATATACGGTTAGATTTCTCTTCTCCTTCTCTAACTTGAACTCTATCCTCTCTATTCTAAGATTTATGTAGGTTTGAGAATTCTAGAATTTAATTTGTATATATATATATGTTTGATTCTGATTTATTTGATTTGTAACACCCCATAATTTTAACAACACTAAAGATGATAAATTAAAGAATAATTAAAAAAATGTTCAGAATTAAGTGAAATGGACTGCGCCATTGCGTTCGTCTCAGGATTCTCATCAACATAGACACCGGATTTGTGTAAAACAGGCAACTATAAAGAATTTATTAAGGTTTGAAGTTTATATACACACAAGAGAATTATATATAAACACAGAAATCAAAATCAGTTCAAAATAATGAAAATCAGCCCAAAACCGTAGGTGGGAAAATTCCCGCTCTGGGCGTTGACCCCATAAGGAGCGGGTCGACCCCCCTGCCATATCCGAGGCACAATTCATTTTTCTGAACGTGGACTCCATTCTTGACCAAATTAGTTGGTTCTAGGCTATAATTGAAACCCTATACCCATTGATTGATTCATTCTAAATCAATGGAGAACTAAATGCTACCTCTGCCCGGATTAAATCAAGTTTTTTCTTCTTCAACAATCAACTAGAGTTATTCAAGTTTAGAGAACTGTAATTCACCATCTGCTATCCCTCTTCTATTTCTTAGATCCAATCACGGTGAGTCTATGTTAATTTTAGATCTAAATACTTAAAAATTAAACTTGACATGACTATAACTTGGATCTAAGCCTGTGACTATTTGAATCATATCAGATCTGCTATAACCTGTGTATTTAAGTTATTCTGACATGACTATGAACTAGATCTAAGCATATACCTATTTATATGAGGGATCTGCCATTGTTTGTTGATCTAATTCATTGCTTAGATCTCATCATGCCTGTTTATGATGTCGCTATTATGCTAGAATCAATTCTATTATCACATGTTCATCAGATCTGTTCCGATATGCCAATCTTTTCATTATGCCCAACTATGTCATTGTATGTTTATTAGTTGCTATGCATATTTCTGCCATTATATGTCAATCTCATTATTATGTTCATTTCTATCCTCCCCTTCTTCTTTTCCCTTTTATTTTTATGGCTAGGCTACCTTCGAGCCTAGGCATGCCGCTGAAATATGCGAACGCGTAAAATTGGGAACGAGGGGAAAATTTTAAAATTGAGGCATAACTTGTATTGGGAAATTTTGGCATAAATTGAATGTAATACATGAATGTGTATTTGGAGCATAAACCCCAATTGTGATTAAAGACCTTAATTTGGGGCATATGGTTCATTATGAACATGACTTGGGAAAGAGGCATGTAAACCTATAATAATTGGTTAATAATGGAAATGCCTAGAGTTACAGTAATTAGAAACCGTAACCGCGCTTAGACACGATGTTAGATTACACTTGTGTTGGAAGTCTACCCGGAACCGCCCGACATATCTAGCGATCATAAGTGGTGAATCTAATGTGAGAGGTTTAAGTGCATAAACGTGAAACGTGCTAAGATACGAGGTTAAGCCCGACTTGTGGAAGAAGTCTATTAGGAACCAACTGTCATAACCAACGTCCACAAGCTGTAGGCTTAATGTGGGAGGTCTAGCGCATTATAACCATAAATGAATATATGGAAATGAAATTGAATACTTAACCTTGTTGAATTCATAGGGATTGTATGAACATTTTAACTTGAGTAGGGGTTAAGTAAACTTGTTTGAATTAGTGGGTGCGTTAAGTAAATCTTCGGGTGGTGGGTAATACTTATATATAGGCCCACAAACTGAACCTATGGAGTTATGCAATCTTTTACTCTGGTATGGAATAACCTGTGGAAAACCTAGTGGGGATGCAAGCGTAGGGGGAAGCTTGTATCGTCTTGTGTGTGGGACCCGTTTGTTGTATCAAACGAGTACTCGGAACTAGGTTGGAGTCGGGGCACGCTTACTGGGCTGATTGTAAAAGATCCAAATGAAGGGGTGGTGTGGGTAGCGCGTTCTGATGGGGTCATGTTCGTGCATGGGTACAACAGAGGAGGTTTAGATGCCGCGACACCTGTAGATATGGTTGTGCAGATTCTGAAAACGAAGGGTTGCCACTTTAGGAAGTGAAACATCCTACCGTGGGGCCAACACACGGTATCTACGGAGCAGGGAGCCGATCGATTGGGGTAGTAATTAGGGTACATCTAGACTCTGGTATGTTTCGGATCCCATTATTATCCTTAGGGGTAACTCCGGGTATGTTGGGCTGCCTATTGATTGTATGGGGTTAAACCTCTCGCTAGATGTACGCCTAAGTCTACCATCTTATAGTTGTTGGGATCATCTCATTTTGGTTATATTAGTATTAGTGCAGAGAGAAAGAGAAAGTACTAGAGAAGCACAATACATTCTTTCATGTTTATCCTGTTTACCTTGTCAAACATGCCTTTTATGATGTTATCTCTCTTATCCACTTTATATGCCTGTCATGATACTTCTACTTATTTATATGCTAAAAGTAACTGCACTCGCTAGACTTTATGTCTGACCCATTTTGTTTTGTCTTCTTTCTCTTTCGTTTCCCCCTAGGTTATCAGGGTGGGAATACTCAAGCTTGATCAAGATTCTTCTTTCATCTTGCTTAGAGTTGTTTACATGTACTGCTTGATTTTATATCTCTCTACTATGGCTATGTTTTGGGGATTATGCTTCTTTTATTATTGTACTCTGATGTTTTAAGTACAAGACAGAAATTTTAATGATGTACTGGGTTTTATGCATTTCAGACATATGATGTAACCATGTTTTCTGCTTAATAAAATTTTAAATTCCGCTGCTATTTTATATCTATCTTGTAATGTTTCTGTTTCTGTTTACCTACAACGCTTCACGAAACTTAATGCATTATCTTAATGAGTGACATTAACGGACATGAGGTGTCACACTTGGTATTAGAGCTGAAGGTTACCAGATCGGATAAAAGATTTTGAAAACTATTTTCAAAAAGGTTTTAAAAAAAGGCATTTTCAAAAGAAAATGTCTGTTTTAAAAAACATATTCCCTAAAGCCATATGTAATATCTTTCGATTCTCTGTCTGAATCCCTTTTCTTTTCATTTCAGTATGTCTAGGGAACCTAATATTCCTTAGGCAGTTACGATACCAGGTTGGTTCCATAGGTATCTAGAGGCCACGACGCCTACCGGTGGTCCAGTAGACGTTCCTCCCCCACCTGCACCCGTTGTTCCTCATCCCCTCCTCCATGAGCAGATAATTTCTCTAAGATCCGCAAATATTTCTGTGCTATGGGTGGAAAGTCATTCCGAGGAACCGAAACTTTTATAGAGGCAAGGAATTGGCTCAAAGAGACGGAGGATTTGTTTGGAATTTTTGAAGATGATGATCGTAGGAAGATTCATTTAGCCGCTTGGCTACAGAAAGATGAGGCTTCATTTGGTGGGAAGTGATGCAAGCAGGGCGTCCAGTGGAGACTTGGGATGATTTTCGGTAGAGGTTTGAAATTAAGTTTCTTTCTCAAGTTGAGAAAAATATGCAAATGAAAAGATTTCTAGCACTCAAGCAAGGAGGCATGACCGTCAAAGAGTATGTTAACAAATTAAACCAACTAGCAAGGTTTGGGTTGAAGCCAGAGGATATCCCGCATAAGAAATCTTTGCAGTTTGCTAAAGGACTGAATGAACCCCTCCATGGGTTAGTTATGCCCCATATTCCGATGGAAGCAACTTTTGAAAGGATCATTGATATGGCATTGATGCTTGAGGAAGATAAAGCTGAAAGGAAAGAAGCTAAGGTGGAGGAAACACAAAACAAGAAAGTGTGACCTAAGAAATGATAACAACAACAAAAGAAGGGTGGAAAGAACGACAAGGCTAAGGATAAGAGGAAGTGCCATAATTGCGGACACAAGGGTCATTTGATCAAGGACTACAAAAGAAGGAAGAATGCTTGTTTCAGTTGTGGAGAGGTTAGACACTTTTCTAAGGAGTGCCCGAAGAAGCAAGGAAAAGGTCAAAAGGCAGGAGCTTCTGGAGGTCGGCTGCATGCTCTTGTGACCAGTGTTCCAAGGAGAGGTAGGAAAGTTTCCGTTGAAGGTTTGATTTCTCTTTTCGATCATCCAGTTAGAACTCTTTTTGATTCTGGCGCTTCACATTCTTTTATATCTGATTCTGTGGTTGAGTCTTTGCACCTTAGTACTAGTATGGTAGTGGATCCCGTTGTTGTCTCAAACCCTATTGGTGGTACGTGTCATTTTTCCATGATTTTACGGGGTTTGAGAATATCTATGTTAGGCGTCGAGTGAGTGTGATGCATATGTGATTGGTTTCATGGGCTATGGAATGATTCTAGGGATGGATTGGCTTTCCATGTATGGTGCCATCTGGATTGTGAGATGAGGGTTGTTAGGCTTTTGACTTGCCATGGGAGGACCCTCAAGATTTCTTGTGACCCAAAGGGGTCTGTCATGCTTAGTTTCCTAGAGTAACTTGATGCATCTATCGATGATCTGCAATATGTACCAGTAGTCCATGAGTATCCTGATGTTTTTGATGAGATTCTGGGATTACCTCAACGGCATGAGATCGATTTTCGTATATACTTGGTGTACAATGCAAAGCCAGTTGCATTACATGTGCGCCATATGGCTCCAAGGGAAAGGAAGAAGCTTAACAGGTAAGTAGGGGAGCTACTTGAGAAAGGGTTTATTACGTGAAGCATATCTGAATGGGGTGCTCCGGTGGTATTCGCAACTAAGGCGGATGGTTCGCTTCGCTTATGTCTAGATTACAGGGAGTTGAATAAACTCGCTAAGAAGAACATGCACCCACTCCCGAGGATAGATGATCTGTTTGACCACCTCGTTGGTGCATCTGTTTTCTCTCAGTTAGGCTTGGCCATGGGGTTTCTTCAGTTGAGGGTGGCCGAGGGCAGTATAGACAAGACCGCTTTTAGGACTCCAGATGGTTTCTTTGAATGGCTAGTTATGCCTTTTGGGTTAACGAATGCACTGACCTATTTTGTTGATATGATGAGTAGGGTGTTTTGAGAGTTCCGAAATAAATTTGTTGTGGTCTTTGTTGACGACATCTTAATTTTCTCGAAGATCGAGGAAGAGCATGCCTTACATATAAGGAAGGTTTTGAAAACTCTACGTGCGCATTAGCATAACGCGAAATTCTCCAAATTCCATTTTTGGAGAAAAGAGGTGAAATTTCTAGGGCATGTGGTCTCTAAAGATTGGATAGCCTTAGAGCCCACGAAGGTTGTTGCGGTTCAAGATTGGCAAATCCCAAAGAATGCAACGGAGGTGACAAGTTTTCTTGGATTGGCAGGCTATTATTGGAATTTCATTAAGGACTTCGCAAAGATATCAGCCCCGCTCACCAGGCTGACGAAGAAGAATCTGACGTTTTATGGGATATAGATTGTGATGTTGCTTTCCAATGATTGAAGAGGGCTTTGTCAGTAACCCCAGTCTTGACCTTTCCCAATGGGAATAAAGTGTTTACAGTATACACTGATGCATGTGGTACAGGGCTTGGTGCAGTTCTGATCCAAGACGGAAGGGTAGTGTGTTATGGGGGTAGACAACTAAGAGTTCATGAGAAGAACTACCCTAGCCATGATTTAGAGCTAACTGCCATAGTACTCGCGCTTAATACTTTGCGCCATTATAGCTGGGAGAGAAGTTCTAGTTGTACACCGATCATAAATCTCTCAAGTACTCGCTCTCGCAAAAGGATCTTAATTTAATTCAACAAAGGTGGATGGAGTTTTTGGCATCTTATGACTTCTAGGTTGCTTATACCCCTGGAAAGGGTAATGTGGTGGTAGATGCACTGAGTAGGCAGAGGATTGCCTTAAGTCCTCTGTTTGTGGAGAGGAAAACCTTGGAGTTTATATCGACTTTTGACTTTAAACCCTCCACCAAGTTTTTTCCTGGCTTATTAGCATCACTGGAGGTGTGACCTACTCTTATGGATCAGATAGGAGCTTCGCAGCAAGAGGATCCACAGATTTCAGACATCATGGATAGGCTCAGTAGTGGGGAGACTTCTAGTCACCTCAGTAGGTATTCCACGTATGATAGAGGGTGGTTGCGACGAGATGGAAAGCTTTGTGTTCCCCAAGTTGGGAGTTTGTCGAAGACTGTCCTAGAGGAAGCCCATCATTCTAAGATGACTATTCATCCACGAGGTGATTAGATGTATAAAGATATGAAGAGGATTTTCTTTTGTTCTGGGATGAAGAAAGATGTGGTGGAGTTTGTTTCTCAATGTTTGATTTGCTAGCAAGTCAAAGCTGAGCAAAAGAATCCCGGTGGTTTACTTCATCCTTTAGAGGTCCCACAATGGAAGTGGGAGAGCGTCTTTATGGACTTCATCCATTATTTGCCTAGATCGAGGAAGGGCAACACCAGTATTTGGATTGTAGTAGACAGACTTGCTAAGAGCGCTCATTTTATTCTAGATAAGAGTTAGAGGACGACAACATGGTTGGAAGAAATTTACGTTTGTGAGATAGTCCGTCTTCATGGAGTACCTTCCAGTAACGTAAGGGATCGCGACCCCATTTTTACCAATGAATTTTGGAGGAGGTTGCAAGAAGCATTAGGTACACAGTTGTGTTTGAGCCCCGCTTATCACCCTCAGACCGATGGACAGACGGAAAGGGTGAATAGAGTTCTTGAGGTTCTTTTAAGATTGTGTATCCTAGACTTCGGAGGGACCTGGGAAGAGCATCTTCCTTTAGTGGAGTTTGCCTACATCGACAATTATCAAGCTAGTACTGGTGTGACACCCTTCGAAGCATTATACGGATGACCCTGTAAATCACCGACTTATTGGTGGGAGTCTACAGAAAGACTTCTACTTGAACCGGATATGGTTATAGAAACTTCCAAAAAGGTTGATCTTATTAGACGGCGAATAAAGACAACTCAGGATAGGCAGAAGTCCTATGTAGACAAGAGAAGGACTGACATTGAATTTGAGGTGGGAGACATGGTTTTCATTAAAGTATAACCATTAAAAAATGTGGTTCGCTTTGGATCTATAGGGAAATTGGCACCAAGATTTGTAGGGCCATTTCCCATAACAGAAAGGATTGGCCAAATGTTATATAGAGTAAAGCTACCAAAGAGACTATTTGGCGTTCATGATGTTTTCCACGTTTCTCATTTACGAAAGTGCTTGCATGATACTACGGAAGTAGTTGAGCCGGGTATGCTTGAGGAAGTAGAGGTGGAATAGGAGGTGACCGTTAGACGAGTTCCTACTTGTATTCTTAGATCAGAGGTTAAGAAACTACGCAACAGAGAAATCAAGTTGATGAAAGTTCAATGGGGAGATAACCAAGAAGATGCAACTTGGGAGACCGAAGACAAGATTCACGCTTCATACCCTTTTCTTTTCAGGGGCATATTCTTAACTTCCTTTCCAAAGCTTTTATTCATGCTTGTTTCTATCATTTAATTATATCCTATCGATCAAATCTAAGACCTTTAGGTAGGAATCCCATGAATGTAAACATGTTTTTGAGCATGTTATATTTGATGGATGCAAGTGGATGCAAGTAGATGCAAGTGTTTGCTAGTGTTTGCTAGTGGTTGCTCGTGGATGCATATACATACACATTAGGCACTAGATCGGCTCAATCACTCTCATACTGCATATGGATGTATGTGCATTTTTCTTCTTTTAATGGATGAAAATGGGTGTACCATCATATGGATGTTGCATTTGGACAAATGATTGTGCACACATATAGAAATTACATGTTATAATAGGATTATTGCATACATATTGGATTCATGGCACTTATATACATTGCATTAAGGAGGTCAACTACATCAGTAGACCGCTGATCTTTTGCATTAGTATTGGGACATATACACACACCTTTGCATATGTTCATATAAGCCTTAGAAGCCTTTAAGGACAATTGATGCCTGTGATTGGTGGATGAGTAGATGGGTGATGGATGTTTAGATATACATTCTTCTTAACTTAGAGATTTTGGGGACGAAATCCTTTGAGTAGGGGAGAATGTAACACCCCGCCATTTTAACAAAAATAAAGATGATAAATTAAGAATAATTAAATAAATGTTCAGGATTAAGTGAAACCGACCACCCTATTGCGTTCGTCTCGGAACTCTGGTCAAAATAGACACCTGTTTTGCGTAAAAAAGACACCATATGAAGAAGTTATTAAGGTTTAAAGTTTACATATGCACAAGAGAATTATATATAAACATAGCAATCAAAAGCAGTTCAAAATAATTCAAATTAACCCAAACCATAGGCGTGAAAATTCCCGCTCTCGGTGTCGACCCAAGGGTTGACCCCATAAGGAGGGGGTCAAGCCCCCGGCCGGATCCGAGGCAGAATTCATTTTTCTGAACGTGGACTCCATTCTTTACCAATTTCATTAATTCTAGGCTATAAATAAGACCATATACCCATTGTTTTATTCGTTCTAAATCAATGGAGAACTAGATGCTTCCTCTGCCCATATTAAATCAAGTCTTTTCTTCTTCAACAATCAACTAGAGTTATTCAAGTTTAGAGATATGTGATTCAACATCTGCAATCACTCTTCTACTTCTTAGATCCAATCACGATAAGTCTACGTTAGTTTTAAATCTAAATACTTAAAAGTTAATCTTGACATGACTATAACCTTGATCTAATCCTGTGACTATTTGAATCATATCAGATCTGCTATAACCTGTGTATTTAAGTTATTCTGACATGACTATGAACTAGATCTAAGCCGATACTTATTTAACATGTCCGATCTGCTATTGTTTATTGATCTAGTTCATTTTTTAGATCTCATCATGCCTATTTATGATGTCCCTATCATGCAAGAATTAGTTCCACTATCACATGTTCATCAAATCTGCTCTTATATGCCTATCTTATCATTATGCCCAACTTTGTCACTGTATGTTTATTAGTTGCTATGCCTATTTCTGCCATTATATGTCAATCTCGTTATTACATTCATTTCTATCCTCTTGCTTTCTTCTTTTTCCTTTTATTTTTATAGCCAGGCTACCTTCGAGCCTAGGCATGCCGCTGAAATATGCGAACGTATAAAATTGGGAATGAGGGGAAAATGTTAAAATTGGAGGTATAATTTGTATTGTGAAATTTGGGCATAAATTGAATGTAATACATGAATGTGGATTTGGGGCATAAGCCACAATTGTGATTAAAGACCTTAATTTGGAGCATATGGTTCATTATGAACATGACTTGGGAAAGGGGTACAAAAACCTATAATGACATAGGAACAATTGGTTAATAATGGAAATGCCTAGAATTACAGTAATTAGAAACTGTAACCACGCTTAGACACGAGGTTGGTTACACTTCTGGTGGAAATCCGATCAGAACCGCCCGGCATATCCAGCAACCATAAGTAGTGAATCTAATGTGAGAGGTCTAAGTGCATAAATGCAAAATCTGCTAAGACACGAGGTTAAGCCCGACTTGTGGAAGAAGTATGCCCGGAACCAACCGGCATAACCAACATCCACAAGTTGTAGGCTTAATGTGGGAGATCTAGCATATTATAACCATAAATGAATATATGGAAATGAAATTGAATACTTAACTTGGTTGAATCCGTAGGGATTGTACGAACATGTTAACTTGAGTAGGGTTAAGTAAACTTGTTTGAAATAGTGGGTGGGTTAAGTAAATCTTGGGATGGTGGGTAGTATTTATATATAGGCCCACAAACCTAACCTGTGGGGTTATGCAATCTTTTACTCTGGAATGGCATAACCTGTGGAAACCTAGTGGGGATGCAAGCGTAAGGGAAACTTGTATCATCTTGTGTGTGGGAGCCATTTCAGTCAGTAACCCATATATAGGTATCAAACGAGTATTCCGAACTATGTCGGAGTCGGTCACGCTTACTGGGCTGATTGTAAGAGATCCAAATGAAGGGGTGGTGTGGGCGGCGTGTTCCGACAGGGTCATGTGCGTGCATGGGTCCGGCAGAGGAGTTTCAGATGTGGTGACACCTGTAGATATGGTTGTGCGCATCCTGAAAACGAAGTGTTGCCACTTTAGGAAGTTATACATCCTACTATGGGGCCAGCACAGAGTATCTACGGAGTAGGGAGACGATCGATCGGGGGTAGTAATTAGGGTACATCTAGACTCTAGTATGTTTAGGAGCCCTTTATTATCCTTAGGGGTAACTCTGCTATGTAGGGATGCCTGTTGATTGTATGGGTTTAAACCTCTCACTAGAAGTATGCCTAAGTCTACAATCTTATAGTTGTTGGGATCATCTCATTCTGATTATACTAGTATTGGTGCAGAGAGAAAGAGAAAGTACTAGAGAAGTGCAATACTTTCTTTCATGTTTATCCTGTTTACCTTGTTATAACTGCCTTTTAAAATGTTATCTCTCTTATCCACTTTATATGTCTGTAATGATACTTTTACTTATTTATATGCTAAAAGTAACTGAACTCGCCAGACTTTATGTCTGACCCATCTTGTTTCTTCTTCTTTCTCTTCCATTCCCCCTAGGTTCTCGAGGTGGGAGTACTCAAGCTTAATCAGGGTTCTACTTTATATGTATTGCTTGATTTCATATCTCTCTACTATAGCTTTGTTTTAGGGATTATGCTTCTTTTATTATTGTACTCTGATGTTTGCAGTACAAGATAGAAATTTTAATGATGCACTGGATTTTATGCATTTCATATATATGATGTATCCATGTTTTGAACTACAATGTTTTCTGCTTAATAAAATTTTAAATTCCGCTGCTATTTTATATCTGTCTTCTAATGTTTTTGTTTACCTATAACGTTTCATGAAACTTAATGCATTCTCTTATTGAGTGACATTAACGGACGTGGGGTGTCACATGATTCTTTTATATATATATATAAGGATCGGAGCACTTTTGTGAAGGCTAGACCCAAATCTAATTCTACTCAAAATATGTTGTTGTTCATCCTCAAAGCACTGTATGGAAATAGTTTAATTTGCTATTTTCTTTGATTTGATTGTCTAAATTTGGATTATTGTGCCTAGGAATATTTGGGTTTATATAAATATAAAATAATACCAAATCACTCAAATCTTATGTTATTTATGATTTTATGTAGAAATGGTCAATCAATTATAGTTTGGATTGGATTATTGAAGTAATTGGAGAAAAGGCTTTTGGGTGTTGGTATGATTATTGAATATGTTCTAATTCTCTTATTGTAAATATAAAATCATATATATGTATATTTTGATTGCAAAAGCTTAAGGACTTGAATATTTCAATTTGAATATGTTTAAATGTCTATTTATGAAATGGATTGTTTGAACATATTATTTGCAAACCATTAAAGTATTAAGCTTTTATGCATGAAAATTACATAAAAGTGAATTAGTACCAAATTAAGGATTTTAGGAATATTAACCCTTGTCTCTATTAAGTTATTGAAATAATCATTCAAGCTTAGGTTACAAGTTATATGTTGATGTTGTTATTTCCCTTTTTATTAGTTAGTTGTGAATATACGTTTTGGACCATGCTAAATCAATAGGAAAATTAACTTGTATACCATAATAGTGACCGTTAGGATTGGCATTTCAAACGTGATATGTATGTTAATCTCGTTCACATAATTTACACCTATATTTACATACATTTGTAGCATAATAAACGTAATATTAATGTGTATTAAGTGCATATTAAATATGTTCAGAGTAGAAATTTGAATTTGAATGTACCTTTTGACCTACTTTTTGGCAAAAGATGCCAAGATTCAACAGATCAAAGCCCAACACTAAAATATTCGTGAAACCACATCGACGGACCCCACTAGTCGATTCCTTTTTTAGAAAGCCATCTCTAAACCACATCGATCGACCGATCCGATCAAGACTAAAGCCATCTCTAAACCGAGAATGGTCCTCATAATCTCTACGGGTATTAGATATTATGACCGAAGCTGCCGACTACCTTCATAGCATTCTCGGCCTTAATACGATCCTTGGTGACTGTCGGTTTTCTGGCATTAATACAACCATCAGGATCGTCGGATTTCTGACCGTAATATGGTTCGGCGCAACTATAGCTGCTTACACATTGGACTTCGGTGCAATATTCAGAACATGCCTCCTTTACCAAGAAGGATGCATTCTGAGGGGCAGAGTGTTGATCCACTTTTTGGCAAAAGATGCCAAGATTCAATGGATCAAAGCCCAATATCAAAAGATTCATGAAACCACATCGACTGACCCCATTAGTCACTTCCTTCTTTAGAAATCCCAGAAAAGGTTTGGCCCGAACCAGTTTCCTTCGAGCAACGATGTCTCGTGCCCTAAAAGAATCGCTCTCCTAGACCGACCGAGCCAAGCTTCTCCTTAAAAGTCGGGTCGATCAGATATCTCTGGATCTATATGGAAATATCCCGCTAAGTCATTCAAAATTCAGCCTAATTCTCAAGGCATTAAAGGCGGTCAACCACTTCCATCCAAAGCTCTATTTTTGATACACTTCATCTCGAATGCCACCTAAGCCACAATTCTCGAGGATACTATTAATCAGTAGTTGACTGGGTCCCACTGCCGTAACTTCGTCAAATGATCTGAGCTCCGCAAAAGAGGCAAGCCACGTGTAGCTCACCCAGCGCCTCTCTTCACCTACAAATACCTCCATGCTGAAATAGAGAGGGATTTTTCTCTCCACTGGAACTTTTCTCACTTTAACTCCTCTTAGAAGATTTCTCCATGGCTAACCCCAAAAATAACCAATCTTCCTTCTTTCTTCAAATAGAAAAAGTGTTGTTTTTGTAATAAAAAAGAAAATCAATATATATAAAGTGGACGTAAGCACCATCTTGGCCAAACCACTATAAAAATTCTGTGTTATTCTTACACACTTTACCGTATTCTATGATTATTTTTCATGTGATCTAGGCAAGATTTGTATTGAATGTCACTATTGACCAACTTTTGACGTCAACACTTTGGCGCGCCAAGAAGGGGGAACGCACCGACCTATCCCGCGACCTTCTGCTTTCTTCGATCAATGGCGAACAAGCGGAAGAAAGATGCAACATCTTCCGTCCTACAAACGCTGATGCAGCTGAAACAAACACTGCAGAAGCAAGTCAAGAAGCCTCCTCTCATGAAGTCGTATTCGAGTATCTTACTCAGGACGACATGGAAAAGATCATGGCTGAGTTCAGAGGCCAGATGACATCTTAGGGTTAACTCCTCGAACAACAACAATAGTTGATGAGCAACCTCCTCGCTCGGATGGAAAAGGGAACTAACGCTACAACATCAATTCCTCCACCCAACGAAGCCGGGGCAGCTATTGATCTACGGTCCGCACAAATACAAGCTGCAGATCAGGCTACACCTTTGCTTCCTCCTAGCTCGACAACACTCCTAGACCAATCACAGCCGGGAGTATCGCTTCCAACGACTAGCGCAGCCACAGCTACAGATTCTTAAGAGGTCCGCAATTAAGATCTAGGTCGTTCGACCAGTTTGAGTCAACTCCAGAGAATAACTCATGTAACAACCCGAATTTTAATAACGTGTTAAGACAAGAATCAAGTAAGAATTAAATCATAAAATCTGAATTAGGAGAAACGGGTTGCGCCATTGCGTTCGTCTCGGAAAAATACGCAAAATAGAGTCCGAGTTTTCGAGAATCGGAGTTCGTATGACCAAGATATGGCCCGTCCAAGTTTTCAGAAAAATTCAAGCTCAAAAACAGTTCGAAATTCAAATCTGGAGCCAAACAGACTGGGCGGGAAAATTCCCGCCCAAGCCCCAGGTCTACTGGGGTGTCGACTGGAGATTCGACACGCCCAGGGGGCAGGTCGACTGCCCAGTCGACACGGGTGTCGACCTGGGTGGTCCGGCCACTTTGGCCTGGGTGCACCTGCTGCTGTCTTGGCTCTGTTTTGTAGGCCTATGACGGATTTTGAGGGTTCAGATCTATCCTAGGGTTAATCTAAGGGCCTAAACTACTCCTAATCTCTATAAAAACACCCTAGGACATAACCTAAATCACTCAAAATCAATCTAACAACGAAGTGCTGCCCAAATCCCTTTTGATCATGGCCTCCGCCTTCATCTTCAAAAGCTTATGCATGCAAACTAGATTCAAGGCAAAGGAGCAAGCTTTCTACATCAAATCAAGGGTGTTGATCATCATCTCAACATGGATCCTACAACAAGATTCTTAACCCTAATTCTCTAGCCTTGATTTGTAAGTTCTAGCTACTTGTAGATCTAAACGATAGTTCTAATGTGACATGGAATAAAATGCGATGAACATAAGTATGCTAGCCTACATGAACCTTGTAATGCCTCTTTTGCTTGAACCTATGACTTTAGGCTATGTTTAGTGACTAAATCAAGTTACTCATGTTGCATTGGACTTAGTTTGCCATGCAAGATTGAACCTTTATTTGTGGGATGTTGGCATGAACACTTGGAACCATTTTGACTTGTGAAATATGTGCATGAATTTGACTTGGGGCTTATGCATGTAAAAAACCCAAAACCCCTTATGATTTCATGTTTATGTGAGGCCAAACCCCTTATGATATTATGCATGTTTGAAGCCGAACCCCTTATAATACCGTTCATGTTTGGGGCCAATTCCTTTATGACATCGTGCATGTTTTGAGGCCAATATGCAATATGCTAGTTATGTGAACACCTTTGCCTCAATTTTCACCATGTTTAACTTGTGATTCATCTTTGCCATCTTGTACCCACCTTTGTCATATTATTCCAAATATGTTGATTCGCTTTCATGTGCGTTGGGGACACGTTTTGGGTAGTTTAGGCAAACTTGAAAATGGGCTATGAACTTGACATGGAATTACATGGAACATGTAATGATAAAAAACGTGAATAGGACACGAAAACTTGACATGGGGTTACATGAAAACATAGACTTAAAAAGGGGTCTAAACCTGACATGAACATGACACGTAGAAAAACATGGAAGTGGCCAACTCGAGGTTGGGTTGAGTTTGTAGCATAAATCTGCTCGGACCCGCCTGGCAAATCCAGTGGATACAAACAATAGGACCCAATATGGGTAGTTGGTCATATCGCGCTTAAAACCCAAGGTTAGACTAGGTTGTGGTGTAAATCTTCCCGGACCCGCCCGGCGTAACCAGTAACCACAACAACGTCTAATGTGAGAGTGCATTAATTCAATTAATGCCACATGATAAGGTTAAGTAAATCTGACTAATGACACTTAACCGATATGACATGAATGGGTAGGTTAAGTGAAACCAAACTTGATTTCTTAATGACACTTAACCGTAAAATACAGTTAGGGGATGGAGTTAAGCCAATCCATACTTAACTAATCCGACTCGGTAATTAGATGGGGTTAAGTAACCTACACTTAACTAATCTAAACACGGTAATTAGAAGAAGTTAAGTTAACCTAGACTTAACTAATCTAAACACGGTAATTCGATGGGGTTAAGTTAAACACTTAAACAATCTAAACATGATAATTCAATGAGGTTAAGTAACCAACACTTAACCAATTTAACATGATAATTTAATGAGGTTAAGTAACTTATACTTAACCAATTATACATGATGATTTGATGAGGTTAAGTAACCTATACTTAACCAATCTAATATGAGAACTTGATAGGGTTAAGTCACAAGACCGTTTAAATATACTTAACCATCGTAATACGATTAGTGGATCGGGTTAAGCTAACCCATACTTAACCAATCCGACTTGATAATCTGATGGGGTTAAGATAATATATGCTTAACCAATCTAACACGATAATCTGACAGGGTCAAGACAAACTAATACTTAACCAATCTGACTTGATAATTGAATAGGGTTAAGTCATGAGCTTCTTGGTATACTTAACCAACTTGTAGGACTAAGTCTTGAGCTTAAATACTTAGCCAATCTTGACATGATTCGTAGGCGGGTTAAGTCATGAACTGGAATGACAACACTTAACCCATTAGACAAAACCCTAGTTCAGGGGACTAGGTGGAAAATCGTAGTTAACAAGGATAACGGGAAAGGGAACTAAGTGATAAACCTTAGTTTAGGATAACTAAGTAATAATTCTTAGTCAAGGGATTTGGACCAGTTCACAGATAGATGAGTAACCCGATACGGTAGGTCATCGCTTAAACACACGAGGAGGAGCAAATTATCTGACTTAGATAAAGGCTCCAACGAACTGGGTGACGAAGCAGTAGCTTCGGGGGACGTGAGGGTACTCTTGGTATCCCTCTGTGAGGTTGCAGATGATCCGCCTGGGCTCACAGAGGTTAAGGTCTGCGGTAGAAGAACCAAGAGTATGCCTTGGTTGTTGTGCGAGCAACCTAAAGACGGGGATGGATTAGCGTGGAGTCGACGATACTTGATTTTTGCCCTGGATAGCGCTTCGTCAACTACCTACCATCTCTAGTCAATCGTGTACGTATACGGAAAGGCAGAGAACTCCCAACGAACCATATACTTGCTATCGAGTTATGGGTGAGGTCGGCCAATAGGTAAGTGGGGGCATAGGGGGCCGGAGTATAGTTCTCGTGCATGATTTTTCTTGGATTGCCTTTCAGTAGTTGAGGGCGGAGTCACGTGGGACCATAGCCACGGATACAAAAACAGACCTTGATATCTGCATTCGGCAGACGACTTAAAGCTCCCAACCGAGTCTCGTATTTCTTGATTTGCCCTGGCACGGGACTCGGATGGCACATTGAGATACATGTGCAGTTAGACATGGAAAAACGATTCACGGTGATTACGTGGAAAAAAGGGCGCGGTTGACGGTTAGTATAATCCCTAGTAGCCCTAGGTGGCTAAAACCCAAACCGAGATACGAAAACGTTCATTAGGTAGCATAATCCCTAGCGGTCCTAGGTGGCATAAATCCTAGGTGAACACGCGATAGTTCATGGTAAGAAAACATAACCAGATCAAGGGTAGCAGTCCAAAACAACTTCAAGGATAAAATGGTACTATGTTGAGGTGGTATAGATTTACATGGGAAAGCCCGTACGGCCTACGGCAAAGGACTGAACTTATACATGGAGAGAAACATACGGGTTAGGAAAACCTATGTACGCGATATATTAGGTTGACATGGACCATTTCATGACTTTGGTCCAGGGACATTTTATAGTTAACTCATGACACGGGTTGGGATACTAGTACGGGAGGTGCAGAGCAAATATACATGATAGATACCTTGGGATATTATACTTGATAGAAACCTGACGATGTGATAATTTGATTTACCTTGACACCGTAGTTTATCATGATACCTTAGTTTATCTTGATACCATAGTTCACCCTGTTATCTTGGTTTAGTTTATCTATCTTGTCGTCATCCTTATGTTTATTTTCAGTTTATGCATGTCATGTTAACTTTACCTGTTTTTATGCTGGAAGTAGATAGGACTTACCAGTCTTTATGACTAACCCCGTTTTCTTTCACCTCTTTGTCTTCCGTTTCCCCCCAGGTTTTCAGGGAGGAAATACTGTTGTTAGTTCGAACATCTTCTGCTTGAAGGTCATCATGTATGGCTTGAACTTCCATGGGCTATGGCTGCTTTACTGCTTTACTTGGGGAATAATTTATGAAAAGGTTTTATGCTTCTTTACTATTGCAAGACAGGTTTCTATGTAATCTGTTGTAAAAAGGCTTTACTGTTTATAAAGAAATGAAAATTTGTTTTACTTCCACTGTTTTATATGTTCTGTCTTGTAATATTTTTGTGCATGTTTACCAATAATGCCCCTCCAAACCTAGTGCATTCCTTTGTGAGTGACCCTGGCGGAGGTGGGGTGTTACGTTTGGTATCAGAGCCGAAGGTTTCCAAACTGGGCAAAAGTTTTTAAAACCTTCTGAAAACTATTTGAGAAACCGTTTACAAAGAGGCATTTTTCAAGAAAAGATTTTAAAGGCTATTCCCCAAAAGCCATTAGCACTATCCTTTGTTTCCTTGATCGAGTCTCTTTTCCTTTCCTCCATCTGTAGTCACAGTAGTTTTAACTGCGACTAATCCTTGTCTAGCTAAGTAAGAGTTTTCCATACGATGGAGGGAGTCCTCGAGAGACCTGTTTCCGTGCTATAAGGAAGGATAATAAGAGCAAGGATAGAGGACACGAGCTTAAAGATAAGCAACTTGTTGATATGGCTTAATCCACAAAGGAGGGAAAAAGATGAACAATAAAACCCATGACAAGAGAGTATCTTTGGCATGGTAAAACGGGACGCATAGTTAAGTGTTATGGGACGAGGGCAAGATCATCGAGAGGGAAATTGTATGCTCTCATTTCTAACATACCTAAGAGGGATGGTACCGTTTATGTTGAAGGTTTAGCCTTTCTTTTCTATTATCCCGTCTAGACTTTGTCTTGATCATCGCATCATTTAAGTCTACTTCGATAGTTGAGTCTCT
Source organism: Allium sativum (assembly GCA_030737875.1). Classification (NCBI taxonomy): domain Eukaryota; kingdom Viridiplantae; phylum Streptophyta; class Magnoliopsida; order Asparagales; family Amaryllidaceae; genus Allium; species Allium sativum. The sequence continues at coordinate 387,659,057 of CM060912.1, read as the reverse complement.
GCACCTTAGTACTAGCGTGGTAGAGGATCCCATTTTTGTCTCAAATCCTGTTGGAGGATCGGTCCATTTATTCATGACTTGTTTGGAATTGAGAGTGTAAATGCCAAGTGCTGAGATTAGAAGCAATGCTTCTATTGTTGAGCCATGGATGGATTCTACGGATGAAGCGGTTATCCAGTAAGGAATGTCATTCTTTGTTTTGAGAGGAGGGTAGTTAAACTCTTAACTTGCCTTGGTAATACCCTCGAAGTCTCGTATAACCTTTTGGGTTTTGTCATGGTTAGTTACCTAGAATCTCTTGATGCATTTATCGGAAATCTCTGATCCGATCGAGTAACGTTCGCCTTAAGGCGGATGGTTCATTCCGCTTAAGCATGGGTTATAGGAATCACCCTTGTAAGTGCACGTGGTAACATGGATTGGCATCGGTAAACGAGATCCAGAATTCACTAGTGAATTTGGGAGAGCTTGCATGAGTACGCAGATATGTTTGAGCCGAGCATACTAGGGCAAGAATAAGTGAAAGTGAAACGAGAGGCGACAGTGAAATGAGTTCCAACTCATACCTTGGAAATAGGAATCAAGGAGCTACGAAAATCATGAAGTCAAAGGTGGTCAAGGCACACTGGAATTAAGCTCAAGGAAATGCGGCTTAAACGCGCGCATCATATCTCTTTTTAAGAGTATATCGTTGATCCCTGGTTCTCCTATAGAGCTTACTTGCATGCTATCGCTTGGTGGATATCCTCTCGATCCTGTTTCCGTTGCAAACCCCGTAAGGATTTTATCTTGTTTATCTTCTCGATCCTATCTTGGGAACCTTAGATAGAACCATATGGATGTAAACATGTATTTGAAACATGTTATGATTGATATGGTTGCAAATGGTTGCAAGTGGTTGCTCGTGGATGCGCGAATACACACTAGATACTAGATCAACTCAGTCACATTTCATGTTGCATATGCACGAGTATTTATACTTGTTTATGGATGAAATTGAATATGTTATCATGTGGGTGTTGCATATGGATGAATGTATGTGCACGCATGTAGTGTTTATGTGACTAGGACTATTTGCATACATGTTGGATTCATGGCACTAAACATATTTTGCATTAGAAAGATCATTCAGGCCTGATCATTAGCATTAGCTAAGGAACATATACACACACTTTCTGCATGTGTTCATAAAGCATTAGGAGTTTTTTAAGGACCATGGTTGCCTGTGGATGATGTTTTGAGTAGATGGATGATGGATGGTAGGATACGTTCTTCCTAACTTGGAGATTTCGGGGACGAAATCCTTAAAGGAGGGGAGAATGTAACAACCCAAATTTTAATAATGTGTTAAGACAAGAATCAAGGCAGAATTAAATCATAAATTCTGAATTAGGAGAAACGGGTTGCACCATTGCGTTCGTCTCGGAAAAATACGCGAAATAGAGTCCGAGTTTTCGAGAATCGGAGTCCGTATGACCAAGATATGGCCCGTCAAAGTTTTCAGAAAAATTCAAGTTCAAAAACAGTTCGAAATTCAAATCTGGAGCCAAACAGACTGGGCGGGAAAATTCCCGCCCAAGCCCCAGGTCGACTGGGGTGTCGACTGGGGAGTTGACACGCCCAGGGGGCAGGTAGACTGCCTAGTCGACACGGGTGTCGACCTGGGTGGTCCGGCCACTTTGGCCTGGGTGCACCTGCTGCTGTCTTGGCTCTGTTTTGTAGGCCTATGACGGATTTTGAGGGTTCAGATCTATCCTAGGGTTAATCTAAGGGCCTAAACTACTCCTAATCTCTATAAAAACACCGTAGGACCTAACCTAAATCACTCAAAATCAATCTAACAACGAAGTGCTGCCCAAATCCCTTTTGATCATGGCCTCCACCTTCATCTTCAAAAGCTTATGCATGCAAACTAGATTCAAGGCAAAGGAGCAAGCTTTCTACATCAAATCAAGGGTTTTGATCATCATCTCAACATGGATCCTACAACAAGATTCTTACCCCTAATTCTCTAGCCTTGATTTGTAAGTTCTAGCTACTTGTATATCTAAACGATAGTTCTAATGTGACATGGAATAAAATGCGATGAACATAAGTATGCTAGCCTACATGAACCTTGTAATGCCACTTTTGCTTGAACCTATGACTTTAGGCTATGTTTAGGGACTAAATCAAGTTACTCATGTTGCATTGGACTTAGTTTGCCATGCAAGATTGAACCTTTATTTGTGGGATGTTGGCATGAACACTTGGAACCATTTTGACTTGTGAAATATGTGCATGAATTTGACTTGGGGCTTATGCATGTAAAAAACCCAAAACCCCTTATGATTTCATGTTTATGTGAGGCCAAACCCCTTATGATATTATGCATGTTTGAAGCCGAACCCCTTATGATACCGTTCATGTTTGTGGCCAATTCCTTTATGACATCGTGCATGTTTTGAGGCCAATATGCAATATGCTAGTTATGTGAACACCTTTGCCTCAATTTTCACCATGTTTAACTTGTGATTCATCTTTGCCATCTTGTACCCACCTTTGTCATATTATTCCAAATATGTTGATTCGCTTTCATGTGCGTTGGGGACACGTTTTGGGTAGTTTAGGCAAACTTGAAAATGGGCTATGAACTTGACATGGAATTACATGGAATTACATGGAACATGTAATGATAAAAAACGTGAATAGGACACGAAAACTTGACATGGGGTTAAATGAAAACATAGACTTAAAAAGGGGTCTAAACCTGACATGAACATGACACGTAGAAAAACATGGAAGTGGCCAACTCGAGGTTGGGTTGAGTTTGTAGCATAAATCTACCCGGACCCGCCCGGCAAATCCAGTGGCTACAAACAATAGGACCCAATGTGGGTAGTTGGTCATATCTCGCTTGAAACCCGAGGTTAGACTAGGTTGTGGTGTAAATCTTCCCGGACCCGCCCGGCGTAACCAGTAACCACAACAACGTCTAATGTGAGAGGTTGAGAGTGCATTAATTCAATTAATGCCACATGATAAGGTTAAGTAAATCTGACTAATGACACTTAACCGATATGACATGAATGGGTAGGTTAAGTGAAACCGGACTTTATTTCTTAATGACACTTAACCGTAAAATACAGTTTGGGGATGGAGTTAAGCTAATCCATATTTAACTAATCCGACTCGGTAATTAGATGGGGTTAAGTAACCAACACTTAACTAATCTAAACACGGTAATTAGATGAAGTTAAGTTAACCTAGACTTAACTAATCTAAACACGGTAATTCGATGGGGTTAAGTTAAACACTTAAACAATCTAAACATGATAATTCAATGAGGTTAAGTAACCAACACTTAACCAATTTAACATGATAATTTAATGAGGTTAAGTAGCTTATACTTAACCAATTATACATGATGATTTGATGAGGTTAAGTAACCTATACTTAACCAATCTAATATGAGAACTTGATAGGGTTAAGTCATAAGACCGTTTAAATATACTTAACCATCGTAATACGATTAGTGGATGGGGTTAAGCTAACTCATACTTAACCAATCCGACTCGATAATCTGATGGGGTTAAGATAATCTATGCTTAACCAATCTAACACGATAATCTGATAGGGTCAAGACAAACTAATACTTAACCAATCTGACTTGATAATTGAATAGGGTTAAGTCATTAGCTTCTTGGTATACTTAACCAACTTGTAGGACTAAGTCTTGAGCTTAAATACTTAGCCAATCTTGACATGATTCGTAGGCGGGTTAAGTCATGAACTGGAATGACAACACTTAACCCATTAGACAAAACCCTAGTTCAGGGGACTAGGTGGAAAATCGTAGTTAACAAGGATAACGGGAAAGGGAACTAAGTGATAAACCTTAGTTTAGGATAACTAAGTAATAATTCTTAGTCAAGGGATTTGGACCAGTTCACAGATAGATGAGTAACCCGATACGGTAGGTCATCGCTTAAACACACGAGGAGGAGCAAATTATCTGACTTAGATAAAGGCTCCAACGAACTGGGTGACGAAGCTGTAGCTTCGGGGGACGTGAGGGTACTCTTGGTATCCCTCTGTGAGGTTGCAGATGATCCGCCTGGGCTCACAGAGGCTAAGGTCTACGGTAGAAGAACCAAGAGTATGCCTTGGTTGCTGTGCGAGCAACCTAAAGACGAGGATGGATTAGCGTGGAGTCGACGATACTTGATTTTTTCCCTGGATAGCGCGTCGTCGACTACCTACCATCTTTAGTCAATCGTGTACGTATACGGAAAGGTAGAGAACTCCCAACGGACCATATACTTGCTATCGAGTTATGGGTGAGGTTGGCCAATAGGTAAGTGGGGGCATCGGGGGCCGGAGTATAGTTCTCGTGCATGATTTTTCTTGGATTGCCTTTCAGTAGTTGAGGGAGGGGTCATGTGGGACCATAGCCACAGATACAAAAACAGACCTTGATATCTGCATTCGGCAGACGACTTAAAGCTCCCGACCGAGTCTCGTATTTCTTGATTTGTCCTGGCACGGGACTCGGATGGCACATTGAGATACATGTGCAGTTAGACATGGAAAAATGATTCACGGTGCTTACGTGGGAAAAAGGGCGCGGTTGACGGGTAGTATAATCCCTAGTAACCCTAGGTGGCTAATACCCAAACCGAGATACGAAAACGTTCATTAGGTAGCATAATCCCTAGCGGTCCCAAGTGGCATAAATCCTAGGTGAACACGCGATAGTTCATGGTAAGAAAACATAACCAGATCAAGGGTAGCAGTCCAAAACAACTTCAAGGATAAAATGGTACTACGTTGAGGTGGTATAGATTTACATGGGAAAGCCCATACGGCCTACGGCAAAGGACTGAACTTATACATGGAGAGAAACATACGGGTTAGGAAAACCTATGTACGCGATATATTAGGTTGACATGGACCATTTCATGACTTTGGTCCAGGGACATTTTATAGTTAACTCATGACACTGGTTGGGATATTAGTACGGGAGGTGCAGAGAAATTATACATGATAGATACCTTGGGATATTATACTTGATAGAAACCTGACGATGTGATACTTTGATTTACCTTGACACCGTAGTTTATCATGATACCTTAATTTATCTTGATACCGTAGTTCACCCTGTTATCTTGGTTTAGTTTATCTATCTTGTCGTCATCCTTATATTTATTTTCAGTTTGTGCATGTCATGTTACCTTTACCTGTTTTTATGCTGGAAGTAGATAGGACTTACCAGTCTTTATGACTGACCCCGTTTTCTTTCGCCTCTTTGTCTTCCGTTTCCCCCCAGGTTTTCAGGGAGGAAATACTGTTGTTAGTTCGGACCTCTTCTGCTTGAAGGTCATCATGTATGGCTTGAACTTCCATGGGCTATGGCTGCTTTACTTGGGGAATAATTTATGAAAAGGTTTTATGCTTCTTTACTATTGCAAGACAGGTTTCTATGTAATCTGTTGTAAAAAGGCTTTACTGTTTATAAAGAAATGAAAATTTGTTTTACTTCCGCTGTTTTATATGTTCTGTCTTGTAATATTTCTATGCATGTTTACCAATAATGCCCCTCCAAACCTAGTGCATTCCTTTGTGAGTGACCCTGGTGGAGGTGGGGTGTTACAACTCAACTCTCTGGATCAACCGAACGGCAGCTAGATCGACTAAGATCAATGCCATTCCCATTACAACCTGGCATCTTATCACAAACTTGTCTTATGTCACCTCTCCTTCAGCGAAGAGCTGGTGGAGCCTTCCCTTCGAACCAGGAAGAGCACTCTACCATACCAGTTCTCACCGTGGCGGAGGATAACGCTACCATAAACCCTTCTAACATCGTCTCGGGGGAGGGGGGAGGGCACCGAAGAGGCCCGAACATCACATGCTATGCTTGATCAGCCCGGGCCTTTCACCACGAGCATGGCTCAGACAAATTCTCGTCAGGTTCAAGTGGAGCCAGTCTGCCCAGAACCAACAAATGCAATGGACCCTCACCTTCACTCAACTCTCGGAGGTCGATCCCAACCAACGGCCACCCTTATGAGCATGCTTTTGACGGACCCTAATGTTGGAATTCTCCCAAATCCAGAGCTGGATTCATGGCAACGACTCCTCGAAGATGGAAGCTAGCTTGAAAGTATTATCATACGTTTCACCCGGGGCACTTCTTGTCAAAAGGATATAGATGATATCCACTGTAGTCCCTTCACCAAGAAAATCAGATGTAGATGGCATGTGGTTTTGGATAGTAACAACGGAGTTGATCAGCAGCTAGAACATGTTAGTCACCCGCTTTATCGAGCATTTCAGAGTCTACATTTCTCGACCAAAGTGTGTCATGTTACTTGTAGCGACCCATACTTTTACAGATAATAAATAATTTATTTAATTATTTAAATAAAGGTTTGGTAATTTAAAATGACCAGAATTAAATAATAAGGAATATTTAATTAATATAATAATTAATTAATATATTTAAATTCCAGAATAGTCGGAAATAGTAGAATTCACAATACGATGTGAACTGTATCATATATAAGCTATAATTCAGTTTGGAATTGAATTAGAATAACGAATATATTATTTAAACGAAGTTTGAACCTATAATTATATTATAATTAAAATTGAGCTCAAAATGGCACGGCAGTTCATAATTTGGCGATTTGAACTTCAACTGAATATACAGGGTCTGTTTTAAATTGGATTTCTGTAAAACAAGAAACGTTAGGAGCTGGTGAAGTATATTTTTCTAATGGAAAAGAAAAATCGGGATTTCACTGTGTAGATTTTGAGTTATGTCCAAATCAAATTTTCGGAAAGTTGCTATGGAATTCCTTGATAATTTATAGCGATTTATTTATATTTTAAAAGGATTTAAATATAAATCGAATATCGATATAACTCTGATGATGAAATATCGAGTTGTAAATCCATTTGTATTTATTCTGGAGCTATATGGTATTCTATTGTGAATATATACGATAATATATATATATATATTTATTTATTTATATTTAATTTAATTGTTTTTAAATATATTTATATATTTAAATGAGTTATTTAGAGCTTTAAAATTGCCAGTTTTGCAAACGACCTCCGTTTTCGACGAAACTAATTTTGTTGGATCCGTAATATCAAATTATTGTTAGATTCCAACTTTCGTGATTTTTGCAGTCAGTGTGTGGCCTTACGGATTTTTAATGTGAAAAACAGTCAGTTTTTTTATGGTTAAAAATACGCTGTGTGAGCAAACGGAGTCGAAATTCGACAAAACCAGTTTCCTTGGGTCCGTAATGTCAAACTCTAGCTGTACGTCTATTTTCATAATTTTTGGATATCATGTGTGATCATAGGAATTTTTAGAAGACATATACAAACAACGACTTCTTAAAAATAATTATAAAATGGAATATAAAAATAATATTCTTTTTCTATAAATACCCATAAAATTTTCTAAACCCTAAACTTTCTCTCTTCCCAGTCAAAAGTGCGTCGCTGGTTCTTCTTTCTTTTCCAAGCGTGAAAATCATCCTCTAAAATTCAAAAACAAATCCGATTAAATGCTATAAAATATGGGATGGACATTTTTGAACTCGTGTGGAGTTCCCCTTCAGCCTCATATACATTTTGGGAGATTCGATCACTTTATCTACCACTGGAAAAAAGGGGGTCGCGAGCTAGGTTTAGCTATTTCGAGAGGTGGAAGCTTTAATCCGAGTTTTGGGGTTTATATCTATGTTTATGGTGTTAAGGAGGGGGATTTGTTTGAGAGTGGGTGAGTTCGGTGGTGATTAAGTTCGGAGGTTTCCTGTAGTGGCATGTTAAAGGCTCAGAACCGGAATTCAATGATGGCCGTTGAGTTGCTCTTTGATGGTATAGAGTGAACGCGTTCGAGGAGAGATGAAGTTTGGGTGTACTGATTTGTAATTTTGTGATGGAAGGAGGAATGTTGATGCAAAGTTGCGCCATGGTATGAGTGTATCATTACAACGAAGGGAAGAGAACAGATTGAGGAAGAAGGTTTTTGTGGAGGCGGGTCTAGAAAACGTGGATGGGCCGATCATTTGGGTAAGGCCCAATTATGAAATTGTTTAAGTTTAATTTAAAATTTATGTGTATAGAAACTTGTTTAAATCATAACTGTTCCATGCGGTATCTGAATTCAGTAAAACAAGATCCGTTAGGATCGTACGGACGACGACTACACGCTAGAACTGATTGTGAGTGGATTGAAACTCATTACAATTTATAGCGAAATAAATTGTTCGATCTGAACTGACGATCAGTTATCGGTATTTAACGACAACCGTCCAATGTGATCAAAACTCACCAACTCTACCAGTTCATATTGTTATAACATATATTTAGAACTGATAAATGATGATTGATTGATGTGTATTGACTGTTTGATTGAACTGCTAAGTAATTGGTTGAAATTAGAGATCTGGTTATATATATATATATATATATATATATATATATATATATATATATAGATTCTGTTTAGCAGAATATTTCATAGTGAAATGAAATGGATGTTAATTTTATTGTTTAACATCTTTGGATGTAGGGAAATAGGTTGGAGGAATCCAACTGGATTCTTCAACATTTATTTTACTGTTTTTCATATATTGTAATATATGATGTGATATATAATCTGTGTTAATTACGTGTGTTGAATGATATCGATCAATGTTATTTGGGTATTTTAAATATCGTAAGAAATACTGGAATGTAGAAAAGGGGATTTTCAAAGCGTATTTTAAAAATAAAGTATTTATATAAAATCAATGGATTTTATATAAAAAAGGAAAGAATTTTACAAAGAAAATTATAAAATCAAACAAATATAAAAGGAAAATATTTGTAAAACAAATATAAAAGGAAAATATTTGTAAAACAAATATAAAAGGAAAATATTTGTGAAACGAGTTGAAAAAGGAATATTTGTAAAACATTTATAAATAGAATTGAAAGGGAATATTTGTAAAACATTTACAAATAGAATTGAAAGGAAATATTTGTAAAACATTTACAAGTAGAATTAAAAGGAAATATTTGTAAAACATTTACAAATAGAATTGAAAGGAAATATTTGTAAAACATTTACAAATAGAATATGAAAGGAAATATTGTAAAACATTCACAAATAGAATATGAAGGGAAATATTGTACAACGTAACAATAGAATTGAAAGGGAATATTTACTTGTTAGATAAATGGAGTAAGATAAAAGGAATATTTATTTGTTAAATAAATGGAGTAAGATAAAAGGAATATTTATTTGTTAAATAAATGGGGTAAGATAAAAGGAATATTTATTTATTAAATAAATGGAGTAAGATAAAAGGAAAATATATTGGGAAAATAAATAGAAAGATAAAAGGAATTAGAGTTAATCGAATAAGAGGAAATCGAATATTAGTTATTCGAAAAGAGTTATCGAATATTAGTTATTCGAAAAGAGTTATCGAATATTGGTTATTCGAAAAGAGAAATCGAATATTGTTTATTCGAAAAGAGTTATCGAATATTAGTTTTTCAAAGAGAGTTAATCAAATATTGGTTATTCGAAAGGAGTTATCGAATATTAGTTATTTGAAAGGAGTTATCGAATATTAGTTATTCGAAAGGGGTTATCGAATATTAGTTATTCGAAAAGAGTTATTGAATATTAGTTATTCGAAAGGAGTTATCGAATATAGTTTGTTCGAATAGAGAAAGGAGTTATCGAATATAGTTTATTTGAATAGAGTTAAAGCAGTTATCGAATATTAGTTATTCGAAAGGAGTTATCGAATATTAGTTATTCGAATAGAGTTAAAAGGAGTTAATCGAATATAGTTTATTCGAAAGGAGATTAATCGAATATAGAATCATTCGAAGAGAGGTAATTGAATGTAAATCATTCGAAGAGAGTTAATCGAATATAGTTATTCGAAGAGAGATTATCGAATATAGTTATTCAAAGAAAGAGTTATCGAATATAGTTTATTCGAAAAGGAGTTATCGAATAGAGATTATTCGAAAGAGAGTTATATATTGAAATTCGATTATATCGATTTCGGGAAAGTACTATTCACTTTTCGTTTTTAATCAAGATTTATTTATTTATTAATAAATTTGATATTTGTTAATTTATCCAAATTAATAAATGAAAGTTATATTTGAAGTTAGGTATTTCAGAAGTTGAGATTATAACTTTATCGTTATAACCAATGTTTTCATAAAAGAATTAGAATCATAAACTGAATCCGAGAGTTACGTAAGGAAGTTTGTTAAAGATTTAGAAGGTGAACTTTGTCTATTTCGAAGTTAGAAATGTTGTTCAGTTAAGGTCTGAGAGATAGTTATACCCCAACTTGATTGAGTTCGTTTGTAACTAAGGAATGGTTAAGGTTGGTTAAGTGAATTTAGTTAATGAAGGTAATGGTTTGAATTGGCATAGCGATATTTTATTTAAACATCTATTTAAATCCAATGAATGAGTTTTGGAAACATTTTCCAAATAAAATCAAAGATATTTTCTAATCATAGAAAATGAAATGTTTGATGATAAATAATACTGGAATGACAGTGATACGTGAAAAAAGATGGAAATGTTTTCCAATGATTAATAATGTATATTTTGTAAATTTAGAAAATAAGAAATGTTGAATATATGGAAACTGGAGATAAAGTAATGAACTAAAGAGATTAATGTTAAATGAAGTTTGATCGATATAATTTCCATCTGGAAATAATATTATTGTTTGCACACGTGTTTTCTTTGATAGTTAACTCACCGGCTATCGATGTTTTTGACCATTTTTCCGTTGTCAATACGGAGAGACCGGGATCAGATTCATTATCTGAAACCCACTCCGTATGGGTATTAGCGTTGTGATCAAATATAATGAAGATAATTGAAGACGGAGTCATGCAAGGGCTATCCTGTTTACAGAATAATGCCTTCGGTTTGTCCAGTCCCAGGACAACCTGTATGGAAGAATGCCTGATAGAGTATATTTAATAGATCGCGTAAGTTGATCTCTTCAAACTATATACGTTTGGTGGCGGAGGAATTCATTTCTCTTAGTTGTATACCCGTTGTATTTTTGGGGAAATCAATTTGTGATTTGGCGGGTATGACGATGTGGCATTCAAAGTGAATAATTGTGTGATCTGCCAGAGATAAGCTTGGCCTCTAGCCTCACAACCGGGAATTGACAAAAATCGGGTAGGCAGCATGGCTAAGTGGTTGGCGGCCAATTAGGGTGTATTATCACCTATCTAGAGATATTCATTTCATTCTATAATCTATTCGATGCTGTCCCATTCGGGAAACGGTTGCTGATCCCAACCGTTGGTGATATACATGCGATACACTCAAGTGAAATGAGTGGTCGGTCATGTGTGGCCGGGTTGCAAGATGTTCTTGTTGAACCCGGTGTATTCCTCTCTAGAGGAGCACTATCGGAAGGTGGTTCCATACCTTGTCATAGTTGGAAATCCATTACCCAATAAGTGCTCGTGTTTTTGATTGTATACTATATATGTGGAACGTGTGATGGAAGTGTTCTGCTAGATGATTATTATATTGTGGTTGATAGACACTATTATAATATTAAAAAAATTTGATATAAATGATCATTGTTTCTTTCAAAATGATTTGAAAGTTAAATCAAATTGATTTGTATTCTCATAAGGGAAAATCCCGTTCCGTTATATGGCATGGTCTTATGAGATATCGTTTAATTGCTTAATCCGTTTTGAGTTCTTTTACTCACACCAGTCCCATGACTGACCCAGAGTTTTTTTTTGTTTTTTTTCCCCTAAACTCTTGGGTGCTCAATTTTGTACGGGCAGTCAAGTAGTCAGGGTTTTGCAGATATACTTGGAGAGCTTGGAGCAGGAGGCTTCAGGATTTTATAGCTATTGTTATTCCGCGGTGTTGCAAGTGTTGTACTATGATAATGGTACTATATACATATATTGATTTTATTTCAAAGATATGTTATCTATTATACGTTGTTCGGTCCGCTGTGAGATTCGTGTTAAACTGATGTTGTATGTTCATCTTCTTCTTCTATTCTAAGTTTCTATCGTATCTATTCTCACCCTCTAATTTCTTTCATGGACTATCCGGTACTTCCGATGCTTGAGTAGTCAACATCGTGTTTGGTATCGATAACCAGGATTGCGAGAAACCGGGTCATTACAGTGGTATCAGAGCTAAAGGTTAATTAATTACCTTGGCTCTATGGTGTAACTCTGTAGAGATTGGGTTAGTAATACCCTAGATTGAGTTTGAGTGTATATATACGAGTGAACGTATTTGTTATTTGATATAAAAATGGTTTTATTTGTGGAGATTTATTGGTTAAGTTGTTTATGAGTTTTGGTCGATCAGTTGGATCCACTGTATCGGTAGGAGTTGATAAACACTTGAATATGATGAACCGACATGGTATGTTTTGAAAAGAGGGTAAATGAAATAATTTTACCCGAATATATTTTGTTATAAAAGGAATCTATATATTGGAACTATTATAATATATAGGATGTGTTGGTTGCTATTATAATCGAATGAGATTATAAATTGAAATGGTTATATAAATAACCAATTAGAATTCATATAAGTGTAATATATGAAATCAGATGAATTAAATCTGAATTTAAATTGGAATTGAGATGAAAACCCTAGAAATTTGGAAAGATGTTTGTAAATGGATTTCAATTTAATATACGAGAATTTTAAAAATCCAGGGAGATTTTAGAAATGTTTTCCAAGCATTAGGAAGAGTATTTTGAAATAGATTTCAAAATGGAAGTGTTTAGAAATGGTTTTGAAAGTGTTATAGTATTGAACCCACTTCGATCGCTGGAAAATAGATTCCGAAGTTGACTGCGTAGCATCATCAGTGTTCATTTTTGAGTTACTAAGTGACAGATTACTTCCAAAGATTTTGTTTTTGAATCGTTTTGTGAAAAGCAAGTTGTTTTGAATCTTGAAAAGGGATATTTGGTTTTAGAAAAGCTAAACTGTTTGACCCTGGGAAAGATTGTTTGAATTAAAACAAATTAAATTAGAATTTGTAAAAGTAAATAGAAATTGAATTGAAACCAGTTAAGTGGAAAATGAATTGAGATAGGAAATATCGAATTAGATTGGATTAGAGATAATTCGAAGGACTGGTAAGTTAGGAGATGAAATGAATATTGGAATCTGAATTAAGAACATATATTGATTGGAAATTGATTGAGATGACATTGGTATATGCAGAATTGTTAGCAGATGTAAAGGGTATAATTATATGCCCGACCAAAAAGGTACACGTTTATATTCATATGAGTTTGATGAGTTATGAGCCGATTTGGCAAACCGCTTGGTGTTTTGATTTTCATTTGGGTTGGAGAAGGCCTAGAGAGGTGAGTTGGAGTTTTTGCTATTGACCAGTACAAAGGAGGTGCTGGTGAAATTTTTTGAAAGTTAAAGTGTTAGGAAATTTTCAGGATTTTTGAAAATTTCGTTGGTAAGAATTAATTAATATTTTAATTGAAATCAATTGGTTCAGTCAAGACTAAAGTTGATAAATAAAACAAATAATTTTAAACCAGTTAATAGGGTTTGTTTTCTACCTTAGCAATTCCGAGGATGAAATTTTTTTAAGGGGGGAAGAATGTAACGACCTGTACTTTTCAGGATAATAAAAAATTTATTTAATTATTTAAATAAAGGTTTCGTAATTTAAAATGACCAGAATTAAATAATAAGGAATATTTAGTTAATATAATAATTAAATAATATATTTAAATTCCAGAATAGTCGGAAATAGTAGAATTCACAATACGATGTGAGTTGGGTCATATATAAGCTATAATTCAGTTTGGAATTGAATTAGAATAATGAATATATTATTTAAACGAATTTTGAACGTATAATTATATTATAATTAAAATCGAGCTCAAAATGGCATGACAGTTCGTAATTTGGTGATTTGAACTTCAACTGAATATACAGGGTCTGTTTTAAATCGGATTTCTGTGAAACAAGAAACGTTTGGAGCTAGTAAAGTATATTTTTCTAATGGAAGAGAAAAATAGGGATTTCATTGTGTAGATTTTGAGTTATGTACAAATCAAATTTTCGAAAAGTCGCTATGGAATTCCTTTATAATTTATAGCGATTTATTTATATTTTAAAAGGATTTAAATATAAATCGAGTATCGATATAACTCTGATGATGAAATATCGAGTTGTAAATTCATATATATCTATTTTGGAGTTGTATGGTATTCTATTGTGAATATATATGATAATATTTATTTATTTATATTTAATTTAATTGTTTTTAAATATATTTATATATTTAAATGGGTTATTTAGAGCTTTAAAAGTAGCCAGTTTTGCAAACGACCTCCGTTTTCGATGAAACTAATTTTGTTGGATCCGTAATATCAAATTATTATTAGATTCCAACTTTCATTATTTTTGGAGTCAATGTGTGGCCGTACGGATTTTTAATGTGAAAAAGTCAGTATTTTAATGGTTAAAAATACGCTGTGTGAGAAAATGGAGTCGGAATTCGACGAAACCAGTTTCCTTGGGTCCGTAATGTCAAACTCTAGTTGTATGTCCACTTTCATGATTGTTGGATATCATGTGTGATCAAAGGAATTTTTAGAAGACATATACAAACAACGGCTGCTTAAAAATAATTATAAAATGGAATATAAAAATAATATTCTTTTTCTATAAATACCCATAAAATTTTCTAAACCCTAAAATTTCTCTGTTCCTGGTCAAAAGTGCGCCGCTGGTACTTCTTTCTTTTCCAAGCGTGAAAATCATCTTCTAAAATTCGAAAACAAATCTGATTAAATGCTATAAAATATAGGATGGACATTTTTGAACTCGTACGGAGTTCCCCTTCAGCCTCATATACATTTTGGGAGATTCGATCACTTTATTTGCTGCTAGAAAAAGGGGTCGCGAGCTAGATTTAGGTATTTCGAGAGGTGGAAGCTTTAATCCGAGTTTTGAGGTTTATATCTGTGTTTATGGTGTTGAGGAGGCGGATTTGTGCAAGAGTGGGTGAATTTGGTAGTGATTAAGTTCGGAGGTTTCCTGTAGTGGCGCGTTGAAGGCTCGTAACCGGAATCCAAGGATGGTCGTTGAGTTTCTCTTTGATGGTATGGAGTGAACGCGTTCGAGGAGAGATGAAGTTTGGGTGTATTGGTTTGTAATTTTGTGAAGGGAGGAAGGAGGAATGTTGATGCAAAGTTGCGCCATGGTCTGAGTGTATCATTACAGCGAAGGGAAGAGAACGGATTGAGGAAGAAGGTTTTTGTGGAGGCGGGTCTAGAAAACGTGGATGGGCCGATCATTTGGGTAAGGCCCAATTATGAAATTGTTTAAGTTTAATTTAAAATATATGTGTATAGAAACTTGTATAAATCATAACTGTTGCATACGGTATCCGAATTCAGTAAAACAAGATCCGTTAGGATCGTACGGATGACGACTACACGCTGGAACTGATTGCGAGTTGATTGAAGCTCGTTACAATTTATAGCGAAATAAATTGTCCGATCTGAACTAACGATCAGTTATCTGTAATTAACGACAACCGTCCAATGTGAGTAAAACTCACCAACTCTACCAGTTCATATTATTATAACTTAAATTTAGAACTGATAAATGATGATTGATTACAGTGTACTGTTTGGTTGAACTGCTAAGTAATTGGTTGAAATTATAGATCTGGTTATATATATAAATATAAATATAAATAAATGAATATATATATAAATTGATTCTGTTTAGCAGAATATTTCATAGTGAAATGAAATGGATTTTAATTTTATTATTTAACATCTGTGGATGTCGGGAAACAGGTTGAAGGAATCCAACTGGATTCCTCAACATTTATTTTACTGTTTTTCATATATTGTAATATATGATGTGATAGATAATCTGTGTTGATTACGTGTGTTGAATGATATCAATCATTGTTATTCGAGTATTTTAAATACCATAAGAAATACTGGAATGTAGAAAAGAGGATTTTCAAAGTGTATTTTGAAAATAAAGTATTTATATAAAATCAATGGATTTTTTATAAAAAAGGAAAAGAATTTTATAAAGAAAACCATAAAATCAAGCAAATATAAAAGGAAAATATTTGTAAAACAAATATAAAAAGAAAATATTTGTAAAACAAATATAAAAGGAAAATATTTATGAACAAGTTGAAAAGGGAATATTTGTAAAACATTTACAAATAGAATTGAAAGGGAATATTTGTAAAACATTTACAAATAGAATTAAAAGGAAATATCTGTAAAACATTTACAAATAGAATTGAAAGGAAATATTTGTAAAACATTTACAAATAGAATTGAAAGGAAATATTTGTAAAAAAATTACAAATAAAATTGAAAGGAAATATTTGTAAAACATTTACAAATAGAATATGAAAGGAAACATTGTAAAACATTCACAAAAAGAATATGAAAGGAAATATCGTACAACATTTACAATAGAATTGAAAGGGAATATTTATTTGTTAAATAAACGGAGTAAGATAAAAGGAATATTTATTTGTTAAATAAATGGAGTAAGATAAAAGGAATATTTATTTGTTAAATAATTGGAGTAAGATAAAAGGTTAATTTATTTGTTAAATAAATGGAGTAAGATAAAAGGAATATTTATTTGTTAAATAAATGGGGTAAGATAAAAGGAATATTTATTTGTTAAATAAATGGAGTAAGATAAAAGGAATATATATTGGGAAAATAAATAGAAAGATAAAAGGAATTAGAGTTAATCGAATAAGAGGAAATCAAATATTAGTTATTCGAAAAGAGTTATCGAATATTAATTATTCGAAAAGAGTTATCGAATATTGGTTATTCGAAAAGAGAAATCGAATATTGGTTATTCGAAGAGAGTTATCGAATATTAGTTTTTCAAAGAGAATTAATCGAATATTAGTTATTCGAAAGGAATTATCGAATATTAGTCATTCGAAAGGGGTTATCGAATATTAGTTATTCGAAAGGGATTATCAAATATTAGTTATTCAAAAAGAGTTATTGAATATTAGTTATTCGAAAGGAGTTATCAAATATAGTTTATTTGAATAGAGAAAGGAGTTATCGAATATAGTTTATTTGAATAGAGTTAAAGGAGTTATCGAATATTAGTTATTCGAAAGGAGTTATCTAATATTAGTTATTCGAATAGAGTTAAAAGGAGTTAATCGAATATAGTTTATTCGAAAGGAGATTAATCGAATATAGAATCGTTTGAAGAGATTTAATCGAATGTAAATCATTTGAAGAGAGTTAATCGAATATAATTATTCGAAGAGAGATTATCGAATATAGTTATTCAAAGAAAGAGTTATCGAATATAGTTTATTCGAAAAGGAGTTATCGAATAGAGATAATTCGAAAGAGAGTTATACGTTGTAATTCGATTATATCGATTTCATGAAAGTACTATTCACTTTCCGTTTTTAATCAAGATTTATTTGTTTATTAATAAATTTGATATTTGTTTATTTATCCAAATTAATAAATAAAAGTTATATTTGAAGTTAGGTATTTCAGAAGTAGGGATTATAATGTTATCGTTATAACCAATGTTTTCATAAAAGAATTAGATTCATAAACTGAATCCGAGAGTTACGTAAGGAAGTTTGTTAAAGATTTAGAAGGTGAACTTTGTCTATTTCGAAGTTAGAAATGTTGTTAAGTTAAGGTCTGAGAGGTAGTTATACCCCAACTTTCTTAACTTCGTTTGTAACTAAGAAATGGTTAAGGTTTGATAGTGAAGGTTGGTTAAGTGAATTTAGATAATAAAGGTAATTGTTTGAATTGGCATAGCGATATTTTATTTAAACATCTATTTAAATCCAATGAATGAGTTTTGGAAACATTTTCCAAGTAAAATCAGAGATATTTTCTAATCATAGAAAATGAAATGTTTGATGATAAAGAATACTGGAATGACAGTGATATGCGAAAAAGAGATGGAAATGTTTCCTAATGATTAATAATGTATATTTTGTAAATTTAGAAAATAAGAAATGTTGAATATATGGAAACATGTGATAAAGTAATGAACAAAAGAGACAAATGTTAAATAATGTTTGATCGATATAATTTCCATCTGGAAATAATATTGTTGTTTGCACACGTGTTGTCTTTGATGGTTAACTCACCGACTATTGAAGTTTTTGACCATTTTTCCTTTGTCAATACGGAGAGACCGGGATCAGATTCATTATCTGAAACCCACTCCGTATGGGCATTAGCGTTGCAATCAAATATGATAAAGCTAATTGAAGACGGAGTTATGCAAGGGCTGTCCTGTTTACAGAATTGTGCCTTAGGTTTGTCCAGTCCCAGGACAACCTGTATGGAAGAATGTCTGACAGAGTATATTTAATAGATCACGTAAGTTGATCTCTTAAAACGTATATATGTTTGGTGGTGGAGGAATTCGTTTCTCTTAGTTGTATACCTGTTGTATTTTTGGGGAAATCAATTTGTGATTTGGTGGGTATGACGATGTGACATTCAAAGTGAATAATTGTGTGATCTGTCAGAGATAAGCATGGCCTCTAGCCTCACAACCGGGAAATGACAAAAATCGGGCAGGCAGCATGGCTAAGTGGTTGGCTGCCAATTAGGGTGCATTATCACCTATCTAGAGATATTCATTTCATTCTTTAATCTATTCGATGCTGTCCCATTTGGGAAACAGTTGCTGATCCCAACCATTGGTGATATACATTCGATACACTCAAGCGAAACGAGTGGTCGGTCATGTGTGGCCGGGTTGCAAGATGTTCTTGTTGAACCCAGCGTATTCCTCTCTAGAGTTACACTATCGAAAGGTGGTTTCATACCTTGTCATAGTTGGAAATTCATTACCCAATAAGTGCTCGTGGGTTTTTTGTATACTATATATATACGGAACATGAGATGGAAGTGTTTTGCTAGATGATTATTATATTGTGGTTGATAGATACTATTATAATATCAAAAGAATTTTGATATAAAAGATCATTGTTTCTTTCAAAATGATTTGAAAGTTAAATCAAATTGATTTGGATTCTCATAAGGGAAAACCCGTTCCGTTATACGGTGTGGTCTTATGAGATATCATTTAGTTGCTCAAACTATTTTAAATTGTTTTACTCACACCAGTCTCATGACTGACCCAAAGTTTTATTTTATTTTGTTTTCCCTAAACTCTTGGGTGCCCAATTTTGTACGGGCAGTCAAGTAGTCAGGATTCTACAGATATACTCGGAGAGCTTGGAGCAGGAGGCTTTAGGATTTTATAGCTATTGTTATTCCGCGGTGTTGTAAGTGTTGTACTCTGATAATGTTACTGTATACATATACTGATTTTATTTCAAAGATATGTTATCTATTATATGTTGTTCGGTCCATTGTGAGATTCGTGTTACTCTGATGTTGTATGTTCTTCTTCTTCTATTCTAAGTTTCTATCTTATCTATTCTCACCCTCTAATTTCTTTCATGGACTATCCGGCATTTCCGATGCTTGATTACTCGACATCGTGCTTGGTGTCGATAACCTGGATTGCGAAAACCTGGGTCGTTACATTACTGACCTCCATCAAGCAACGACCCAGTGAAACCCTCCGATCCTCCTAAGGACATTGACGACTTCTACTCTGAGGTCGAGCAGTTCCTCCGACAGGAAGACACCAACATTGAGATGGAGAGCCTCGAGGTACTTGCTGCCAAAGATGGAGGTTCATCCAACACCAATAGCTAGAATAAAGGAAGAGGAAAGGACTTAGAAAAGAATGAACACAACGTACGATCCCGGAGAGAGAACTAGTACGATCAGTA
The DNA here is from genome assembly GCA_030737875.1 of Allium sativum. Taxonomy (NCBI): domain Eukaryota; kingdom Viridiplantae; phylum Streptophyta; class Magnoliopsida; order Asparagales; family Amaryllidaceae; genus Allium; species Allium sativum. The sequence goes on along the minus strand of CM060912.1, from coordinate 387,639,165 downwards.
CACCGAGCTCAATTCTTCCCTGCTTGACATCTACCTTGACGTACGAGGATCCCTACCTTTCCCAAAACCTCCTCGAAGAGAGACGACCCAGAAAGAGCTCGATTCTGGAAAGCACTGCTTGTTTCACAACATATCTGGTCACAACACTAATGAATGCAGGCACTTGCGCGATCTCATCGAGGATAGGGTCAGACGGGGGGAACTGCCCGAGTATGTCAAGAAAACTGCACAGGCCATGCCGCCACAATCTTCTACCCAAGCTCCTCAGGCCAGTCCTCGAGCTCCTAGAAACGGAAAGGACCCTGAGCCCAGCACTCGCGGCGTCATCATCAATTAATAAGATTTATATTTTTTTTTTCAAATATATTTCTGTTTCTTTCAATAAAATGGGTATAATGAAGTACACACGTACGGGGTTAGGATTTAGCTCCTAAGCGTGCTTTGGATTCAGTTATCGCCCATTTAGAACTTATTTTTATTTCATCGTAATAGCTCTTTAGCAGCAGTAAACTTTATTTTGAAACGTGGACAATGTTTGAATGATTTAAGTCGAGCGTAGCTGACGCTTGCTAACCCGAATATGGTCAGTGCTAAGCCACCGCCTATAACATATGATCAAAGCCTTCCACCATATTTAAACCTACTCCTCGAGCCGAGTATGGTCAGATTTCACTAAGCCGAGTATGGAAAATACTTGCCTCTTCCCTAAGTGGAGTGAGACAGCCAATCAAGCATCACTTGCCATCACTATATCCAACCAACTCCATTAGTCGAATAAGTTGTATAAGCCGAGCACAATTAACACTTGTCGTAAGGCGAGTATAGATAATACTCGCCATCTCCATAAGCCAAGTGTGGTTAATACTCACCACCTTCGTAAGCTGAGTATAGATAATACTCGCCATCTCCATAAGCCGAGTATGGTTAATACTTGCCACTTCAGTAAGCCGAGTATGGATAATACTCGCCACCCCTCTAAGCCAAGTTTGATTACTGCTCGGCAGCCCTTTAAGCCGGGTATAATTGATACTCACCCAATCAAGACTAAAGCCATCTCTAAACCAGGAATGGTCATCACAATCTCTACAGGTATTGGATATTATGACCGAAGCTATCGACTACTGTCATAGCATTCTTGGCCTTATAAGATCCTTGGTGGTTGTCAGTTTTCTGGCCTTAATACAACCATCAGGATCGTTGGATTTCTGGCCTTAATATGGTTCGGCGCAACTATAGCTTCTTACACATTGGACTTCGGTGCAAAATTCAGAACACACGTCCTTTATCAAGAAGGACGCATTCTAAGGGGCAGAATGTTGGCCCACTTTTTGGCAAAAGATGCGAACATTCAATGGATCGAAGCCCAATACCAAAAGATTCATGAAACCACATCGACTGACCCCGTCAGTCGTTTCCTTTTTCAGAAAGCCCAGAAAAGGTTCGGCCTGAACTAGTTTCCTTCGAGAAGCGGCGTCTCATGCCCTAAAAGAATCGCTCTCCCTGACCGACCAATTCAAGCTTCTCCATTAAAGTCGGGTCGATCAGATATCTCTGGATCTATATGGAAATATCCCGCTGAGTCATTCACAACTCAGCCCGATTCTCAAGGCATTAAAGGCGGTCAACCACTTCAGCCAGAGCTCTAGTTTTTATACACCTCATTTTGAATACCACGTAAGCCACAATTCTCGAGGATACTGTTAATCAGTAGTAGATCGGGACCCACCGCCGTCACTTTGTCAAATGATCGAGCTCCACGTGTCCGAGCTCGCAAAAGAGGCAAGCCACGTATAGCTCACCCAGTGCTTATCTTCACCTATAAATACCTCCAAGCTAAAAATAGAGAGGGAATTTTCTCTCCAATGGAATTTTCCCACTTCAACTCCTCTTGGAAGCTTTCTCCATGGCTAACTCCAAAAATAGCAAATCTTCCTTCTTTCATCGAATAAAAAAAGTGTTGCTTTTGTAATCAAAAAGAAAATCAATATATATAAAGTGGAAACATCTTGGCCAAATCAATATAAAAATTCTACGTGTTCCCTCTTTTTTACGTACTTTACCGTATTCTGTGATTATTATTCGTGTGGTCTACGCACGATTGGGGGTTGACTGTCAATAGTGACCAACTTTTGATGTCAATAGTACCCATAGGAATTTGTTTTCTTCTATGTGATTAAATGGATTTAATTATAATTAATAACACATAGACAAAACGTTAACCATTACTAGTAGTAGACGCCCTCCCGGAACCGACCAACATATACAGCATCTATAAGTTAGACTGGTTAATGTGGGAGGTCTATGCATCATGGGCCCTTATAATTATTACACTATGATGCGAGGTTGGGCCCAACTTGTAGTACAAGCCAGTCAGGAATCACCCGACAAATCTAGCATCTACAAATGAACGGTCTAATATGAGATGTCTAGTGTGTGTATGTGTGTGCGTGTATATATTTGTGTGTGAAGTAGACCTACCTTGGGGAATGGTATTAAGTGGCCGACCTGCCTCTTATTGTGTATTAAGGGGGTAGGACTAGATTTATTCCTAAGGTTCACTCCTTGGCTCTGGGGGCAAATCATGGGACCTGCCCTTTGGGGTTTTAGTGGTTACCTACCTTCTCTTATTGATAGGGTACTACATGGTCTTATTAGACGATAGCGTATGAGTAGGATAGTTCTCCAAGTAATGTTTGCTTCTTGTCTAAAGGCTTGGTGAGGGTTGATCTAGAGATGATTTATTTGAAAAGGCCTAAAGGACCAACGTATAAGGGAATATTAAGTGGCTAGGAGTTCACATGTAGCGACAATTAGATAATAACTAGATGATCAGCCAAGTAGCTAAGGGCCTACCATAGGATTAAGCGACTGTAAGGAAGTCCACCCTTAATAAATTAGATAGTTGACCTTAAGTGACTAGGTATTGCCCGCCTCATACAGTATTAAGTGATTCTAAGAATGTCTGCCCTTAGATTTATTTGTGGGTATTAAGTGATTGTATGGATGTCTGCCTTAAGAATTACATATAATCCTTATGTGACTGTGAGGATGTTCACCATGTATGTTTTAGTTGTGTGTGTTTATTGCGTAGACATAATATGAAGAGTTTACATAGCCAAATACAGGGAATTGTTATTCCTAAACATATATGCTTTTCATTCACCAAAACTTTATGTTCTGACCTCCCCCCTCATAACATAAATAAGTTAGTATGTGAAGACGCTTAGAATCAGTAATGCTTTAAAGACGGAGCCCGATGGTGGAGGCTTTTAGTTATTTATGGCAGTATCATTATTGTGATAATTATTTATGTACCTTCTATTATTGGTTGAGACTCGTTGTAACCGACATTTATTATGGTTTTAATCAAAGGTACATCTATTTTAAGCTATTACATTTTATCCCTTCCGTTGTGTGAGATTCTGATTTTGTTTAGTTTTCTCTGTTATACTTGTTTAAGTATTTCCTTATATGAAGCAATGATCTATTTAGAATGACTCTAAGTTTCGATTGGCCTTTTTGTGTCAGAATTTAGGCCCATTTTGAGCGGGTTGCTAAATTTGGTATTAGAGCATATGTTACCCAAATATACATATGAGAGGCGTACTTGTTATTTTGAAAAAGGGTTTTCAAGTGTTTTACTATATATAAATAAGTATATATATTTATTAAAGTGAAGATTAGGGTCACTTCCCTAAAAGCAAACTTAATTCATGTCACATCCCTCCTAAGTTTGAAATACAAACCCGTCCCTATTTTCAAACCGCCGCTTCCTACTTTTTCTCCCTCCGCCTCTTGTCGTAATACTTTCGCCTTTTCCTTGTTCTGACCAAATTTTCAGGTGCTACCATTTAAAAAAAATATAAGATCTATAAATATTCTCTGTAGTTCACACAAATTAAAAAAAAAGTTGCATACATATATGCAACATGTGTGCAATTATTTCATATGCTTTTTTGGCTTAAATAATCTGGACCAAAACTTGCATACATACATACATATACATATATATATATATATATATATATACATATATATATATATATATATATATATATATGTGTGCGTGTGTGTGTGTGTGTGTGTGCAAATAGTTGAAAATTTTGCATGCATGTATTTGTAGGAAGAAAACTTAAGCCAATTATGATCTACGAATTTTTTCACACGTTTATGCATGAATTATGCAATACATGCACATATGTATGCAAATAATTCAAATACATATGCGTGACTTGAAAACATGCACAAATGTATGTAAGAAAATTCAAATAGTGCATCCCATTATGCATTTTACTGCATTTTTCCTTATTTTGCTGTTTTTTGGGTTTTTGATGTCTTGTTTGATGTTTTTTGATCTGAATTTTTTGTCGTGTGCATGTTTATTTAAATATGAATTTACATATTTTTTTTATTTTTTTAATATTTTTTAGTGAATTTTTGAAAAATAGGGACTAAATTTACAATAAGTTTATGATTGGATGTGAGCCTAATTTAAAACCTTAACAGGGACCTTAAAAAACACACCCTTTATTAAAATTACGCATATCTATAGAAAATATTATCTGTAAGTCCTTCTAGGTAAGGAATAACCTTAATTTCTAGAATATCCCTAGAAGCCATGCATTGATTCAGCAGTTCCCTTATCAATTTAGAAGCATATACGAATCTAAAGGATATAAGAACCAGGAATTTGGAGAAGTGGAAAGGAATGAAATTCCATAATTTAATTGGAAGTTAATGAGAATAAATTGGTGATTTGATTATCATGCATGGAAAAAAAATAACAAGAAATGAGTTGTAAGGATTTGGAATAGGACAAATTAACGTCCATAACATAAGGATATGTAAAGGTTTCAACAAAAGTGGAAGGATACTTTTTATTAAATGGGACAAAACTTCCATATTAGTAAATATGGACATCTGAATTTGAAAAAGCATTAAATGGACAATAGGTGAAAGGATATTGAAAATGGAAAATATTACGGATGTGATTAAGTCCATTTGTGCAAAAGTATGAATATTCGATTTTGAATTAAGTGTCCGTATGAATGAGCATTATGTAATGGATAAAATAGACATAAAGGACGTTTATAATTAAAGCACTTGGGAATGACAAGATATGAAACTAATAAGAACACGGAAGGAGTGATTTAATAAAAGAGATAGGCATTGTGAGAAAGTTTAGACGAATAGGTCAAAAATGTAAAGAAACCAGAAATGATTTTTGACATACTATTAAACTATTTTTAGAATTGAAATTTTAACATTTCATTTATAGGGTCAAGACGCATAATAATTCCATTCTGGGAAAGAAAATCGAAAGTATGGTTTTTTAGCAAATATTTTTTTTTTTTTTTTGGAGAAATTTGATTTTTTTTTTTTTACTATTTCTACTATTATACAAACTATAAATATTTTTTTTTAGGGAAAACGGAAGATGACTTCTTTAAAGGATAATAGTGAATGTTTTCGGTCATGATCTTTAATTATATAAGTGTCGTAAATGTCAAGCAGTAAATATATTGAAATATTTATAATTGTCATGGCCTTGATATAACAAGATTTTAATATTGAAATGAATTTGAAAATATCCTTTTCTTAAAAATCCTATATAAGTAGTGACAATAAATTTGACATTCAATAAAAAGGAGAAAGAAAAGAAGACATATAAAAGTGTGGCAAGATAAACAAAATGAATATACCCATTTGAAAAAGAACAGAGAAAAAATAAATTGGGTAGAATTTGAAATAGTAAAATTCTCTTATAATAAGGAGTATTAGAGCAAGAAGCAGTACTAGAAGTAGAATAAATGGGAAACAACCGCTACAATAAATAAAAATTTATAATCTATTCATGACCATTAAATTGAAGTTCATAATGTACCCTCCATTTGCAAACAATGTTTAATGAGTAACTAAGGATTTTCTAAATTCAAACGCATATTACTGAGGAATTTGATAAGAGTATTCGTGGCAAAAGATTTAAACTGTATTACTAACATGAATGCAGTCTTGGGGTAATGTTTCAAAATGTATTTTAGAAGTAACAACATAAATGAAGGACATAGAGATGCATAAGTAAAAGGAGGATAAATTGCTACTTAATTTAGTTTTGAATTATTAAAGACTTGATTTCAGATTAAAACAAGCGTTTACCTCAAAACATTTGTCGTTTAAAAGAACATTTAAAGACCGATATTAAGAGAGGTTATTTTACTCTTAATTTAAGAATTTATGAGCATTTGATAAATGTTATAATTTTAAACATGGGGCATTTTTTTAAATGTTTAGTAAATAATCAATTAAGCTTTTTTGTTAAAAAAGGTACATAAACCTCGAGCAATGCCTCAAATATGTTATTGTGTGGAGTAATAGAGTATTTTGAAAATTTAACAATAAATGTCATTAGACATTTTTGGAAACTTAATTACCACATAATTCAATCGTGGATATTAATTAAGATTCTATTTTCTAAAATAGAATGAGAAATTGTTTTATTAGCTGTTAAAAAGTTTTATTAACCGATTCGAAAATGTGAATGGATGACATTCAAATAGTTAATAAAGTTAAGTGTTTAAAAATAAAAGTTTTCCTGCTCTTATTCTAAATAGTTATTTAACATTTGAAAAGAAGCATTTGAATCCTTATTGTAAAACTTTGGAATAAATTCTAAATAAAGGATGTTTTATTAAAATAAAACTTGTACAGACATTGAATACAGTAAGTATTAAAGTCTTCAGAGAAATTTGACATCTCATGTTCTAACAAGGTATTAAGCACCTTTTTTTGAATTTGGGCAAGTTCAAGAGATAACGAGGATATAACAATGTTTAGAAGAATATATCTTGTGTAATCACTAAAACATTCACCTTATAAAAAGAGATCACTCTGGAGTAATAAGGGTAGCTAATTAGGTAAGTTAGGATTAGGTTTTAGGATGAAATAAGGATAAATTGCACAACATAATTTGAAAATTTTGGCTTTAGTCCTGGAAGTTTCTATTAGAAAGAATGGTGAGGAATAGTATTTCCAGAATCAAGGGTTGGTAGTGAAATGGATATCCCTAAATAGTTTAGTCTAAGAACCAGTACGTTAATACCAGTATCTAACGACTAGTATGTGTATGTATGTATATACATATAAATAAGCGAAACGTAACTTACTATAAGTTATGATTTCAGAGAAAGATTCATAGAAATTAATTGCAAATTTAGTAGAAAATACATTTGTAATTAATAAGATCAAAAGAGGATTTTGGGGACTGTTTTAGAGAAATAAATTAACTTGGAGAGAACGGATACATTTTCAAGCTTGAAGGAGCTTGAAACAGTTAAGTATGTATTCATGGAATGGTCCGGTTTTGAGAATGGATTATACCACAATTATGAGAAAGACAATGGTGGAAAATTTGAAGGAAGGATTGGCATCTTAAGAAATTGGAATGAAAGTACTAGGACCTGGTACATTTAGACCATGTAATTGTAGGATAAAACTTCCAAAAGAATATTTTTAGGTTGTGATCACTAGTGGTCCCCCATATTGATTGGGTAAGGGTATAAAGTAAATATAAGGGTAAGGGTATAAAGTAAATATAAGTAATGTATCCCTATTTATGCCTGTGATGTTGGGATTTGAAACCCTTATTTATTTATTTATTTATTTATTTTTAAGTAAATGAGTAAGAGAGGCTTTCATGGGGACATTTAAACTAGTGATCTACCATATATGGATTTGGAAATTAATAAAGTAAATAAATTTGCAGCCTATGAGGAGGAAGTGCATCCAAGTCGATGCTTATTGAAGGACCTGATCTTTTAATTTTCGGAATATTTGGTTAATAAGCAGATTTGACATAGAGATTCCCATCCTCAAGAATAAGAACTTGTAGCAAAAAAAATAATAAGAAATAGGCCTAAACATTGGATTCGTATTAGCCATTTTGGTTTGAATATTACCGTGTTTTGGTTTGCTTAAGGGTATTAATTTAATTTTTATAAATGATCCCTTTTGTTTTCTTCATAAAAAGGGACTATATTTGAAATTATAAGGAATGTACATAAAAATGAAAAGGGTGTAGTGTATAATTTTACATGTTAACACGTAGATTATACTATCCATTAAAAATAAGAAACTACACATTCCTTCTAATTTTAAATATGTCAATATCGTTATTCGGGAAAATTTATGCAAATTATAGCAAAGGACCTTTTATTGAAATTTAAATTCCAACAAATTGGAGCATAGGAAAATATTCTAGTTATCAGTATAGACTAGATCGTTAATTGGTTAGATTTAGAAAATTTTAAATTATTGAGTTATATCTCATTCGTAGACTGAAGGACAAACTGAAGACAACTAATGCTTTGGGAATAAGAGGAAGAGTTGCATCTTGAATCTCTTAGACATAAGAATAATATTTATTGTTTTAGGAGTAGCGTAATTATCTTTTTTGTAATTAGTGGGCGCTCTTGAAGAATTTCAAGGAGGCCATCTAAAAGGTGTTGATGGAATAACCATTGACAAATTTCTACTCGGATTAGATTTATGATTAGACTTTGGGAAAAATCTAAATTGATTAGGCAGCTTGTAAAGAGGAGAGAGTCGGTAGTATATTTTAGGCTTTCCTAAGGGGTAAAAGATATTATTGATGATAGGAGCCCATAACATTTTATATTTGTTAAGATACCTTCACAACACAACTAATCTTTTATAGCGCCTAATCAGGAAACGAGGACAAAGACGGAACCATGGGAGTCTTGTGCCACCATAGATATTTTGGAGCATGGGATTTCGAGATTCTGCATTAATTAGTTAGATTGGTTCGAGTACATTAGGAAGGGAATTCTAAGGAAGGCATGAAAATTTTAAATTTTGCGGCCTTTCTCAAAAATTTAGGATTCTTTGGTTTCGTTGTGGTTGCTATATTGGATGGTAAGAGATGGTTCTCATATAGAAATTATTTGCATGTTAGAAAATTTTGCATACATACAACACCACATATTACACTTTCAGTTTTCTTCTTCTTTTGTTCATCAAATCGCCGCCACCCTCAGATCCCCAATTCCTCAAATCGCCTCTTCGATGTTCTCTGCATAAAAGACACTTCCTCCGACCGAACCTCCTCCGATCCCAATTCCTCCTTCCCCCGACCCATGCCCTATAAATCCTCCACCCTATGCATCCCTCTGGCGCCTCCTACGAACAAGAAATGGATGGACCTTTTTGCAACGAAACCTATAAACACAGGCAAATTTGTGCCCCTTTCAAGCTACAATTCCCAATTCATAAACTGGTGCCAACGGAGGAAATTCTGTCAGCTGGAATAGAGGTTTAGAGCAGATATCTTGTGGGCTTTTTCTTGGACGAAGCTCTTCCTTTCTCCGCTGTGCACTAACAAATAAACAAGAACTGGAAACCGAAGGGAAAGGTGAAGGTAAAATCGAATGGTTCATTATTCTTCTTCCATTTTTCTTTAGATGAAGATCATGCTAAGGTCTTAAAAGCGGACCCTGTCATAATTCGAAATAAAGTTTTCATAGTTAAGGAATGGGCCACCTGCATAGGAAATAACAACGCTCGAATTAGATTTGTGCCTATATGGTTAAAACTGTACGATATTCCCCCTCTTGCTTGGATGCAAATTGGAATCTGTTACCTAGCAACAATGGTTGAGAAATTTTTGTGCGTGGATGAGAACACAGAAAAGTTAGAGAGGCTTGAATATGTTAAATGCATGGTCGAGATGAATCCAGATAAGGAATTACTGGATGAGTTTACGGCCGTACTACCAAATGAAACAGAACATGTAGTGAATGTAGAATATCTATGGAAACCCGCGATCTGTTCAAAATGTAAAGTCTTTGGTCACGTCGTTGACAAATGTAATTTGGTGACTCTAAAGCAGGATAAGGTTGCACATAAAATTGAAAACGATGTCACTACTGACAAACAAATAAATTTGCAGAGGAATAAAGAGAGGATACGAGTCAAAAGACGGGAAAATTCAATATTTTCAAGAGGAATCAAGCATGGAAAAATGTGCATACAACGAACCAGGAAGAAAATCGTGTTAATTCAGTAGAGAACGACACTGCAACAACAACTTCTATAGATGGACTTGAAGATAATGAAATGGATTTGTTCAATTATACGCTCCTTCCCATAGACTTGCATGATGCTAGCATAGGTCCGATCATTGTTCGATCTGGCATTCCAATTGCAAAGAGTAGTTCAGACAAAGTACAAACGAGTGAGAAAAAAGTTTAAAACCAGAATGGCAATATTGTTGTGTGGATTGTCAATGGATTAGAGCAGGGAGGGATAATCCATCTTGAAGAGGAAATAAGGGAAGAGTTTGTACGACAAAATAGTGATAATGTCCATAAAGAAACTGATAAGAGGCAATCTGTTAACGGATACGCAGGCACAAAAGATGCTATGAGGTTTAATGGAATGATTGCATGCGAAAGTGTGGATGCAGGAAGCAATAAAATTGGAGAAGCAGTCCAACAAATTGAAATTGCACACGTAATTCAAATGTTGAATGCAGCCTTTCCTTAAACTAGAGAAGTAATAGACCATCCGTTGGATGTTTTGGATGATCATTGTGTACGAAAAGATACTGAGACTGAGGCTTTGATCAAAACGATCACTGGTCATATGCAACATATAGAAGAAAAGCTTCAGGCCGAGCTGGATCAAAGAGAAGTAAATACTAAACAATATTACGCAATAAAGAGAACAATGCAGGACTTTGAAGACTCCAAACTGAGGAATTCTCTTGACCACAAAGCCAGACTTGATGGAGTTGCCGATCTTGTGATGCAAATGCTACTTTCAGTCAATAACAGAGGCCAAACAACTCCAACAACCAATGGTAAGAACCCATATGCTCATCTAAAAGCTCCTCCTGCATACAAGGAGCGGCCACTGGACATCATTACTGACCATGTGCCTACAAGTTCAAATGAAAAACCAGGTTCGAAAACTCCGATTACCTAGAGTAGGAAGAAAGAGATGCTAAGGAGTCTCCAAGAAAATGGTTCACTGCCAAATTTGGCAGTGTAACTACTAGGCAAAAGTAATTTCATAATTTGAAAATGTCAAAGTGAAAGTGTCAATTGTAGTGCTACTGTAATCGATGTCATTGCCTTCCCTATGTGGAAGCCTTTATCTGATATATCTTCTGTATATCACTTGTATCTCATGTACCATTTTTTTCTTTAATAAAAGAGTGTTACAGAACACTATAAAAACCAGTCAGCCTTGCCCAAAAAAAAACATCACGTATTACACTTACATGTTAGGACTAAGCTCCCTCTAGCAAGTCTGCAGTGCATAATCATTATGAATTATGGATGTTTTACGGATGTTTATAAAACAACATGGGTATATAACATGCTTGTTAGGGCTAGTTGTTTTTTTGCTCCATTGGAAAGATTTCGGGTCAAAATCTCTTTTAAGAGGGAAGAATGTAACACCCCGAAAAATATACCCTGAATAGACAAATAATTAAATTAAGTATAAACAATAATAAATTAATAAAATATTAATGGGCTGAAAATAAGATTTTTTAATAAGTTGGAATTGGTCCATGAAAGTATTAAAGTTGTGTTTGTGGCGAGATACTGATCTGTTTACATGTTTTATTTGCTGAAAACGGAGTCTGTGTGTAAAAGGTATTGATAAACAAGTTGTGTGTAAATATTAACACACAAGATTTGAATTTCAAATAAATAAGTATATATCTACAATATATTAATCAAGGATTGGCATGAAAAGAATATTCCAATTTAGTTCGAATCTGTGTGTATATATTTAAATATAATAGGGGACAAAGTAAGTAAATAAAAGAAAGAAACTAATATAATAAATAAACGTTTAATAAATTAGGCCACTAACTAGGAGATTAAATCTATTGGGAAATTTTTACTCAAAGGGGTCAACCTATCCTATCATGGAGGTTGACCGCTTTGATCATTTTAAGGTGGTAGAGGTTTGTTTTTGTGAGAGTTTTTATATAGTTTGCACGCACAGACTGCCTAGATTTAATCTATTAGATCCTATGGTCTTTATTAACACTAGCAACTATGTATACCACCCTCCTATCCTTTCCCAAACCCTATTCTTCATTTCATTTTTGCGCCTCCACTATCCTACTTTTATTGCTAAATCTAGAACCTAAGGTTAGATTTCTCTTCTCCTTCTCTAACCATAATTTTATCCTCTATATTCTAAGTTTATATAGGTTTGAGAATTGTGGAATTTAGTTTTTATATATAGGATTCTGATTTATTTGATTCTTATATATATATATATATATATATATATATATATATATATATAGAACAATCAGAGCATGTTTGTTAAGGCTATATCCAAATCTAATTCTACTCAAAATCTGTTGTTGTTCATCCTCAAAGCACTGTGAGTGCAAATCACTTAAGTTTGCTATTTTCTTTGATTTGGTGGTCTAAATTTGGATTATTGTGCCTAGGAAGATTTTGGTTTATATGAAAAAACAATACTAAATCCCTCAAATATTCTAGTATTTATGTTTTTATGTAGAAATGATCAATCAATTATAACTGAGATTGAATTATTGACGTAATAGGAGAAAAGGCTTTTGGGTGTTGGTATGATTCTTGAATATGGTCTAATTCTCTTATTTTAAATATAAATTCATACATATGTATATTTTGGTTGCAAAAGCCTAAGGACTTGAATATTGCCATTTGAATAAGTTTAAACGTCTATTTCTGAAATGGATTGTTTGAACGTATTATTTGCAAATTATTAAAGTATCAAGCTTTTGTACATGAAAAATAAATAAAAGTGAATTAGTACCAAAATAAGGATTTTACTTATGTATTCTGGAATATTACACCTTGTCACTGTTCTGTTATTGAAATAATCATTTTATCCTGGGTCACAAGTTATATGTTGATGTTCTTGTTTCCTTTTTTGCCAGTTAATTATGAATATGCATGTTAGTCCATGTTAAGTCAATGGGGAAATTAACTTGTATACCATAATAGTGACGGTTGGGATTAACATTTCAAACATGGTAAGAACGTTAATCTCATTAACATAATTGATGCCTATATTTATATATTTGTGTAGCGTATTTAACGTAATATTAATGCGTATTTAGTGTGTACCAAGTACGTTTGTGTACCAAGTATGTTTAAACTAGGAATTTGAATTTTAATGTCCTTATAGGAATTTGTATGCTTGTATGTGAATTAATGGCTTTAATTATAACTAATGACTTTGACACAAGGTTAACCTTTACTTGTACTAGTAGCCTACCTGGAACTGACGAGCATATCCAGCATCTACAAGTAAGAATGGTTAATGCGACTAGTCTAGTGTCATTAGCCATTATAATTATTAAATTACGATGCTAGGTTAGGGCCAACTTGTAGTAGAAACCTACCCGGAACTGCCTGGCAAATTCAACATCTACAAGTGGAAGGTCTGATGTGAGATGTCTAGTGTGTATATATATATTTGTATGTAATGTAAAACTGCCTTAGGGAAAGGTATTAAGTGGCTGACCTATCTCTTGTTGGGTATTAAGTGGTTAGGAATAGATCTATTCCTAAGTTTCACTCCTTAGCGCTGGACCCAAGTCATGGGACCCGCCGTTCGAGGTTTCAACGGTTGCTCGCCTTCTCTTATATATAAGGTATTAAATGGTCCTATTAGACGATAGTGTACAAGTAGGGTAGTTCTCTAAGTTATGTTCGCTTCTTATCCAGGGGCTTGATGAGGGCTGACCTAGTGACGGTTTATACATAAAGACCTAAAGGAACCACCGTCTATGGGAAGTATCAAGTGGCTAGGAGTTCACTTATTGGGACAGGTATATAGTAACCTGATGGTCCACTAGGAAGGTGTTAAATGGTGTTCGTACCTAAACCTGGTATTAAGTGGCCGTTACTATTTCTTGACCTACAAGGAGAGAATATACATTGAATAACGTTGAAGTTAGGACGAGGTCTTAATTGTATAGGGGTCTGCTATGGGTATTAAGTGACTATAAGGATGTCCGCCCTTAACAAATTAGATAACGGCCTTAAGTGACTAGGTATAGCCCGTCTCCTAGTGTATTAAGTGACTGTAAGGATGTCTTCCGTTTGATTTATTTGCGGGTGTTAATTGACTGTAAGGATGTCCACCCTTAGATTTACATATAGGCATTAAGTGACTATGGGGATGTCCTCATTATATGTCTTAATTGTGTATGTTTGTTGCGTAGACATAACATGAAGAGTTTACACTGCAAAATATAGGGAATAGTTATTCCTAAATTAATATGCTTTTTGTTCACCATAACTTTATGTTCTGACCTCCTTCCTCATAACATTAACAGGTTAGTAGGTGGGAAGCTTGGACTCAATAATGCTTTGGAGATGGAGCCCGACGGTGGAGGCTTTTGGTTATTTTTGGTAGTATCATTATTGGGATAATTATTGATGTACCTTATATTATTGGTCGAGACTTGTTGTAACCGACTTTTATTATGGTTTTAATTAAGTGAAAATAAGGCTCAGGTCCCTAAAACTTATTGAAATACACGCCACATCCCTCTTATGTTTGCTTTTCAATCCCGCCCCCTATTTTTGCCTGCCGCGTGAAACTTCCGCCTGCCACTTCAATAAGTTATGCCTTCTACATATTTCAACAACAAAAAAGCGCTTCCAACTAATTTTTTTTCTTTCTAAAATCTGGAAATAATCCCAGAAGTCCACGCAAAGGAAAAAAATAGTGGCATATATGTATGCAAGTATTACAAATAGTTTCATACATATATGCAACTATTTGAATACACATGCACATATTTACGAACGCCTCTTGAATAACTGCAGACATATATGCAGTTTTTCTGTATAACTGCATACATGTGTTCATATATGTCAAAAACTATGCAAAATTGAACAAATTGCACGTATATATGTAGTTGTTAAATAAATGCATGAAAAGTTGTATGTATTTACAATATGTGCATATGTGTATGCATTTATACTGCAGTTTTGACGCAGAATTGAAATAGATGCTTACATGTATGCAACTAATTGAATTATATGCATATTTTGATGCATTTTACTGCATTTCGTTGTTTTTGTGTAAATTTTGATTTTGACGTTGTTTTTGATGTTTTTGATCTGAATTTTTTCACGATTAATTGTTTTAATTAATTACGAATTTATGTGATTTTTTTATTTTTTATTTTTATTTTTATTTTTTTGTTGATATTTTGAAAAATAAGGACTAAATTTACAATAAGTTTATGACCGGATGTGAGCCTAATTTAAAAAGTTAATAGGGACCTATAAAAAACACACCCTTTAATTACCGATACATCTACTTAAAGTTATTATATTTTATCCCTTTCGATGTGTGAGATTCTGATTTCATTTAGTTTGCTTTGTTGTACTTATTTAAGTATTTCCTTATAGGAAACATCGATCCATTTAGAATGGGTCTACGTCCGATTGTCCTTTTTTGGGTCGGAATTTAGGCCTATTCCAAGCGGGTTGTTACAACCATCAACAAGTGACTAATAAAAGTTAAAGGAGGATGAGTAGATGAATTTCCGCTTACATTATGGACTTATCGTATGACATAAATTTGCAACTAGGAACACACCGTTCTCTCTTAAATTTTGTTCGGAAGCGATGACACCCTATACTTGGAAGTTCCAATTCACTAGAGAATCCATTTCCACCAAGCCGAGAATGAGAAAGTACAACTAGAAGCTCTTAAGTAGCTCGACGAAAGAATAGAAGAGGCGGAACTAAGAATTGCAGTGCACACAAAAAAGAGTGGCGAGACATTTCAACACAAAAATCCACCATCGTACCTTTGAAGTCAAAGATCCTATCCTAAAACGAATAATGACTAGCACTGGAGATTGGACAAAAGCTGTTCGATGGCGCACTCAAGCAAACAACAGTAGATGGAGTCCAAATTCCACGGGCCTGGAACACCAATCATTTTCAACCTTATGTTACTTAAGCTTTGTCTAAAGTTTGCAATTTTCGTTATTTGCGAGCAATACTAAGCTACCCATCGTTACTAGGGGTATTGTGTCTGAACTTATGTTATATCTATTGTGAAAAGACTGCTCTTGATTTATTTTAATTGTGTATTTGTAAAATTCTATTATTAGTTTAAGAAGCAAACTTCAGAAGTCAATTTAAATTTTCCAGCCTACGAACTTAATTGCTCGACGACTATCAATAAAAAGCGTAGAGATCCCTAAAAGGTTGCTTCTAAAGCGATCAAAAATAAGAAAATTGTGATAATGCATCAAATCATGTTTACATAAAGGTGTAACACATAGTTCGGTTCATATAAATAAACTCAAGGGAATCTCTAACCATCACGCAAAAAGGAAATGGCAAATGCGTGAATTCCTTATCAAAGCCCTTGCTTCCGTTGAGGCACTCAAAGCCCTCACATTCGCTGAGGCACTCAAAGCCCTCACTTTCATTGAGTCACTCAAAGCCCTCACTTCAGTTAAGGTACTCAAATCCCTTAACTTCATTATGGAATGAACTCGATCAATGTTTGCGAACAAATTGAACAATTGTAAACAATTGTAAATTTCGTTTGGCTTTCCTAAACAATAAGGGTTGTTGTAAAGGGTGTCGAACTCTAGGACCAAAAATATTTAAATTAATAAATCCAATCAAGTTATTCCGAAGGTTTGATTGGTTGAAAATAACAGAAAATAAACAAAAGGAGAGTTTTTAACAATAAATGAAAGAAATTAGGGAGTAATGACATAAATTAGATTAACATGAATTAATAACCAAACAGATTGATACAGATCTAATTCATGTGTCTGTCACAAACATGAATCAACGATAATTAGGTTTCTAGAAAAAGATATGTGAGTAACGATAAGTATAGCCTATGCAGGAGCTAAGGTCTTAAACAACCATATGCTATCAGGACAGATTCAATATTTTATTTCTAAAACCCTAAAAATTAGATATAAATCTCATAAGTGTTAGATTGAACTTGAATATACCATGTGAAGGAGTATAGCTCTTAAACGATACAAAATATGAAGGTTCAGATCTAACCCATGGTTCAAATCTAGATCTATATACATGAAGTCCTAATCTCTTTGGCTACATGATTCATATTGAATCTAATCTAAGCGTCAACATCCCCTAATTAAAGGAGATTAGCTAAATATAGCTAGAAGAGAAGAGAAAGAAAAGAAAATGTAACACCCCACCTCTGCCAATGCCACTCTTGCAAGGACACTAGCTTTGGAGGGGCGTTAAACAAGGTAAACATGCATGCAGATATCACAAGACAGAACATATAAGTAAAAAGTAAATAAAGCAGCGGATAAAACTACTATTTCAAAACCATAGTCAAGTTACATCAAAGTACTGTCATTATTTTCCAACTACTACAAGTCTAGAAAACATAAACTAAAAACTGGAAATAACATAAAGTAACTATCCCCAAAGTAGAATAAAGCCATAGCGAGCTCAAGTCCAAACCGTACATGAGCTATCCAGAAAAGTAGCTAAAGATCCAAGCTAGGTTCCAGTGTTCCCACCCTGTAAACCTAGGGAGGGGGGAACGGAAGAAAAGAGGCGAAAGGAAAACGCGTCAGTCATAAAGACTGAGTAAGTCCTACCTACTATTAGTCTAAAAACTAATGAAGTTAACTTAACATGAGAAACTGAGATGAACATGATGATGGTGATTAACTAGCATGGTAAACAAGATAACAGAACATGATCAAAGGTGACATCGCATATACAAGGTTAAGTGTTGCACCAATATAGTACTAGTATCTTAATCCATGTCAAGTAAAATCAAGAATTGATCCCAAGGCCCAATAGGCCCAAGTCATGAGGTGACCTAAGTCAAGGTCCAACTACTCGTTCTAGTCGATCGGCTCCCTATAAGCCTAACTCGTCAAGTGTCGGTGTCATACGGCCTAAAACCGGAATGTAGTCAAACTGTGCTAGGTCCACCCTAGGGTGTATCCGGGCCCTAGGGTGCCAACCACTGACACGAAAACAAGCACGCACAGTCCAAACCTACTGGTGCCCATGTCTGTCTTTCATCCCCGGACCATGTGCACGACCATGGTCCGCCGGAATCTACGAATGGCACACCTACTTTCGCCGTCTTTTTGGTCACTTACAATCCAGCCCAGTAATCGTGGCCCACCCTAGCCTAGTCCCTAGGTTATCCCGATACTCTCTAGTGGGTTACTGCTGAAAAGGACCGCGTAACTAGGATTTCTAACGGGTTAAGTGTGGTTAACCCTATCCAAACATGTATCAAGTTGGTTAAGTGTACCCAAGTGGTTCATGACTTAACCCTACCAACCAATCGTGTTCAAGTGGTTAAGTATATTCAAGTAATCTATGACTTAACCCTATCAATATTATCTTGCCAAATTGGTTAAGTGAAGGTTGACTTAACCCCATTAAATTATCAAGTCAAATTGGTTAAGTGTAGGTTAACTTAACCCCATTAAATTATCGAGTCAAATTGGTTAAGTGTAGGTTAACTTAACCCCATTAAATTATCGAGTCAAATTGGTTAAGTGTAGGTTAACTTAACCCCATTAAATTATCGAGTCGGATTAGTTAAGTATAAGTTAACTTAACCCCATCCACTAATCGTATTACATGGTTAAGTGTCAATAAGTAAATCAAGCCTGGTTTTACTTATCCTACCCATTCATGTTATATTGGTTAAGTAACCACGTCAAATTAACTTAACCCTATCATGTGGCATTAATTAACTTAATGCACCCCAACCTCTCACATTAGACCTTGTTGTGGTTACTAGTTAAGCCGGGCGGGTCCGGGTAGGTTTATACCACAACCTAGTCTAACCTCGGGTTTTAGGTGCGGCATGACCAACTACTCACATTGGGTCCTATTGTTTGCAACTACTAGTTAAGCCGGGCGGTTCCGGGTAGTCTTACGTTGCAAACTCAACCCAACCTCGAGTTGGTCAATTTCATGTTTTCTAAGTGTCATGACCATATTTATGTTTATCATAAAACTATGGTTTTTAAGCATAATCATATGTCATGTTTTAAAGTCATGCTTCATGTCATATTTCACGTTCATGTTTCATGTATTTAAGTTTACCCATAACGTAACCCCAATGCTCCTATGTTCGCATCAACACAAGATAGCTGAAAAAAAGGGAAAACATAATGATATGACAAGGTGGGCATAAGGTGATATTTGGCCACAAGTTAAACATGGTGGCTCATGAGACATAGGTGTTCATCTAAAAACTTGCATATATCATATTTGGCCTCAAAATATGCATATTTGTTACTTAGCAAATAGGTGAAAGCACAAAGATCTAAAGTAGCATATAGATCCTGTCATGACAAGTTAACATTAAGGTCAAGTGAGAGTCTTTATGTTGCTACATGCAACATTTCTAAACAAAGGTAAGAGCTTTCAACCCAAGAAGACAAGGTGATGATTTCACAATCATACATAGGATAGATCTAAGCCTCACATGATAGATTCAAAGCACAAAATGATATTTAAGCCCAAACTCAACTAGCAACATGTCATGTTTAAATTCATAGTTTATATCTAGTAGTAGAGGAGGGCTTACAATGCTATGAAGACTAGAATTAATATATATAAAGATTGAGATGAAGCCACTAGCAAATCTGCAAATAAAATAAGATCCAATCCAAGCTTTGACAGAATAAGATGCTTCTTTGATTTGCTATAAAGAAAGATGGATTCTTTAAGGAAGAAAGAGGGCTCTTTTACTTGATTTGAACACTCAAACTCTCATATGAATGAAGGTAGAAACTTTAGCAAGAGAGTGGAGGCCATGAGAGAACATTTTGGCATAGTTTAGTTGTAGGAATGATTAATGAGTGATTAGGTTAGGTCTAGGGGTCTTTTTATAGAAGATTAGGGTGTTATTAGCCATAGGATTAAACCTAAAACACATCAGGTCCGTAAAATCTCGTCAGAAGCTTCTAGAGCAGACTCAACACGTCACAAATGGTGAACCAGAAAAATTGGTCCGACCGGGGGGGGGGGGGGTCGACCCCTGGGTCGACATGGGTGTCGACCTATTGGGGGGGGTCGACACAGGTGTCGACCCCTGTGTCGACCCTGCCTGGGGCGGGAAAAATTCCCGCCTATCCTGTTTTGGCTGATATTCAAACCTGAATTCGAATTTGAACTGTTTTCGGGCTTGGAATTTTCTGAAAACTTCTCTGGGCCATAACTTGGTCATACAGACTCCGTTTTTCGAAAACCCGGACTCTATTTCGCGTATTTTTCCGAGACGAACGCAATGGCACAGCCCGTTTCCCTTGATTCAGATTTTAGAATTTAATTCTGCCTTGATTTACATTATAACATGTTATTAAAAATACGGGTTGTTACAGAAAATAAACAACATAAACATAAATAAAATAAAATAACAACTAAGAAGAGAAGGAGAAGAATTTAATTCCAAGAGAAGTTATACAGAATAAAACCCAATGTCACTCTCAGTGAACAAGATACAAGTGTATTTATAGCGGATATGACAAAGATTAATTCGGTAATCACACAACGTGGGACTAAAGATTTAGCCCAAATAACACATAAGCCAGTGTGAATGTAGCTGTAGAGTGAGAGGCCTTGCAAATGAGCCAATGTGAATGCACTGGTCTTGTTGTAGAGTGAGAGGCCGTGCAAATGAACCAATGTGAACGCAGCATGAGTCTTCAGTAAGCCAAATCTACCTAACTGAACTCTATTTGCAACCACTCTTCAAGCTTTAAACTCTTCAAGCTTTAGTAATTTCAAACTTCACTCTTTTTAAGCAAACTCTTCATGTTTTATCCATCAAATGCTTCAAACCATGTTTTTTATCAACAAACTGAAAACACAGCTATAAATACACAATATCAATTATTTTAAAGGGAAAACAAGATAAATAAGCGAATAAAATATACACATTAATGTGTACATCAAATACCCCCACACTTATCTTTTTATTCTTCCTCGAATAAACTAAACTAAGATATGTCACACTTTCGTAGGAAACGCGATTGCATTTAACATATGCAACAAGCCATTAAACCCGTAGGCGTCCCTAGTAGGACGAGTGTTGTTTCGTGAGGGTTTTCAGCAGATACTACCCACAAAATCCAAAGCGTATTATGTACGCGGATTAATCAAGCAATATATTTAAGGTCTTTCACGTTCCAAGGACTTTACCTAACTTCAATAATAACGGTTTAGTCAAAAATTGTCCATTCATTATTGGTGCAAAAATGAATAAAAATTTTCAAGCTGAATTGTAATTCCTTGATAACACTGTAATTGTCTTGAAGGTTAAGAGCATGGTGTCAACCTAAGTTCTACACATCGACAATGTACACCCAATCATTTGTTCATTTTTTTGGAAATTTTTTGCACCAGTGTAACTGTACTATATTGGATGTGAGTTATGCATAGATGAAGAAAATTTTTGTAAGTTATAAAAATATTAATGATAAAAGGGCAAGTGTATTAGTTGAACTTCAAGCTACAAAAGATAAAGTAATACTAAGGCACATATGGACGTTTTGTTTCCTTTCATCTCCTTTACTACAATCCTTGCTTCTAAGTATGATTTAATGGATGTGGATGGAATGGAAATGAAGGGTTTATAGTCAAGAATGATGAATGACTATTTTATTCTGAGAGATTTTCTCTTCATTGCATTTTTATTTTCTTTTTAGATGATGAATGATGAGTGGAGATGGAATGGAATGATACCGTATATTATTTCATTTAATTCCTCCTTTACTAAGCGAATCATAACCAACACTTCATGAAAGGAAAGTATTGTGCCCTAGTTACTCTAATCTATAACCCTAATTCAACACACAAGTCTGGATTGATGTTATATAAAGAACTAAAAGGAACGATAAGCAAAATTTCGTAAGATAGATAACCCATATAAATAAGACGTGTTATATATGGTTATCCTACCTTAAAACAAGTATGGAGTGGGTAGTGTAATATTGGTATAAAAAATGATGTTTTTTAACCTTTAAACAAAAGATTCTTAAGTATACCACTACAAGAAAAACTTGTCGAAACTTGGATGTAAATTGACTAAAACTTGGGTTTGAATAATGTGGGGGTATCAAAGAAGAACGTTACAATGAGTCATTTCTCCTTAAGTGAGCCAAGTGGAATTTAGAACATACAAGTTTGAAAATTTTAGTGAAAAAAATATTATGCATGAAAAAGAACTCGGAAATCCTACAAATGTAGGTGAAAAATTATGATTTTTTTTTTGAATATTTTTACTTACAAATTCTAACATGTATAACAAATGTTGACACGCTTACTCCAGAACACGACTAACGTCTGCACAGTCTCAAGCTAGCATCTTAAAAAGACACATTACGACACAATGAATAAATAATGTTCATTCCCATCACCCAACAATTCAACTTATCAAACATGAACCAAGGTGTCATTTATGGATTTTAAGTTAGTCCTTGTTCAACGAATGACCTAGTTCATAAAATTTGATTGCTGATGTAATGTAAATCCCCCCCCCACAGTTGAGTGTGATTGTGTCCACACAGTCGTTAATCAGACATATCTTAGTGAAAGGGAAAGAAAATAAGAGGGTAAGCGCGGCTTACCAGATACGCGTGCACAAAATACGCAGTCATCGAATATATGAACTGGTCCACAATGGACCAATGGATCAGCCTCATTAAGATTATGAGACATAGCTTAAGCACATAAAACCAAGTCATAAAGCATTTTTATCACGTTTTAGATTTGGAAAAAACAAATTTTGTTCAAAAGTTTGAGTTGCTAATTTTAAAACTTTGAGGTTACAATTGATCCTAAAATTGAATTGAATTTCTGTAGCAACTAAAGAGAGGTCAACGAGTCGGGGTTCAGTAAAAGTTTCAAAAATAAAGTTTGATTTGTTCAGGTGATGTCTAAATTGAGAGAAGTGTGCATCATTCTCAGCCCCACACTTGTTTTAAGAAATATTATTCAGTTTTGCTGTGATATTTGAAATTTTGTTGGCTAAAGGTTCATTCGTAAATTTAAAGTTTAAACCAAACAAATGAATTTTCAGTAAACGTCGGAACTGTGTTTTATCAAAAACCGTGTTGTTCCAAAAAGAGTTCGTATACTGCAGAAATTCATCATTGAAAAACTAGTAATCAAAGTAAGGTTCAGTTGAAACGATCAAGTCGCAAGGGGTTTCAACAGTTTCAGAAAAAATGTCATTGTGTTTAAGATCACCTTCAGCAGTTTCGTTGTTGTCAACCTTAAGAATTTCAAGATTTTCAAATGTTTCATTTTCAATTTCAAACCCAACAACATTATCGTCAATCAGTTCAAGAAGTTTTCGCTCATCAAAGTCGTCCTCACCCAGTTGTTACCAACTTCATCATTTCTTTCAGATTGACAATCTAAAGTTGCTAAATTTTCAATATTTACAGAATTTGAGAGGGTAAGGTCAAATTAAAGATTGACATCTTCCGTTTTAAGAGAATTTAAATTCAAATCAATTACAGAGATTTTAACAACTTCTTTATGATTTTCATCAATTTCAAAAGTTGTTAGTTGAAAATTTTCGATTTTAATAAGAGTTGAATTTTCAGCAGAAGCTTCAGTTTGAGTTTAAATTTTAGTTTCACAGAAATCAGAGTTTTACACCAGAGAACTTTCAAAATTTTCATTTTCATCAATAGTCGTATCGTCAGAATCATCAATAATCGTTATGTTATGTTGTGACGAAGTTACTGGTTGATTATTGATTTCAATACAAGCGTTGGCAGAAACTTGTTTGTCACTAGATTAGGATTTAAAGTTGTTGTATAAGTTCGTAACCTTAGCTATAAGAAGAGCAATTTGAATTTCTATCCTCTGAATTTCAGGGCAACTTAGTATTATTCTTTGAAGTAGTTCTTCGAAGTAAGTCAAGCCAAGTTTCATGAAATCCTCAAATTCAATAACATCATCAATTCCCTTAAGTAACAATTTTTCTAGATTTTGCCAAAGTTAAGTAGTGTATTGAGCCAATTGTTTAATGATATGCATGTTTTTGATATCTTTATTTTCAGAATCTTGTTTTTCAAATAAAGTTCGTGCCCATTCCTTGATTTCCGCGTGACAATTCCAAATTTCTTTCATTAATTGATCGATTTCACTTAGGCTATCTTCAATAAAATTGGTAGACACATCAAACTTCAAAATGTTGTTTTTCAGAGTCATCGTTCCTATGTTCTCTTCACTGGTTGACCTTAAAAATTCATCTGCCTCATCTCTTAGAAGTCGTTCATTATTTAATTTCCACCACCAACGTCGCCAAAAATTTAGCTTGTTCGCAACACATTTTTCATATTTGATAACCAACCTTATACCTCCACTCGTATTATGAAAATCATTTTGGTTTTCAAAATTTTCGTTGGAACCCGTATTGAAATTATTTTGAAATTCAGCTTTTTGCTTAGCCATTTGTGCTAAATGTCGACTAACCGTAGATAAATTCTCCTCAATCGATAAATTTTCAGCTTGAAATTCATATTGATTTGAATTGTAACCAAAATCATTTTGGAAAGAATTGCAATTTTGGTTGTGTAGGGGGCAAGTGCGCATGTACTAGAAGAAGAGAGTTTTTCAGCGAAAACTTGTAAACAACTTCACAAATTTTCTATTGTAATTTTTCCTTCTTGCTGAAACACCAAAATTTGTTTGCGAACAAATTGAACAATTGTAAACAACTGTAAAATTCGTTCGTCTTTCCTAAACAACAAGGGTTGTTGTATTGGGTGTCGAACTCTAGGACCTAAAATATTTAAATTAATAAATCAAATCAAGTTATTCCAAAGATTTGATTGGTTAAAAATAACAAAAAATAAACAAAAGGAATTTTTTTAACAATAAATGAAAGCAATTAGGGTGTAATGACATAAATTAGATTAACATGAATTAATAACTAAGCAGATTGATATATATCTAATTCATGTGTCTGTCACAACATGAATCAACGATAGTTAGGTTTCTAGAAGCAACTATGTGAATAACGACAAGTATAGGCTATGCAGGAGCTAAGCTCTTAAATAGCCATAGGCTATCAGGACAGATTCACTATTTTATTTCTAAAACCCTAAAAATTAGATCTAAATCTGATAAGCATTAGATCGAACTTGAATATACCCTATGAAGGAGCATAGCTCTTAAACGACACAGAATATGAAGGTCTGGATCTAACCCTTGGTTCAGATCTAGATCTATATACATGAAGTCCTAATCTCTATGGCTATGTGATTCATATTGAATCTAATCTAAGCGTCATCACCCCCTATTTAAAGGAGATTAGCAAGACATAGCTAGAAGAGAATGAAAAATAAACAAACAACATAAACATAAATAAAATAAAATAACAACTAAGAAGAGAAGGAGAAGAATTTTATTCCAAGAGAAGTTATATATAATGAAACCCAATGTCATTCTAAATGAACAAGATACAAGTGTATTTATAGCTGATATGACAAAGACTAATTGGGTAATTACACAATGTGGGACTAAAGATTTAGCCCATATAACAACATAAGCCAGTGTGAACGCAGTTGTAGAGTGAGAAGCTTTGTAAATGAGCCAATGTGAATGCAGTGGTCATGCTGTAGAGTGAGAGGCCTTCCAAATGAACCAATGTGAACGCAGCCATGAGTCTTTAGTGAGCCAAATCTACCTAACTGAACTCTATTTGCAACCGTTCAAGCTTTAAACTCTTCAAGCTTTAGTAATTTCAAACTTCACTCTTTTTAAGCAAATTCTTCATGCTTTATCCATTAAGTGCTTTAAACCATGTTTTTTAATCAATAATATGAAACCACAACTATAAATACACAATATCAATTAAAGGGAAAACAAGATAAATAATTGGATAAAATATACACATTTACGTGTATATCAATCAACATCGGAAACTCCCGATCTTGGAGACCACATTCGGCTAAGGCTAATTGTGGACTTTATAAAGCAGGGGGACAATGTTACTGAAGAAGTCGAGAATACCCCTTTAAGGTCAACACTTCTAAAGCTGAGATAATATCTTCGAAGTAGGAAATATCATATCTAAACGAGAAGCACCAAGAAGTAGAGCTCACGACCCCAAAAGAGTTGGCTCCCTCGTCCCCATTCGAGAATTAAATCCCCCAACCGTTGAGACTAAGCATCACCAACGAAAGAAAATCGTCACTCCTCTAATTGAGGTCAAAACTTCTTCATGAGTAGACATAAAGTCTCCAACATGAGGAATTCAACATCCTTAATTTCAAAAATATTCCCCTAATAGATGACGTTAACCATCCCCAACGAGTAAGCATTCCACCCCAGAACATAAAAAGCCTTGACGATTAGGACTCAAAGCTTGATTATCCCAATAGCTCACCACTTTGGAGAATTTGGTCAAGCGATGCTCAAAAGGCGATTATGAAAATGTAATGTAATTCAAAGCCAATGAATAAACCGCGAAACCTTAAAATATGAGGTCATTAAATACCCGCAGTGATAATTTGAGACTTGAAACGCCAAGTCAGTCCCAAGTCAATAAAACCGGGCGTTCATTATAAACTAAGGTAGCGGGGAACATTACTGAAGTACAAGCTCATTCCAGTTCGTGATGACCCATAGTATGGGGCAACACTACCCACAATGGCTCATATGCCATGGGAGTGGAACATACCATCGGCTTACCATGGTATCACAATAAACAGGAAACACAACAGCATAAAATAAGTGATATGTCAAGGTAAAAATACGAAAGATAAATGTCTAAAAGTATTAAAACACAGACGGTGCAAAGGCACATAACAAAGCAAATGAGATCTTATTACTATATAACGTCTAACGTCTATTTACAAATGTAAAATCAACCCAAAAGACGGGGACCGATACTACATAACTCTGACCAGGGAAAGTTATAATGAGTAGCAATATACAAGATATAAAAGCCATGACACTAATCTTTCTTCTTTCCACCTTTCGAGGTATCCCTCGGTTTTGATTGTCAACTTTGCAGGTCGAGTTCGATTGAGCAGTAGTCGAAGTCGGACATGCAAGAATTATAGGGGATTTCTCAGCAATGCAAGCAACTATCATATCAGCAAGTGGGGCCTTTGATTTCTTGCATGCACCAAGTTTTCTACTGTTCCTACTTCGAGCTTTGTCCCACTCCCAGATGAGGGTTCCTTGTGTTCAACGACCATACCAACCTACACGATTCCTTCTTCTTTGAGCTATAACTCCTTCTCTTCAATATTTTTCCCCAACTCCTCCAAAGGATATTGTCAGTTCATCCAAGTGGTGTAGAGCAGTAATCTATTCAAAGTGTGGCCCCGGTTGAGTGGCAGAGGTAGAGATGGGGATAGGAGCCGAGGAAGCATCAGTCATCCATGGAGCAATGGTTACTAGCACAGGACTTATGGAGACGGGTGTTGGGGAGGTGAAAAATGTCGTTGGCCCCATAATACCAGATGTGAAAGGAAAAGGGTCTGGCAAGTCAATGCCTATGGCAAGTGAAAAATGAGCAAGTAAATCATCGAACTCAAATGGAGAAATTAAGAAGTCTTATAAATCAAAAATAGCGTAGGTATTATCTTACATGGGAGAGCCTCAGGTGGCAATTTCAAATTCTTGCATATCATCGTTATTGCTTTCATCGCTCGACAAGGTCGCCTCAATGGCGGTAGCAACAATAGTAATGGTGAATTCAGTGTAAATAGAAACCATAGCAATGGTGGTAGTCGCGACCTCAATAGAAGTAGAGAAAATAGTGACAACAGTAATGGCAGCCTCGGTAGAGGTGGCTTTTTCGCTCGAAGGTCAACACAGGAGGTAATGACATCACCCGAAGTTCCAACTTTTTCTATAACATTATGCTTCTGTTCAAGCCTGAGCTTCTCGTCCTTGGGAGAGAGAAGCTCGAGAGTCATCATTCAGATAATAGGCCTTGAGCTCCTTCATTGTGTATCTATCATCATCGACCACTCTTCTTATAATATCCACCCATACTTCAGCCAGCGTGCGGGGGTACCACTCCTCTAGAAATTCCAAACTTCCTTTCCTTATGATGCATAGGACGTAGAATTCGAACTTCGTCGGCTTGAGGCTACTCGTAGTTTCATTTTGGGTTTATTTGATGGTTGCTTTTTCGGAGATAGACTGATCTCACTTATGCTGCATTTGGTCCTTCTCCAATTGTGCATGTGCGACCCACTCCTTCAATAAATTAATCTCAAGGGCTTGAGAGTCGACTTTTTAGTTGTGGGTTGCAAGGTTATTTTAATAAACCTTTGTGAGTTTCTTCTCAACATCAAGCTAATCCATGAAAAATTTATGAATGTCATGAGCATCTCAGAACAAGGATTCTTACCAGCTCAACTTCTGTTTGCTAGACTTAAATGTCTTAGCCAACTCCTCGTCGGCTTTCTTCTTAGCAGCTGCAACATCTTCATTATTATAGAATTGTTCTATTTTGGTGTCAGCTCCTTGAGGGTATTTTCCCATTTCGCATGGTTACTCTCCATGGTCAACTATACTTCATAGTTAAATTTGTTATTCCTTTGGAGCTTGAAGGCCAGCTTGTGCCAGTTGGATAGCTTCTCTACATCATTCTTAAAAAGTTCAATGTTCTTCAAAATTGCATCCTAATTTATCTAGTTAAAGCATACCCCTATTTAGGAACCACCAGAGGAATCTCGTGGATATCTAGCGGGCCTAAGTAGAAGTGAATAGAGTGCTCTTTCAAAAATTAGTAAATGTTGGGGAAAGGTAATGTGACAATGGAAGGAACAGTTCCGAAGGGCCAACAACAGGCTCACCGGTGGATGCCGTAATCTTTGGATCTAGACCCTGATCCATCTTGGCATGTTTCGACAACTCTTCTCCATCAATCACCTTTCTCCTCGCATTCCTCTCTCTCTCTCTCTCTTTTTGCCTATGATCACGTTACAGTTGGGGACGTTCCTCCTGATATCATCTATCCCGTTTATTTCATTCTCTCCTTTCTTGATCCTCTCACTCCCGCCGATCATGCTCCTCACGAGATTTTGTTTCCCTCTTCTCCTCCTCGGGCTCAGTATAGTCAGGATGAAAGTGTCTTAAACCAAGAAAATAGCTAGTAGAACGATACTTGAAGTCATCGTAATACTGGTGACTCATGATGAGACCTAAGATAATGGAAATTGAATTTTCACCAGAATAGAGCATAAGCTTGATTATGTGAGAAAAGTGCACGTGTCGAATAATGACGATCCTATGTGCATGTTAACTGTCATCTAAAACTCGATTAATCACAAACCACTCGTCATCGTAAGATTCGTTTGTGATGTAATATAATTGGAAGTAACATGTTGAGCACAAACAAAGGATATAGTAGCGGGGTGTGCGTGAGACGTAGTAGAAGTAATATGTGTAATATCATCTACTACCGGTTATATAATACCTTATAATTCTATATGTCAGTTCATTGGGCATCACATACAAGTCACTCAAGTCTTTGAAAACATCAAAGACATCCCCACCTAAAGGTGTTAAGGGGAGAGAACGAGTTGGACCAGTAGGGTATTATCGACAGCAATATGCATAGGACTGGTACCTGGGGTTTCATAAGACAAATTCTCATTAGATGACTCCATCAACTCGTAGTCGAAAATCACTCTTCCTGACACTGGAACTATCACAACCAACAAATTATTCTTCTTCTATTTTTACTTAAGGGTCAACATGAGCTTCCCCTTCATGTTAGACAAACTCTCTCTCGTCGCCCTCATGAATGGGAGACATCATAAGCTGGATATTGGCTCTTGTCTCAATATGTTGACCTAAACTTCCACCAATAGGCGTTTCTCCAAAAGAAACCCAGCATGATTACATCCTTCAACATTTTGAGCAGAACGGGTCCCATCTCAGATATGGGCAGAAGTCAGAACCTCTCAAGGGATTATAGATCAGGAAGCATCAAGAAGTCTATATCGATGAAGGAACTCGTTAGGAAGTCCTTGCTTCTCTCTTCAACTGGAACAATGTTCAAAGTCTTGAACGTTGTTTGATGCTTGGAATCTTTAACATGAAAGGGAAAATCTTCCACAGAGAAAAAGAGTGAAGTGAGTTGGGTACTACGAAGTCTCGAATACAAGCAAGGAAAAAACGAAAATTCAAGCACTCACCTCCTCATGTCCAAAACCTGTTAAACCATTTCGGGCATCTAATGTAGAAGAAAAGATTCATAAATGGAGGAATTTCATCCTGAAGATCAAGGACAGAATTTTGATTTTGTGTCGATTCAACAAAAATCGGGGATGAATTATCTTTTTCCTCTTAAAAATAAGATAACGAATCTCGTAAAAAGTAGGAATACACCGCAGAGTTTGCATAAAAAGCTCATATAGACCCTTTAGCACAGCGTAACCATTCGGATGTAGCTGATAAGGTGCAACCCTTAATTCCTGAAGAACTATCCATAATTTTTTTTTGAAAAGATGGACGACACCATTCAGACACATATAACGGTAGCAAGCCATGAATCCAGAATGAGGCCGATCAACAACTTCGTCCATCCCATGCAACTGAACTTCACTTTTCGGGATACCAAACTGGGTGTAAACATATTGGAGCATTCGACGTGGTTGCCACAGAAGGGCATCTCTTCGGTGGATTGGGATAAGTCTGAGTACTGGATGCAATAAGTTGACAATGGGTCTTGTCGTGATAATAGATCTATTGGATGGAATATGGGCAGAGGCTCCTCTTTGGATAGATGATGAATTCATAACTGAAGTCGACTCAACCATAGCTTGAGAAGAGTTACCTTCTCCAAAATGTAAGTGTGATGAATGTCGCGACGCCCTTATACACATGGAATCTCACGTTCAGAGCAATCCGGTACACATGTTACCTAAGTGTTGTGTGTGGTATTAATTCAAAAGAACGACATTCATAATCTGAGGTCAGGTTGTGTTGATCAATGTATCCCAAGCGTTGTCCAAGGACAAGTGCAATGCTTTATCTACATGAATGGTGTCCAACGGGCCTTGAGCCTTCAAAAGGAACAATCCCGTGCAGGTAGCCCATTTGAGCCTAAAAGGAACTTTCCATATTTTCTCTATTGGAACTCATTGTCAACTTGAGAAATCAATAATGAATCTATTGCCTGAGTCGACATGAAAATCTCTTAATTGTAGGGTCGTTGAATGTGAAAATATAAAACAGATAAACTTTCGGAATCAAGCTTAGCTCTGCATTATCGGATCTACTGGACCTGGTCTAAGTAATGTTTGAAACAATTACAATGATGTGAACTTATAGTTATGACATGTCAAATTGTTAAAGTCGGTACTGACGGCTAAGGACACTTGCTCATTTTGAAAGCCTAGTCAGGGGAATGAGTGTCATTTTTTAAGGAAAGGCTAGTATATGTTCGGTTTATCAGTCCATGCACATCATAGGTAATTCGTAAATTTATTTGGCATGACAATCAAATTCAAGCTCTTATAGTAGTGTGACTGCAAACATGGATTCAAGTCTAGATCATTTTTACATTCATGTTGAAACTTCAATGTAATTCAAAATTAGTTCGGGAATTCAAGATACAAGTCCGTAGATGTTTTGGTTTCAATCTCGAAGTATGCAACAAACCAAGTCCAGAAGTTGTGGTGCATGGACAAAATCAAAGCCCTAAGCCTAATGTTTATAATGCAAAAATCATCTAGGTCCAAATCTAGATCAAAGAGTAATGAAATATCAAATCATGTTTGGATAAGGACAAATCAATACATGGGGGAGTCCATTAAAGTGGTAAAGCAGGCTAGAATGATCAGGGAATACAGTGGCAGGGTAGATTGAATAATGATAGGGAAAACCAAGATATTTAGGAAAAGTAGTGTGGAATGATGTTATAATGGAGGACGATGGTGAAATTAGGAGTCTTCAATGGTCGATGGGGACACGAATAGGTCATCAGCGGTGGCTAAGATGATTGGTAAGAAGAATTAAGTATAGATGAACCGGAACCTTAGAGAGTAGGAAGACAAATAGTGAAAAAAAGGATCGAATCCCTTTATATTCAAGTAAGAAATTTCATCAGAAATATCTCTGAGTACGAGGACCGGTACTGGTCCATGCCCTATGAAGTGGTACTGGTCAATGCCTTATGGATCAGTACCGATACATCATACTTGGTCGATTTTTCAAAAAAAGAAAATAGATGCATGATGAGTACATGTATTTTTGGAAGCCATTGTCAAAAATTAAAGCTAAAATTTGGAAGTTTGATGTTGGATATTGAAACACCCCACCTCCGCCAGGGTCACTCACAAAGGAATGCACTAGGTTTGGAGGGGCATTATTGGTAAGCATGCACAGAAATATTACAAGACAGAACATATAAAACAGCGGAAGTAAAACAAATTTCATTACTTTATAAAACATCAAGGTCTAAAGCCATTTAACATCAGAGTACATAGAAACCTGTCTTGCAAATAGTAAAGAAGCATAAAACCTTTTCATAAATTATTCCCTCAAAACAAACTGGTAAAGCAGCCATAGCCAAAAGAAGTCCAAGCCATATATGATGACCTTCAAGCAGAAGAGGTCCGAACTAAACAACAGTATTTCCTCCCTGAAAACCTGGGAGGGAAATGGAAGACAAAGAGGCGAAACAAAACGGGGTCAGTCATAAAGACTGGTAAGTCCTATCTACTTCCAGTATAAAAACAGGTAAAGTTAACATGACATGCATAAACTGAAAGTAAACATAAGGATGACGACAAGATAGATAAGCTAAACTAAGATAACTGGATGAACTACTATAGCAAGATAAACTAAGGTATCATGATAAACTACGGTGTCAAGATAAATCAAGGTATCACATCGTCAGGTTTCTATCAAGTATACTATCCCAAGGTATCTATCATGTATAACATTCCATGGTATCTATCATGTATAACATCCCAGGGTATTTATCATGTATATTTGCTCTGCACCTCTCGTACTAGTATCCCAACCCGCGTCACGTGTTAACCATTAATGTCCCTTACCCAATGTCATGTAATGGTCCATGTCAACCTAATATATAGCATGTGTAGGTTTTCCCAACTCGTATGTTTCTTTCCATGTATAAGTTCAGTCCTTTGCTGTAGGCCGTACGGGCTTTCCCATGTAAATCTATACCACCTCAACGTAGTACCATTTTATCCTTGAAGTTGTTTTGGACTGCTACGCTTGATCTGGTTATGTTTTCTTACCATGAACTATCGCGTGTTCACTTAGGATTTATGCCACATAGGACCGCTAGGGATTATGCTACCTAGTGAACGTTTCCGTGTCTCGGTTTGGGTTCAAGCCACCTAGGGCCACTAGGGATTATGCCACCTGTCAACCACGCCCTTTATCCCACGTATGTATCGTGAATCGTTTTCCATGTCTAGACGCACATGTATCACAATGTACCATCCGAGTTCCTTGTCAGGGCAAATCAAGAAATACGGAACTCGGTCGGGAGCTTTAAGTCATCTGCCGGTGCAGATATCAAGGTCTGTTTTTGTATCTGTGGCTATGGCCCCACGTGACCCCTCCCTCAAATACTGAAAGGCAATCCAAGAAAAATCATGTATGAGAATTACATCCTGGCCCCACTATAGCCCCACTTTCCTATTGGCCAACCTCACCCATAACTCGATAGCAAGTATATGGTCTGTTGGGAGTTCTCTGCCTTTCCGTACGTACACGATTGACTAAAGATGGTAGGTAGTCGACGAAGCGCTATCCAGGGCAAAAACAAGAATCTTCAACTCCACGCTAATCCATCCCAGTCTTTAGGTCGCTCGCATAGCAACCAAGGCATACTCTTGGTTCTTCTGCCGCAGACCTTAACCTCTGTGAGCCCAGGCGGATCATCTGCAACCTCACAGAGGGATACCAAGAGTATCCTCACATCCCCCGAAGCTTCCGCTTCGTTACCCAGTTCGTTGGAGCCCTTATCTAAATCAGATATTGCTCCGCCTCGTGTATTTTTTTAAGCGATGACCTACCATATCAGGTTACTTATCCGTTCGTGAACTGGTCTAATTCCCTTGACTAAGAATTATTACTTAGTTATCCTAAACTAAGGTTTATCACTTAGTTTCCCTTCCCGTTATCCTTGTTAACTACGAGTTTTCCACCTAGCCTCCTGAACTAGGGTTTTGCCTAATGGGTTAAGTGTTGTCATTCGAGTTCATGACTTAACCCGCCTACGAATCATGTCAAAATTGGCTAAGTGTCTAAGTTCAGGACTTAGCCCTACAAACCATGTGTCAAGTTGGTTAAGTATAGGTTAACTTAACCTCATCAAATTATCGAGTCAGATTGGTTAAGTGTGGGTTAACTTAACCCCATTCACTAGTCATGTTACACGGTCTAGTGTCATTAAGTAGCCAAGTCCGGTTTCACTTAACCTACCCATTCCGTCATATTGGTTAAGTGTCATTAGTCAAATTAACTTAACCTTATCATGTGGCATTAAGTAAATTAATGCACTCCCAACCTCTCACATTAGACGTTGTTGTGGTTACTGGTTACGCCGGGCGGGTCCGGGCAGATTTACACCACAACCGCGTCTAACCTCGGGTTTTCAAGCGCGATGTGACCAACTACTCACATTGGGTCCTATTGTTTGTAGCCACTAGATTTGCCAGGCGGGTCCGGGCTGATTTATGCTACAAACTCAACCCAACCTCGAGTTGGCCACTCCCATGTTTTTCTACGTGTCATGTTCATGTCAAATTCAAACCCCTTTTTAAGTCCATGTTTTCATGTAGTCCCATGTCAAGTTTTCGTGTCATATTCACGTTATTTATCATTACATGTTACATGTAATTTCATGTCAAGATCATAGCCAATTTTCAAGTTTGCCTAAGCTACCCAAAGCGTGTCCCCAACGCACATGAAAACGAATCAACATATTTTGGATAATATGACAAAGATGGATACAAGATGTCAAAGATGAATCACAAGTTAAACATGGTGAAAATTGAGGCAAAGGTGTTCACATAACTAGGATATTGCATATTGGCCTCTAAACATGCACGATGTCATAAAGGGATTGGCCACAAACGTGAATAATATCATAAAGGATTTGGCCTCAAGCATGCAAAGTATCATAAGGGGTTTTGGTCTCAAACATGCATAATATCATAAGGGGTTTGGGTTCATTTATGTGCATAAGCCCCAAGTCATGTTCATGCACATATTTCACAAGTCAAGGTGGTTCCAAGTGTTCATGCTAACATCCCACAAGTAAAGATTCAATCTTGCATGGCAAACTAAGTCCAATGCAATATGTGTAACATGATTTAGTCACTAAACATAGCCTAAAGTCAAAGGTTCAAGCAAAAGAGACATGACAAGGTTCATATAGGCTAGCATACTTAGTTTAATCTCGTTTTATTCCATGCCATCATTAAAACT
The DNA here is from genome assembly GCA_030737875.1 of Allium sativum. Lineage (NCBI taxonomy): Eukaryota > Viridiplantae > Streptophyta > Magnoliopsida > Asparagales > Amaryllidaceae > Allium > Allium sativum. The sequence continues at coordinate 387,603,649 of CM060912.1, read as the reverse complement.
ACCGTTTAGATATAGAAGTAGCTAGAACTTACATAGCGTGGCTAAGGGATTAAGAGCATGAATCGTCTTGTCGTAGAACCCATGTTGAGATGATGATCAAAACTCTTGATTTGGTGTAGAAAGCTTGCTCCTTTGCCTTGAATCTAGTTTGCATGCATAAGCTTTTGAAGATGACGGTGGAGGCCATGATCAAGAGAGATTTGGGCAGCACTTCGTGGCAAGAGTGATTTGTGAGGGTTTAAGCTAGGTCTAGGGGTCTTTTTTTTATAAAAGTTTAGGTTAGTTTAGGCCATAGGATTAACCCTAGGATAGATCAGAACCGTCAGAATTCGTCACAAGCCCCCAAAATCAGTCCAAACAGCAAGCAGGTGCACCCAGGTTGCCTGGGCTCGACCAGGCAGGTCGACACCCGTGTCGACTGGGCAGTCGACACGAGGGGGGGTGTCGACTGCACAGTCGACACCCCTGTCGACTTGACCTGGATAGGAATTCTCCCGCCCTCCCCCCTGTGTGTTTGAATTTGAATTCTGCCCTAGTTTTAAACTGTTTTGAACTTGGAATTTTCTGAAAACTTCGACGGGCCATAACTTGGTTATACGGACTCCGATCTTCGAAAACTCGGACTCTATTTCGCGTATTTTTCCGAGACGAACGGAATGGTGAAATCTGTTTAACTTAGTTCTTAGAATATTAACAGAATATCTTTTATTACCATCGTTCTTTAATTAACCCGCTCGCGTATCCCTATTTTTGTATATATATATATATATAAATCTCTTATTTTCAAACCTAAAAAAAATGCGGGGCGTTATATTCTCCCACCCTTAAAGAATTTCGTCGCCGAAATTCAATAAGAGTAGGATTTATGTCCCCTCATTACCACCCAAAAGTGTTCAACCAATTGTTGCAACCATGTGCACATGTGCAAAGTGAATTACATTGTAGTAAAATATGTATGCCTAACTTGTGGTACCACCTATATGGATGCAATTTCCTTGAAATTTCTTTTCCAAAACATGATGCTCTCACCCTAAATATACTTGCAGTTCTAAATGAATGCAAAAATTTACGAAAACATTTTCATCTAAATTTTCCCCCACCCTTACAGAATAATTGTGAAGTTCATCCAATTGGCGCATCCAAGATCCTACCATCCATTTTTAATTTTAGAAAAATCTAATTTTCTAAATCTTACACAACGGAAAAATTTACTTTTTTCCCGTTTATTTACTTTCCCGTTTTTCTTCGTCTATATATATTACCGTGCAATATTTTCAGGGTTATTTCAAGCACAACAGTTTTCATTAAGCAAACAACGTGCGGATTACATTAAGATAATTTCAGTACATGGTTACAAATAGATAACAATAAAATACTACCCTACGGATACACTAATAGAGGTCAAGCCTAACGGAAGTAGCTACGAATGAGCTCCTCTATGCTATCAAGCCTCTCTCCCTGTCGTCGATTCCCCTGCCTAACCTCTAACTGTAAGTCCTGAAGTCCGGCTCCTAACTGATCATAGGAAGTACCCATGTCGTGTAGCATCTGCTGCTGAGTCTGAGCTAGGCCTACCTGTGCCTGTAGCATCTCCTGCTGTGTCCTCAGTATGTCATGGTGGCCCCTAACTATACGAGCTTGCTGCTCCGAAACATACCTCAACTCAGACCTCCAATCTGGATCTCTACTAACCCATGGGTCCCACCCGGACGTATCTACGGCCCCCTGTGCCGGGTTCTGGGAAGTCCAAGCTCCTTCCCAAGCCTGCTCTGCATGTGCTTGCCCAAACCCCTCTGTTGTCGTCTGCTGGGGTTCCTCGAAATATCCGAGCTGACTATCATGTGGCTCGTCCTCTTGTTCTTCCTCCTCGTCACCCTCATCCTCTCCATCATGTTCCATAGGCCGTGGCTCTTGCAGCCATTGCAATTGTATACCCATCCTTGTCAGTGCAGCCACGCTAATAATACTAGAGGGATGAGAAGAAAGTACTACAAAATCCTCGTCGTGTAGATCAACGCCACTCCGCATAAAAACCGTAGTCCATAAATTTCCAAAGCAAATATTGGAAATCCTTACTTCCCTAGTGGTATGGTACTGCTGTAAGATAGTTCGTGCCCAGTTCATCTGTATACCCCCAAATATAGCATAGGTAGCAATCTTAATGACTTGTGGAATTCTATCGAACCCAGCATTCTGCCCCGCAAGATTATACTGCAATATCCTAATAACAAATCTAGCTAGTGGGCGTAGATGATCATAATCCCACTGTCTTTCAAGATCATTAAAGAAAATCCTATGCCATATAGTATTATCATTCATCTGAAGATCCGCTGTATCCATTCCCGTACCGCGGATATTTAACATTTCACCAAACTGGACCTCATTAATATAAATATGAGTGCCCTTAACCTTTGAACTATAGGTTACTAAACCCTCATCATCCTCACCAATTTCTAAAAATGCATCAAAAAGCCTTACCAAACGCTTGAGGCCTTTTCTCTCGGCGGTGCGTGCGTCCAAGATAGAAATCAAACCCGCTTCCGCAAATAAACTTTCCACGGGGGTTCCCGCAAAATCAGCAAATCTCACCGGACGACCTAATAGTAACTTCATGTTGGCGCTCTTCGCGTATTGCTCAACTATCTCATGTCGCTCATCGCACCATTCTATCTCTTGTGGTGTTAATTGAGGGTAAAGCTCAAGAAGGTTAGGTGGGTTTTCCATGGCGATTTGAGCACAAATTGAGAGAGGAAAATTATAGATCTGGATAGAGGATGGCTTTAGCTTCGATTTGAGACCAGTTTTATAGAAAATAGCGGAGAAACGAAGCGGTGGGAGGTGGAGGAAGTGAAGAGGTTTTTGGGTTTCTTGATGGCTGGAAGGGAGACGCACAAAATGTGCTTTGGAGCTAAAGGCCGTCGGCCTTCGTGCCTTTATATTTTTTTCTGCTACAGGGGGTAGTGTCGACAGAGCAGTCGACTTGGGGGGGGGGGGGGGGTTGTGTCGACTGCGCAGTCGACTTACCCCTTCAGAAAAAAAAATTCCTTTTTGCACAGCGATCCTTTTTCTTACCATCCCTTCTTATAACACGGCCACAGGCCTCTCGGTAACTACCTCCATCTTACAAAGAACACTTTCGTAGCTAGAAAAGACTAGTCATAGTTAAAACCACTATGACTATAGATGGAGGAAAGAAAGGAAAAGAGATTCAACAAGGAAACAAGGATAATGCTAATAGCCTTTGGGGAATAGCTTTTTAAAATAAAACTTTTCTTGAAAAATGCTTCTTTGTAAACGGTTTTCAAATAGTCTTTCAGAAGGTTTTAAAAACTTTTGCCCAGTCTGGTAACCTTCTGCTCTGATACCAAATGTAACACCCCACCTCTGCCCGGGTCACTCACAAAGGAATGCACTAGGTTTGGAGGGGCATTATTGGAAAGCATGCACAAAAATATTACAAGACAGAACATATAAAACAACGGAAGTAAAACAAATTTCATTACTTTATAAAACATCAAGGTCTAAAGCCATTTTACATCAGAGTACATAGAAACCTGTCTTGCAAATAGTAAAGAAGCATAAAACCTTTTCATAAATTATTCCCTCAAAACAAACTGGTAAAGCAGCCATAGCCAAAAGAAGTCCAAGCCATATATGATGACCTTCAAGCAGCAGAGGTCCGAACTAAACAACAGTGTTTCCTCCTTGAAAACCTTGGGGGGGGGGGGGGGGGACGGAAGACAAAGAGGCGAAACAAAACGGGGTCAGTCATAAAGACGGGTAAGTCCTATCTACTTCCAGTATAAAAACAGGTAAAGTTAACATGACATGCATAAACTGAAAGTAGACATAAGGATGACGACAAGATAGATAACCTAAACCAAGATAACTGGATGAACTACTGTAGCAAGATAAACTAAGGTATCATGATAAACTACGGTGTCAAGATAAATCAAGGTATCACATCGTCAGGTTTCTATCAAGTATACTATCCCAAGGTATCTATCATGTACAACATTCCATGGTATCTATCATGTATAACATCCTAGGTTATTTATCATGTATATTTGCTCTGCACCTCTCGTACTAGTATCCCAACCCGCGTCATGTGTTAACCATGAATGTCCCTTACCCAATGTCATGTAATGGTCCATGTCAACCTAATATATTGCATGTGTAGGTTTTCCCAACTCGTATGTTTCTTTCCATGTATAAGTTCAGTCCTTTGCCGTAGGCCGTACGGGCTTTCCCATGTAAATCTATACCACCTCAACGTAGTACCATTTTATCCTTGAAGTTGTTTTGGACTGCTACCCTTGATCTGGTTATGTTTTCTTACCATGAACTATCGCGTGTTCACTTAGGATTTATGCCACCTAGGACCGCTAGGGATTATGCTCCCTAGTGAACGTTTCCGTGTCTCGGTTTGGGTTCAAGCCACCTAGGGCCACTAGGGATTATGCCACCCGTCAACCACGCCCTTTATCCCACGTATGTATCGTGAATCGTTTTCCATGTCTAGACGCACATGTATCACAATGTGCCATCCGAGTTCCGTGTCAGGGAAAATCAAGAAATACGGAACTCGGTCGGGAGCTTTAAGTCATCTGCCGGTGCAGATATCAAGGTCTGTTTTTGTATCTGTGGCTATGGTCCCACGTGACCCCTCCCTTATCTACTGAAAGGCAATCCAAGAAAAATCATGTATGAGAACTACATCTCGGCCCCACTATAGCCCCACTTTCCTATTGGCCAACCTCACCCATAACTCGATAGCAAGTATATGGTCTGTTGGGAGTTCTCTGCCTTTCCGTACGTACACGATTGACTAAAAATGGTAGGTAGTCGACGACGAGCTATCCAGGGAAAAAACAAGAATCGTCGACTCCACGCTAATCCATCCCAGTCTTTAGGTCGCTCGCATAGCAACCAAGGCATACTCTTGGTTCTTCTGCCGCAGACCTTAACCTCTGTGAGCCCAGGCGGATCATCTGCAACCTCACAGAGGGATACCAAGAGTATCCTCACGTCCCCCGAAGCTTCCGCTTCGTTACCCAGTTCGTTGGAGCCCTTATCTAAGTCAGATATTGCTCCGCCTCGTGTATTTGTTTAAGCGATGACCTACCATATCAGGTTACTTATCCGTTCGTGAACTGGTCTAATTCCCTTGGCTAAAAATTATTACTTAGTTATCCTAAACTAAGGTTTATCACTTAGTTTCCCTTCCCGTTATCCTTGTTAACTACGATTTTTCCACCTAGCCTCCTGAACTAGGGTTTTGCCTAATGGGTTAAGTGTTGTCATTCGAGTTCATCACTTAACCCGCCTACGAATCATGTCAAAATTGGCTAAGTGTCTAAGTTCAGGACTTAGCCCTACAAACCATGTGTCAAGTTGGTTAAGTATAGGTTAACTAAACCTCATCAAATTATCGAGTCGGATTGGTTAAGTGTGGGTTAACTTAACCCCATTCACTAGTCATGTTACACGGTCAAGTGTCATTAAGTAGCCAAGTCCGGTTTCACTTAACCTACCCATTCCGTCATATTGGTTAAGTGTCATTAGTCAAATTAACTTAACCTTATCATGTGACATTAAGTAAATTAATGCACTCCCAACCTCTCACATTAGACGTTGTTGTGGTTACTGGTTACGCCGGGCGGGTCCGGGCAGATTTACACCACAACCGCGTCTAACCTCGGGTTTTCAAGCGCGATGTGACCAACTACTCACATTGGGTCCTATTGTTTGTAGCCACTGGATTTGCCGGGCGGGTCCGGGCAGATTTATGCTACAAACTCAACCCAACCTCGAGTTGGCCACTCCCTTGTTTTTCTACGTGTCATGTTCATGTCAAATTCAAACCCCTTTTTAAGTCCATGTTTTCATGTAGCCCCATGTCAAGTTTTCGTGTCATATTCACGTTATTTATCATTACATGTTACATGTAATTTCATGTCAAGATCATAGCCAATTTTCAAGTTTGCCTAAGCTACCCAAAGCGTGTCCCCAACGCACATGAAAGCGAATCAACATATTTGGGATAATATGACAAAGATGGGTACAAGATGGCAAAGATGAATCACAAGTTAAACATGGTGAAAATTGAGGCAAAGGTGTTCACATAACTAGCATATTGCATATTGGCCTCTAAACATGCACGATGTCATAAAGGGATTGGCCACAAACGTGAATAATATCATAAAGGATTTGGCCTCAAGCATGCAAAGTATCATAAGGGGTTTTGGTGTCAAACATGCATGATATCATAAGGGGTTTGGGTTCATTTATGTGCATAAGCCCCAAGTCATGTTCATGCACATATTTCACAAGTCAAAGTGGTTCCAAGTGTTCATGCTAACATCCCACAAGTAAAGATTCAATCTTGCATGGCAAACTAAGTCCAATGCAACATGAGTAACTTGATTTAGTCACTAAACATAGCCTAAAGTCATAGATTCAAGCAAAAGAGACATGACAAGGTTCATATAGGCTAGCATACTTAGTTTAATCTCGTTTTATTCCATGCCATCGTTAAAACTACCGTTTAGACCTAGAAGTAGCTAGAACTTACATAGCGTGGCTAAGGAATTAAGAGCATGAATCGTCTTGTCGTAGAACCCATGTTGAGATGATGATCAAAACTCTTGATTTGGTGTAGAAAGCTTGCTCCTTTGCCTTGAATCTAGTTTGCATGCATAAGCTTTTGAAGATGAAGGTGGAGGCCATGATCAAGAGAGATTTGGGAGCACTTCGTGGCAAGAGTGATTTGTGAGGGTTTAAGCTAGGTCTAGGGGTCTTTTTATAGAAGTTTATGTTAGTTTAGGCCATAGGATTAACCCTAGGATAGATCAGAACCGTCAGAATTCGTCACAAGCCCCCAAAATCAGTCCAAACAGCAAGCAGGTTCACCCAGGTTGCCTGGGCTCGACCAGGCAGGTCGACACCCGTGTCGACTGGGCAGTCGACACGGGGGGGAGGGGGGGGGGGAGGGGTGTCGACTGCACAATCGAGACCCCTATCGACTTGGCCTGGGCGGGAATTCTCCCACCCTCCCCCCTATGTGTTTGAATTTGAATTCTGCCCTAGTTTTAAACTGTTTTGAACTTGGAATTTTCTGAAAACTTCGACGGGCCATAACTTGGTCATACGGACTCCGATCTTCGAAAACTCGGACTCTATTTCGCGTATTTTTCCGAGTCGAACGGAATGGTGAAATCCGTTTAACTTAATTCTTAGAATATAAACAGAATATCTTTTATTACCATAGTTCTTTAATTAACCTGCTCGCGTATCCCTATTTATATATATATATATATATATATATATATATATATATATATATATATATATATAAATCTCTTATTTTCAAAGCTAAAAAAAATGCGGGGCGTTACAGATATATTTTGCTCATCAGTTAGTGATGAATTCTTAGAAAAATCTCGTTTCTCGATTATAGACAATTTCATTATAAAGCATGCCATATTATCGTTCTAGAGCACATCATATTTTTAACAAAATGTACTCAATGGGGGCAAATGTTAACTCGGTTCTAGACCAAGAAGAATTATATACATGAAGCTCAATTAAAATTGAGATTGCATGACTACGGAGTTGACCCAAACTTGAAAGATTGGACCTAAGTAGTGATATGAAGTAGCAACAAAAGTTCCATAACTAAATGCTCTAAGTCCATGGACTAGTACTAGTCCATTCCCTTTGGACCGATATGGATCCATAGGCTCTACATATTTTGGCACGAGGCTTACACCAGTTTTTCTTACGCATCCATGAAGCATGTTGCCGAAGTTACTAGTCAATCAAATAATTTAGTTAACGTTGCTTATGGATTGAAAAGAAATCATGCGCGCTGAAACAATAAATCATCAAAGCTAAAAAATGAAGACCAATCCAAGCAAAATTCAGCATAAGGACTCGCATGGAGTTAGGAAAGACAAAAGGGAAGAGGCGGAAGGCAAAACACTTAAGCTTATGTATCGGTACTGGTCCATAGCTAATAGGTCGATATTGACCCATGGTATTAAGTGGTATGGGGAATAAATTTGGAGCATAGCTATCTTGCTATTTTGATCCTACATGCAAGTGAGCTTAGCCTAATACCTCTTGAAACTCCTATAAATAACCTACCTGCTACTACAAGAAAGTTGACTAATCTTTTTCCGATCGTAACACTGCTAGACTGGAACCACAACTATCTCTTAGCTCCAAGGAAAGTAAGCTCTTATCATCTAAACTGGTTATCGAGATTTTCTCCAATTACTGGTAACATTTCTAATTTTTCTTCATTTACTTACTTTTGAGAACATTGTATCTAAGTTGATATATTGTAATTTAGCATGGTAAATATGATAATAAAGCTATTCAGAGTGGACGCAGACTTTACTATTGGTTGAACCATTATAAAAACTGTGTCTTCACTCTTTACTTTTTGTTTCTTTTATTTTCCATTTATTTATATGTTATACATTATTTTCCTTATAAAAGGGTGTTACTTTTGCTAAAATCATATGTTAGTGCCATTTTTGGTGTTAAAACTTAATTTAATCACATATTAAATCATGTTCAACATTAATTTAGGTTTAATGAACTTATGTTTATTTGTTACCCTATATTAGATGGTTTTAAACAACATTTCAAACTACTTTAAAATGATAGAAACTTGGGATTTCTCAAAATCTTTTCAGTTATATATTCTTTTTTGTTCGAGTTATTCATTTTTGTGAACTAAAATTTCTAACTGATTGTTCTACCTTTATATAATTAAAAGAGGGTATTTTTATTAATAAGATCCATATTACAATATTTAAACTTAATTGATAATCCTCAAATTTAGAGTGATAAAGTTATGAGTTGTTACATGAGCATAAGAGCATAATCACTAGTTTGAGGCCATTGTTACAGACTTCTCTAAATATTTGAATCATTAAAAAGGAGGACTTATGCTCTCTATGTATTTCACTAATAGGGAAGTTGCAGCGACCCAACTTTTCGACCATTAGAAATCAACACTAATACATCTATGGTATTCACATGCCGAATAACCAATTATGGGAAAGTCACATAACTAGGGAAAAGAAAGAAAAAATAGAACAAAATATCACACTGGAACGAATCACGTATATTTTACAACAATATCTTTACAAAAAAGAATTGGAATTTTATATAAACACATCAGAGTACGATTAACAAATCAAAAGTGGGCAGTTATAACAACATGTCCCTAGAAAATCCTATAGTCTTAGATAATGACACACACAACAGAATAATATAGAATAAGAGAATACGTATCAAATTCCCAGCTTCTCTCCTAAAGCTCCAAAGCAATCCAAACCAAATTTGAAAATATGTTTGGTCTGACCCGAGCATTATCACGACACAACGCCTAGGTTAGGCTAGAAAACTAGCGTGAGAAAACTCGAGTAACTCGAAACTTATTTCGTTTAAACCAGATTTGATAGTCGGTTATTAATAACCAATTGATCCAAAACAATCATATACAATTTCCCATGGAAATTACTAATCCTTATATAATTAGTTTTATCAATTTAATCTTTTCAATTATTTTCTGTTAAAATAATAAATATACTTAACCCTTCAGTAAGAGTATACATTAACAACCACTTTAGAAAATTTCTTGTTCAAATCATATGGGTTAAACAAATATTATTTGAAAACGTTAGCTAATATAAACCCAAACCACTTATTTTCGAACTTGATTTCCTTAAGTCCATACTTTGTTTATGAAATTATATATGATTCTATAATATAAATATCGATATCAAACTAAGATTATCCATTAAAAAATAAAGAAGTCATTCAAGTTAGGGTACTATTATCACTTAGACCTTGATTGACAACATTCTTATCTACAAAATAGATAAAAGCTTGCTACCTTAAGTCTAGATATTAGGTAGATGTTTTCACAAGTTATACATACAATTATTTTAGATAAGGTTTTATAAACTATTTGATCTCTTAAATCTATTTCTAATTATAAAATTCCTTTGTGTAAGTTTCTTTTATATAACTCAAAATCTTTTACTTATAATAGTTTTAAACATTTCGTAAGTTAATTTTATTAACTTAAATATCATCAATAAACTATTAATTTACTTAAACCTCTTTTATAAAAATTATTTACCCGATTTAAACATCCTTATAAATAATTAATCAACTAAAAATATTATTAAATAAGATATTAATCTAACTAAACCTTGTCAAATTAGAATTTTATTATCTCATTAACTTTAATGTGTAAAGCATTCCTTCTAAACCATTGTTAATATAAATAATAAGTAACTTCTTAACCATTGTTAAGTAAATAATAAATGAATTCTAAAAAATTGTTAATATATTTAACAATTCAAATATTCTTAACAAATTGATAATTTGTTTTAAATTTGAAATCAGTATGTAGATAAATTTCAAACCCATAATTCATCTCATTCTTAGTTAAAGGCCTATTAATCATAGGTACTTATAAAATGCTATCATGAAGTTCACTAATGACATTCAAGTCATAACATACATATCTACATAACTAACAAATATGTAAATAATGTATACTGTTAATTAATAGTCAAAAAGCTCAATATAAACAACTATCAAATCAATACATGTCCAATTTAACACGATAGCAGAACGGTGATTTGTTCCGCTAATTAAATGTCCAAAAATTCAGTTTGACTTAACTATAATGAAATGAGATTTTTTTCTGCTAACAAGTGTTAGTTGTAAAAAATTAATTGTGAATCAACATAACTAGTTTAAGCTCCTATTAAATTTCAAGTAAATTTCTTTCTAACATTTTGGTAAATTAGCTTTGTTAATATTTTCTATTTGACAAAATCAATCCAACGTCGAAATCCGTTCATCAAGCAGGTACATGGGGAGAGGGTTACCATATTGAAATTCATATTTTTAAGCCTATTACTAAAACAAAACACCCCTTTTGTAATGTCCTGTATTTTCTGGTCAATTATTTAAATTAATATTATTGTTTTAAAATACTGCAATAATAACATAAAACAGAGATGAGCAACAATGTAATAAGTGTACATAGTTCATACCATACAAGCCGGAACATGGCTAATACAACAGTAATGAAATACAAGAGTTCGTCATACGCGTTGATAATCCAAATGAGATTAGAAAAATATATTACTATAGTAGCACACCGACTAAAATCAGGTTGATAATACTGTAACATAGCTCATATGATGTATGAAACTATATCCTGATTGTAGATAACGCATTGGTTCATACTAATGCTTAGTTTAAAATGAAAACAGATAGAATAAAGGTAAATAACAGCACATAAATTCCTCCTCAGTTCTACCTATCTAAATTGTTTCCCTTTCCCGGTTATTAACTCCACTTAATTTCAGTCTTTCATTTCCAACACCCGACATTTCATTTCAGTAGGAAAGAAAAACTCACCATACCTGTGCAGTTTACACGCTCAGCTGTCCTTGTTTACTCACAATGGAAAAAAAAAAATCATTAGTCACTATTGGAATTAAATTTCTCTGATGTCTGCAGTATGTTTTTTCACATGGCACATTAATATCAGTGCCTTTTTTTCAAAAATGTCGGCAACATTGAAGACACATTTTCATTAGTTTTCATTTCCTATTCGCTGACATACTGACAGCACATGCAAACTTGGGAAAGATGGTATACAAAGCCTTTAAAAAAAAAAATCTCGCCTATACCAATCCATGCATGTGAAATCTATTTTAATTCTTCACTATGTACATGCCTTCTGACATCCGTTAACAGTGAAACATTGAACTCTATATATATACATATATTCTGCACCATTCGTCTTCATCTCTTCCGTCATTTCGAGAATCCCCAGCAGCCTTCAAAACGAAATGCCTCTTCAAAAATAAAATAAAATACAAAATAAAACAGAAAGTCAAAGGAGAAGACAACAGTGGTGTATCCATTAATTATTTTCGTTGTAAGTGTATGTAGTGGCGGATGTATGCATGGGCATGGTGTGTCAAGTGACACACCATTATTTTGAAAAAGCAAAAAAAATGAACTACAAACCGACTTAGCGCACCCAAATCCCTCCGACTCAGATGCGCCTCACCCTCCAATTCCGCCTCCTCCTCCGACGATGATGAGGACAGATTCCAAATAATAACATATCGGAGGAGGTCTCAACCTGTGCAGGCGGAAGGACAACAAAGTAGTGTTTATAATAAATCTGAGACAAGTTTCCGGTGATGAAATCTACAAGATTGGAGTGGCCAGCTTTCCCGAGTTTTGGATGCGATAGGAATAATAAGTGGTCTGCTGCAAAAAGAGATGACAGAAAGCGTCCCTCAGGCTCCGCCTTCGCAAAGAATTACTTCCATATTATCTAAATTGGTACAATTTGATGACAAAAAAAAACAAGGGTTTACGAGAAGTTTGAGATATTGTCACAGAGAGTATTGTTTTATATTAAAAGTAACTATTTTTGAAATATTTTTTTTGTAATGCTATTGATTGATGACACACCATTCGTAAAATCCTGTATCCGCCACTGAGTGTATGGTGGCCGAGAATGGTGCACCTGGGACTCGAGATCGTGGCACATAAGGGAATTGGCAGGCGAGTTTGTCGAGGTGGTGGAGCATGGTCTGATAAGGTTACAGTGTGGCGCACAAATATGGTAAGGGGTTGTAGCATTTGTATAGTGTGAAGGATGGGGTTCAAGGATACCGCCGTGAAGTTCATCAAAGGTCCGACGTTTGGGGAAGGGAAGTTGGTTACAGACGGTCAGGTATGAAGCGGCAAGGGATGGAAAACTTGATGGAGGTGGTCTGGTGGTGGACAATGGATCAGGGACGGTGTTGGAAGGGGTCAAAGTGGTAGGCCATGGTTCGGTTTCATTTCGAAATACATATATTAAAGAGTAGGGAATGGAGATGTTGCTGAGAGGTGTTGTAGCATATATTTGATGCGTGCAGGGTGCGACAGGTGGAGATCTCCGAATTGTGTCGGCCTGGTAATAGATGTAAGGTAGGCGTTGTTGTAAAATTTTCAAAACAAATGCTTTGGGGTATGGGTTTAATTTGAAGAGAAGAATTAAAATAGGAAGAAGAAAGGAGCAAGTAGTTTTTGTCCCACATTGTAAGATATATGTGTGTATGTTGCATACTTAAGTGGCTTTCTCAAGAAGGTGTTGGGGCCTTGGGGCACCCAAATGTTTACTTTGTTGTGAGGAGGGAGACCATGCATATAGACCACACACGCGCGCGCCGTCCGTCCGACCGACCGACCCGGGTTTCGGGTTCGGGTCAAATGAGAAATAATTTTTGACCGGAATATATTAGTGATAAACGGGCCAAATTCAACCAGTCGACCGAATTTTTCTCTGTTTGATATCGGTCGACCGGTGATATTGACCTGTCGACCGATTTCAGTAAAATGGGGTGCGACGTTTCAAATTGAAACAGATGTGACTGTCGCAAACAGTCATGACGCTTCGCTGAAAAGACATCTCCTTTGGTCTGCTATAAATAGCGACGCCCAGAAACGTTGCAAAGTACCAAAAAATCTTATCTTCTTCTTCCTTCGATCTGCAACGCCATTAAAGCGTTACAATAACGCTGTTTCGTCTGTAACACCTCTGTGGTGTTGCAAATTCCTGAAAAACGTTGCAGATTCTTCTTCTTCTCTTTGTTCTTCACGCTACTTGCATCACCAGAAACATATATTCAGAGTGTTCTTGGTCGGATCAAAATCGTACAAATTTTGAATCCGATAACGCTGTTTCAAGGCTTCATTGAATCCTGAAGTCAATAGTTCGTTAACCCGTTTGTACCTGGTGGGTTGAACTATTGTCTGAAAGAATTTGCTCCGCAAATCCTTGAAGTCAGAAGTACGGCAGATTCTACTCCTCCAAAAGCGTCTCAAACCACAAAATCCCCAACAATTTTCAGACAATAGCTTCAACCATGGATAGTTTGAGCGCTTTGCAAGTAATGAATCAGCATTTGACGAAGTTGGAGCGGTTTGATGGAGAGAACTTCACTCGTTGGCAGGAGACTATGAAATTCTTTCTGATCACGGTTAAATTATTTCATATTCTCGAAGACGGATTGGAGAAAATACCGGAGGAAACCGATAAGGATAGTGCAGAATTAAAAGCAAAAAGGGCAAAGCGAAAAGAGGAAGATTTTCTATGCAGGGGCCACATACTGAATGCACTGTCTACTCCGATACACAATGCTCACAGGACCTTGGACACGGCGAAGGCACTCTGGACTGCGCTAGAAAGCAAATATCGCATCTCTGAGGCAAGTAATAAGAAATTTCTTATATGCAATTTTATGGATTTCAAAATGGTCACTAACAAGTCCATAATTGGACAAGTTAGTGAAATACTACTGTTAGTAAATCAACTTAAGGATGCCGGAATTGATCTCCCTGAATCATTTGTTGTTGGAGTTATTATTTCGAGACTCCCGAATTCTTGGAATGATTATAAGAAAAAATTAAAACATGCGGAAACTGATTATGATTTAGACGGTTTACAGCGTCATCTTCGTATTGAAGAGGATTCTCGTAAACGCGAACTAGATGATAATCCGCAAACTGAGTCTCAGTCTAAGGCTAATAATGTTGAAATTAATGATAAGTTGAAGCCTAAGAATGAGACACAGTTCAAAAAGAAAGGTACCAATTCCAAGAATAAGAAGAAGGGTGACTGTTACTATTGTCACAAACCCGGCCACTATGCCCGAGACTGTCGTCTTCGGAAGAAACAACAAAAAGCGAATGTGGTCGAAGAAAAGCTTGTGGCTGTCGTACAAGAGGCGAACTCCGTTAGTGGCATTGACAATGACTGGTGGCTCGATACTGGAGCAACTATTCATATTTGCAAAGACCGTAATCTGTTCAAGACTTACGATGAGAATAACGGAGAATCCAGCGAAGTAACTAGCGCAAACAAAGTTGCAAGCAAAGTTCTGGGAAAAGGCACTATTGAATTGACATTCACCTCTGGGAAAGTTCTTACTTTAGTCAATGTATTTTATGTACCTGATATGTGTAAGAATTTGATTTCTGGATACCTTCTTAACAAAGGAGGATTCAAGATGGTGTATGAGTCTGATAAGTTAGTGTTGTCCAAGAATAGCAAATTTATTGGACAGGGATATTCTTGTAACGGCATGATTAAGTTGAATCTAATAAAGAAATCTTCTGCTTATATTGTTGACTCTGTTAATTTATGGCATAGTAGATTAGGACATGTTAATTATAAGTCACTTAGAAATATGCATAAATTAGGATTAATTTCTGATTGTGATTTCGAATCCATTTCTAAATGTGAGATATGTGTTCAAGCAAAAATACATCGAAAATCCTTTAAATCCGTTGAAAGGAAAACTGGTTTGCTTGATTTGGTATATAGTGATGTGGGTAACTTGAAAAGTCATATCACCTATGGTGGTAACCAATACTATATAACGTTTATTGATGATTATTCTAGATATGCTTATGTATATCTAATGAAATCAAAAGATGAAGCCTTTGATAAATTCAAAATTTACAAAGCAGAAGTCGAAACACAATTAGGAATTAAAATTAAAGTGTTACATTCAGATCGTGGTGGTGAATATTTTTCAAATGAGTTTACTTTGTTTTGCAAACAAAATGGTATCATTCACCAATGTACCGCCCCTTATACACCACAACAAAATGGTGTTGCTGAGAGAAAAAATAGAACTTTAGTAGAAATGGTTAATGCCATGCTCATAAGTTCTAATTTGCCTTATAACCTATGGGGTGATGCTATGTTATCTGCATGTTACATTTTAAATAGAGTACCACTTAAGAAAAATAATATTTCTCCTTATGAATTATGGTTCAATAGAAAACCTAATCTTACTAGACTTAAAGTTTGGGGTTGCTTAACATATGTTAGAAAACCAGACCCTAAACGACCAAAGTTAGGTAATAGGGCTTTTAAATGTGTTTTCATTGGATATTCTCTTAATAGTATAACTTATAGATTTATGATTCTTGATACCTTAGAAGTCATAGAATCTGTAGATGTAGAATTTTTTGAAAATCAAACTATTGAGAATCCATTGAGATCATCTAGTCCAGAACCAACTGAGACTAATGATACAAATGATGATGAATATGCTCCTGCTCAAAACAGCAAGGAAGTGTCAGTACCAGATGATAGTATTGAACACAGAAGAAGTAAAAGAGCGAGAATAGAGAAGGACTATGGTCCTGACTTCATAACATATCTCGTAGAAGGCAATAAGGACGAAGTCCTTAATGTGACAAGATATGTAATGAACGTCGATGATGATCCCAAAACTTATTCTGAGGCTATGAGTTCTAGAGATTCTAATTTCTGGAAAGAAGCTATCAATGACGAAATGAATTCCATAATGTTAAACCAAACTTGGGTATTAAGCGACTTACCTCCTGGTGCTAAACCTATAGGATGTAAATGGATATTCAAGAAAAAGTTGAATACAAATGGATCCATTGATAAATTTAAAGCCAGATTAGTTGCTAAGGGATATAAACAAAGACAAGGAGTAGATTATTTTGATACATATGCTCCGGTGGCTCGCATATCTTCGATACGCTGTTTAATAGCACTTGCATCAATTCATAACTTGGTCATACATCAAATGGATGTAAAGACAGCTTTTTTAAATGGAGATTTAGAAGAAGAGATATACATGGAACAACCTGAAGGTTTCATAACCCCAGGCCAAGAAAAGAAAGTTTGTAAATTAGTTAAATCTCTTTATGGCCTGAAGCAAGCTCCCATGCAATGGCATGAGAAGTTTGATAAAGTTGCACAGTCATTTGGATTCATTGTTAATGATGCAGATAAATGTATCTATAGCAAATCGGATAACAACGATTATGTTATAATATGTTTATACGTTGATGACATGCTGATATTTGGTTCCAACATATCCTGTGTAAATGAAACTAAGAAGTTTCTATCTTCTAAATTTGATATGAAAGATCTGGGAGAGGCTGATGTAATTCTAGGAATTAAAATCATTAGGAAAACGGGGGAGTTATTATTAACTCAATCTCATTACATTGAGAAGTTCCTAAAGAAGTATAATCATTATGATGACAAACCAGCACCAACTCCTTTAGATCCAAGTATAAAATTAGAAAAGAACACTGGACGTACCATTTCTCAATTGGAATATTCCAGTATTATTGGGAGTCTTATGTATGCTATGCATTGCACTAGACCAGATATCGCACATGCTATAAGTGTATTGTGTCGATTTACGAGTAATCCAGGTTTCGAACACTGGAAAGCCATTTCCAGAGTCTTAGCTTATTTGAAGGGAACCATCAACTATGGTTTATCTTATAAAGGATATCCTGCTGTAATAGAAGGATATAGTGATGCAACCTGGAACAATGTAGAATCGAAATCCAAGTCTACGACTGGATGGATATTTACATTAGGAGGCGCTGCTGTGTCTTGGGCTTCTAAGAAGCAGACCTGTATATCTGATTCAACTATGTTATCAGAATTAATTGCATTAGCAGACGCATGTAAGGAAGCAGAATGGCTTAGAAATTTGTTAGTAGAAATCCCATTATGGAAGAAGCCATCTCCAGCAGTCTTGATTAATTGCGATAATCAAGCAACGATATATAATGTTTCTAATAAAACATATAATGGAAAGTCTAGACATGTGAGTCTAAGACATCAAATGGTGAGACAGTTACTCAAAAGTGGAGTTATAACTGTTGACTACATAGAAACAAAGAAAAACTTGGCTGACCCACTTACGAAGAGTCTTCCAAAGGCTATGGTTTCTATAAAGTCAAAAGAAATGGGACTAAGGTCTGTGAATGAAGATTGATCATCCTTAACAGAAACCCAACTTGTGTCTTGAAAAGGATAGACAAAGTTCAATGGGTACCAACAAGTTAAGGAAATGATTATGGAACACTAAATCAATAATCCCATAATAGTGTTGGATTCTGCATGAACAAAGGATGGATGAATATTCTTAATAAGTCTAGAAACCCTAAAAGGTGTCTCGCAGAAACACCTTAAGTGACTTACCTATATGAGTATGGAAATCAGGCCGTTTCCTAAGAAAGTAAGACCGCTTTCGAAGTAGACTCATGAACCAGGATTTAAGCACATGGCCATTAACGTGCCGAGCAATACAGAACACTCTAACTAAGGAATACAACATGTGTGATTGTTCCGGTTTTATCATTAAGGGATACTTGGTTCAAGATTCGTTCACCATTGAATCTCAATAGAACTTTGAATGGTTTACACTAAGTAAAAGTTCAAATCCAAAAGATACTTTTATTTATGTGTTGTTTCCACGATGATGCAAAATTTGACCTTAGAACTACATAGGCTTGATCCCACTTGGGTATGTAGGAAGTCACACTAGTGACTCAGCCGTCCACTTTATTTATTTTCTTATTTTGAAAATTGGGGGAGATTGTTGTAAAATTTTCAAAACAAATGCTTTGGGGTATGGGTTTAATTTGAAGAGAAGAATTAAAATAGGAAGAAGAAAGGAGCAAGTAGTTTTTGTCCCACATTGTAAGATATATGTGTGTATGTTGCATACTTAAGTGGCTTTCTCAAGAAGGTGTTGGGGCCTTGGGGCACCCAAATGTTTACTTTGTTGTGAGGAGGGAGACCATGCATATAGACCACACACGCGCGCGCCGTCCGTCCGACCGACCGAACCGGGCCGGGACGGGTACGGGTACGGGTACGGGTTTCGGGTTCGGGTCAAATGAGAAATAATTTTTGACCGGAATATATTAGTGATAAACGGGCCAAAACTGGGCCCATTACGGATCCGAAAGAATATTGGGACAGAAAGAAAACCTGTCGACAGGCCAAATTCAACCAGTCGACCGAATTTTTCTCTGTTTGATATCGGTCGACCAGTGATATTGACCTGTCGACCGATTTCAGTAAAATGGGGTGCGACGTTTCAAATTGAAACAGATGTGACTGTCGCAAACAGTCATGACGCTTCGCTGAAAAGACATCTCCTTTGGTCTGCTATAAATAGCGACGCCCAGAAACGTTGCAAAGTACCAAAAAATCTTATCTTCTTCTTCCTTCGATCTGCAACGCCATTAAAGCGTTACAATAACGCTGTTTCGTCTGTAACACCTCTGTGGTGTTGCAAATTCCTGAAAAACGTTGCAGATTCTTCTTCTTCTCTTTGTTCTTCACGCTACTTGCATCACCAGAAACATATATTCAGAGTGTTCTTGGTCGGATCAAAATCGTACAAATTTTGAATCCGATAACGCTGTTTCAAGGCTTCATTGAATCCTGAAGTCAATAGTTCGTTAACCCGTTTGTACCTGGTGGGTTGAACTATTGTCTGAAAGAATTTGCTCCGCAAATCCTTGAAGTCAGAAGTACGGCAGATTCTACTCCTCCAAAAGCGTCTCAAACCACAAAATCCCCAACAGGCGTGAGATGTAGGGGGAGTTTGAAGTGAGGTGTGGTGATTGGGTAAGGCATTACGACAGGAGTAGTGACTTCCGGAGAGGTTGTTGAAGTCAGCGTCAGAGTTGGGTGGCCTCCTGCAATCTGTAATGATTCCGGCAAGGTGAGGAAAGAATCGTGCTGGCTGGTAAAGGAAGAGTATCGGGGACGATGGTGTGCATATATACGGTGCTGACGTGTAAACAAAATAAAGAGGCTGGATCTGTTTGTTTGGTTAACATTTGAGGAAAGTGGGAGCGGTGTATTTTTTTAGAAGAGGAAGACGGGTTTGAGAACTCCAGATTTGAGAAAACGCATTACAGTAATGATGACATGGAATCATTAAAAGGTAATTAATTAATTAATTAATAGTTACGTTATTTTAATTTAAAACCAAAACTTGAAAACGCGATATCTTTTTCATATTATAACGAAATTCAATGAAATAGGGTTCATTGGGATCTTAGGTGATCACGCAACTTGGAACCGGTTGGAGCTGTTTGTTATTTCGGTTAATTTTAAACATTTGTTAAAATTAAATGAAACAAACGCATTGATCTTCAATCGTATAAAATTGTGAGTTAACTCTCACACTTTTCTTGAATACCGTGATGTGCTAAATTCATATAATTATACGATACCATCTATATTCTAAATTGGTTGATTGGATGTTATTGGTTGCTATTGTTTGATTGATTGACGTTAATTATATTTCGTCGTTTTAAATGCATTATAGAAATTATTCCATATATTATTATCAAATATTATTGTGATATGTGATGCTGGGAAGAACAGGTTGGAGGAATTCAACCGGATTCCTTAAATTAATTGTATGTATTTACTGTTCGTATTATTCATATATATGAGTTGTTACCCCAAAATGGCATCAAAACATGTTCGGATTGAATGGATGTTAATCATTGTTGTGATTTTAATCAATCGACAGTATTAATTAAGTGGCTGGCAGTGATGGCCAAAAATCTATCATTTTTGACGTCGTTTTGCCGTTAGGCAAACTGATGAAGATTTTAGTTATAAATATATTTTATAATTGAAACGAAATTTTAAACTGTTTTATACAAGTTAATTAAAATAGATTTTTTTTATAATATATTTATATTTATAATCATGCTTTATAAAAGAATTTATTTAACATTTATATAGTGAATTATTATGTCATTTATAATCAGAAAGGCACAAACTAATATACCGCTTAGTGAAATTGAATAATTGTGTTACGAAACAATTAAATGATGTTTTTGAATCAATTAAGCTATTAATTAATTTAAAGGGGGAAAGTTGAAAAGGAAATCAGTTAACTGCTCAACTGATGTTTACGGTTTGACAAAGTCGACTGTTATTAATTGAAATTAACGATTAGTTAATTTGATTTAGATTAATCTAATCAATGGTTTTCCAAACATTCGAATGTTGTTAAAAGATTTGTTAATCCTTGATAAACTATATTTTAAGTGATTCTTGAATTGTTTATTGTTAATAAAGTTAAATATTAATTAATAATCATTTAAAATAATTAATTATTCTATTTCTAGTCAATAATGTAATTAAATACCTTTAGTGTAGATAATGCATCAGTACTTATTATTTAAGTAATTTAAGCGATTTCTTTTAATTAGAATTCAATTACGAAGTAACCACGTGTCGATAAGATTTGATTAAGGTTTAGTAAGAGTTTTATAAGAGGATTTATAATCCAAGTTTACAAACCATGTTTGTAAGTAGGATTTGTAAGATAATGCGAGGGTTTTAACAAGACTTTAATTAAGTGGATCTAATTACAATAGGGTTAAAAAGGAGATTGTTAAAATGGACTTGTGAAAAGATAATTAGTAGTTTAATAAATCGAGTAAAGAGATTATAAGGAGATTACTTATGAAAGATATGATTTGTAAAACCATATTAGAATCTTACGGTAAATAAGATTTGTGTTCGAGGAAGTTCACTTGATTAAGGAATGGGAATTAACGTGGGTTTTCATATAAAAGAAATGGATTTATAAAATCATAATCAATGGAGATGTAAATGGCATTAGATTTTCGAGTTGCATATTTTTATTGTCTCGCGATAAGAACGTTGTCGGTCAAGGTGTGAGAGGTAATTAAAATACCACAACTTGGACGACACCACTATTATCAAAAGATGGTATTAGTTTGTAACGGTCAGGGATGTAGGGAATAATTTATAGAGAAAAATATTGTAATATTAATGTGTAAGGATTTAGAAATATAATAAATTCATTGGGTTTAAAATAAGCAGCATATTATTTAATATTCTTTGGGCCAAATACGAAGTATGATTATACTCATATAATTTGATTCAAATATATAACACTATTTCCGAAGTAATGAAATAATGTGTTTTGGTTAAGCGCATTTATTCAAAGAAACAAGCCTAATTTTTGTTTCCACAGAAAAATGAGGAATAACAAGTGATATTACTTTGGAAATGAAATTATAATCTCCGAGAGCAGGATTGGTAAACTTTAATTGATAAACTTCAAGATAATGAAACCGTTCAAGGCTATACTTAGAAGAACGCGTCGTTGACGTTATTTTGACCATATAAGAGTTATAATTAAACTTATACTTATAATTAAACTTATACCTTTTGGTTAAGTATAATATATATATATATATATATATATATCAGTATTCCCAATGGTAAAATAAATAAAAAGGGGTTTATGAAACTATAGTAATATTCTTATGTATAAGAAAATACGAAAAGGGTTTGTGAGTGTAAAACGATAAAGGAAATAAACATGTTTTATGGAATATAGTAATGGTCGACAAGGGAAAATACAAAAGGATAACTTAAGGGATACGTTATACTAAAAGAAAATATTGATTAATATTTTCAAAGAAATAATTAAAAGAGTTTTGTCGAGATAGAATTTATGAAATTGATTATAAGAATCGATGAAATGGTTTAATGAAGTGTTTTAATATAAATGACCTAAACTGCCAATGTACTTATCAATACTATTATGATTTGATAGTTAAACAACCGACTATCAAATGAATTATTCTATTGGACCTTTGACGTATTATTTCGAAGGGACCGGGATGGGAACTAGACCCAAAACCACTTCGAATCAGCTGTATAGACGCGACTAAATGGAAGGCTATGAAGATGGAGCATCAAAGACCATAGATCTTCATAAATGGAAGAACCACTTAAAATCTCTGAGTCGATGTAGAGATATACTTGGGTTCTGTCATGGTTGGAATCTATGGATTGCAAGGAATTCTCGGTACTGATCCTTGGGGTGATTTCTATATAGGAGGCGGTCGGAGGGTGTCTTCGGTTCATCCTATTCCTGGATGACTTGTATGGACGAATGTCTGACAGAGTATTTCCTTATAGTCACGTACGTTGATTTTTTTACAAATATACCGAGTTTGGTGGCGGAGAAATTCTCTTGCTTAACACCCTGAGTGTATTTGTGGACATCAATTAGTGGTTTGACGGATCTGACGATGTGACATTCAAAGTAAATGGAGATTGCAATTATAAACGTGACCTCAAGCCTCATCAACCGGGAAATGGCACAAAATCGGGTAAGCAGCATGGCTATGTGGGTCACACCCATTAAAAGGGTATATCATTACCTGATTTGGTGAAATCAAATGCCTTCGGTTGTCCCTTTTTATTTTTATATGTATGCTATCGGCTCGGTTGGCTGGCCCCCAACGTGGTAATGATATATTCGGTACTATCAAGAGAAATGAGGGGCCGGTCATGTGTAGCCGATTTGCAAGACGTTCTTGTTGAACCCCAATGTATTCATCTCTGGAAGTACATTGTCGGAGAGGTGGTCCCATACCTTGCCAGGAAATCCATTCTCCAATAAGAGCCCGCAGTTTTGATTGTATACTATATATGTAGAGCGTGAGATGCAAGCGTTCTGCTAGATTATTAGTTATTTGTAGTTTGATTGACATTATTATAATATCAGAAAAGGTATTGATTTCAAAACTGTTTTGGGTTATAGTATGGTAAAAATCGTCCGTGTTTATGTGTGGGCTGGTCTTGCTATTATCCTTTTCTTTTAGAAGGATTTATAAAGTTAAACAAGTTGTTTGTGCTGTGAATTTATCACTGGAAGTATTCCAGACTGATCTGGGTGAATTTTGCTTTGCTTCAAATGTGCTCGGGTCAGACCGAGTATATTTTCAGGTTAGGTTTCGCGTGGAGTTCTAGGAGCTGGAAGCAGGAGGCTTAACCATTAGTTATTTGAAGATATTTTTCGCTGTGACAAATATCTTTTGTACTCTGATAATTGGTATGTATATACTGTTTTCTTTTGTATAAAGAGATTTGAGATATTATATTTTATTCGTTTCGCTGTGAGATTCTGATGTGTTCTTCTTATTCTTCTATTCTAATATTTCTTTCTTTCTACTTCTCACCCTCTGACTTCTTTCTAATAACGTTCCAGTGTTTCTGATGCTTGAATAGTCGACATGGTGATTTTTTGTCGATTTTCAGGGTCGAAAATCCTTGGGTCGTTACAGTGGTATCAGAGCTATTGGTTTAGTAATAACCTTGGCTCTGTGGTGTAACTCAATAGAGATGGGGTTAGTAATACCCTAGATTGAGTTGAGTGTATATATATGAGAGCGCGTATTTGTATTAGAATATAAAATTGTTTTTAAATATTTTGTAAAGCAGGTAAATGAAATAATTTTGCCCAAATTATATTTTTGCATAAAAATGAAATTATTTTATCAAATTATTGAGATATCTTGTTTTTGATTGTTTTGAGTAGAATTAAACCCGAATGTGGAAATACAACTCAACTTGGTTAAGTCAAGCTATATTTGAAATGGATATATAGTTGGAATTAAATAAAATAGATTTGAAATTTGGTAATTGAATTCGTAATCTGGTAAGAAATCGATCTGAATATAAATCGATCGATATTAAACTATGTGAAACCAAAGTGAAAGCAACATGAAAATATTGATGTTGAATTCAAATGACTTGGTTGAGTTGTTTTGCATTGTTTGTTGGTTGTATGGTTGAAATTGATTGCATGATTATAAGATAAACTTGATTGAAACCAATCTTGAATAAAATTGAAACTATTGAGATGAGTCCGAGTATAATGTGGAGATCAAAGAACCGTTTGGTTGAAATGTATGGATATAGGCTTGAACTTAGTTGGAAACCAATAAACGAATTAATTCTAAAGAATATGAATGGATTACTAATTGGTTATGAATAAACTTCATGTAAGTCGGAGGATATATGAAAAAACAATCTGGATGTTTGAACCCAAAATATATGATTATAAAAATATTGAATTCCATTTAAGTGAGTACAGGTTCTGGAGATTATTGGACCGAGTTTGGCTATCAAGCATGCTTGTTTATTGATTAACACTTATTGCTTGTCGTTAATACGCTTGCAAAAAGGTACGCCTATGCAAAATATAAATTTTGGGTTTTGAGATTTGATTTTGAATTTTCCGACCATGAGAGTCAAAGTATATATATTTGTTGAACCTACAACATTGCAGATGTCCCTCCATATAGGGGAAACTTTGCCAAATTTTTTCCAAAATTTAATGTGTTATAAATTTTTGAAAATTTTTGGAAAATTTGTTATTAGAGAATAAATTGGTTTTAAAACCAATTAGATTAGTTTTGGAAATAAAACTGAGTATTAAATATTTTTGCAAAGATAATAGGGTTGTAGCATTCTTTCTGCCTTAGTAATTTCGGGGGCAAAATTCTTTTAAGGGGGAAGGAATGTAATGTCACGTATTTTCTGGTCAATTATTTAAATTAATTTTATTGTTTTAAAATACTGTAATAATAACATAAAACGGAGATGAGCAACAATGTAATAAGTGTACACAGTTGATACCGTATAAGCCGGAACATGGCTAATACAACAGTAATGAAATACAAAAGAGTTCGTCATACGCGTTGATAATCCAAATGAGATTAGAAAAATATATTACTGTAGTAGCACACCGATTAAAATCAAGTTGATAATACCATAACATAGCTCATACGATGTACGAAACTATATCCTGATTGTAGATAACGCATTGGTTCATACTTACGCCAAGTTTAAAATGAAAACATATAGAATAAAGGTAAATAATAGTACATAAATTCCTCCATGGTTCTACGTATGTAAATTGTTTCCCTTCCCCAGATATTAACTCCGTTTAATTTCAGTCTTTCATTTCCAACACCCGACATTTCATTTCAGTAGGAAAGAAAAACTCACCATACCTCTGCAGTTTACATGCTCAGCTATCCTTGTTTCTCACAACAGACAAAAAAAAAATCCTTAGTCACCATTGGAATTAAATTTCTCTGATGTCTACAGTATGGTTTTTCACATGGCACATTAATATCAGTGCCTTTTTTTTCAAAAATGTTGGCTACATTGAAGACATATTTTCATTCGTTTTCGTTTCCTATTCCTTGACATACTGACAGCACATGCAAACCTGGGAAAGATGGTATACAAAGCCTACAAAAAAAATCTCACCTATACCAATCCATGCATGTGAAATCTATTTTAATTCTTCACTATGTACATGCCTTCTGACATCCGTTAACAGTGAAACATTGAACTCTATATATATATACATATGTTCTGCACCATTCGTCTTCATCTCTTCCGTCATTTCGAGAATCCCCAGCAGCCTTCAAAACGAAATGCCTCTTCAAAAATAAAATAAAATACAAAATAAAACAGAAAATCAAAGGAGAAGACAACAGTGGTGTATCCATTAATTATTTTCGTTGTAAGTGTATGGTGGAGGAGAATGGTGCACCTGGGACTCGAGATCGTGGCACATAAGGGAATTGGCAGGCGAGTTTGTTGAGGTGGTGGAGCATGGTCTGATAAGGTTACTATGTGGCACGCAAATATGGTAAGAGCATTCCCAACATGGGGTGTTGCTCGCGGTCAAATCGAAGCCGGTTGACCCGAGCAACACCCCAATGGAGTTGGGGTCAAAGTGCCCTTAGCCGGCTTTCATAAAGCCGGCTAAGGGAGTGGAGACAGAAAATGTCCCCACTTCAACCTTAGCCGGCTTTCATAAAGCCGGCTAAGGGATTGGGGACAGAAAATGTCCCCACTTCAACCTTAGCCGGCTTTAACAAATCCGGCTAAGGCGGGTTGTTGGAGCAACCGAACGGTTGCTCCAACACCCTTCAGTGTTGCCACAACAACACTGAAGGGACTGGTGACCCAACCGTTGGGATCGGTTGCCAAGCAACCGACCCACGGTTGGGAATGCTCTAAGGGGTTGTAGCGTCTGTATAGTGTGAAGGATGGGGTTCAAGGATACCGCCGTGAAGTTCATCAAAGGTCTGGCGTTTGGGGAAGGGAAGATGGCCACGGATGGTCAGGTATGAAGCGGCAGGGGATGGCGAACTTGATGGAGGTGGTCTGTTGGTGGACAATGGACCAAGGACGGTGCTGGAAGGGGTCAAAGTGGCAGGCCATGGTTCGGTTTCATTTCGAAATACATATATTAAAGAGAAGGGAATGGAGATGTTGCTGAGAGGTGTTGTAGCATATATTTGATGCGTGCAGGGTGCGATAGGTGGAGATCTTCGAATTGTGTTGGCCTGGTAATAGATGTAAGGTAGGCGTGAGATGTAGGGGGAGTTTGAAGTGAGGTGTGGTGATTGGGTAAGGCATTACGACAGGAGTAGTGACTTCCGGAGAGATTGTTGAAGTCAGCGTCAGAGTTGGGTGGCCTCCTGCAATTTGTAATGATGCCAGCAAGGTGAGGAAAGAATCGTGCTGGCTGGTAAAGGAAGAGTATCGGGGACGATGGTGTGCATATATACGGTGCTGACGTGTAAACAATATAAAGAGGTTGGATCTGTTTGTTTGGTTAACATTTGAGGAAAGTAGGAGTAGTGTTTTTGTAGAAGAGGAAGACAGCTTTGAGAACTCCAGATTGGAGAAAACGCATTACGGTAATGATGACGTGGAATCATTAAAAGGTAATAAATAAATAAATAAATAGTTATGTTATTTTAATTTAAAACCAAAACTTGAAAACGCGATATCTTTTTCATATTGTAACAAAATTCAATGAAATAGGCTTCGTTGGGATACTAGGTGATCATGCTGACTTGGAACCAGTTGGAGCTGTTTGGGATTTCATTTAATTTTAAACATTCGTTTAAAATTAAATGAAACAAACGCATCGATCTTCAGTCGTATAAAATGGTGAATTAACTCTCACATTTTTCTGGAATACCGTGATGTGCTAAATTCATATAATTATACGATACCATTTATATTATAATTTGGTTGATTGGATGTTATGGGTGTTATTGGTTGCTATTGTTTGATTGATTGATGTTATTTATATTTCGCCATTTTAAATGCATTATAGAAATTATTCCATATGTTATTATCAAATATTATTGTGACATGTGATGCTGGGAAGAACTGGTTAGAGGAATCCAACCAGATTCCTTAAATTAATTGTATGTATTTACTGTTCGTATTATTTATATATGAGTTTTTACCTCCAAAATGACATCAAAACCTGGTTGGATTGAATGGATGTTAATCACTGTTGTGATTTTAATCAATCAGCAGTATTGATTAAGTGATTGGTAGTGATGGCCAAAAATCTATCATTTTTGACGTCGTTTTGCCGTTAGGCAAACTGATGAAGATTTTAGTTATAAATATATTTTATAACCGAAATGAAATTTTAAACTATTTTATACAAGTTAATTAAAACAATTTTTTTTTAATAATATAGTTTTATTTATAATCATGCTTTATAAAAGAATTTATTTAACGTTTATTTGGTGAATTATTATGTCATTTATAATCAGAAAGGCATAAACTAATATATGGCTTAGTAAAATTGAGTAATTGTTTTACGAAACAATTAAATGATGTTTTTGAATCAATTAAGCTATTAATTAATTTAAAGGGGGAAGTTGAAATGGAAATCAGTTAACCGCTCAACTGATGTTTACGGTTTGACAAAGTTGACTGTTGTTAATTGAAATTAACGATTAGTTAATTTGATTTTGATTAATCTAATCGATGGTTTTCCAAACATTCGAATGTTGTTAAAAGATTTTTTTCATCCTTGATTAACTATTTTTTAAGTGATTCTTGAATTGTTTATTGTTAATAAAGTTAAATATTAATTAATAATCATTTAAAATAATTAATTATTCTATTTCTAGTCAATAATGTAATTAACTACCTTTAGTGTAGATAATGCTACCATTACTTATTATTTAAGTAATTTAAGCGATTTCTTTTAATTAGAATTCAATTACGAAGTAACCACGTGTCGATAAGATTTGATTAACGTTTAGTAAGAGTTTTATAAGAGGATTTATAATCCAAGTTTACAAACCATGTTTGTAAGTAGGATTTGTAAGATAATGCGAGGGTTTTAACAAGACTTTAATTAAGTGGATTTGATTACAATAGGGTTTAAAAGGAGATTGTTAAATGGATTTGTGAAAAGATAATTAATAGTTTAATAAATCGAGTAAAGAGATTATAAGGAGGTTACTTATGAAAGATATGATTTGTAAAACCATATTGGAATCTTATGGTAAATAAGATTTGTGTTCGAAGAAGTTCACTTGATTAAGGAATGGGAATTAACGTGGGTTTTCATATAAAAGAAATGGATTTATAAAATCATAATCGATGGAGATGTAAATGGCATTAGATTTTTGAGTTGCATATTTTTATTGTCTCGCGATAAGAACGTTGTCGGTCAAGGTCTGATAGATAATTAAAATACCCCAACTTGGATGACTCCACTATTATCAAAAGTTGGTTTTAGTTTGTAACGGTCAGGGATGTAGGGAATAATTTATAGAGAAAAATATTGTAATATTAATGTGTAAGGATTTAGAAATATAATAAAACCATTGAGTTAAAAATAAGTAGCATATTATTTAATATTCTTTGGGCCAAATACGAAGTATGATTATACTCATATAATTTGATTCAAATATATAACACTATTTCCGAAGTAATGAAATAGTGTGTTTTGGTTAAGCGCATTTATTCAAAGAAATAAGCCTAATTTTTATTTTCATAGAAATTGAGGAATAACAAGTGATATTACTTTGGAAATGAAATTATAATCTCCGCAAGCAGGATTGGTAAACTTTAATTGATAAACTTCAAGATAAAGAAACCGTTCAAGGTTGTACTTAGAAGAACGCGTCGTTGACGTTATTTTGACCATATAAGGGTTCTAATTAAACTTATACCTTTTGGTTAAGTACATATATACATACATAGATATATATATATCAGTATTCCCAATGGTAAAAGAAATAAAAAGGGGTTTATGAAACTATAGTAATATTCTTATGTATAAGAAAATACGAAAAGGGTTTGTGAGTGTAAAACGATAAAGGAAATAAACATGTTTTATGGAATATAGTAATGGTCGACAAGGGAAAATACAAAAGGAGAACTTGGGTTATACGTTATACTAAAAGAAAATATTGATTAATATTTTCAAAGAAATAATTAAAAGAGTTTTGTAGAGATAGAATTTATGAAATTGATTATAAGAATCGATGAAATGGTTTATTGAAGTGTTTTAATATAAATTACCTGAGCTGCCAACGTACTTGTCAATACTTTTATGATTTGATAGTTAAACAACCGACTATCAAATGAATTATTCTATTGGACCTTTAACATATTGTTTCGAAGGGACTGGGATGGGAACTAGACTCAAAACCACTTCGAATCAGTTGTACGGACGCGACTAACTGGCAGGCTATGATGATGGAGCATCGAAGACCATATATCTTCATAAATGGAAGAACCACTTAAAATCTCTGAGTCGACACAGAGATATACTGGGGTTCTGTCATGGTTGGAATCTATGGATTGCAAGGAATTCTCGGTACTGATCCTTGGGGTGATTACTATATAGGATGCGGTAGGAGGGTGTTTTCGGTTCATCCTATTCCTGGATACTTGTATGGACGAATGTCTGGCAGAGTATTTCCTTAGAGTCACGTATGTTGATTTTTTACAAATACACCGAGTTTGGTGGCGGAGAAATTCTCTTGCTTAACACCCAGAGTGTATTTGTGGACGTCAATTAGTGGTTTGATGGATCTGATGATGTGGCATTCAAAGTAAATGGAGATTGCAATTATAAATGTGACGTCAAGCCTCATCAACCTGGAAATGGCACAAAATCGGGTGGGAAGCATGGCTATGTGAGTCGCACACATTAAAAGGGTATATCATTACCTGATCTGGTGAAATCAAATGCCTTCAGTTGTCCCTTTTTATTTTTATATGTATGCTATCGGTTCGGTTGGCTGGCCCCCAACCGTGGTAATGATATATTCAGTACTCTCAAGTGAAATGAGGGGCCGATCATGTGTAGCCAGGTTGCAAGACGTTCTTGTTGAACCCCAATGTATTCATCTCCGGAGGTACATTGTCAGAGAGGTGGTCCCATACCTTTCCAGGAAATCCATTCTCTAATAAGAGCCCGCGGTTTCGATTGTATACTATATATGTAGAGCGTGAGATGCAAGCGTTCTGCTAGATTATTAGTTATTTATGGTTTGATAGACACTATTATAATATCAGGAAAGGTATTGATTTCAAAACTGTTTTGGGTTATAGTAAGGTAAAAATCTTCCGTGTTTATGTGTGGGCTGGTCTTACTATTATCCTTTTCTTTCAAAAGGATTTATAAAGTTAAACAAGTTGTTTGTGCTGTGAATTTATCACTGAAAGTATTCCAGACTGATCTAGGTGAATTTTTCTTTGCTTCAAATGTGCTCGGGTCAGACCGAGTATATTTCCAGGATAGGTTTCGCTTGGAGTTCCAGGAGCTGGAAGCAGGTGGCTTCACCGTTAGTTATTTAAAGATATTTTCCGCTGTGACAGATATCTTTTGTACTCTGATAATTGGTATGTATATATAGTTTTATTTTGTATAAAGAGATTTGAGATATTATATTTTATTCGTTCTGTTGTGAGATTCTGATGTGTTCTTCTTGTTCTTCTATTCTAATATTTCTTTCTTTCTATTTCTCACCCTCTAACTTCTTTCTAATAATGTTCCAGTGTTTCCGATGCTTGAATAGTCGACATGGTGATTTTATGTCGATTTTCAGGGTCGAAAATCTTTGGGTCGTTACACCTTCCCTTGGGCCTTAAACCCGACCTGCTACCACACACAAACTAAACTCTTCTTTCTCCTTTTCAATCATCTTTTATCATTTTAAGTTACACAATCTTCAAAACTAAAAACAAACAATAATAAGCATGTACACTGAAACTTACATGCGTGTAGGTTAACTCATCCGACCTGACAACCGCCGCATCATCTTCATCACCTACTCCCCCCCCCCCCACTCGTGGTCTGGCGAACTCCCACGACACCTCATCTACCCGACCAAACCCTATATCTCAAAAACACTATTCTTTCGAACCATGCATGACATTAAAACACAACACCGATCCAATAAAACCCCCTTACCATCAACTCTAATCATGGGTCGACCTGCGCCCACCACCGCAACATCCTCCACAACCAAATGATTTTCCACGAACCAATCCCGCTGTGTCTGATCATCTAAATCCTCCATACAAACTGATAAAAATCAAAGATCACGAAAATCTTCCAAAACACTAAGTTTACCTCGTTCTCTCCCTTTCGATGACTAATAGACCAGAGAAGACCACCGTAGCTCCTCCTATCTTCGATGATGCCCCTCCATCAATCATTTTAACAATAAGCCACAAAATTGATTAAATTTGATTATTTTACCTAAATCACAAACTTATTCCATTTTCCTTTAGTACATGTCTAAAAATCATGAAACTTCCTTCAAAATTCATGATTTCCGATACAACGCTAATCACATAATTCAAACTCAGATTTGCGATAATTGATTAACGACCAAAATCACCTCTTTACTATAAAACCTAATTTTGTGTTTGTATACTCAAATTAAAATCACCAAGCTATTTTAAAATAAACTACATACGATTTGGCACTGGTCTGTTGTTGAAAGATTTAACTAAAATCAAATGGAATTGTACACATTGATTTTGGCATGCTAAAGGTGTTAGTTTGTTTTGACAAAGAGATAATATATTTCTTAAATCGTTCATAGGTTTTCTTCTATTTTGCCAATTCTGGTTTCCTTAAATAAAAATAAAATCATTCCATCATTTAAAACCTAAAATAGGTAAGAGTAATACTTCATGGTTACAAGATTCAAAAACCATGAGTTAATGACTTCCATCATACCTTATAAACTAAACGTAAGTGTTATTTTATTGTACTTAACCTATCTAGATAATGCATTAAGCATGTTAAATAGAAAAACCATTTACAAATGTACATGAAAACTGAACTAGCTTGACACTAGTTTAACACTAAAAACGTTCATGCTTCACAAACTTAAGATCAAGTGAGTTTCTCACCTTTTAACTTGCTGCTCTTCAAAAAAAAATTTGCTTCCATGAAACTTTGAAACTTATTTTTGCTTGACATGATTGATTTTTCAAGCAAAGCTTTTCTATGCAAATCTCGAGCATTAGTCCAAAACAATTTTGAAAAAGATTTGTTTTTTTAGTTAATGAACAAGTTAAAGATAAAGAAGTAAAATGAAGAAAGGAGTTCTTTATTTTGTTTTATAAGTAAATATAATGGTAGTAAATATCCAAAATGCCCTTGAGTACACTTTTAAGTCTTCCATTACACGCCACCTAGTACGAGCCCTAAATGCAATTTAGCATCAAATCAAATCAATGTACGTAAGCTGCATATTTAAAAATAAAGTTTTAATTTAATTTTAATAAACATCACATTAGGATTTAAATGTATCTTAACTTATTGTATTATTTAAACATCAAATCAAATTTATAAAATATAGGGTGTAAAATTTTTAAATCTTTTAATTATGTATATAAATTTAAATATTAAACCTTATTATTACACAAAGATCAAATCATGGTACAATGCATTTAAAACATGTACTAGCTTTCCTTTAAGTATGTCACGTGTCAAATCATGTTTTTCTTATTTAAAATTGAACATTTACATTTAACAATTTAGTTATACTTTTCAAATTTTGTTTTTAATGAAGATACATATGTTCCATAATATAGTTTTTAATCTTAATATGAAGTTTAGTTGAAATATGCATATGCATGTGTACATGCATACACACATAAGCATTTTCCCAATTCTTTTGAAATTTTAAAATACAATGATTTATTAACTTTTTAAATATCATTTTGAAATACTATTCATAATTATACTCATGATTTTTATCCAAATAATATTTCTTTTGTGATTGTAAATATTAGATATATTAAACTATCAATAATTGAAAATCAATTTATTACCTGGATAAAAAATGAAAATCCAAGAAATATACTCTGGTTTATATTTTCAATTTTCAATGAAAAGTTTGTAAATATAAATCAAATTCTAAGATTAAATTTCAATTTATCACTTATATATATATATAAAAGTGTGATTTATTTATACGAATATATTTAGTGAATATTTAAAATAAATTAAATATTTAATATTTTTACATAGTAAAATTTCGGGGTTGTTACAAAAATAGAAAATCTGAGATGCTTTATTTCTTGGGAACCACCGCCTATTTAAATAATCGACCACTAAATTAGTATTTGATACTCTTAGTTTGTCCCATCATCTAATTATAAATACAACTTATGGTATTTTCAGATAAATTCCACCACATGTTAGTACATAGGGCACATATTCATAATTGGTTACTTAATTTTGTATCACATAATATAATATTATTATCCATTAAACATATGTCACTATATAGAATGATTTGAATCCAACTCATAACTTATTTGATTGCTCTATTTTACTATTATATATTGCCACCTTCAAGGATTAACACCAACGACTATTGTAGAAGAAGTTCTCTTAATAGTTGTCACTAAATATGACATGTTTGGCTTTAAAACGAATTTTTTGATCTTTTTACATTTTACATCTATACTTCGAAGGTGCACCAAAGGAATAAAGATGTGGAAGTACTAATCATTTTAATAAAAAGGAGAGAAAAGAAAAGGAACTTTATTTTATAATTATCCAAAAGGAAAAAAGAAGGTAGTTTTCTTTGCTTGTTGTTTTGTACATCAAAGACGTTTCCTTGATTGATCATTTTCTACTCCCACCCATCTACCATGTCTAACTACCACTGTCTGTTTTCCATTTACCGTGTCTAATTGTTTTCTAGTCTAACAAACCTTAAATAATTCTATAAATGCACATCTAGTTATAGTTTTATAGAATAAGATACTCTACAATTACTGTACACTTTATAACAAATAAAGTACTCAAGCATATTTATGTAGGTAAGCGCGCGAGTGACAATTAAGGTAGTAGCGAGTTAGAAAATAAATTTTGTGTTTTGCATTTCCAATCCTTCATATTCAGACATATGGAGAAGACACAGGGATAAAGGCAGTTGATTCAAAAAATAATTTTAACATATAATATTGGAGATGATTTCATTTTGTTTTATAACTTATAGAAAATTTTAACAAAAATCAATTACTATGAAGTTTAATTGAAAAAAGCTCTCTCTTTCTTGCAACCATGACTATCATAAAAATAAAATCAAACAATCCCATTTTTGTTGTTAATACTGATCAGAACGGTGGATCTTCTTTTTCTTCTCCATCTAATTCCCCTCCATTACCAACTCATAATCCTCCACAATATCCTAGCCCTAATCATGAAATTGATGAAGATGTCTTTCAGCTTGTGAATCGCAAGAAGAAACCCAATCGGGTCTTCTTCAAGGTAGCAATAAACTATCTGTTTATAGCATGAAACCCCTCCCTGTTGCCTCAAAAATTGGCTACAAGATCCGCTATAAATAACAGCTGTACCTTTAAAGCATCTACTACCAAGCAATCTGTTAGCTCTTAGACCGATATGATGAAAAAAGGAGGTATGAATTCTAATTATTCAACAGTTAGTGGAGATTGAGGGGGAGAGTTCACGTGCAATATAAGAGGTGTTGCGGAACCCTCCTCATATATATATATATATATATATATATATATATATATATATATATATATATGCAAGCGTTCAATGACACCTGAAACAGTGCAGCAGCCCTTAATGCCCCCTGATTTCCATCACATATCCCGTTTCTCTCTCCTACCACTCATTCTCTCACCTCCCACTCACTTATTCTAATATAAATGTTTGGTTTATATAGGGGGCAATTGGGGTGCTCACTATTTGGGGTGCCATTGAACGTTCTTTATATATATATATATATATATATGTGTGTGTGTGTACAACACAAAAGACCTAGCATGGTAGGCCCGCCATGTAGGTCGATCGACTGGGTTGTCGACCTCCTAAGGACGGTTGGTCGGCCTGCCTCCACGACCTGGTCATTAATACATCTAAGTGCATGTCGCGCCCGTAGGGTATGAAATATTGAAATCTAGAATGTGTTTTTGTGAATTCACTAGTTAGATGAGGGGTTGGGCCATGGCCAGCCTAGATCAAATCAAGCTAATAATATGATAAGAGATCTCTAAAACACCTATAAATAGGATCTTTGGGAACAATTTCCTCACACTTATTTCTTCTTTCTTTGAATTCCCTATTGACTGAGGCAATACCTAAAACTAAATATTTTCGGAGAAAAATATTATGAACTAAAAATAGCCAAAGCCCAAGGAAGGGGGACCAGGGAAGACCTATGCAGTTAAAGCCCTGCTAATTCCCTGCAAAATCCTCGCTATAGCTCGTAGCGCCCTTCAATCGCTACGCTATTTCTGTTTAGCGCTGATGAACAGTAGTTCCGCTTTAAGCCCCACTATTTTCCGCTGCATCCGCTAAATCAACGCTTTTTAGCACCCGCTTTAGAACAGTAATTTACAAAGCTTGATATGATTAGTTCTCTTTTAAAAAAAAATTCATGAACTTAGTGTAAAGAGACAATTTTATCACATAAGTGTATAATATATGGCAGGAATCTATTATGGTAATCAATTCCAATGTGTGTAACCATGATATTCTTTGATTTTATTATATAAGTTTAATAGATATTACTTTATTCTACACAAATGGTGTGAGAATGATAATTAATTAATTTTAAAATAGTTATTTTTACATCTAATGTACCTTTTGGCACTTCCGCTATAGCCCCGCTATTTTCCCGCTTTATCCCCACTATTTCCCCGCTTTATCCCCGCTACACCTTTTTGTACCTCCACCGCTACAGAACCACTAAGCGCTTTAACTGCATAGGGGAAGACTTAAGATATCAGTTAAAGATGGCAGGTGAGTGGGAGTTATTATTTTGGAATTTGAATAATTAAAATCATAGGGTTCAAAATAGCTCTGGTTTAAGAATGTATTTTTCTAAATTATCTTCAATACAAGTATAGCTTTAGCCTCTTTTTTACAATTATTCATATTTCTATAGTATATTTACAGTTATCTACAACTCTTTTACATGTGTTAACATAGTTAATAATACTGTAAATGTTAAAATCATAAAGTAGGTTCAATTCTTTAACCTACGTGAAAATGAAGAAAGTGAATGGTTTCTCATGAAATACAAATCAAATAGAGAACACTAAATTTACAGCAAACACATGTAAAACATGTAGATTTGTAATAAAAAGGAAATGGATTGAATTTCCAGGAAGGACCTAAAATTGTAAAACATGTCATAAAATAAAATGGGTTGAAAAGAGCAAGCCTTTGGTACTTGCAAGTAAATTATGACATGGTTTATTATTAAATAAAAAGGATGAAAAAGATTAGAATATATAAAAATATTGCTTTATAGTAAAGTAGCGGTTGAAAGACTAAAACATTTTATGTTATTGCTTTTGGTGAAGTGGGAATTATTAGATAAAAACTTATTAGCATATTGCTTTATGGCAAAGTAGGGACTATAATAAGGCATAAAAGGAATAGGGATAAATGGACAATAGGCTCAATCATAGGGACTGGGGTGGGGAACAAAATAAGGTTATTATATGGAGGTAGTTTGTACTGGTGGTTGATCATCGGCTAGGGTAGATAGTAACCCGAGGCCCCAACTGATAGTAGAAAACCCATGAGGATATCTGCATGTCGATTAGGGTGGATAAGTGGAGAAAAGGATCCAAGATAAATGCGTACAAGCAATGACCAAGCGTGCAACATCGATTAGGGTTAATAAGCCACTGTTGGCCCTGGCACTAGATATATGTCCATTTTAGTTGGTTAGCGGTTTCACATGGTGCTTTTTTTCCTATCTGAGTGGGTTTGGAGTCGTATAAAGGACATCAACTACCATGTTTGGTTCATGGTAGAAAGTAGGGGTCGGTTAGGGTAGAAATAGGAATCGGTCCTAATAATGCTATAACAAAAACTTTGGTGCAAACGATCTAAGCAATCATCCTATGTAATGCACAGACACTCTACCTTTGTAATACTAAAACTATCATCAGGTGTACTATCTCTCAATTGTTCAAATCCTAATAATCACTTTTATTACTAGACTTTATGCCTAACCCATTCTCCATTCTTTTCTTCTCCCATTAGGCTCACAGGGTAGAGAATTTTGTAGGTAGCTTGGACATTTCATCTTGGAAATTCTTATTCTCTTTTTTCTGATGTATACACTTCTTCTTTACATCATTTTACATGTTATTAATTTTTGTTGGAAGTTAAGAGGGGATATTTGTTTTGTACACTTATATGGCTATTAAAACTAAGATTGAATGAAATTTGAGTTGCTATGGTTTGTTTTGGATAAAGCATGATTTTTTAAAAATAAGCTAATTTATCTGAAATGTTTACTCTCAATTTTTATGACCTGTGAATCTTATTTCTCCATTGAATTTTATTATTCCCAAATGTTCCACATTCCTTGGTATGATCCGTTTAGGATGTGCTAAGGGGTGTTGGGTGTCACATCTCATGTAATAAGATAAGGTTACATGATTCTTATTTTTTAAATAATAAAGTACTTTTCCAAGGAAAACTGATTTTCACAATATTTTTATTTTTAAAAGTATAAATGTTTAACAAAAATCCTCTCAAGTCCTTTAAAACCTTCCTTCGATTCCTACGAACAAATATCTCTATCTTTCTCTTAAAAAAATGACAGACATCCCTAATATTCCTGAGATCTTTGTCATTACAATTCCTGCTTGGTTTCGTAAATACCTCCAGGCTAGGGAATCAGCAGAGCCACAAGTGGTTGTGCAAGGTTAAGCGCCCACAAGTGGAGCCCTTGCTTATCCACCATTAACAACTAATTTCTCCAAGCGTTGCAAAGATCTTTTTCCAATTTCGGAGGTTGACCTTTTGCCAATATAAAGACTTATATGGAGGCTCGAGCATGGTTGAGGAGCTCAGAAAAGATATTTGGCCTTATGCGACTTGGAGATAAGTGTTGGAGAATGGAATGTTGATGATGTTTTGATGACCACGACCTTGTTTCAATCAGTATCATTATTGATTATAAAATATGTACGAACACTTCTATTTAGAATATATGTGCGTGTGTGTGTGTATATACATGCAGGGTTTATATGTTGGTAATACATGTTAAAGACTGTACATATATGAGATTCAAGATTTCAAAGGAGAATCAAGACCCATGAGTATTAAGATATCAAGATTTCAAGAGTTCAAGACTATCAGAGTAATAAAGTTTAGTTAGTATGTAAAACCCCTAAACAGCACTCAAACTTTGTTTTCAAATTTACTTCTTTTTAAATTGATTTTAAACTATTTTTGAATTGATTTCAAACACCTCTCAAAATAATTTTTCATCTAAGGATTTCAAACTTATTATTTCAAAATATATATTTCCTAATTTATAAGTTTCTTATGTTTATATAATTAATATATATATATGTGTGTGTTTATAATTATATTATATAGTTATTATATCACTTATATATATAGTTTTCAATCATATGTTTAAATAATATTTTATTATGTGTTTGTACTTGAAAAATTATATTTTAAACAACTAGTTTTATTTCTGGAATTTCTAGAATACATATATTAGTTTAAATACTTTAGAAAATGATTTAAATTTAAATATATAATATATATGTTGACATACACGAATATACATGTCGAAATATAACTGAAATATTTTAAATTTTAA
Source organism: Allium sativum (assembly GCA_030737875.1). NCBI lineage: Eukaryota > Viridiplantae > Streptophyta > Magnoliopsida > Asparagales > Amaryllidaceae > Allium > Allium sativum. Next base: position 387,563,932 of record CM060912.1, on the reverse strand, counting down.
TTAGTTGTGTCTTTTCAATTCAAAACGTTTCAGAAACAGCTGTGTCCTTTGGAACACTATATAAAGGCCTTAATTTCGAATTTTTTTATAAATAATCCTCCTTACTACCACCATTATTCTTTTTAAATTTCTAAGATTATACACTTATACTCTGTCGATTTCAATACAAAATATATCATTTCTATTTTCATTCTCTATCAAATACTCTCTGTTTGGAAGTGCTACTCAAGAGTTCTAGGACAATTATAATCAAAAATAGGTTGGGTGTATTCCCTGTAGCCCTGACATTAGGAAAGGGAAAGGTGTGTTCCTTGTAGCCCGTAAATCAAGGAAAGGAGCGGTGTTAACCTTGTAGTCATGAAATCAAGGGTGTTGTAAACGGTGTTTGTAATAGCCTAGATTTTTGACCATCTAATTTAATATTTTAAAATGGTGTTTAATATTGTTTTGGCAATTTAATAACTTAAAATTCAATAATTTTGAATATTTTATTAATATAAATAATAAATTAAATTCTGGAATAGTCGAAATTAGTTGAATTTGCAATATAATGTGAACTTGCAATTTAAAAGAATCTAATGTTGTTTGGTTGTGAATTATATTAACGATTTGTTTATTAAACGATGTTTGAACGTTTAATTAATAATTTTATTATAAAACGAGCTGCAGCGGCACGGTTGTTCGTAATATAACATTTTGAACTTTAATTGGACGTACGGAATCCAATATAACTCGGATTTCTTTGAAACAAGAAACTTCGAATCTATTAGATAATATTTTTCTAATGAAAGAGAAAAATCAAATTTTCATGTTGTAGATTTTGTCTTATGTCCAAATCAAATTTTCAAACAGTCGCCATGGAATTCGTTTATAAATTATAACATTTATTTATATAAAAAATAGAATTTTTAATATACTGAATATTGATTTGCCTTGGAATTGAACTTGAAGAATTTTATTTTGGAAGTATAAGAAATTCTACTCAAGTATTTTCGATTTCAATTTTTTTAATATTATTATATTGAGGTGTATTAAAATTATTTTAATTTAATTTGGACCATTAAAAAGGGACTTTATTCAAACGACCTCCATTTTCAATGAAACAAATTTTTATTAAGACCGTGATAGCTAATTATTGTAAGATCTCAAGTTTCACATCAATTGGAGATATTTTGTGATTGTGCGCGGTGTAAACGCATATTATTTAACCGTTTGAAACTAATGTGGTATTTTTACACACGATATCATAATTTGAAAAAACCGGATCCATCGTGTCCAAAATATTAAATTATTGTATGATTTCTAATTTCATTGCAATCGAGGCTTGTATGTGCTCATAGGAACCATAGACGCCAAGCATTACATGCTATAAAAATCACTAGTCACCATCAATAAAAATCCTTGATCATTTTCAAATATTATCGGTCGTTTCAATTAAATTCTACTGCCTCTTAGATCATCTCCAACAATGGTTAATTATTACGTTTTTGTAAGAATTGCACTCAAGCAAGCCTCCAACAGATTATAGCATTCTGAATTGGTTTAGAATTCAGCATTTTTGATTACAAAAACGTAATCAAACTGGGCAGCTGTACAACAGGCGCCCCGCCTTGGGGCGCCTGTTGAACAGGCGCTTGGTTTTAGGCGCCTGTTGTACAGCTATCCAGTTTGATTACATTTTTGTTCCCTCTTTGGTACACTGCCACAACAATCAAAGTTGGATTCGATACTTGTATTTTATTTGAGTACTAAACAAATTACCGTTACACATCAAATTCAAACAACTTAAAAGTGCAATTCAAATTTAAAAATAAAATTGACATAAACTTAGAATTCCCAATACATAATTAAATGAAATACAGTAGCATAGAAAAAAACACGATAACTAGCTAGTTTATTGATTACCACAAAAGTTCCAGATATGATTGGTCAAATCGACTTGTAGTCTTCTGTGGAGGTGAACACTTCGATATGCCATCTGATTAGAAACATGAAACTCGAGTTCAATCTCACTACCAATCATATCTGTGTGGCATATATCCGGAACTGCAGTGGCACCCTCGTAGACATAGTCTTCTTCCATATCTCTTTCATCCTATAAGATCATATTATGCAAAATAACACAAGTATACATTATTTTTGTCATTTTAAACGGATCCCAAAGTCTACATGGGTTACTGATAATAGCAAATTTTGATTGGAGAACCCCAAACGCTCTTTCCACGTCTTTCCTTTGGCCTTCTTGCATTACCGCGAACTTGGACTGCTTGTTATTTATTGGTTCTGGAATTGTCTTGACAATAGTACTCCATTTAGGGTATATGCCATCCTCAAGATAATAACCATGGTCGTATGTGTTACCGCTTAAAGTAAATGAACATGGTGCCAACCTACCATTTTCTAAATCTAACGACCCGGATTTTTGGTCTGTTAATTTTAAATATTTAATATTTGTTTTAAATATTTAGTTGATATTATAAATTAATTTTTATATTGAGTTATCGATTTAATAATCGAAAATAATTTAATTTAGAATATATCGAATTATTGTAATTCGAAATATAATTGAAATCGAAGTTAAAAACTAAATCAAAATGATTCAGATGATAAGTAGAAATAGTATTTGAATATAAATGATAATAAAAATAATTTATTATCAAAGAATTTGATTATTTCTGAATTTAAATTATATTATATTATATTTATTTAATATGGTATATACATTCAAATTAAATTTCATAATATATTCTTTTCAGTTCAGAACAGCGTTATACTATTGAAACATCGGCCGGTACGTTAAAATAGCGGTTCGTGATTTAAATTAATGAACCCCGAGATATTTGATTGTGGTTAAGTTTGAAATCAAATCAGAATCTATTTAAAAAGAAACAAAATTTCTTTAAACTCAAATCACATTAAATATAATGTACTTTGCGCAGAAGAATTCTTAATAGCTAAGTCTCCTCTTTATAAAAATCGCACGCAAGTCCCTCTCATTCTTTGCTGTTGAAAAGAAAAATTTTAATGGCTGATTTCATAGAGGAAGAAATAATGCTGTTCCTTTTAGAAACCTCTACTTGAACCTCCTTAAGCCAAACTAGAAGCTTCAACAAAAACATGTTGCACCCCTTCCCTTTTCGAAATCACGGTCACCCTCTTTTTCCTCTTCATTCAATTTGTTCAAAAATAAAAATCGGAAGCTTCATGACCCAGAAAATCAAAACCGTATTTTTAAACGAAATCGAAATCAGTGATTGGATCGAGTTTAGGAACGCCCGATGTTGGGAATCTCGATCCAAGCAACTACACAGCTAAGGCCCATTGATTACGGTGATTTGAGTTCGCGATGTATTTTTGAGTACTGAGTTGAAAAAAGGATGACGCGTTAGAGTGTTTAATGGTTTCAAGGCAAATATGGACATCGCGATTAGGATAAAGTTCAGATTGATTGAGTTTGGGGTTTCTGTAGGATGCGATAACAGATGTGAAGTTGAGATGGGTGCTTGGGTGGGTAGCAGGGCATCGGTGATAAACTGGGTAGACTGGAAGGGTGCGACGTTTGACAAATGGAATCTGTTGTGGGAATCCAGGCCTAGTTGATGTCGCGATGGATTGTGTTGAGGTATAATGGAGGTCGGCGACTTCGTATGTTTGATTTACTGGAAGTTGAACTGAGATGAAAGGGGGTTCATTGATGAAAGTATTTTGGGTTTGCCCCTTGAAGCAGATCATGTTTTTCGAATTCAGTAAAGAAGAAAAGGATTAGAAAGAAAATTTTGATTGTACTTGTCGGATGTTGGCAGTAAAGAGAGGGGCATCATGATTTAAATGGTGATGTTTTAATGGATTCTTGTCCGTATTTTCAGAAGGAGGAAACGAGTTTAGCGGGAAGGATTTAAACCATATAGGCAAATTTAATTAGTTTAGTTAATGTTTTTTTACTAAATTAAATTAGTTTAACTTATATCTAAACTCGATTTTTTTTATATAATGTCATATTGACTAAGAAATATCATACTAGGCGTATACGAGATATTATCGAACAAATTCAATAGAGCAATTCTTAGTTGGGGATTTCATAATCGGGAATTAAAATTGGAATCAAAGCGGATCGCAAATAAAACCACGATGAGTAAATCTCACTCAGTTTATTTATTTTTGTATTATTTTTAGTCGGTAAAAATAATTGATGGCTGTTTGGTTGCATTAAAATATTACTGTGGCTATTGTTAAATATATATTAGTTATTTAGGATTGGTGTTTATGGTTATTAAATATATATTGGTGGTTGGATTCCCGTAGTACTATTAGCGGATGCCCGTAGTATCATTAGCGGATGACCCTATACGCCCCACGCTATGATAGTGGATGACCTTCATACCACGATATCCTGCTACGAAGCAGGATGGGTATTATTTCTGTTGGGTGACGTCTATGGATGCAGGGAACAGGTTGGAGGGATCCAACTGGATTCCTCAAAAATATTATTATTGTTTGCTTTCACATATATTATCATATATGATGTGTTGATTGATAATTGAGTGGTTTAATTGTTTAAATATTACTGGGGCCAAAATGTTAATTTATAAAATATTGTGGAAAGAGATTTGGAAATTCAAAAGGAAAATTCTATCTTTTTTAAAATAGGATTTGGATTTAGAATGTGCTAAAAATATTTACTTGTTTTAAATAAATAAAACAAGTATTGAATTTATAAACGATGTTTATAAATTGAATAATGTAGGGAATTGAAATAAATTTAAAAACGGTGTTTATAAATAAAGTGGAAAAATTATCATTGGATAATTTGAATATTTAAATTCAAATGTGAATTTAAAAATAGAAATGGGAAAATAGTTTTAAAGAAATAAACGATGGAATTTATTCTGATGTTCAGAATATAAATTGAACTAAAATAAATCCGTAAGGATTTATGATTTGAATTTGAGTAATTCGAATTTATTTAAATAGAAGTTCAATTGAATATGAAAATAAATTGGGTGTTGTATATAAGTTATTATAAATAGAAATTTCCAAAATAAGATTTTGGATTTAAATAGATTTCGAAATAGACTTGTTTAAATATAAAACAAGGAAATTTATAAAATGGTGTTTATAAATATAATGAATTAATTATCAAGAGATAATTTGAATATTTAAATTCAAATATGAATTTAAAAATAGAATTTGAAATCATTCAAAAAGGGAACAACGGTTTTTATTTCGCAATTCAGAATATCAAAGGGATGGAGTTTCAAATAGAAATTTGAAAAGGGAACTTGTTTAAATATATGAAACAAGGAAGTTGAATTTATAAATAGTGTTATAAAATTGGTGAAATAATTATCATTTGGATAATTTAAGCCATTTAAATTCAAGTAAGAATTTAAAAAGTGAAATTGGAAAACGTGTTGAAAATAGAATAATTGATTATATTCTGGAATTTAGAATATAAACTGAATTGAGAAAATCCAAAGGAGTTATAACTGGAATTCGATTATATCGAATTTTATAATTTATTTATAAAAGGAATTAGGATTTAAAATAACAAATCGAGTATAAATAAATTTATAACCGAGTAAGGAAAAATCAGCGATTATAGATAATTAGAATTATTGAGTTGAATTGGGAAAATTGGTTTGATATATATTAAAAATATATTAGAATGGAGTTAAATTTATTTAAAACGAAGTTTAAAAGTTTTTATATATAAATATAATTAAAACGAACTCGTTGCAGCGCGGCAGTTCGTAAATTGGCGTTTCGAACTTCAACTGAGTATATGGAACTCAATTTAAGTCCGAATTCTTTGGAACAAGAATCGTCAGGATCGGTTGAATAATAGTTTTCTAATGAAAGAGAAAAATCTAGATTTCGTCATATAGATTTTGAGTTATGTCAAAATCAAATTTTTAGAAAAGCAGGCCATAACCATGATAAAACCATAACAGTTTATTTAAATAAATTAAAGGATTTTAAGCAAATAAAATCTGAAATTTCTATTTAGAAAAATCCATATTTGAGTTATAAAATATATCTGAACTCAAGTGGAGTAATGAAATGATTTTTGAAACAAAAATCAGATTTTTGTTAATTATTGAATAGAATTAACTAATTTGAAGAATAATTAGTTATTGGAATTTGAATTGAAATTGAGTTTTGGATAAGTAAATTGGGTTTGTAAATTTATATTTGAAATCGAATATGCAACTTTAATTGAAAATGGAATTCAATTTGTTTATAAGCAAGTTGATATTATATTTGAACATGTTATGTTCAAACAAAGAAGTGAAATAGGAAAAATAGCTAATTAGAAATAAATTAGCGAATTGGGTTAAGACGAATGAATTGAGTGGAACCAAATGGGAATATTTGGATGTGTTAAGCAGGTATGGAAATAAAGTGTATGAAGTTTGTAAATTTAGTGCTCGACAAAAAGGTACATGTTTAAACTCCATATGAGATTTTATGCACTGAATCGGCAAGCCACTTGGGATTTTGATTTTCTTTTTGAATGGAAAGGGCCTAGACAGGCCAGTTGAGGTTTGAATTATCGACCGGTACAAAGGAAGTTATGGCGAAATTTTCCGGAAATTTAAGGAGCTAGAATTTTAAGATAATTTGATAATTAGAAAACTATATATCAATATATATAGGATCCGGTAAGGAAACGAACTTAAAAATAGAATGTTATAAACAAAAAGGAAATCGAAAATCTGGTAATAGAAAGAGAAATATATATATATATGTTTTAAAAATGAATAAGTGGTTTTTATGGTGTTGATGATTTGAGATAAGTGGTCTTGTCTGTTTTGAAGTTAAAGATGTTATTCAGTCAAGGTTTGAGAGGTAATTATACCCCAACTTGATTGATTTCAATATTAACTGATAAACAGCAAGATTCAGTCTCAAAGAGAGATGTTTAAAGAGTTTAGTTAAATGTAGTATTTTTGGTTTTTGTAACCATGTTTTATACAACATTCGTTTTAACCCAAGTAAGTGGAATTTTGGAAATATAATAATAAATATTTCCTAGGTATAGAAATAAATGGTCGTGAAACAGAGAAGTAATTGGAATATTTTCCAATTATTAGTAAAAGATATTTTCTAAGTATAGAAAATAAGAGAAGACGAGATATGGAAATGTTTTCCAAACAGCGAAAAGGGCCAAGATGACGGTTGAAAATAGTTGGTTAACAAATATTGATAAGGAAATGGAGTAGTGGTTTAATTGATGAAATGTTAATTAAGGGCCTAGTGATTGTTTGATGCTTTGGTTGAATGTTTGTTTTTCTTCGATAGTTAAATAACCAACTATCGAAGTGTTTGCCAATATCGTTGTCAATATGGAGAGACCGGTTGGAATATTATCCGTGAACCACTCTGTATTGGCAGTAGCGTTGCGAATCAGATTATATAAAGATAATCAAATATGGAGTAAAGTGCAAGGACTTTTTCTATTAATAGAAATTGTGCCTTCGGTTTCGTTCAGTCCCAGAACGAACGTGTATGGACGAGTGTCTGACAGAGTATTTCCAATGATCGCATATGTTGGTCTGTATAAATTTATATGGTGGCGGAGAATTGATTCTCTTGGCATAATATCCAGATCATATTTATGCAAATCAATTAGTGATTAACGGATCCGACCATGTGGCATTCAAAGTGATTGTGCTATTAATGAATGATAAGTAATCGTAGCCTCAGGCCTCAACAACCGGGACATGACAAAAATCAGGCAGGCAGCATGGCTATGCGGGTCGCTCCTATTAGGGTGTATAATCACCTATCTAGAGATATTCATTTCATTCTTTAATCTATTCGATGCTGTCCCATTCGGGAAACGGTTGCTGATCCCAACCGTTGGTGATATACATTCGATACACTCAAGCGAAATGATTGGTCGGTCATGTGTGGGTCGGGTTGCAAGACGTTCTTGTTGAACCCAGTGTATTCCTCTCTAGAGATACACTATCGGAAGGTGGTTCCATACCTTGTCATAGTCGGAATCCAATCTCCAATAAGCGCCCTGCGGTTTTTGATTTTATATTATATATGGAGCGTGAGATGCAAGCGTTCCGCTAGATTGTTATTTATTTGATTTAGACACTATTATAATATCACCGTCTTTTCGTATCAAAGTGTTTTGGGTTATAGTAAGGTTAAAACCGTCTATGTTTATGTGTGGGCTGGTCTTACTATTATCTTTTCTTTTGAAAGGATTTTGAAAGTTAAACAAATGGTTGGAGTTTACTCACACCAGTCTCTTGACTGACCCAGCGTTTATTTTGTTTGTTTTCCTTAAACTCTTGGGTGCCCAAATTTGTACGGGCAGTCAAGTAGTCGGGATTTTTTAGATTCACTTGGAAGAGCTGGAAGTAGGAGGCTTCACCAGTTAGCTATAGACTATCATATTTCCACTGTGTACTATGTTGTATCTCAAAACAGGTGTTTATAACTGTTCCAGGAATAACTGTTGTGCTTTGATAATGATATGTATATACAGTTGTTGATTTGTATTTCAAAAGTTATGTTATTTAATATATTTTATTCATTCCGCTATGAGATTTGTGTTCTCCGTTTTTCTTCTATTCTAACTTTTCTTTCTTTCTATTTCTCATCCTCTAACTTCTTTCTAATAATGATTTGTATTTCTGTGCAATTTGGGTTGGACGTGTGGTGTTATTAGTCAACTCAAAGGGTACAGAAACTTGGGTCGTTACAATTAATCATTGAATAACGTATAACACTCGACTATGTTTAGGTCATTGTTAGAACCAGGCATTCCAAAAAATGCGTGCCAAATCCATAAATCATAGAAGCTACAGCTTCTAAAATTATCGTTGATATACGAGACTTGCCTTGGTATGCTCCGACGTTCACCTTTGGACAATTCTTCCATTCCCAATGCATACAATCGATATACCTAACATCCCTGGCCATCCTCTACTTCCATGCATCTCGGTTAATCCAGTAATGTCAGACGTGTTTGGTCTGCGTAGGTACTGATCACCGTAAATGTCCACGATTGCGTGACAAAAATGCTCGAGAGATTCAAACATAGTGCTTTCACCCAAACGTAGATTTTCGTCTATGGAGTCTGCCGGTCTGGCGTACGCAAGCAAGCGCAATGCAGCTGCCATTTTTGGTAGCGTTTTAAAGAACGCTACTACAGGTCATGCAACTAAAAGTCTATTCGTTGCATTTTTATAAATGCTACCAAATATTTCATACAGCTGTGTTTTTCAACCGTTACCAAAATTTTTCGTTACATCTATTTTATGTCACTATAAATTTACGTGGTATGTTTACATCTGTATCTGTTGCGTTTCTAAAATGCTTCTAAAAGGTATTAATTGTTTTTTAGCATATTTTAAATGCTATTATATATTGTTAATGGCTTATATGATTTCCATTTTCCAGCATTCAGTTATGTAATAATTATATCAAAATCTGTAATAATCGTATAATTGCTATATTCGAACCTACAACCAATCATATAATCGTCATATTCAAATAATTAAGAACACATTAGTCGTATAAGTATTATCCATAAATATTTATATAATAGTCGTTTGACCAATTAAGAAAATTCACATACCATAAGCATTCACAAAAAGGTTTACACAACAAATACCATAATACATATAACAATTGAAATCATGTCCATTGTTGTTGATGACCTTTACTCTGAAAAGCTAATTGCCTGTAAATAAGTTCGATAATCAACAATAAGAATTTGTCATTAATTATCAAGTAACATTCAAATAAATATTATTTGATTGTTATTAAAACAAACACATAAACAATCAAACCATCCAAGTATGCTAACCAAATTTAATGGATTACCTTTCAAGTCTGACTTTATTCTCTTCGAAAGTTTAAAGCCTACATAAATATAAGCACAACATATAGTCAAACAATCATACTCATATATGTAAAACTTTGTTAATTTGGTTATATTATAATCATTTATAAAATATAGTTAATTTGCAAACTTGTTTAGTTTTTAAAAACTTAGTTAATTTTTATTAACTTAGTCAACTTATTATCATTATTATTAAAACTCAATTAACTTAAATATATTATTATTATTATAAACTTTGTTATTTTTTTCAAATTTAGTTAATTCATCATCAATATTATTATTTACAAAATTTTGTCAAATTAGTTATATTATTATTCTTATTTAAAATTTAGTTCACTTAAACATAGCTAATTTTTATTATCCTGGTTAACTTAATTAATTTTATTATCACTATTATAATTAAAACTCGGATAACTTAATTATATTACTTTTACTATTATTATTGTAAACTTAGTTAATTTTTATAACTTAATTAATTCATGATAATCATTATCACCACCATTGTTATTTATAAAATTTGTTATATAGTTATATTGTTATTATTTATAAATTTTAGTTAGCTTTAAACTTAGTTAATTTTATATAACGTGTTTAATTTTAAGAAACTTAGTTAATTTAAAATACTATTATTCTTAAAACTTGGTTACCTCCATTATATTATTGTGAAGACCCGCAACTTCCCCGTAAAGGAAAGCGTCGGATAGTTCGAGAACAAGCCACACCAGAACGCATACAGAAGAACATTTCATTGTACATTACAACAATGCATCAGGTTACAAGAATATACAGAGTATAAATGAATATTACACAGAAATATCAGAGATTTAAATTACATTTAAATACATAGCAGCGGAAAATAATACAATACACAACTAGAAGTAGATATACGGACACAAAGCTTTCCGGATATCGTTCCAGCTGTAAACCAGGATCCTGTGAATATAAATCTGCAAAACCAAAACTACTAGCTGCCCGTGTCAAAATAGGGGCACCCAGAGTTTAGGTTAAAACAATAAACTCCAGGTCAGTCATGTGACTGGTGTGAGAACTAAAACAGTTAATCTTTATTTTCAAAGTTAGGTAAATCAAGGGACCACGCCGTATAACACGGAACGGGTTTCCTCCCAAGAATACCAGTGCATAAAACAAACAGCGCAATGCTAAATAAAGAAAAATGAAGCTGTTATAAGACCCAGGTCCCATCACACAATGCAACGCAGTCGAGGATAGGGTTTTCCCTTATAACAGCCAAAGAATGCTTGATACGTTTTAAAACAAATCATTTGATACTATTATAAGTGTATAAAACAACTTCAAATCATAAGTATCAATCATAGGCGGCATAAGCGCCCCATCCCACTATGTCGCCATATATAGGGTTACAATTAAAACCGCAAATGTCACGTATTTGGAAATTGGATTTCCATCTATGAACCGAGGCAAAAGATAGTCCTCAACCTATTCGTGACTCTCTAGCCCGAGCCACCGGCAAGTACTCAGTCAAGCCTTGGAGCGACAGGGCCGGTCCACCGATGTGGATTAAAATGCCTGAACACTACGTCTCCCCACCCTATGGGGTGTAAGTCTGGTCCGTCAGCCGACCAGAATGCATTCGGCCGAAACCGATATAACCGAGGCGCCTCGCAACCGCAACAACCACATAAGTCAAACTCGTCAGGGCGTGTAAAACCACTGACGCCACTTCTAGCTAGAAAGAAACGCAAGTCCTCCCTGAGGTCCGTCTCCCGTTTTTGGTTCATACCGGGTGTGAAACACGCGAGGTAAACGTTACACAAAGCTACGCCACAAAGGCCGTGCTTTGATCATCACCACAAGACTTTGCTTTTCAACAGAAGCCTTGATCATTTGCATCTTAGCATGCCACACAGGCAAGCCATCCTATGCAACCGATATCAGTCACACAGAATGAAATCCGATGTCAGACACACAGTCCATTTACAAGTCCGTTCTGGGTCTGAACGAAACCGGAGGCACCTAGTACCCCGCATATCCATCGATCTCCAAGCACGTCTGGACGATCACTAACTGTTTCCATCTTCTTGGGTGTACAGCCCAATCAAGATCATCAGTTATCACCCAAACGACGTGAAGACTTCCGGTCTTCGACCATCGTCTTCATCTTCGACTTATCGTCGTATCAGTTATTCAGAATGGGATAAACCCGGTCTTCCCGAATAACTCGCGTATATTTTATAAAAGTGTTACACAAACACAACATACGCCTCATTCCAATTCATTAGTCACTAACCGTAAATTAATCAAGAGAATAATTCCCCAAATATTAACCCCGAAGGCCGAAACCAACATCAGATCAATATCCAGAAAACCATTCTGCTTGGCTAACCGACAGGTAGTTTCTAAATTTCACATTCATAGGGAAAGATTCCCATTAATTTTATAAAAGATAAATTCCTTGAATTTATTCTTTAATCCATTTTTGAATATCAATTCAAACTAGTCGGGATTAGCGAACCTTACCGAAGTAATCATTTGTTTTAATTTCCCAATCCCAACCTATTCATCCCATGAAGTAAAACTGGTAATACTTCATATCTAACACCACAGTGTTATCGGTAAATTCAATTACCATTTCACGTTCAAATCTAATTAAAGATTTAACTATCGCCTGGAGCAAAACTGGTGATACTCCACTTTCGATCATTTCAATCTAATTAAAGATTCATTAAAACTCCACTTAGTTTTAATCTTCGACTGGGTTAAAGAATCAGTGTCATTTAAAACACGGTTCACGATAAACCCAAAATCACATTCATTAATTATCGGGTTAAAGAACGAGTGTTATTTAAAACACTGCTCACGATAAACCCAAAAATCAATATCAATTCAATTCCAATTAAATATTATTTAATTGGTACACTTCATTAAATCTAAATAAAAAGATTTAATCTTTTCTCAACTGGGTTCAAGAATAGTGTTAGTGAAGACACCATTCACGACAAACCCAAATCACATTCGATATTCAATACAAGGCTCTGAATAGAAAATATATCAGCTTATATTCAATATCGAATTCTACGACTAACAAATGTCGTATTGGAAATAACGATATCAATATATATCTTTCAAATTTCCATAACAACACCTGTATAATCACGAATTCCAACATCGAAATATTCCGAAGACAATTTCGATTCAAATCCACTCCAATGCAATCATTGGAAATTTTGGTTATTTTTAAAACCCTTTTCGAATTCAATTTATTTATTTAAAAATAAATAGAATTATAATTCTAGTTCAAAACTAGTTCATTTCGATAAAAATCCATTTTTATCTTTTCAAATATGGAGTTTTTCATCCCAATTCTTTCTAAATCATTTCTTATGATTTTACACAAATTATTGCTATTTTTAATAATTTTATCAAGGCCCATACAGTCGATTTCCATTAACGGCCATCGAACTGCACTTACAGCGACCTTTTTCGAATTTGATTTGGACGTATCTCCAAATCCAACCGTTAGATTTCAAATTTCTAACATTCATTAGAAAGCTCTTTTCGATACGAACCCAACGGTTCCGGTTTTAGGAGAATCCGACGGTCGGATCTCCCGTAATGTCCGTTCGAAATAAATGGTCGAAATTCGCGAACTGCCGCGACGCGGCGCGTTCTATTCAGGCCATTATATTATATATAATATATATAATATATATTTCGTCGATTTCTATTTAAAACAAATTATATAAATAGTTTTGAATTCGTTTCAAAAACATTTTCAACTTCCATTTCAATTCAAATCAAAATTGAATTCTTCTTTATAAATTCGTTTCAAAATCCATTTCCATTCAATTCAAATTTCAATTCAATTTGAATTTATTTCACTTCGCTTTCAATTCAATTCGAATTCGTTTTCAATTCAATTCATTTCGAAATCGTTTTCAATTCAATTCATTTCGAAATCGTTTTCAGTTCAATTCATTTCGAAATCGTTTTCAGTTCAATTCATTTCGAAATCGTTTTCAATTCAATTCATTTCGAAATCGTTTTCAATTCAATTCATTTCGAAATCGTTTTCAATTCAATTCATTTCGAAATCGTTTTCAATTCAATTCATTTCGAAATCGTTTTCAATTCAATTCATTTCGAAATCGTTTTCAATTCAATTCATTTCGAAATCGTTTTCAATTCAATTCATTTCGAAATCGTTTTCAATTCAATTCATTTCGAAATCGTTTTCAATTCAATTCATTTCGAAATCGTTTTCAATTCAATTCATTTCGAAATCGTTTTCAATTCAATTCATTTCGAAATCGTTTTCAATTCAATTCATTTCAAAATATTCGATTTCGAAATCACGTTTCAATATTCATTTTAAAATGAATAAAATCGATATAAATATCGTTCACGTCAAAATGGCGTCAATCTAATCCTCACGGCTTCACATATTTCTATTTTCAAATATTCTATTTCAAATATTTCTATTTCAAATATTTCTATTTCAAATATTTCTATTTCAAATATTTCTATTTCAAATATTTCTTTTTTTCTCGAAACTGGAATGAGGCCCAATCAATTACCATATAATGTTAATTATATGGATTTTCTACAACACATGTATATATCAACAACGATGAATAATCAACCATCAACCAAAGTGCACTACACTGTATAAGCATCAAATATAGACATTTAACGCTTATAGCAGCTTGTCAATCAATCGATCGACATATTTAATAAATCAGGATGAGTGAACTTCAAATTTCATCCTAACACCCGTGTGGGGTTTCAAACAATCAAACACATATTTTATTTGTGCAGTTAGGCGATGTGTAAAATTTATCGACCCAATCAACGTCATTCAAATAGGTGTACATAAACAAACCGTCTGGTTTGTAAATGAATATTTATTTATTCACATTCACGTTAAAAATTATATTTTTAACGATAACACATTTTATTTTAACATATGAATTTATATTCAGTTCATTCGTTAAATAAAATGCTATTTTTATTTTTCTAACTTATTTTAGAAAATTTCGGCGGCATAACGGCACGATACTAGAAACGGGACAAGGCCTAGCCTTATCCCCGGTCTAGTGAAGGCCCACGCCATTCACACATCAATCAAATCAATTCGTTATGCAAACCACAAACTTTGGAGTAAGGGTCTAACCTAGCCTTACTCCTTCGCCTTATAACGGCGCACGTCTAATCCTAACCAATTTATCGATTCGATTTTTCACACCACAAACCACATTCAAACCAATATCACAATCAATCACCAAACAGTCAAACAAACAAGTCCATGGTCTGTGGACGGGTGTCGGGTGCTACTAAGCACCGTCTGCATCCTAGTATATATATAACTAGAAAAATAAATTGAAAGGTGAGATATTCTCACCTTTAGCTATCCAACCATCTCGACTCTTCTTTTGCAGAAGTCTTCGTCGTTTCGCCTTTTTGTCACCTTCGTTGCTGCTTTCACTACATACGTAAAAATCACATTTTTACTTCGCTATTCAATATATAAAAATCGAATTTTTAGTTCGAAGTTCAATATATAAAAATCGAATTTTTATTTCAAAGTTCAATATATAAAAATCGAATTTTTATTACAAAGTTCAATATATAAAAATCGAATTTTTAGTTCGAAGTTCAATATATAAAAATCGAATTTTTATTTCGCCATTCAATATAAAAAAACTAATTTTTATTCTTCGCTTTCATATATAAAGATCTAAATTTTCTCCTATTTCTTTTCAAAACAAATGTTGATTTTCTTTTCAAAACAAATGTTGATTTTCTTTTCAAAACAAATGTTGATTTTCTTTTCAAAACAAATGTTGATTTTCTTTTCATAACAAATGTTGGTTTTCTTTTCAAAACAAATGTTGATTTTCTTTTCAAAACAAATGTTGATTTTCTTTTCAAAACAAATGTTGATTTTCTTTTCAAAACAAATGTTGATTTTCTTTTCAAAACAAATTTATATATACTTCAAAAACAATCAACAAGGTATATGATTGTAAATAATAACAATAAAAGAAGAAATAAACCACCTTCATCCCCGATTATCACGCTTAAGACGTTTGCTTCGAAGAACTCATCCATTAGCACTTCAACCCGCCCGCAATCCGAGGTGCCGAAGTCTGATCGGAGGCGTCCCCCTCCTGCGCCTCGACGGTGCTTGTCAGCACTGGCCACCGCTGCCAGTTCGGCGGTCCTCAGGCGGAGGAAATCGAGCTCGAACCTCGATTTGGGCATTGGGGGGGTGGTGTTGTTTACACGGGGGAGGAGGAGAGAGGGGGAGTGCGGCCTGACGGGGTGGGGTCCGTGGGTGGTGGCGCGGTCCGATGGAGGTGGGCGGCGGCTATACAAGGGGCGACGGAGGTTATCGAGGAAGGGGCGGGTTTTAGGGTTTTTTTTCTTTTTTTTTTTCCTCTTTCTGTTAAACGAAAACGGGGGGGGGGGCCAATGAAGAAAAAGGGGGGAAACGAAAATTAAAATAATATATTTTTTTTTTCATTAATTAATTATTTAATTTTGGTAAAAAGGTTGACTTTTACATATGTCCTCGAAACAAGGCCTACCGCCTGTCGTCCATAGCGTTTTACCCCCATTCCGAACACAATGGGATATGTATCGTACGTTGATTTGATCGTTTCGATCAGTTTCCGTTAAAATCAACATATAACTCTATATATTGAATTTGAACGCGCATTTCAATTTACCGGGGTCGCATACTAACTAGAAAAATTCCAGAAAAATATTTTCTAGCTTCGTATTGACAATACGGTCCTAACAAAACTAGTTTCGTCGAATTCTGAGACCGTTAGAAAAATGGCCATTTTTCAGTCGATTAAAATCAACTAAAACTGGTCAAATGCGTTTTCCTTTGCCACGCTCACATATTGATTCGAAAAATTATGAAATTTGGAATCTAGCAATAACTTAACATCACGGACCCAACAAAAGTGGTTTCGTCGAAATCCGAGGTCGTTTGCAAAATGTCCATTTTTAAGGGCCTGAATTCCATAGCGACTATTCAGAATTTTCAACTGGACATATCTTTTTATTCCCGCTATGAAATCTTGATCTTTCGGATTTGTTGGAAAGATATTATCAAATAGATCCTAATGTTTTCGGTTTCACTAAAATCCGGATTGTTTTGCACCCGGTACATTCAATTGAAGTTTGAAATCGAATTATCGAACTACCGCGCCATTTTCAATTCTGTTTATAATTATATATAAATATTTATATTCTAACGACGACGCGTATAATATATACGTTCGAATTATATTCAAAATAAATTTCTCGTCGATATTATTTAAAATAATTCATTTTAAATAATCAAAATTCGCTAAAATGGCCAAAATAAAAATTTCAAACTGGCTCGCATTTTACGGGTTGTTACAATCTCCCCCACTTAAAACTTTTCGTCCCCGAAAAGGAACAAAGTCGAAAGTGGTTGGATTATTAAGCTCTACATTCGATCTGGCTTTCATTCTCTAACTTTTCAGTTTCTGAGAATTTTCAAAATTTCAAAAATTTGGCTAACACCCTAAATTTTTGAAAAATTTCGCCATAACCTCCCCTGCACCGGGAGCATCGGGGAATTTCAAATAGCTTCCCCGGTCCTTCAGATCTCAAAAAGAAAAAGAAAAAGCCAAGCGGCTAGCCAATAGGCTCACAAAATCATCATCACCCAAACAAAACAGGAAATTATGTAGTAAACATGTACCTATTTGTCGGGCAAACAAATTTTATTCTCTGGCTCTAGCCTCCTTGCTATGACCTGTTCAATGATATACATGTATATGCAAACAGATGCGACCAATTTTCAATACAATTCAATATTTGATTCAATTAGGCATAATAGTTCAAAATTAGCAAACAAATAAACTAACAACACAAACATCAATCAATTAGTTGATTAGCTTTTCAAATGCATAACTTTGATATATAGTCAAAAATTAGATTTTGATGCCAAATCACAACAATAGGCCCTATCTAATTTTGGTTCTCACACCAATCAATAGGAAATATATAGATATTACACGTTCGTCACTCGAATATAAATTCTGACGATGAGTACTCAACCATCAGAATCATCTTCGGGCCACTAGAGTATGATTCCATATCTATCCAATATATTAAAACTTCGAATACACGCGGATCAGACGTATACGCAAAATCTTTATATACTGGACTGTCCAACTCAATATAATTAAATAATCAAATACGAATAAGTGATTTAAATTTTCAAAACAAAAATTTGTTTTCATTTTCAAAAATATACTCTTCACACTCGTTCTAGGATACTACTGATCCTATCTCTAACGAGTCATCCCATTGGATATTACTAATCCAATATCTGATGAATTCTTTCGTATGGTTCTAACGTGCCTTGTTCTCTGCTTTGTAAACCAAAGCTCTGATACCAAATGTAAAGACCCGCAACTTCCCCGTAAAGGAAAGCGTCGGATAGTTCGAGAACAAGCCACACCAGAACGCATACAGAAGAACATTTCATTGTACATTACAACAATGCATCAGGTTACAAGAATATACAGAGTATAAATGAATATTACACAGAAATATCAGAGATTTAAATTACATTTAAATACATAGCAGCGGAAAATAATACAATACACAACTAGAAGTAGATATACGGACACAAAGCTTTCCGGATATCGTTCCAGCTGTAAACCAGGATCCTGTGAATATAAATCTGCAAAACCAAAACTACTAGCTGCCCGTGTCAAAATAGGGGCACCCAGAGTTTAGGTTAAAACAATAAACTCCAGGTCAGTCATGTGACTGGTGTGAGAACTAAAACAGTTAATCTTTATTTTCAAAGTTAGGTAAATCAAGGGACCACGCCGTATAACACGGAACGGGTTTCCTCCCAAGAATACCAGTGCATAAAACAAACAGCGCAATGCTAAATAAAGAAAAATGAAGCTGTTATAAGACCCAGGTCCCATCACACAATGCAACGCAGTCGAGGATAGGGTTTTCCCTTATAACAGCCAAAGAATGCTTGATACGTTTTAAAACAAATCATTTGATACTATTATAAGTGTATAAAACAACTTCAAATCATAAGTATCAATCATAGGCGGCATAAGCGCCCCATCCCACTATGTCGCCATATATAGGGTTACAATTAAAACCGCAAATGTCACGTATTTGGAAATTGGATTTCCATCTATGAACCGAGGCAAAAGATAGTCCTCAACCTATTCGTGACTCTCTAGCCCGAGCCACCGGCAAGTACTCAGTCAAGCCTTGGAGCGACAGGGCCGGTCCACCGATGTGGATTAAAATGCCTGAACACTACGTCTCCCCACCCTATGGGGTGTAAGTCTGGTCCGTCAGCCGACCAGAATGCATTCGGCCGAAACCGATATAACCGAGGCGCCTCGCAACCGCAACAACCACATAAGTCAAACTCGTCAGGGCGTGTAAAACCACTGACGCCACTTCTAGCTAGAAAGAAACGCAAGTCCTCCCTGAGGTCCGTCTCCCGTTTTTGGTTCATACCGGGTGTGAAACACGCGAGGTAAACGTTACACAAAGCTACGCCACAAAGGCCGTGCTTTGATCATCACCACAAGACTTTGCTTTTCAACAGAAGCCTTGATCATTTGCATCTTAGCATGCCACACAGGCAAGCCATCCTATGCAACCGATATCAGTCACACAGAATGAAATCCGATGTCAGACACACAGTCCATTTACAAGTCCGTTCTGGGTCTGAACGAAACCGGAGGCACCTAGTACCCCGCATATCCATCGATCTCCAAGCACGTCTGGACGATCACTAACTGTTTCCATCTTCTTGGGTGTACAGCCCAATCAAGATCATCAGTTATCACCCAAACGACGTGAAGACTTCCGGTCTTCGACCATCGTCTTCATCTTCGACTTATCGTCGTATCAGTTATTCAGAATGGGATAAACCCGGTCTTCCCGAATAACTCGCGTATATTTTATAAAAGTGTTACACAAACACAACATACGCCTCATTCCAATTCATTAGTCACTAACCGTAAATTAATCAAGAGAATAATTCCCCAAATATTAACCCCGAAGGCCGAAACCAACATCAGATCAATATCCAGAAAACCATTCTGCTTGGCTAACCGACAGGTAGTTTCTAAATTTCACATTCATAGGGAAAGATTCCCATTAATTTTATAAAAGATAAATTCCTTGAATTTATTCTTTAATCCATTTTTGAATATCAATTCAAACTAGTCGGGATTAGCGAACCTTACCGAAGTAATCATTTGTTTTAATTTCCCAATCCCAACCTATTCATCCCATGAAGTAAAACTGGTAATACTTCATATCTAACACCACAGTGTTATCGGTAAATTCAATTACCATTTCACGTTCAAATCTAATTAAAGATTTAACTATCGCCTGGAGCAAAACTGGTGATACTCCACTTTCGATCATTTCAATCTAATTAAAGATTCATTAAAACTCCACTTAGTTTTAATCTTCGACTGGGTTAAAGAATCAGTGTCATTTAAAACACGGTTCACGATAAACCCAAAATCACATTCATTAATTATCGGGTTAAAGAACGAGTGTTATTTAAAACACTGCTCACGATAAACCCAAAAATCAATATCAATTCAATTCCAATTAAATATTATTTAATTGGTACACTTCATTAAATCTAAATAAAAAGATTTAATCTTTTCTCAACTGGGTTCAAGAATAGTGTTAGTGAAGACACCATTCACGACAAACCCAAATCACATTCGATATTCAATACAAGGCTCTGAATAGAAAATATATCAGCTTATATTCAATATCGAATTCTACGACTAACAAATGTCGTATTGGAAATAACGATATCAATATATATCTTTCAAATTTCCATAACAACACCTGTATAATCACGAATTCCAACATCGAAATATTCCGAAGACAATTTCGATTCAAATCCACTCCAATGCAATCATTGGAAATTTTGGTTATTTTTAAAACCCTTTTCGAATTCAATTTATTTATTTAAAAATAAATAGAATTATAATTCTAGTTCAAAACTAGTTCATTTCGATAAAAATCCATTTTTATCTTTTCAAATATGGAGTTTTTCATCCCAATTCTTTCTAAATCATTTCTTATGATTTTACACAAATTATTGCTATTTTTAATAATTTTATCAAGGCCCATACAGTCGATTTCCATTAACGGCCATCGAACTGCACTTACAGCGACCTTTTTCGAATTTGATTTGGACGTATCTCCAAATCCAACCGTTAGATTTCAAATTTCTAACATTCATTAGAAAGCTCTTTTCGATACGAACCCAACGGTTCCGGTTTTAGGAGAATCCGACGGTCGGATCTCCCGTAATGTCCGTTCGAAATAAATGGTCGAAATTCGCGAACTGCCGCGACGCGGCGCGTTCTATTCAGGCCATTATATTATATATAATATATATAATATATATTTCGTCGATTTCTATTTAAAACAAATTATATAAATAGTTTTGAATTCGTTTCAAAAACATTTTCAACTTCCATTTCAATTCAAATCAAAATTGAATTCTTCTTTATAAATTCGTTTCAAAATCCATTTCCATTCAATTCAAATTTCAATTCAATTTGAATTTATTTCACTTCGCTTTCAATTCAATTCGAATTCGTTTTCAATTCAATTCATTTCGAAATCGTTTTCAATTCAATTCATTTCGAAATCGTTTTCAGTTCAATTCATTTCGAAATCGTTTTCAGTTCAATTCATTTCGAAATCGTTTTCAATTCAATTCATTTCGAAATCGTTTTCAATTCAATTCATTTCGAAATCGTTTTCAATTCAATTCATTTCGAAATCGTTTTCAATTCAATTCATTTCGAAATCGTTTTCAATTCAATTCATTTCGAAATCGTTTTCAATTCAATTCATTTCGAAATCGTTTTCAATTCAATTCATTTCGAAATCGTTTTCAATTCAATTCATTTCGAAATCGTTTTCAATTCAATTCATTTCGAAATCGTTTTCAATTCAATTCATTTCGAAATCGTTTTCAATTCAATTCATTTCGAAATCGTTTTCAATTCAATTCATTTCAAAATATTCGATTTCGAAATCACGTTTCAATATTCATTTTAAAATGAATAAAATCGATATAAATATCGTTCACGTCAAAATGGCGTCAATCTAATCCTCACGGCTTCACATATTTCTATTTTCAAATATTCTATTTCAAATATTTCTATTTCAAATATTTCTATTTCAAATATTTCTATTTCAAATATTTCTATTTCAAATATTTCTTTTTTTCTCGAAACTGGAATGAGGCCCAATCAATTACCATATAATGTTAATTATATGGATTTTCTACAACACATGTATATATCAACAACGATGAATAATCAACCATCAACCAAAGTGCACTACACTGTATAAGCATCAAATATAGACATTTAACGCTTATAGCAGCTTGTCAATCAATCGATCGACATATTTAATAAATCAGGATGAGTGAACTTCAAATTTCATCCTAACACCCGTGTGGGGTTTCAAACAATCAAACACATATTTTATTTGTGCAGTTAGGCGATGTGTAAAATTTATCGACCCAATCAACGTCATTCAAATAGGTGTACATAAACAAACCGTCTGGTTTGTAAATGAATATTTATTTATTCACATTCACGTTAAAAATTATATTTTTAACGATAACACATTTTATTTTAACATATGAATTTATATTCAGTTCATTCGTTAAATAAAATGCTATTTTTATTTTTCTAACTTATTTTAGAAAATTTCGGCGGCATAACGGCACGATACTAGAAACGGGACAAGGCCTAGCCTTATCCCCGGTCTAGTGAAGGCCCACGCCATTCACACATCAATCAAATCAATTCGTTATGCAAACCACAAACTTTGGAGTAAGGGTCTAACCTAGCCTTACTCCTTCGCCTTATAACGGCGCACGTCTAATCCTAACCAATTTATCGATTCGATTTTTCACACCACAAACCACATTCAAACCAATATCACAATCAATCACCAAACAGTCAAACAAACAAGTCCATGGTCTGTGGACGGGTGTCGGGTGCTACTAAGCACCGTCTGCATCCTAGTATATATATAACTAGAAAAATAAATTGAAAGGTGAGATATTCTCACCTTTAGCTATCCAACCATCTCGACTCTTCTTTTGCAGAAGTCTTCGTCGTTTCGCCTTTTTGTCACCTTCGTTGCTGCTTTCACTACATACGTAAAAATCACATTTTTACTTCGCTATTCAATATATAAAAATCGAATTTTTAGTTCGAAGTTCAATATATAAAAATCGAATTTTTATTTCAAAGTTCAATATATAAAAATCGAATTTTTATTACAAAGTTCAATATATAAAAATCGAATTTTTAGTTCGAAGTTCAATATATAAAAATCGAATTTTTATTTCGCCATTCAATATAAAAAAACTAATTTTTATTCTTCGCTTTCATATATAAAGATCTAAATTTTCTCCTATTTCTTTTCAAAACAAATGTTGATTTTCTTTTCAAAACAAATGTTGATTTTCTTTTCAAAACAAATGTTGATTTTCTTTTCAAAACAAATGTTGATTTTCTTTTCATAACAAATGTTGGTTTTCTTTTCAAAACAAATGTTGATTTTCTTTTCAAAACAAATGTTGATTTTCTTTTCAAAACAAATGTTGATTTTCTTTTCAAAACAAATGTTGATTTTCTTTTCAAAACAAATGTTGATTTTCTTTTCAAAACAAATTTATATATACTTCAAAAACAATCAACAAGGTATATGATTGTAAATAATAACAATAAAAGAAGAAATAAACCACCTTCATCCCCGATTATCACGCTTAAGACGTTTGCTTCGAAGAACTCATCCATTAGCACTTCAACCCGCCCGCAATCCGAGGTGCCGAAGTCTGATCGGAGGCGTCCCCCTCCTGCGCCTCGACGGTGCTTGTCAGCACTGGCCACCGCTGCCAGTTCGGCGGTCCTCAGGCGGAGGAAATCGAGCTCGAACCTCGATTTGGGCATTGGGGGGGTGGTGTTGTTTACACGGGGGAGGAGGAGAGAGGGGGAGTGCGGCCTGACGGGGTGGGGTCCGTGGGTGGTGGCGCGGTCCGATGGAGGTGGGCGGCGGCTATACAAGGGGCGACGGAGGTTATCGAGGAAGGGGCGGGTTTTAGGGTTTTTTTTCTTTTTTTTTTTCCTCTTTCTGTTAAACGAAAACGGGGGGGGGGCCAATGAAGAAAAAGGGGGGAAACGAAAATTAAAATAATATATTTTTTTTTTCATTAATTAATTATTTAATTTTGGTAAAAAGGTTGACTTTTACATATGTCCTCGAAACAAGGCCTACCGCCTGTCGTCCATAGCGTTTTACCCCCATTCCGAACACAATGGGATATGTATCGTACGTTGATTTGATCGTTTCGATCAGTTTCCGTTAAAATCAACATATAACTCTATATATTGAATTTGAACGCGCATTTCAATTTACCGGGGTCGCATACTAACTAGAAAAATTCCAGAAAAATATTTTCTAGCTTCGTATTGACAATACGGTCCTAACAAAACTAGTTTCGTCGAATTCTGAGACCGTTAGAAAAATGGCCATTTTTCAGTCGATTAAAATCAACTAAAACTGGTCAAATGCGTTTTCCTTTGCCACGCTCACATATTGATTCGAAAAATTATGAAATTTGGAATCTAGCAATAACTTAACATCACGGACCCAACAAAAGTGGTTTCGTCGAAATCCGAGGTCGTTTGCAAAATGTCCATTTTTAAGGGCCTGAATTCCATAGCGACTATTCAGAATTTTCAACTGGACATATCTTTTTATTCCCGCTATGAAATCTTGATCTTTCGGATTTGTTGGAAAGATATTATCAAATAGATCCTAATGTTTTCGGTTTCACTAAAATCCGGATTGTTTTGCACCCGGTACATTCAATTGAAGTTTGAAATCGAATTATCGAACTACCGCGCCATTTTCAATTCTGTTTATAATTATATATAAATATTTATATTCTAACGACGACGCGTATAATATATACGTTCGAATTATATTCAAAATAAATTTCTCGTCGATATTATTTAAAATAATTCATTTTAAATAATCAAAATTCGCTAAAATGGCCAAAATAAAAATTTCAAACTGGCTCGCATTTTACGGGTTGTTACAATTATTGTTATAAACTTAGTTAAATTTTATTAACTTAGTTAATTCATCATCATAATTGTTATTATTTATAAATTTAATCAACTTAAACATAGTTAATTTGATAAAAATTGTTTACGTTTAACAAAGCGTAGCTAATTTTTATTAACCTAGTTAACTTAATTAATTTATTAAAATAGCTAATAATAATAATAAGTACTATAATTATTATTAGTGCTCGATTAACTTAATTATACTATTATTATAAATTTAGTTAAATTTTATAAACTGTATTCACCATCATCTTCATTATTATTTACAAAACTTTTTTAAATTATATAATATTATTAATTATAAAATTTAATTAACTTAGACTTAGTTAATTTTATAAAACTTGTTTATATTTAACAAAACTTAGTTACATGTATAAAACTCGTTGAACATACATGAAATATGGGTTGTGAAAACAATGTTCATTGACAATATTATTTTCAACAGTGATTACAGAGGTAAATAGTATGCCAAAAATTGAACTTAATTAATGCAATATTTCAGGTAAATAGAAGGCAAATTAAGGTCTTCTACTTTTGAAACTATTCAAATAGCTAAACCTTCAAATAAAATTGAAATTCACTAACCATTCAAATTGCGCTTCAGTGCTCTTCATATTTTGCAGAGGTTTTCTTCTCTATTCTATGAGAATAGTGCCTCATGTCATGGCAAGCTTATCATATTCTAATCCCTTTTTATTCTCATCCATAATTTGTTTTTTGTTTTGCTTTATTTTTTTGTCTTTTTCTTTCCTTCTTAGGTAATGTATTTTTGATTTGATGATTAGAAAATGAAAGAGAATCACGAGGCGAAGATGCAACTATAAATTGTCTGAATTGACTAATCGATTTTTAAAAATTAAAGAGACCATAAAAGCAGGAAGTAATCCATAAAAAAACAACATGGGTTAACTAATAATTATGGTGGATGTGAATAGAATTTGCTTTTTATTGTATATATAACTTATCGAAAATGCATTATATGGACGAATTTTTCAAGACATAAATTCATCGATGTAGTGACCTGCTTGAAAATTTGTGAACATGTTGATGTACGGTCTATTTAACAAAAACAAATTAAAGAAAATGTACATGGGAAGAACAAAAGATTGCTATATAATTATTTATAAACGATGTAACATTTAATTCAATTAAAGAACATACCACAACATCACTTTGAGAAATTTGAGTGTTCCGGGTTCTTTCTTCTTCCCTGACACTTCATGAGACTCTTTCAGCCATATGTCTTGATGTTTATGTTAGTTTACAATGGAGAGATTAGTGTAGTCTGCAAAGCAATTGCAAATCTTGATCACTGAGTTGCAACTATTCTATAAAGTGAGCAAATTAAAGCAAGAGAAAACTGTAAACAAAGCCAAGTTGCAGATTCATCACATTGTAACACTCCATTGTGTACCATTTTCAAGCCAATTCTCATATAAACGGCTGCCAACATGCTAATCCAAAATTGGAATGTCCACAGCCCAATATGGTGCTGTTTCAGTAGTACGTTACAGTTATCAATGTTTAGTCATGACTTTTTTTGCAGTAGATTCTCTTCACATTGTTCCTTTATAGTTTTTATTTCAACATGCATTCCTTCCAGTTGCTGCATGAAGCAAGCCTGGATGCTTCCTTTCTATCATATAAAAGAGTGCAAATATACTAATGATTTTTGATAAAAATTGACAAAATGTTGTGTTCTTTCTAGTATCAAAACCTACATAATCTAATTATGGATCTATGAATTTGTAAATGTGGAAGTTAACATTGCACTTTGTTTCATTTACGTGTACAAAATGCAGAGCTTATCTCAACCATTGAGAATAAATTTATGGTACTAAGCAGGTCACATTTAATTTTCAAACGATCATTCCACTAAAGCACCAAAAAGAGTAGTTTTGAGTAATTTACAGTATATCAAATATCATATCCTTATGTCTGAAATATACATGCGAGGATTAGTTGGATTTTCCAATAACACAAGCTTTCATATATGAATGATTGCATATTTCGCCTTGTCTAGATCACACATATTGACATATCTGTATTTTAAAAATAAAATCAGTAACAAGTTCTGAAAAGAATCTCACCATGTCAGTAACTAAATAAGCAAAACATACATAAACAAGTTAAGAAGAAACGAACTAACTTGACTATGATTCCTGTTTGTGTAGCCACTTGAAGCAATTTACTGTTATTTAGTAGATATGGTAATTCAATGAAGACTAGCACCTACCCCTCCGAATTCAAGAACTAGTGCTTGGGGAATCCATGACACTAAATACCAGTTTGCTTCAGAAAATTTGAATTTTACAGAAAGGATAGAAAAGAACCAAAAAATATATGCATGGACAAGTAGCAAGCTGCCTAACCAATAATGTAGATGAAGCATATCCACGAACAAAATGCGTGCAATAGTCCCAAAGCCATGGAGAAAAACAACAAATTCTCATACTAGCAATATTCTTTATCGTATGCACTGTACCATAGACTCGTGGAGTACAAGCAAGATGGTCAAAACACAACATAACAAGAGAACATATTTCAGAAATAGTGAAATAATTTACAGAGGAAAAAGCACCGTATAAGACGTTCCTACCAAATACCTTAGTCGGTCCTAAATGCAGCTTAAATCTACATTGTTATTTCCTTGTTAAACTAACTCTCCATCGACAGCATCTTCTTCCCCAGTTTAAGCAAGTACTTGCAAGCCTGCTTCAGCTTATTACCTATTCGGGTTTTCTTACCTTTTCCACCATTAACCATATCTATTAAATAATTATTTGAGTTTTCTTTCCTAGAGTTAAAATTTGCTACTGGCAATTTCAGACCTGATTGCATTCTTGGTGAAGAAGGATTTGGTTATGGTTTTAATGAATGGATAGAAAAAAATGGAACTACCCCTGCCAAACCAGGAACTGGAATTACTGTTGTAGTGAAAAGTCTTAAACAAGATGGTCTTCGAGGTCACCGCGAGTGGCTGGCAGAGGTAAACTTTCTTGGATAACTTAATCATCCTAATCTTGTAAATCTTATAGGATACTGGATTGAAGTTCAGCAACGGTTGCTTGTTTATGAATTTATGTCCCGTGGTAATTCTGAAAACCATATATTCAGAAGGACTTTACCCCTTCGGTGGTCTAGCGAGATAAAAATTACTATTGGTGCTGCTAAGGGACTAGCGTTTCTTCATGGTGGTCGCGAACCATTTATTTATAGAGATTTTAAGGCATGTAACATTTTTCTTGATTCGGAATACAATGCAAAGCTATCAGATTTTGGTTTGGCAAAAGCAGGACCTCAAGGAGATACGACTCATGTCTCTACCAGAGTTGTCGGCACATATGGTTATGCAGCTCCAAAATATATTATGATAGGGCATTTGACATCCAAGAGCGATGTCTACAGTTTTGGAGTAGTACTGCTAGAAATGTTAACCGGGAGAAGATAAATGGACAAGAGGCAACCAAAAGAACACAACCCTGTGTCATGTGAAAGACCTCATCTAGGCACCAGGAACAGACTTTATCAACTGGTGGACCCTCGAGTACATACAATGTTTCAATGAAAGGAGTTCATAAGGTTACTCAAATAGCATATTACTGCTTAAGTAAAGATTCAAAGGCTCCTCCTTCAATGAATGATATTGTGAAGACTTTGATGCCCTTGCAAGATCGTATGATCTTGCAATATTACACATTCGTTCAAGAACAGCTCAGAAAGTTCGGTGAATTCCATATTTGGTTGCGACCTAGCGATATCATTTCCGATGAAGGATTTGCAAATTAAGAACTGATGTTAACATTAATTGCTTTTAAAGTTTGTATTCCTTTGATGAAGCATTGTTTTTAAGGAGATAAAACATGACAAGTTTTAGCAGTGATGTACATTCATACTCTGCTTTTGTAATTGCTTTATTTCTATTTCTAAAGAAAGTATTGCACTTTTCAGTCACATGAAAGCTTTTTATACTACATTGTGATAAATAGGTGGTTGTTCGTCTTAAAAAAAAGTGTAGGATTATTACACCTACCATAGTAATAAAGATCTAGCTCGCTAGCTGATGGCTACAAACATGAGCGAATCAAATTAATACATCCATGACGAGGCTCCATATTAATGAAGATAATAGAGCTGTTACAATAGAGCCGTTAGAGTGTGAACACGTTTTTATCATATTTAGCATGCTTTGTCATTATCTACTAGCCGTTAGGCTCATGCATACTTGTTATATTTAATACTAGCCGTTAGGCTCATACATATTTGGTATATTTTGTACTAGCCGTTGGGCTC
The DNA here is from genome assembly GCA_030737875.1 of Allium sativum. Lineage (NCBI taxonomy): Eukaryota > Viridiplantae > Streptophyta > Magnoliopsida > Asparagales > Amaryllidaceae > Allium > Allium sativum. The sequence continues at coordinate 387,534,556 of CM060912.1, read as the reverse complement.
ATAGCACTATATATATGTGCTCTTTGTATCATGTTTAGTATCAATAAAAAATGCAATTGTTCCTCTCTAATAACTCTCCTCCTCATCCCTTAATATGGTATCAGAGCCAAAGTGCCGAAAGGCTTAATCATCAAGAAGAAAGTTGTTTTTGTTTTATGGCCAACAACAATGAAGTAACGTCCGCTGTTTCAGGAAGTATGGGGTACAGCGCTCCACCTAACCATCATGACCTGATTAAACCAAAAAGCCAAATTATCACCACTTCTCTAGACGAAGACAATTACATTCTATGGAAATATCAAGTAGAGATCGCTTTAAGAGGGTATGATTTACTGCAGTACATTAATGGGACAATAACAGTCCCACCAGTGACGATAACCAATTCGGAAGGAGAAATTGTGCCTAACACAGACTACACAAAGTTTCAAAAACAAGACAGCCTCCTCTCCTCATGGATCCTATCGTCAGTAAGTTCGAATTTATTATCACAAATAGTTGGATGTAGCACGTCTTATGAAATATGGAAAACAGTTGAACAAATTTTCAGTTCACAATCAGCTGCTAGAATCATGCAATATAGAAGGGAATTGCAAAATTCTAGAAAAAAGGAGGCAAGCATGAAAGAATACTTAGGAAAAATTAAAAATCTGTGTGACAAACTAAATGCTGTTGGCCATAAGATCAGCGACAATGAGCAAATCCTATTTATTATTGGTGGATTAGATGAAGAATATGAATCTCTAGTAACTGTGCTAGCCACACAACAAACCTTACCTGATTTACAGTTCGTTCGATCAGCACTTCTTGCTCATGAAGGCAGAATCGACCAAAGAAAAACAACACAAAATAAGTTCTCTGCCAATTATACCACAGTCAGAAATAAGCAGATACAAGGAGATAACAACAACTATCGTGTGAAATGTCAAATATGCCAAAAGTTTGGTCACATGGCGAACAAATGTTACTTCAGGTATAATTCAGACACAGGTAGACAACAGGCAAGCCAAAATTACTCTTCACAAAGAAGAGCACAAGCAAATATGGCAACAATAGGGAATTCAACTCAAAATAATAATAATGCAAACCGAAAACATAATGCTGCAGATGATGATGAAGTAAAAAATGAAGACAATGGCTTCGAAGAATGGTACCCTGACTCAGGAGCAACTCACCACATAACTAGCAATCTTCAAAATTTAAACATTGGGAGCAGAAATTACTCAGGTATGAGAAATTTGCATATGGGTAATGGTAGTACTGCTAGTATCACACACATAGGCAAAGGGGCTATTTTTGGGAAAAGACAACTCAAATTAAACAATCTTCTTAGGGTACCTAAGATTAATAAAAAATTGTTAAGTGTATCAAAATTTGCCAACGACAATAATGTTTACTTTGAATTCCATCCTAAGTTTTGTTTAGTTAAAGATTCCCTAAATCATGAAATATTACTTCGAGGTAACCTATACGATGGTTTATACAAATTCAAGACTGCAAACTCAAGTGGAGAATTCTGGTACAATAATATAGATGCTAGTAGTGACAATGACTGTATTAGGAATAGTTGCAATAACGTTGATTATGACAATAATAGCAGTGAATGTAACGTGATTAATTCTTGGCATGTAAAATTAGGACATCCTAATCTGGAAACTGTTAAGACTGTTCTGCGTAATAATAACATTCATTATAAAAATGTACCTATCAAACACACATGCACGCACTGCCAACTCGGCAAGAGCCACAAGCTCCCTTTTAGTGATTCTGAAACCAACTATAATGAGCCACTGGAACTTATAGCCGCTGACTTATGGGGACCCACGCCTCTAAATTCATATCAGGGACACAGGTATTATCTTTCTTTTGTGGATGCTTATTCTAGATATACTTGGATATACATGCTGAAAACTAAATCAGAAGTTTGCAATACAGTTATGCAATTTATAACTCATGTCGAAAAACAAATGAACAGTACTGTTAAGGTTGTTCAGACAGATGGGGGAGCTGAGTTTAAACCTCTAACTAATTACTTTCTCAAAAGAGGGATCAAACATAGATTAACTTGCCCGCATACGTCCGAACAAAACGGTTTAGTCGCAAGAAAACATCGACACATAGTAGAGACTGGTCTAACTTTGTTATCACAAAGCTCATTACCCATGAAATATTGGAATGAAGCTTTCTACACATCTGTATTCCTCATTAACAAGTTGCCAACCAAAGTCTTAAACAATAAAAGCCCTCATGAAATGATATACAGTGGTAGACCAGAATATGGTTTTCTGAAAGCCTATGGGTGTCTATGTTTTCCATGTTTGAGAGACTATACCAATCATAAACTAAGTATGAGATCAAGCCCATGCACATTTATCGGGTATGCACAAAACCAAAAAGGTTATAAGTGCATGGACAAAAATGGAAAAATATATGTTTCTAGACATGTGATATTTGATGAAAACAAATTTCCTTATGCAGAAAAGCAAATCGGCAAAAAGGATGGGGAACAAAGCATAAACAATAACATACGGTTCGAGCCATTCATTACTGAATCACCTTCAATTGATAGAAATGAAGAGCAACAACGTACAAGCAATTTAAACACCCAGGAAGAAACTATGGATCGAACAAATGAGCAAACCAATGAGACACACAATGACTCAGAAGATACAAACATACATCAAAACATGCAGTATAGTGAAGATACAGAAAACAACAACCATGTTGACACTACCAGCAACAATGATACACAGAAGCAAACACCACCACAATCAACTGAACATCACATTATCACCAGGTCAAAGAGAGGAATCTTCAAACCCAACGTATATAATATTTCTGCCAGTGAGATCGAACCATTGAATTTCACTCAGGCTATAAGATCAAACAAATGGAAGGAGGCAATGGACACTGAATATAAAGCTCTCATAAAAAACAACACTTGGATCTTAGTGACTCAACCAAAACACAAAAATGTGATTGGTTGTAGGTGGACATACAAAATAAAAAGAAAAGAAGATGGATCTATTGACAAATACAAGGCCAGACTGGTTGCAAAAGGTTACGCGCAACAATTTGGTTTTGATTTCAATGAAACTTTTTCCCCAGTCATAAAACCCACAACCATCAGAATTATACTAACCATTGCTCTAAACAAAGGATGGAATGTGAGGCAACTGGACGTCAACAATGCTTTTTTGAATGGGGAATTGACTGAAGAGGTATACATGCAACAGCCTGAAGGATATGGTACTGGTGATAAAGTATGCAAGCTACACAAAGCAATATATGGCTTAAAACAAGCTTCGAGAACTTGGTATGAAAAGCTAAAGTCAACTTTGTCTAACATGGGTTTCTCACAAGTTAAATCGGACAATTCTCTATATATGAAGAAGGGCATACATGGAACTGTGTTCATTCTAGTATACGTTGACGACATGCTAATAACAGGGGACAACAGCGAAGAAATAAACAGAATCGTACACAAACTGGATCAAAATTTCGCCATTAAAGACTTGGGGGAACTAAAAAAATTTCTTGGAATACAAGTGATTAGGAAAAACAATGGTGAATTAATATTATCCCAACAAAATTATATCACTGAAATACTGCAAATGGCAAATATGCACAAGGCAAACCCTTTACCTACGCCTATGATTAGTAACCTAAGACTATCTAAGCATAAAGGAGAAGCTATCGACAATGGAAAACAATATAGAAGCATAATAGGAGCGTTACAATACGCAACTATTACTCGACCAGACATATGCTACAGCGTCAATAAACTCAGTCAATACATGCAGAACCCTTTATCAGAACATTGGATGGCATTAAAGAGAGTGTTACGATACTTACAAGGCACAAAACATTACGGCATACACCTAAATTCAGAAAAGGAACTTAACTTACAGTGCTTTAGCGATGCCGATTGGGCCAACGATATTGACGATCGAAAGTCTGTCTCAGGATACTGCGTTTACCTCGGTTCCAATATCATTTCCTGGTGTACGAAGAAACAACAGACCACATCAAGATCTAGCACAGAGGCTGAGTACCGTGCACTGGCAAGCGCTACAGCCGAAATCATGTGGATAGAATCACTGATGGAGGAGCTTGGTTTCACTCCAAGACGAAAGCCGGTCATTTGGTGCGATAATAAGAGCACAGTATCTTTATCTCTAAACCCTATTCAACATTCAAGGATGAAACATCTTGAAATTGATCTCCACTTTGTGAGAGAAAGAACGCAATTAGGAAGACTTGCAATATGTCATGTGCCCGCATACTATCAGAGAGCAGATGCTCTCACAAAGGCCCTTTCGACCAAAATTTTTATCAGAATAAGAGAGGAACTTCGCGTTATCAGTGCAGGCGGAAGCCAGAATGAGCAAGGAAACCCTAGTTCGAACTGAGGGGGTATAATGAAGATAATAGAGCCGTTACAATAGAGCCGTTAGAGTGTGAACACGTTTTTATCATATTTAGCATACTTTGTCATTATCTACTAGCCGTTAGGCTCATGCATACTTGTTATATTTAATACTAGCCGTTAGGCTCATACATATTTGGTATATTTTGTACTAGCCGTTGGGCTCATAGCACTATATATATATGTGCTCTTTGTATCATGTTTAGTATCAATAAAAATTGCAATTGTTCCTCTCTAATAACTCTCCTCCTCATCCCTTAATACATATAACTCTAAATCAACAATCAAATGGACATATTCTTCTTAGCATGTTGAATTTCGAGCTCCTATTGGTCCAAATGCTGAAAATTTTAATTTACTCAAATTTGGCAAAATGCGCGCTTTTTTAGCACTTCACAAGGCAAATGCCTTTGGGGCTTTCTTGGTCCTTCACATCGTAGGCGCCTTGGAAGGTTTAAAAAAACCCAGGATGCGGCCTAGGACTTTGATAACATATGTTATGCATATGTGAATATTTAAGGTCATATTGATCTCACATGAAAATCTGATACAATCAATTAGCATGGTGGAGTACAATTATATCCTACCATAATTCTGAATCATACCATAGCATGGAACTTTGAGATCTATATGGAAATGATGTTACTTGAGTATCGGATATATTTTGCTTTCGTTTCAAGGAGTGCACTCACTAAAGTCCCAGAGTTATACAAAATGAGCTCAAGTAGAAAACTGACAATTGGGAATTCTAGAGAAAGTTACCAAGGAAACAGGCAAAAGGTTCTTATTATTAATTTCAATTTAACGTGAATAAATCAATAAAAGTTATCACTGGATTATGTTGTCTGATCTCAATCAATAGCAGAAACATTAAAGCAGTTAATGGTGTAGATAGATAGTCCAGTAAAATAGCTAGAAAATTATGAACTGTTTGGCGATGTATTATGACACAAATTTTCTATATAGACTGTTTTTGCCATCAGTGTGTTTTTGTGGTGATTAACTCATGTAAATGGGTAAGTGGTTAACGATTATTAGTCAATTTCCAGCTAAAAGGTGGAAGGATGTTAGACATTTATAAATTGCTCGGTGATATATTATGCTACATGTATAATCTATACAAGACAACCATAAACATGCTTTTATGGTGATCAACTCATGTTAATGGATTAGTAGTTAATGATTATTGCTGAACTTAAGCTGGTTTGCTGAGACCGGCATCCAAAATAGTGCAATGCAACTGGAAATCAATGGATTAACTTTCCCAACTATAAGAACATGCAGAACTTTAGTATTATTGATTGAATCGTTGGTTACATGTTAAACTATTATACATTATAAAAGGCACAACTTGGATCAAATGAATAATAATGAATCATGTGAAAATTTTCTGAACTGCAAAGCAACTAGAATCATGTGAAAATTCAGGTTGCATAACGAATGGGACTAAATAAGACATTGACCTATTGATCCATTTGTAATAATATCTGCAGCAGTTTTTGAATCTGAACCCTGACCATCATTAGCACTAGCACCCTTTGTTGCCCAATTGCACCTAATCTGACGACTTCCAAGACACATCTATAAAAAAAATTAGTAACATCGCCAATAGATTCTCATTTTATATTCATTGCCTCACTGGTATCCTGAAGTACTTGTATACGTATCAACGAATGATTATCAAAGGAAACAAAAATTTGTAACATCCCAGTTTTCTCATTGATGGCTTTTTGGGCATCCTGCAAAAAAATAGAAAAGGAAGGAACACTAAGTATGTATGCAGATATAGTAGAAATGGCAGGTAATATGAAGGCAACAGTGGATGTTACACCTCTTCATTCCGGAAAGAAACAAAACCAAAACCCCTGGATCGTGTTGTATTTTAATCCCACATAACTTTTGCATCCCTAAAATAAATAACATGATTGAGAATTTTAGGAAGCAAATGATATTGGCATAAGCTATGAAATGTAGAGGAGAGCTGCGACATACGAGCAGCTAGTATACACAGAGAAGGAAGAAAACAAGGCAACATCTATGAATTCTGGGCTAAGGTCTCCAACAAAAATGTTATGATGCCCTTTAACAACTGAAAAAACATTTTTTTTAAACCATTGACGCCAAATGTTGAATGCAAAAAATAAGCAAGTGACAAGTGTGCACTAAAGTAAAACAGTAAACCTGATGTATCCTCACTCTGCCCATAGGTGTATGCCCAATTGACTTTTATCAGCTGCATAAACCTACAAATTTACATGAATGAAAATTTCAATTTTTTTTACGGACAAAGAATATAGAAAGTTAAACGTACAGAAAATGATTAATGTACATAATAAATACCTTCCAAATTAGCTAACAGCATGTGCAAATACTTTGCAACTCAATCAAAGGTAAAGAATACTCACAAATGCCTTCCATTAAGTGACATGATTGCAAGTGCAGCAGATCTACGATCAAAATAGTCAATAAAACCATAAGAAGACTGCAAAAGAGAAAAAATAATAATTTTGAACATTAAGCTAGTCATGTATAAACATGATATGGTTAAAAAAAACACGTTGAATTGAATGAATTTATTCAGGTGATATAATATTTTAACAATATAACAATTGCGTCTAACATATTATGAAATAATTATGTAGAAAATTTATCATTTTGTTTTACTATTCACAATCACCATGTCAGTTGCTAGCCTTGGAACAAAATCAATCAGAATAAACCGAAGGTGAAAATGAGAACTTATTTTGTATTAAAATGATTAAGACACAATGTTTAGCATTAACTGAATATTATGACTGTAATATGCTTTTTTTTAAATAATCATCTAAATTGTTTCTTTGTGACTACTATATGAGCTAAATTTATAATTATTATGGAAATAAAACCTTCTCCTTCCTTATTAACATGCATCCTTCAATAAGACAAGTACTTAAGAATACTTCTTGAAGCAGAGTTTCAGTTACATTGAAATGAATGTTGCCAACGTACCTGAATGATATTATAACAGTAAAGTGCAACATTAGTTGAATGATGACGGAAGTACAAAATTGCAATATGATGTGAATCAGATTGTGCTAAAGCAGTAGAAGGTATTTCAAATTCCAATTTAAAAAATAATAGCCACGGAAATGGAAAGCAACCGTAAATGCCAATAAGATAAAGAAAATTCTATCAGGCTATCTTAAAATTAAATAAGATATATATCATAACAGTGGGCGACTAGTCTTGATAAGATGTAATTATTAGGATTTCAACTCATTATATTGAATCACCTATATATAATGGACGCATCAAAACCAAATTGATCATTTCAAAGAAAATTGAAGCTAAAAAATCTCCTCAACAACACTCACACTTCAGGAGGCAAATTTCCACTAGGAATTGGCTGAATCTGCAATTTGAAACCAAAAAAAAGGGCCAAAGAAATAAATTTCTCTTCCGAATTTGATAAAGAAGAAATCTAAATATATAACTTTCGAAATGTGGAATGAACACAAAATGCGAGTAGGTAAAATGAAACAAATGAGTATATTATTAGCTCGACTTACCTTAACGACGGATCTAGATCTAAATTGATTGCTCGACGTACACTGAAATAAAAGGCGACGATGGAATTGAACCAAAAACTCCAATCCACAGGGCGATGGATGACAACTAAGGAACGAAGGCCGAGCACATGATGAATTGGACTGAATATTTAGAGGAGAAGAAAGCCAAAACGCAGGTGAATTTAGTCGAATTGGGGACAAAAGCAATAGAGGGGGAATAAATTTCAATGGTAGGGAATTTTGGTGAAAAAGGGAAAGGGGGAGGGGGTTCGCTGGTAACATTCCAGGAAAAAAAGGCAAAAAATGTTTAAAATAATATTAGTTACATTCACACCATAAACGCCACCAATAAATGTAACTAAAGACATGTTTGCATGTAGTGAAGGGCCGACGCATGCAAAATCTACGTCTGAAATCAACATCACTGTATGTTGGATTTGAACAAAAATAGTCTTCTATTTGTCTCCGATTGTACAAAACATGTTTTCTGTTTTTGTAGATACGACCATGCACAGAACCTCTATATTTTTTACTAGATTCACCTTGTTGAAGCGCATACAGAGCTAATAGCTCTTTTTCACGCTGGAAGTGGCCATCGATCATTTCATCGAAGTTGTCATCACTATCGTCGGAAAAAAATTAGCTCTTCAGCTAACATGATTTGATTTGGTTTTGTTGATAAGTGTTTGAATTGTTTTTTGGTACGTAAAATATAAAGAGTGTAGCACTCTTATATGTACACAAGGAAGTAGTGGATAATATTAAAAATATAGAAAAAGGAAGTAGTGGCTAATATTAAAAATATCCAATAAGGAAGTAGTGGCTACAATGTGTGTTGACTGTGTAGTGGGTACAGTGTTTGGCGGAGATGGGAGCAGTAGTAGCTATACAGCTACTAGTAGAAGTGGGAACAATGTTTACAGTTTACATATTTCTTTGATCACTCACATCGTTTTAAAACCTACTATGTATTCTTGTTGAATGCACTTTTATTAAAGAAATTTTGTAATATTGAACGATCACATCATTATTATTAGTTTCAGTGGTCATAAAGCAGATTCGCTTAAGGCCTTGTCATATTACATCAACACTTGTCTTATTATTTTGTTATTGTTTGGCTATAAATCTTGACAGGGTTCTCTCCTCTATAAATCAACATTTGTATTACTAGTTCCTTGTTTTATGTTGTTGTAATAATCTTATATTCACTGATGTAGTAACGATTTTCTTATAAATGGAATGCGTGCTTTTTAAATATCGATATTGTTTCCCTAAGCTGACAGTTTTATAACTTAAATAAAGTATCAAATTAGACGAAATCTCAATTTTTTTACGTAGAAGCATCAAATAACTGAAAGATTCAACAAGCACTAAACAAAACCATTAGTCTATTCAGCATCATATCGGGTTAGCCAACTATAACGCAATTTGTAAGCTTCGTACCCAACAAAATCAGTGCCATACTCTACAAGGTAACGAGAATAAAAAGTTGACCGACCCGTTTTAAATATGTCTTCATCTTCAACTGTTTGTATAATCTTTTGGTATCGTTCACAAGTTTTAACGAAACGCCAATGAGCCAGATGAATTTCACCAAAAGTTCGTGTAGTGGCGCAAATATGATGATTGTTATGTAATCTTGTTATCATGGACCAAAATTCTTCATGGGTTAGCCCTCCTCCAATTTGCATCAGCGGCAAATCTCTTTTATCAACTTCGATATATGATTTCATGAGTATAAGTAAGTCCTTAGGAGAGAATTCTGTTGCAGTAGAACTAGTACTAGCATTACTTTGGTTGTGACGATTACGGTTAACCACTTGCCTCCTTAAGTTTTTGCGTGGACGTGCTTTTCGTTTTCGAACTTCATCTACTTCTTGAGTACCACGAACAATTTCATTTTGAATGGTTCTTCCGCCTCTTCTACTTGTATATCCAGAACGAATCCACCCTCTTTCTCCTTCTCCTTGTTCAGTTCATACTCATCAAATATTTTATCTACAAGTTCATCACTGATTACCCAATCATCCATTTAAGCTACACAGAAACAAGAAACGTAATATGTACACAAAGAAGTACTTAAATACGTAGAAGAAAAAAGAGTAATATTTTCTCACCTTAATGTCGTGATTGATCTAGAACACACAATTTAAAGGTATGGTTGGGGGTTGAAGTATAAACTATTTAAACATTTGAATACACAAAGGAGTTTTAAAATAGGGTCATACTCATCCACTTGACCATTATTGCTGACAAACGCTATGAAAATCGCATCATGTAAAGCAAAGTGGAACCCGTGACCTTTCACATCATGGCAGTACGAAAAGCAGATTCTCTACACTTTATGTCAGGCGAAACAGTAACCAGTTACATCATTGTTTCTTTTATTTATTTGTACTACACAGCTATATAATTCTGTCAAATTACTCACAACTGTCCTCACTCAAACAAACTTGTTCCCATTATTGTAGTACCTCCTCCTTTTGTCACTCATTCAAAATGCCTTCTTGGCCATCAGATACTGACTCTAATGAACAGGTGTATGAACAGATGAGACTTCAGCAGCTCGAAGACAAATTCCAGTTTCTAAACCAAATAAGACCCCAGGATGAACCATCGCATGAACAGGGGAACGTAAATCTTACACATGAAGCTCCAGTGCCACATGTTCAACTATTGTATGAACAGGCGGTCGCTCAACCACAACAAGAAGTAGAGTTCTATCGAGTACGACCGTATGAACAGGGATTTGATTCTTATCCAGTATGTTGCTACTGCGGTTACACAGTTGAAGTTGTGTTCGAGCAGAGGGCAACAATATAGGTCAACGCATGCAAAAATGTCCATCCTATCCAAACGGATGCAATTACATGGAATGAATAGACGAACCATTGTGCCTAAGGGAATAGCATATGCAAAGGAACTCGAACGTGAGATCAAACGTCTCCAAAATGATATTGAATAGTTGCGATTGAATATTACGAGACTACCTTGAGATTGCGCATAACATCTATCCTTGCTTTGGTGTTTTAGTTGGCATCTACTATAATTAGTTGTTGTACCTTTAATGACCGGTTGTATCTGTATGTTTTATTGTTAGTGTTATCGTTATGCAAAATATTAGTTGAATCATTTTGATCATAACAACGTGTTAAAAATTTCGGATCGTCCACTAATGACTAGTGACTTATGCACGGTATTTTTATTCGACGTTTTCGTATAATTTTCGATTATTTCATGGGTCATCATCCTCTATTTATAAATTTTAAAGGTTTAGTTAAAGTATGGGTTTGACTAGAGAAACAATTCATAAGGAAATGGAGTGGGGGCCCTTTTTTTGGGGAGCCTGTTGAACAAGCGTCTGGCCTTTGGGCACCTGTTCAATAGGCACCCCCAAAAAAAAGGTTGGGTGGCACGTGTTCAACAGGCGCCTGAAGACCAGGCGCGTGTTCAACAGGCGCCCAAGACTGAATTCTATTGGAAAATGGCTCGAATTACATCATGTAATTGGCTGAATTGTAATATTTAACCAAGAAACCGTTGGAGATGCTCTTAATAGTAAAATTCTGCATGAACTAGAAAACTTCACATGGCTCTAGAATATCGTTAGTTCTTGTCAACCAAAACTTTCCTGCTTCGTTTCACTACATAAACCATGTGCACACAAGAAAGAAAAACATATCTCTGAAACACATCTTTCAGCCATGTGCAATCTGAAATATAATTTTGCTTCTTCATATGAACTTTTGCAAGCAATTGGGCTGGCCAATGAAATTACTCTCACATGAAGATAAGAAAGAAAAGAATTTTTGTATATTATCTTTCCCTTTCATTGTACAGTATTTCAAACCCACTATAAAACCACACCCCATTCTTTTCTTCCCCACAGCAAATCGAAACCCATGATTTTCTTTCTTCCTACGTTAGCTGATTATATAAAAAAATAGAATTATACCTTTCGATCCTTTCTTATTCTTCGAACCCACAACTAGCTAACGAAGCATGAGCACCCATGATTCCAGTCAGAATGTTAATATATATATATAGCAACGTCCTGAATACGCTAGTGGGTAGGGGTCACGACTCCAGATGGGGTGGCATGTGAAGGAAGCTCTGATGTAGGGATGTGGTCATCTATGGCAAATCAAGGTGGCATCGGTTATCTGTGTAAGGAGTGGTGCAAGGTTTTGTAATTGGGAAGGAGGGATGGAGGACATTGTTGCTAGTCTAGAGTGGAGGCAGCTCGGAGGTGTCATCACAGTGTAACTATGGTGTTCTTAGGTCGGTCAAGGGGGCAATGGGGAGGTGGTTAACATCACAATGTGATGGGGATTGGGGTGAACGACAGAGAAGCGTTCAGTAAGTAGGAGCGTAGTCGGAGCGAGGTTGACGTTGGGTGAAGTTTAAGTGGATTTGGGTGACAACGTGGGTTAGTCTTTGACTGTGGGGGAGCTGGACGTTAGTTTATCTGAGTTTAGGGATCATCGAGGCAGTCATGGTGTGGGTAGAGTGAGAGGTAGGGCGGTTGAGGCTTGCGGTAGGAATAATTTTTCTACAGGTAGTGAAATATTAGAACAATGAAGAAAGGTTTAAATTTAAACGTCATTTTAAATTTAAAACCAATAATGGTCGATCTATCAGGCGATTCACCATCCATTTCTTCCACTTCAGCTTCGTCTAATCTCTCTTAATCTCTGTTGCTACCTCTTTCTTCTTAATCGCATCCAATCCTTCCTTCCCTCCTTCTTCATATGCCTAAGAACAAGAAGACCAAGACTTGATTCTCCAAAAGCGTTACCAGATCTAGCCTTACGTTCTCAGCTCCCTCTAGGACGTCAGTTGCTCAAAGTCCAATTCTTGACCTCGTGCTTGATCTAACTGCATCTGTCTTATTCCGATATCTGGTTTGAACACCCTTGTTGCTTCGCCAGTTTCATCGATGCTTGCTGAACAACAGGGTGAAAAGAGATGTACAGTTGTAAAACTCTCTTCAAACTTTGACACTACTAACGTATAGAAGGAATCAGGTATGAGATCTGATAACTCTAACCTTGACGATGTGGCTGTTGGGTTCGAAAGGGTCAAGTTCAGTTCGAATTTGAGTTCGCCAGATGTAGTCAGTGCTTCTATGAACACTTCACTCTCAAATTTAGGACCAGATCATGTTACTGGTGTTAATGTGAATGGGGATGGTTCGTCCTTAACTGGTAATGTATTTGTTCCTTCCAAAGCAGCAGTAGTACCAAACACCACCCCTGGAAATCCAAGCTCATAAAGTGCTCGTCATAATGCCCCTCTCAAACCTGTACTGCCTACCTCTATTCCACCTCATTCCACTCAAACTGAAATTCCATTTGGCACCCATATCAAGCCGACCTACTCCTCCTTCTCCTCCCTTCCACGTTGTGTCGGTGCTTACACTCCTCGAATGTTCAAAACATCCCCTGATAACCTTGTGCCTCCAGGTGATGTATTAGATGAGGGAGTCCTTATTTGAAAAGACCATCTTCTGGGGTTTTTCCAGGACTCTGATAATCCGCTCATATATGTACGTGAGCAATGTCGTAAAGCATGGAATTTGAAAGGTGGTCTACGAGCTAATATTGTAAACAGAATGTATTACTTCAAATTTTCGATATTAGAAGAGAGAAGAAAAGTGTTGAAATCTGATCTAGCAATTATTGGAGGGAAACCTTTTATTGTTACATCTTGGAGTGCATCAGTTGAGAGAGCTAGAGAGCGAGTTTCTTCCATTCTTGTATGGACAATATTTACCAGAATTCCTTCGTCCTGCAATCTCTTCCAGGTTTGAATTGGTTAGTTAGTAGTGTAGGAAATTTTAAGTGTTTTGATGCGAGTACGAAGGCAAGAAAAAAAATCTTATATTTGCTAAATCATCGATTGAAATAACACCTAGCAACCATTACCAAAAAAGCTCAAAGTTTCTATAGAAGGCTATGATTTCTATGTTGATGTACAATACTTATGGCAACCAGAAATATGCACAAAATGTCACTGTTTTGGACATCTTCTAGCAACATGTAAGCTTGTTGGTCCTTCAAAGGTACGTTCACCCCTCCTGAAGCCTCCTCCTAGTATTTGGGTTCGAAAGAATAAGGTAGAAGACAAAGCTATTATCAATGAACCAAATGACTTGAAGGAGACTGAAGTAGTAACATCTGATGTAGAATCTAAAACTGTTAATGCTGGTATTCGTTGGATGTCTGATGATCGATCGTGGGTTCATGAAGCGTCCAGAATGGGAAATGATCCATATGAAAATGAATACTATAAATATGTAACAGACATGGAAGAGGATACTAGAAGATTGGAATCTCGGGTGATGGGTGATAGCTTTGAGCTCATTCAGGTGGGAGATCTAGGTAAGGAAAACAATACTCTTTTTCATGATTCTACTTGGGATTGGGAGTGTAAGTTTCACTGTCCTAACCCGTGTTTTGTACCTAACCTTGCTGTACTCTTTTCTGAGTATGTCAATGTTATAAGTAGTGATAGTGATTCCTCCAGTTATTCCACCCTTATGGGGGATTAACTGTTAGGTCCTTGATAGTAGTTGAAACTCTCCGTTTCTCTCCTGTTTTTTTTATAGATATAGTGTTATGGCACTTCAAACCAGATGTAGTTTCTATGCCTGTGCAGAACTACACTTCTTTCTTTTCTAATAAAAGTGGTACAGTCACTATAAAATCGGCTTACCATGCCAAAAAAAGAGAAAGGTTTAAATTAAGTATTAAGGTATTATAATATAATTAGTTATTTTATTAATTAAGATAACAATGTTTTTAATTATATTCAAAATAGAGATGATGACAACTCTTTCATACGTGCACAAAATCGAACAACAAATGTGACAGTGGATCGTATCACCGAAGGCTACGCTACAGAGCAAGTTCGGACAGGATCGGAAGCAATCATATTTTCATTTAATTTTAAACGACTGTTTAAAATTAAATGAAATAACGTGTGAATCGATGATTGAAATAAAAGTGAGTTAACACTTACACATTTCTGGAATTCTATGATGTGTTAAATTCATATAATTATAATTTATAACCGATAGTATAAAACTGGATGATTGGATGCGATGGATGTTATTGGTTGATTATTGTTTGTTATTGATTGATGTTAATTATATTGACACCATTGAATTAAATTTCTGCCCTATATGATATTATAAATTGTTATAACGAGCTATGATTTAGGGAAGAACAGGTTGGAGGGATCCGAGTGGATTCCTCAAATATTATGTGTGTTGTTTAATTTTATATTATTTATATATGAATTGATTGAACTCAAATGATATTGAAACATGTTTGGATATTGACGTTGAATTAAAATTCAACGTTTTTGTGATTTGAATCAATAAATGGTATTGATTGAGGGATTGGTAGCAAATGGCATATAATTCACTTTTGTAAATGGCATATAATTCACTTTTTGTTTAAACGTTGATTTGTCGTTAGGTAAGATAACGAAGTTAAGTTATAAAAATTATTATTTTTAACTAAACGAGATTTTTATTTATATTTATATGTTCAGTGAAGTTTAAAAATAAATCGATATTGATAAATTGGTTTGCTATATTATTATGAGCTTGACGTTTGAATAAATTTAAGCGAATAATATAGCAATTTACCTTCGGGTTATTATATTTGGATAATTATTTTAAATAAACAATCAAGCAACTTTATTAGATTAATCTAATTAAAAGAAGGAATGGAAATCAGTTATTAGGATAACTGATGAATTGAAGTTGACTTAGTCAACTATTTGACCAAAACGGTTATTAATGAATAGTTGTTCAGATTCAATAAGATTTCTTCAGTTAATTTTTCTTTTAATTACCGATGTTTAAATATTTATATTTAATAATTTGAAAAGTGATTTACTAGACTATTTTAGAAAATGAAGCAGTAAACTGTTTTTACTTCATAAATGGTGAAGTTGATTATATTTAAGGTGATTAATTCTTAAACAAGAATTACTTGCAAAGTAATCAAGGTAAATAAAGGGAATGAGAAAATGCGATGGTTTGAAATAAACATTTTATTAAACTGAGTAAGTAAGATTTGGTTAATATTATAAATAATATTGGTTTTTGAGTTACGAACTGCTACCATTCCGAGATAAGAACGTTGTCGATCAAGGTTTGAGAGGTAAATAAAATACCCCAACTTAAATGGCTTCACTATCATCGAGGGATAGTATTAGTTTGTAACGGTTAAAGAAGTTGGAACTAATTCATTTCCAAAAAAAGGATATCACAGCATTTGTTACAAGATTTGAATTGAATATACTGCAATGTTAGTGGCGAAATTTGAATTGAATATATATTGCAATATTTCCGAGTGTATGGAATAAAAAGTGATCTTATGAAATATGGCAATAAAAGGGTGTTTGGAGAAACATGTTATTCTAAAAATAATAAGAATATATTTATTATTCCGTATAACAGAAGACAAACGATGTTTTATTAAGATAAACGAATGAAATCGATGTTACATCGATAAAATGATTTTCAAGATCGATAAGTGTTTAAAGAATGGTTTTGAATAGAAAAGGCTTGAGCTACCAAATTTATTTGACAATTCTCTGATGATTGATAGCTAAAAACCTAACTATCAATGAAATATATTATTGGACCTTTTGACGTGTTGTTTCGAATATACCGGGATGAGAACTAGACCCAAAACAACTTTGAATCAACGTTGCGTTCGAAACTGATCTACAGGGATATTTATAAAGATGGGGCATTAAAGACCGTAAATCTTCATGAGTGGAAGAACTACTTGTTGAATTTCACTAGCTTATCCCTAGAGATATTTTGGCAGTGATTCTGTCATGATTGAAATATACGGATTGCAAGGACTACTCGCTACTGATCCTTCGGGTGATTCCTAGGATGCAGTAGGAGGATGCCTTCGGTTTATCCTGTTCCTGGATGACTTATATGGACAAATGTCTAACAGAATATTTCCTAAAAACTCACATACTTTGATTTTTACAAATATACCAAATTTGGTGGTGGAAAAATTCTCCTGCTTAACACCCAGAGTATATTTGTGGACGTCAATTAGTGATTTGACGGATCTGACGATGTGACATTCAAAGATATGAGATGTTCTCTGTAACACCCCGTATTTTCTGTAAACATACGAATAACAAATCAAGGAAGAATTAAATTTGAAGATAAGAACCAAGGGAAACGGGTTAAGCCATAGCGTTCGTCTCGAAATTCTGCTCGAAAACGAGTCCGAGTTTTCGAAAACGGAGTCCGTATGACCAAGTTATGACCCTCCGAAGTTTTAGGAATTTTCAGAATCGAAAACAACTCAAAATTCGAATTCAAAATTCGAATTCAAACCCAGAAGCAGGCTGGGCGGAAAATTTCCTGCCCAGGACCCAGGTCGACTGGGGAGTCGACTGGGTAGTCGACCCCCTCTGACCAGGTCGACTGGGTAGTCGACCTAGGGGGTCGACCTGCCTCCCGAACCCACTTCCTGAACCTGATGCATTCTGATGTTTTTGGCCCGATTTTCTGACCAGATTCATGACTCTAAACCTATATAAACAGCCCCCTAGCCTCATTCTCTTTACACCATTTCATTCTGCCTATACTCTGCCTCTGTTCTAATTAAAATAAAAATGGCGTCGCTACTCTGCTGAAATCTGAACTGGAACTAGGACTAAAGCATCTTCTTCCAAACTGAATAAAATTAAAAGAGAACAACTGCAACTCTTCTTCTTCTTTAATCCAATCAAGGCAAGTGCAGTTATTTTCCGATATAAACTTTAATTTTGATTGTGACATGATTATAACTCTGAATTTGAGGTTATGTATGTTCTGTTCTGTTTGGATCTATCCTGTTCTGTATCTTTTTTCTTCTTTCTGTTCTATAGCCAGGCTACCACGAGCCTGCGCCAAATCTCATAAGGGATTAACGCGCGAACGTTAAAAATAATGAATGATGGCATAAATGGGACATGGATAATCTGCGACTGATTTAAGAAAAAAGGACATAGGTTGTAAACTAGATTTAGATCTATGCATATTCTGTGAGTTGGGAGAAGAGGAACCATTGTTTGTTAACATATGACTTGAGACTTTGACATAACGCATATTTTGAATTAAGATCTGATTTTAAGGACATAGTATATGTTGTAAGTTAAGATCTATATTTGAGGCATATTTTAAGAAAAGGAAGATATGTGACTTATGCGTAAAAATTATAGGATAACTAGTAATGTGAATACGCCTAAAACTGGACTTTTTGATACTTGGCATCAAAGGATATAGTTTGGCATAATTCATATTGTTTATCATGATTTATGGGTTTTGGAAAATATTCTGTGCTATGCAATGTTTAACTAAAACGTAGGGTATATGATCATATTGTGAATCATGACAATTATTTAGGCATGTGAACTTAGGCCAAATTTATAGCTAGGCAAGATATATCAATGAAACTTTAAGGAATGATTAAATCTGTTATATTGCCTAATTTGCTAGTTCTGCTATATTTCCTAATCTGCTAGATTTGTTCATCTGCTAAATCCATCATCTGCTAAGTCTGCTGAAAATGCCTAATCTGTTATATGTTAAATATGCTAAATTGCTTAATCTGCTAAATCCGTTAAGTCGCCTAATCTGCGAAATCTGTTATCTGCTATATCTGTTGAGTTGATATATTTAGTCTGTTATTGACACAATCTGAATTGGCTATAGTTATGAATAATTGACATGTATATTAGGCATGGGCATAAATGGTAAATTATTAATTTATTGGCCGCAAAGATAAACATGGCTAACTCGAGGTTAATATGAATTTGCGGCGTAATCCTACCCGGAACCGCCCGGCACATCCAGTGGCCGCAAACAATATGTTCTAATGTGAGAAGTTAGTCATAACGTGCTTGAAACCCGAGGTTAGACTCAGTTTGTGGCAAAAACCTGCCCGGAACCAACCGGCCTAACCAGTAGCCGCAAACTGTCAATCTAATGTGAGAGGTCTGGGCATTAATATTTAATTAATGAAAATCTGAGATAAATATGATGTCTAAAACATATTGGGTGGATAGGGTTAAACCAATTGGACTAATGAATTTAACAAACCCGTTTCGTGAATCTGTAGGTCCAATTACAAAGTTAGACAAGTCTGTAAATCAGTTAAATCTGTATGTCTGATCCGTTAGTCTGAAAACTTATTAACTTGATTTTATGATCTGTGAACTAGTTGACCTGAACTCTGTATGTTTGAACTTGTAAACAAGTTAATCTGAAATCTGTTAGTCTGGGGCCACAAGGTTAGGAGGGAAAATACTTGTGTCATCTGTTGTTTGGGTCCCATATTAGTCAGTAACCCTTTCTGGTATCCAAACTTCGACCCAACAGTAGGTAGGGTCCGGGCACGCTTACTGAACTAATTATAAGCGGTTCATTCTGATAATGGCGAGGGGTGTCGATGGTGCGTTCCAACCGGGTCATGTGCGTGCATGGATCCCGGCCTGCCTCTGTGGATGTAAGACGCCGTGACATCTGTAAATAGGTCTGTGTCATTCAAAGGTTGTCACTTTAGGGAACGATACACCCTTCTGTGGGGCTGGCACAGGGTATTTATGTAATAGGGAGCCGATCGCGTGGGGTAGGATTTGGGGTACACTTAGCTTTGTCTGTTTCTATGGGGTACCGTCTGTTTCTGTTGGGTGGCAACACTTGTCTGCGTGGTACCATCTGTCTGTAGGGGTGGTAAAGGCCCATTTACTAGTGTACACCTAATTCTACATTCTGTTTTCGTAGGGATTAATCTGTTTCTGTTTCTGTACCTTCTGTTCGGGTGGTAAAGGCCCATTATTAGCATTCTGTTTCTGTCTGTTTCTGTTTGGGTGGTAAAGGCCCATTATTAGCATTCTGTTTCTGTCTGTTTCTTTTGGAGTGGTAAAGGCCCATTACTAGCATTCTCTTCTGTGGAAATTATTCTGTTCCTGTTCCTGTTTCAGTTTAGACATTGGGGTGACACCTAATCCTGTCATACTAGTATTAGTGCAGAAAGGCGAAAAGTAATATTATTCTGTTTCTTCTGTTTAACCTAAGTATATCTGTTGCTCCTGTTACTGTTATCTCTTATCCAGCTTATTTTCATGTCATTATTATTATTATATGTTCATATGATGAAAGTCACTGGTCTTGCCAGACTTTATGTCTGACCTTGCTTGTTTTGGCCCCTTTTTCTTCCACCCCCCCAGGTTTTCAATGAAGGAATACTTTAGCTTGATCCGGATTTCTTATGCTTGAAGTACTTAAAGTGCTTAAAGTATGGCTTGACTCCTTATGGCAGCTTCTGTGGGGATTATGATTTTAAAAACTATGCATTCTGAAGGCTTTTGTACAAGACTGATATTTTTGTACTTGAATTCTGATATTGTGATTTGAAAAGATGTAACCAAACTTGCTTCGGTTTCTATTGTAATAAAGTTATAAATTTTTCAAGTACTGTTTTATCTGTCTTGTAAATTTCTGTTCTATTTACTAAAATGCTCCATCAAAGTTAAGGCATTCTCTTTGTGAGTGACCTTAACGGAGGTGGGGTGTTACACTTGGTATTAGAGCTGAAGGTTACCAGATTGGGTAAAGTTTTTGAAAACTATTTTCAAAAAGGTTTTAAAAGGAAGTATTTTTGAAAGTAAAGCCTATTTTTGAAAAAAAAAACATAATCCCAAAAAGCCATATATCTATCTTTTGATCCTCCGTTTGAATCTTTGTTTCCTTCTTTCTCCGGGGCCCCCGGCTTTCTGGGAGGTAACCTCATCACGGCATGGTTCTGTAGGCTTGATAAGACTACGACACAGGTCAAAGGGCAAATAAACGCCCGACTTCCATCTGTAGCCGCAGTAGTCTCGCCTACGGCTAATTTTCTTTCGAGCTTTGTAGGATTTTCCGTGCGATGGAGGCAGCTTTCGAGGGACTTGTCAAATAGTAAAGATGAGAATGAGGGAGATTGGCTAAGGAGCACAACCCAAGGATGAGAAACTCATGGATATGGACTTGGTTCACAAAGGAGGCGAAAAAGGAAACACAAAAGAAGGAAGAAAAGTCGTAAGATAAAGGAGGAGAAAAGTACTTTTCTTATGGAAGCTTGACTCATCTGGACAAGGATTGCCGAAAGAGGAAGGACACTCACTTCAACTGTGGTGAGATGGGACACTTCATTAGGGACTGCCCGAAGAAACGGGGGCAAGGACAGAGGACATGACCTACTTCGGGAAGGCAGGAGAATGCTCTCATAGCTGGTGGATAGGATAGAAGTAGGAAAATTTCCGTAGAGAGTTTAGTTTCCTTATCTAATTATTGAGTTAGAACTCTTTCCGATTATGGCATTCTGATTTCGTAGTCGAGTCTCTGCACTTTAATACTAGTCTTGTTTCTGATCTGGTTATAGTCTCAAACCCCATAGGGGTTATCACTCATATGCTTGTGATAGATTGGCGTTTGAGAGATATCTGTGTTAGGCATCAAGTAGGACGCATACATTCTGGGTTTTATCACGCTTAGTTTCTTAAGAATCATTTGGTAATCTGATCTGTACTAGTAGTCTGTAAGCATCTGGATATTTCTGAAAAGGTTAAGATTTCCAGTTTTGACATTGTCTAAAGAGGGTAATCCTCTGGTTATCAATCTGATGTTGATTTCGGTCTTTAGGGCCGATACTTAGGGGGATTATTCTCTCAACCAATGTCTAATGGAAACCAAGTTTTTGTTTTATCTGTACTCGCTTCCATCATTCGACTGTATCCTATCGATCGAATCTTCGAACTTTAGGTAGAAACCAATGGGTGTAAACATGTGTTTGAGACATGTTATGTTTGATGGTTGCAAGTGGATGCAAGTGGTTGCTAGTGGTTGCTCGTGGATGCATATACACACACTAGGCACTAGATCGGCTCAAAAACACTCTCATACTGCATATGGATGAGTGTGCATTTTCAATTTTGTGGATGCAAAATGATTGACTCATCACATGGATGTTGCATTTGAATGAATGATTGCGCACACATTTAGAAATGATATGTATCAAATAGGAAAATTGCATACATGTTGGATTCATGGCACTGACATAATTCTCATTAAGGGGGTCAACTGAATCAGTAGACTGCCTGATCTTTGCATTAGATAAGGAACATATACACACACTTTTGCATATGCTCATACAACATTAAAAGTTTTCTATGGACAGTGGATGCTTGTGGATGATAATTGAGTAGATGGATGACTGGATGGTAGGACACATTCTTCTTAACTTGAAGATTTCGGGGACGAAATCCTTTAAGGAGGGGAGAATGTAACACCCCGTATTTTCTGAAACATACGAATAACAAATCAAGGCAGAATTAAATTTTAAAATAAGAACCAAGGGAAATGGGTTGCGCCATTGCGTTCGTCTCGAAATTCTACTTGAAAACGAGTCCGAGTTTTCAAAAAATGGAGTCCGTATGACCAAGTTATGACCCTCCGAAGTTTCAGGAATTTTCAGAATCGGAAACAGCTCGAAATTCAAATTCAAAATTCGAATTCAAACCCAGAAGAAGGCTGGGCGGGAAATTTCCCGCCCAGGACCCAGGTCGATTGGGGAGTCGACTGGGTAGTCGACCCCCCCTGACCAGGTCGACTGGGTAGTCGACCTGCCTCCCGAACCCACTTCCTGAACCTGATCCATTCTGATGTTTTTGGCCCAATTTTCTAACCAGATTCATGACTCTAAACCTATATAAACAGCCCCCTAGCCTCATTCTCTCTACACCATTTTATTCTGCCTATACTCTGCCTCTGTTCTAATTAAAATAAAAATGGCGTCGCTACTCTGCTGAAATCTGAACTGGAACTAGGACTAAAGCATCTTCTTCCAAACTGAATAAAATTAAAAGAGAACAACTGCAACTCTTCTTCTTCTTTAATCCAATCAAGGCAAGTGCAGTTATTTTCCGATATAAACTTTAATTTTGATTGTGACATGATTATAACTCTGAATTTGAGGTTATGTATGTTCTGTTCTGTTTGGATCTATCCTATTCTGTATCTTTTTCTTCTTTTTGTTCTATAGCCAGGCTACCACGAGCCTGCGCCAAATCTCGTAAGGGATTAATGCGCGAACGTTAAAAATAATGAATGATGGCATAAATGGGACATGGCTAATCTGCGACTGATTTAAGAAAAAAGGACATAGGTTGTAAACTAGATTTAGATCAATGCATATTCTGTGAGTTGGGAGAAGAGGAACCATTGTATGTTAACATATGACTTGAGACTTTGACATAGCGCATATTTTGAATTAAGATCTGATTTTGAGGACATAGTATATGTTGTAAGTTAAGATCTATATTTGAGTCATATTTTAAGAAAAGGAAGATATGTGACTTATGCGTAAAAATCTATAGGATAACTAGTAATGTGAATACGCCTAAAACTGGACTTTTTGATACTTGGCATCAAAGGATATAGTTTGGCATAATTCATATTGTTTATCATGATTTATGGGTTTTGGAAAATATTTTGTGCTATGCAATGTTTAACTAAAACGTAGGGTATATGATCATATTGTGAATCATGACAATTATTTAGGCATGTGAACTTAGGCCAAATTTATAGTTAGGCAAGATATAACAATGAAACTTTATGGAATGATTAAATCTGTTATATTGCCTAATTTGCTAGTTCTGCTATATTGCCTAATCTGCTAGATCTGTTCATCTGCTAAATCCGTCATCTGCTAAGTCTGCTGAAAATGCCTAATCTGTTATATGCTAAATCTGCTAAATCCGTTAAGTCGCCTAATCTGCGAAATCTGTTATCTGCTATATCTGTTGAGTTGATATATTTAGTCTATTATTGACATAATCTGAATTGGCTATAGTTATGAATAATTGACATGTATATTAGGCATGGGCATAAATGGTAAATTATTAATTAATTGGCCGCAAAGATAATCATGGCTGACTCGAGGTTAGAATGAGTTTGCGGCGTAATCCTGCCCGGAACCGCCCGGCACATCCAGTGGCCACAAACAATAGGTTCTAATGTGAGAAGTTAGTCATAACGTGCTTGAAACCCGAGGTTAGACTCAGTTTGTGGCAGAAACCTGCCCGGAACCAACAGGCCTAACCAGTAGCCACAAACTGTCAGTCTAATATGAGAGGTCTGGGCATTAATATTTAATTAATGAAAATCTGAGATAAATATGATGTCTAAAACGTGTTGGGTGGATAGGGTTAAACCAATTGGACTAATGAATTTAACAAACCCGTTTCATGAATCTGTAGGCCCAATTACAAAGTTAGAGACAAGTCTGTAAATCTGTTAAATCTGTATGTTTGATCCGTTAGTTGAAAACTTATTAACTTGATTTTCTGATCTTTGAACTAGTTGACCTGAGCTCTGTATGTCTGAACTTGTAAACAAGTTAATCTAAAATCTATTAGTCTGGGGGCACAAGGTTAGGAGGGAAAATACTTGTGTCATCTGTTGTTTGGGACCCATATTAGTCAGTAACCCTTTCTGGTATCCAAACTTCGACCCAACAGTAGGTAGGGTCCGGGCACGCTTACTGAACTAATTATAAGCGGTTCATTCTGATAATGGCGAGGGGTGTCGATGGTGCGTTCCAACCGGGTCATGTGCGTGCATGGATCCCGGCCTGCCTCTGTGGATGTAAGACGCCGTGACATCTGTAAATAGGTCTGTGTCATTCAAAGGTTGCCACTTTAGGGAATGATACACCCTTCTGTGGGGCTGGCACAGGGTATTTATGTAATAGGGAGCCGATCGCGTGGGGTAGGATTTGGGGTACACTTAGCTTTGTCTGTTTCTGTGGGGTACCGTTTATTTCTGTTGGGTGGCAACACCTGTCTGCGTGGTACCATCTGTTTGTAGGGGTGGTAAAGGCCCATTTACTAGTGTACACCTAATTCTACATTTTGTTTCCATAGGGATTAATCTGTTTCTGTACCTTCTGTTCAGGTGGTAAAGGCCCATTATTAGCATTCTGTTTCTGTCTGTTTCTGTTCGGGTGGTAAAGGCCCATTATTAGCATTCTGTTTCTGTCTGTTTCTGTTGGGGTGGTAAAGGCCTATTACTAGCATTCTCTTCTATGGAAATTATTCTATTCCTGTTTCTGTTTCATTTTAGACAATAGGGTAACACCTAATCCTGTTATACTAGTATTAGTGCAGAAAGGCGAAAAGTAATATTATTCTGTTTCTTCTGTTTAACCTAAGTATATCTGCTGCTCCTGTTACTGTTATCTCTTATCCATCTTATTTTCATGTCATTATTATTATTATATGTTCATATGCTGAAAGTCACTGGACTTGCCAGACTTTATGTCTGACCTTGCTTGTTTTCGCCTCTTTTTCTTCCGTCCCCCCCCGGGTTTTCAAGGAAGGAATACTTTAGCTTGATCCAGATTTCTTCTGCTTGAAGTACTTAAAGTGTTTAAAGTATGGCTTGACTCCTTATGGCAGCTTCTGTGGGGATTATGATTTTAAAAACTATGCATTCTGAAGGCTTTTGTACAAGACTGATATTTTTGTACTTGAATTCTGATATTGTGATTTGAAAAGATGTAACCAAACTTGCTTCGGTTTCTGTTGTAATAAAGTTATAAATTTTCCAAGTACTGTTTTATCTGTCTTGTAAATTTCTGTTCTGTTTACTAAAACGCTCCATCAAATTTAAGGCATTCCCTTTGTGAGTGACCTTAACTGAGGTGGGGTGTTACATTCTCTAAATAGGTAAATGTAACCTCAAGCATCATAACCGGGAAATGACAAAAATGGGGCAGGCAACATGGCTAGTTGGGTCACACCCAAGCAGAGTTTATTGTCACAATCTAGAGAAATTTCATTTTTGTTCTTCTTTCGATTCTGTATCTTCTGGAAATTACGGTGGTCACGCGATAAAAAAGTCGTAGGGTGACAATATATTTGGTCCACTCAAATTAAATGAGTGACTGGTCATGTGTGGCCGGGTTGCAAGATGTCCTTGTTGAACTTGAGTGTATCCCCTCTAGAGTACACTGATCGGAAGGTGGTCCCATACCTTGTCATGGTTGGAATCCATTCTCCAATAAGCGCCTTGCGGTTTTTGATTATATAATGAATGTAGAGCGTGAGGTGCAAGCGTTCGACTATATGGTTATTTATTTGTAATTTGTTAGACACTATTATAATATCACTGGATTTTGGTATACCAAAAATGTTTTGGGTTATCGTAAGTTAAAAACCATCTGTGTTTATGTGTCAATGGTGCTATGATTATCCTTTTCTTTAGAAAATGATTTTTCAAAGTTAAACAAGTTGTTGTGCCATGAATTTATCACTAAAAGTATTCCAGACTGATCCGGGTGAATTTTGCTTTGCTTCAAATGTGCTCGGGTCAGACCGAGTATATTTCCAGGCTAGGTTTCACTTGGAACTTCAGAAGAAGAGCCGGAGTCAAGACGTATACCTATATTTACTAGTACTTGTTTATTCCGCTGTGTGAGTTGTATTGATCTGTATTGTACTTTGATGTTGTAATTATATATATATACTGTTATCTTTGAATAAAGTATTGTTGATTATTATATTTTGTCCATTCCGCTGTGAGACTTTGATCTTCTTATTCTTCTAATCTAATATTTCGTTCTTTCTTTTCTCGCAATCTAATTTCTTTCTATTAATTATTTGCTTTTCTGTGCAATTTGAATTGACATAGATTATTAGATGTCAACTTAAACTGTGCGGAAAAATATGGGACATTACAGTGTTAACCTTGTAGTCATGAAATCAAGGGTGTTGTAATTGGATACTGATATTAATAAAACTCTGCAAATCCAACATTGTGCGGTACTGGACGTAGGAGCAATCTGAACCAACATAAAAAAATTCAGTGTTTTTCTTTCCTTTTCTGCAATTTACTTTTGTTTACATCTGCATCTGTGATTGTTTCTGTTATGATATTCATTATGTGATTCATATGGTAGTTCGAGTAATTAATAATTGATTAAGATTTCAATAAATTCTTCAAAACATTATTCACCCCTCCTTTAGTGTTAGTTTTCCCTTAAGATCCTTGATTCTCAACCCTAACAATTGGTATCAGAGCATGGTTTTCAAAGTTCTCATAATCTGATTTTTTTGAAAAGTTTATTTGGCAATTTTTGAAACACTATTTTTCATATGAATATGTGACAGGATTATCATGATGTTATTATTTAAATTTCAATATTATTTTGAAAAGTCACTTGATTCTTTAAAAAGCTATGTTGTTTTGCAGGGAAAGAGACTACTGGCCAAAAGACACCAAGATGACCGTTCATCAATCAAGAAGAAAAAGATGGATATGTAATTGACAATTTACAATGAAATTAGTACCTGATCAATACAAAACTTTTTATTTTCTTCTACAACTTGATTCAATACTATTCTTCTCTCTGTCTGATTCACAATGTCACTGGTTTCATGTGAATCCGTTAAGAAATGACCAAATTACGATCAAATAAATTTTCTGTGCACAAAGGAAAAAATAAACCAAAATTGTCACTGGCATTTCTCATGTTTTCCCCATATATTTGTATTACTTCATCCCAAATTCTTTTCTGGATTTTAGTTCTTGTTCTTGTGGTTATTTTGATGGGTGGATCATCGAATTTTGATTAAAATTGAGTGAGTTATGACAATTCGAAGTTGGCTATCCAAAATAGAAAAATTGTTACGGGATTTCTTGCATCTCTCATAGTATTTGGCCTACTACACCACGATAACATCCAAATTCATCTCTGAACATTTACTAGATCATAATCCTTTACTTATTCTTCGATTTGCCACTGGTTTCATCCAATTCCGTTGAGAAATGAAGTAGATATGCCTCCCGAAAGATTGATTGTTTGTAAAAAACGGGAAGAAGAAGCAAAAAAAAATGCGAACAGACACGACTTTTGGTCCTACTTATAGTAGTGAAGTGTCCATCATTCAAATTCAAAATTTTGGCGCCAAATTGGTGTAACAACCCAAAAATCTGGGCCAATTTAAAATTTTTATTTTGACAATTTTAGCGAATTTTGATTATTTAAAAAGAATTATTTTAAATAATAACGACGAGAAATTTATTTTAAATATAATTCGAACGTATATATTCGTTTGAATCGACGATAGAATATAAATATTTATTTATATATATAAAAGGAATTGAAAATGGCGCGGTAGTTCGATAATTCGATTTCAAACTTCAATTGAATGTACCGGGTGCAAAATAATCCGGATTTTAGTGAAACCAAAAATAATAGAATCTAGTTGTGACTATCTTTCCAACGAATCCGAAAAATTGAAATTTCATAGCGGGAATCAAAAGATATGTCCAGTTGAAAATTCTGAATAGTCGTAATGGAATTCAGGCCCTTAAAAATGGAATTTTGCAAACGACCTCGGATTTCGACGAAACCACTTTTGTTGGATCTGTGATGTCAAGTTATTGCTAGGTTTCAAATTTCATAATTTTTTGAATCAATATGTGAGCGTGGCAAAGGAAAATGCGTTTGACCAGTTTCAGTTGATTTTAATCGACTGGAAAATGGCCATTTTTCCAACGGTCTCAGAATTCGACGAAACTAGTTTTGTTAGGACCGTATCGTCAATACGAAGCTAGAAAATATTTTTCTGGAATTTTTCTAGTTAGTATGTGACCCCGGTAAATTGAAATGATCGTTCAAATTCAATATATAGAGTTATATGTTGACTCTGACGGAAACAAATCGTAACAATCGAATTGGCCTACGAAACATATCCCATTGTGTTTGGAATGGGGGTAATACGCTAGGGACGACAGTCGGCAGGTTCGATTTCGAGTTCGGATGAATGGGTGGCTTTTTAGACTTAAAAATAAAATAAAATATAAAAATATATATATATATTCCCTAGCCCCTACCTTCTCTTCCTCGTTGACCAACATTTCAGAAACAAAGAAGAAGAAAAAAATGCGTAAACCCTAAATCCCCCCCCCCCCCGACGCCACAAACCGCCGCTCCAGTCGGAGCCACCACGTCCGCTTCCCCCTCCGACCTCGACCCCCCCTCTCGCACCCCTCAGCCTCCGTCTACTCTCCTCTTTCAAGTCGAAGACCGACGCCGGCCATCGCCTGGAAAGACTGCGCCGCCTTCCCCTTACCTCCTCCACCCCCTACGCCTCCTCCCACCATCCTCCGGCGCAGCAGCGAAGACCCCCCTTTTTTTCTTCCCTACTTCGCTGAAAGAAAATAAACTGTAAGTTTATTTATTTTACTTCCTTTTTGTTCTTAACTAGTGTAATTAGTTTTAGGAATATAGAAATCAATTGTAGTTTATATTTGTATGACATAGAAAGGATATGATTTTAAATCCATAAAGATAGGATTGTTATCGAAATAAAAATTCGATTTTTATATATTGAATAGCGAAGTAAAAATTTGATTTTTATATATTGTTAGCGAAGTAAAAATTTGATTTTTATATATTGAATAGCATAGTAAAAATTCGATTTTTATATATTGAATAACGAAGTAAAAATTCGATTTTTATATATTGAATAACGAAGTAAAAATTCGATTTTTATATATTGAATAACGAAGTAAAAATTCGATTTTTATATATTGAATAACGAAGTAAAAATTCGATTTTTATATATTGAATAGCGAAGTAAAAATTCGATTTTTATATATTGAATAGCGAAGTAAAAATTCGATTTTTATATATTGAATAGCGAAGTAAAAATTCGATTTTTATATATTGAATAGCGAATTAAAAATTCGATTTTTATATATTGAATAGCGAAGTAAAAATTCGATTTTTATATATTGAATAGCGAAGTAAAAATTCGATTTTTTTATATTGAATAGCAAAGTAAAAATTCGATTTTTATATATCGAATAGCGAAGTAAAAATGTGATTTTTATATATGTAGTGAATACGGGCAGTGAAAATTGACAAGAGGCAAGAACGGCGAAAATTTCTACATAAGAAGAGTCGCGGCATCGGATAGCTATCTGTGAGAATTTCTCACTCTTTAATTTAATTTTCTAGTTATATATATATATATATATATATATATATATATATAGATACTAGGATGCAGACGGTGTTTAGTAGCACCCGACACTCGTCGTCCACAGACCATGGACGGCTTGTATGCTTGTTTGTATGATTTTGCTGTGTAGTTGATTGTGTGATGTGAAATGAAATAAAATATTTTATAGTGGAAAATATTTTATAGTTAAAAATAGGATTTTTAATGTGTATATGAATTGAAATAAAAATAAACAAATCGGACGATTTGTTTATATGCACATATTTGACTGATATTGATTGGGACGATAAATTTTACACATCGCCCAACTGCACAAATAAAATCTGTGTTTGATTGTTTGAAACCCCACACGGGTATTGGGAAGATATATGACGTACACTAGTCCCAATAATTAGCTGAATGTCGATCGATTGATTGACAGACTGTCATAAGCGTTAAATATTTACATTCGATGCTTATACAGTGTAGAATGCACTTTATATGATGGTTGATTATTCATCGTTGTTATTGTACCCATGTGTGGTAGAAAATCCATATAATTAACATTATATGGTAATTGATTGGGCCTCATTCCAGTTTAGAAGTAGAAATATTTGAAAGTAGAAATATTTGAAAATATAATATTTGAAATAGAAATATTTGAAAAAGAAATATTTGAATAGAAATATTTGAAATAGAAATATTCGAAATAGAATATTTGAAAATTTGAATATATGAAGCCGTGTTGATTAGATTTACGCCATTTTGACGTGAATGATATTTATATCGATTTTATTTATTTTATAACGAATATCGAAAGTGATTTCAAAATCTGAAATTTTGAAAAGAAATGAATTCAAATTGAAATTGAATATAAATGATTTCGAATTGAAATTGAATATAAATGAATTCGAATTGAAATTGAATATAAATGAATTCAAATTTAAATTGAATATAAATGAATTCGAATTGAAATTGAATATAAATGAATTCGAATTGAAATTGAATATAAATGAATTTGAATTGAAATTGAATATAAATGAATTCGAATTGAAATTGAATATAAATGAATTCGAATTGAAATTGAATATAAATGAATTCAAATTGAACTTGAATTGAAAACGAATTGAATTGAAATGAATTCAAATTGAAATGAATTCAAATTGAAATGGATTCAAATTGAAATTGAAATGAAAAGAAAATGAATTTATGTTGGAAAATTCGATTTTGATTTGAATTTGAAAATGAAGTTGAAAACGTTTTGAAAACGAATTTAAAACGATTTATAAATTTCGTTTTAAATAGGAAATCGACGAAATATATATTATATATATAATATAATGGCCTGAATAGAACGCGCCGCGTCGCGGCAGTTAACAAATTTCGACCATTGACTTCGAACGGATATTACGGGAGATCCGACCGTCGGATTCTCCTAAAACCGGAACCGTTGGGTTCGTATCAAAAAGAGCTTTCTAACGAATATTGGAAATTAGAAATCTAATGGTTGGATTAGGAATTATGTCCAAATCAAATTTGGAAAAGGTCGCTGTAAGTGCAGTTCGATGGCCGTTAATGGAAATCGACTGTACAGGCCTTGATAAAATTATTAAAATAGTAATAATTTGTGTAAAATCATAAGAAATGATTTAGAAAGAATTGGGATGAAAGACTCCATATTTGAAAAGATAAAAATAGTTTTTTTATCGAAATGAACTAGTTTTGAACTAGAATTATAATTCTATTTATTTTTAAATAAATAAATTGGATTTGATATGGTTTTGAAAATAACCAGAATTTCCAATATTTGAATTGGAATGGATTTGAATCGAAATTGTCTTCGGAATATTTCGATGTTGGAATTCGTGATTATACAGATGTTTTTATGGAAATTTGAAAGATATATATTTATATCGTTATTTCCAATACGACATTTTTTAATCGTAGAATTTGATATTGAATATAAGCCGATATATTTTCTATTCAGAGCCTTGTATTGAATATCAAATGTGATTTGGGTTTGTCGTGAATGGTGTCTTCATTAACACTGTTCTTGAACCCAGTTGATAAAAGATTAAATCTTTTTATTTAGATTTAATGAAGTGTACCAATTAAATAATATTTAATTGGAATTGAATTGATATTGATTTTTGGGTTTATCGTGAACAGTGTTTTAAATAACACTTGTTCTTTAACCTGATAATTAATGAATGTGATTTTGGGTTTATTGTGGACCGTGTTTTAAATGATACTGATTCTTTAACCCAGTTGAAGATTAAAACTAAGTGGAGTTTTAATGAATCTTTAATTAGATTTAAAAGATCGAGAATGGAGTATCACCAGTTTTGCTCCAGGCGATAGTTAAATCTTTAATTAGATTTAAAGGTGAAATGGTAATTGAATTTACCGATAACACCGTGGTGTTAGCGGTAAAGTATTACCAGTTTTACTTCATGGGATGAATAGGTTGGGATTTAAAACAAACGATTACTTCGGTAAGGTTCGTTAATCCCGACTAGTTTGAATTGATATTCAAAAGAAGATTAAAGAATAAATTCAAGGAATTTATCTTTGATAAAATTAATGGGAACCTTTCCCTATGAATGTGAAATTTAGAAACTAACTGTCGGTTAGCTAAGAAGAATGGTTTTCTGGATATTGATCTGATGTTGGTTTCGGCCTTCGGGGTTAATATTTGGGGAATCATTCTCTTGATTAATTTAGGGTTAGTGACTGATGAATTGGAATGAGGCGTATGTTGTGTTTGTGTAACACGTATTTATAATATACGCGAGTTATTCGGAAAGACCAGGTTTATCCCATTCTGAATAACTGATACGACGATAAGTCGAAGATGAAGACGGTGGTCGAAGACCGGAAGTCTTCACGTCGTTTGGGTGATTACTAATGATCTTGATTGGGATGTACACCCAAGAAGATGGAAACAGTTGGTGATCGTCCAGACGTATTTGGAGGTCGATGGATAAGCGGGGTACTAGGTGCCTCTGGTTTCGTTCAGACCCAGAACGGACTGGTAAATGGACTATGTGTCCGACATCGGATTTCATTCTGTGTGACTGATATCAGTTGCATAGGGTGCTTTGCCTGTGTGGCATGCTAAGATGCAAATGATCAAGGCTTCTGTTGAAAAGTAAAGTCTTGTGTTTGATGATCGAAGCACGGCCTTTGTGGCGTAGCTTTGTGTAACGTTTACTTCGCGAGCTTCACACCCGGTATGAACCAGAAACGGGAGAGGACATCAGGGAGGGCATACGTTTCCTTCTAGCTAAAAGTGGCGTCAGTGGTTTTACACGCCCTGAAGAGTTTGACTTATGTGGTTGTTGCTGTTGCGAGGCGCCTCGGTTTGATCGGACGATCCGGGTCCGATGGAGTCATTTTTGGCTCATTGACGCCCCAAAGGGCGGGGAGACGTATTGTTCAGGCATAATAATCCACATCGGTGGACCGGCCCTGACGATCCAAGGGGCAGTTGCGGCTGTTCCTGAGACACGGGCTAGAGCGTCTCGAATCGGTTGAGGACTATCTTTTGCCTCGGTTCATAGATGGAAATCCAATTTCCAAATACGTGACATTTGCGGTTTTATTTGTAGAGCCTAGTATGGCGACATAGTGGGATGGGGCGCTTATGCCGTCTATGATTGATACTTATGATTTGAAGTTGTTTTATACACTATGCACTTATAATAGTATCAAATGATTTGTTTTAAACGTATCAAGCATTCTTGGCTATTATAAGGTAAAAACCCTATCCTCCCGCTTGCGTTGCATCGTGTGATGGGACCTGGGTCTTATAATAGCTTCATTTTTCTTTATTTAGCATTGCGTTGTTGTTTTATGCACTGGTACTCTTGGGAGGAAGCTCGTTCCGTGTTATACGGGGTGGTCCCTTGATTTACCTAACTTTAAAATAAATATTAATAACTGTTTTAGTTCTCACACCAGTCCCATGACTAACCTGGAGTTTATTGTTTTAACCTAAACTCTGGGTGCCCCTATTTTCCGCACAGGCAGCTAGTAGTTTTGGTTTTGCAGATTTATATTCACAGGATCCTAGTTTACAGCTGGAACGATATCCGGAAAGCTTTGTATCCGTATATCTCCTTCAGTTGTGTATTGTATTATTTTCCGCTGCTATGCATTTAAATGTAATTTAAATCTCTGATATTTCTGTGTAATATTCGTTTATACTCTGTATATTCTTGTAATCTGATGGATTGTTGTAATAACAATGAAATGTTCTCCCGTCTGCGTTCTACTTTGTCGTGTTCTCAAAACAATCAGGCGTTTCGAACGGTCTGGGTCGGTTTAGCGACTGATTCAGATCGAGCGAAATTCCTTTTCATCACAGGTGGTATCAGAGCTTTGGTTTACAAAGCTCAGAGAACAAGGCACATTAGGACCATACGAAAGAATTCATCAGATATTGGATTAGTAATATCCAATGAGAATGACTCGTTAGAGATGGGATCAGTAGTATCCTAGAACGAGTGTGAAGAGTATATTTTTAAAAATGAAAACAAATTTTGTTTTGAAAATTTAAATCAACTATTCGTATTTGATTATTTATTTTAAATTGACTTGGACAATCCGATATATAAAGATTTTGCATATGCGTCTTGCAAACGTGTATTCGAAGTTTTAATATACTGGATAGTTATAGAATCATACTCTAGTTGCCCGGGGATAATTCTGGTGATGGGGCATCGTCGCCAGTATTTATTTTCGAGTAACGAAAGTGAGATTTCTATATTTCCATTAGACTGGTGTGAGAACCGAAACTAGATAGGGCCTATTGTTGTGATTTGGCATCAAAAATCTGATTTTTGACTACATATATCAAAGTTATGCATTTGAAAAACTAATCAACTAATTGATTGATGTTTGTGTTGTTTGTTTATTTGTTTGATAATTTTGAACCATTACGCCTAATTGTATCAAATAGTGAGTTATATTGAAAATTGGTCGCATTTTCTTGCATATACATGTACTTACATTGAACAGGTCATAGCAAAGAGGCTAGAGCAGAGAATAAAATTTGTTTGCCCGACAAATAGGTACATGTTTACTATAATTTACTGTTTCGTTTGGGTGATGATGATTTTATGAGCCGATTGGCTTTTTCTTTTTCTTTTTTGAGATCAGAAGGCCTATATGGCAATTTCGGGATTTTCCCGTGGCTCCCGGTGCAGGGGAGGTAATGGCGAAATTTTTCGAAAAATTAGGGTGCTAGCCAAATTTTTGAAGAATTTGAAAATTCTCAGAAACTGAAAAGTTGGAGAATGGAAGCCAGATAGAACGTAGAGTTGATTAATCAAACCACTTTCGACTTTGTTCCTTTTCGGGGCAGAAAAGTTTTAAGTGGGGGAGATTGTAACAACCCGAAAATCTGGGCCAGTTTAAAATTTTTATTTTGACAATTTTAGCGAATTTTGATTATTTAAAAAGAATTATTTTAAATAATAACGAAGAGAAATTTATTTTAAATATAATTCGAACGTATATATTTGTTTGAATCGACGATAGAATATAAATATTTATTTATATATATAAGGAATTGAAAATGGCGCGGTAGTTCGTTAATTCGATTTCAAACTTCAATTGAATGTATCGGGTGCAAAATAATCCGGATTTTAGTGAAACCAAAAATAGTAGAATCTAGTTGTGACTATCTTTC
Organism: Allium sativum; assembly: GCA_030737875.1. Lineage (NCBI taxonomy): Eukaryota > Viridiplantae > Streptophyta > Magnoliopsida > Asparagales > Amaryllidaceae > Allium > Allium sativum. Next base: position 387,498,801 of record CM060912.1, on the reverse strand, counting down.
CAACGAATCCGAAAAATTGAAATTTCATAGCGGGAATCAAAAGATATGTCCAGTTGAAAATTCTGAATAGTCGCTATGGAATTCAGGCCCTTAAAAATGGAAATTTTGCAAACGACCTCGGATTTCGACGAAACCACTTTTGTTGGATCCGTGATGTCAAGTTATTGCTAGGTTTCAAATTTCATAATTTTTCTTATCAATATGTGAGCGTGGCAAAGGAAAACGCGTTTGACCAGTTTAAGTTGATTTTAATCGACTGGAAAATGGCCATTTTTCCAACGGTCTCAGAATTCGACGAAACTAGTTTTGTTAGGACCGTATCGTCATTATGAAGCTAGAAAATATTTTTCTGGAATTTTTCTAGTTAGTATGTGACCCCGGTAAATTGAAATGCGCGTTCAAATTCAATATACAGAGTTATATGTTGATTCTGACGGAAACAGATCGTAACAATCGAATTGGCCTACAAAACATATCCCATTGTGTTTGGAATGGGGGTAATACGCTAGGGACGACACTCAGCAGGTTCGATTTCGAGTTGGATGAAAGGGTGGCTTTTTAGACTTAAAAATAAAAAAAAAAAAATATTCCCTAGTCCCTACCTTCTCTTCTGGGTTGACCAACATTTCAGAAACAAAGAAGAAGAAAAAAATGCGTAAACCCTAAATCCCCCCACCCCCCCGACGCCACGCACCGCCGCTCCAGTCGGAGCCACCACGTCCTCTTCCCCCTCCGACCTTGACCCCCCCCCCCCCTTTCGCACCCCTTAGCCTCCGTCTCCTCTCCTCTTTCAAGTCGAAGACCGACGCCGGCCATCGCCTAGAAAGACTGCGCCGCCTTCCCCTTACCTCCTCCACCCCCTGCGCCTCCCCCCAACATCCTCCGGCGCAGCAGCGAAGACCCCCCTTTTTTCTTCCCTACTTCGCTGAAAGAAAATAAACTGTAAGTTTATTTATTTTACTTCCTTTTTGTTCTTAACTAGTGTAATTAGTTATAGGAATATAGAAATCAATTGTAGTTTATATTTGTATGACATAGAAAGGATATGATTTTAAATCCATAAAGATAGGATTGTTATCGAAATAAAAATTCGATTTTTATATATTGAATAGCGAAGTAAAAATTTGATTTTTATATATTGTTAGCGAAGTAAAAATTTGATTTTTATATATTGAATAGCATAGTAAAAATTCGATTTTTATATATTGAATAACGAAGTAAAAATTCGATTTTTATATATTGAATAACGAAGTAAAAATTCGATTTTTATATATTGAATAACGAAGTAAAAATTCGATTTTTATATATTGAATAGCGAAGTAAAAATTCGATTTTTTTATATTGAATAACGAAGTAAAAATTCGATTTTTATATATTGAATAGCGAAGTAAAAATTCGATTTTTATATATTGAATAGCGAAGTAAAAATTCGATTTTTATATATTGAATAGCGAAGTAAAAAATCGATTTTTATATATTGAATAGCGAAGTAAAAATTCGATTTTTATATATTGAATAGCGAAGTAAAAATTCGATTTTTATATATTGAATAGCGAAGTTAAAAATCGATTTTTATATATTGAATAGCAAAGTAAAAATTCGATTTTTATATATCGAATAGCGAAATAAAAATGTGATTTTTATATATGTAGTGAATACGGGTAGTGAAAATTGACAAGAGGCAAGAACGACGAAAATTTCTACATAAGAAGAGTCGCGGCATCGGATAGCTATCTGTGAGAATTTCTCACTCTTTAATTTAATTTTCTAGTTATATATATATATATATACTAGGATGCAGACGGTGTTTAGTAGCACCCGACACCCGTCGTCCACAGACCATGGATGGCTTGTATGCTTGTTTGTATGATCTTGCTGTGTAGTTGATTGTGTGATGTGATGTGAAATGAAATAAAATATTTTATAGTTAAAAATAGGATTTTTAACGTGTATATGAATTGAAATAAAAATAAACAAATCGGACGATTTGTTTATATACACATATTTGACTGATATTGATTGGGACGATAAATTTTACACATCGCCCAACTGCACAAATAAAATCTGTGTTTGATTGTTTGAAACCCCACACGGGTATTGGGACGATATATGACATACACTAGTCCCAATAATTAGTTGAATGTCGATCGATTGATTGACAGACTGTCATAAGCGTTAAATATTTACATTCGATGCTTATACAGTGTAGAATGCACTTTGGATGATGGTTGATTATTCATCGTTGTTATTGTACCCATGTATGGTAGAAAATCCATATAATTAACATTATATGGTAATTGATTGGGCCTCATTCCAGTTTAGAAGTAGAAATATTTGAAAGTAGAAATATTTGAAAATAGAATATTTGAAATAGAAATATTTGAAAAAGAAATATTTGAATAGAAATATTTGAAATAGAAATATTCGAAATAGAATATTTGAAAATTTGAATATATGAAGCCGTGTTGATTAGATTTACGCCATTTTGACGTGAATGATATTTATATCGATTTTATTTATTTTATAACGAATATCGAAAGTGATTTCAAAATCTGAAATTTTGAAAAGAAATGAATTCAAATTGAAATTGAATATAAATGAATTCGAATTGAAATTGAATATAAATGAATTCGAATTGAAATTGAATATAAATGAATTCGAATTGAAATTGTATATAAATGAATTCGAATTGAAATTGAATATAAATGAATTCAAATTGAAATTGAATATAAATGAATTCGGATTGAAATTGAATATAAATGAATTCGAATTGAAATTGAATATAAATGAATTCGAATTGAAATTAAATATAAATGAATTCAAATTGAAATTGAATTGAATTGAAAACGAATTGAATTGAAATGAATTCAAATTGAAATGAATAGAAATGAATTCAAATTGAAATTGAAATGAAAAGAAAATGAATTTATGTTGGAAAATTCGATTTTGATTTGAATTTGAAAATGAAGTTGAAAACGTTTTGAAAACGAATTTAAAACGATTTATAAATTTCATTTTAAATAGGAAATCGACAAAATATATATTATATATATTATATATATAATATAATGGCCTGAATAGAACGCGCCGCGCCGCGGTAGTTCGTAAATTTCGACCATTGACTTCGAACGGATATTACGAGAGATCCGACCGTCGGATTCTCCTAAAACCGGAACCGTTGGGTTCGTATCGAAAAGAGCTTTCTAACGAATATTGGAAATTAGAAATCTAACGGTTGGATTAGGAATTATGTCCAAATCAAATTTGGAAAAGGTCGCTGTAAGTGCAGTTCGATGGCCGTTGATGGAAATCGACTGTACAGGCCTTGATAAAATTATTAAAAATAGTAATAATTTGTGTAAAATCATAGAAATGATTTAGAAAGAATTGGGATGAAAAACTCCATATTTGAAAAGATAAAAATAGTTTTTTTATCGAAATGAACTAGTTTTGAACTAGAATTATAATTCTATTTATTTTTAAATAAATAAATTGGATTTGAAATGGTTTTGAAAATAACCAGAATTTCCAATATTTGAATTGGAATGGATTTAAATCGAAATTGTCTTCGGAATATTTCGATGTTGGAATTCGTGATTATACAGATGTTGTTATGGAAATTTGAAAGATATATATTTATATCGTTATTTCCAATACGACATTTGTTAATCGTAGAATTTGATATTGAATATAAGCCGATATATTTTCTATTCAGAGCCTTTTATTGAATATCAAATGTGATTTAGGTTTGTCGTGAATGGTGTCTTCATTAACACTGTTCTTGAACCCAGTTGAGAAAAGATTAAATCTTTTATTTAGATTTAATGAAGTGTACCAATTAAATAATATTTAATTGGAATTGAATTGATATTGATTTTTGGGTTTATCGTGAACAATGTTTTAAATAACACTTGTTCTTTAACCCGATAATTAATGAATGTGATTTTGGGTTTATTGTGGACCGTGTTTTAAATGACACTGATTCTTTAACCCAGTTGAAGATTAAAACTAAGTGGAGTTTTAATGAATCTTTAATTAGATTTAAAAGATCGAGAATGGAGTATCACCAGTTTTGCTCCAGGCGATAGTTAAATCTTTAATTAGATTTAAAGGTGAAATGGTAATTGAATTTACTGATAACACCGTGGTGTTAGATATGAAGTATTACCAGTTTTACTACATGGGATGAATAGGTTGGGATTTAAAACAAACGATTACTTCGGTAAGGTTCGTTAATCCCGACTAGTTTGAATTGATATTCAAAAGAAGATTAAAGAATAAATTCAAGGAATTTATCTTTGATAAAATTAATGGGAACCTTTCCCTATGAATGTGAAATTTAGAAACTAACTGTCGGTTAGCTAAGCAGAATGGTTTTCTGGATATTGATCTGATGTTGGTTTCGGCCTTCGGGGTTAATATTTGGGGAATTATTCTCTTGATTAATTTACGGTTAGTGACTGATGAATTGGAATGAGGCGTATGTTGTGTTTGTGTAACACGTATTTATAATATATGCGAGTTATTCAGAAAGACCGGGTTTATCCCATTCTGAATAACTGATACGACGATAAGTCGAAGATGAAGACGGTGGTCGAAAACCGGAAGTCTTCACATCGTTTGGGTGATTACTGATGATCTTGATTGGGATGTACACCCAAGAAGATGGAACAGTTGGTGATCATCCAGACGTATTTGGAGGTCGATGGATATGCGGGGTACTAGGTGCCTCCGGTTTCGTTCAGACCCAGAACGGACTGGTAAATGGACTGTGTATCCGACACCGGATTTCATTCTGTGTGACTGATATCAGTTGCATAGAGTGGTTTTCCTGTGTGGCATGCTAAGATGCAAATGATCAATGTAACACCCCACCTCCACTAGGGTCACTCTTCCGGGGGCACTAGCTTCTAGGGGGCGTTATAACTGGGTAAGCATGCACAATGATATATCAAGGCAGAACAAGAACATAAATATATATGTAAAACAGAGTAAGTGAGAATAAAACAGCGGAATATCTCAAACCATCTCAAAACAAGTCTAGTACATCATAAAGTCAACTGCCAAAATAAACATGTCTAGTACATCATAAACAGAAATACTGAAAATACATAGTGCTATCCCCAAAATAAAGATGATAAACCATAGCGAGCTCAATGTCCAGGCATACATGAGCTATCCAGCAAACAAGCAAGCGATCCAAGCTAAGCACCACTATTCCCTCCCTGAGAACCTGGGGGGGGGGGGGAACGGAAGAAAAGAAGCGAAAGAAAATAGGTCAGTCAAAAAGACTGGTAAGCCCTACTACGATCAGTCTATAAACTAATAAAGTTAACATCATGATGGAAACTGAGATGAACATACTGGCAATAGATAAAGGTGTCATCACATAAAGAAGATTGAGCTTTGCACCATAGTGTACTAGCAAACTAACATAACAGGTATTGATCCCCTAGCCCAAACTTTGGCCCAATAACATGAAGTGACCTTAATACAAGGTCCAGCCCAAACGGTCTAGTCGATCGGCTCCCTATAAACCTAACACGTCAAGTGTTGGTGTCCATACGGCCCACATATGGATGTAGTCAGACTGTGCTGGGTCCACCTTCGGGTGTATCAAGCCCTCGGGTGTCAACCCCAGACACCTAAGCAATAATGCACAGCCTAAACCTACTGGTACCCGTGCCTCGAGTTTGTCCAATACCGGATTACGTGCACGTCCGTAGCCCGCCTGGACCCGCACCGCTGTACCACTCAGCCGCCGCTTTGGTCGCTTACATCAGTCCAGTAATCGTGCCCCGCCCTAGCCTAGCCTCTAGGGTTGTGAATGATACCAAACTGGGATTACTGCTGGAACAGACCACGTTGCTAGGGTTTTCTAAGAGGGTTAAGTGTGGTTTAACCCCTCACTAATCATGGATTAAATTAGTTAAGTGTAACAAACAGTTCACAACTTAACCCCATTTAATCCCTCGTATCCCCAAAATTGGTTAAGTATTAGTGGGCCATGACTTAACCCTAATTATGAGGCATTACTTAATTTAATTGTGCCTTAACCTCTCACATTAGACTTTGTTGCGGTTACTAGTTAAGCCGGGCGGGTCCGGGTAGCTTTACACCACAACTTGGTCTAACCTCGGGTCCCAGGTACACATGACCAACTTCTCACATTGGGTCCTATTGTTTGTAGCAACTAGTTAAGCCGGTCGGTTCCGGGTAGGTTTACGCTACAAACTCAACCCAACCTCGAGTTGGCCACGCTTTATATTTTCTAAGTGTCATGTCCACTTTATTTTCAAAACATTATTACAAGTTTAACAAATACTTGGGTAGACCTAACTTAATAGGTAAATTCCCAAGGGGTAGACCTAACTTAATAGGTAAATTCCCAATCTTCTATTTTTATGTATTTTAAGTTTTACCCAAAACCCCCAACGTCATTCTATCGCTTACATATTCGTCATAACGCATAAAGGATAGAAAGAGGGAACTTGGCACAACATACATGATGAGTCTTACATATCATAATAAACATGCATAACATGTTGGACTTGCATAACTTAGCATAGTGAACTTGCATAAACATGCATAACTTGTTAAACTTGCAAATCATGGCATAGTGAACTTGCATAAACATGCATAACTTGTTAAACTTGCAAATCATGGCATAGTGAACTTGCATAAGCATGCATAACTTATTAAACTTGCAAATCATGGCATAGTGAACTCGCATAAGCATGCATAACTTATTAAACATGCATAACATTGCATAGTGAACTCGCATAAGCATGCATAACTTATTAAACATGCATAACATAGCATAGTGAACTCGCATAAGCATGCATAACTTATTAAACATGCATAACATAGCATAGTGAACTCGCTTAAGCATGCATAACTTATTAAACATGCATAACATAGCATAGTGAACTCGCATAAGCATGCATAACTTATTAACATGCATAAATCCCAACTTTCATCACATATTAACTTTAGAGTTTCTAAAATGAAGGTAAGAGGGCTTACAAATATTATGAAGACACAAATCTACTAGTAAAGATTGAGAAGCCCTTTATGCAAGCATATAAAAACCCAAAACAAAGCTCCAATTAACAAAAATCCCAAAAACTCTAGCTTAGCCAATAAAGCTTGCAACTTGATGATATATGCAAGCTAATGATCATTCATACAACTTAGAAATGCTTGTATGAACATCAAAATCTTCATAGGAATTATTTTTGAAGAGGGTGGAGGCTAGGGTTTTTAGGTGGAGGCCATTTGAGAATTCAATTTGACATAGTTTGGTTGCTAGAATGAATAATGAGGTTTTAGGGTAGGATTAGGGGCTTATTTATAGAAGATTAGAGTGTTTTTAGCCCTAGGATTAACCCTAGGTTAGTTTAGGTCCGTCAGATTTCGGAACTCTCTAGAACCAAACCACACAACCAAGCCCAAATCAAAATGGTGCGCCAGGCAAAACTGCCTGGCCACCCCGTGTCGACAGGGCAGTCGACAGGGCAGTCGACACCCTAAGACCCCTGTCGACATGCCTGTCGACATGGGGGTCCTGGCGGGAGTTTTCCCGCCTGACGCCAGTTAGCCCTAATCCTTGTTTTTGAACTTAAAATTTAAATCTGTTTTTACTATGGAAATTTCTGAAAACTTCAATGGGCCTTAACTGGGTCATACGGACTCCGATTTTCGAAAACTCGGACTCTATTTCGCGTATTTTTCCGAGACGAACGCAATGGCATAGCCCGTTTCCCTTGATTCAGATTTTAGAATTAAATTCTGCCTTGATTTATGTTATAACAGGTTATTGAAAATACAGGTTGTTACATTCTCCCCTCCTTAAAGGATTTCGTCCCCGAAATCTTCAAGTTAGGAAGAACGTATCCTACCATCCAATCACCCATCTACTCAAAACATCATCCACGAGCAACCATTGTCCCTAAAAGATTCTAAATGCTGTATGAACATATGCAAAAGTGTGTGTATATGTACTTATCTAATGCAAAGATCAATGCAAAATATGTTAGTGAAATGTATCCATATGTATGCAAATCCCTAACATAATGTATAATATCTACATGCGTGCTCAATCATACATCCATATGCAGCATCCATGTGATGGCATACAAATTTCATCCAAGAATAAGCATAAACACTCATGCACATGCAATATGAGGAGTGTGTGAGCCGATCTAGTGCCTAATGTGTATCATGCATCCACGAGTAACCACTTGCAAACACTTGCAACCACTTGCAACCATCAAACATAACATGTCTCAAACACATGTTTCATCCAAAGGATTCTACCTAAGGTTCTCATGATAAGATTAGCATGATAACTAGATAAACATGGATAGCAAAGAGGAAGATATGCTAACAAAGGAAAGAGATTGAGAGTGTACCCTAAAAAAGGAATGGATAAAGCCTACGCATCTTCTCTTCAGTTTCCCAAGTTGCGTCTTCTTCGGCTTCACCCCATTGAACCTTCACCAGCTTGACCTCTCGATTCCTTAGCTTCTTGGTCTCCGTCCCCAAGATACGAATCGGAGCTCTCCTCAAAGTTGCCTCTTTCTCTACTTCCACGTCTTCAAGAATGCTAGGTTCAACCACCTCAGCGGACTCATGTAGGCACTTTCGGAGACGCGAGACATGAAAGACATTATGCACTCCGGACAGCTTCTCGGGCAATTGCACTTTATAAGCCATCTTCCCAATTCTCTCTATGATAGGGAAGGGTCCAACAAATCTCGGTGCTAACTTCCCAACAGCTCCAAATCGGACCACATTCTGCAAAGGAGAAACCTTCACGAAAACCATATCCCCAACATCAAACTCCAAATCAGCCCTTCACCTATCAGCATAAGACTTCTGTCTGTCTTGGGCCGCCTTCATCCGTCTTCTAATCAACTCGACCTTCTCGGATGTGTCTCTAATCATGTCAGGTCCAAGTATAAGCTTATCTGTAGTCTCCCACCAACATGTAGGTGACTTGCATGGTCTCCCATATAAAGCCTCAAATGGTGCCATCCCAATGCTCGCCTGATAACTGTTATTATAAGCAAATTCCACAAGAGGAAGGTGGTCTTCCCAAGTACCACCAAAATCCAGAATGCAAAGCCTCAACAAGTCCTCAAGTACCCTATTCACCCTTTCTGTCTGACCGTCCGTTTGTGGGTGATAGGCCGTACTCAGGTTCAACCTCGTGCCCATAGCTTCCTGCAAACTGTTCCAGAACTGACTAGTAAAGATGGGGTCTCGGTCACTGACTATGCTAAAAGGGACTCCATGTAGTCGCACTATCTCACGAAGATATACTGATGCTAGTCCAGATGCGGTCCTTTTGCTCTTCACCGGAATGAAATGAGCACTCTTCGTAAGCCTATCTACAATGACCCATATGCTTGTATTTCCTTTTCTTGACCTTGGCAATCCGTCAACAAAGTCCATAGAAATACTCTCCCACTTCCATAGCGGGACCTCTAGAGGATGCAATAGCCCACCGGGCTTCTTCGACTCGTCTTTAACTTGCTGGCAAATAATACATCTAGAGACAAACTCTGCCACATCCTTCTTCATTCCCGGCCAGAAGAAAATGCGCTTCATATCCTTATACATCTTATCTCCACCCGGATGTATAGTCAACTTGGAGCGATGTGCTTCCTCAAGAACTTTCCTCACTAAGTCTTCCACCATCGGAACACAAAGCCTTCCATCTCTCCTCAGCCAACCCTTATCATCTATAGAATATCGAGCAAGGTGACTAGATGTCTCCCCTCGAATCAGCTTATCCATGATCTCCATTATCTGAGGGTCTTCCTTCTGCGAAGCCCCAACTCGATCCAGAAGGGTAGGCCTGAGCTCAAGAGATGCTAAAGAACCGGTCATCGACTCAACTGTCAAAGAAAAATCAAAGATTGCCAAGAACTCTAAATTCTTCATCTCAACAAATAGAGGACTTAGGGTCAACCTTCTTCTACTCAATGCATCCGCTACAACATTCCCCTTGCCAGGGGTATAGGCTATATCAAAATCGTAGGATGCCAAGAATTCCATCCACCTTTGCTGCCTCAAGTTCAGATCCTTCTGCGAAAAGAGATACTTCAAAGACTTATGATCAGTATACAGCTCGAATCTCTCTCCCAGAAGATAATGACGCCAAGCCTTGAGTGCATATACTATCGCTGCCAGCTCTAGATCATGAGTGGGATAATTCTTCTCATGCACCTTAAGTTGCCTACCACCAAAACATATAACTCTACCTTCTTGCATCAGAACGGCGCCCAATCCCGTGCCACAAGCATCAGTGTACACGGTAAACATCTTACCACCATCGGGTAAAGCTAGAACTGGTGCTGAGGTAAGGGCTCTCTTGAGTCTCTGAAAAGCAAGATCATAGTCCATATCCCAAGCAAAAACTAAGTTCTTCTTCGTCAACTTAGTAAGAGGAGCGGATATCTTCGCGAAGTCCTTGATGAACTTCCGGTAAAAACCCGCAAGACCTAGAAAATTTCTCACTTCGGTTGCATTCCTTGGAGTCTTCCAATCCTGAACTGCAACCACCTTAGCGGGATCCACCGCTAAGCCTTGCTTGGATACGATATGTCCAAGGAATCTAACTTCCCTTCTCCAAAAGTGACACTTGGAGAACTTGGCCTTTAACTGATGCGCTCTAAGCGTATCCATCACCTCTACAAGATGCCTCGCGTGCTCTTCTTCATCCTTGGAGAAGATCAGAATATCATCCACAAAGACCACGACAAACTTGTTCAAGAACTCCCGAAACACCCTACTCATCAAGTCCACGAAATACGCGGGTGCATTCGTCAAACCGAACGGCATAACAAGCCATTCAAAGAATCCATCTGGAGTTCTGAATGCAGTCTTGTCTATACTATCTTCAGCCACTCTGAGCTGATGAAATCCAGTAGCAAGATCAAGCTGAGAGAAAACAGAAGCACCAACAAGCTGGTCAAAGAGATCATCAATTCTCGGTAATGGGTGTCTATTCTTCTTAGTCAGCTTATTCAACTCTCTATAGTCCACGCAAAGTCGAAGAGAACCATCTGCCTTAGTAGCAAACACCACAGGCGCTCCCCATTCGGATATACTTCGTCTGATGAAGTTCTTCTCAAGCAACTCCTTTACTTGCTTGCTGAGCTCCCGTCTCTCACGTGGAGCCATGTGTCGAACGGGCAAAGAAACAGGCTTAGCATTATCCACCAGATAAATGCGAAAATCAATCTCTCGTTTAGGGGGCAACCCCTTAACTTCTTCAAAAACATCTGGATAATCTCGGACCACCCTTACTGACTGAAGGGCTTCCTCTGACGAGTCGAGAGATTCAAGATAGCACAACATGACGGGATTCTTCGGATTGCATGAAATCTCTACGGTGTTGCCAAGGCGAGTCACAAGCCTCACAACCCTATGCTCACAATCAAGAATGGCTCCATGTCTAGACAGCCAATCCATGCCCAAAATCAATCCGTATCCCCTGAAACCAAGAACATACGCACTACACAAGAACTCTACACTGAGTATAGAGATCCTCAGATCCTCACAGATCATAGATAGATGAGCAGAACCCCCAATGGGATTCGAAACACAAACGGGATCATCCACTAAGCTAGTACTAAGGTGCAAACTATCAACAAGATCAGATGAAATAAAGCTATGTGATGCACCAGAATCAAACAAGGTACGAACTGGAAGATCGGAAATATAAACAAGGTTCTCAACAGAAACACTACCTCGATCGGGAACTGGAGCGGTATTGAGAGCATGAACTTGCCCTCCTGAAGGTCCAGCACGCTGAGTCTGACCCTGCCCTTTCTTCTTCGGGCATTCCTTGCTGAAGTGTCCAGTCTCACCACAGGAAAAACATCCACCACTAAGCTTCCTTTTCTTCTTCCTACAATCCTTAGCAAAGTGTCCCGGCGCACCACAGTAATTGCACTTTCCCTTGCCTTTGTTATTGTTCCCCTTCTTGTTCTTGCTCTGATTCCCCTGACTGCTTTGACCACCTTGATTGCCTTTACCCTGAGAATCAGTCTTCTTTACTTGAGTATCACTCGCCTTGTCTTCTTTCTTTCCATCTCCCTGAAGTAGAGCCATATCGACCAAACTCTCAAAATTAGCCCCATGCGGAATATGTGACATCGCCAAACCCTGCAGCGGCTCATTCAACCCTCTAGCAAATCGAAGAGCCTTCTTCTCAGGAGTGTTCACCATATCCAAACCAAAACGGGCCAGCTGATTAAACTTGTTCACATACTCCTTGACAGACATATCACCTTGCTTTAACGCAATGAACTTCTCCATCTGTAAATTCGCCTCAGCAGAAGATAGAAACCACGCCACAAATCTAGCCCTCAAATCGGCCCAAGTCTCGACAGGCCTCGTCCCATTGGTGACCTCCCACCAATAGGCTGCTTCGTCCTTCAAAAGCCACACTGTCAATAAGATCTTCCTCTCGTCATCAATCCTAAAGATAGCAAACAAGTCCTCAGTGTCTTTCAGCCAATTCCTAGCTTCAACAAAAGATTCCGTGCCTAGGAAATTCTTGCCTCCCATTGCCTTGAAGTCTTTACAAACCTTCGTGAATTCAACCTGAGGATGCTGAGGGGGAGGAGGAGGAAGAGGAGCCTCAGCAACAGGAGGGGGAGGAACATTAGCAACGGGAGGAGGAACAGGAACCACCGGAGGAGGGACATTAGGGGGAGGATTCTCAACTACAGGAGGAGGAGTGGGAGTAGGGTTTGCGGGGTCAGCTGCCGCCCTAGCTTCTAGAAGTCTCCTATACCAGAGTGGTACATTTACTCCATCCGGGATGGCAAGATTCTCAGCCATACTGAAACGAAAGATAAGATAAGATTAGGTCAAGGGAACGAAGGATAACGCTAATGGCTTTTTGGGGAATAGCCTTTTAAAATACTAGACTTTTCTTTGGAAAATACTTTATACTTGTTTTGAAAATAGTTTTTCAAAAGTCTTTTAAAAACTTTTTGTTCTTTCTTGTAAACCTCGCTCTGATACCAAATTTGTAACACCCCACCTCCACTAGGGTCACTCTTCCGGGGGCACTAGCTTCTAGGGGGCGTTATAACTGGGTAAGCATGCACAATGATATATCAAGGCAGAACAAGAACATAAATATATATGTAAAACAGAGTAAGTGAGAATAAAACAACGGAATATCTCAAACCATCTCAAAACAAGTCTAGTACATCATAAAGTCAACTGCCAAAATAAACATGTCTAGTACATCATAAACAGAAATACTGAAAATACATAGTGCTATCCCCAAAATAAAGATGATAAACCATAGCGAGCTCAATGTCCAGGCATACATGAGCTATCCAGCAAACAAGCAAGCGATCCAAGCTAAGCACCACTATTCCCTCCCTGAGAACCTGGGGGGGGGGGGGGGGAAACGGAAGAAAAGAAGCGAAAGAAAATAGGTCAGTCAAAAAGACTGGTAAGCCCTACTACGATCAGTCTATAAACTAATAAAGTTAACATCATGATGGAAACTGAGATGAACATACTGGCAATAGATAAAGGTGTCATCACATAAAGAAGATTGAGCTTTGCACCATAGTGTACTAGCAAACTAACATAACAGGTATTGATCCCCTAGCCCAAACTTTGGCCCAATAACATGAAGTGACCTTAATACAAGGTCTAGCCCAAACGGTCTAGTCGATCGGCTCCCTATAAACCTAACACGTCAAGTGTTGGTGTCCATACGACCCACATATGGATGTAGTCAGACTGTGCTGGGTCCACCTTCGGGTGTATCAAGCCCTCGGGTGTCAACCCCAGACACCTAAGCAATAATGCACAGCCTAAACCTACTGGTACCCGTGCCTCGAGTTTGTCCAATACCGGATTACGTGCACGTCCGTAGCCCGCCTGGACCCGCACCGCTGTACCACTCAGCCGCCGCTTTGGTCGCTTACATCAGTCCAGTAATCGTGCCCCGCCCTAGCCTAGCCTCTAGGGTTGTGAATGATACCAAACTGGGATTACTGCTGGAATAGACCACGTTGCTAGGGTTTTCTAAGAGGGTTAAGTGTGGTTTAACCCCTCACTAATCATGGATTAAATTAGTTAAGTGTAACCAACAGTTCACCACTTAACCCCATTTAATCCCTCATATCCCCAAAATTGGTTAAGTATTAGTGGGCCATGACTTAACCCTAATTATGAGGCATTACTTAATTTAATTGTGCCTTAACCTCTCACATTAGACTTTGTTGCGGTTACTAGTTAAGCCGGGCGGGTCCGGGTAGCTTTACACCACAACTTGGTCTAACCTCGGGTCCCAGGTACACATGACCAACTTCTCACATTGGGTCCTATTGTTTGTAGCAACTAGTTAAGACGGTCGGTTCCGGGTAGGTTTACGCTACAAACTCAACCCAACCTCGAGTTGGCCACGCTTTATATTTTCTAAGTGTCATGTCCACTTTATTTTCAAAACATAATTACAAGTTTAACAAATACTTGGGTAGACCTAACTTAATAGGTAAATTCCCAAGGGGTAGACCTAACTTAATAGGTAAATTCCCAATCTTCTATTTTTATGTATTTTAAGTTTTACCCAAAACCCCCAACGTCATTCTATCGCTTACATATTCGTCATAACGCATAAAGGATAGAAAGAGGGAACTTGGCACAACATACATGATGAGTCTTACATATCATAATAAACATGCATAACATGTTGGACTTGCATAACTTAGCATAGTGAACTTGCATAAACATGCATAACTTGTTAAACTTGCAAATCATGGCATAGTGAACTTGCATAAACATGCATAACTTGTTAAACTTGCAAATCATGGCATAGTGAACTTGCATAAGCATGCATAACTTATTAAACTTGCAAATCATGGCATAGTGAACTCGCATAAGCATGCATAACTTATTAAACATGCATAACATAGCATAGTGAACTCGCATAAGCATGCATAACTTATTAAACATGCATAACATAGCATAGTGAACTCGCATAAGCATGCATAACTTATTAAACATGCATAACATAGCATAGTGAACTCGCATAAGCATACATAACTTATTAAACATGCATAACATAGCATAGTGAACTCGCTTAAGCATGCATAACTTATTAAACATGCATAACATAGCATAGTGAACTCGCATAAGCATGCATAACTTATTAACATGCATAAATCCCAACTTTCATCACATATTAACTTTAGAGTTTCTAAAATGAAGGTAAGAGGGCTTACAAATATTATGAAGACACAAATCTACTAATAAAGATTGAGAAGCCCTTTATGCAAGCATATAAAAACCCAAAACAAAGCTCCAATTAACAAAAATCCCAAAAACTCTAGCTTAGCCAATAAAGCTTGCAACTTGATGATATATGCAAGCTAATGATCATTCATACAACTTAGAAATGCTTGTATGAACATCAAAATCTTCATAGGAATTATTTTTGAAGAGGGTGGAGGCTAGGGTTTTTAGGTGGAGGCCATTTGAGAATTCAATTTGACATAGTTTGGTTGCTAGAATGAATAATGAGGTTTTAGGGTAGGATTAGGGGCTTATTTATAGAAGATTAGAGTGTTTTTAGCCCTAGGATTAACCCTAGGTTAGTTTAGGTCCGTCAGATTTCGGAACTCTCTTGAACCAAACCACACAACCAAGCCCAAATCAAAATGGTGCGCCAGGCAAAACTGCCTGGCCACCCCGTGTCGACAGGGCTGTCGACAGGGCAGTCGACACCCTAAGACCCCTGTCGACATGCCTGTCGACATGGGGGTCCTGGCGGGAGTTTTCCCGCCTGATGCCAGTTAGCCCTAATCCTTGTTTTTGAACTTAAAATTTAAATCTGTTTTTACTATGGAAATTTCTGAAAACTTCAATGGGCCTTAACTGGGTCATACGGACTCCGATTTTCGAAAACTCGGACTCTATTTCGCGTATTTTTCCGAGACGAACGCAATGGCATAGCCCGTTTCCCTTGATTCAGATTTTAGAATTAAATTCTGCCTTGATTTATGTTATAACAGGTTATTGAAAATACGGGTTGTTACAATCAAGGCTTCTGTTGAAAAGCAAAGTCTTGTGGTTGATGATCGAAGCACGGCCTTTGTGGCGTAGCTTTGTGTAACGTTTACTTCGCGAGCTTCACACCCGGTATGAACCAGAAACGGGAGAGGACATCAGGGAGGGCATACGTTTCCTTCTAGCTAAAAGTGGCGTCAGTGGTTTTACACGCCCTGACGAGTTTGACTTATGTGGTTGTTGCTGTTGCGAGGCGCCTCGGTTTGATCGGACGATCCGGGTCCGATGGAGTCATTTTTGGCTCATTGACGCCCCAAAGGGCGGGGAGACGTATTGTTCAGGAATAATAATCCACATCGGTGGACCGGCCCTGACGATCCAAGGGGCAGTTGCGGCTGTTCCTGAGACACGGGCTAGAGCGTCTCGAATCGGTTGAGGACTATCTTTTGCCTCGGTTCATAGATGGAAATCCAATTTCCAAATACGTGACATTTGCGGTTTTATTTGTAGAGCCTAGTATGGCGACATAGTGGGATGGGGCGCTTATGCCGTCTATGATTGATACTTATGATTTGAAGTTGTTTTATACGCTATGCAGTTATAATTGTATCAAATGATTTGTTTTAAACGTATCAAGCATTCTTGGCTATTATAAGGTAAAAACCCTATCCTCCGGCTTGCGTTGCATCGTGTGATGGGACCTGGGTCTTATAATAGCTTCATTTTTCTTTATTTAGCATTGCGTTGTTGTTTTATGCACTGGTATTCTTGGGAGGAAGCCCGTTCCGTGTTATACGGGGTTGTCCCTTGATTTACCTAACTTTAAAATAAAGATTAATAACTGTTTTAGTTCTCACACCAGTCCCATGACTGACCTGGAGTTTATTGTTTTAACCTAAACTCTGGGTGCCCCTATTTTCCGCACGGGCAGCTAGTAGTTTTGGTTTTGCAGATTTATATTCACAGGATCCTGGTTTACAGCTGGAACGATATCCGGAAAGCTTTGTATCCATATATATCTCCTTCAGTTGTGTATTGTATTATTTTCCGCTGCTATGCATTTAAATGTAATTTATATCTCTGATATTTCTGTGTAATATTCGTTTATACTCTGAATATTCTTGTAATCTGATGGATTGTTGTAATAACAATGAAATGTTCTCCCGTCTGCGTTCTACTTTGTCGTGTTCTCAAAACAATCAGGCGTTTCGAACGGTCTGGGTCGGTTTAGCGACTGATTCGGATCGAGCGAAATTCCTTTTCGTCACAATTGGTTAAACTACTAAATCATCAATATCTTTCCCATACGGTCTTCAAATTCAACAAATGAACATATTATGCTGATCAGAAAAACAAGCCCGTCGCAATAGAGCAGATCTCGTCATCAAATTCTAAAAGATGTAAATTTTTGGCTCATGACAATGGAAGGACAACAAATTAGAGGATTGCAAAATGAGGTACGCTATACAATAATTTCATAATTTTCATTATATATAGGAATATACATCTATGCACATAGCTAGGTATATAAATTTATCTCTTTTATAATTATAGATATTTTGATTCATATGTCGATGCAGCATAATATACTTATCAATAAACCAATCTAATTTTTTTCAAAAGGGTCTTTTCTTATAAATACAAATATCACTACTCTTTATTTTGATTTCAAAATTTGAAAGGACATCTTTTCAATATGAAAATGTCAGTTCAAAGTCTAGCTATCAACTTTGTTTGTCTACTTATTTTCTTATATCTTGTTAATATATATATATATATATATATTAAAAGTATATAAATCAATAAAATTATATGTTACATAGACATGTTAATTTGATATACAAAATTAATATAAAATTTTCAGACATTTGATATTTTTATAAAGTATATATCTTTTATATGTATTCTAAACATACATAGTTTAACTCATATATTTTTCACATATAATTTCATAACAATTTTAGGTAACATTATCACAAATACTATTTGTAACTTAATACCAATTTTGATTTCTTATTTTTAAGATTTATAAAACTTGTATATTTGACTTAATATTTTAGTGTGTGTGTGTGTATGATTCCTATGTCATAAATACGTAGTTTAAATATAAGAAGTTATAGTTTTATATTTTACTTTATATTACCTAATTTCATCAAAAATAATTTTGTCATAACTATATATTTCTTTGAAAGTTTTAACATATAAATGGTTCTTTAGCAAATTAATATGTTTTGATTTCTAAAGTTTAAACTTAAAATTGATTTGTATCAAAAGATTGATGCATATCTCATAATAAATTAAATTTTAGGTCCTTTTTAAATTTAGTTTATATATATATATAATTACGAAAATATGTTTATATCAAAATAGTGTACTTCATATGATAAAATTTTCTTTTCTCTTTAAAAAAGATCTTCAATATTTACTATATTTGATGAAGCACCGTGCTAAGATTATTTAACTCCGTATTTCTCATAGAACTATTCTGAATATTTTACTACCTATCATGAATATATTTTTAATTACCATCAAACTCTTATCTTTACTATTCTTTCAATCTAATTCATTAGTATCATTAACCTAATTTTAAAAAGTTAATGTATATTACCTTTGTTTGGTTGATATAATTTATAGTTAATTAGATATTACTTAAGATTATACTTTGAATATCTTTTACCGAGATACACATCATCATCAAATCAATCTGCATAATTTTTTTCATATTATCATAAAATATCTTAGTTCATATTACTTCTCATTACTGTAAATTACAATGCATGTAAAAAAAATTCATATCATAAGATGCACTACATTCAATAATCATTTCATCTTGCTTTGCATATGACACACCGCATTATAAACAACATATGGCACGCACTACATTACATGTTAACTTTTTAAAGTATATTGTATAAGAAGTTTTGTATTGTTGTCTTATAAATCTATAGGGTTGTTAATTAAACACATAAAATTTACTTTGACATGATTGGCTTGATTGACTTATTTGATTTATTTGACTTGATTGACTTATTTGAATTGTTTGACTTAATTGACTTGTTTGATTTATTTGACTTGATTGACGTGTTTGAATTGTTTAACTTAATTGACTTGTTTGATTTGTTTGACTTGAATACGTTGATTAACTTGTTTGAAATGGTTTAATTTGATTTGTGTGATAGGTTTGTTTGAAGTATACTTATACATATGTTGGTAATAAATAATATAACTATACTCATCTTTTTCATATTGCACTTATATATAATTTTTCTAGTATTAGATTAAAGCGGGAGCTTTATAGGTTTTTAGGATAAGTAGAAGTTACAAGAAATGTTTGGCTTGTTGTCTTATGACAACAAAACTTAAATGGGTTGATTGTTTGGATTAAATTTATTAAATAATAACTTATCATTAATCTAGTTTTAATAGTACTTGACTTGTATTAATTTAAGTTGTATCATAATTTTAAGGAAATATTATATATCAGAATTATATCTTAGTTTAAATTAAAGTCTTGTTAGACTTTAGGCTTGGTTTAGTCTTGTGTTAGTTTATGGGGGCGTTGTAAGAAAATTATAGATTTAGGGGTAGTTATAAGAAAATTATAGATTAAGGGAGATCTACAGATTTAGGGGGGGTTATATATAGAATTAGTCACTAGGATTGTTCCAAGGTTAGACAGGTATACTTTTTGTTGATGACAAAGGGGGAGAAACTATAAAAGAAGCATAGTTTAAGGGGAGTTAGAAGAAATTCATCAGGAAATGGGGAGTGATCGAAGAATCATATTAACAGGTAATATCAAGCATGAATATTTTATAAACTAAGGTTGTCATCATCAAAAAGGGGGAGACTATTGGAGAACGGAATGTTGATGATGGTTTGATGACAACAACCTCGTTTCAATCATTATCATTATTGATTATAAAATATATACCAACACTTTTATCTAGAATATATACATACATATATACATGCAGGGTTTATATGCAGGCAATAAATATTGAAGACCATATTGTTAAGAGATTGAAGATTTCTAAGGAGAATCAAGACTCATGATATCAAGATATTAAGATTTCAAGAGTCCTAGACTATTAGAGTAATAAAGTCTAGTTAGTGCGTAAAAACTCTGAATAGCAGTCAAACTTTTTTTCAAATTATCTTCTTTTTAAATTGATTTTAAACTATTTTCAAATTGATTTCAAACTCCTCTCCAAATAATTTTCTTCCAACGATTTTGAAATATACATTTCATAATTTATAAATTTCTTATGTTTTTATATATATATATATGTGTTTATAATTATATTATATAGTTTTTATATCATTATATATAATTTTTAATTATATTTTTAAATAATATTTTATTATGATTTTGTACTTGAATAATTATATTTTTAACAACTAGTTTTATTTCAGGAATTTCCAGAATACATATATTTGTTTAAATACTTTAAAAATTATTTAACTTTAAATATATAATATATATGTCGACATACATGAATATACATGTCTACTTATAACTGAATTATTTTTAATTTCTAAATAGTTGTGTCTTTTCATTTTAAAACATTTCAAAAACAGTTGTGTCCTTTGGAACACTATATAAAGGCCTTAATTTCGAATTTTTTTATAACTAATAGTCTCCTTATTCCTCCCTTAACATACCACCATTATTCTTCACAAATTTATATGATTATACACTTATACTCTGCTGATTTCAATATAAATTATATCATTCTTCTTCTATTTTCATTGTCTATCAAATACTCTCTGTTTGGAAGTGTTACTCAAGAGTTTTAGGGCAATTGTAACAAGAAATAGGTTGGGCGTGTTGAAATCGAGGAAAGGGAAGAATGTATTCCTTGTAGCCCGTAAATCAAGAAAAAGGTGCAGTGTTAACCTTGTAACCATGAAATCAAGGGTGTTGTAAATGGTGTTAACCTTATAGCCCTAAAATCAAGAGTGTTGTAATTGGATACTGAAATTAATAAAACTCTGCACAATCTAGCGTTGTGCGGGACTGGATGTAGGAGCAATCTGAACTAGTATAAAAATCTGATGTGTTCTTTCCTTTTCTGCATTTTACTTTTGTTTATATCTGCATATGTGATTGTTTCTGTTGTGATATTCATTCTTTGATTCATATAGTAGTTCGAGTAATTAATAATTGGTCAAGATTTCTATTAATTCTTTAAAACACTATTCACTCCCCTCTAGTGTTGGTTTTGCCTTAAGATCCTTTATTCTCAACCCTAACAATATGGAGAGTGTTTGGCTTGCCAATTAGCAAGTGAAAGTAGAGGTTTCATATTAGTATGATGTGGTCGAGGCCGAGGCTAGAGAGTTATGTTAGGATGGTTTTGCGAGAGGTTTAAAATGAGATTTCTATCCCAAGCTGAAGAGGAAGTTAGAGAGATTTATCAATTTCAAACAAGAAGATTTAACAATTAAGGAATATATCAACTAGATGAATGAGCTATCAAGGTTTAGCCAAGAGCTTGTCAATACTCAACATAAGAAGGCATTGAAATTTGCCAAAGGGATGAACCAATCCCTTCAAGCGTTAGCACTTGCTCAACTACCGATAGGAGCTACGCTTGAGCCTCTAGTAGAGATGACTCTCATGTCGAAGGTAGGCAAGAATGAAGTTAAGGAAGCTTCAGAAGAGACAGTTTATAAGAAGTATTTATGGAAGAACAACTAAGTTGGTAATAACAAGAAGATTGGAGAACTTCCAAAGGGTCATATTGAAAAGATAAGAAGCATTGGAACTGTGGGTTTGTTAGTCACTATGCTGGAGATTGTAGAAAGGGCCAGTAAAGGCAAAGTGTTTCGTATGAGACTAGCCAGGGCATTATAGTAGGAGAGGACGGGAGTGGCACAGAGGGTTGACACTAAGTCAAATCAGGTTCAGGATGTAGTTCCATCATCTAGTAGCAGACTAGACAAAGGTAGAAGAGTTACCATGAAAGGTTTGATTTTCGTTTTTGATTTGCATATCAACACTCTTTTTGATTCGAAAGTATTACACTCCTACTTTTCAAGTTCGTTAGTAGATTATTTTCACTTAGATATATCCCTAATTACAGATCATGTAGTTGTCTCAAACCCATAGGAGAACCTACATATTTATTCATGATAAGCTAGGGTTTAAAAATTATGATTCTATGGGTAGAATTTGACTGTAATGCATATGTTTTGGGATTTTCGAGATATAGGATGATTTTGGAGATGGATTGGTTAGCCAATTATGCCACTGTCTTAAACTGTGAGAGAAGGGTTGCTAGGCTATGTACCTGCAATGGACGAAACTATGAGATGTCTTGCGACCTTCGAGGGTCAATCATGTTGAGTTACTTATATTTTCTTGATGTATCCCTAGATGGCATTAGTTCAGTTTCCATAGTTCGATATTTCCCTAATGTATTTAAGGAGGTGAGAAGGCTGCCTCCTAAGAGATAGACATATTTTTGTATTGACTTTGTGATAATACAAAGCTATAGCATTACCTGTAATGACCCGAACCTCAACAGGCCCGGATATTATGCAAAACTCTAAAATTCAAGTCTACCGAGTTTGAATTGGATGTTTTGTATCCTGCAAATAGTCAAATATAAATATACCATAGCTCAAGTGAATAAATTACAGCAGAATTGATTAAAATATAATAGTAAATAAATACTCACCAAGCGAATGGAACTTTCGAAACCAAGTATATCCAAGCCGATAAAACTTTGCCTTCTATCTGACCTATGGGTCGTTATGAGAAGGTGGTCAGAACTAATGTTCTAGTAGATGGAAAATCATATAATTTTAAGCCTAATACTAAATATATTGTTTTATTTCCGTCTTTGTTATATTATATTTATTAAGGCTGCATTATCCTCATCTCCGCATGTAAATCGTACCTATATATTCCTATGTAAATCTGACCTAATAAACAATATATATGTAGCTTAAAGTTGTAGATCGACTCGGTCCTAAGTACTACCCTTAGTAACATTTTCATCCTCCATTCTAGGATTCCACCTCCCCAGCATAAGAGTACCGAGACTTCATCTGTAAAGGTCCACTTCGTAAGGCATACAATAAAGATGTTTTGTCATCCAAGAAGAAAACGTATAAATTACACCATGATGGACTACACCAATGCCTATATTATGGATACCGATAATGGACTACTTCAATGCATACATTGTGAACCTGCATGTAATCGTTTATCTATATTCCTAAGCCCATAAGTGTCACTAGTGTTCACTCTGTATGGAATTTCATCAAGAATTTACTATCTCTGTGAAGATTCGCTTCTCAAGACCTACACTACATATGCTCTATATGTGTCTTCCCTTTATCATTGTGGCCATGGATCCTTGAATACATCCTCAACTAGTTGAAGGGTGTTTCTTTTGGGTTAAATATCTTGCCTTAAAACAAACAAAGTAAAAAACCATGTGGTATTGCCATCTCCATCCAGCATCTCGGTAGCAAAAGATCATTGACTAATAGCAGTCTAATCTAAACCCTCCCTCATGCTTGCTACTAGCTGATGATGATCGACAAAAGTCGCATGAATACACAAATCACTACTCATCCTTTAGACTGTACGGTGCAATCAAGGCTCTCCATTTGATGAACTCTACAGATCGTGCCCTCTTGATGAACTCTATAGATCGTGCCTTTAATGGGTTTCAACCGATGACAACACCGGAGGGCCAACCTAAGGTATCCTCCACGCCACTTTAAGCCGATTATTTCCCCCTAATCTACAGGTATATCCGATCTGCTGTCAATACTATCTTCATCTACTCTAAAGGATCTGCGATGGACTTCCATGATTGCCTGCATCCATATTCCCTTTAGACAATTCCAAACATATCTTATGTGGTTATCGTCGTGACCTCACCCTTTCATTAGATATTATGTATAATATTTTTCTTAATCTTTTAGCTTTTCTTTTTTTCCTTCTATTTACCTTAATATTTTATTATGATATTTAATCCTCTTTTAAGTTCTTTACCGTTACATGCTAGTCTTAATCCGAGTACTGTACCTACCCATCATATTCTTTTTATCATAATAATTTCTTCCATTATCTACATCTTAAAGACAAATCTTAAATTTTTTACTTGTCTTTTACCTCTTTTACCATTCGGGTACTTTCTCTTTTCATTAGTCTATCAAGCATTCAACATGATTATTACCCCTTTTCTTTTTATCTTTAATTAACTGTCATATTTGTACTTTTCTTACAATCATTGTAAGTTCTATCCTTCGGGGGTTAGTCATATTATAGTGGTTAGCTATTGGGGCTTTACTAATACAAAATATTTTCATATTTCCTGTAAAATAATTCCTTGTATAGTGGTTCATAATTGTAAGATATCATTTCTGTTCTTTTGCCTTTTACCAAATTGTACAAAATATAGTAACACCCCTGCCTTGCGTTGATCCCGCTTCTTTTGAATTTATTCTTGTAATTATGTTCATTGCTTTTTTATAAAATTTAAAATACGAAAATCTATTCTTTTCCAATAAAAACACCTAAGAATCACTGAATTTCCAATTCAAGTTATGTTAAATACCCCTTTTATTTCATTTTAACTATTTGACATTGTTACTGTAAATTTCTCCATATTTAGGCTTATACCTTTCACTTAACTTGTGATGACTTCCCCATATCTCATGTACCAAACTAAGGAGGAGTGCATTGTATGTCGTTCCAGACTGATATGGGACCACCATCAGGGAAGAATAACTCGAAGTAAAACTATCATATAACTCACAGTGCATGGACAACATATAATAAAAATATACAAGAAGACATTGTAATGAAGCATAATGGAATAGAAAATCAAATCTCATAACATCTCAGAGTCCCCAATACAAATCAACTGTATAAATGAGTAATCCATACATCTGGTACAACAACCCGTCCGGAATGGGCCTAAATTTTGACCTAAAAAGGATAATCAAAACTTAGAGTCATTCTAAACAGATTGTTAGTTCCTATATGGAAATGATACAACAGACATAACAAAGCATACTATAACAAAATCAGAACATCACACAATGGAAGAGATAAAACATAATAACTTGAAATAAATGTACCTTTAATTGAAACCATTAAAAATATCGGAACATCAATAATAATTATCCCAATATATTAATACTGCCATAAGTGTTGACTAATAGCTATGGATCTTCCATTGTCAGGAACGTTCTCCTAGGTATCACTGATCCAGGCGTTCCCACCTCTTGTTCTGTTTATATGTTATGAGGAGGGAGGTCAGAACACAAAGTTCTAGTAAATGAAAATCACATAAGTTTTAAGGAATAACTATCTCCTATATTTGGCAATGTAAATTCTACACGATATGTCTACGAAAGCAAACATACACACAATCAAACATATGAGGCAGACATCCTAATAGTCTCTTAAGGCCAATATGTAAATATAAGGCAGACATCCTTACAGTCACTTAATACATCATAAGTGAATCTAAGGGAGAACATCTTTACGGTCACTTAATACCCCTACAAGTTAATTTAAGGGTGGACATCCTTGCAGTCACTTAATATGTCACGAGGCAGGCTTTACCTAGTCACTTAAGGCCATTATCTAATTTATTCAGGGTTGACATTCCTACAGTCACTTAAGACCCTATAGAGGACCCCATCCACTTAAGACCTTGCCTCTAATGTCAACGTCATAAATAATAACTCTCCTTGTAGGTAAGAAATAGTAACTACCTCTTACTACCAGGTTTAGGTTAGGAACACAACTTCATTTAAGAAAACCCTCCTGGCAGACCCTCTTATTAATATCTAGCTTTCCATATGGGTGAACTCCTAGTCGCTTAATACCTCCCTTAGACGGTAGTTCCTTAGGCCGTATATATAATATGTCCTCAAGTAGCCCTCACTAGCCCCTAGATAAGAAGCAGACATTACATGGAGAACTACCCTACTCACGTTATCGTCTATTATGACCATTTAATATCTTATATATAAGAGAAGGCCAACAACCACTAAAACTTCGAAGGGTGGGTCCCATGACTTGGGTCCAGAGCCAAGGAGTGAACCCTAGGAACAGACCTAGTCCTAACCACTTAATACCCAATAAGAGGCAGGCCAGCCACTTAATAACTTTCCCCAAGGCAGGTCTACTTCACACACAAATACACACACACACACACACACACACACATAGATGTTGCATTTTCCAGGCGGTTCCGGGTAGACTTCTACTACAAGCTGGGTGTATCATCGTGTTGAGTATAACAATATGATTTTTGTTTGATGATAGCAAACATACACACACACACACACACACATATATATATATGTTTGCGAACAAATTGAACAATTGTAAAAAATTATTAAATTCGTTCGGCTTTCCTAAACAACAAGGGTTGTTGTAAAGGGTGTCGAACTCTAAGTCCAAAATTATTTTAACTAATAAACCAAATCAGATTATTCCAAAAGTTTGATTGTTTGAAAACAACAGAAAATAAATAAAAAGAGAGTTTTTTATAATAAATGAAAGCAATTAGGGGGTAATGACATAAACTGGATTAATAATTAGTAATAGCTAAACAGATTAATATAGATCTAACTCATGTTTCTGTCACATATATGAATCAATGATAATTAGGTTTTTAGAAACAAACATATGAATTACGACAAGCATAGCCTATATGGGAGCTAAGCCCTTAAAAAACCATAGGCTATTAGGACAGATTCACTACTTTATTTCTAAAATCCTAAAAATTAGATCTAAATCTGATAAGTGTTAGATCGAACTCAAATATACTCTGTGAAAGAGCATTGCTCTTATACAACACAGAGTATGAATGTTCTTGGTTCAGATCCAGATCTACATGCATAAAATCCTAATCTATTTGGCTATGTGATTCATAATGAATCTAGTCTATAAGCGTCATCACCCCCTAATTAAAGGGGATTAGCTAGACATAGCTAAATGAGAAAAAGTGAAGAAGAAAATAACAAACATAAATAAAATAAAACAAAAACTAATGAGAAAAGGAGAAGAATAGTTTTATTCTAAGAGAAGAGATAACAAAAAAAACCTAAGACAAGATTAAATGAAAGAGATACAGGTGTATTTATAGCTGCCATGACCAAGACTAAGTGGCCAATTACAAGATGTAGGACAAAAGTCTTTGCCCAAATAACAAATAAACCAATGTGAGGGCATGTGAATGGACATGCAAATGTCATGGAAAATTAGCTTGCGGGCATCAAACGACATCAACTTCAATCATTTTGAGCATGAATAAGAACTCCATAACATCTGAGACAAGCGATCTTTTTATGAAAAGGCATTGAATCTTGACTTTTAAATATGCGGCAGAAGGTAGTTGAACAACATTTCTTCATGTCTTCAAGCTTTAGTCTAGCTCTAAAATCAACACTCTTCTTGCACCAATTCTTTAAGATTTTCAACAATTAGGTGCATCAATCCATTCATCTTAAATAATATGAAAACACATTTTTAAATACATAGTATCAATTATTTTAAAGAGAAAACAAAATAAATAAGTGGATGAAATATACACATTCACGTGTATATCAAATACCCCCACACTTATTTTTTATTTGTCCTCGAATAAACTAAACTAAGATATGTCACACTTTCATAGGAAACACGATTGCATTTAGCATATGCAACAAGCTATTAAACCCTTAGGTGTCCCTAGTAGGATGAGTGTTGTCTCGTGAGGGTTTCCAGCGGATATTACCCACAAAATCCACAACTTCTTATGTACGTGGATTAATCAAAATATATATTTAAGGTCTTTCAAATTCCAAGTACTTCACTTAATTTCGATAACAACGATTTAGTCCTAAATTGTCCATCCCATTATTAGTACAAAAATGAATAAAAAATTTCAAGCTGAATCGTAATTCCTTGTTAACTCTATAATTGCCTTAAAGTTTAAGAGCTGGTGTCAACCAAAGTTCTGCACATCGACAATGTAACACCCCACCTCCATTAAGGTCACTCACAAAGGGAATGCATTAACTTCAGTGGAGCATCATAAGTGTATAGAACAGATAAATTACAAAACAGACAAAATTTTTAAACAACGGAAAATATATAAAACTTTACTTCATTGATAAAACAGCAGCTTGGTAAAACAGCTTGTACAAAGATTGTTTTCCAACACCAAAACACTCTTACCCATTATAACAAGCATCTGTCTTGTTTAACCAAATAAAGAAGCATAAAACGAGAATGATATTCCCCAATAAAGAATGAGCCAGCCATAGCAGTGGAAAAGAGAGTCCAAAGCAATACATGGTCTATCTTCGAGCTTGGAAAGAAAACTGAGCTAAGTGGTGATATTCCCTCCCTGTGAACCTGGGGGAAACAGAAGAAAAGAAGGCGAAAGAAAACAGGTCAGACATAAGTCTGGTAAGTCCAATGATTATTCAGCATGTAAACAGGTAAAAGGATCATGACATGAATAAACTGAATACCATACATAACCATGATAATAAGCATAGCAAGACAACAAATGATGATCGTTAGATATGACAAGGTAGGATACACTGAATACGCTATGGTTCTTTCTCTGATTTCCTAATTTCTCCGCACCACCCAACTAGCATCCCAACCAGTGTCTTTTATAGAACGATTTGTATTCCCTACTAGTGTCCCAACTAGTGTGCTGTGAAAAAGGATCTGTATCCTCTACTAGTGTCCCAACTAGTATATTGTGTTATAAATTAAGGTGATCCCAACCCCGCAATTGCGGTAGCCTTTAGGTGTACATCTAGTATGAGGATCTTACCTCAATCATCCTAATTGCCATGAAGATGGAAGATGTTAGACGTACCCTTACTACCCTACCGATCGGCTCCCTACTTGTATTAAATTTTTCCTTGTGTTTGTGTCAATCGACCCTCTCTTGCATGTAGATACCCTGTGCTGGTCCCACCATAAGGTGTATCAATCCCTATGATAGCGACCTGGCACGATTCAAGATGCACAGTGTATACTACTGATGCCCAGTGTCTGATTTTCCAATCCGGAGCACGTGCACGCCCATACTCTATCGAAACCACACTGCTACACCCCTTGCCGCTATTTTGACCGCTTATAATTAGCCCAGTAATCGTTCCCCTCTCTGCCTAGTTCAGGGTACCGTGATACATCTATGTGGGTTACTGCTGAAATGGGTCCCCGTTACCAGGGTTTTCTAGGATCTATTTGTATACCCCCATGTAATAACCCGGAAAATCTGAGCCAATTTAAAATTTTTATATTGGCAATTTTAATGACTTTTGAATATTTAAAATGAATTATTTTAAATAATAACGACGAGAAATTTACTTTGAATAGAATTAGAACATATATATTTATTTGAATCGTTGTTAGAATATAAATATTTTTTTATAATTATAAAAGGAATTGGAAATGGCGCGGTAGTTTGAAAATTCGATTTCTAATTTCAAATGAATATACAGAATTCGTTTAAAGTCAGAATTGAACAAAACAAGAAATATTTGAATCTGTTTAACTATATCTTTCTAACGTATCTAAGAAAACTGAGATTTCGTATTAGAAGTTGAAAGTTATGTCCAGTTAAAAATTCAGAAAAGTCGCTGTGGAATTTATATATATATTAATATATATGAAGCCCTTAAAAATGGGAATTTTGCAAACGACCTTCATTTTCGACGAAACCACTTTTGTTGGATCCGGGGTGTCAAATTATTGCTAGGTTTCAAAATTCATAATTTTTGAAACCAATATGTGAGTGTGGCAAAAGAAAACGTGTTTAGACAATTTCTGTCAATTTCAATCGACCAGAAAATGACCATTTTTCAAACGGTCTTCAAATTTGAAAAAAATTTGTTTTGTTAGGACCGTATCATCAATACGTAGCTAGAAATAATTTTTCTGAAATTTTTAGAGTTAGTATGTGGCCCCGGTAAATTGAAATGTACGTTTGAATTCAATGTATAAAGATTTATGTTTTAATTTAAAGAACAACTGATCGTAATAGCCGAATTGGCTTACGGGACATATCCCATTGTGTCCGGAATGGGGGTGTTTAGCTAGGGCAGACAGTCGTTGGGTTTGATTTCGAGTTCAAAATGTTAAGCAAATAATAAACGAATAAAATATTATTAAATTATTTATATAAATAACCCTTTTGAGACAAAACCCTATTGAAGCCGCTGACAGCTCCAACTTAAGGCGGAAAATGCTCAGATTTTCTCCTCGATTTTTTGACCAATCTATTCAATAATTCCTCAAACCTCTAAAGACATAATTGAAGTGCTCTTTTCCCTCTTGGAACCCATACCGATTTGATGAATTTTCGTGAAGTAAATCAGAAGTTCTCGGGCCACAAAGGACCGTCGTTCGCAAGCTGTTTCTGGCCGCCTGGGCCTACCGATCGCCACCTCGGTCAGGGCAGTGGTGGCACTCCCCAAGGCCAACGTCGTCGGCCCCTCTGATCGTCGTCACGGCGACTGTAGGTGGTTTGGTGGCGGAACCCTAATTTGAACGAAATGGGTTTAAAGGTTTCAACAGGTTTGTTTGCTCCTCGGAGTAATCGAGGAAGACAAAGGCTCATTAAGCCTTAATAACGCAATTAGCTTTTAATCAAGGTAATTAGTGTAAATTATATAATTCAATTATATCAGTATTTTTAAATTTAAATAAAATTGTTTTTAAAATCATATTGTTTTTAAAATCAAATTAGCTTTGTTTTTAAATAATAAATAGCTAATGTTTTAAAAATAAATAATTTTGTATGAAAATATGATTGTTAATTTATATAGTATGAAATAAAAAGATTAGAGTTTTTAAACAATAAAAAGATTAGTGTTTTTAAACATTAAAAAGATTAAAATTATTAAACATTAAAAAAGATTAGAGTTTTTTTAAACATTAAAAGATTAGATTTTCAAACATTAAAAGATTAGATTTATATATATGAGAATAACGAATAAAAATATGATTTTTATATAGAAAGCTGAATTGTAAAAATATGATTTTAATTATATATATGAAGCGATAAAATTAATGGGATTTTTTTAAAATATAAGCATCAATGGAAAATATGATTTTTAGTTAGATAAAAATTTATAAACATCATATTGAGAATGTGATTTTCAATATGAACAGCGTGAAAAAGATTGCAATGAAACTGAGTGGAGGCAGAACGGAATCCAAACCATTGTCCGTTAAAGAAAGGAGGAGTGGAAACCCAAGGTGAGAACTTCTCACTTTTAATTTGTTTTCTAGTTGAAATATATACTAGGATGCAGACGGTGCTTAGCAGCACCCGACACCCGTCGTCCACAGACCATGGATGACTTGTTTGTTTGATTGATGTGTTGTGAAAGTTGATTGTGTGATGTGGAATGGAATAAAATATTTTATAGTTAAAAATATAATTTTTAACGTTGATGTGAATAAAATAGATATTCATTTACGAATCAGAACGATTTGTTTATGTACACCTATTTGACTGACATAGATTGGGACGATAAATTTTACACATCGCCCAACTGCACAAATAAAATATGTGTTTGATTGATTGAAACCCCACACGGGTGTTGGGATGATATTGACGTACAGTAATCCCAATTGTTTAGTAGTATGTCGACCGATGGGTTGACAGACTGAGTAAGCGTTACTTATCTATATTTAATGCTTATGCAGTTTTGTGGTGCACTTTGGATGATGGTTGATTATTTATCATTGCTATTATATACATGTGTTGTATAGAATCCATATAAATAACATTATATGGTAATTGAGTGGGTCTCATTCCAATTTAGAAGATAAAATATATTTTCATGTGTTGAATAAAAGAAAATTCATGTGTTGAAGAAAATATTCATGTGTTGAATAAAATAACGAAGTTATTGAAATATATAAAGCCGTATTGATTAGATATGCGGCATTTTGACGTGAACAATATCTATATCGATTTTATTCATTTTTATAATGAATATAGAAAAGGAAGTGATTTCCAAATATAACGTTTTGAAAATATTATCAATTGTTTATCAATGATATGGAATATTCAATTTTGATTTGAAATTGAATAGGAAGTTGAAATCGTTTTGAAAACGAATTTAAAACGATTTATAAAATGCGTTTTAAAACTAAATCGACGAAATATATATAATAAATATATTATATATATATAATGGCCTGAATAGAACGCGTCACACTGCTGTAGTTCGCGAATTTCGACCATTGACTTCGAATGGACGTTACGGGAGATCCGACCGTCGGATTCTACTAAAACCGGAATCGTTGGGTTCGTATCGAAAAGAGCTTTCTAACGATTATTAGAGATTTGAAATTTAACGGTTGGATTTGGAATTATGTCCAAATCAAATTTGGAAAAGGTCGCTGTAAGTGCAGTTCGATGGCCGTTGATGGAAATCGACTGTACGAGCCTTGATAAAATTATTAAAAATAGTAATAATTTGTGTAAAATCATAAGAAATGATTTGTGAAGAATTGGGATGAAAAATTCCAAATTTGAAAAGATAAAAATAGATTTTTATCGAAATGAACTAGTTTTGAACTAGAATTATAATCCCATTTATTTTTAAAATAAATAAAGTGGATGAGAAATGGCTTTGAAAATAACCAGAATTTCCAATATATAAAGTGGAAATGGATTTGAATCGAAATTGTCTTCGGAATATTTCTATGTTGGATTTCCTGATTATGCAGATATTGTTATGGAAATTTGAAAGATATATTTATATCGTTATTTCCAATACGATATTTGTTGGTCATAGAATTTGATATTGAGTATAAGCCGATATATTTTCTATTCAGAGCCTTGTATTTAATATCAAATGGGATTTGGGTTTGTTGTGAATAGTGTCTTCATTAACACTGTTCTTAAAACCCAGTTGAGAAAAGATTAAATCTTTTTATTTAGATTTAATGAAGTATACCAATTAAACGGTATTTAATTGGAATTGAATTTGAATTGATTTTTGGTTTTATCGTGAATGGTGTTTTAAATAACACTTGTTCTTTACCCCGATAATTAATGGAATGTGATTTTTGGTTGTCGTGATTGGTATCTTCAATAATATTGTTCTTAGACCCAACAGAGTTAAGGAAATCAGAAACTAACTGAAGATTAGTTAAGTTGAATGGTTTCTTGGGTATTGATCTGATGTTGGTTTCGGCCTTCGGGCTTATTACTTAGGGAATTGTTCACTTGCTAATTTATGGTTAAAGGCTGATGGAATAGAATGTGATTTTGGGTTTATCGTGAACCGTGTTTTAAATGACATTGGTTCTTTAACCCAATTAAAGACAGGATATGATTTCCCAAGTTAAATAATCATTGATAGTGATTTTTGGGAAGATTAAAACCAAGTGGAGTTTTAATGAATCTTTAATTAGATTGAAATAATCGGGAATGGAATATCAAAAGTTTTGCTCCAGGCGATAGTTAAATCTTTAAGTAGATTTGAACGTGAAATGGTAATTGAATTTACCGATAACACCGTGGTGTTAGATATGAAGTATGACCAGTTTTACTTCATGGGATGAATAGGTTGGGATTGGGAAATAAAATAAATGATTACTTCGGTGTGGGTCGCTAATCCCGACTAATTTGAATTGATATTCAAAAGAAGATTAAAGAATAAATTTAAAGAATTTATCTTTGATAAAATTAATGGGAACCTTTCCCAAAGTATAAGAATATTTGAATAAAAGAATATTCTGAATTGGAATAAGGCGTATGTTGTGTTTGTGTAACGCTTGTTTATTATATACGCGAGTTATTCAGAAAGACCGGGTTTATCCCATTCTGAATAACTAATTCGACGATGTGTCGAGGATGAAGACAGTGGTCGAAGACCGGAGGTCTTCACATCGTTTGGGTGATTACTGATGATCTTGATTGGGCTGTACACCCAAGAGGAGGGAATCAGTTGGTGATCGTCCAGATGTACTTGGAGATCGATGGATATGCAAGGTACAAGGTGCCTCCGGTATCATTCAGACCCAGAACGGACTTGTAAATGGACTGTGTGTCTGACATTGGATATATTTCTGTGTGATTGATGGATATCGATTGCATGGAGTGGTTTGCCTGTGTGGCATGCTAAGATGCCAATGATCAAGGCTTTTGTTGAAAAGCAAAGTCTTGTGGTTGATGATTAAAGCACCGCCTGTGTGGCATAGCTTTGTGTAGCGTTGATTCGCGAGCCTCACACCCCGGTTGTGAACCAGAAACGGGAGAGGACCTCAGGAGGGCATGCGTTTCCTTCTAGCTAGGGTGGTGTCAGTGACCTACCAGCCCTGACATTTATATTATTTTCACCTGTGTGGTTGTTGGATTGCGAGGCACCTCGGATATATCAGTGACTATGTGGAGCCGATGGAGTCATTTGGCTCATTTACGCCCCATAGGAAGGGGAAACGCAGTGTCCAGGGTTTAAGTTTAATCCACATCGAGTGGACCGGCCCTGACGATCCAAGGGTCACTCGAGCTCTGATCCTGAGACATGGTAGGCTAGATTGTCTCGAATCGGTAGAGGACTATCTTTTGCCTCGGTTCACAGATGGAAATCCAACTTCCAATACGTGACTTTGCGGTTTTGATTGTATACCTATATATGGCGACATAGTGGTATGGGGCACTTATGCCATCTATGATTGATACTTATAATTGAAATTGTTTTGACACTATACACTTATAGTAATAATAAAAGATGAAATTTAGCGTATCATGCATTCTTTGGCTATTATAAGGTAAAACCCTATCCTCCGGCTTGTGTTGCATTGTGTGATGGGACCTCGGTCTTATAATAGCTTCATTGTTCTTTATTTTAGCATTGCGCTGCTGTTTTATGCACTAGTATTCTTGGGAGGAAACCCGTTCCGTGTTATACAGCGTGGTCCCTTTATTTACCTAACTTTAGAATAAAGATTAATAACTGTTTTAGTTCTCACACCAGTCACATGACTGACCTGGAGTATATTGTTGTAACCTAAACTCTAGGTGCCCTTATTTTCGACACGGCCAGCTAGTAGTTTTGGTTTTGCAGATTTATATTCACAGGATCCAGGTTTATAGCTGGAATGATATCCGGAAAGCTCTGTATCCGTATATCTCTTTCAGTTGTGTATTGTATTATTTTTCCGCTGCTATGTAAATTATTATAATCTCTGATATTTATCGAAGGTGTTATATTTATTTATACTCTGTATATTCTTGTATTCTGATGAATTATTGTAATAAACAATGAAATGTTCTTCTGTTTGTGTTCTGATTTGTCGTGTTCTCAAAACAATCAGGATTTTCGAACGGTCTTGGTTGGTTTAGCGATCGATTCAGATCGAGTGAAATTCCTTATCGTTACACCCCAAATTGGTTAAGTGTTATCCATCCATTCAAGTTAACTTAACCCATCAACACGTCATGTCATGTTGGTTAAGTGTTTCTAATTAACTTAACCTTTCTCATTCAATCATGTTGTAATTGGTTAAGTGTTTCCCCTTAGCTTAACCCCATTCGTTCATCACGTTACATT
Organism: Allium sativum; assembly: GCA_030737875.1. NCBI lineage: Eukaryota > Viridiplantae > Streptophyta > Magnoliopsida > Asparagales > Amaryllidaceae > Allium > Allium sativum. The sequence goes on along the minus strand of CM060912.1, from coordinate 387,463,176 downwards.
GGTTAAGTGTTTCCCATTTACTTAACCCCACTCGTTCATCATGTTATATTGGTTAAGTGTTTCCCATTAACTTAACCCGACTCGTTCATTATATTATATTGTCTAAGTGTCATCAATCCAGTCGAGTTAACTTAATCCACCCACTTTTCATGTTACATTGGTTAAGTGTTGCCTTCTTGTGTTACTTAACCCTATCACACATCATGTTGTATTGGTTAAGTGTTGCCTTCTTGTGTTACTTAACCCTATCACACATCATGTTATATTGGTTAAGTGTTGCCCTCTTATGTTAACTTAACCCTACCACTCGTCATGTTACATTGGTTAAGTGTTTCCCTGTTGTGTTAACTTAACCCTACCACTTGTCATGTTACATTGGTTAAGTGTTGCCCTGTTGTGTTAACTTAACCCTACCACTTGTCATGTTACATTGGTTAAGTGTTGCCCTGTTGTGTTAAATTAACCCTACCACTTGTCATGTTACATTGATTAAGTGTTGCCCTGTTGTGTTAACTTAACCCTACCATTCTTGGCATGTCTGTTTCTTAGCTCTAATTCATTCATTAAAGCACCAACCTCTCACATTAGATCTATATTTTTGCGGTCGCTGGATGTGCCGGGCAGTTCCGGGCAGTCTTACACCGCAACTCAATCTAACCTCGGGTTTTTGGGCTTAATGCGCTAACCTCTCACATTAGTTCTATATTGTTACGGTTGCTGGATGTGTCGGGCGGTTCCGGGCAGTCTTACACCGTAACTCAATCTAACCTTGGGTTAGGCATATTCATTTTTTAATTAATTCACATATTTACAATTTACGTTCATATGTAAATTATCCACAAGTGTTGTCAATTCAAGTCATGCCCCATTTACGCTCTAAATTATGTCCATAATTCCAGGTATACAAATTCTACCATTTCATGCTACTAATTATTTACATGATTATGAGTCAATCTATGCCAATAGCATGTAGTTTAATATTTTTTCCCAATGTCTCCCCTGTTATTCATTCGCATAATTCACACAGAACGTTAGGCTCGCAAATTAGCCTAACTTATAAACAAAAGGGGAAAGAAAGAGACATGTAACATTCTAACAGGCCTAAACAATATTGATCAACATGCGTAGTGTAAATTTTGGATAGAACGATATAAACTTAATTAAGCACATGAACGTGATCTTACATTTAAATTAGATCCAATTAACATGCGAACTAGCATAGATATAATTGTATAAGCATGAACTTATATAGATCTTAAACATGCGTACTAGATTGGATCTAAACATGTAAGAATTTATGAACATAACTTATCATGTAATTTGCATGGTAGGTTCAATTGTGTCAGTCCAATAGTCTCATAGGAATAGGATGTATGACATGATAAATCAATAACAACAGTTCCATTGGCATGACAGGTTCCATTTTGTTAATCCAACAGTCTCACAGGCATGTTAGGTTTTCATTATGTCAATCATAATAGTTTCGTAGGCTATATAGGTGTCATTACATCAATCACAATAGTCTCATAGGCATAGGCAATTCATAATTGATAAAAGGATAGACACGAATAGAATTAGGCATAGTTCAAGATCTAGTTGTTACTGTCATGATTTCTTATTAGGTGTTCACATCTAAACAATAACTGTACTTACAGAAAAAGGACGGATCTTGATTTCTAAATTTGAAAAGCTATCCTTTGATGTAGACGTTTGATTCTCTAATTCTTCTAATTGATTCCTAGTTTGAATTTGATTCTCTAGTTTAGGGTAGATGGAAGGAGGCTAAGCCAGTTTGTAGACGAACAGCATGACAGCTTTATAGAATGAGTTTTAAGGTTGAGGTTTGGGGTGGTTATATAGAAGTCTAGGTTCAATTCTAGCCTTTAGATCAGTCTAGGAGAAATCAGAGCCATCAAACCAAAGAGATGTGTCATCCAGTCTACCATAGCATGACACATATGCCCTAATACCTCAAAAGTAAGTCATTGGCCAATCAGAGAAGGCCACATCAGTACAGGGCTGTAAAAATTCATTACAGGAGCTGGATCTAGGTGGGGTCGACTCCCTACAGGGGGGTAAACACCTATGTCGACTCCCCTATAGGGGGGGTCGACACCTATGTCCCCCCCGGGGGGGAGGGGGGAGGGTCGACACCTTGAGCGGGAAATTTCCCGCTCGGCCGATTTTGAATTTGAACTATTTTGACCTTTGATTATTATTTTAATTTAATTTCTGTTTAAACTTGAAATCTTTTGAACTCCATAACTTCTTCGTACGGAGCCCGATTTATGCAAACTCGGACTCTATCTCAAGCAGAATTCCAAGACGAATGCAATGGCGTAAACCGTTTCACTTAATTCTTCTTCTAAAAATTAAGTCTTCTTAAATTTGTTAATTTTAATATTTAAAATTACGGGGTGTTACATTCTCCCCTCCTTAAAGGATTTCGTCCCCGAAATCTCAAAGTCAAGAAGAATGTATATCCTACCATCCAACATCCATCTACTCAACCATTCAATCACAGGCATCCATTATCCTTAAAAAAAATCCTAATTCTTTCATGATCATATGCATAGTGTGTGTATATGTCCTTATCTAATGCAAAATTAGGCGGTCTACTGATTCAGTTGACCTCCTTAATGCGAATTATGTCAGTGCCATAAGTCCATTATGTATGAAATTATTCCTAATCGTACCTTATAACCTCTACATGAGTGCACAATCATTCATACAAATGCAACATCCATATGATAGCACATCAAGTTTAAATCCATATACAAATACATGTATGCATATGCAATATGAAAGTGACTGAGCTGATCTAGTGCCTAATGTGTGTGTATATGCATCCACGAGCAACCATTAGCTAACACTTACATCCACTTGCACCCACCAAACATAACATGTCTCAAACACATGTTTACATCCATTGGCTTCTACCTAAGGAATGAGGATAGGACCGAGAGGACATACTTAAAAGATAAAGACTAGCATGCAAATAAACTTTACAGAAAAAGAGAGATCAAGGATATACCCTCAAAAAGGGTATGATGCGCATGTCTAGTCTTCAGCCTTCTAAGTCGCCTCTTCTCGAGCTTCACCCCATTGTGCTCTGACTGTCTTAACTTCACGATTGCGTAGCTTCTTAATTTCTGTTTCCAAAGTATGTGTTGGAACTCATTTCACTATCGCTTCTTATTCCACCCTTTCTCCTTCTAGTATACTCGGGACTACAACTTCTGCTGTGTCATGCTAATATTTCCTCAAAGGGTCTTCAAAATTCACTAGAGGGTATTCCATGTAGAAGGACTATCTCTTGAAAATAAATAGATGCTAACCATGTTACCAAGTGCATTTATTAAGGTGACTAGAGGTATCTTCTCAACTTAACTTATCCATTGCGTCAACTATCTGAGAGTCTTTTCTTTCTGAAGTCCCTATTTGATCAAAAAGCGTTGGTTTCACTCCTAGCGATGCCAACTACTAACTTAACCGAAGGTTTTAAAATCAAGGGTTGATATGTATTCTGAATTTTCCCTTTCCACCTAAAGAGGACTTGAAGTCAACCTTTTTCTTCTTAAGGCATTCGCTATGACCTTACCCTTCCTTTTCACATCAAAATGGCGCCTAGTCCTATGCCACATGCATCGTGTATACCGTAAACCTTTTACAACCCTAAGGTAAAAGTCAAAACTGAGGCCGTTGTAAGAGCCCTCCTCGATCGTTGGAAATCGACATCACAATAAATATCCCGAGAAAAGGTTAGATTCTTCTTCGTGAATCCAGTAAGTGGGGCTAATACCTTCGCATAGTTCTTAATGAACTTCCTATATTAACCCGTTAGTCTAAGAAAGCTCCTTACTTCTGTTGCATTCCCTGGGACCTTCCAATTTTGTACTGCAACTACTTTTGCGGGATCTACTGCTAACCCTTCCTTGGACGCCACATGTCCTAGAAACCTTACTTCTTTTCTCCAAAAATGGCATTTGGAGAATTTTTCTTTCAGCTGATGTGCAAGAAGAGTATCCATAACTTTCCTTAGATACAAAGCATGTTCTTCTCCACTCTTAGAGAAAACCAAAATATCATCTATGCACAAGCGATGTGAACCTTCCGCCTTTGTAGCGAAAATAACTGGAGCACCACCTTCAAAAATACTTCGCCTTATGAACCTTTTCTGAAGTAACTCTTTTACTTGTTTACTGAGCTCTTTCCTTTCCCTTGGAGCCATGTGTCTAACGGGTAAGGCAACAAGTTTGTGTTATCAACAAGGTATATGCAGAAGTCTATCTCTCATTTTGGAGGTAAGCCTTTCACCTCTTCAAAGACATCCGCGTATTCATGGACTATTCTAACAGATTGCAAATTATCAATAGATGTATCAAGAGACTCTAGGTAACTAAGCATGACAGAACCCTTAGGGTTACACGAGATTTCAAGGGTATTACCGAGGCGAGTCAAAAGTCTAACTACCCTCCTTTCAAAATCGAGGATGGCACCATTATTGGATAACCAATCCATCCCTAGAATCAACCCATAGCCCATGAAACCAAAAACGTAAGCATTACATCTAAACTCAACGCTTAGTATAGATATTCCCAAATCCAAACAAATCATAGATAAATGAGCCGAACCACCAATTGGATTTGAGACAACAATGGGATCTTCTATTATACAAGTACTAAGGTGCGGTGAGTCAACTATGGAAGCAGATAGAAAAGAATGTGAAGCGCCAGAATCAAACAAAGTTCTAATAGGATGATTGAAAAGAAAAACTAAACTCTCAACAGAAACGTTCCTACCTTTCTTAGGTACACTAGCAGTGAGAGCATGCAATTGCCCTCTAGAAGAGTATGTCCTTTTCCCTCGTCCTTGTCCTTCAGTAATCCTTGATAAGATGCCCCGCTTCACCATACTAAAAACAACCACCTGTCTTCTTCTTCCTACAATTAAGTGACCCGCTATACCACAGAAAAGACACTTCCTCTTGTCGTAGGATCTATTATTTCTTTCACCCTTCTTATATTCCAATCCCTTACTTGTGATTCTTCCACTTTGGCCTCTTTCTTTTCACCTTACTCCTTCTGTGTGGATTAAGCCATATCAACAAGCTTCTTATCCTTGGGCTTGTGCTTCTTAGCCCAAACTCCCTTATTCTTATCCTTACTATCCTTGTGTAGCTTGTTGACAAGTTTCTCGAGACTACCTCCATCGCACAGTAACCTACAAAGCTTGAAAGAAGATTAGCTGCAGGTGAAACTACTGCGGCCACAGATGAAGGTTGGGCCCTACTTCACCCTTGACATGTGCCGTATGCCTATGAAACTATGTCGAAAAGAAAGGAAGAAGATATTCAAATAGAGAATTGAAAGGTAGTGCATATGGCTTTGGGGAATATGCCTTTTAAAAACAATACTTTCCTCTTGGAAAACGCTTCTTTAAAACATGTTTTTGAAAATACTTCTTTATAAAAATGCTTTTGAAAACGGCTTTCAAAATCCTTTATCTGTTCTGGTAAACTTCAGCTCTGATACCACGTGTAACACCCCACCTCCGTTAAGGTCACTCACAAAGGGAATGCATTAACTTTAGTGGAGCATCATAAGTGTATAGAACAGATAAATTACAAAATAGACAAAAATTCTAAATAACGGAAAATATATAAAACTTTACTTCATTGATAAAACAACAGCTTGGTAAAACAGCTTGTACAAAGATTGTTTTCCAACACCAAAACACCCTTACCCATTACAACAAGCATCTGTCTTGTTTAACAGAATAAAGAAGCATAAAATGACAATGATATTCCCCATTAAAGCATGAGTCAGCCATAGCAGTGGAAAAGAAAGTCCAAAGCAATACATCGTCTATCTTCGAGCTCGGAAAGAAAACTGAGCTAAGTGGTGATATTCCCTCCCTGTGAACCTAGGGGGAAACGGAAGAAAAGAAGGAAAAAGAAAACGGGTCAGACATAAGTCTGGTAAGTCCAGTGATTATTAAACATGTAAACAGGTAAATGGATCATAACATGAATAAGCTGAATACCAGACATAACCATGATAATAAGCATAGCAAGACAACAAATGATGATCGTTAGATATGACAAGTTAGGACACACTGAATGCGCTTCGGTTCTTTCTCTGATTTCCTAATTTCTACGCACCACTCAACTAGCATCCCAACTAGTGTCTTTTACAGAACGATTCATATTCCCTACTAGTGTCCTAACTAGTGTCCTGTGAAAAAGGATCTGTATCCTCCACTAGTGTCCCAACTAGTATCTTGTGTTATAAATTAAGGTGATCCCAACCCCGCAATTGCAGTAGCCTTCAGGTGTACATCTAGTATGAGGACCTTACCTCTATCAGTCTAATTTCCATGAAGATGTTAGATGTACCCTTAATACCCTATCGATCGGCTCCCTACTTGTATTAATTTTTTCCTTGTGTCTATGTCAATCAGCCCTCTCTTGCGTGTAGATACCATGTGCTGGTCCCACTATAAGGTTTATCAATCCCTATGCTAGCGACCCAACATGATTCAAGATCCACAGTGTATACTACTGATGCCCAATGCCAGCTTTTCCACTCCGGAGCACGTGCACACCCATACTCCGTCGGAACTACACTACTGCACCCCTTGCCGCAATTTTGACTACTTACAATCATCCCAGTAATCGTGCCCCACCCTACCTAGTTCAGGGTACCGTGATACATCTATGTGGGTTACTGCTGAAATGGGTCCCCGATACTAGGGTTTTCTAGGGTCTATTCGTATACCCCCCAAATTGGTTAAGTGTTATCCATCCATTCAAGTTAACTTAACACACCCACACGTCATGTCATGTTGGTTAAGTGTTTCTTATTAACTTAACCATTCTCATTCAATCATGTTGTAATTGGTTAAGCGTTTTCCCTTAACCCCATTCGTTCATCACGTTATATTGGTTAATTGTTTCCCATTTAGTTAACCCCACTCGTTCATCATGTTACATTGGTTAAGTGTTTCCCATTAACTTAACCCCACTCGTTCATCATGTTATATTAGTTAAGTGACATCAATCCAGTCGAGTTAACTTAACACACCCACTTGTCATGTTACATTAGTTAAGCGTTGCCCTCTTGTGTTACTTAACCCTATCACACATCATGTTATATTGGTTAAGTGTTGCCTTCTTGTGTTACTTAACCTTATCACACATCATGTTATATTGGTTAAGTGTTGCCCTCTTGTGTTAACTTAACCCTACCACTTGTCATGTTACATTGGTTAAGTGTTGCCCTGTTGTGTTAACTTAACCCTACCGCTTGTCATGTTACATTGGCTAAGTGTTTCCCTGTTGTATTAACTTAAACCTACCACTTGTCATGTTACATTGGTTAAGTGTTTCCCTGTTGTGTTAACTTAACCTTACCACTTGTCATGTTACATTAGTTAAGTGTTGCCCTGTTGTGTTAACTTAACCCTACCACTTGTCATGTTACATTGGTTAAGTGTTGCCCTGTTGTGTTAACTAAACCCTACCACTTGTCATGTTACATTGGTTAAGTGTTGCCCTGTTGTGTTAACTTAACCCTACCATTCTTGGCCTGTCTGTTTCTTAGCTCTAATTCATTCATTAAAGCACCAACCTCTCACATTAGATCTATATTGTTGCGGTCGCTGGATGTGTCGGGCGGTTCTGGGCAGTTTTTACACCGCAAGTCAATCTAACCTCGGGTTTTTGGGCTTAATGCGCTATCTCACATTAGATCTATATTGTTATGGTTGTTGGACGTGCCGGGCGGTTCCAAGCAGTCTTACACCGTAACTCAATCTAACCTCGGGTTAGGCATATTCATTTTTTAATTAATTTACATATTTACAATTTATGTTCGTATGTAAATTATCCACAAGTTTTGTCAATTCAAGTCATGCCCCATTTACCCTCTAAATTATGTCCATAATTCTAGGTATACTAATTCTACCATTTCATGCTACTAATTATTTACATGATTATGAGCCAATCTATGCCAATAACATGTAGTTTAATATTTTTTTTCCCAATGTCTCCCCCGTTATTCGTTCGCATAATTCACATAGAACGTTAGGCTCACAAATTAGCCTAACTTATAAACAAGAGGGAAAAGAAAGGGACATGTAACATTCCAACATCCCTAAAAAATATAGATCAACATGCATAGTATAAATTAGGGAATGAACGACATAAACTTAATTAAGCACATGAACGTGATCTTACATTTAAATTAGATCCAATTAACATGCGAACTAGCATAGATCTAATTGTATAAGCATGAACTTATATAGATCTTAAACATGGGTACTACCTTGGATCTAAACATGTAAGCATATATGAACATAACTTATCATGTAATTTGCATGGTAGGTTCAATTGTGTCAGTCCAATAGTATCATAGGCATAGGATGTACAACATGATAAATCAATCACAACAGTTCCATAGGCATGATAGGTTCCATTTTTCAATCCAACAGTCTCATAGGCATGTTAGGTTTTCATTATGTCAATCACAATAGTCTCATAGGCACGATAGGTGTCATTACATCAATCACAATAGTCTCATAGTCATAGGCAATTCAGAATTGACAGAAGGATAGGCACGAATAGAATTAGGCATAGTTCTAGATCCAGTTATTATTATCATGATTTCTTATTAGGTGTTCACATCTAAACAATAAATGTACTTACAGAAAAAGAACAGATCTTGATTTCTGGGATCCGATTTCTGAATTTGCAAAGCTATCCTTTGATGTTGACGTTTGATTCTCTAGTTCTTCTAATTGATTCCTAGTTTGAATTTGATTCTCTAGTTTGGGGTAGATGGAAGGAGGCTAGGCCAGTTTGTAGACGAACAGCATGACGGCTTCATAGAATGAGATCTAGGGTTGAGGTTTGGAGTGGTTATATAGAAGTCTAGGTTCAATTCTATCCTTTAGATTATTCTAGGAGAAATCTGAGCCATCAAACCAAAGAGATGTGTCATCCAGCCAACTGTAGCATGACACATATGCCCTAATACCTCAGAAATCAGTCATTGGCCAATCAGAGAAGGCCACATCAGCACAGGGCTATAAAAATTTGTCACAGGAGCTGGATCTGGGAGGGGTCGACTCCCTACAGGGGGGTCGACACCTATGTCGACTCCCCTATAGGGGGGTCGACACCTATGTCGACTTCCCTTGGAGGGGTGTCGACACCCTGAGCGGGAAATTTCCCGCTCGGCCGATTTTGAATTTTGAACTGTTTTGACCTTTGATTATTATTTTAATTTAATTTTTGTTTAAACTTGAAATCTTCTGAACTCCATAACTTCTTCATATGGAGCCCGATTTATGCAAAATCGGACTCTATCTCAAGCAAAATTCTGAGACGAACGCAATGGCGTAAACTGTTTCACTTAATTCTTCTTCTATAAATTAAGCGTTCTTAAATTTGTTAATTTTAATATTTAGAATTACGGAGTTTTACAGACAATGTGCACCCAATCATTTATTTATTCTTTTTTTTTTTGAATAATTTTGCACCAGTGTAATTGTAATTTATTGGATGTGAATTATGCATAGATGAAGCAATATTTTGTAAGTTCTAAAAATATTATAGATAAGAGGGCAAGTGTATTAGTTGAACTTCAGGCTACAAAAGATAAAGTAATACTAAGGCACAAATGGATGTTTTGTTTCCTTTCATCTCCTCTACTAAAATCCTCGCTTTTAAGTACGGTATGATGGATGTGGATGGAATGGAAATGAATGCATTATAGTCAAGAATGATGAATGACTATTTTATTCTTAGAGATTTTCTCTTTATTGCATTTTTTTCTTTTTTTTAAATGCACGGTGAATAATGAGTGGAGATGGAATGGAATGATACCGTATATTATTTCATTTGATTCCCCCTCTACTCTACGAATCATAGCCAACACTTCATGAAAGGAAAATTTATTCCCTAGTTACTCTACTTTTGTAACCCTAATTCAACACACAAGTCTAGATTGATGTTATATAAAAAGCTAAAAGGAAAGATAAGCAAAGTTTCGTAAGACAGATAACAAATATAAAGATATGGTACATGGTTATCCTACCTTAAAACAAGTACGAAATGTGTAGTGTAATATTTGTATAAAAAGTGATGTTTTTATAGACTTTAAACATAAATCAGTAAAAAGGTTCTTGAGTATACCAATATAAGAAAAACTCGTCGAAACATGGATAAAAATCGACTAAAACTTAGGTTTGAATAATGTAGGATATCAAATAAGAGTGCTACAATGAGTCATTTCTCCTTAAGTGGGACAAGTAGAATTTAGAACTTACAAGTTTAAAATTTGAGTGAAAAAATATTATGCATGAAAACGAACTTAGAAAATCCAACAAATGTAGGTGCAAAATCATTTTTATTTGATTTTTTTTTATGATTTTTTTTACTTGCACATTTTAACATGTATAACAAGGGTTGACACGCTTACTCTAGAACACAACTGACGTCTACATAGTCTCAAGCTAACATCTTAAAAAGACACATTACGACACAATGAATAAATAATGTGCATTCCCATCACCTAACAATTCAACTTATCAATAAAGAACCAAGGTGTTATTTATGAATTTTAAGTTAGTCCTTGTTCAACGGATGACGTAGTTCATAAAATTTAATTGCTGATGTAATGTAAACCCCCCATTTGAGTCTGACTGTTTCCTCACAGTCGTTAATCAGACATATCTTAGTGAAAGGAAATTATTTAACAAGAGAATATTTACATATGTACAAAAGAGGGTTAGTGCGTCTTACCGAATGTAATGTGGTTCATGGAGGACCATGAGCTCTTCCTCTTGGTTGGGTATTGGTTCCAAGTATGGTTTGAGGCGTTGACCATTGACCTTACAAGATGATCCATCGGTTGGATTCTCAATTTCTACTGCACCATACGGAAAAACGGTCCATACAGTGTAAGGTCCTATCCATCTGGATTTTGACTTACCCAGATATAAATGCAATTTTGAGTCATACAATAGAACTTTTTTACCTGCGTTGAATGTTATCATGAAAAACTTTCGTTCTGTCCTTATAAATTCGTTCATTTTCATAGGTGTCATTTCCAATTTCATCAAGTACATTAAATTGAAGCTTCCTAAGTTCACCTGCTTGCTCTAAGTCAAGATTTAAAGTTTTTATTACCTATAACGCCCTATGTTCTAGTTTAGCTGGCTAGTGACATGGCTTACCAAAAATCAATCGATAAGGGGACATACCTAAGTTTGTTTTAAAAGCGGTGGGGTAAGCTCAAAGAGCGTCGGTTAACTTATGGGACCAATCTTAATGATTTTGATTCATAGTTTTCTCAAGGATTTGTTTTATCTGCCTATTCGATACTTCAACTTGCCCACAAGTTTGAGGATGGTAACTAGTGGATAACTTATGGGTTATCAAATACTTTCTAACGAGGGCTTCAAATGAACGATTACAGAAGTGTGTTCCATTGTCGCTGATTATTGTGCGAGGTGTGCCGAACCTAGAAAAGATGTTTTCTTTTAAGAAGTGCACAACAACCTTGTTATCCTTTGTTTTGCACGAAACAGCTTCAACCCATTTAGAAACATAATCATTTACTAAGAGAATATAAAGGTTCCCAAAAGAATTAGGGAAGGGTCCCACGATGTCTATACCCTAAACATCAAAAATTTCGACTTCTTGAATAGGGTTTAGGGGAATCATATTTCGTTTAACAATTTTCCCTAAGAACTAACATCAATCACAAGTTTTGCAAAATTCATAAGCGTCTTTGAAAAGGTTTGGCCAGTAGAAACCCAATTAGAGAACCTTTTCGATTGTCTTTTTGGGACCGAAGTGACCACCGCAGGCTTGGTCGCGACAGAAAGAGAGGGCACTACGAGTTTCAGTGTCGGGAACACACCTTTAAATGATTTGGTTGGGACAATACTTGAAAAGATAAGGGTCATCCCAAAAAAATGTTTCACTTGGGATAAGAATCTTTGTTTATCTTGCTTAGACCAAAAAGAAGGGATCTTCTTGGTGACTAAGTAGTTGACAATGTTAGCGAACCAAGGATCAGTGGATAAAGAAAAGAGCTATTCATCTGGAAAATTCTCGTTGATCGGAAGAGAAGAAGATGGGGCATTTGGAAGACGAGACAAGTGGTCCACAATAACGTTATCGGATCCTTTTTTATCCTTAATGATAATGTCAAATTCTTGAAGTAGAAGGATGCAATGAATGAGACGAGCCTTCGCGTCCTTTTTAGAAAAAAAGTACCTAAGTGCAGAGTAATCAGTATGAGCAGTGATGTTTGAGCCAACTAGATAAGGTTTGAATTTTTCTAGAGTGAAAACAACTACCAAAAGTTCCTTTTTAGTGGTCATATAATTGATTTGAGCATCATTCAAGGTCTTACTTGCGTAGTAAATAACATAAAGAATTGTATCGATACGTTGTCCTAAGACAACACCTACAGTGAAATTCGAGGCATCACACATGATTTCAAAAGGCGGCTTCAAGTTGGGAGAGAAGATGATAGGGGAAGAGACAAGTTCATTTTTGAGATGCTCAAAAGATGAAATACAGTCAGGGTTGAAGTCAAAAGGAACATCCTTACCAAGAAGATTAGTCAAAGGTAGAGTGATTCTGCTAAAATCCTTTATAAAGCTACGGTAAAAGCCAGCATGACCTAAAAAGGATTGGATGTCCTTAATGGATTTGGGAATGGGAAGATTAGAGATAACTTTGATTTTGGCTTTGTCTACTTCAATTCCTTTATTAGAGATGACATGTCCTAAAACAATGCCATGTTTGACCATGAAGTGACATTTTTCCCAATTAAGAGTTAAGTGTTTATCTTTGCAACGGTTAAGAACAAGATCAAGGTGATGCAAACACTCGGTGTAAGATTCCCCAAAGAGGGAAAGCCATCCATGAAAACTTCCAAAAATTGTCCGATCATATCAGAAAAAATGCAAAACATGCACCTATGGAAGGTTGCAGGTGCATTACAGAGGCTAGAAAGCATACGACGGTATGCAAATGTACCAAAAGGACAAGTGAAAGTGGTCTTCTCTTGGTCCTCAAGAGCGATAGGGATTTGATTATAGTCCGAATACCCGTCAAGGAAACAGTAGTGCTTATGACTATCTAGTTGTTCTAACATTTGATCGATAAATGGATGAAGGAAATAATCCTTATGTGTTGCAGCATTAAGTTTCCTATAACCAATGCAAACACGCGAATCAGTCTGGGTGCGGGTTAGGATAAACTCGTTGGCTTCATTTTGGTTCACGGTTATCCCTGATTTCTTAGGTACAACATGAATCAGACTAACTCATTGACTATCAAAAAATGGGTTGATGATTCTAGTATCAAGACATTTAAGGATTTCATCACGAACTACTTCTTTTGTGATGGGGTTTAGTTGACGCTGGGGATCATGAGTGGGCATGGCATCATCCATAAGGTGGATTCGATGTTGGACGATCAAAAGACTAATTCCCTTAATATTATCCATGGACCAACCAATTTCTTCCTTATTTTTCTTAAGGATGGGAAGGAGCAATTAGTCCGGCGCTATAGTAAGGTCAGAAGCAATAATGACAGGAAGAGTATCATTGTCTCCTAAATAAGCATACATAAGATGACTGGGAAGCACCTTGAGTTCGGATTTAGGGGACGACTCAACCAAAGAAATTGGTTAAGGGATAGACTCAGTTGTGAGCGGCTTAACAAGGATTGACTCAGTGACATTTTCAGGGATATCTTGAAAAAAAGTTTCATAACTCGATTCAATTTCGTTGTTCAGATGGTCAAGCTCTGGTTCATTGTTGTGGACTGCATGGATTTCAGAAAACTGGTCCACATAAGAATTATGAGAGTTTTCTGTTCTAAAGACATTTAGTTCGATGGTCATGTTACCGAAAGAAAGTTTCATAGACCCATTTCTACAGTTGATAAGCGCACTATAGGTTGCTAAGAAAGGTCGTCCTAAAATCAAAGGGATCTCATTCGCAAGATTTCTTACTGTTGAGTTTCTAGGACAATGAAGTCAACTGGAAAGATGAATTCACATAATTTTATCGATACATCCTTGATTTCGCCCACAGGTCTCTTAATTGAACGGTCAGCAAGCTGAAGGGTAATCTTGGTGGGTTTCAGTTCTCCTAGTCCTAATTGGCGGTAGATGGAATATGGAAGCAAGTTAACACTAGCATCTAAGTCTAGCATGCATCTATCGATTTTCTTGTCCCCAATAGTGCATGATATTGTGGGGCAACCAAGATCTTTGTATTCCACTGGCATTGATTGGGACAAGGCTTCGCTTAGAGTTGCTGCTAGAAACACTTTCTTAGGTATGTGTGTATGACGTTTTTGAGTGCACAAATCTTTTAGAAATTTCGCGTACTGTGGAACTTGTTGTATAATATCTAAAAGAGGAATGTTCACTTTAACTTGCTTAAATATTTCTAGGATGTTTTCTATCTGATCCGTCATTTTCCTAGGTCGAAGTCTATGAGGAAACGGGGTAGACAACTCAGTAGGTTGGGCTACTTGAGTTTGAGGATGGTCATTATCATAAATTGGCTCAATATTTTGATCCGGGTTGGTCGAATTTTCAGTAGGATTTGGAAGATCGTTTGGTGAATCATTTAGGTTGACCGCATGGTTGTCAATCTGTTTGCCAGATCTAGGAGTCGTGACTGCATTCAAGTGACTAACATTTGAATCTTGAATGATGGGAATTTGGTTGGAATTCAAATTTTCCCTCTAGGGTTTTGGATGGGTTGACTTGGAAATGTACCATTTTCCCTTTCACTTAATCTAGCGTTAAATTGAGACATTTGTTGTTGAAGTTCACGCATTTGTTGATTTGTGTTTTGCATATATGAATGTAACGAGTTGTCTAACTTATTTTGATTTTCAGCACTTTGCTTAGTCATTTGCGCTAATAGTTGACTCACCTCAGATAAATTCCCCTCAATTGTAGAAAGGCATTTTTAATATTGGGGTGCCACCATTTGATGAGATTGGTGGAAAGGCGCTTGGTTCGAATTGTTCTGATTTTGCCTAAAAGGTGGGTTTGAAGCATTGTTTGGAAATGCTTGATTCAAAGGTCTATTCATCAGGGGGTTATTTGGACCCCAAGAAAGATTTGGGTGGTTGTTGGGTTTGTTGAAAGCATTCACTTGCTCAAGGAACTGGGGACAGTCATCAGCCATATGATTGGAGTTAAGACATATGTGACACATAGCTTGGGAAACGTTATTAACTTGAGTGCGTGTTCTAACAACGTTCAGTATGGCATCAATAAGAAACTAGAAGAAGAGGATTGAATAAAATTACCACTGGAACGCGAATAGAGATATTTTGCATTGGTTCATTCCTATTGTTTTGATTTCTCTGCTAACTCATCATGAAATTCCCAAGCTTCTATGTCAGTCAGTTTTGAAAAATTGCCCTGACACATGGACTCTAACATTTGCCTGGAACTATCATCGAGTCCATCGACCATGTTTCGTAACCATGATGTCGATAACTTAACAACAGTTCTTTAAATCTTTCGAAATATTTCCAAAAGGACTCCCCCTTTTTGGTAGAAACTAGTGATTTCGTTTCTAACTATAGCTGTTTTTTCTAGGGGTAGAACATTTTAAGTAAAACTGCTGGAAATTCATTCTATTTTTTTATCGAAATTGGAGGTAAACTGAAAAACCATTTTTCTGTGGAGTCAGTTAGCGTGAATGGAATCAAATGAAGTTTAATTCCATCCTCATATAACGGCTGTAATTTAAAGGTTGCACAAGCGTATTCAAATTTCATTAAGAAATTATATGGTTCGTCATGAGAAAAATTACCGAATTTGGGAAGGATGCTTATTTGACTCGATCGGATTTCGAAGTGGTTAACCAAAGGATTGGTAGCTGAATGCAAGAAGGGACAGAAACTCTATCGGGATGGATTATGTCCATCAGGGTATGAGGTGCCGGTTTGTTAGCCATTTCTAAGGGTTGTTCGAGTTAAATGGGTTCCGGGGAAAGAGAAGGTGGTCTAACTCGAATTAAATGACGAGATTCTTAGTCACGGGTCCAAGATTGCATGCACCAGAAAGAAGAACAAAATAGTTCTCCAAAGAAATTTAGAAAGAGGTAAGAGAGAGATTTTTTTTTTTTTGAAAATGGGTGATTTAGAAAATTACGACCTACATAACTAATGAGGGCTAAAGATTGAAAAAAGAAGTTAATTTTTTTGGATTGTTTTTATTTTTCAATTTTTTTTCGTTTTTGATGAGTTTGATTTTTTTATTGTAATTCACAAAACAATCAAACACACAGAAATTAGCTACAATAAATTTTTCTTTCCTTAAAAGATCCCGACTGAAAACTTATATACCTAATAATTTCAAACTACACAAGTAACAAGTCTCAGCCAGATCGGTTCAGGATTTATCAGTACACCATGAATAACCGTAGACACCACAAATCACTATAGCAATGCAGCTAAAGTTTTAAGAACCTGATTGAGTTCGAAAGTCCACCCTTTCTTAGACACTAGGAGAGTTGGCTAGTATAGTCCTAGTTATTAAGAAAATAAACTTTATCCTAATTGAGCATGTGACGCCCTTAAGTCCAAAGTCTACAATTTTTATTTATTAATGCAGCTTTTTCCTAGTATAAATGTAATT
Organism: Allium sativum; assembly: GCA_030737875.1. Taxonomy (NCBI): domain Eukaryota; kingdom Viridiplantae; phylum Streptophyta; class Magnoliopsida; order Asparagales; family Amaryllidaceae; genus Allium; species Allium sativum. The sequence goes on along the minus strand of CM060912.1, from coordinate 387,446,476 downwards.
TTCTGGAATATTTTAATCAATCACAAAACAGTCACAGAATAATAAATTGCAAAAATAAAATTTTTACAAGCAAGCCACAACACCTGCATGAAATCTTTACAAACAATTTTTATATATTTTTACAGCAGTAGCAGACCTTGTAGAGTTTAGAAAATTCTCACTTAGAATGGCAGTCTGTCTAGTGCAATTGAGTAGCGCTAGCGTGTTCATACCCCACTTGGTGTGCAACCACTCCTCACCAAATCTATTTGCAATACGGTTGACTTCTGAATTCCATGATAGTTCCTTATTTAAACTCTTTACGTCCCGTTGGCCCTTGATTTGTAACTCTCTTTTTTTTAGAAGAGAAAAGAAAATAAAATAAATGAAAAGAAATCTGGAACTAAAAAAAAATAAACTAAAAAAATTAAAACCAGAAACAAAAAATACAACTCAGACTCTAAATAACAAACTGAAAGCAGTGCAAATCTCACTAAGTTTAAACCCAAGCTATCCCCAATCTAACAAACTGACTCTATTAAAAGAAATAAAATTCACTCCCCTTTGTTATAACCTATTTATTTTTGGAGACCCAAATAGAATCACTAAATCTTGACCCCTTTATTTTTTAAAAACAAATCATTCCACATAGAAAAATTGGGAAACTAATCTATTTAAACATGCCTCCTTTCAGAAAATAAATCTCGCTTAAGTTTAAATCAAACCCAAATGCCTTTTTTTTTTGAATTCGAATGGGGTTCAAATATGATATCAAGATTCACAAATTGGTTTGTCGTCTTCGAAATTTAGGGTTTGTGCTGATTTTTCGATTTTGGTTAACTGGGTTTTCGAATTGGTTTGTTGATGTCGAGATTTGGGTTATGGGATTTGGTTTAGTGATGGGATATTGAGTTGTTCGAAGGGGGTATGTGACGATTTGAGGGTTTTTGAATCTGTAGTTTTGGGTTTTGAATTCTAATGGTTTGGGGTAATGGACTGGTTCTCGATTTGGGTCAAGTTGTGGTGAAGGCTGGTTCGTGACTTAGACACTGGCAGGGAGATGGTGATTTTTTGATTGGCGAATTGAGTTTGGTCATGCGATTGAGTTCTTGAGGTAGGTGACTTGCGTGGAGTTTGGTTGAGTGGAGGGTATTGCATGAGGGTGGCTGTGGTTACCGGGCACTCGTTCAAGTGTTTGGTGGAGCAACAATTGTGGTACGGATTTTTTAGGAAGGATGTCGATTGTTTCTGGGTGTCATGGTGGTGTTCGGGATTATGGAGCTGTTTGTATGCAGTTGATTGGCAGGTTGAAGGGTGTTTGGTATTTGTGTATGAGATTGTAGATGGCTTGTGTGAAAACATTTGGGTGAAAACTGACCAATCAGTTGTGTGAAAATTTGGCAGTAGGGTTTTTAGCACTGGTTATGAGATGCGTTTTTGTGGCTAGCTGAAGAGCATGGTTGAGGACTATTGTTGGCCGTGGGTTGGTGTGATTGCAGTGCGAGTTGATGTGGTTTATGGTCGATGATGTTGAACGTTGAATTTGCAGTATGTGGGGACGTGATTCACTTGAAGATGAAGGATGTTAAGAGGTTAAAATTGCAGGAAGAAGATGTTAGTGCGTGAAGGTACTAAAGAAACTTTGAGAAGCAGAGAGAGTAGTCTGCGTGTTGACGGGGTATTTGAACTTGACGGTGGTGAAGATTAATGTGGTATGGATTGCGAAAGAAGAAACAAAAGCAAAAAAGTTTGTTTGGAAAGAGATATTTTTTATTTTTGTTTTGTGAAAAGGAAAGCAATTGCAAAAATATTTAGAAAGAAAGATTGTAGAAATTTGAAAGGATATGGAAAAGTGGAAAGAAATTTGTTGAAAATTGGAAAGAAATAACTAAAAAAAAAGGGAAGAATTTGTACTGAAAAAAGGAAAGAAATTGAAAACAAAAGGAAAGTGTTTTTTTCTCTTGTCCTTGAGATTATGGTATCAATCAATAATAACCAAATCAATTAAACAATAATTTTTTTCTATATATAAATGAAAACAAAAGGAATAAAATAAAAATATTTTTATGTTTTTTTAAATGGAAAAATAAGAAAATAAAAATTCAACCCGAAGGATTTACTAATAAAAATTAATTTGATCCCCGGCAACGGCGCCAAAATTTGTTTGCGAAAAAATTGAAAAATTGTAACAATTATTAAATTCGTTCGGTTTTCCTAAATAACAAGGGTTGTTGTAAAGTGTGTCGAACTCTAGGACCATATTTATTTTAACTAATAAATTCAATCTGATTATTCCGAAAGTTTGATTGTTTGAAAACAAAATAAATAAATAAAAAGAGAGTTTTTTATAATAAATGAAAGCAATTAGGGAGTAATGACATAAACTAGATTAACAAACAAATTAATATAGATCTAACTCGTGTTTCTGTCACAAATATGAATCAATGATAATTAGGTTTTTAGAAACAAACATATGATTAACGACAAGCATAGCCTATGCAGGAGCTAAGCTCTTAAACAACCATAGGCTATCAGGACAGATTCACAACTTTATTTCTAAAACCCTAAAAATTAGATCTAAATCTGATAAGTGTTATATCGAACTTGAATATACTTTGTGAATGAGCATAGCTCTTATACGACACAGAGTATGAATGTTCATATCTAACTCTTGGTTCAGATCTAGATCTATATGCATAAAATCCTAATCTCTTTGGCTATGTGATTCATATTGGATCTAGTCTATAAGCATCATCACCCTCAAATTAAAGCGGATTAGCTAGACATAGCTAAATAAGAAAAAGCTAAGAAGAAAAGAACAAACATAAATAAAATAAAACAAAAACTAATTAAAGAGAAAAGAAGAAGAATAGTTTTATTCCCAGAGAAGAGTTTACAAAATAAAACCTAAGACAAGACTAAATGAAAGAGATACAGGTGTATTTATAGCTGCCATGACCAAGACTAAGTGGCCAATTACAAGATGTGGGACAAAAGCCTTTGCCCAAATAGCAAATAGACCAATGTGAAGGCATGGGAATGGGCATGCAAATATCATGGAAAAATAGCTTGCGGGCATCAAACGACATCAACTTTTATCGTTTTGAGCATGAATAAGGACTCCATAACATCTGAGACAAGCGATCTTTTTATAAAAAGGCATTGAATCTGTAATAACCCGAAAATCCGAGCCAATTTAAATTTTTTATTTTGGCTATTTTGATGAATTTTGAATCTTTAAAATGAATTATTTTAAATAATAACGACGAGAAATTTATTTTGAATAGAATTAGAACGTATATATTTATTCGAATCGTCGTTAGAATATAAATAATTTATTTTAATTATAAAAGGAATTGAAAATGGCGTGGTAGTTTGAAAATTCGATTTCAAATTTCAAATTTCAAATGAATGTACAGGATTCAAAATAAACCGGATTTTAGCGAAACCAAAATTATTTAAATCTATTTGAAAATATCTTTCTAAAGAATCCGAAAAATTGAAATTTCATAGCGGGAATCAAAAGTTACGTCCAGTTGAAAATTCAAAATAGTCGCTATGAAATTCTAGCCCTTAAAAATGGAATTTTTGCAAACGATCTCTGTTTTCGACGAAACCACTTTTGTTGGATCCGGGATGTCGAATTATTGCTAGATTCCAAAATTCGTAATTTTTGAAATCAATATGTGAGCGTGGCAAAAGAAAATGTGTTTTGACAGTTTCAGTCAATTTCGATACGAAGCTATAAATAATTTTTCTGGAATTTTCAAAATCAGTATGTGGCCCTGGTAATTTAAAATGTGCGTTCAAATTAAATATATATTGATTTATATTTTGATTTCAACGAAAACTGATTGTAACAGCCGAATTGGGTTACGACACATATCCCATTGTGTTCGGAATGAGGGTAATTAGCTAGGGGCGACAGTTGTTGGATCTCATTTGGAGTTTGGAATAAAAGTCAACCTTTTGGAGAAATAATAAAATAAATAAATTATATAATATATATACCCCCCCTTTTTCTTTTTCTCCTAAACCTAATACGCTTGGCCCCCCTTTTCAAAACTCGGTCCCCTTTCTCCCCAAACCCGCGACGTCACCCACCTCCGCACCCCGCCCAGGTAGGCGCTCCACCTCCCCCACCTCGACCTCTTCCGTGCCTCAGCCCCGTCCCCCTCGTGAAGCATGACATCGCGCAAGGATGCAGCCCCCGTACCCATCGTGAAGCGCGCCATCGCGCGAGGGAGCAGCCCACAGCCGCGAGCTCGAACCACCCGCTACCCAACTGCGGCCAACCCCTGCCGCGACCTCCAGATGCCAGCGCCGTTCCCCCCCTCTTCCCATTCAACTGTAAGTCAGTATTCATTTTACTGAGTTATTTATTTTTATTCATTTTAAGCAATTAGTTTTGAAAAGAATAAAGGTCTTGTTTTTATGAAGAAAGCTAGATTTTTGAAACATGAAAGAATTTTGATTTTGAAAACACGAAAGGATTTGATTTTGAATTAAACAAAGATAAGACTTTTATTCGTAAAAAGGCGAGACTTTTATTGATAGAAAGGCGAGATTTTTATTCGTAGAAAGTTTAGATTTTTATCATATGAAGTTTATATTTTTAACTTAAGAAAGTTTATATTTTTAACTTAGTAAAGACGAGATTGTTAATTAGAAAAAGATATGATTTTTAATTAGATAAAAATTTGATTTTTATATATATGAAGTGAAGATAAAAATCCGATCTTTTTATATATGTAGAGAACATAAAAATATGATTTTTATTTATTAGAATAAAATGTGATTTTTATCTATATAGCATTGAACTAAAAATGTGATTTTTTATATAAATCGTGTGAAACAGAGTGCGATGTAACCGATTGGAAACGCGACGAGGATTTTCTACATAAGAAGAGTCGCGGCGTTTAGTTTAGCTTACCAGTGAAACTCCTCACTTTTAATTTATTTTCTAGTTGAAATATGTACTAGGAAACAGACGGTGCTTAGTAGCACCCGACACCCGTCACCCATAGACCATGGATGACTTGTTTGTTTGATTGATGTGTTGTGAAAGTTGGTTGTATGATATGGAATGGAATAAAATATTTTATAGTTAAAAATATAATTTTTAACGTTGAAGTGAATAAAATAGAAATTCATTTACAAATTATAACGATTTGTTTATGTACACCTATTTGACCGACATAGATTGGGACGATAAATTTTACACATCGCCCAACTACACAAATAAAATATGTGTTTGATTGATTGAAACCCCACACGGGTATTGGGATGATATTTGACGTACTCTAATCCCGATTGTTTAGTTGTATGTCAATCGATGGGTTGACAGACTGTGTAAGCATTAATTATTTATATTTAATGCTTATGCAGTTGTGTGGTGCACTTTGGATGATGGTTGATCATTTATCATTGCTATTATATACATGTGTTGTACAGAACCCATATAAATAACATTATATGGTAATTGAGTGGGTCTCATTCCAATAAAGAAAATTCAAGTGTTGAATAAAATATATATTCATGTAACACCCCGTATTTTCTGAGAATATTAAAAATACAAATTAAAGAATAATTAATTTGAAAAAGAGGAATGAGAAAAGAATGATAGCATTGTTCTAATTTTTGTAAGCAAAAGATTTAGTAGCTCATTTGGTTCGAACATGTGACTTGCATACAAGAGGTACATAGTTCGATCCCCGCTAGCGCCATATTTTTGTTTTAGGGGAATGGCTAAAAAGTGGCTTAGTGTGAACGCAGTTCAAAGAGTGGTTTAGTGTGAAAATGGTTAATTATGAAGAAGCTATTAAGCCTTGAAGTTTGTATGCATATGAGAGAAATATATATAGATATATATAAAAATTAAATAAATAAATATGCAAAAAAGTTCAAAACAGCGAATTAGGAGGGGGGAAAAACCGAACCGGCCCATTTTTGAGGTCGACCCAAGCCCCGTTGGGTCGACTAGGGGTTAATCCAGGGTGTTTGGCTGTCATCCCGTGGGCCGATTCGCTCAAATGCAGATTTTGCATTTGAATGGTTCTTATGATTCAGGGTTAATCTAATGGTCCTAAATAACTTCCTACACCTATATATACATCCCTAACCTAAACCTAAATCTCATATACAATTCTCAAGCCTCCATTGCTCTCTTCCTCTCTAAAAAAATAAATCAATGGCGTCTCTACTCTGCTGAAACCTAAGCTAGGACTTGTGCTTCTTCTTCCTCCAATTCTGATTAGGATTAAAAGAGAACAGCTACAACACCTTTTTCTTTTAGAATCCAACCAAGGCAAGTGCAGTTATTTTCCGATATAAACTTTAATTATAATTGTGACATGATTGTAAATCTGAATTTGAGATTGCGTATGTTCTGTTCTGATCTATTTTATTCTATGTCTCTTTCTTCTTTCTGTTCTATAGCCAGGCTACCCCGAGCCTGCGCCAAATCTCATAAGAGATTAACACACGAACGTTAAACTTTGGGATAAATAATGAATGATGGCATAATTGGACATGGCTAATCTGTGACTAAAAGGACATAGGTTGTAAACTAGATTTAGATCTGTGCATATTCTGTGAATTGGAAGAAGAGGAACCATTGTATATTAACATGTGACTTGAGACATTGGACATAACGCATATTTTTGAATTAAAGATCTGTTATAATTTAAAGTTCTAGATTGTTTGGCATATTGTTTATATAGAAATTCATGATTTGGGATAAAAAGAGAATATGACTTAGGTGTAAAGATCTATATTAAGATTTGATAACTGTTAAATGTGAATAACACCTAAGTGGGAGATCTTTGAATATATGACATGCATGGCTATATTTGGTATATAATCATAATTATGAATCATGACAATTATTTAGGCATGCAAACTTAGGCCAAATTTATAATTAGGCAAGATATGTCAATGAAACTTTAAGGAATAATTAAATCTGTTATATTGCCTAATCTACTAGATATGTTATACTGCCTAATCTACTAGATCTGTTATATAGCCTAATCTGCTAGATCTGTTATATTGCCTAATCTGCCAGATCTGTTATATTGCCTAATCTGCTAGTTCTGTTATATTTCCTAAACTGCTAATTAGATTGATTTTCCTAATCTGCTAATTATGTTAATTTTGCCTCATCTGCTAAATCTGTTAAATCGCCTAATCTGCAAGATTTGTTATCTGTTTAATCTGTTGAATGGCGTAATCTATTGGAACTGGAATGCTGAAATTTGAAGTATGTAATCCTGTAGGCTCGATTTAAAATTGAGCAAAACTTGTTAATAGAACCTCGAATTATCTGCTGTAACTTGTAAAGAAGTTAATTTGTTAAAATCTGTGAATGAGCACATTTGTTAAACATAAAACATGGCTAACTCGAGGTTAGAATGAGTCTGAGGTGTAATTCTGCCCGGAACCGCCCGGCACATTCCAGTGGCCGCAAACAATAGGTTCTAATGTGAGAAGTTAGTCATAACGTGCTTAAAACCCGAGGTTAGACTCAGTTTGCGGCAGAAACCTGCCCGGAACCAACCGGCCTAACCAGTGGTCGCAAACTGTCAGTCTAATGTGAGAGGTCTGAGCATTAATGAAAATCTGAGATAAATACGATGTCTAAAACGTGTTGGGTGGATAGGGTTATACCAACTGGACTGATAAATCTAACAAACCCGTTTCGTGAATCTGTAGGCCCAATTACAAAATTAGACAATCTGTAAGTCTGTTAAAACAATACATCTGATCCGTTAGTCTGAAAACTTGTTAACTTGAATGTCTGATCTGTGAACTAGTAAATCTGAACTCTGTATGTCTGAAACCTGTAACAAGTTAATCTGAAATCCGTTAATCTGGGGACACAAGGTTAGGAGGGGAAATACTTGTGTCATCTGTTGTTTGGGACCCATATTAGTCAGTAACCCTTTCTGGTATCAAAATTTTGACCCAACAGTAGGTAGGGTCCGGGGACGCTTATTGAACTAATTATAAGCGGTTCATTCTGATAATGGCGAGGGGTGTTGATGGTGTGTTCCAACCGGGTCATGTGCGTGCATGGATCCCGGTCTGCCTCTGAGTATGTAAGACGCCGTGACATTTGTAAATAGGTCTGTGTCATTTAAAGGTTGCCACTTTAGGGAATGATACACGCTTCGGTGGGGCTGACACAGGGTATTTATGTATTAGGGAGCCGATCGCTTGGGGTAGGTTTTTAGGGTACACTTAGTTCTGTCTGTTTCTGTTGGTACCGTCTGTTTCTGTTGGGTGGTAACACCTGTCTGTTTCTGCGTGGTACCGTCTGTTCGGGTGGTAAATGCCCATTTAATAGTGTACACCTAATTCTACATTCTGTTTCCGTAGGGATTAATCTGACTATTTCTGTTCGGGTGGTAAAGGCCCATTATTAATACTCTGTTTCTGTCTGTTTCTGTTCGGGTGGTAAAGGCCCATTATCAGCATTCTGCTTCTGTCTATTTCTGTTGGGGTGGTAAAGGCCCATTACTAGCATTCGCTTCTGTGGAAATTATTCAGTACCCGTTTCTGTTTCAGTTTAGACATTAGGGTGACACCTAATCCTGTTATACTAGTATTAGTGCAGAGAAGTGTAAAGCAATAGCTTATATCATTCTGTTCTTCTATCATATCTGCTACATCTGTTACAGTTATCTCTCATCCAGTTTTATTTTCATGTCATGTTATTATTATCTGTTCATAACTGAAAATCACTGGACTTGCCAGACTTTTGTCTGACCCTTGTTGTTTCGCCTCCTTTCTTCCGTTTCTCCCCCCCAGGTTTTGTAGAAGGGAATACTCTAGCTTGATCCAGATTTCTTCCGCTTGTAGTGCTTAAAGTATGGCTTGTCTTCTTCTGTGGGGATTATGATTTTAAACTATGCATTCTGAAGGCTTTTGTACAAGACTGATATTTTGTACTTGAATTCTGATATTGTGATTTGAAAGGATGTAACCAAGCTTCTGTTTGAAATAAAGTTATAATTTTTCAAGTACTGTTTATCTGTCTTGTAGTATTCTGTTTCTGTTTACTAAAATGCTCCACCTAAGTTAAGGAATTCCCTTTGTGAGTGACCTTAACGGAGGTGGGGTGTTACACTTGGTATCAGAGCTGAAGGTTACCAGATTTGATAAAAAGTTTTGAAAACTATTTTCAAAAAGGATTTAAAAAGGAAGTATTTTCAAAAGTAAAGCTTATTTTTGAAAAATAAAATAAATAATCCCCAAAAGCCATATATCTTTCTTTCGATTCTTTGTTTCGAGTTCCTTCCTCTTTCCCTTTTGAATCTCTTCCTCCGCGTATAGATGCTTTTTCTAAGATATGTAAGAACTTCCGTGCGATGGGCGGAAAAACGCTTTATGGGACTGAGACGTTGTCGAGGCTAGAAGTTGGCTGAACGAAGTGGAGGACTTGTTGGTACCTTTGAGATAGACGATGGGAGGAAGGTTCAACTTGCTGCTTGGTTAATGAAGGATGAAGCTTCATTTTGGTGGAAGGTCACGAATGGAGAACGTACATGGGAGACATGGATAGGAAACACGATAAGAAAGTGGATCCAAAGAAGGGCACTTGCTTCAACTGTGGTGAGATGGGACACTTCACTGGGGACTGCCCGAAGAAACGAGGACAAGGGCAGAGGGCAGGACCAACTGCTGGAGGGAAGGCGAACACTCTCGAGGCTAGTGGATAGGATAGGATTAGGAAAACTTTCTGTAGGAGGTTTAATTTCTTTATCTGATTGTTGAGTTAAAACTCTTTCTGATTCTGGCATTTTGATTCTATAATCGATACTCTGCACTTTAATACTAGTATTGTTTCTGATTCCGCTGTAGACTCAAACCCATAAGGGTTATGACTCATCTGCTGGTGATAGGTTGGGGTTTGAGAGATATCTGTGTTAGGCGTCAAGCAGGACGCATACATTCTGGGTTTTATCATGCTTAGTTTTCTAAGAATCATTTGGTAATCTGATCTATACTAGTAGTCTGTAAATATCTGAATATCTATGATAAGGTTAAGATTTCCAGTTTTGACATTGTCTAAAGAGGGTAATCCTCTGTGTGTCAATCTGATATTGATCTCGGTCTTTGGGGTTGATACTTAGGGGAATTATTCTCTTAACTAATGTCTAATGGGAACCAAGTTTTTGTTTTATCTGTACTCGCTTCCATCGTTTGACTGTATCCTATCGATCGAATCTTCGAACTTTAGGTAGAAACTAATGGGTGTAAACATGTGTTTGAGACATGTTATGTTTGATGGTTGCAAGTGGATGCAAGTGGTTGCTAATGGTTGCTCGTGGATGCATATACACACACTAGCCACTAGATCGGCTCAAAAACACTCTCATACTGCATATGGATGTGTGTGCATTTTTCAAATTTTGTGGATGCAGAATGATTGACTCCTCACATGGATGTGGCATTTGGATGAATGGTTATGCACTCATATAGAAATGATGTGTATCAAATAGGATTTCTTGCATACATATTTGGACTCATGGCACTAACATGATTCGCATTAAGGAGGTCAACTGGATCAGTAGACCGCCTGATTTGGCATTAGATAAGAAACATATACACACTCTTTGCATATGTTCATACGGCATTAGAAACCTTTTAAGGACAATGGATGCCTGTGATTGAATGGTTGAGTAGATGGATGTTGGAAGTTAGGATACATTCTTCTTAACTTGAAGATTTCGGGGACGAAATCCTTTAAGGAGGGGAGAATGTAACACCCCGTATTTTCTGAGAATATTAAAAATACAAATTAAAGAATAATTAATTTGAAAAAGAGGAATGAGAAAAGAATGATAGCATTGTTCTAAGTTTTGTAAGCAAAAGATTTAGTAGCTCATTTGGTTCGAACATGTGACTTGCATACAAGAGGTACAGAGTTCGATACCCGCCAGCGCCATATTTTTGTTTTAGGGGAATGGCTAAAAAGTGGCTTAGTGTGAACGCAGTTCAAAGAGTGGTTTAGTGTGAAAATGGTTAATTATGAAGAAGTTATTAAGCCTTGAAGTTTGTATGCATATGAGAGAAATATATATAGATATATATAAAAATTAAATAAATAAATATGCAAAAAAGTTCAAAACAGCGAATTGGGAGGGGGGAAAAACCGAACCGACCCATTTTTGAGGTCGACCCAAGCCCCGCTGGGTTGACTAGGGGTTAATCCAGGGTGTTTGGCTGTCATCCCGTGGGCCGATTCGCTCAAATGCAGATTTTGCATTTGAATGGTTCTCATGATTCAGGGTTAATCTAATGGTCCTAAATAACTTCCTACACCTATATATACATCCCTAACCTAAACCTAAATCTCATATACAATTCTCTAGCCTCCATTGCTCTCTTCCTCTCAAAAAAATAAATCAATGGCATCTCTACTCTGCTGAAACCTAAGCTAGGATTTGTGCTTCTTCTTCCTCCAATTCTGATTAGGATTAAAAGAGAACAACTACAACACCTTTTTCTTTTAGAATCCAACCAAGGCAAGTGCAGTTATTTTCCGATATAAACTTTAATTATAGTTGTGACATGATTGTAAATCTGAATTTGAGATTGCGTATGTTCTGTTCTGATCTATTTTATTCTATATCTCTTTCTTCTTTCTGTTCTATAGCCAGGCTACCCCGAGCCTGCGTCAAATCTCATAAGAGATTAACGCACGAACGTTAAACTTTGGGATAAATAATGAATGATGGCATAATTGGACATGGCTAATCTGTGACTAAAAGGACATAGGTTGTAAACTAGATTTAGATCTGTGCATATTCTGTGAATTGGAAGAAGAGGAACCATTGTATATTAACATGTGACTTGAGACATTGGACATAACGCATATTTTTGAATTAAAGATCTGTTATAATTTAAAGTTCTAGATTGTTGGGCATATTGTTTATATAGAAATTCATTATTTGGGATAAAAAGAGAATATGACTTAGGTGTAAAGATCTATATTAAGATTTGATAACTGTTAAATGTGAATAACACCTAAGTCGGAGATCTTTGAATATATGACATGCATGGCTATATTTGGTATATAATCATAATTATGAATCATGACAATTATTTAGGCATGCAAACTTAGGCCAAATTTATAATTAGGCAAGATATGTCAATGAAACTTTAAGGAATAATTAAATATGTTATATTGCCTAATCTGCTAGATATGTTATACTGCCTAATCTGCTAGATCTGTTATATTGCCTAATTTGCTAGATCTGTTATATTGCCTAATCTGCTAGATCTGTTATATTGCCTAATCTGCCAGTTCTGTTATATTGCCTAAATTGCTAATTAGATTGGTTTGCCTAATCTTCTAATTATGTTAATTTTGCCTCATCTGCTAAATCTGTTAAATCGCCTAATCTGCAAGATTTGTTATCTGTTTAATCTGTTGAATGGCGTAATCTGTTGGAACTGAAATGCTGAAATTTGAAGTATGTAATCCTGTAGGCTCGATTTAAAATTGAGCAAAATTTATTAATAGAACCTCGAATAATCTGCTGTAACTTGTAAAGCAGTTAATTTGTTAAAATCTGTGAATGAGCTCATTTGTTAAACATAAAACATGGCTAACTCGAGGTTAGAATGAGTTTGCGGCGTAATTCTGCCCGGAACCGCCCGGCACATTCCAGTGGCCGCAAACAATAGGTTCTAATGTGAGAAGTTAGTCATAACGTGCTTAAAACCCGAGGTTAGACTCAGTTTGCGGCAGAAACCTGCCCGGAACCAACCGACCTAACCAGTGGCCGCAAACTGTCAGTCTAATGTGAGAGGTCTGAGCATTAATGAAAATCTGAGATAAATATGATGTCTAAAACGTGTTGGGTGGATAGGGTTATACCAACTGGACTGATAAATCTAACAAACCCATTTCATGAATTTGTAGGCCCAATTACAAAATTAGACAATCTGTAAGTCTGTTAAAACAATACATCTGATCCGTTAGTCCGAAAACTTGTTAACTTGAATGTCTGATCTGTGAACTAGTAAATCTGAACTCTGTATGTCTGAAACCTGTAACAAATTAATCTGAAATCCGTTAATTTGGGGACACAAGATTAGGAGGGGAAATACTTGTGTCATCTGTTGTTTGGGACCCATATTAGTCAGTAATCCTTTCTGGTATCAAAACTTTGACCCAATAGTAGGTAGGGTCCGGGCACGCTTACTGAACTAATTATAAGCGGTTCATTCTGATAATGGCGAGGGGTGTTGATGGTGCGTTCCAACCGGGTCATGTGCGTGCATGGATCCCGGTCTGCCTCTGAGGATGTAAGACGCCGTGACATTTGTAAATAGGTCTGTGTCATTCAAAGGTTTCCACTTTAGGGAATGATACACCCTTCGGTAGGGCTGGCACAGGGTATTTCTGTATTAGGGAGCCGATCGCTTGGGGTAGGGTTTTAGGATAGACTTAGTTCTGTCTGTTTCTGTTGGTACCGTCTGTTTCTGTTGGGTGGTAACACCTGTCTGTTCCTGCGTGGTACCGTCTGTTCGGGTGGTAAAGGCCCATTTACTAGTGTACACCTAATTCTACATTCTGTTTCCGTAGGGATTAATCTGACTGTTTCTGTTCGGGTGGTAAAGGCCCATTATTAATATTCTGTTTCTGTCTGTTTCTGTTCAGGTGGTAAAGGCCCATTATCAGCATTCTGCTTCTGTCTATTTCTGTTGGGGTGGTAAAGGCCCATTACTAGCATTCTCTTCTGTGGAAATTATTCTGTACCCGTTTCTGTTTCAGTTTAGACATTAGGGTGACACCTAATCCTGTTATACTAGTATTAGTGCAGAGAAGTGTAAAGTAATAGCTTATATCATTTTGTTCTTCTGTCATATCTGCTACATCTGTTACAGTTATCTCTCATCCAGTTTTATTTTCATGTCATGTTATTATTATCTATTCATAACTGAAAATCACTGGACTTGCCAGACTTTTGTCTGACCCTTGTTGTTTCGCCTCCTTTCTTCCGTTTCTCCCCCCTAGGTTTTGTAGAAGGGAATACTTTAGCTTGATCCAGATTTCTTCTGCTTGCAGTGCTTAAAGTATGGCTTGTCTTCTTCTGTGGGGATTATGATTTTAAACTATGCATTCTGAAGGCTTTTGTACAAGACTGATATTTTGTACTTGAATCTTGGTATTGTGATTTGAAAGGATGTAACCAAGCTTCTGTTTGAAATAAAGTTATAATTTTTCAAGTACTGTTTATCTGTCTTGTAGTATTCTGTTTCTGTTTACTAAAATGCTCCACCAAAGTTAAGGCATTCCCTTTGTGAGTGACCTTAACGGAGGTGGGGTGTTACGATTCATGTGTTGAATAAAAGAAAATTCATGTGTTGCATAAAATATATATTCATGTGTTGAATAAAAGAAAATTTATGTGTTGAAGAAAATATTCATTTGTTGAATAGAATAACGAAGTTATTGAAATATATATATATATATATATATATATATATATATATATATATATATATATATATATATATAAAGTCGTGTTGTTTAGATATGCGCCATTTTGACGTGAACGATATTTATATCGGTTTTATTCATTTTTATAATGAATATCGAAAAGGAATTGATTTCAAAATATAATGTTTAGAAAATATTATCATTTATATATCGATGATATGGAATATTCAATTTTGATTAGAAATTGGATATGAAGTTGAAATCATTTTTAAAACGAATTTTAAACGATTTATAAAATACTTTTTGAAAGGAAATTGACGAAATATATATACTATATATATATTATATGTATAATGGCCTGAATAGAACGCGCCACGCTGCGGCAGCTCGCGAATTTCGACCATTGACTTCGAATGGACATTACGGGAGATCCGACAGTCGGATTCTCCTAAAACCAGAACCGTTGGGTTTGAATCGAAAAGACCTTTCTAACAAATATTAAAAATTAGAAATCTAACGGTTGGATTTGGAATTATGTCCAAATCAAATTTGGAAAAGGTCGCTGTAAGTGCAGTTCGATGGCCGTTGATGGAAATCGACTGTACGGGCCTTGATAAAATTATTAGAAATAGTAATAATTTGTGTAAAATCATAAGAAATGATTTGTGAAGAATTAAGATGAAAAAATTCCAAATTTGAAAAGATAAAAATAGATTTTTATCGAAATGAACTAGTTCTGAACTAGAATTATAATCCCATTTATTTTTAAAATAAATAAATTGGATTTGGAAGGGTTTTAAAAATAACCAAAATTTCCAATATATAAAATGGAAATGGATTTGAATCGAAATTGTCTTTGAAATATTTCGATGTTGGATTTCGTTATTATACAGATATTGTTATGGAAATTTGAAAGATATATTTATATCGTTATTTCCAATACGATATTTGTTGGTCGTAGAATTTGATATTGAATATAAGCCGATATATTTTCTATTCAGGGCCTTGTATTTAATATCAAATGTGATTTGGGTTTGTCGTGAATGGTGTCTTCATTAACACTGTTCTTAAACCCAGTTGAGAAAAAGATTAAATCTTTTTATTTAGATTTAATGAAGTATACCAATTAAATGGAATTTAATTGGAATTGAATTGATTTTTGGGTTTATCGTGAACGGTGTTTTAAATAACACTTGTTCTTCAACCTGATAATTAATGGAATGTGATTTGGGTTGTCGTGAATGGTATCTCTAATTATACCGTTCTTAGACCCAACAGAGTTAAGAAAATCAGAAACTAACTGGAGATTAGTTAAGTTGAATGGTTTCCTGGGTATTGATCCGATGTTGGTTTCGGCCTTCGGGGTTAACACTTAGGGAATTATTCACATGCTAATTTACGGTTAAAGGCTGATGGAATAGAATGTGATTTTGGGTTTATTGTGAACCGTGTTTAAATGACATTGGTTCTTTAACCCAGTTAAAGACATGATATGATTTCCCAAGTTAAACAATCATTAATATTGATTTTTGGGAAGATTAAACCAAGTGAAGTTTTAATGAATCTTTAATTAGATTGAAATGATCGAGAATGGAATATCAACAGTTTTGCTCTAGGTGATAGTAAAATCTTTAATTAGATTTGAACGTGAAATTGTAATTGAATTTACCGATAACATCGTGGTGTTAGATATGAAGTATTACCAGTTTTACTTCATGGGATGAATAGGTTGGGATTAGGAAACTAAAACAAATGATTACTTCGGTAGGGTTCGTTAATCCCGACTAGTTTGGATAAACCATAATTTGGTTTGAATTGATATTCAAAAGAAGATTAAAGAATAAATTTAAAGAATTAATCTTTGATAAAATTAATGGGAACCTTTCCCAAAGTATAAGAATATTTGAATAAAAGAATATTCTGAATTGGATGAGGAGTATGTTGTGTTTGTGTAACACTTTTTTATAAAATACGCGAGTTATTCGGAAAGACCGGGTTTATCCCATTCTGAATAACTGATACGATGATTAGTTGAAGATGAAGACGGTGGTTGAAGACTGGAGGTCTTCACGTCGTTTGGATAATTACTGATGATCTTGATTGGGCCGTACACCCAAGAGGAGGGAATTTGTTAGTGATCGTCCAGACGTACTTGGAGATCGATGGATATGCGAGGTACAAGGTGCCTCCAGTTTCGTTCAGACCCAGAACAGACTTGTAAATGGACTATGTGTCTGACACTGGATATCATTCTGTGTGATTGATGGATATCGGTTGCATGGAGTGGTCTGCCTGTGTGGCATGCTAAGATGCAAATGATCAAGGCTTCTATTGAAAAGCAGAGTCTTGTGGTTGATGATCAAAGCACGGCCTTTGTGGCATAGCTTTGTGTAGTGTTAATTCACGAGCCTCACACCCCGGTTGTGAACCAGAAACCGGAGAGGACATCAGGGAGGGCATGCGTTTCCTTCTAGCTAGAAGTGGCGTCAGTGGTTTTACACGCCCTGACGAGTTTAACTTATGTGGTTGTTGGAATGCGAGGCGCCTCGAATATATTGGTCGATCCGGGAACGATGGAGTCATTGGACTCATTGACACCCCATAGGGTGGGGAAACACAGTGTTCATGCATTATAATCCACATCGAGTGGACCGGCCCTGACGATCCAAGGTGCAGTTGCGGTTGCTCCTGAGACACGGGCTAGAGCATCTCGAAGCAGTAAGGACGATCCCTTGCCTTGGTTCACAGATGGAAATCCAATTTCCAATACGTGACTTTGCGGTTTTGATTGTAGAGCCTAGTATTGGCGACATGATATATGGTACCCATGTCGTCTATGATTGATACTTATGATTGAAATTGTTTTGACACTATACACTTATAGTAATAATAAAAGATGAAATTTAGCGTATCAAGCATTCTTTGGCTATTATAAGGTAAAACCCTATCCTCCGGCTTATGTTGCATTGTGTGATGGGATCTGGGTCTTATAATAGCTTCATTTTTCTTTATTTAGCATTGCGCTATTGTTTTATGCACTGGTGTTCTTGGGAGGAAACCCGCTCCGTGTTATACGGCGTGGTCCCTTGATTTACCGAACTTTAAAATAAAGATTAGTAACTGTTTTAGTTCTCACACCAGTCACATGACTGACCTGGAGTTTGTTGTTTTAACCTGAACACTGCGTGCCCCTATTTTCCACACGGGCAGCTAGTAGTTTTGGTTTTGCAGATTTATATTCACAGGATCCTGGTTTACAGCTGGAACGATACTCGAAAAGCTTGTATCCGTGTATTTCTTTCAGTTGTGTTTTGTATTATTTTTCCGCTGCAGTAATGTATTTAAATCTCTGATGTGTAGTAAATGATGTATTATATTTGTTTATACTCTGTATACTCTTGTATTCTGATGGAATTGTTGTAATAGGCAATGAAATGTTCTTCTGTTTGTGTTCCGATGTGGCTCATCCTCAAAGCAATCTGTGCTTTCCTTACCGGGGAAGTTCGGGTCGTTTCATTTTGGTATCAGAGCTTTGGTTTACAGAGCTCGGAGAACAAGACACGTTAGAACCAAACGAAAAAAATTCATCAGAGATTGGATTAGTAATATCCATTGAGAATGACTCGTTATAGATAGGATCAGTAGTATCCTAGAACGAGTGTGAAGAGTATATTTTTAAATTGAAAACAAATTTTGTTTTGAAAATTTAAATCGTATTATACGTATTTGAATATTTATTTTAAATTGATTTGGACAATCGAGTATATAGAGATTTTAATATACGTCTGATCCACGTGTATTAGAAGCCTCAAATATATTCGATAGATATAGAATCACACTGTAATCGCCCAGAGATGATTTTGATGATGGAGCTCCATCATCAGGATTTATGTTCGTGTTTCGAAAGTGAGATATCTATATATTTCCATTAGACTGGCGTGAGAACCAAAACTTACATAGGATTATTTGTTGTGATTTGGCATCAAAAATTTGATTTTTGGACTATGTATCAAAATTATGAATTTGAAACATTAATCAACTAATTGATTGCTAATTGTGTTGTTTGATTATTGGTTGATTAATTAAAATTTGGGCCATTTAGCTAAATTGATCAAATAGTGAGTTGTATTGAAAATTAGTCGCATTTGCATGCATATACATGTACTTACATTGAACAGGTCATAGCAAGGAGGCTAGAGAAGAGGAATAAAATTGTTTGCCCGACAAATAGGTACATGTTTATTGTATTTCTTGGGTTTTTGATGATTTTATGAGCCGATTGGCTAGCCGCTTGGCTATTTCTTTTTCTTTTTGGATTGGTGAGGGCCATGGGAGGCTATTTGAAATATCCCGAAGCTCCCGGTGCAGAGGAGGTTATGGCGAAATTTTTCGAAAATTTAGGGTGTTAGCCAAAAAATTGAAAATTTTGAAAAGTTCTTAGAAACTGAAAAGTTGAAGAACTTAAGCCGTAAAGAAAATAATGAAAGTTGAGTTGATTAGTAAAAAACTTTCAGCTTCGTTCCTTTTCGGGGATGAAAAGTTTTAAGTGGGGGAGATTGTAATAACCCGAAAATCCGAGCCAATTTAAATTTTTTATTTTGGTTGTTTTTATGAATTTTGAATATTTAAAATGAATTATTTTAAATAATAACGACGAGAAATTTATTTTGAATAGAATTAGAACGTATATATTTATTCGAATCGTCGTTAGAATATAAATAATTTATTTTAATTATAAAAGGAATTGAAATGTGGCGCGGTAGTTTGAAAATTCGATTTCAAATTTCAAATGAATGTGCAGGATTCAAAATAAATCGGATTTTAGTGAAACCAAAAATATTAGAATCTATTTGAAAATATCTTTCCAACGAATAGGAAAAATTGAAATTTCATAGCGGGAATAAAAAGTTACGTCCAGTTGAAAATTCAGAATAGTCGCTATGGAATTCTAGCCCTTAAAATTGGAAATTTTGCAAACGATCTCTGTTTTTTACGAAACCACTTTTGTTAGATCTAGGATGTCGAATTATTGCTAGATTCCAAAATTCGTAATTTTTGAAATCAATATGTGAGTGTGGAAAAAGAAAACGTGTTTTGACAATTTCAGTCAATTTCGATCAACCAGAAAATGGCCATTTTTCAAACGGTCTCAGAATTTGACGAAATTAGTTTTGTTAGGACTGTATCGTCGATACAAAGCTAGAAATAATTTTTCTGGAATTTTCAAAATCAGTATATGGCCCTGGTAATTTAAAATGTGCGTTCAAATTAAATATATATTGATTTATATTTTGATTTCAACGAAAACTATTTGTAACAGTCGAATTGGGTTACGAAACATATCCCATTGTGTTCGGAATGGGGGTGATTAGTTAGGGGCGACAGTCGTTGGGTCTAGTTTGGAGTTTGGAATAAAAGTCAACCTTATGGAGAAATAATAAAATAAATAAATTATATAATATATACACACCCTTTTTCTTTTTCTCCTAAACCAAATACGCTCAGCCCCCTTTTTCAAAACCTGATCCCCTTTCTCCCCAAACCCGCGACGTCACCCACCTTCGCACCCCGCCCAGGCAGGCGCTCCACCTCCCCTACCTCGACCTCCTCCATGCCTATGCCCCATCCCCTTCTTGAAGCGCGACATCGCGCAAGGATGCAGCCCCCGTACCCATCGTGAAGCGCGCCATCGCGCGAGGGAGCAACCCACAGCCGCGAGCTCGAACCACCCTGTAACAACCCGGATTTTGTCGACTTTGGTTATCGCCATAAACTCCATGATGACTAACCAAAGATCAAAAAATACCGAATAGTTAATGAAAGAAATTAGAGGGTGAGGAAAGATAAGATAGAAATTTAGAATAGAAGAAGAAGAAGAAGAACACAACATCAGAGTAACACGAACCTCACAGCGGAACAAATAACATATATTATATAACATAACTTTGAAATATACATCTGTACTTGAATATACATCATTGTCAAAGTACAGCACTTACAACACAGCGGAATAATAATAGCTATATAATCCTTAAGCCTCCTGCTCCAGCTCTTCAAGTTTCTGTAAATCCCGACTACTTGACTGGCCGTACAAAATTGGGCACCCAAGAGTTTAGGGAAAACAAAACAAAATAAACTCCGGGTCAGTCATGGGACTGGTATAAGTAAAACAGTTTAAAGCAGTTCGAACAAGTAAACGATATCTCATAAGACCACGCCGTATAACGGAACGGGTTTTTCCCTTATGAGAATTCAAAATATCTTTATATCAAAAACCTTTTGATATTATAATAATGCCTATCAACCACAATATAATAATCATATAGTAGAAACGGTTTCATCTCACGTTCTACATATATAGTATATAATCAAAACCGCAAGCACATATTGGGTATTGGATTTCCAACTATGACAAGGTATGGGACCACCTTTCGCTAGTGTACCTCTAGAAAGGAATACACTGGGTTCAACAAGAACATCTTGCAACCCGGCCACACATGACCGACCACTCATTTCGCTTGAGTGTATCGAATGTATATCACCAACGGTTGGGATCAACAACCGTTTCCCGAATGGGACAACATCAACAATAGATTTTTAGATGTAAATGAAACTCTAGATCAGGCGATTATACACCCTAATAGGTGCGACCTACATAGCCATGCTGCCTGCCCGATTTCTGTCATTTACTGGTTGATGAGGCTTGAGGCTATGCTTTATCATCACATCAGATTCACTTCGAATGCCACATTGTCAAATCCATCAAAAATCACAAATTGACGTCTACAACAGTACATTACGTGTTAGCTAAAGAAGTTTCCTTCTCCGCTTCCACTCTTGGTATGGTTGAAGAAATCAATGTACGTGACATTTCTGGAAACACTCTGTCAGACATTCATCCATACAAGCCATCCAGGAACAGGATGAACCGAAGGCACCATTCAGTACATCCATCTTAGGCACTGTTATCTAAGACTTATACAATAGCCCTTGCACTTTACTCCATCTTCAATTATCTTTAGCATATATGATTCGCAACGCTTATGCCAATACAGAGTGGTTCTTTGGATAATAATCCAACCGGTCTCTCCATATTAACAATGTTAAAATGGTCAAAACTTCGATAGTCTGTGATTTAACCATCAAAGAAAAACAGGTGTGCAAACAATGATATTATTTCCAGATGGAAATTCTATTAATCAATCATCAATCATATATATATATATATATATATATATATATATATGTTCATATTTCCTAATTTCATAAATTTACTTATCTCCAATTTCCATATATTCTAAATTTTTATTTTCTATTCTCAGAAAACATTTCTGATTATCGTTTGGAAAACATTTCCAAAACTTCTTAATCGGGATTTAAACAGATGTTTAAAACTATATTGCGATGACGGCTCAAACCACTATACTAAATTACTAAATCCACTTAACCACTTCACACTCGAACCGTAACCATTTCTTAATTAAAAATGCAGTCAATCAAGTTGGGGTATAGCTACCTCTCAGACATTAACTGAACCACCTTTCAAATCTCGAAATAGATAAGATTCCCCTTTTAACTCTTTAACACTTCCTTACGAACCCTCGGATTCTATTTACGAACCCCCTTCTTTTACAAGTTTACGTGATTATAACAATGGTGTTATAATCTCCTGCATCTGAAATATATTATCTTTAATATGACTTTTTATTTCCTAACTCGAATAATATAATGACAACTAATTTATTTACTCCTATTTGGTTAACTCTAAGCTATAACTCTTATTCGACGAACTTTTATTCTATTTAACTCTTACTGGATTAACTCTTATTCGAATAACTTATTCGAATAACTTGTATTTGATTAACTTACTTCGAATATCTACTATTCGATTAACTCCTTCGATTCACTCAAATCGATTAACTCATCTCGAATATTTCTGATTCGATTAACTCATTTCTTTGAATAAACTAATATTCGATAACTAATACCCGACTAACTCTAACTCTATTAGCTCTACTGATTAATTCTAAATGATTACTTCTAACTGGATAACCCTTACTGCTTAACTCTAATGGTTTAACCTAACTGGTTAACTCAAATGGTTTAACCTAACTGGTTAACTCTTTATCCTTATTCAGTTTCAAACATCGATGTTGAAATCGATTCTTACTCCTTTATATAAGTCCTGACTTATATATTCCATTTATCAAATGATAATATTTAACTTAATTTATAAATCTCATTTATAAATCAATCTGCTCCTTTTATCTGTTTACTTCTTCATATATAAGTTCAGACTTATATATATATATTTATATATATATATTTATCCAAGGATAAATATTTTCTTTATAATCTATTTGTTTTCTAAACAAATATTTCCTTTATAACCCTATTTGTTTTCTTGAATAAATATTTCCCTTTTTATTTTATTTGCAAATAGTTTGCAAATATTCCCTTTAAAATCTCTTATTTATTCCTTAATAAATATCTTCTTTATGTTTCCTTTATTACCTTATTTATTTGTTCTAAGTATTTCCTCTAAAAATATCTTATTTAAAACTTATTCAATTTCCTAAGTCAATATCCTTGTTTAACTTATTCAATCCCTAAGTTAATATCCTTTGTTTAACTTATTCAATTCCTAAGTTAATATCCTTTGTTTAACTTAGTAAATTTCTAAGCTAATATCTCTTTATCTTAACCTATTATTTTAACAAATAAATAATCCATTAATCGTATCTTATTTATTTAACAAATAAATATCTCATTATCTTATCCTATTTATTTTCTAAGTAAGCAATCCCCTTTATAAATATTCTATTTATAAAGATTTCCTTCATTTATAATTCCCACTAAAACGTATTTCCTATTTATAAATATTCCATTTATAAATATTCCTATTTAGAAATATTCTATTTATAAATATTCTCTTTTATAAAATCCTCTGATTTTATAAATATTCTCTTTTCAGTATTCACTTTGACAAATTCCCCTTTTCTCCAAATCCCGGTATGTTATGGTGTGTAACATATCAAATTACAATGTCCAATATCGTCCATACACATATAATCAACAACAGATTATAAACCACGTCATATATCACAAAATATGAAAATAATAAAATAGCCGTTGAGGAATCCAATCGGATTCCTCCAACCTGTTTCCCTGCATCCACAGATGTTACACAATAAAATCAACATCACTTTCGGTTCCATATGATATATTCTGTTAAACAGAATCAATATAGAAATTCACTAACTGACTAGCAGTTCAATCAAACAGTTAACACACAGTAAATCAGCCAATATTTAACTGTTCTAAAAATACAACATGAAATTATAAACTGTTCAGAGTTAGTGAGATTTACTCACATTGGCAGTTCATCGTTAAAGAACGATAAACTGTTGTTTGATTTGAATCAAACAGTTTATTTCGCCATAAATTCAAACATGCTCCAATCCACTCCCAGTCAGTTCCATTGGGTAGTGTCCGTCCATACGATCCCGACGGATCTTGTTTTACTGAATTTCGTTCATGTATGACCAAGTTACGATAGTTAGAAGTTGATATACTTTTAAATTAAAATAAACTTGAATTTCATTTATAAAGAGATTTGGGCTCCCCTTTACCTTAAAGCCCATCAGCTCCACTTAAGCCCAACTCGTATGAACTGAACCCCTTCTTCCTCGATGGCACACAGGACCCGTCGCTCCTTCCTTCACATCCATTACGACTTCTTTTCCCCAAAACTGCACACCCCTCCTTCAACTAAAAATTGAAATAAAAATAACATAATTCTTCTCATTCCATCCTCTTCCTTCTCATATAGGTCAGGTGCAACTCGCCCCTCCCTCCCATATTGCATCGTCGAGACCCCATAGTAACCACCGAACAACTTTTGCACCGCACTCTTCAAAATCTTCCACAAAACGAAGCTCTTCTCACCACGAACTCAAATCCACAATACATACTCCAAATCGATGCTTAAATTTCGAGAGAAGCCGTGCCCCAGGATCACTGTTGGTTTTCGAACCCCTCCCCTGAAACTGCGTCGCACCATGTAATAAGTGCAGGGATTTGAAGAGAATACCTTTCTGAATCCAACCATATACTTATTTTGATTTATAACATTTTTCTTTGATTTTTCTTTGAATTTCAAAGTTGGTATTTTAGTGTGAGACGGAAAATGAAATGTGGCGGCTTAATGAGAGCGACTTTATAATGGGACGGGGTTGTTGTGTTATGTGGTTGAGAAGGATGATTGGTGGCTTTGCTTTTGACCACAAACCAGATTAGGATATTTTCATTTATTTATTTTATATCCATTTTTGCACTCTAAAAATTCGTGTGATCACACACGATACCCAAAAAACACGAAACAAGACATGCAGCTTCAGTTTGACATTACGGTCCCAACGAAACTGGTTTCGTCGAATTCCGACATCGTACGCTCACACAACGTATTTTTAACCATCGAAATATTGACTGTTTCTCACTCTAAAAATCCGTATGACCACACAGTGACTCTAAAAATCATGAAACTGGAAATCTAACAACTATTTGACATTGCGGATCCAACAAAATTAGTTTCGTCAAATTCCGACTGTTGGATCTAGATTAACCCTAGAGGGGGGGTGAATAGGGTTTATCACAGTTTTTAACTGAATTAAAAATTCTAACGATATAATAAATAAATCACAGAATATAGCAGAAATAGAAATGCCGAAAATAAAACACACACAGATATACCCAGCTTCGGCAAAACCCTGCCTACTGCTGCATTTCTAAGGTTTCTACTAGGTGATAGAACAGTTCCCGCATACAAGACCATGTACACTCGCAAACCCTGCTCCTATTCTAACCCTACGCTCAAAACCGTAGACTGACCGATATTCGCTCGATCAGATTTCCCCTGATTACAACCCCGTAACCAGTAACCCAGATTTTACAGACTTTGTCAACTGTCAGTCAACACCCTGACTAATTCCCATTTGATTTTACAGACTCTAGAACTGATGGACGGTTTTAAAGAAAATTAAAATACAACAAAATTAAAACAAAACAAACTAAAACAAATCCCCTAGGAGATTAAGAAAAGAAGCTCATCCCTTTGTAAAACATGTGACTAGGTCGGCCCTTTTAGATTGCGTTCACCCGATCTCCCTTTTGCCCGATGTCTCTGGAAAACAAAAATGGCGGCTTGGACTAGGGTTTCTCTGTGAATCCAAATCTCGATTGCAATTCTGATAAATTGATGCTTTGAAGCTGAAAATCCTTTGCTTGGCTTGTCAATAGATCTGGTCTTTGTCTCTAGCTCTCGTTGATTTGAAGATGATCGAAATAATCGTGAGTAATTTTGGATTTTCTTGCTTTTAAATTCTTGCGAGTTGCTTTTTTTGGTTTTCGATCATCTTATTGCATGTGATGAAGAGGTGTTATATAGGATTATAAATCCTTTAAATTCTCTGATTTCATAAAAATGATTTGATCTGAAAATTTGTTGTTTCCCCTTTTGGAATGTCCTGCATAAATTTTCTTGCGTGTATTTCCAGACAGTTTTGAATTCTTTGATTGAATCTGCTTTGAAAGAGATTCCTTGGCTTAAAATGCTTGTGTGTTGTTTGTTGTCCCTTAAAAAAAAGAATCATTTCTAGAAATTGTATTTGGCCCTTGCGTGTATTTTGACATGAATTTGTGCGGATTTGATTCGGCTTTGATAGCTTTCCTGATTTGCTGATTTCTGCATTTGTATCCAGACAAAAATTGTTCTCCGAATGATTTCTGGACACTTTAAAAACACTTGCCCAAAATGTTTCTTTCCCAAAAATGATATGAACACTCTGATTTTCTGGAGAGAAAATTTGCATTGAAAACTTTCCTGAATTCTTGTGCAAAAAAGATATTCATTTCTGTGAATTATGGAAACCCAAAAAATAATCCTATTTGGCTCGAAATACATTGATGATGTGAATTCTTTGATTCCTTCTATTGCCTCGAGTGAAATGACTTCCGTGTACATATGGAATTGTTTTAAAAAAGAACTTGCCAAATTAAGAATTGCCTTGAATGCATTTAACCCGAAACTAAATTGTGCATATCAGGAAATTGATAATTTGCCAAAAAAACTGATTTTTCCAAAACAAAAATTGTTTCATGCCAACTATGCTTCCAGATTTCTTGACCTATTAATGTGTACATTCATATGCATGAATCTTATACCTATAACAAGTTGCTTGTTGAAATCTTTTGCTGAGACTGTATACACTTGAAGACTCCACTGTCTTGACCATGACATTTGCAACTGAACTCACTTGTACATGTATGCTGAAACTGAATAAGCTCGAATTTATTGCTGCACTTCCTTGAACTTCAAAGCTGGGTCCTTGATGCTTCATATTTGAGTTGCTATGACCGTTTTATACTTGAACACTTTCACTTGTGGGTCTGGAGCACTTTGTCATGCTTGCTTTCACCATACATGTATCATGGCTGTGTTTGAGCATGTTCAACATGCAGCTCGACCCATTTCATTGTGTCATGCTGCACCTATATACTTTACTCATCAGTGCTTGAACATTGAACCATTTGCACCAAAACTAGAAATACTTTGTTGCACATTTTATTTACACCACTGTTTTGCAAAAGATTGACTTCATGTATGTTTCACCAAGTTCTTGAAATCTATGCTTCTTTGGCATTGTTTTGTTTACTGGCATGTCTTGTACTTTGCACACTTGTTTATGCTGAAAACATTTCTGGCTTGACTCTTGTTTGAACATGGCTCGACCATTTTTAGTTCATTTTCTTTACTTGTGTCATTACGCCATTTGATTTGAATTGCTGGTTTGAGCTTGCATGTGTCACACATATACTTCAGTTTAAACCGTGATGCTCATCCTGACTTGCCAAGCTTGGCTGCACTATGCTTTGCCATGCCATTCTTTGAAACTGCCTTGTTTGCTGCTATGTTGGCACTTTCACTTAAATCTGCTGCCTTTTTATTTCTGTCCATGATTATGCAGTTGACATATTTGCACTTCTCTCGACCACCCATGCTCACATTTGACTTCTTGTGTTTGAGCCTTTCTACTGAAATGTTCTTGAACCTATTTGATATGTGCTCGGCCATTTTCTTTTGCTGACTTGACATGTTGTTTTCCTTGACTACATTTTGCCTGCACATGCATAACATATGTGTATATACACACACTCATGTGTGTATTCATGTATCGTGTACATGTAAATTTTATCAGCAGACTGCTGCACTGTGTTGAGGCTGGTCAGAATCAACAAGATTGATGTTGGTTCTGATCAACAAACCAGTGTGGCAAGTTGAGACTGAACAGTGGGTACCAGATGAAACACAAATCAGATCGAGTCGGAAAAATGATGAGAAAACACACCAGAAAAACTGAGGCAAATAAAATTTTAAAAATAAAATTTTTATTTGCATGTTTTCAATTTTATTCCTATTGCAGTATACTCTGTGTGTGTTTTATGTTTGACAGGTACGCATGAAGACTGACTGGACTACGCATGAAGACTGGACTGACTTTGCAGTGAAGACTGAAGACATAAGATCGTGTAGTGTCATTGAAACAGTGAAATTGTGTGTGAGCGTATTTGTATATGAGAGAAACTGTAACTGAGTGTGAAATGTAATGTAGTGAGGAGCTGTGTACTGAAAATAGATAGGATATGAAATGTATATTAGTGAAAGTGTACAAATAGTTGGAGTTATAAAATTTGTACTGTTTAAATTTTGAAATAAAATATTCTATTAAATAAAATACTGTGTGAATATTTGGAATTTTGTACAGTCGTATTTTATTTAAATATAAATATTATATTCTTGTTTGTGATGTTATATAACAGTACAATAACAAACACATTCATGTTAATATATATATTTGTTTGTTATCATCAAATAAAAATCATATAATTGTGTATACAACAACGTCATATATACAACAATCTCCCCCTTTTAATGATAACAAACAAATATTAAGATTTTGAATACAAAAAAATGTGTTTAATAGTGAATATTGAACTCCCCCTACAACAGAAAACTCCCCCTATAACTGTGCATGAGTGAACTGAATTGAGTAATAATGAATTTTCAAAATTGAAAATATTTATAAAATATTCACTCATAAATCAAAATCTCAACCCATTCTCCCCCTTTTGTTATCATCAAAAGGATACAGAGTTTAAAATACAGATGAAAAATGACTAAAAGTATAATTTCAGCTTAAGAGGCAGAACGGTTATCATAAATCTCAATCAGTCAAACAAAAATCATAATAAACTGAGAACTAGTGGCATATTTCACATTGCAGAGAATGACGGATTTACAATGAACTTTATATAAATGAGGAGAGTTATATAAAAATAAATTTCAATTAATTTTCATAAAGATTTCTAAGTTGAAGCATAAAAACAGTGACGAATTTGGACTATAATTAATAATTCAATTTAAGTGACAAAATCGTATAATCTCAAATCCCAATAGCTATCAATCAACAAATCATAATACTTCATAAAATATTAACACATTTCACAAATTAGAATATGGATTGATAGGCTGATTTTTATACTCTGAGGAGAATTTCAAATTTATTTCTATTTTTTGCACTTTATTTCCTTTTTATTTATTTTTTATTTAAGAGCACACTGACCACGCATAACCAGAGCTTGGATTTTTAAATGAGGTCAGTTGCAGCTTAAATTATAAGTTGTCTCATAACCATGCATGACTAGAGCTTGGATTTTTAAATGAGATTAGAGACACACTTATGTATGTTATATTTATTATTTTCAGCTTTTAAAAGAAAATCTCCTCAGTATATATAAACCAATATGAATGACAGAAATGCGGTAGGTACAGAGATGGACTGTGAAATAAGTTTCTAAATTAATAATATTATGAAATATGATTAACCGTACCGGGACCATTGAAAATTTCAACTGTCACTAATTCTGAATAACATAACCACAATTCCATCACAAATATTTTCACTATTTATTCAAAAAAAATTAACTCTCCACATTAATATAAAATCATAACGGATGGCAGAAGGATGATAGGTAATGAAGATGGTCGTGAAATAATTTCCAGTTCAGAGATATTATAATACATGTTCAACTATCATGAAAATATAAATAAAATCTCCTCTTTTTGTGAAATATAATGCAGTCACAATTCCATCACAATTTCAAATTCTGATAATATGTTTTGATGAATTATAAATATAGTTCAATTCGGATATTGATTTAAATTTCTGATTGAATAATCAATAAATAATTATAAAATTGAAAATCAATTACAAGAGGAAATTAAACAATTTTATAAAAAAAACAGATGAGTGAAAAAGGCTGATACCAATTGTAGTCTCCTTTATCGAGGAATTTAATTACACCCTGATGGACTATCATGGACATCTCAGACCAAAGAAATTTAAACACAAACCCAGCCAGACAAATTTAGCACATTTATTTGTATAAGGCAAAAAAAATGTATGGATCTATACAAGGTGAAAATTTGAATCTCAGTACAGATGGGCGAGACAAATATAAGTCGCTTCTGATACCACTTGGGGTCTCTATTTACGAGGAATTTTAACATGATACTGAACAAGAATGTCATAGACAAAAGAATTATTAAGTACCAAGCCCAAACAGACGAGATAAAAGATTATGCACATATATCAGAGTAGCAAGCATGTGATTCCAGAACAAACATTTTTCAAAACAATATCAGTTCAACACAAAAATCGTTTCAAAGCACACTTGTCAAGACATTTCTGATGGTCACAGAATAAGATTCATGATCCAAGATTAAAAGTACTATTTATTTGAAATCATTTGATGGAAGATGAAGATATCAGGATTCAATGAATCAATCACACTAGATTTTTATTTATTTATTTTATATTCGAGATATGTGTGAGATTCAGTAAATCAATAAATTCAAATGATTTTGAACAAACAGAAATTCAAACCAAATAATCATGGAATAACAGAGAATTTTAAGACCAGTTTTACAAAAGAAATTTTCACAAGTATCTCTGACAAGTGTGGGATTAAATTCAGATCATTTACATCAAATTTGAGAGGTATTCATGAACTAGATAATTAAAGTAATTTATTTGAAATCACTTGAATCAATGTCAAGTTCTGGGATATAATGAATCAGTCAAACAAGGTTGATAATTTCAAATTTAGGAGGTGTGTGAGATTCAAAATATCAGGAATTTCAGATGATTTCAAATAAACTAATTTCAACTATACTAATCATGAATAAGAATGAATTTTAAGATGTATCACTGAGACAAGGCATTTAAAAAAATATATTCAAACCAATCTGAAAATTACTGGAATTGTCACAACTAATAAATAACAGTGTGTTGTAATGAGTATAATATCTTGAGCTTTTCTAAAATGAATTAGAATAAACTTAGAACAGCATAGGTGTGTGAATTTACATATAATTTTTAGATCTTCAAAACAATTTAGAATTCTGATTAACAATGTTCAAGATATAACAAGAATACGTCAATACCGTTAGGAATTCAAAAAACAGAAAAAAAAACTTCAAAACAATTGCAGAAAAAAAATTAGTTTCTGGACATGATTAACAGTATCAGAGTTCTATACACACGAAACACATTTCCAGAATATCATGAATACTGCAATTCAAGAAGCACAAAAAAAACATGGCAGTGATAAATCAAATCAAAAATAGACAGAAGAAAGTGATAGAAGGGAGAAGAAGAAGAAATAAACAAAAGAAAAAAATAAAACAGAAAATATTTATAGAGATATGTTTAGAGATCATACCAGAATCCAGTGTAAATCAGATTCTCTAACTCAAACAAGCTTGGCTAAGGAATTGTGGATGATACAGGAATATTGAGCAGCTCGAATTCAATTCTGTTTTGCAAAGCAATTCCTCAGCCTCCTTCGGTACCTAAGAATTCAGGGGATCGAGTGGTCTAACAAAGTTTGTAAAACCACTCACAGCTGTATTCATATGTTTTGGTACCCAGACTTGTTTATATAACAATCCCTCTGAATTTACTTTTGTACCCTTAGGAACCCAAATCCAATTAGTTTTTCCAAATTTGGTTTTATTTATTTTTGGGGTCCACGATTGTTCAACTGGATTGTTATAAAACAAATTTTTATTTCTCTTTTGATTTAAAAAACCTTCGAACCCTTCAGAGTTTAAATTTTCAAAGCAGTTATTTCCAAAACAGTTTGAGGGATTTTTCAAATCATTTGAATTTTGTTTTCCAAAAACATCATTTTTCGCGAAGCCAAGACCAGATTTATTTCCAATAGAAATTTGGTTTTGTAACAGCATATTCAACGATTTTTCCCCATTAGAAAATTCATCTAAAGTTGATTCTAATTGTTGAATTTTGAATTTTAGATCGCTATTTTCTTTTAATAAATTTGAGCAATTATTTATAGCGATCTTCTGTTCAGCATTGAACTGTTTCAAAACCACATTCTCATTTTCAAGCAATTTAATTTTGGCTTGGGATTCGGAAATTTCAAGTTCAAATCGTTTTCGTTTTTCAGATTCAAAATTCTTGGATTTTTCAATCTCATTTTCAAGTTCTTTCAAAACCAAACCACTTTTCACCAAATTTTCATTTTCAGCAATTTCAAATTTGGAATATATATCTATTTTAAAATTTTCAAATTCCTTTTGCAGAAGATTATTTAAATTTGATAACTCGGTCTTGTTCTCATTTAAGATCATAATTTTATCTTCAAATTTTTGAATATTTTTATTGAGATGAACAAGATTGGTTTTTAATTTCAAACAATTTTTGCAAACTGAATTTGAAGAATTTTTAACATATTCAAGTTGTGATTCCAAATCATCAATTTTGCTGGTCCACTCAAAATTCTTAGATTTCAGAGACTTATTTTTCAGTTGGAGTTTATCAACATATTTCGTTAAATCAAGACAAATGTAAACCAGATCTTCATATGAGAAATTCTCTGTTTCAGCATTTGTTGATTCTCCATCATCTGATTCATCTGAAGTTTCATTTGTAAATCCTGTTAAACAGAACTCTGAATATGAGTTGACATTTCGGGGTTTTGAGCAGTTGTTGTCAATTTGTCCATACTTCGTATTGAGAGCTTTCCAGATTTCCTACGCAGTTAAACAATGGGAAATCAGACTGTATTGATCATTATCAAGATAAGAATAAAGAATATGTGTAGCACGGGAATTAAAAACTTTATCTACCATATCGTACCCATTGATAACAACATCCCAACATTTAATATTAACAGATTTTAAATAAAATTCCATTTTGGATTTCCAGTTTAAAAAATCTGTTCCAGTGAAAATAGTTGGAGATCAACTGGACTGACTCTTGCTAGGCTGACAACAAGGATTCACCATTTCCCTAGAGTTAACAGAAAATACCTGCTTTGATACCACTTGTTGGATCTAGATTAACCCTAGAGGGGGGTGAATAGGGTTTATCACAGTTTTTAACTGAATTAAAAATTCTAACGATATAATAAATAAATCACAGAATATAGCAGAAACAGAAATGCAGAAAATAAATCACGCACAGATATACCCAGCTTCGGCAAAACCCTGCCTACTGCTGCATTTCTAAGGTTTCTACTAGGTGATAGAACAGTTCCCTCATACAAGACCATGTACACTCGCAAACCCTGCTCTTATTCTAACCGTACGCTCAAAACCGTAGACTGACCGATATTCGCTCGATCAGTTTTCCCCTGATTACAACCCCGTAACCAGTAACCCAGATTTTACAGACTTTGTCAACTGTTAGTCAACACCCTGACTGATTCCCCCTAGATTTTACAGACTCTAGAACAGATGGACGGTTTTAAAGAAAATTAAAATACAACAAAAATAAAACAAAACAAACTAAAACAAAACCCTAAGAGATTAAGAAAAGAAGGTCATCCCTTTGTAAAACATGTGACTAGGCCGGCCCTTTTAGATTGCATTCACCCGATCTCCCTTTTGCCCGATGTCTCTGGAAAACAAAAATGGCGGCTTGGACTAGGGTTTCTCTGTGAATCCAAATCTCGATTGCAATTCTGATAAATTGATGCTTTGAAGCTGAAAATCCTTTGCTTGGCTTGTCGATAGATCTGGTCTTTGTCTCTAGCTCTCGTTGATTTGAAGATGATCGAAATAATCGTGAGTAATTTTGGATTTTCTTGTTTTTAAATTCTTGCGAGTTGCTTTTTTTGGTTTTCGATCATCTTATTGCCTGTGATGAAGAGGTGTTATATAGGATTATGAATCCTTTAAATTCTCTGATTTCATAAAAATGATTTGATCTGAAAATTTGTTGTTTCCCCTTTTGGAATGCCCTGCATAAATTTGCTTGCATGTATTTCCAGACAGTTTTGAGTTCTTTGATTGAATCGGCTTTGAAAGAGATTCCTTGGCTTAAAATGCTTGCGGGTTGTTTGTTGTCCCTTAAAAAAAAAGAATCATTTCTGGAAATTGTATTTGGCCCTTGCGTGTATTTTGACATGAATATGTGCGGATTTGATTCGGCTTTGATAGCTTTCCTGATTTGCTGATTTCTGCATTTGTATCCAGACAAAATATGTTCTCCGAATGATTTCTGGACACTTTAAAAACACTTGCCCAAAATGTTTCTTTCCCAAAAATGATATGAACACCCTGATTTTCTGGAGAGAAAATTTGCATTGAAAACTTTCCTGAATTCTTGCGCAAAAAAGATATTCATTTCTGTGAATTATGGAAACCCAAAAAATAATCCTATTTGGCTCGAAATACATCGATGCTGTGAATTCTTTGATTCCTTCTATTGCCTCGAGTGAAATGACTTCCATGTACATATGGAATTGTTTTAAAAAAGAACTTGCCAAATTAAGAATTGCCTTGAATGCATTTAACCCGAAACTAAATTGTGCATATCAGGAAATTGATAATTTGCCAAAAAAAACTGATTTTTCCAAAACAAAAATTGTTTCATGCCAACTATGCTTCCATATTTCATGACCTATTAATGTGTACATTCATATGCATGAATCTTATACCTATAACAAGTTGCTTGTTGAAATCTTTTGCTGAGACTGTATACACTTGAAGACTCCACTGTCTTGACCATGACATTTGCAACTGAACTCACTTGTACATGTATGATGAAACTTAATAAGCTCGAATTTATTGCTGCACTTCCTTGAACTTCAAAGCTGGGTCCTTGATGCTTCATATTTGAGTTGCTTTGACCGTTTTATACTTGAACACTTTCACTTGTTGGTCTGGAGCACTTTGTCATGCTTGCTTTCACCATACATGTATCATGGCTGTGTTTGTGCATGTTCAACATGCAGCTCGGCCCATTTCATTGTGTCATGCTGCACCTATATACTTTACTCATCAGTGCTTGAACATTGAACCATTTGCACCAAAACTGGAAATACTTTGTTGCACATTTTTTTTACACCACTGTTTTGCAAAAGATTGAGTTCATGTATGTTTCACCAAGTTCTTGAAATCTATGCTTCTTTGGCATTGTTTTGTTTACTGTCATGTCTTGTACTTTGCACACTTGTTTATGCTGAAAACATTTCTGGCTTGACTCTTGTTTGAACATGGCTCGACCATTTTTAGTTCATTTTCTTTACTTGTGTCATTACGCCATTTGATTTGAATTGCTGGTTTGAGCTTGCATGTGTCACACATATACTTCAGTTTAAACCGTGATGCTCATCCTGACTTGCCAAGCTTTGTTGCACTATGCTTTGCCATGCCATTCTTTGAAACTGCCTTGTTTGCTGCTATGTTGGCACTTTCACTTAAATCTGCTGCCTTTGTATTTCTGTCCATGATTATGCAGTTGACATATTTGCACTTCTCTCGACAACCCATGCTCACATTTGACTTCTTGTGTTTGAGCCTTTCTCCTGAAATGTTCTTGAACCTATTTGATATGTGCTCGGCCATTTTCTTTTGCTGACTTGACATGTTGTTTTCCTTGACTACATTTTGCCTGCACATGCATAACATATGTGTATATACACACTCGTGTGTGTATTCATGTATCGTGTACATGCAAATTTTATCAGCAGACTGCTGCACTGTGTTGAGGCTGGTCAGAATCAGCAAGATTGATGTTGGTTCTGATCAGCAAACCAGTGTGGCAAGTTGAGGCCGATCAGTGGGTACCAGATAAAACACAAATCAGATCGAGTCAGAAAAATGATGAGAAAACACACCAGAAAAACTGAGGCAAATAAAATTTTAAAAATAAAATTTATATTTGCATGTTTTCAATTTTATTCCTATTGCAGTATACTCTGTGTGTGTGTTTTATGTTTGACAGGTACGCATGAAGACTGACTGGACTACGCATGAAGACTGGACTGACTTTGCAGTGAAGACTGAAGACATAAGATCGTGTAGTGTCATTGAAACAGTGAAATTGTATATGAGCGTATTTGTATATGAGAGAAACTGTAACTGAGTGTGAAATGTAATGTAGTGAGGAGCTGTGTACTGAAAATAGATAGGATATGAAATGTATATTAGTGAAAGTGTACAAATAGTTGGAGTTATAAAATTTGTACTGTTTAAATTTTGAAATAAAATATTCTATTAAATAAAATACTGTGTGAATATTTGGAATTTTGTACAGTCGTATTTTATTTAAATATAAATATTATATTCTTGTTTGTGATGTTATATAACAGTACAATAGCAAACACATTCATGTTAATATATATTTGTTTGTTATCATCAAACAAAAATCATATAATTGTGTATACAACAACGTCATATACAACACCGACATCATTTGCAAAAGTGGCTATTTTTAAAGTCCTAAATAACCCATTTAAATATATAAATATATTTAAATATAATTAAATTAAATATTTATAAATTTATATTATCTTATATATTCATAGTGGAATACCATACAGCTCTAGAATATTCCTATATGAATTTCTAACTTGATATTCACTTCTAGGTCAACCCGATATTCGATTTATATTGAAATTCCTTTTCAAAATATAAACAATTCCTTTATAAATTATAAAGGAATTCCCGCCGACTTTTCTAAAATTTGATTTGGACATAAATCAAAATCTACACGACGAAATCCCGATTTTTCTCTTCCACTAGAAAGATATACTCCACCAGCTCCACACGTTTCTTGTTCCACAGAAATCCGACTTAAAACGAATTCTATATATTCAGTTGAAGTTCAAATCGTCAATTAACGAACTGCCGCACCATTTCAAGCTCGATTTTAATGATAATATAATTATACGTTCAAACTGTCATTCAAATAATATATTCGTTATTCTAATTCAATTCTGAACTGAATTAAATATCATAGATGATCCAGTTCACATCATATCGCCATTTCAGTAAATTCTGATTATTTCAGAATTTAATATATTATTAAATTATTATTTTAATTAAATATTCACCATTATTTAATTAATCCACCATTTAATTCACTATATCACTATTTATATAATTAAATAAATTAATTATAATACCTCTGCAAATGCAGGTCATTACAATATTCCCCTCTTAAAATAATTTCGTCCTCGAAATTGCTAAGGTAGAGGATGACCCTATCGACTGGATAGAACTTATTTGTTCACTTCTTAACTTCAGTTTCCAACTGGACCAATTTAATTTCAATTAAATATTAATTAATTTTTTATCAATGAAAATTTTCAAAAATCCTGAAAATTTTCTAACAGCTTAACTTTTTTGAAAATTTTTGCTAGCACCTCCTTTGTACTGGTCAATACGTCAAACCACCATTCGCCTCTCTGGGCCATCTCCAACCCAAAAGAAAATCAAACAGCCAAGCGGCTTGCCAATTCGGCTCATAAATCTTATATCCAATAGAAATATAAACTTGTACCTTTTGTCAACATATCATTATATCCTTTCCACCTGTTATCAATTCAGCGGATACAAGGGTCATCCCAATCAAATTCCAATCTGCTTTTATCCACAATACAACCATTCGCTTATATCCGAGCCAAATATCATTTCAACTCGAGTTTCTTCTCGATTCCCAACTCTTAACTTGATTGTCACATTACACTTCAAATTTGAATCTCACAATCCAATTTGTCTTGATATCATTCTAATTCAATCTCAGTTACCACTTTACTGGCTTTACTTTAATTCAAATTTGCTTTCGCAAATTTCTGTTAAATTTGTTTTTAATTCAAACTGTCTTTCCCTGGGAGTTTTTAAATAGTTTACTCTTTTCAAAAATCAAATTTCCTTTTTGAAATTCAACACAACTGGTCTTTCCCAAAATAAATTCGAAATAGTATCTCTGGTAGTAATTCGTCACTTACAACTCGAAAATGAATATTGATGATGCAGTTGTCATCATCAGAATCTATTTTCTAGCGATCGAAGTGAGTTCAATACTATAAAACCATTTCTAAATATTTCCACTTTGAGATCCATTTCAAAATATAATTCACACTGCTTGTAAAACAATTTAAAATCTCCCAGGGTCTTAAATTTTCCTTATTTTTAATCCAAATCCATTTACAAACACTTATCCAATTCTCCAGTAATTTTAATTCAATTCCTGGTTTAAATTTTAGATTTTAACTCATCTGATTTCACATATTTCACTTGTATGAATTCTGATTGGTTATTTACATAACCATTTAATTTATAATCTTACTCGGTTATAATAACAACCAATATATCCACTATATTATAATTTTGATATATATATCTTCTCTATATCAAGATATACCTTGGGTAAACTTATTTTAATTTACCCTCTTTTCAAAACATATCATGTCGACCCATCGTATTCGAGTGTTTATAAACTCCTACCGATACAGTGGATCAAACTGCTCGACCAGAACTCATAAACGACTCAACCAATAAATCACCACAATATGAAACAAATTTTTATATCAATAACAAATACGTTCACTCGTATATATACACTCAACTCAATCTAGGGTATTACTAACCCCATCTCTATCGAGTCACGCCACAAAGCCAAGGTAATTCACTTAACCTTATGCTCTGATACCAACTGTAACGACCTGGATTTTGTTGACTTTGGTTATCGCCATAAACTCCATGATGACTAACCAAAGATCGAAAAATACCGAATAGTTAATGAAAGAAATTAGAGGGTGAGGAAAGATAAGATAGAAACTTAGAATAGAAGAAGAAGAAGAACACAACATCAGAGTAACACGAACCTCACAGCGGAACGAATAACATATAATATATAACATAACTTTGAAATATACATCTGTACTTGAATATACATCATTGTCAAAGTACAGCACTTACAACACAGCGGAATAATAATAGCTATATAATCCTGAAGCCTCCTGCTCCAGCTCTTCAAGTATCTTTAAATCCCGACTACTTGACTTCCCATACAAAATTGGGCACCCAAGAGTTTAGGGAAAACAAAATAAAATAAACTCCGGGTCAGTCATGGGACTGGTATGAGTAAAACAGTTTAAAGCAGTTCGAACAAGTAAACGATATCTCATAAGACCACGCCGTATAACGGAACGGGTTTTTCCCTTATGAGAATCCAAAATATCTTTATATCAAAAACCTTTTGATATTATAATAATGCCTATCAACCACAATATAATAATCATATAGTAGAAACACTTTCATCTCACGTTCTACATATATAGTATACAATCAAAACCGCAAGCACGTATTGGGTAATGGATTTCCAACTATGACAAGGTATGGAACCACCTTTCGCTAGTGTACTCTAGAAAGGAATACATTGGGTTCAACAAAAATATCTTGCAACCCGGCCATACATGACCGACCACTCATTTCGCTTGAGTGTATCGAATGTATATCACCAACGGTTGGGATCAACAACCGTTTCCCGAATGGGACAACATCATCAATAGATTTTTAGTTGTAAATGAAACTTTAGATCAGGTGATTATACTCCCTAATAGGTAAGACCTACATAGCCATGCTACCTGTCCGATTTCTGTCATTTACCGTTTGATGAGGATTGAGGTTACGCTTTATCATCACATCAGATTCACTTCGAATGCCACATTGTCAGATCCATCGAAAATCACTAATTGACGTCTACAACAGTACGTTACATGTTAGCTAAAGAATTTTCCTTCTTCGCTTCCACTCTTGGTACGGTTGAAGAAATCAATGTACGTGACCTTTCTGGAAATACTCTGTCAGACATTCAACCATACAAGCCATCCAGGAACAGGATGAACCGAAGGCACTATTTAGTACATCCATCTTACGCATTGTTATCTAAGACTTATACAATAGCCCTTGCAATTTACTCCATCTTCAATTATCTTTGGCATATATGATTCGCAACGCTTATGCCAATACAGAGTGGTTCTTTGGATAATAATCCAACCGGTCTCTCCATATTAACAACGTTAAAATGGTCAAAACTTTGATAGTCTGTGATTTAACCATCAAAGAAAAACATGTGTGCAAACAACAATATTATTTCCAGATGGAAATTCTATCAATCAATCATCAATCATATATACATATATATCTATATATATATTCATATTTCCTTATTTCATAAATTTACTTATCTCCTATTTCCATATATTCTAAATTCTTATTTTCTATTATCAGAAAACATTTATGATTCTCGTTTGGAAAACATTTCCAAAACTTCTTAATCGAGATTTAAACAGATGTTTACAACTATATTGCGATGACAACTCAAACCACTATACTAAATTACTAAATCCACTTAACCACTTCACACTCGAACCGTAACCATTTCTTAATTAAAAACGCAGTCAATCAAGTTGGGGTATAGCTACCTCTCAAACCTTAACTGAACCACCTTTCAAATCTCGAAATAGATAAGATTCCCCTTTTAACTCTTTTACACTTCCTTACGAACCCTCGGATTCTATTTATGAACCCCCTTCTTTTACAAGTCTACGTGATTATAACAATGGTGTTATAATCTCCTGCATCCGAAATATATTATCTTTAATATGACTTTTTATTTCCTAACTCGAATAATATAATGACAACTAATTTATTTACTCCTATTTGGTTAACTCTAAGCTATAACTCTTATTTGACGAACTTTTATTCTATTTAACTCTTACTGGATTAACTCTTATTCGAATAACTTATTCGAA
This sequence comes from Allium sativum, assembly GCA_030737875.1. Classification (NCBI taxonomy): domain Eukaryota; kingdom Viridiplantae; phylum Streptophyta; class Magnoliopsida; order Asparagales; family Amaryllidaceae; genus Allium; species Allium sativum. Next base: position 387,405,849 of record CM060912.1, on the reverse strand, counting down.
TAACTTGTATTTGATTAACTTACTTCGAATATCTACTATTCGATTAACTCCTTCGATTCACTCAAATCGATTAACTCATCTCGAATATTTCTGATTCGATTAACTCACTTCTTCGAATAAACTAATATTCGATAACTAATACTCGACTAACTCTAACTCGGTTAACTCTACTAATTAGTTCTAAATGATTACTTCTAACTGGATAACCCTAACTGGTTAACTCTAATGGTTTAACCTAACTGGTTAACTCAAATGGTTTAACCTAACTGGTTAACTCTTTATCCTTATTCAGTTTCAAACATCGATGTTGAAATCGATTCTTACTCCTTTATATAAGTCCTAACTTATATATTCCTTTTATCAAATGATAATATTTAACGTAATTTATAAATCTCATTTATAAATCAATCTGCTCCTTTTATCTGTTTACTTCTTCATATATAAGTTCAGACTTATATATATATATATATATATGTTTATCCAAGGATAAATATTTTCTTTATAATCTATTTGTTTTCTAAACAAATATTTCCTTTATAACCCTATTTGTTTTCTTGAACAAATATTTCCCTTTTTATTTTATTTGCAAATAGTTTGCAAATTATGACGACCCCAAAACCCCGTACGACAGTGTTAAGGGTAATCTTTGGAATATAACACATAAACAGATAATAGCAGAACAAAAATAAATAAATACACCAGATAATGAACAATAATACACTGGATAAACATAATCATCAGAGTTACACAGCATACAGGATCATACTTAGTACAAATACAGTTCAGCTATACATAAATGTCTACAGCGGAAACAAACATAATATGTACAATAGGAGTTGAACAACATAAAAAGAGATTAATGATAGAATCCATCTTCAGCTCCAGCTATCTAGAAAAGCCTACTAAAACCTGAATACAAGGTTGCCCGTGCATAAAAAGGGGCACCCGAGTTTGCAAGTGAAACAAACTACGAGTCAGTCATGGGACTGGTATGAGAAATCTACTTAACACCTTTAATGATATGGCTAATCACAGGACCACGCCACTTTCGCGAAACGGTTTACTCCATTGGATTGTCAGTGCTTTAAAACAAGTAAATCTTTTAAACGTCGCAATGCTTTTTATAAAAATGAATCCATTATAAGACTCAGTTCCCATCACACAATGCAACGCAAACCGGAGGATAGAGTTTTTACCTTATAATGGCCAAAATATGCTTGATACGAATAAAACAAAAGAATTTGATATTATTACTAGTGTTTATATGTTTCAAAAACAATTTCCAATCATAAGTATCAATCATAGACGACATGAGCGTCCCATGCCACTATGTCGCCATATATTGGTTTACAATCAAAACCGCACGATGACGTATTTGGAAATTGGATTTCCGTCATGAACCAAGGCAAAGGATAGTCCTTACCGACTTCGAGGCAATCTAGCCCATGTCTCCGGAACAGCCGCAACTGCCCCCTTGGAGCGACAGGGCCAGTCCACACGGAGTGGATTATAGTGCCTGGACAATACGTTTCCCCGCCCTATGGGGCGTAAATGAGCCAACAAATGAATCCATCGGTCCCGGATCGACCGATATAACCGAGGCGGATCGCAACAGAAACAACCACATAGGTGAAAAATGTTGTATATAACAGTGTTGTATACATAATTATATGATTTTTGTTTGATGATAACAACCAAATATATTTTATTATTGAATGTGTTTGTAAATGCACTGATACAGAAATTCGAACAATCACACAGTATTTTATAAAAATATTTTATTTCAATATCAAAAAGTACATCTTTTTACTCCACTATTTGACATACTACATTTCATTCATACAACTCTGTCACTCACTCTATACAACTACATTTACACTCACATATACAAACACTTTCATACATTGACATTTTTTTACTGTCTTCTATCGTCCATCTTCTGTCTTCACAGCCTTCAGTCAAATCCTGGCTTCATACCTGTCACAAGAAGAACACACAGTAGACTGCAACAAAAATAAAATAGAATAAAAGCAAATAAAAATTTATTTTTAAATTTTATTTGCCTCAGATTTACGGTGTGTTTCTCATCATTTTTCTAGACTTGGTATGATATGCAGGGACAGAAAAACTCGTCTGGGTGGCTGCATATACACACGTGTATATACACGTGTGCACTGCCTCTCCAAACCAGAGAGCAACTGAGGAGTAGCCATAAAGACCGTCTCGACTCAGTGCACATATGAAAATAATTCAATGTAAAGTCAATAAAAACTCAAAGTGGTCGAGACAGCTCAGCACAAGGCCGAGGCAACATATTTGGATGACTTTTCAAAAATGGTCGAGCACATTACCAGTACACAAAAACAATGCAGCAACATACAAGACACAAGTGGACAATGATATATTTACAGTAGAGCCAACAAAGAAAAGTACACAAGATGGCATGAACAACTTATGACAATTTCAAGATACAAGCAAGGATGACACAGTAGTGAAAGTAAAGCCATACAAGTCCAAGATGGAGCAAGCACAACAAATGATGAAAACAACAAAACCACAAGATTGAATACAGTATCCATTCATATCAGTTTTTTTTTAAGATTTCTATTGAAAATGTCAACCCAGTTTATACAGCATAGAGCATGGTGATCGAGCTTATTTAAGTTATCATGGTGCTAAAATACATAGCAGTGGTGATAATGCAACTGCAAGTGTAAAATGGTCCAACTGGCAATGCAACAGCCAAGTAAACATGAAGGTGAATGCAAGTGCTCAAAGTAAGCATGAAACTGCATGGATCAATGCACATGATGCAAAACAGGTGGTGAGACATGGCATAGCATGTGTGAAGGAATACATTCATATACTTGGTGCAGCATACATGTACTTGAAGTAAACAACATGGAAGATCTTTCATGTGATCAATGGGTTCAGCAATACAAAAAAAGCAAATGGCAGTTTTTAAATGTACAAGTGTGCAACTCAAATACATAGTCGAGACATAATGGAGCATCATGTATAATGGTTATACATGCAAGTATTGTTCAAGGTAGATTCAAGTGGACAGATGGAATCAAGTACATAGGAGGTAGCATGTCAAAACAATGGTGCAACCAACTCAACTCAGTTTTGTATAAATGAATCAAATTTGTCCAAAAATCCATTCAAGGCAACAAGGGGCAATTCGAAAAATTGAGGCAACAAAAGGTTGGCATAAATTTAAAGATTTTCATAAATACATTTTTTTCACACACGTGGATTAATGGACTCGAGCATATATAGCAAGAAAATCATGCTGGACAAAATCACAATGAATTTTTTGGCAAAGTATAATTTAAGAAATGGTCAGCCAGAAAGCAAAGTTCGAAATTCCAGAATACAAGACTAGTTCAAAGTCCAGAGTTTATCTCACCATCAATTCCAAAAATTATGCAAGTATCCAGAAGAATTAGATCAATTCAAAGCTGTATTCTCACGCAAGTTTTGAAAATTTAAAAGTTCATGAATTCAAGCCAGGTGGATTTTAAAAAGCTCCAATATTTTCATATATATATCATACCCAAGTCGTATATTGAAATCAGAGAATCGGGATTCTAGAGAGTTCGTAATACTCTATAAATAACACACGTCTTCCTCATTGGCAAATAACAATCAATCAACAAGAAAATCGCAACAAACATCGAGCATAAATAAACAAAATCAAGGGCAAAATCACATACAATTCACCAGAGCGAACGAAGTTGAATCGAAGAATCCTGAAGCATTAATTTGAGTACGCTATCCATTGGAGGAAGATCGATTCTTGAAGAACCCAAGGAGGAAGCCGCCGCCATTATTTAACAAAAAGGGAAAGGCTTCAGTACTAAGTAAAATGAATGGCCGGCCCAAGTCATAAAGGGGGCTAACCCACTTTATTTATTTCTAGGGTTTTTGTTTTTGGTTGTTTTAAGTTTTTTTTTCAATCAAAAGGAGTATATAAACTACTAGTGTCTGTAGTTGGAAAAATCACAACTTGACGGATCAAGTTGTGACAGGGTCTTGAGCGTAGGGTTTAAACAGTCGGGAGTGAAGGTCGCAAGTTTACAAGAGTCTGTAAGCGAAGAGATTGTTTAAAATTCCTAGTAGAAACCTTGAATGCAGCAGTAGGCATAGTTTTGCCGAAGCTGGGTATTTTTTGTGTGTGATTTTTCTTTCTGCAATTTTTCTATGACATTTTATTTTAAATTTACCTAATTTGCAATAAACCCTATTCACCCCCCTCTAGGGTTAATTTAGATCCTACAAGTGGTATCAGAGCGGGTATTTTTAACTCTAGAGTCATGAATTTGTCTAACAACGCTTTTTCTGAAGGTCAGTCCATAGCTAGGCCACCAATGTTTAATGGAACTGATTATGCCTATTGGAAAGCTAGGATGAAAATTTACTTAAGTTCAGTTGATTATGATGTATGGGATATCGTTGAAACAGGCTACAAACCTCCTGTTACGATTATCAATGATATTGAAATTCCTAAACCAAAAGATAAGTGGGATGCTAATGATAAAAAATTATTCTCAACTGATGCCAAAGCAATGAATGCTTTAATTTGTGCTCTTGATAAAACTGAATTTAACCGTATATCTCACTGTTCAACTGCGCAGGAAATTTGGCATACTTTGGAAGTTACACATGAAGGAACATCTCAAGTCAAGGAATCTCGTCTCGCTCTGCAACGAATATGAAAATTTCACGATGCGGAAAGATGAAGATATAAAAGAGATGTATGGCCGTTTTTCCACACTAATTTATAATGCAAGGGCTCTTGGTAAAGTTTACACTGAAGTAGAATTAATACGCAAGATACTGAGAGTACTGCCAATGAATTTCGAAGCCAAAGTAACTGCCATTCAAGAATCAAAAGATCTAAATAAGTTGAAAATAGAAGAATTGATTGGAAACTTGATTGCTTATGAAATGGAGTTAAAAGCCAAAGAAGGACGCGATGATTCAGAATCAAAGAAAAAGACAATTGCTCTAAGCAACACTGTTGAAAGTAACGATGAAGCCGAGAATCCTATCGAAGAGTTGGCCATGGTTCTTAAAAAGTGGACTAACAAAAAGTACAAGTCACGAAAGAAGAGTTCAAAATCCAACAAATCCAAGAATTCCGACAATTCAGACGATGAAGTCATATGCTACAACTGCAATAAACCAGGCCATATCAAACCAAATTGTCCATTACTTCAGAAAGACAGAAAGAAGAAGAAGAAGAAGAAGAAAGCTTTTGCAGCTACATGGGACGATGAAGAAGGAGAAGAAGAAGACTCTGACAGTGATAAAGAGGAAGCCAATTTGTGTCTTATGGCACAGTCAGATTTAGAAAGTAGCGAAGATGATTCCACTGAGGTACCAAATTACTCTTATAAAGATTTAATTTTAATGTGTCATGATCTTACCAAAACCGTTGATTCTCTTGAACTAAAAATCAAGAAATTAAAATCTGATAGGTTAAAATTGGTCCACGAAAACAATAAGTTAGAAACTGAGCTTGAAAAAGTGACAAACCTTGATTGTGAAAAATGCAAGTTATTAAAACAAGAGCAAACAGAAGTTAAGGCAAATTTTGAAAAATTGAAAAAAGAACACTTGGCTTTAAAAGAAAGTGATGACACAAAAAGAAAGAACTTCATTAACAGATGCACTTCTCTTGTAAATGAAAATGAAGCTCTTAAAACCAAAGTAAAAAATCTTGAAATAACATTGAGTAAGTTTTCAAAAGGGGAAAAATCATTTAGAATGCTGCTTGGAAACCAATTATATGCTAATAATAGAAAAGGATTAGGATTTGGGAAAACACACATTAATATGAATGATAATGCGAAGGGTGGAAGTGTTTTTCCTAAATGTACAAAATGTGGAAAAATTGGACATAGCTATGAAAAATGTGAAAGTAGGAACAACAATAAAAAATTCATACAAATTTGGGTTCCAAAAGGGTCGACAAGCAATTGTTATAGATTTGGATTTGGTAAGAACAAACAAATTTGGATTCCAAAAGGATCTGTTGTTCAGAATCAAAAATTTTCTGTTACTAATTTTGTTAGACCTATGAGTCTCTCTAGGTCAATCTTTTTTTCTCGTGTGTAGGTATGTTGGCGAGCTAAGGAGCAACAAGAATGGTACTTGGATTCAGGTTGTTCCAAACATATGACATGAGACAAATCAAAGTTCCTTAGCCTTGAAAAATATAAAGGAGGAAGTGTGATAATGGGCGATAACAGAAAATGTAAAATTATCGGTAAAGGTAAAGTAGGTAATAGTACTTTCTCCTTAACTGATGTTTTATATGTTGAAAACTTGCATCATAATCTCATTTCCATAAGCCAACTATGTGACAAAGGAATGAGTGTGATATTTGATAATGAATCTTGCAAAATTATTAAAAAATCCACAAACAGTATTGTGTTCACGGGAAAAAGAAAAGGAAATGTTTATATGATTTCATTTGATGATTTGACTCTCTCACGATGTTTAGTAGCTACGGATGAAGAAGTTTTCTTATGGCATAGGAGATTGGGTCACGCTAGTATGAGTCTCTTGGAAAAACTTGAATCAAAAGAATTGGTAAGAGGTCTACCACATCAGAAATATAAAAATAATAAAGTGTGTAAATCATGTGCTATGGGAAAATTCAGTCGTTCATCATTTCGTCCCAAAAATGTTGTTAGTACTAATAGGGTACTTGAATTGATTCACATGGATTTATTTGGACCAAATGAAATCGCTAGCTTGAATGGAAAAAGGTATTGTTATGTGCTGGTTGATGATTATTCTAGATTTACATGGGTTTATTTTCTAGCCAAAAAATCCTAAACTTTTGATTACTTTTCAAAGTTTGCAAAACTCGTTCAAAATGAAAAAGGTGTTTCAATAAAAACTTTAAGAAGTGATCATGGTGGTGAATTTGAAAATTTGGATTTTGAAAATTTTTGTGAGGAAAATGGTTTTAAACACGAATTTTCTGCTCCTCGAACACCCCAGCAAAATGGGGTAGTCGAAAGGAAAAATCGTACATTACAGGAATTGGCTAGATCTATGTTAAGTGAATATAATTTGCCTTTGACTTTTTGGGCAGAGGCAGTTAATACATCCTGCCATGTAATGAACAGAGTAATGATTAGACCAATACTTAACAAAACATCCTATGAATTGTGGTTTGATAGAAAGCCTAACATTTCATATTTTAGAGTTTTTGGATGCCCTTGTTATCTTCTTAATACAGGTGATCATCTTGGTAAGTATGAATCAAAGGCTGACGAGGGAATTTTCCTGGGTTACTCGTCAAGAAGCAAGGCTTATCGAATCTTCAACAAACGATCAAAAACCATTGTTGAAACCATAAACGTGAAATTTGATGAATCAGATCTGGATACGGTGGACAAAGAGAAAAACGATGAGGGAATTACATATGAGGGTGAAAAAGAAAATAGCAAAGAGAAGACTGGCAGTGATGATCAAACAAAACAAACGTTTGAAGTCGAAAAGTTGAAATTCAAAGCCAACCATCCTCCAGAATTGGTGATAGGAAATCCAATGGCAGGTATACGAACTCGTTCATCATTTAATAAAGATATTTGTACTTTTTGTATTCACAGTTGTTTTATCTCAGAAATCGAACCTAAAAATGTTGAAATTGCACTTAATGATGAAAGTTGGATTTTAGCAATGCAAGAAGAACTTAATCAATTTGAGCGGAATAAAGTTTGGAAATTAGTTCCTAGACCGGATAACTATCCAGTAGTAGGAACTAAATGGGTGTTCAAAAATAAACTTGATGAATCCGGAAATGTAATTAGAAACAAAGCTAGGTTGGTTGCAAAAGGATATAATCAAATTGAAGGCATTGATTTTGATGAGACATTTGCACCAGTAGCTAGGTTAGAAGCCATTAGAATTTTGCTCAGTTTTGCGTGTTATAAAGGTTTCAAACTTAAACAAATGGACGTAAAAAGTGCGTTTTTAAATGGAGAATTAAAAGAAGAAGTTTTTGTGGAACAACCCCCCGGTTTTGAAAATCATGAATTTCCAAATCATGTATTCAAACTTGAAAAAGCATTATATGGTCTTAAACAAGCTCCTAGAGCTTGGTACGATTGTTTAAGTGCATATCTTTTGGAAAACGGGTTTAAAAAAGGGCAGTGCTGACACTACATTGTTTCTATTACATGAAGGTGATGACTTTTTAATAGTCCAAATTTATGTTGATGATATTATATATGGTGCTACTAATGATTGTTTGTGTGAGAAATTTGAAAAAGTCATGCAGGATAAATTCGAAATGAGCTTAGTAGGTGAATTAAAATACTTCCTTGGATTTCAAATCAAACAAAGCTCCAAGGGAATTTTCATATCACAAACAAAATACATTGCTGAATTGCTGAAAAGATTTGGACTAGAAAATGCAAAACCACTCAGAACACCGATGAGTCCTTCAACCAAGCTTGACAAAGACGAGAAAGGAGTTGCAGTTGATCAGAAAAAATATCGTGGAATAATTGGTTCACTTCTTTATCTTACTGCATCTAGGCCTGATATTATGTTTCCTGTTTGTTTATGTGCACGCTTTCAATCTAACCCAAAAGAATCACACTTAAAAGCCACAAAAAGAATATTAAGATATCTCTTGCACACACACAAATTTGGTTTATGATACCCCGCATGCAATGACTTTGAATTAATTGGATATTCTGATGCTGATTATGCTGGATCCCTTGTTGATAGAAAAAGCACTAGTGGGACTTGTTTTATGCTAGGACACTCGTTAGTCTCATGGTCAAGTCGGAAACAAAACTGTGTTGCTTTATCCACAACTGAGGCTGAATACATTGCCTTAGGAAGTTGTTGTGCACAAATACTATGGATGATGCAAACTCTTTCAGACTTTGGTCTAATTTATAAAAAAGTACCACTAAAATGTGACAGTAAAAGTGCTATAGACCTGTCTAATAATCCCGTTCATCATTCACGCACTAAACACATAGATGTGAGACATCATTTTATTAGAGATCACATTTCACGAGAAGATATTTGTATTGAGTTTATTTCAACTGACTGTCAACTTGCTGATATCTTTACAAAACCTCTTCCCGAAAATAGATTTTCACGATTACGCTTAGATTTGGGAATTATAGAAATTGATTAATCATTATCCATTAAAAAAAAAAAAATTCTTAAATGGTTATTCAAAAGTTAAATGATTGATCATTTGAACTATTTTGGAACTCGTTGAAATTATGACAGATCTTGGAATTGTGATGAGTATTGAATATAATTTCTTTTTCATGAGGAAATATTTTTAAATCTCATGATAATTGGACAGATTTTATAATATTTTTATTAAAGCTTATTTCACAACCATCTTCTATATCTACCATACTTCTGTCACTCATCATGGTTTTATTTAATTTGGGGAGTTCTAATTATTCTTAGAATTTAGAAATAAATAAATAAATAAATAAATAATTTATCCTTGGTACTCACTCCCATTTAAAAGTCCTCGCGGTTATGCGTCGGTGAATTACCTTAATCTCTATGTGCTTCCACTCTCACTTAAAAGACCTTCGGGCTGTGCATGGATGGAACTCATCAGAGAGGATAAAGTTAAGTTACTACTAACCCCATTTAAAAGACATTTGGGCTATGCGTGGTTAGGAAGTGCTTAACACATTTTAAGCATATTTAAAAATTTTAAATTTTATATTCAAATATTCAATTTTTATTGAACTCTCCTAATTCTATAAAATCCATAGTAAATCCATTCATTCTGAAAGTGAAATTTGTCTCTGACTCAAAGAATATTATGATTTCTGTTTGATTCAATGAGATTTACGAAATATTATCCTCTTGATCTGAATTTATATTTCTAGTTTATATTCATCACTGTTTTAATTTCTGTTATTCTTTTCATGATAACAAAAGGGGGAGAATGGTCAAGATTTTGATGGATGAGTAAACATTTATAGAATATTTCGAAATTTGGGATTGATTAATTCGTTTCAAAATTTTCAAATCTATGCATCAATAAGGGAAGCTTAGTTGTAGGGGGAGCATACAAATAGGGGGAGTAACATACTTCACGTTTCAAACACATTCACACATTCAAAATCTTTTATTTGTTTGTCATCATCAAAAGGGGGAGATTGTTGTATATAACAGTGTTGTATACACAATTATATGATTTTTGTTTGATGATAACAACCAAATATATTTTATTATTGAATGTGTTTGTAAATGCACTGATACAGAAATTCGAACAATCACACAATATTTTATAAAAATATTTTATTTCAATATCAAAAAGTACATCTTTTTACTCCACTATTTGACATACTACATTTCATTCATACAACTCTGTCACTCACTCTATACAACTACATTTACACTCACATATACAAACACTTTCATACATTGACATTTTTTTACTGTCTTCTATCGTCCATCTTCTGTCTTCACAGCCTTCAGTCAAATCCTGGCTTCATACCTGTCACAAGAAGAACACACAGTAGACTGCAACAAAAATAAAATAGAATAAAAGAAAATAAAAATTTATTTTTAAATTTTATTTGCCTCAGATTTACGGTGTGTTTCTCATCATTTTTCTAGACTTGGTATGATATGCAGGGACAGAAAAACTCGTCTGGGTGGCTGCATATACACACGTGTATATACACGTGTGCACTGCCTCTCCAAACCAGAGAGCAACTGAGGAGTAGCCATAAAGACCGTCTCGACTCAGTGCACATATGAAAATAATTCAATGTAAAGTCAATAAAAACTCAAAGTGGTCGAGACAGCTCAGCACAAGGCCGAGGCAACATATTTGGATGACTTTTCAAAAATGGTCGAGCACATTACTAGTACACAAAAACAATGCAGCAACATACAAGACACAAGTGGACAATGATATGTTTACAGTAGAGCCAACAAAGAAAAGTACACAAGATGGCATGAACAACTTATGACAATTTCAAGATACAAGCAAGGATGACACAGTAGTGAAAGTAAAGCCATACAAGTCCAAGATGGAGCAAGCACAACAAATGATGAAAACAACAAAACCACAAGATTGAATAAAGTATCCATTCATATCAGTTTTTTTTAAGATTTCTATTGAAAATGTCAACCCAGTTTATACAGCATAGAGCATGGTGATCGAGCTTGTTTAAGTTATCATGGTGCTAAAATACATAGCAGTGGTGATAATGCAACTGCAAGTGTAAAATGGTCCAACTGGCAATGCAACAGCCAAGTAAACATGAAGGTGAATGCAAGTGCTCAAAGTAAGCATGAAACTGCATGGATCAATGCACATGATGCAAAACAGGTGGTGAGACATGGCATAGCTTGTGTGAAGGAATACATTCATATACTTGGTGCAGCATACATGTACTTGAAGTAAACAACATGGAAGATCTTTCATGTGATCAATGGGTTCAGCAATACAAAAAAAGCAAATGGCAGTTTTTAAATGTACAAGTGTGCAACTCAAATACATAGTCGAGACATAATGGAGCATCATGTATAATGGTTATACATGCAAGTATTGTTCAAGGTAGATTCAAGTGGACAGATGGAATCAAGTACATAGGAGGTAGCATGTCAAAACAATGGTGCAACCAACTCAACTCAGTTTTGTATAAATGAATCAAATTTGTCCAAAAATCCATTCAAGGCAATAAGGGGCAATTCGACAAATTGAGGCAACAAAAGGTTGGCATAAATTTAAAGATTTTCATAAATACATTTTTTTCACACACGTGGATTAATGGACTCGAGCATATATAGCAAGAAAATCATGCTGGACAAAATCACAATGAATTTTTTGGCAAAGTATAATTTAAGAAATGGTCAGCCAGAAAGCAAAGTTCGAAATTCCAGAATACAAGACTAGTTCAAAGTCCAGAGTTTATCTCACCATCAATTCCAAAAATTATGCAAGTATCCAGAAGAATTAGATCAATTCAAAGCTGTATTCTCACGCAAGTTTTGAAAATTTAAAAGTTCATGAATTCAAGCCAGGTGGATTTTAAAAAGCTCCAATATTTTCGTATATATATCATACCCAAGTCGTATATTGAAATCATAGAATCGGGATTCTAGAGAGTTCATAATACTCTATAAATAACACACGTCTTCCTCATTGGCAAATAACAATCAATCAACAAGAAAATCGCAACAAACATCGAGCATAAATAAACAAAATCAAGGGCAAAATCACATACAATTCACCAGAGCGAACGAAGTTGAATCGAAGAATCCTGAAGCATCAATTTGAGTATGCTATCCATTGGAGGAAGATCGATTCTTGAAGAACCCTAGGAGGAAGCCGCCGCCATTATTTAACAAAAAGGGAAAAGCTTCAGTACTGAGTAAAATGAATGGCCGGCCCAAGTCATAAAGGGGGCTAACCCACTTTATTTATTTCTAGGGTTTTTGTTTTTGGTTGTTTTAAGTTTTTTTTTCAATCAAAAGGAGTATATAAACTACTAGTGTCTGTAGTTGGAAAAATCACAACTTGACGGATCAAGTTGTGTCAGGGTCTTGAGCGTAGGGTTTAAACAGTCGGGAGCGAAGGTCGCAAGTTTACAAGAGTCTGTAAGCGAAGAGATTGTTTAAAATTCCTAGTAGAAACCTTGAATGCAGCAGTAGGCATAGTTTTGCCGAAGCTGGGTATTTTTTGTGTGTGATTTTTCTTTCTGCAATTTTTCTGTGACATTTTATTTTAAATTTACCTAATTTGCAATAAACCCTATTCACCCCCCCTCTAGGGTTAATTTAGATCCTACAAAAAATAGTATAAATGTCATCCAGTTTAAGCACCGACACCACCTCTAGCTAGAAGAAACGCATGCCCTCCCTGAGGTCCTCTCCCATTTCTGGTTCATACCGGGGTGTGAGGCTCGCGAATTCACGTTATACACAAAGCTATGCCACACAGGCCGAGCTTTGATCATCAATCACAAACAATTCAAATCAACCATTCGCTATCAACCAATTTTCACACCAATCACAACCAATAAATATCGTCCATGGTTTGTGGACGAGGGGCGTGTATATATATATATATATATAAGTATATTTCACTTCTATTCAACACATATATAATTTTTACAACGCATATATAACTTATACATCGAACGTACAACCTATACAATGCCTATACATGAGGTGTACAACGCTTTTAAAAGTCATACATTGACTATATAATTTATACATTGTCGTTTTCCATATCGTTTATAAATTAGAAATCTCACATTGGGTTCCACTCTACCAAAAATAGCAGAAGGCTCAGAAAAATATGCGGTCTCTTCTAGAATGTAGAAGACGTCCACACGAGTCCACTGTCTCTTGTTTCACTGAATTTCGTCAACAAACGAAAAAGATATGATTTTTACAGTGAAATCAAAAACCGTAGCGCTTTAAAGTGCTATAATATAGTTTATTTTAAAATAACCATATACCTTTATGAAATGTTCAAAACTAGGTCTTCATTTTTCTCGAAATCCGCACCACTTCAGGACGATCGGCCAGCGCAATGACGAAGAAGAAGGAGGGGCGCCTCTGCGCGTGGTGGTGAGGGCCCACTCGGTGGTCCCTGCTGATGGCGGCGGCGGCTGAAAACCCCGAACTTCCCAAGCTCGATTCGAGCTCTACAGACCACGGAAAAATCCAAACTATATATGGATTTGAAGATCGTTGATAGCACTACAAATATCTCCAAAGGAGCATGGTGTTTTATTGCGTGTAGGAGGAGGAATCAGAGGGGGAAGGTTTGAAGAACTATCGCCGTGGACCTGGGGGGTTTCGGAGAGAAGATGGGGAGAGAGAAAATGAGCTGGACCAATCAGATTTTTTTATTATTTATATATTTTTAAATTTCGAAAATACCCTCTTTCACACACGAACCCCAATTCAAACCCAACGACTGTCGTCCCTAGCTAAATACCCCCATTCCAAACACAATGGGATATGTTTCGAAGGCCCATTCGACTGTTTCAGTCAGTTTTCCTTCAAATTAAAATATAAACATTCAATATTTGATTTGAACGTACATTTCAATTTGCCGGGGCCACATACTGATTCTAAAAATTCTCGAAAAATAAATCTAGCTATGTTCCAACAAAACTAGTTTCATTGAATTCTGAGACCATTTGAAAAATGGCCATTTTCTAGTCGATCCAATTTAACTGTAATTGACCAAAACACGTTTTCCTTTGCCACGCTCACATACGAGCTTCAAAAATTATGAAATTTGAAACCTAGCAATAATTTAACATCCCGGATCCAACAAAAGTGGTTTCGTCGAATTCCGAGGTCATTTGCAAAATGGCCATTTTCACGGGCTATATAAACTCTATAGCGACTTTTCTGAAAATTCATTTGGCCATAACTTTTGCTCCCCGCTATGAAACTTCGATTTTTCAGATTCGTTAGAAAGATATTCACTAACAGATTTAAATATTTTTGGTTTCACTCAAATCCGTTTTGTTTTGCACCCGGTACAGTCGGTCAAAGTTTGAATTCAATTTTTGAAACTGTCGCGCCATTTCAGCCCTTGTTTATAATTAGAATTAATTATATTCATTTTCAAACATCGATTCAAACTTACTTTTTCGTCGTTAGTATTTAAAATATTTATTTTAAGTATTTAAAATCCATCAAAACAGCCAATTTAAAATTTTCAAACTGGTTCAGATTTTCCGGGTCGTTACACAAATATTCCCTTTAAAATCTCTTATTTATTCCTTAATAAATATCTTATTTAATGACTTAGTTTTAACGTTTCCTTTATTACCTTATTTATTTATTCTAAGTATTTCCTCTAAAAATATCTTGTTTAAAACTTATTCAATTTCCTAAGTCAATATTGTTGTTTAACTTATTCAATCCCTAAGTTAATATCCTTTGTTTAACTTATTTAATTCCTAAGTTAATATCCTTTGTTTAACTTAGTAAATTTCTAAGCTAATATCTCTTTATCTTAACCTATTACTTTAACAAATAAATAATCCATTAATCGTATCTTATTTATTTAACAAATAAATATCTCATTATCTTATCCTATTTATTTTCTAAGTAAGCAATCCACTTTATAAATATTATATTTATAAAGATTTCCTTCATTTATAATTTCCACTTAAACGTATTTCCTATTTATAAATATTCCATTTATAAATATTCATATTTATAAATATTCTATTTATAAATATTCTCTTTTATAAAATCCTCTGATTTTATAAATATTTTCTTTTTAGTATTCACTTTGACAAATTCCCCTTTTCTCCAAATCTCGGTATGTTATGGTGTTTAACATATCAAATTACGATGTCCAATATTGTCCATACACATATAATCAACAACGGATTATAAACCACATCATATATCACAATATATGAAAATAATAAAATAGCTGTTGAGGAACCCAGTCGGATTCCTCCAACCTGTTTCCCTGCATCCACAGATGTTACACAATAAAATCAACATCACTTTCAGTTCCATATGATATATTCTGTTAAACAGAATCAATATAGAAATTCACTAACTGACTAGCAGTTCAATCAATCAATTAACACACAGTCAATCAGCCATTATTTAACAGTTTTAAAAATACAACATGAAATTATAAACTGTTCAGAGTTAGTGAGATTTACTCACATTGGCAGTTCATTGTTAAAGAACGATAAACTGTTGTTTGATTTGAATCAAACAGTTTATTTCGCCATAAATTCAAACAAGCTCCAATCCACTCCCAGTCAGTTCCATTGGGTAGTGTCCGTCCATACGATCCCGAAAGATCTTGTTTTACTGAATTTCGTTCATGTATGACCAAGTTACGATAGTTAGAAGTTGATATACTTTTAAATTAAAATAAACTTGAATTTCCTTTATAAAGAAATTTGGGCTCCCTTTTACCTTATAGCCCATCAGCTCCACTTAAGCCCAACCCGTATGAACTGAACCCCTTCTTCCCCGATGGCACACAGGACCCGTCACTCCTTCCTTCATAGCCATTACGGCTTCTTTTCCCCAAAACTGCACACCCCTCCTTCAACTAAAAATTGAAATAAAAATACCATAATTCTTCTCATTCCATCCTCTTCCTTCTCATATAGGTCAGGTGCAACTCGCCCCTCCCTCTCAGATTGCGTCGTCGAGACCCCACAGTAACCACCGAACAACTTTTGCACTGCACTCTTCAAAATCTAGCACAAAACGAAGCTCTTCTCACAACGAACTCAAATCCACAATCCATACTCCAAATCGATGCTTAAATTTCGAGAGAAGTCGTGCCCTAGGATCACTGTTGGTTTTCGAACCCCCCCCCCCCCCTTGAAACTGCGTCGCACCATGTAATAAGTGCAGGGATTTGAAGAGAATACCTTTCTGAATCCAACCGTATACTTATTTTGATTTATAACATTTTTCTTTTATTTTTCTTTGAATTTCAAAGTTGGTATTTTACTGTGAGATGGAAAATGAAATGTGGCGGCTTAATGAGAGTGACTTTATAATGGGACAGAGTTGTTGTGTTATGTGGTTGAGAAGGATGATCGGTGGCTTTGCTTTTGACCATAAACCAGATTAGGATATTTTCATTTATTTATTTTATATCCAATTTTGCACTCTAAAAATCCTTGTGATCACACACGATACACAAAAATCACGAAACTGGACATGCAGCTTCAGTTTGACATTACGGTCCCAACGAAACTAGATTCGTCGAATTCCGACTTCGTATGCTCACACAACGTATTTTTAACCGTCGAAATACTGACTGTTTCTCACTCTAAAAATCCGTATGACCACACAGTGACTCTAAAAATCACGAAACTGGAAATCTAACAACTATTTAACATTGCGGATCCAACAAAATTAGTTTCGTCGAATTCCGACTTCATTTGCAAAAGTGGCTATTTTTAAAGTCCAAAATAACCCATTTAAATATATAAATATATTTAAATATAATTAAATTAAATATTTATAAATTTATATTATCTTATATATTCACAGTGGAATACCATACAGCTCTGGAATATTCCTATATGAATTTCTAACTTGATATTCACTTCTGGGTCAACCCGATATTCGATTTATACTGAAATTCCTTTTTAAAATATAAACAATTCCTTTATAAATTATAAAGGAATTCCACACCGACTTTTATAAAATTTGATTTGGACATAAATCAAAATCTACACGACGAAATCCCGATTTTTCTCTTCCACTAGAAAGATATACTCCACCAGCTCCACACGTTTCTTGTTTCACAGAAATCCGGCTTAAAACGAATTCTGTATATTCAGTTGAAGTTCAAATCGTCAATTAACGAACTACTGCGCCATTTCAAGCTCGATTTTAATTATAATATAATTATATGTTCAAACTGTCGTTCAAATAATATATTCGTTATTCTAATTCAATTCTGAACTGAATTAAATATCACAGATGATCCAGTTCACACCATATCGCCATTTTAGTAAATTCTGATTATTTTAGAATTTAATATATTATTAAATTATTATTTTAATTAAATATTCACCATTATTTAATTAAACCACCATTTAATTCACTATATCACTATTTATATAATTAAATAAATTAATTATAATATCTCTGCAAATGTGGGTCATTACACACCCGCCACCCAACGGCGGCCAACCCCTGCCGCGACCTCTAGATGCCAGCGTCGTTCCCCCCCTCTTCCCATTCAACTGTAAGTCAGTATTCATTTTACTGAGTTATTTATTTTTATTCATTTTAAGCAATTAGTTTTGAAAAGAATAAAGGTCAGTTTTAATACGAAGAAAGCTATGTTTATTTTTATGAAGAAAGCTAGATTTTTGAAACATGAAAGAATTTTGATTTTGAAAACATGAAAGGATTTGATTTTTAATTAAACAAAGATAAGACTTTTATATAGAAAGGCGAGATTTTTATTGATAGAAAGGCGAGATTTTTATTCATAGAAAGTTTAGATTTTTATCATATGAAGTTTATATTTTTAACTTAAGAAAGTTTATATTTTTTACTTAGTAAAGATGATATTTTTAATTAGAAAAAGATAAGATCTTTAATTAGATAAAAATTCGATTTATATATATATATATATATATGAAGTGAAGATAAAAATCCGATCTTTTTATATATGTAGAGAACATAAAAATATGATTTTTATTTATTAGAATAAAAATGTGATTTTTATCTATATAGCATTGAAATAAAAATGTGATTTTTTATATAAATCGTGTGAAACAGAGTGCGATGTAACCGATTGGAAACGCGGCGAGGATTTTCTACATAAGAAGAGTCGCGGCGTTTGGTTTAGCTTACCAGTGAGAACTCCCCACTTTTAATTTATTTTCTAGTTGAAATATATACTAGGATGCAGACGGTGCTTAGTAGCACCCGTTGTCCATAGACCATGGATGACTTGTTTGTTTGATTGATGTGTTGTGAAAGTTGATTGTGTGATGTGGAATGGAATAAAATATTTTATAGTTAAAAATATAATTTTTAACGTTGATGTGAATAAAATAGATATTCATTTACAAATCAGAACGATTTGTTTTTGTACATCTATTTGACCGACATAGATTGGGACAATAAATTTTACACATCACCCAAATGCACAAATAAAATATGTGTTTGATTGATAGAAACCCCATATGGGTATTGGGATGATATTTGGCGTACACTAATCCCGATTGTTTAGTTGTATGTCAATCGATGGGTTGACAGACTGTGTAAGCGTTAATTATTTATATTTAATGCTTATGCAGTTGTGTGGTGCACTTTGGATGATGGTTGATTATTTATCATTGCTATTATATACATGTGTTGTATAGAACCCATATAAATAACATTATATGGTAATTGAGTGGGTCTCATTCGAATAAAGAAAATTCATATGTTGAATAAAATATATATTCATGTGTTGAATAAAAGAAAATTCATGTGTTGAATAAAATATATATTCATGTGTTGAATAAAAGAAAATTCATGTGTTGAAGAAAATATTCATTTGTTGAATAGAATAACGAAGTTATTGAAATATATATAAAGCAGTGTTGGTTAGATATGCGCCATTTTGACGTGAACGATATTTATATCGGTTTTATTCATTTTTATAATGAATATCGAAAAAGAATTGATTTCAAAATATAATGTTTTGAAAATATTATCATTTATATATCGATGATATGGAATATTCAATTTTGATTAGAAATTGAATATGAAGTTGAAATCGTTTTGAAAACGAATTTAAAACGATTTATAAAATACGTTTTGAATGGAAATTGACGAAATATATATACTATATATATATATATATTATATATATAATGGCCTGAATAGAACGCGCCGCGCTGCGGCAGTTCGCCAATTTGGACCATTGACTTCGAATGGACGTTACGGGTGATCCGACCGTCGGATTCCTAAAACCAGAACCGTTGGGTTCGTATCGAAAAGAGCTTTCTAACGAATATTAAAAATTAGAAATCTAACGGTTGGATTTGGAATTATGTCCAAATCAAATTTGGAAAAGGTCGCTGTAAGTGCAGTTCGATGGCCGTTGATGGAAATCGACTGTACGGGCCTTGATAAAATTATTAAAAATAGTAATAATTTGTGTAAATCATAAGAAATGATTTGTGAAGAATTGAGATGAAAAAATTCCAAATTTGAAAAGATAAAAATAGATTTTTATCGAAATGAACTGGTTTTGAACTAGAATTATAATCCCATTGATTTTTAAAATAAATAAATTGGATTTGAAAGGGTTTTAAAAATAACCAAAATTTTCAATATATAAATTGGAAATAGATTTGAATCGAAATTGTCTTTGGAATATTTCGATGTTGGATTTCGTGATTATACAGATAGTGTTATGGAAATTTGAAAGATATATTTATATCGTTATTTCCAATACGATATTTTTTGGTCATAGAATTTGATATTGAATATAAGCCGATATATTTTCTATTCAGAGCATTATATTTAATATCAAATGTGATTTGGGTTTGTCGTGAATGGTGTCTTCGTTAACACTGTTCTTAAACCCAGTTGAGAAAAAGATTAAATCTTTTTATTTAGATTTAATGAAGTATACCAATTAAATGGAATTTAATTGGAATTGAATTTGAATTGATTTTTGGGTTTATCGTGAACGGTGTTTTAAATAACACTTGTTCTTTAACCCGATAATTAATGGAATGTGATTTGGATTATCGTGAATGGTATCTTTAATAATACCGTTCTTAGACCCAACAGAGTTAAGAAAATCAGAAACTAACTGGAGATTAGTTATGTTGAATGGTTTCCTAGGTATTGATCTGATGTTGGTTTCGGCCTTCGTGGTTAACACTTAGGGAATTATTCACTTGCTAATTTATGGTTAAAGGCTGATGGAATTGAATGTGATTTTGGGTTTATTGTGAACCGTGTTTAAATGACATTGGTTCTTTAACCCAGTTAAAGACATGATATGATTTCCCAAGTTAAATAATCAATAATATTGATTTTTGGGAAGATTAAAACCAAGTGGAGTTTTAATGAATTTTTAATTAGATTGAAATGATCGAGAATGGAGTGTCACCGGTTTTGCTCCAGGTGATAGTTAAATCTTTAATTAGATTTGAACATGAAATGGTAATTGAATTTACCGATAACATCGTCGTGTTAGATATGAAGTATTACCGGTTTTACTTCATGGGATGAATAGGTTGAGATTGGGAAATTAAAACAAATGATTACTTCGGTAGGGTTTGTTAATCCCGACTAGTTTGGATAAACCATAATTTGGTTTGAATTGATATTCAAAAGAAGATTGAAGAATAAATTTAAAGAATTTATCTTTGATAAAATTAATGGGAACCTTCCCCAAAGTATAAGAATATTTGAATAAAAGAATATTCTGAATTGGAATGAGGCGTATGTTGTGTTTGTGTAACACTTGTTTATAAAATACGCGAGTTATTCAGAAAGACCGGGTTTATCCCATTCTGAATAACTGATACGATGATTAGTCGAAGATGAAGACGGTGGTTGAAGACCGGAGGTCTTCACGTCGTTTGGATAATTACTGATGATCTTGATTGGGCCGTACACCCAAAAGGAGGGAATCAGCTAGTGATCGTCCAGACGTACTTGTAGATCGATGGATATGCGAGGTACAAGGTGCCTCCGGTTTCGTTCAGTCCCAGAATGGACTTGTAAATGGACTGTGTGTCTGACATTAGATATCATTCTGTGTGATTGATGGACATCGGTTGCATGGAGTGGTCTTCCTGTGTGGCGTGCTAAGATGCAAATTATCAAGGATTCTGTTGAAAAGCAGAGTCTTGTGGTTGATGATCAAAGCACGGCCTTTGTGGCATAGCTTTGTGTAGCATTAATTCGCGAGCCTCACACCCCGGTTGTGAACCAGAAATGGGAGAGGACATCAGGGAGGGCATGCGTTTCCTTCTAGCTAGAAGTGGCATCAGTGGTTTTACACGCCCTGACGAGTTTGACTTATGTGGTTATTGGAATGCGAGGCGTCTCGGATTTATCGGTCGATCCGGGACCGATGGAGTCATTGGACTCATTGACACCCCATAGGGTGGGGAAATGCAATGTTCAGGCATTATAATCCACATCGAGTGGACCGGCCCTGACGATCCAAGGTACAGTTGCGGCTATTCCTGAGACACGGGCTAGAGCATCTCGAAGCGGTAAGGACGATCCCTTGCCTTGGTTCACAGATGGAAATCCAACTTCCAATACGTGACTTTGCGGTTTTGATTGTAGAGCCTAGTATTGGCGACATGATATATGGTACCTATGTCGTCTATGATTGATACTTATGATTGAAATTGTTTTGACACTATACACTTATAGTAATAATAAAAGATGAAATTTAGAGTATCAAGCATTCTTTGGCTATTATAAGGTAAAATCCTATCCTCCGGCTTGCGTTGCATTGTGTGATGGGACCTGGGTCTTATAATAGCTTCATTTTTCTTTATTTAGCATTGCGCTGTTGTTTTATGCACTGGTGTTCTTGGGAGGAAACCCGTTCCATGTTATACGGCGTGGTCCCTTGATTTACCTAACTTTAAAATAAATATTAATAACTGTTATAGTTCTCACACCAGTCACATGACTGACCTGGATTTTATTGTTTTAACCTAAACTCTGCGTGCCCCTATTTTCCACATGGGCAGCTAGTAGTTTTGGTTTTGCAGATTTATATTCACAGGATCCTGGTTTACAGCTGGAACGATACTCGGAAAGCTCTGTATCCGTGTATTACTTTCAGTTGTGTTTTGTATTATTTTTCCGCTGCAGTAATGTATTTAAATCTCTGATGTGTAGTAAATGATGTATTATATTTGTTTATACTATGTATATTCTTGTATTCAGATGGAATTGTTGTAATAGGCAATGAAACTATTTGTGTTCCGATGTGGCTCATCCTCAAAGCAATCTGTGCTTTCCTTACCGGGGAAGTTCGGGTCGTTTCAGAATCTTGACTTTAAAATATGTGGAAGAAGGTGGTTGAACAACAACATTTCTTCAGGTCTTCAAGCTTTAATCCAGCACTAAAAATCAACACTCTTCTTGCACCAATTCTTCAAGATTTTCAACAATTGGGTGCATTAATCCATTCATCTTAAATAATCTGAAAACACATTTATGTGTATATCAATATATTATAAATGTGTTTGTAAACAGTATTATTCTATAGTTCACATCACATACAAAAATAATTATTTATTGAATAGAATACTATTACAAAAAATTGAACATTCAAACCATATTTTTATTCAAATAAATATTTCAGCATTTGAAATAGTACATATTTTTTATTCCACTATTATAATTCACTTAAATATGCTTGGATATTTCTTACATGACTCACTTGAATATACACACACACACACATTACATGAAATTGTACTATAGATAGATTGAATTAAACAACACAAATATATTTTTATTTCAATCAATTTGTTTATTACAAATAATAGTACATTTATACTCATTCACTTCCACAACCAATTCATATACAAAAGTTCCTCAATGCATATCACTCAGATCACTCAGTTTATATACAAATTCGGTTACATTCACTGACATTAACACACTGAATCTTCTTATGTTCCATTCCAGTCCAGTCACCTATATACCTGTCACAAAAACACGCATTGTAAACTGGAAAAAAATAGATTTGATTATAAGCAAATATAAATTTATCTTAAATTTTATTTCCCTAAGAATTTTGTGTGTTTCTCATCATTTTTTTAGACTTGGTCTGATATATACTCTAGTGCTCACAGATCAGCCACGACACAACTGTACTGGTTTGCTGATTAGAACCAACATTTAAAATTAGTTGATTCTGAACAAACGCAGCACATCGTATAGTGGTCTGCTAATAATATAAAATATAATTGCACATACAAAATGCACATGTAAACATACATGGGTACATATATACACATATATATTGATAATGTGCAAGGAAATGGATGGACATGCATGCTAACAAGCCAAGCATCAAATGACATCACACAATATAGCAAGGCTCAGTCAAACGACATCACACAATATAGCAAGGCTCAATCAACACAAATCTGTGGAGCATTTAATAATTGCAAATACATACATACATACATACATACATACATACATACACTTGTTTGTGTATGTATACACGCATGCAAATAGCAATGCAAATTGAAATAGCCAAAAGCATTCATGCGCATGTCAAGGTATCAAGACTTCAAATAACATGCAAAGCATAAATCAAATATAGAAAAGCACATGAACATGGAAGTTTAAATACATGGAACAAGCCAGTAAGCAAAGACCAAACAAGGCTAGTAAAAATGAATAGGGTGGGAAATGTAAACCAATAAGGAAAAACGGGGAACTCAACAAGTACACAACAGTGGAATATCAAAATAGGCCACAACAAATGATGACATAACAACTATATATCAATGATTCTAAAAGCACCAAAACAACTCAAAACAGGTGCAAACTTCAAGTATGCAACTATGGCAAGTACACAAGATGGTTAGGTTAAGGACCAACAGATATGGACAGTACACGTATATTAATCAGCAAAGCTCAAGAGAACCGACAACATGGAACCAAACAAATAAAACAAGGGAGTGTAACAAGTCTCAGTGGAATGCTTAAGTTTTCACAAGGCAGCACCACAAAACCATAAGGGAAATGCACATAAGAATGTATAAGTATGAAGCATGGAAAATGCAAGAAAGCAGGACCTACGTACACAATGCAGTATTACACAAGAAGACTGGAATTATGAATAAATGCACAAGTGTAACTCATATGTACATAACAAGTGGATGAATAGAAGTGACTGTACCAAGTATGAAATGCATTAAAAATGGAAACAATAGCAAATGCACAAAGAAGCACCAGGACGAAATACAGCAATGCACAAGACTTAAGTGAATGAAGATAGAAATGATCAGTATACAAGAAATTCAGTAACAAGCCAGTGTACATAAATTATCAAACCATAAAATGACAAGATGAGCAGTACCATAAGCATATGGTGCAATCAGTAAAGACTAGTGAAGGCAAGCTACAAGGAAGCAGGTGAAGCACAACAAAGAATTAATAATTCAAGTATAGCATCATTTCAAATTTGTGGCAAATCAAGGATAGTATATGTTCAACTTTTTATCACCAGGAAGCCAAAAAAGTCATTGAATTCTTTTCGAAATTTATTGGCAAGGATTAATTCATAGAAATGGTCAAAAAAATCAACACAACAACGAAGATGTTGTAAAATTCGAAATTCCAGAATAATTGGTATATTCTACTCTATTTTCTAGCAATATCTCATCAGAAATCAAGCCCAATATTTTCGCAAATATCAATAACCAAATCTAATGTTGAAATCAGAGATAATATAGGGATTTTATCCCTATTTATATCATGCACTTCATCATTGGCATCTATCAAAAATTCAAGCAGTAAATCGAAGAAATAAATTCAGAGAACTCATAAGATTACACGAGATTTTCAATCAATTGCAACACCAAATCGTTCGACCAAGAGCATTAAATAATAGGTGCTTCAGAGAACAAATTCCATAACATTAAGGGTCGCAATTTGGAAATTACAGCAAAACTCTAATTAAGTAACTCTTTGGCGTTGATTAAAGGGGGAGGCCGATAGTCTTTTGACATAGAGACAGGAGGAAGCCACCTATACAAAGTGACAAAGCCCAAATAAAATAGGCCGACCAAATTCTTTTAATAGTGTCTTTAGTTCTAAAAAGGGGACAAGGTTTTTGTTTTTATGTTTTGTTTATTTTTGACTGTCTTTTATTTTATAATCGAGTTGATGTTTACTATTTTTTTGATCTAAGGTTTACTAGTTACAAATTCGTAATTCGAGGAAATCTGATCTTGGGGATAAAGATCAGTGCACGATTTTGAGCGTAGGATTAGAACAGTTGGGAGAGGGTGTCGTGCATTTACAGGGGATTGTAAGCATGAAGATTTTTTTAATTCCTAGTAAAAACCTTGGGGAATGTAGCAGGAAGCAGAGTTTTTTCGAAGTTGGGTATTTCTGTGCGTTATTTACTTTTCAACATTTACTCTATTTATTATCTGTGTTTCTATTATTTATTACTCAGCAAAAAACTGCAATAAACCCTATTTACCCCTCTCCACGGTTAATTTAGTTCCAACAAGTGGTACCCGAGCGGGTCTTTTCTAACTCTAGAGTCATGAATTTCACGAACGGTATCTTTCTAGTTGTCAATCTAGCGTGATTTTTTCCAGTATAACCCCAACTATTTTTGATGAAACAGATTCTTTAAATTGGAAATTAAAAATGGAATTTTATTTAAAATATGTTAATATTAGATGTTGGGATATTATTAAAAATGTATGTGATATGGTAGAGAAGAATGATGTTATAATTAATTCTCGTGATACGCACATATTATATTCTTATATTAATGATGATCAGTTTAACCATATCTCCCATTGTTTAGCTGCACAGGAAATCTGGAAAACTCTCGATGTGTTGTATGGAAGAAAAAACAACAATAGCTCAAAACCTTTGAAAGCCAACTCAAATTCAGAATTATGCTTGACAGGATATACAAAAGATGGATCGGATGATGATAGTGATGAAGATTGTAATAACCCGAATTCCGACAAACCGATTTTTTTTCAAGAATTCCAATCTGCTGAGACTCAAATTCTCTTGTTTGGTATCCTGCAGAAAAGAAAGAGATATAATATATATCAAAGCTCAGAAAACATCTCACAGCGAAATGGAATAAAATATAATCAAATATAGCCTTACCAAAGTAATAATATTATCTAGCCACTATCCACAGCTATCATATCTCTACTAAAAGCCTAACCTCTGGGTATGTTATAAGGAGGGGGTCAGAACACAAGTTCTAGTGAATGAACTTTAAATTACACATTTTGAAATAACCTTACATATACTATTCAATTACGTTTTCTTATTTATTAGGTTATTATGGGTTAATAGCACTCAAGGCTTTACACACACGTCGTACCCATCTACCTCCCGATAGATTAACCTAGTATAGTATATGTTACTACCCCAATATCAAGGTATTTCCCATGGTACCCTCCTCGCACGGTCTCCACCGTCATTCCACGGAAGTATATGCAACTCTCATCCTACGCCAGAGCGATGTACAGATTTCCATAAAACTATGCCACCTTTCACACAATTCCACCACCGCTATGCTACGTTAGCATACAGACTGTCATATCCAATCTCCTTGGTCGAATCTAGTTTCGACACGGGGTAATTTCCTAGCGTCTACGGTACACCACACAGTGCGGCGTGCATGTATCAGGATTCTCACACGTACGTACTGTTTATTGTACCCCGAGTTCCGTAATAAGGCTGCATTAGAATGCATGGAACTCGGTCGGGAGCCTTTCCCATATCTGTATAGGTCTGCTAAAGAGGCCTAAAGTATAGATATCTAAACTATGGTTTGCATTTCTATGGTGGCTATTGCCCACCTCGATCCCTCCATCAGCTAGTGAAAGACTACATTAAGAGCTAAGTTATGTGTTCCTAGCAAACAAGCTACATCCAAATTGGTGTGTCCCGCAACCAACGTCTCGATAGTGAAAGGTCGATGGTCTCTTGGTTTAGCTCTAGCCTTTCCTCGTCACATTGGCTGTTGATGATAGGTACCCGACGATTACTATCCTTCATTTGAACCTGACCAGCCTATCTGTAGGCAAATCGTTGAATCGTCCAATGCCACCAACAGCCTTTTGACTGCCAAACCATCGTTGCAGCCAAGGTATATTCACTGGGTGGTTTCGCGTAGACCCAACCTCTGCGAGTACAGCTTGAGTGGTACTATCGCACAGAGGACCACCATGGAGTACCCTACCATGTCTATCGGAAGTCGCGTGCTTACTTCTAGTCCCACAGAGCCAACAAGCAGAATAATCAGATGATGTGCTTCTCTCATGCTTCGAGACACCATGATGATCTACCCCGTTGGGTTCTTCACCTTCAGACGTGCAGACTGGTCCAAGCGCATTACACCATCGTGTTATTAGACCCTATGTCTGGTCATTTACTTCATGTGCTTGCTTTGTCTTAACAGCTTACGCATTAACTTGATTATCCACATTTTAACTTTTTATTCAAGTTACCAAGTTTTTTCCGAGCCCCTTATATCTCTAAGGAACGGACCCCTCTCGCTTATTAATTCAGTGATATAACTTAACCCATTTAAGTTCATTAATAAGCCTATAACATGTTATTCCTTAGATTGTAATTAACGAAAGTAATCTACAATCATTTTACATTATTACGATGTCACTCATTACCCAATTTCATGTTTACAAGTTATAATAACACATTCTACTTAATGTCTAACTAAGTATACCTCCTTATCTCAATTCACATGTTTTATGTCAACATGTTACTTAATATATATAATTAATAACAATTTATTTCATTCCATGAGTTTACCTCATTCTTCTTTATTTAATCATAATTCTTGCACTGTCATTACAACCTACTGTTACTTATTAACTTAGTTTTCTTAACTTGGCTTATTAATAAGTTTCCTTTCCATTTATTAAAACCTATTTTAAAATCTCCATTTGTCCCTAGAACAAGCCTACCTATTATATTCCATTCTCATTTAAGTAATTAATTATAATAGGTTATATTCCCCATTCATCACATTTTCCTTAGTTCTTTAACGTTAACCAAACTCATATTATTGTAACATTTACCTCTTTAATGTCTTGTAAATTTTCACAATTGCCTTTTATTTCCATTAATTACAATTAATGTCATTTACATATTTATTTATTTCATATTGCATACATATATTTTTTATATATGTTTATGAATTTGACCTCTCACATTAACTTGACCACTTGTGGATGCTGGATTTGCTTGCCGGTTCTAGATAGGCTTCTTCGACAAGTTGAACTTAAACCTCGTGTCTTAGTGCAATTATCTATAATTTAAATTACTATAAATTTTACATGCAAATTAGGCTTCTTCATTATTCTAAAAAAAAGTTTGTAATTATATTTACACTCTCTTGACATAATAATCTCTTAAGAAAATATTCTTGTTTAGTGTAAATTCCATAATTACAGTGTTACAGTAATTTCCAATTCAGAAAGGTGATTAATGGAAATAGGCTTTATACAACAAAAAGGTTCTCAACATGTTATACGCAGAATTAACCTCACAATTATTCCAAATTTCATTGTAATTTGATTCATAATATCCAATTTGTCATTAACACTATTTTCTACAACATATTCCCTTTTTATTTGTTAATCTCACAAATTCAGTATTACAATAATTTTTAATAGGTTCGTAGAACAGATCTATACAACAACAATATTCTTAACATAACTGAAAAAATGAATTACACCACCATTATCACAATTTACATTTATTTAACATGTAAAGAATGACGTGGAATGTAAACGGTAAATATACCATTATATAAGAAGGTATACTTTAAATACACTCACCTAACATCTTTCCAATCCTTGAATCTGATCTAGATCTATTATTCCATAGCTTTCCTAACTGAATATATAATCCAAATAACCAGAGATTCACTAATCTGATACTAAAGAAGAGGGAAAAGGAAGAGAAACCTAAAAAAAATCAAATTAAAAACTTCCACGTTGATCAGAATTCTGAAAAACTATTTGCATATTTACATTCTTTTATCTTCAAATCTTGAATCAGAATTTCCTAAAACTAATATTCTAATTTTCTAAAAAGATTTGGAGGAAGAAGAGAATGGCAGGGCCTCAGAAAATACGAGATTCAGACTTGTGCTTGCTAGTTTATCTATAGGTGTACGTCTGAACTGTCGAATTAAATCTATTAAAATCCAAGCCACACAAATCAGAAAAGACATGTCACAAAAACGCACCTGGACCATGCTTGTGTCGACCCCTAGGTCGACCCCTATATCGGTGGGTCAACCCGTAGGTTGACCCATGCATAATGGGGTCGACCCTACTAGGGGCCAGGCGTGTTTGTTTGACATGGTTATTCGATATACTTAGCGTTTTTAATTAAAAATTTGATTACTTGCCCCTTTTTTTACTTCTTTGATTTACTTTATACCCTTTATGCAACATCACTAAGTTTGAATTTCAACTTTATGTGTGTCATACGCATGCAATTTTTTGTTCCTTGCTCGTTAATCAATGCAATTACTAACACTAATTTTATTCCTTCTTATGCACTCTTATTCAAAGGCCGCTTAATTCTTCTTCATTTTACATTTATTATGCATTAATTATATTCTGCTCTTAACATGCACATTTTATCTCAACATTTGAATTTATGCGTATATATATACATGCGCAACTTTTATTTCATTTTCAAAATTCAAACGGTGTTATGCCGACCTATTTTTATTGATTGCGGGTTTATTTTGTATTTCTCTTTTATATGTATATATTTTTGCACACACATACACATATATTTACATACACATGCATATATATATATACTCACTTTTTTGTATGGTTTTCCTTATATGTGCATTTATACATATTTTCCTCTTAGAATATTTATTATTTTAGATGTTCCTCTAAAATAAAAATATGGCATCAGGGGACTCGAACCTGCGCCACTCACTTGGGAGAGACGTGTCTTTACCAACTGAGCTACATTGAATTTTGTTAACAAGATTAAAAACAATGATGGTCATGGTTCTTTTCATGTTTGCTGTAATATTTCATTTAAAGATATCTTTTTAATCTTAAATCCGTTTCCTGTAAACCAAAGGTCTAAATTGATCAGAAAATCACCATGGATGCAATGACACTAATTCCATAACCAAATTCAGAACGTTTTTCAAATTTTATTCTATTTTTTAATTTAAAAATGTGGGGTGTTACAAATACAAAATAGATGATGAACGTAGTAAATTTCCTTTCGAAGAGTCAGTTCTACTTTATGAAAAATTAAATATAACTGTTGATAGTCTCAAACAGACAAATAAAAATTTCAAATTCAAAAATATCCAGTTGAGTAATAAAAATCATGATTTTGAATTAAAATTCGAAAACGATAAAAAGAATGAAAACTCTGATTGAAAAAAATGTTTAAATTTAGAAAATGATTTGGTTTATTCCAATGAAAAGTTTCAAAAGCTTGAAAGGAAATTATGTTTTTAAAAATAAACGAGATTGAACTAAAAAAAAAAAAAAAATTTGTAAAAGGAGTTGGACTATTTTAAGAAGGCTAAAAATCCCAAACATGAAATTTTAGAGAAAGATGGTTTATTGAAAACCGAATTGCTTTTGAATGAGGTTGAAATTGAAACCGAGAAAACAAAAAAATCTCAAATGCAATAAATGCATGACTTTTAAAAAAGAATCGTTTGAAATAGAAGAAAGTTTCAAAACCCTTGAAACTAAAAACGTGATTTTAAAAAATAAAGAACTGGAAATTCACCGTATAAATCATGATTTAGAAAAAGAAATTGAAAATTTCAAGGATTTTGGCAAACTTGAAATTGAAAAGCGTAAACGATTTGAAAGTGAGATTTTTGAGTCCAATGTAAAAACTAAAATACTTGAAAACAAAAATATGGTTTTGAAAAAAAATGATTTTGAAAATAGAAAGATCTCTATAAATCATTGTTCGAATTTAATAAAGTAAAATAATGATCTTAAATCTAAAATTCAACGACTTGAATCAGTATTGGCTAAACTTTCTAAAGGCGGAGAATCATTGAATATGGTTTTAAAAAACCAATTTTTTTATTGAGAGTAAGAAAGGACTCGGTTTTGATAAATTTGATCAAACTGAAAAGCGAGATTCTAATGATTTTAAAAATCCTTCAAGCCACTTTAGAAAAGATCAAATTGGAATTTTGAACTCTAAAAATTTTAAAGGGTGTTTAGATTGTAAACAAGATGAGAACTTGTTTAGAAACAATCCCATTAAATGTGTTTGGTTCTGGAAAGATAATAAAATGAATTTGATTAAGGCTAAAAGAATTTAGGTTCCAAAGGGCACATTAGTGGATGTTAATGGATTGTTATATAAACGAATTTGAGTACTAGAACGTGTAAACGAAGCTAAGAGTGGTAAAACAAGCTTTGTTAGACTACTCGATATTATAAACATTTAGGTACCGAGAGGGGCTAACAATCAATTTTGTGAAAGTGAGATAAAAATTAAAGTTTTTTCATATTATTGAAATGTTTGGAGTCCCCTAGCCATAGATTTCTAAGTTGGAGTTCACATCGATTATGGTAAGTCAGGTATGATCTCTAAACTCATGTTTTTATTTTCTTATTGATGTTGATTTGTATTGATATTGCTATAGTATTTGTGACATATCTTAAACCTCTTAACTTCAAATTACAAATTTCTTGATTTTCTAGATTCAGTTGTCTACAACTTTAATATTTTGAGTATTTCCAAATTCTAAATTTAAATTGATGAAAAAATGCAATTCATTTGAAGTTTATATTTTAGACTGGTCCCTGAATTTTTGACAGTGCTAAAGAATTTTGAGCATATATTAAATACTGTTAATTGGAATTTTAAATTTATTGATATTATGAAAATCTAATGAAATTTCACACTATTTTGCTTTAAGTTTCTTCTAATTCACGTTGGAAAATATTGAAAAACTGCACTTAATACAGTGCACTACTTGAAAGCTAGCATTGATAAGTTGCGACGATTTCATAGACTAGCTTGATTATTTTGATTTAAAAATCATTTATGATTGATTTTTGAATTTCATGGACGCCATATTTGGATTTGAATTCTAAAAATAAATTGCATCAAGTGATTTCAAATAGCTTACTTTTGATTTGAATCATTGATCGTCCTTTGTGCTTATAGAAAATGCTCTGAAAAATTCTCTTATGAATCTTACTTCAAATGGATTTTCAACTGGTCTGATAAAGGAAATTGATTTGTTAAGAATTGTTTGAATGTCTTAGTAATTTGACGATGAGTTGAAAAATCAGTGACTAGATTTCATTGAATTCCAATAGGCAATTTAAATTACAAGCGTTTTTAAAATTTATCTAGGAACATTTATTCTTGGAAGCATTAGAAAATTTCACATTTTACTATTTGCTATTGAAACTGATTTTCAAATTACATTAATATTTCAAAAACCCATCTTGAAATTGATATTTTCAATTATAAAGCCATTTTTGATTATTTATTAAAAATTTGAAATTACTGACCAATTTGAACCATTTTCGAACTCATCAAAATTATTATTAGATTTATGAAATTGTGATGAGTTATGACTATAGTATATTTGATAACAAAAGAAAATATTATTTAAATTCTCATGATGATTGGACAGATTTAATAATATTTTTTGAATTAGTGCTTATTTCACGATCATCTTCTATTTCTACCATAATTCTGTCACTTATCATGGTTTTATATAATGTGGGGAGTTTAAATTGCTCTGGAAATAAGGAAATTATTTTGAAATTATTTTGATATAAAATCCTTGGTATTCACTCTTATTTAAAAGTCCTTGCGGTTAAGCATGGGTGAATCACCCTAATCTCGGAATGTGTATCAATTCTCATTTAAAAGTCCTCAAAGTCCTCGCAGTTATGTATGGATGGAACTCATAAGAGGGAATAAAGTTAAGTATTCTTCTAATCTCATTTAAAAATCTTAGCATTTATGCATGGTGAGAAAATACGTAACCAATTTAAGTTACTACTAACCCCGTTTAAAAGTCCTAGCGGTTATGTGTGGTTAGAAAGTGCTTAAATTTGAAATTTACTTGAAAATTATGGAATTCATAAATCCTATATTTGAAATTTAAAAATTATCCTTATTTTTATAAAACCAGTCATAAATTCATCATTCTAAAAAGTGATATTTGCTTCTAATTTAAAGAATATTATGATTTTTGCTTGATTAAATAAGGTTTACGATATATATTTTTCCTCTTGATTTGAATTTATGTTCTTTGTCTATGTTCATACTATTTTGATTTCTATTATCCTTGATGATAACAAGGGGGAGAATGGTTAACATTTAAATTATTGAGTGAATAATTCAAGAATATTTTAATATTGGAAATTCAATTGAATTTTTGAATCACTAATATGCATATAAATAGGGGAGTTCAGTTGTAAGGGGAGCATATAAATGCAGGGAGCATCACATCTCAAATTCAAACACATTTATCACATTCAAAATCTTTATGTATGTTTGTCATCATCAAAAGGGGGAGATTAATAAGTATAATAATATGATTTTTGTTTGATGATAACATACATACATACATATATATATTATAAATGTGTTTGTAAACAGTACTATTCTATATTTCACTTCACATACAGAAATAAATATTTATTGAATAGAATACTATTATAAAGAATTGAATATTCAAACAATATTTTTATTCAAATAAATATTTCAACATTTGAAATAGTACATATTTTTGACTCCACTATTTATAGTTCACTTAAATATGTTTGATTCTGACATGGCTCACTTGAATATATATATATATATATCACATGAAATTGCACTATAGACAGATTGAATTGAGAAACATAGATATATTTTCATTTCAATAAATTTGGTTATTATAAATAATAGTACAATTCTACTCATTCATGTCTATAATCAATTTCATATATAGATGTTCCTCACTACATATCTCTCGGATCACTTAGTTTATGAACAAACTCGGTTACATTCGCTGACATTGACACACTGAATTTTCTTGTGTTCCATTCCAGTCCAGTCACCTGTATACCTATCATAGAAACATACACAGTAAACTAGAACAAAAATAGATTTGATTGCTAGTAAATATAAATTTATTTAAAATTTTATTTACCTTAGAGTTTTGGTGTGTTTCTCATTGTTTTTCTAGACTTGGTTTGATATATGCTCTAGTGCTCACAGATTAACCATGACACAACTATACTGGTTCTTGATCAGAACCAGAATTTAAAATTAGCTGATCTGGACAACCACAACACATCGTATAGTGGTCTGCTGATAATAGAAAATATAATTGCACATATACAATACACATGTACGCATACATGTGTACGTATATACACACATATATTGATAATGTACAGGGAAATGGATGGGAATGCATGCTAACAAGCCAAGCATCAAATGGCATCACACAATATAGCAAGGCTCGGTCAACACAAATAGTGGAGCATGTAATATATGC
Source organism: Allium sativum (assembly GCA_030737875.1). Classification (NCBI taxonomy): domain Eukaryota; kingdom Viridiplantae; phylum Streptophyta; class Magnoliopsida; order Asparagales; family Amaryllidaceae; genus Allium; species Allium sativum. The sequence continues at coordinate 387,371,060 of CM060912.1, read as the reverse complement.
ACAATCATATATATACACACACACACACACACACACACACTTTTTTATGTATGTATACATGCATGCAAATACCAATGCAAATCGAAATGGCCAAAAACACTCATGCACATGTCTAGGTATCAAGACTTCAAATAACATGCAAAGCATAAATCAAATATGGACAAGTACATGAAAAAGGAAATTTAAAATACATGGAATATGCCAATAAGAAAATACCAAACAAGGCTATTAAAAATGAACAGAGTAGCACATGCAAACCAATAAAGAAAAATTGGGAACTCAGCAAGTACACAACAATCAGATCTCAAATCAGGCCACAACAAATGATGACATGACAACTACATATCAATGATTCTAGAAGCACCAACACAACTCAAAACAGGTGCAAAATTCAAGTATGCAATAGTGGTAAGTACATAAGATGGTCAAGTTAAGGACAAACAGATATGGACAGTGCACATATATTAATCAACAACGCTCAAGAGAACCGACAACATGGAGCCAAATAGATAAAACATAGGAGTGAAACAAGGCTCAGTGGCATGCATAAATTCTTACAAGGCCATACCACAAAACCATAAGGGCAGTGCACATAAGAATGTATAAGTGTGAAGCATGGCAAATGCAAGAAAGTAGGGCATATGTACATAATGTAGTATTACACAAGAAGACTAGAAATATGAATAAGTGCCAAAAAAAATGGCAAGTGTAACTCACATAAACATAGCAAGTGGTTGAATAGAAGTTATTACATCAAGTACGAAATGCATTAAGAATGGAAACAATGGAAAATACACAAAGGTGCATCATGACGAAATACAGCAATGCACAAGACTTAAGTGAATGAAGATAGAAATGATCAGTGTACAACCAATTCAGAAACAAGCCAGTGTACATAAATTAACAAACCATAAAATGACAAGATGAGCAGTACCATAGGCATATGGTGCAATCAGAATAGACCAATGAAGGCAAGCTACAAGGAAGCAGGTGAAGCACAATAAAGGATTAAAAATTCAAGTATAGTATAAGTTCAAATTTGTGGCAAATCAAGGATAGTATTTGTTTAAATTTTTATCACCAAGAAGCCAAAAAAAGTCAATCAATTCCATTCGAATTTTATTGGCAAGGAATAATTCATGTAAATGGCCAAAGAATTCAACACAACAATGAAGCTACTGGTAAATTTGAAATTCCAGAATAGTTGAAATATTCAACTCTATTTTCTAGAAATATCTCCCTAGAAATCAACCCCAATATTTTCGCAAATATCAATAACCAAATCTAATGTTGAAATCAGAGAAAATATTGGGATTTTATCTTTATTTATATCACACAATTAATCATTGGCATTTATCTGAAATTTAAGTAGTAAATTGAAGAAATAAATTCAGAGAACTCACAAGAATACACGAGATTTTCGATCAGTTGCAACACCAAATCGTTCAACCAAAAGCATCGAATAATAGGAGCTTCAAAGAACAAATTCCAGGCCATCAGGGGTCGCAATTTGGAGATAACAATAAAACACTAATTTAGTAACTCGGTGGCCATTGATTTAAAGGGGAGGCCGATATTCTTTTGACATAGAGACAAGAGGAAGCCGCCTATACAAAGTGAAAAAGCCCAAATAAAATAAGCCAACAAAATTCTTTTAGTAATATCTTAAGTTTTAAAAGGGGGATAAGGGTTTTGTTTTTATGTTTTGTTTATTTTTGAGTGTCTTTTATTTTGTAATCGAGTTGATGTTTACTAGTTTTCTAAACTAGGGTTTACGTGTTACGGCTTTGTAATTCTAGGAAATCTGATCTTAAGGATAAAGATCAGTGTAGGGTTTTGAGTGTAGGAATGGAACAGTTGGGAGCGGGTGTCATGAGTTTACAAAGGATTGTAAGCATAGAGATTAGTTTAATTCCTATTAGAATCTTAGGGAATGCAGTTGTTGGCAGGATTTTGCAAAAGCATGGTATTTCGGTATGTAATTTACTTTTCTGCATTTACTTTATTTATTATCTATATGGCTATTAATTGTTACTCAGCTAAAAACTGCAATAAACCCTATTCATCCCCCTCTAAGGTTAACTTAGATCCTACTCATCGCATCATAGTGTAATAATTATAACGGTCTATGACACATATACCTCTCTCACATTAACCAATTTTACTAGTAGAAGCTAGATATGACAATCAGTTCTAAGCAGGCTTCTACTTCAAGTAATGGTATCCCTCGTGCCTATGTGTCATTAATTATAATTAAAACCATTAACTCAAACATACGTTCATATTCCTATAGGGACACTCAAATTCTATTATCCTAATTTGACTCTTTAAATACATATTTAATACGCATTTATATTACATTAATTAAGCTATAAATATATATGAATAAATTAGGCGTAAATTAGGCATGCGTAAATAAGCATCCTAATTCGTTTGAAATACCAATCCCTAACAAATTAAAGGTGTATAAGTTCATTTCCCAAATTTTTGTCAATAATCGCATAAACATGCATATTAGCATAAAACAATTAAAATAGGAAAATAACAATATTAGCATAAAACTTGTAACCCAGGTTTGATTTGGTTATCTCAATAATAAAAGATAAACAAATTTCCGTATTTCAAAAATATATATAATTTCCATTTAGGGATAGATTCATCTTTTTTGTTAAGTTTGTACACAAAACCTTAATACTTTAGTAACTTATGAATAATATGTTCAAACGATATATTTTAAAATTATATTTTAAACCTATTTAATTCACAATACTCAAAATCTTAACCTTTTTTATCGAAACTACACACACACACATACACACACACACACACACACACATATATATATATATATATATGAACTTACTATAAAATAAATCTGACCAAAACAGAAAATTATACAACACCCAAATGCCTTTCTTTTATTATCTCAGTAATCCAAACCCTCACACTACAAGATAGAGAAAATAGTAAACTAATGTCATTTTCGCTCACAGAGATTTGTAAAAGAGATTAGTGGAAAACTGGTATAGAATATCTCAAAAATCTGGATTATTAGTCTTCAATGAAACGAACTCCAATTTGTCCTAAAATATATATAAGAGAATCAAAGTTTAGAATCTTGTTTATATATATATATATATACACACATACATATATATATATATATATATATATATAATTTAATTCTAGAGTTTACACATAAGAATTTATATCTAGGGAGATAGAAGTTTAGATCTTGAAAGATAGGATTTGGGAGAAGAACCTAACCGGAGGTCTGGAATTAAGAGATGGAGAAGCAAAGTGGAGACAAAAGAATTAAATGAGGAATAGGGTTTGGGAGAGGATAAGGGGTTGCTTATATAGTTGCAAGTTTTAATAAAGACCTTTTGATCCATTAGATTAAATCCAGACAGTCCGTGTTTGCAAATTACATAAAAAACCCTATGAACATTACAAGAAAACTTCACATAGACATCGACTAAAAAACGATGTCTCCATTTTTTGGGAGCAATGTTGATGTCGGTGATGTCTAAAGTGCCCCTTTTTTACATAAGTTAAAAGACGATGTCAAAGCAACATTAAGACATCATAAAATAATTAATTAATTGTTGTAATAAGCATTTTACCATATTAGCTTTTGACTAATGTCTATGATGGCTTTTATACTGATGTCAATGATGGCTTGTTTATGTTGTTTTACCATCTCATATACAGAAATAAATATTTATTAAATGGAATAATATTGCACAGAATTTAATATTCAAACAATATTTTTATTTAATTAAATATTTTATTTCAATATATGAAATAGCACAAATTTCTAACTCCAATTATTTTACATTCACATTTCTCATACACAATTCAATACATTACGCAATCAGTTTTACATTGCCACCTCGCTACAACACTCATCGCTCTAGTTGACTTGATCTTGATTTTCATTGTCTAGCATGTGCTCCAGCTGTCCATTCTTCTGTACCTGTCACGTACATTTCTAGAGCAGTAAACAGGATGAAGTACATAGTCCGAACTCGACATGGCAGACTCAACATGGTCTTATGTACACAAATATACAAATTGCAAATGCTCAAATGACCAAGTGTATGTGAACAACATGCAAGCATCAAAAAATAGAATGAACATGAATCAGCATAGGGTCAAGCATGGCATAAACATGAAGAGTGTACACAGCCAGCACCATGAACATATAAGCACCATGAGCATACTTAATAGGTTTCAAAACATACAAATTAGGATCATCTTCAAACTCTGTCCCCAAAAAGGCAAAATAAACTATTATATGACCCAAAAATTACTTACGTTTAAGAAAATCATATGATCACCTAAATGTCATCTCGGTTAAAAATATACCTTTCCCTTCCATGGTCCTTTATATGCAAGATTTGGAACCTTTAGCGCTTTCCAAATGCCATCTCCATCTGCATCCCATGATGCAGGCTATGAAAAGATGTTAAATTAAGGCATCATCTCTGATAAAATCATTATTATAACAACCTTCCATCCACAAACAAATAAATCAATCTAGGCCCACCATTTTGGCATTTGGATCAGGAATTTCAGATGGAATCTGTTGCTACCAAAATAAACCCCTAACATAGGCTGATAATGAAGGGGTATCGGAGGAATACAAACACAGAAGAACCTTCCGAAAGAACAAATGGAGAAAACCGAAAGCGTGAAAGAATGATTCAAGAGAAACAAAAACAGGCACCCCCCCAGGAAGAAAGGAGTTCAGATCCTACAAAACAATAGTGAACTTTATCCGATCGAGTCCATCCGATAGGGTCTACCATACAAGAGAGTCCTGAAGCGAAAGGTATCAAGTCAGAAGTACATAAAGATTATTCGGAACCAGCTTCCGAAATAGCTACTTCATGAACGATGAAAGGTCACATCGATAGACAACAGAGACATCAATGAAAGTTATCTTCCGGAAAACCAGATTGTCCTAAAAGTTCCACCGGAAGGCTAATCGGGACCCTAGCAGAGATACAGGCTATCAGTACTAATTTACCTAGTACAGGAACCAATAGCGGTTTCAAACCACGGCTGTCTACATACGTCACGAATGCAAGCTCCTCTCAGTATTCAAGAGAAAGTCGGAAGCCTACATCTAGAAGCTTGCATCCAGGAGCCTTCATGTAATAACCCGAAAATTCTGAGCTAATTTAGAATTTTTATTTTGGCAATTTCGAGGAAGTTTGAATATTTAAAATGAATTATTTTAGATAATAACGACGAGAAATTTATTTTAAATAGAATTAGAACGTAAATATTTATTTTTATCGTCGTTAGAATATAAATATTTATTTTAAATTATAAAAGGAATTGAAAATGGTGTGATAGTCTGAAAATTCGATTTCTAATTTCAAATGAATGCACAGGATTCAAAATAAACCGGATTTTGGCGAAACCAAAAATATTAGAATCTATTTGAGAATATCTTTCCAACGAATCCGAAAAATTGAAATTTCACAGCGGGAATCAAAAGTTATGTCCAGTTGAAAATTCAGAATAGTCGCTATGGAATTCTGGCCCTTAAAAATGGAAATTTTGCAAACGACCTCGGTTTTCGATGAAACCACTTTTGTTGGATCCGGGATGTCAGGTTATTGCTAGATACCAAAATTCATAATTTTTCGAATCAATATGTGAGCGTGGCAAAGGAAAACGCATTTGACCAGTTTCAATTGAATTTAATCGACTGCAAAATGGCCAATTTTCAAACAGTCTCCGAATTTGACGAAATTAGTTTTGTTAGGACCGTATCGTCAATACGAAGCTAGAAAATATTTTTCGGAAATTTTTACAGTCCGTATGTGGCCCCGGTAAATTGGAATGTGCGTTTAAAATCAATATATAGATTTATATTTTGATTTTGACGGAAACTAATCGAAACAGTCGAATCAGCCTGCGATACATATCCCATTGTGTTCATAATGGGGTAATTAGCTAGGGACGTCAGTCGTTGGGTCTCGAACGGAGATCGAATTTAAAAGTGTCTTTTAAGAATTAATTAAATAATTAAATATATATATTTATATAAAACCTTACTCTCTCTCCCTCCTATTTTCTAATCGTTCAATAGAAAAAAATATAAAAGTAAAAAAATAAAACAAAACCCGCCGTCAATACCCAGTCTCCCTCCTGGACCAACCCCATAGCCCCCCAACCCTCCTCCGCCGTCGGACGCACCGGACCCCCTTTCCCCTCAGCTGCTGGTGCCACGCTCCTCCCGATGGCCGCCTCCGAGAAGCCCTAAACCCCCCTCGCCCAATTCGAGGACCGCCGATCACCCTATGCCCCACCGTCGGACCAAGCCACCTCGCGACACCCTCAACCCGCCCCTCACACCTCCGATCTGCTCTTCCGCCTCCCTCCTCCCCCAATTCAGACCCCATGCTTAGGACCCCGCCCCCAAACACAAAAACAGCAGTCGCCCTCCACTGTTCGGCCACCAGCGACCCCGCCACCCTCGTGCGCAACAACATCCCCTCCCCTTCGACTGAAAAACGATGTGAGTTTCCTTATTGATTTCTTTATATTTGTTAATAGAAAAGTTAGATCTTTAATTAGTTAAAGATTGGATTTTTATTAATAATAAAGATGTGATTTTTATCTAGTAGAAATAATAAAGATATGATTTTTATATGATAGGAAGATTAAAAATGTGATTTTTATATTAGTAGAAGATTAAAAATATGATTTTTATATTATAGAAGTATTAAAAATTCAATCTTTATTATGTAGAAAGAGCAAAGATGTGATTTTTATATAAGTAGCGTGATAAATATATAATCTTTATTATATGAACACCGGTATAAAAATAGAATTTTTATCTATATAGTAGCGGTGTAAAAATAGAATTTTTATCCATATAGCGTAGTTATAAAAATGTGATTTTTATATACATAGCAACAATATAAAAATGTGATTTTTATATATGTTGTGGCTACGGACAATGAAATTGACAAAAGGCGAGCACGACGAAGATTTCCTACATATGAAGAGTCGTGGCGTTTGGTTTAGCTTGGGTGAGAACTCCTCACTTTAAATCTTGAATTTCTAGTTGAAATATATACTAGGACGCAGACGGTGCTTAGCAGTACCCGACACCCGTCGTCCACAGACCATGGATGACTTGTTTGTTTGATTGATGTGTTGTGAAAATTTTATTATGTGATGTGGAATGAAATAAAATATTTTATAGTGGAAAATATTTTATAGTTAAAAATATGATTTTTAATGTGTATATAAAATAAATAGTAATAAACAAATCGGACGATTTGTTTATACACACTGATTTGACTGATAATGATTGGGACGATAAATTTTACACATCGCCCAACTGCACAAATTAAAATCTGTGTTTGTTGATTTGAAACCCCACACGGGTATTGGGATGGATGATATTTGACGTACACTAATCCCGTTTGTTTAGTTGTATGACAATCGATGGATTGATAGACCGTGTAAGCGTTAATTATTTATATTTAATGCTTATGCAGTTGTGTGGTGCAATCTGGATGATGGTTGATGATTTATCGTTGCTGTTATATACATGTGTTGTAGGGAATCCATATAATTAACGTTATATGGTAATTGATTGGGCCTCATTCTAATTTGGAAAAGTAGAATATAAATATTCATGTGTTAAATAGAATGAATATTCATGTGTTGAATAAAATAAATATTCATGTGTTGAATTGAATGAAAATTCATGTGTTGAATAGAATAAAATTCATGTGTTGAATAAAATAAAATTCATGTGTTGAATAGAATAAAATTCATGTGTTGAATAAAATAAATATTCATGTGTTGAATAGAATAGAATTAAATAAAAGCCGTGTTGATTAGATTGACGCAATTTTGACGTGAACGATATTTATATCGATTTTATTCATTTTTATAATGAATATAGAAAAGAAAGTGATTTCAAAATTTAACGTTTTGAAAATATTATCAATTGTATATTGATGATGTGGAATATTCAATTTAGACTCGAAATTGAATATGAAGTTGAAATCGTTTCGAAAACGAATTTAAAACAATTTATAAAATACATTTTAAAAGGAAATCGACGAAGTATATATTATATATATTATATATATAATATAATGGCCTGAATAGAACGCGCCGCGCTGTGGTAGTTCGCGAATTTCGACCATTGACTTCGAATGGACGTTACTGGAGATCCGACCATCGGATTCTCCTAAAACCGGAACCGTTGGGTCCGTATCGAAAAGAGCTTTCTAACGAATATTAGAGATTTGAAATCTAACGGTTGGATTTGGAATTATGTCCAAATCAAATTTGGAAAAGGTCGCTGTAAGTGCAGTTCGATGGCCGTTGATGGAAATCGACTGTACGGGCCTTGATAAAATTATTAATAACAATGACAATTTGTGTAAAATCATAAGAAATGATTTGTGAAAAATTGGGATGAAAAATTCCACATTTGTAAAGACAAAAATAGATTTTTATCGAAATGAACTAGTTCTGAACTAGAATTATAATCCCATTTATTTTCAAAAATAAATAAAGTGGGTTTGAAATGGTTTTGAAAATAACTAGAATTTCCAATATAAAGTGGAAATGGATTTGAATCGAAATTGTCTTTGGAATATTTCTATGTTGGATTTCGTGATTATACAGATAATGTTATGGAAATTTGAAAGATATATTTATATCATTATTTCTAATACGATATTTGTCGGTCGTAGAATTTGATATTGAATATAAGCCGATACGTTTTCTATTCAAAGCCTTGTATTTAATATCAAATGTGATTTGGGTTTGTCGTGAATGGTGTCTTCATTAACACTGTTCTGAAACCCAGTTGAGAAAAAGATTAAATCTTTTTATTTAGATTTAATGAAGCGTACCAATTAAACGGTATTTAATTGGAATTGAATTTGAATTGATTTTTGGGTTTATCGTGAACGTGGTTTAAATAACACTTGTTCTTTAATCCGATAATTAATGGGAGGTGATTTTGGGTTTATAGTGAACCGTGTTTTAAAGGACATTGGTTCTTTAACCCAGTTAAAGACAGGATGTGATTTCCCAAGTTAAATAATCATTGATAGTGATTATTGGGAAGATTAAAACCAAGTGGAGTTTTAATGAATCTTTAATTAGATTGAAATAGTCAAGAATGGAGTATCACCAGTTTTGCTCCAGGCGATAGTTAAATCTTTAATTAGATTTGAACGTGAAATGGTAATTGAATTTACCGATAACACCGTGGTGTTAGATATGAAGTATGACCGGTTTTACTTCATGAGATAAATAGGTTTGGATTGAGAAATAAAATAAATGATTACTTTGGTGTGGTTCACTAATCCCGACTAGTTTGAATTGATATTCAAAAGAAGATTAAAGAATAAATTTAAAGAATTTATCTTTGATAAAATTAATGGGAACCTTTCCCAAAGTATAAGAATATTTGAATAAATGAATATTCTGAATTGGAATGAGGCGTATGTTGTGTTTGTGTAACACTTGTTTATTATATATGCGAGTTATTCAGAAAGACCGGGTTTATCCCATTCTGAATAACTGATTCGACAATGTGTCGAGGATGAAGATGGTGGTCGAAGACTGGAGGTCTTCACATCGTTTGGGTGATTACTGATGATCTTGATTGGGCTGTACACCCAAGAGGAGGGAACCAGTTGGTGGTCGTCCTGACGTACTTGGAGAATGATGGATATGCGAGGTACAATGTGCCTCCGGTTTCGTTCAGACCCAGAACGAACTTGTAAATGGACTGTGTGTCTGACATTGGATTTTATTCTGTGTGATTGATTTCTATTAAATATATATCTGTTTGGCGGCGGCGAATTTATTCTCTTTCTTAACGCCCTTCTCTGAGACGTACGAGCTCAGGGGTTTGTATTGATGGATATCAATCGCATGGAGTGAACGGCCTGTGTGGCATGCCTAAGTGGCGAATGATCAAGGCTTCTATTGAAAAGCAAAGTCTTGTGGTTGATGATCAAAGCACGGCCTGTGTGGCATAGCTTTGTGTCACATTGATTCGCGAGCCTCACACCCCGGTTGTGAACCAGAAACGGGAGAGGACATCAGGGAGGGCATGCGTTTCCTTCTAGCTAGAAGTGGCGTCAGTGGTTTTATATGCCCTGACGAGTTTGACTTATGTGGTTGTTGCTGTTGCGAGGCGCCTCGGATATATCGGTGATTGTGTGGAGCCGATGGAGTCATTGGACTCATTTACACCCCAAAGGGCGGGGAAACGCATTGTTCATGCATTTTAATCCACATCGGTGGACCGACCCTGACGATCCAAGCGACGATGCGTTCTGTTCTTGAGACTCGGGCTAGACAGTCTCGAATCGGTGGAGTACGATCCCTTGCCTCGGTTCACAGACGGAAACCCAACTTCCAATACGTGACTTTGCGGTTTTGATTGTAAACCTCAATATGGCGACATAGTGGTATGGGGCACTTATGCCGTCTATGATTGATACTTATGATTGAAATTGTTTTGACACTATACACTTATAGTAATAAAAGATGAAATTTAGCGTATCAAGCATGCTTTGGATGTTATAAGGTGAAACCCTATCCTCCGGCTTGTGTTGCATTGTGTGATGGGACCTGGGTCTTATAATAGCTTCATTGTTCTTTATTTAGCATTGCGCTGTTGTTTTATGCACTGGTATTCTTGGGAGGAAACCCATTCCGTGTTATACGGCGTGGTCCCTTGATTTACCTAACTTGAAAATAAAGATTAATAACTGTTTTAGTTCTCACACCAGTCACATGACTGACCTGGAGTTTTTTGTTTTAAACTAAATTCTGGGTGCCCTTATTTTGATACGGGCAGCTAGTAGTTTTGGTTTTGCAGATTTATATTCACAGGATCCTGATGTACAACTGGAACGATACTCGGAAAGCTCTGTATTTGTGTATTACTTTCAGTTGTGTTTTGTATTATTTTTCCGCTGCTATGTAATTTATTGTAATCTCTGATATTTAGTAAATGTGTAATATTTATTTATACTCTGTATATTCTTGTATTCTGATGAATTGTTGTAATTAACAATGAAATGTTCTTCCGTCTACGTTCTTTTGTGTGTTGTTCTCAAAGTATCCGCTCTTTCCTTCACGGGGAAGTTAAGGGTCTTTATATTTGGTATCAGAGATTTGGTTTACAAAGCTCGAGAACAAGACACATTAGAACCATACGAGAGAATTCATCAGAGATTGGATTAGTAATATCCAATAAGAATGACTCGTTAGAGATGGGATCAGTAGTATCCTAGAACGAGTGTGAAGAGTGATGTTTTTAAAATAAAAGTGAAAACAAATTTTGTTTTGAAAATTTAAATCAATTATTCGTATTTGATTATTAATTTGTATTGATTTGGACAATCCAATATATAAAGATTTTGCGTATACATCTGATCCGCGTGCATTCGAAGTTTTAATATACTGGATAGATATAGAATCATACTCTAGTCGCTCGAAGGTGATTCTGATGATCGCTCGAGCATCATCAGAATTTATTTTCGTGTTTTGAAGGTGTGATATCTATATATTTCCAATTGACTGGTGTGAGAACCAAAGCTAGATAGGGCTTATTGTTGTGATTTAGTACCAAAATGTGATTTTTTGACTATGTATCAAAATTATGAATTTGAAAAGCTAATAAACTAATTGATTGCTGATTGTGTTGTTTGATTATTGGTTGATTAATTAAAATTTGTACCATTTAGCCAAATTGTATCAAATAGTGAATTGTACTGAAAATTAGTCGCATTTGCATGCATATACATGTACTTACATTGAACAGGTCATAGCAAGGAGGCTAGAGCAGAAGAATAAAATTGTTTGCCCGACAAATAGGTACATGTTTACTAATTTCTTTGGTTTGGATGATTTTATGAGCCGCTTGGCTGTTTCTTTTTCTTTTTGGATTGATGTGGGCTATGGGAGGCTATTTGAAATATTCCGAAGTCCCCGGTGCAGGGGAGGTTATGGAGAAATTTTTCGAAAATTTAGGGTGTTAGCCAAATTTTTGAAAAATTTGAAAAGTTCTTAGTAACTGAAAAGTTGAAGAACTTAAGCCGTAAAGAAAATAATGAAAGTTGAGTTGGTTTGTTAAACAACTTTCAGCTTAGTTCCTTTTTGGGGACGAAAAGTTTTAAGTGGGGGAGATTGTAATAACCCGGAAATTCTGAGCCAATTTAAAATTTTTATTTTGGCAATTTCGAGGAAGTTTGAATATTTAAAATGAATTATTTTAAATAATAACGACGAGAAATTTATTTTAAATAGAATTAGAACGTAAATATTTATTTTAATCGTCATTAGAATATAAATATTTATTTTAAATTATAAAAGGAATTGAAAATGGCACGGTAGTTTGAAAATTTGATTTCTAATTTCAAATTAATGCACAGGATTCAAAATAAACCGGATTTTGGCGAAACCAAAAATATTAGAATCTATTTGAGAATATCTTTCCAATGAATCTGAAAAATTGAAATTTCATAGCGGGAATCAAAAGTTATGTCCAGTTGAAAATTCAGAATAGTCGCTATGGAATTCTGGCCCTTAAAAATGGAAATTTTGCAAACGACCTCGGTTTTCGACGAAACCATTTTTGTTGGATCCGTGATGTCAGGTTATTGCTAGATTCCAAAATTCATAATTTTTCGAATCAATATGTGAACGTGGCAAAGGAAATTGCATTTGACCAATTTCAGTTGAATTTAATCGACTGGAAAATGGCCAATTTTCAAACGGTCTCAGAATTTGACGAAATTAGTTTTTTAGGGCCGTATCGTCAATACGAAGCAAGAAAATATTTTTTGGAAATTTTTAGAATTCGTATGTGGCCCCGGTAAATTGAAATGTGCGTTCAAAATCAATATATAGATTTATATTTTGGTTTTGACGGAAACTGATCGAAACAGTCGAATCAGCCTGTGATACATATCCCATTATGTTCAAAATGGGGGTAATTAGCTAGGGGCATCAGTCGTTGGGTCTCGAACGGAGATCGAATTTAAAAGTTGCTTTTTAGAATTAATTAAATAGTTATATATATATATTTATATAAAACCTTGCTCTCTCTCCCTCCTATCTTCTAATCGTTCAACAGAAAAAAATATAAAAGTAAAAAAAAAACCGCCGTCGATACCCAGTCGCCCCCCCCCCCCCCCGGACCAACCCCATCGCCCCCCAACCCTCCTCCGCCGCCGGACGCGCCGGACCCCCTTTCCCCTTAGCTGCTGGCGCCACGCTCCTCCAGATGGCCGCCTCCGAGAAGCCCTAAATCCCCTTTGCCCAATTCGAGGGCCGCCGATCACCCTATGCCCCACCACCGGACCAAGCCACCTCGCGACACCCTCAGCCCGCCCCTCACACCTCCGATCTGCCCTTCCGCCTCCCTCCTCCCCCAATTCAGACCCCACGCCTAGGACCCCGCCCCCAAACACAAAAACAGCAGTCGCCCTCCACTGTTCGGCCACCAGCGACCCCGCCACCCTCGAGCGCAACAACATCCCCTCCCCTTCGACTGAAAAACGATGTGAGTTTCCTTATTGATTTCTTTATATTTGTTAATAGAAAAGTCAGATCTTTAATTAGTTAAAGATTGGATTTTTATTAATAACAAAGATGTGATTTTTATCTAGTAGAAATAATAAAGAAATGATTTTTATATGGTAGGAAGATTAAAAATGTGATTTTTATATTAGTAGAAGATTAAAAATATGATTTTTATATTATAGAAGTATTAAAAATTCAATCTTTATTATGTAGAAAGAGCAAAGATGTGATTTTTATATGAGTAGCGTGATAAAAATATAATCTTTATTATATGAACACCGGTATAAAAATAGAATTTTTATCTATATAGTAGTAGTGTAAAAATAGAATTTTTATCCATATAGCGTAGTTATAAAAATGTGATTTTTATATACATAGCAACAATATAAAAATGTGATTTTTATATATGTAGTGGCTACGGACAATGAAATTGACAAAAGGCGAGCACGACGAAGATTTCCTACATATGAAGAGTCGTGGCGTTTGGTTTAGCTTGGGTGAGAACTCCTCACTTTAAATCTTGAATTTCTAGTTGAAATATATACTAGGATGCAGACGGTGCTTAGCAGCACCCGACACCCGTCGTCCACAGACCATGGATGACTTGTTTGTTTGATTGATGTGTTGTGAAAATTTTATTGTGTGATATGGAATGAAATAAAATATTTTATAGTAGAAAATATTTTATAGTTAAAAATATGATTTTTAACGTGTATATAAAATAAATAGTAATAAACAAATCGGACGATTTGTTTATATACACTGATTTGACTGATATTGATTGGGACGATAAATTGTACACATCGCCCAACTGCACAAATAAAAATCTGTGTTTGTTGATTTGAAACCCTACATGGGTATTGGGATGATATTTGACGTACACTAATCCCGATTGTTTAGTTGTATGACAATCGATGGATTGACAGACTATGTAAGCGTTAATTATTTATATTTAATGCTTATGCAGTTGTGTGGTGCACTCTGGATGATGGTTGATGATTTATCGTTGCTGTTATATACATGTGTTGTAGGGAATCCATATAATTAACGTTATATGGTTATTGATTGGGCCTCATTCTAATTTGGAAAAATAGAATATAAATATTCATGTGTTGAATAGAATGAATATTCATGTGTTGAATAAAATAAATATTCATGTGTTGAATAGAATGAAAATTCATGTGTTGTATAGAATAAAATTCATGTGTTGAATAAAATAAAATTCATGTGTTGAATAGAATAAAATTCATGTGTTGAATAAAATAAATATTCATGTGTTGAATAGAATAGAATTGAATAAAAGTCGTTTTGATTAGATTGACGCCATTTTGACATGAACGATATTTATATCGATTTTATTCATTTTTATAATGAATATAGAAAAGAAAGTGATTTCAAAATTTAACGTTTTGAAAATATTATCATTTGTATATCGATGATGTGGAATATTCAATTTTGACTCGAAATTGAATATCAAGTTGAAATCGTTTCGAAAACGAATTTAAAACGATTTATAAAACACGTTTTAAAAGGAAATCGATGAAGTATATATTATATATATTATATATATAATATAATGGCCTGAATAGAACGTGCTGCGCTGCGGTATTTCGCGAATTTTGACCATTGACTTCGAATGGACGTTACGGGAGATCCGACCGTCAGATTCTCCTAAAACCGGAACCATTGGATTCGTATCGAAAAGAGCTTTCTAATGAATATTAGAGATTTGATATCTAACGGTTGGATTTGGAATTATGTCCAAATCAAATTTGGAAAAGGTCGATGTAAGTGCAGTTCGATGGCCGTTGATGGAAATCGACTATACGGGCCTTGATAAAATTATTAAAAACAATGACAATTTGTGTAAAATCATAAGAAATGATTTATGAAAAATTGGGATGAAAAATTCCACATTTGTAAAGATAAAAATAGATTTTTATCGAAATGAACTTGTTTTGAACTAGAATTATAATCCCATTTATTTTCAAAAATAAATAAAATGGATTTGAAATGGTTTTGAAAATAACTAGAATTTCCAATATAAAGTGGAAATGGATTTGAATGAAATTGTCTTTGGAATATTTCGATGTTGGATTTTGTGATTATACAGATAGTGTTATGGAAATTTGAAAGATATATTTATATCATTATTTCCAATACGATATTTGTTGGTCGTAGAATTTGATATTGAATATAAGCCAATATATTTTCTATTCAAAGCCTTGTATTTAGTATCAAATGTGATTCGGGTTTGTCGTGAATGGTCTTCATTAACACTGTTCTTAATCCCAGTTGAGAAAAAGATTAAATCTTTTTATTTAGATTTAATGAAGTGTACCAATTAAATGGTATTTAATTGGAATTGAGTTTGAATTGATTTTTTGGTTTATCGTGAACGGTGTTTTAAATAACACTTGTTCTTTAACCCGATAATTAATGGGAGGTGATTTTGGGTTTATAGTGAACCGTGTTTTAAAGGACATTGGTTCTTTAACCCAGTTAAAGACAAGATGTGATTTCCCAAGTTAAATAATCATTGATAGTGATTATTGGGAAGATTAAAACCAAGTGGAGTTTTAATGAATCTTTAATTAGATCGAAATAGTCGAGAATGGAGTATCACCAGTTTTGCTCCAGGAGATAATTAAATCATTAATTACAATTGAACGTGAAATGGTAATTGAATTTACCGATAACACCATGGTGTTAGATATGAAGTATGACCAGTTTTACTTCATGGGATGAATAGGTTGGGATTAGGAAATAAAATAAATGATTACTTCGGTGTGGTTCGCTAATCCCGACTAGTTTGAATTGATATTCAAAAGAAGATTAAAGAATAAATTTAAAGAATTTATCATTGATAAAATTAATGGGAACCTTTCCCAATGTATAAGAATATTTGAATAAAAGAATATTCTAAATTGGAATGAGGCGTATGTTGTGTTTGTGTAACACTTGTTTATTATATACGCGAGTTATTAAGAAAGACCGGGTTTATCCCATTCTGAATAACTGATTCGACGATGTGTCGAGGATGAAGACGGTGGTCGAAGACTGCATGCCTTCACATCGTTTGGGTGAGAACTGATGATCTTGATTGGGCTGTGCACCCAAGAGGAGGGAATCAGTTGGTGGTCGTCCAGACATACTTGGAGATCGATGGATGTGCGAGGTACAAGGTGCCTCCGGTTTCGTTCAGACCCAGAACGAACTTGTAAATGGACTGTGTGTCTGACATTGGATTTTATTCTGTGTGATTGATTTCTATTAAATATATATCTGTTTGGCGGCGGGGAATTTATTCTCTTGCTTAACGCCCTTCTCTGAGACGTACGAGCTCAGGGGTTATATATTGATGGATATCAATCGCATGGAGTGAACGCCTGTGTGGCATGCCTAAGTGGAAAATGATCAAGGTTTCTATTGAAAAGCAGAGTCTTGTGGTTGATGATCAAAGCACGACCTGTGTGGCATATCTTTGTGTAACGTTGATTCGCGAGCCTCACACCCCGGTTGTGAACCAGAAACGGGAGAGGACATCAGGGAGGGCATGCGTTTCCTTCTAGCTAGAAGTGGCGTCAGTGGTTTTACACGCCCTGACGAGTTTGACTTATGTGGTTGTTGCTGTTGCGAGGCGCCTCGGATATATCGGTGACTGTGTGGAGCCGATGGAGTCATTGGACTCATTTACGCCCCAAAGGGCGGGGAAACGCAGTGTTCAGGCATTTTAATCCACATCGGTGGATCGGCTATAACGATCCAAGGGACGATGCGTTCAATTCCTGAGACTCGGGCTAGACAGTTTCGAATCGGTGGAGGACGATCCCTTGCCTCGGTTCATAGATGGAAACCCAACTTCCAATACGTGACTTTGCGGTTTTGATTGTAAACCTATATATGGCAACATAGTGGTATGGGGCACTTATGCCATCTATGATTGATACTTATGATTGAAATTGTTTTGACACTATACACTTATAGTAATAAAAGATGAAATTTAGCGTATCAACCATGCTTTGGCTATTATAAGGTAAAACCCTATCCTCCGGCTTGTGTTGCATTGTGTGATGGGACCTGGGTCTTATAATAGCTTCATTGTTCTTTATTTAGCATTGCGCTGTTGTTTTATGCACTTGTATTCTTGGGAGGAAACCCGTTCCGTGTTATACGGCGTGGTCCCTTGATTTACCTAACTTTAAAATAAAGATTAATAACTGTTTTAGTTCTCACACCAGTCACATGACTGACTTGGAGTTTATTGTTTTAACCTAAACTCTGGGTGCCCTTATTTTGACATGGGCAGCTTGTAGTTTTGGTTTTGCAGATTTATATTCACAGGATCCTGATGTACAGCTGGAACGATACTCGGAAAGCTCTGTATTCGTGTATTACTTTCAGTTGTGTTTTGTATTATTTTTCCATTGCTATGTAATTTATTGTAATCTCTGATATTTAGTAAATGTGTAATATTTATTTATACTCTGTATATTCTTGTATTCTGATGAATTGTTGTAATTAACAATGAAATGTTCTTCCGTCTGCGTTCTTTTGTGTGTTGTTCTCAAAGTATTCGCTCTTTCCTTCACGGGGAAGTTACGGGTCTTTATACTTTACCCAAGAGCTGCTACCGGAAGTTCAAATGCCATCTGAAAACCACCACGGCAACAAGGCCATATTAGTCTCGGAAAAGCCCTAGTTGACCGGGACCCTCACTTTGAAGACTATAATTTGCACCACAAGGATGGCCGAGAACCAAACGCCCAAGACAAAAAAAAAAGTGGTCGGTCGATGCCTATGTAGGCCCAATAGCCTAGCAGTGGAAAGGGCCCCGAATTCTCTATAAATAAGACCCTAGGAGCCACATAAAGGAGGAAGAACTTTTTATTTCTCTGCCTAGTTCTTTTCTTCTAAAAAGGAGCAAATCCTCAACTCTTGTAATACATCTACAAATTGTGAATGGAGAATTTCGGGTCATAAACATCTTGCGATTTGATAATCTTGTTATGCCGTAATAATGGAACAGGGAGTTAACATTAACCTTTCTTATGAGAAGATCAATCATGGCACCTTAGCAATGAAGGAGGAGCTTCGTAGAAATGCGAAGTCTCCTTTCCCTTGCCTCGAGGGTTTTCCACATTGATCAACACTCTCATGATGAGCCTAACGCTTCCTAACCTAAAAGTAAAGGGGTCATCTGTGAGTTTGTAACTCAATCTATGACATAATCCGGACCCCTTTTCGTGCTGGTCCGGTGCGGAATGATTGTATGAGTTAATGAACATTATGATGCCTTCTTTCCCGGATAGAGGGATGCGTTAGCCTGTTTTCTTCTAATCACAGTACATAACATCACTTTCAAGATTTAAGGAGCAATTGATTTCATAAAATCTAGCAATATAAGGCTAAATAACCTCCCTTAAGTCATTTCGAAACATCGTCGCACAACATATGTGATGTCCATACTTCGGGGGCAAGATAACTAATCGTTAGAATCAGAATTCCACTGCCTAAGGGAAGGTAGATTAGCTTAGATTCACAGGCTACAGAATGACCTTCGATAACTATGAGTCATGACGGTGTCAAATCCCATGAACACATGTCCTAAATAACTTAATCCGGGTGCTGATGGAAAATATCGCTAACATTTTAGCGCTAGAAGGAAGGCTTGTGTAACGACTTGGTGATTTTCGACGCCAGAATTCCAACAATAACACATAACTGTATTACTTATCAGAACTCAAGTATCGAAAACACCAGATAGTTATTAGAAAGAAATTAGAAGGTGAGATAGGAAAGAAATATTAAATTATAAAAAGAAAGAAAATCAGCATTTCAGAATCAGAGTCTCACATCGCAGCGGATTAAAATATAATATAGAAATAAATCTTTATTGAGAGCTTTGAAAATAAATACAATCATCAGAGTACACTTACAGTCACACATCTGGATAGTTATAATAATCTGTCCTCATATACAACAACCAGCAGAATAAATATTAATACATCTGCACTCCTCCAGCATGTCTTCTTGAAATTTATAGCATCCAAACCTAAACCTGTACAACCTAGACTAACCCGAGCATTACAAACGCTGGATCAATCTGGTGAACCAAAGTGAGAAAACTTGCTAAGTTTATAATATCATCCAAGTAGATTTTAATGTCAAGAATCCTTTTGAAAGAAAAGTATAATAGTAAGACACCCCCACACATAAATACGGACGGTTTTTACCTTACTATAACCCAAAATATTTTTGAAATCATATATTTCTCTGATATTATAATAGTGTCTAAATACAAGTAAATAGCAATCTAGCGGAACGCTTGCATCTCATGCTCCACATATATAGTATACAATCAAAACCGCGGGCGTTTATTGGAGATTGGATTTCCAACTATGACAAGGTATGGAACCACCTTTCGATAGTGTATCTCTAGAGGGGAATACACTGGGTTCAACTAGAACGTCTTACAACGCGGTCCACACATGACCGACCACTCATTTCGCTTGAGTGTATCGAATGTATATCACCAACGGTTGAGATCAGCAACCGTTTCCGGAAAAAGGACAACATTGATAGATTTAAGAAGGAAAAGAAATTTCTCTAGATAGGTGATTATACACCCTAATGGGAGAGACCCACATAGCCATGTTGCCTGCCCGATTTTTGTCATTTCCCGATTGTGGGGCTGGAGGTTCGAATTACCTTTAGAACAACACAATATCTTTGAATGCCACATCGTCAAATCCGCCAAATCACTAATTGACGCCCACAAAAATACTCTGGGTGTTTATGCTAAGAGAAGGTGTCTTCTCTGCCACCTACAGAGATACGTTTGTAAAAATCAACGTACGTGATTCTTAAGGAATACTATGTCAGACATTCGTCCATACAAGTCATCCAGGAACATGATGAACTGAAAGCATACTCCTACCATATCTTAGGAATCACCCTATAGATCAATAGCGAGTAGTTCTTGCAAATCCGTAGATTTCAACCACGACAGGACCACAATATATTTCTGGGTATAAATTATAAATTAAATTTAATATATAGTAGACTTTGAAAACTAAAGGAGTTAACCAGAGATACAAGTAATCCTTCTGTTTTATGAAGATCTATGGTCTTCAATGGCTCCGTCTTGATCAGCATCTGATATCTTCTTGATTTCATACTTAATGGTCCAAATGGTTTTCGAATATAATTCAATCCCGGTCTTTCCATACCAACAATCGTATAGGTCAGATTTGATAGTCGGTTATTTAACTATCAAATTAACAACTATTCAATCATAAAAATAAAACGAGTTTACTGGTTTAGTATTCAGCATCACTTGGCCATTTTAATTTAAAAACAAATTAAAACTTCTTAAATTTCCAATATTTTAAAACACATTATTACTTTGTATCTTATTATAAGAATGTTCGCAAAACCATTTTTAAACACTTTAGAATTTATTCATATGTATATACTCTAAACATTTAAGTTCAATCAAATCCCACATAAAAACGTCATTACGAAATCTCTTTGATTTTAATTACTGGGAAACAAAACAAACACATATTTCCATTTAAATGAACCCATTCAAACTCATCCCATTAATTTCATTACCTCATCAATATCGTTATATTTATACTGAATCTCCTTTCGTTTCCTTTACATTGGAAATATTATATTATCTTCTTAAATCTTTTTTTTATTTCTATTACTAAACTCCTTATCAACACATATTATTCCACTTCTAATCCGCTCAACCATTTTCAATTTGAGAATCTCTTTTTCATTCCATTCGTTTCACTTAATCTCAGTATTAAGTATCGTCAACTTAAATTCATGTTTTAGCCTCACGCCCTTTTATAAACCTTATTCAAAAACTTAGTTTAATATAAACCCCTTTTCTATCTTAATTTCCTTTACTTAATTCAAATATTAAATAAAACATTTACTTAAGCCATCACATCAGTTCAAATCACTTTTATAACTTCATTATAAAAATTCACACTTTATTATGATATCTGATCATCACTCTTTTCTAATTCGATTAGATTCATTCCAAACTCGATTTTTGACATAATTGGAATTCCTTTAAGTAATAATTAGATCCTTATTAATTAAGATAATAACTTATTTCATTGTTAACTACTGTATAAGTAGTTAAATTCTTTATTACTAAATTAAATAATAATTTCATTTATTTAAAAGTCTTATTAACATTTACAAATATTCATTAACCACTCTCATTAGATTTATTTAATAATAAACTTATTTAATTTAATACTTAATCCCAATAAAACATTTGATTAAAACACGGTTGTCTCATTAACTAATCCACTTAAATCCTTTCTTTAAATTAATTAATAATATAATTAATTTAAATAAATTCCATTAAATTGTTACTTAGAACAATTAAACCAACTCTTAACTGTTACACTAATTCTTCTCATTTATATATAAATCTTATAAATATAAGAATTCACTTTATAACTCATTTAATAATAATTTATAAACTTTAACGAATAAATAATAAATATTCATTTCCTTTTCAAATAACTTTAATTACAATTAATAGATTAAAAATCTATTTTCAGTTATAAAATAAATTTTATAACTTCATTACCATCGATTCACTTGACGGTAAGTCAACATCTATAAAACAATTCATTTATAGGCCATATACTGCCAATTACCCAACCAATATTGTCCATTGGTTAATAACAAGACAAACGTATTTAGATTCAACAATTGATAAACAAATCAATCATCTAATCAGGTTGGTGAAACAGTTCATATAATGTGATATGAAAATAAACAATAAATTTTGAGGAATCCGGTTGGATCCATCCAACCTGTTTTCCTTGCATCCAAATACGTTATCTTCATTTCAATTCAATAAACAGGTATAATATTCGACAATAAATAAATAAAAGCAATCCAAACATCCATATTTTAATTTAATACGTTTATATTATTATAAATGTAACCAATAAGGTAAGTTACCCCGTTTGGGAATAATCGTTAAAATAACGATTATATTTTATTTATAATAAACTAATGTTAAATCAACCAATTCAACCAATATATAAATAAATAGCATACACCACAAACAATTATCAACCATAGCATACAAAATAAATCCCGACTTATATAAAATATAAATGGGTAAAAACTGAGTGAGTTATACTCACATTAATTCCATTCGTTCGCTGTAGCTATTCGGCTATAGCTAAATTAAACTGTTGTTTAATTTAACCGTAAATTCCAGTTACCTCCATCACCGTCCAGAACAGTTCTAGAATGCCCTATTCTTCACTTCGAATCCATCGTGAAGTGTAATAAATAATAACCGCAAGCACACGGCGTACACTTGTAGTACGTTAGCGAGTACGAGTCGATCCACAGGGAAAGAATAATTTTAAATTCTATTCAATCAAATTAAACCAAACTTTAAAATATGTTAAATAAAATTTAACAAAATTAATGACTAAGTTGAGAATACAACTATTGGTTAAGAGCAATTTAGAGGTGTTTTCACTCTCTAGATCACACAAATCAACATGATGAAGTTATGATCTCTATTCGTTTGGTCATAAGTGAGGTTAGATATTGTGTTTATCATAAGTATGACATATTTATGCTATTAATTAGCATAACATAAGTCATTAAACTATAGCACAAATCTAATTCACTATCTAAATCTCATGAAAAAGACAACAAGTTGAAAGTAATATCAATTTTAAGAATACTCTACTTTACTATTAATTTGTAATATAGAATATCAAATGTTGATTAACACTTCCTCTTTTTGCCAAAATCATATGTAAATGAAAAAGCAAATTTTGATGTGTCATTTAATCAAGCATGATCTATCCTCTATTAATTAGAAGCATAGATCATCAAAACCAAGCATGATTAACAAAATACACTAAACATCCATTCTTCAATAAGCACAAATAGAGAGCATGAAAAATAAACTATATTGAATCTATATGATTAGAGAGCTTCATCATCCCTAAATTAAAGGGGTTTAGCTCCTCATTTTGTGATTATTTCAGCACCAATAGATTTCAACATTGACAAAAATCAAAAATAGAGAACTAAATAAAGGAAAATCTATTCTAATTGCATAAAAGAAAATTACACTACTTGCAGAAAAGAAAATCTAAACTACTGACATAAAGTAGAGCATAGAAATTAAAAGAGGTATGAGAGAGACATAAAAGAAATTGTCTTGGAAGCGATTTTTGTTTATTTGATCAATTACACTTTTATTTGCTAAAAAGGAGATCCTGAAATACATGAAACAAAGGGGTATATATACATGATCAAAAAACCCTAAAACCCAAATCACCTTCCTTGGGAAATCCCCAAAATGCCCATTCATGTAGCTTCTAATTTCCATTAGCCAGTAATGAGTCATGTAGAATGCATGAGGCCTTTTGTCTCAGTCTTTAATATGAAGCTTAAGAGCAAATTGGCTAATTGAAAGGTGTGGGCCTCCACTATCCATAAAATGAATTAATTCCTTGCCTCCTTTTGTGAAAATGCATGCTTTCCCTCATCTCTTCATGTGTATATATCCTTATAGCTCCAAAATTCCTATAAGAGATAAACACAAGGAACAAGTAAAAGATTACAAATTAAAACATGCACAAGTGACTACTTTTTCCCAAAATAAGTGATGATTTTAAAAATATTTAAAACATGATTTGATCATATAAAATACCCGAAAATGTTCATTTATTTAACTAAACAAGAATAAATATGTGAATATAAATGTACATTTTTACGTGCACATCAAATAATCCCACACTTATCTTTTTATTCATCCTCGAATATAGTAAAAACTAAGATAAATCCATTTTCGTAGGGAGCACGATTGCATTGAGCATATCCAACAAGCCTTTAAACCTCTGGATGTCCCCAGTAGGACGAGTGTTGTCTCGTGAGGGTTTTCAGCAGATACTACCCACAAAATCCAAAAGTTGGACGCAAAAAATTATTTACAAAATACAAGATTTACAAGACGAATGCAACTTTTTAAAGGAATATTTACAAATGGATAATTTACTTTTAAATATTACACGAATGAGTTAACACAAATTTGGGTCGTCACTATGAAATTTGAGTCCGTTACTAATCAAAACTTCAAACAAAAGTCATGTTATCGTCACAAACTCCTCCAGCTTAGCCAGTTGTTTTGGTAGAAACATAGTGCAAATATGAAATGGATTCTATAATCGATATCAACAATCGTAAAATGACATCTCAACTTCCTTTTTGTTAACAAGTTAGGTCAAATAAGTAAAGAGTGTGCTTGGATTTCAAGTGCTTACTCTCTTTTTATTACAAAATATTTACATTATTACTATTTACAAACACCTAACCGAAAAGACCAAGGTATACCACCCGTGAGAGTTTGGGATAGAGCTTGGTGGATTGTGCAGACCGACACTGACTTTGTCAACAAGATGTCAGTAATCCTTAGGTGTCCAACTCATAAAATGAGATCAAGGTATACTGACGCTGACTTTGTCAACAAGGTGTCGGAAAGAGCTTGGCAGGTTTGCACACCAACGCGAGATGTACTAGCAATGTTGGATACCCTTGGATTATTATTATATATACATTCATTTTCTTTTTTTTTTTTTTTTTACATAAGAGAGAGAGCTAAGCGAGGATATCTTAGCACAACTTAACTTAAAAGCTCTAAAATGTTATCGCAAGTAGTCTAAATCAACCATTCATTTAATCAGGTTACAATTCAGAAAACATTTCATACTCATCACCTACGAATTTTCCTATATATCAGTTATACCAAATTTGCTCATAATTCAAACTTTCCTTTTGTTATCCGCTAAGAGAAGTAAATCTCCACATTTTAATTGAACGACCAAAATTGTATGCTAACTCCATCATGTCTTATTTAAAAATAAATAGAAACGCGAAATTCTTTTTTTTTTGATTTTTTTGATTTTTTTGGTTGATTTTTTTTAATGATAAAAAAGAAAGGAAATTTTTATGCAAAACCAAAATAAATATAAAGATCCCCCCACACTTGATTTGGACTGTGTACCCACAGTCAATGCATGATACAATGAGGGAACGGAAGAGAAATATTTACATATGTACAAAAGAGGGTTAATGTGTCTTCCCGAATACACGTGCAGAAAATATGCTGTCATTGAATAAATGAACTGGTCCATAATGGACCAATGCAACAGCCTCCTTAAGATTATGAGACACAGCTTAAGCACAGAAAACCAAATCATGAAGAATTTTATATTACATTTCAGATTTGGAAAAACAAAATTTGTTTTTTAAAAAGTTTGAGTTGCTAATTTTAAATTGTTGAGCTTACAATTGATCCTAAAATCGAATTGAATTTCTGTAGCAACTACAGAGAGGTCACTGGACCGGGGTTTAGTGGCGACTCGTGCTTCCCGACCGGCCTAAACTGAACAAGAAGGCGGACTGCTTTGAGAACAAGACAAATCGGAACATAAACAGAATAACATTTCATTGCTTATTACAACAATTTACATCAGAGTACAAGAATATTCAAAGTAAGAATATTCCGGACGGCTACCACTGTAGCCCCTTCAAGGTAGCTACTCCCATCATGAGCAACAGTAGCAACCCATCCATTCGATGTGAAGATCGTTGGTCTTGCACCGTCTTAATCTCTTCGACTTTTCGTCATATCAGTTATTCAGAATGGGATAAACCTGGCCTTTCCGAATAACTCGTGCATCTTATAATCAAGTGCTATGACAACACATCATTCGCCTTATTCCAATCCAGAATATTATTTTATTCAAATATTCTTTTCCTTTGGGAAAGGTTCCCATTAATTTTATCAAAGACAAATTCATTAAATTTATTCTTTAATCTTCCTTTGGATATCATTTCTAAACCAAATTAAGGTTTATCAACTAGTCGGGATTAGCGAACCTTACTGAAGTAATCATTTGTTTATTTTAGCAATCCCAACCTGTTCATCCCAAGGAGTAAAACTGGTAGTACTCCATATCTAACACCACGGTGTTATCGGTAAAATTAATTACCATTTCACGTTCAAATCTAATTAAAGATTTAACTATCGCTTGGAGCAAAACTGGTGATACTCCATTCTCGATCATTTTCTTGAATTGATAATTTTAATTATCACATTCACTTTTCAATCTAATTAAAGATTCATTAAAACTCCACTTAGTTTTAATCTTCCCAAGAATCAATATTAATGATTATTTAACTTTGGGAAATCCAACATGCGGCATCGACAATCTATACCGTATCAATGATTTCTGCTAATATATTACCTATAAGCTCGTACGTCTCAGAGAAGGGTGTTAATCAAGAGAATAAATTCTCCTCCACCAAACAGATATGTATTTAGCAGAGATCAATGAATACAGTATCGAAATACAATGTTAGACATGAAATCCTGTCTTTAACTGGGTTAAAGAACCAATGTCATTTAAAACACGATTCACAATAAACCCAAAATCACATTCCATTAATTATGGAATCTTCATGAAAAACATATCAATATATATTAAATTCCATATGTATTAACAGTCTTCGTCCATAGAAACTCACTTCGATTATTACCAAATCGAATTCCAATCAATTCCAATTTAGTATATGATATTGGAAATCTTTACTTTGGAAAATTCCATTAATCTTAATTAAAAGATTATAAATTCCAAATCATATTCTTCACTGTTATTTGGGTTAAAGAACAAGCGTTATTTAAAACACCGTTCACGATAAACCCAAATATCAAATTCTTTTATTCGATTCCAATTAAATATTAATTAATTGGAAAGCTTCACTAAATCTTAGTTTAAGGATTTATTCTTTTCTCAACTGGGTTTAAGAACAGTGTTAATGAAGACACCGGCCACCACAAACCCAAAATCCAATTTGATATCAAATACAAGGCTCTGAATAGAAAATATACCAATTTATATTCAATATCAAATTCTGAAACCAACGGATATCGTATTGGAATAACGATATATATATATATCTTCCAAATTCCTCAATAATATCTGTATAATCACGGAATCTAATATCGAAATATTCCGAAGATAATTTCCATTCCAAATCCATTCCAGTTTAATCATTGGAAAATTCCGGTTATTTTAAAACCATTTTCAATTCCAATTTATTTATTTCTAAAAATAAATAAATTATTATTCTAGTTAATAACTAGTCCATTTCGATAAAAATATATTTTTATCTTTTCAAAACTGGAATTTTTCGTCCAAAATCTTTCAAACAATTTATTATGATTTTACATAATTTTTCCATATTCTTAAATTTTTTATTATCACCCATACAGTCGATTTCCAATAATGGCCACTGAATTGCATCTATAGCAACCTTTTGTGAAATTGATATGAACATATCTCCAAATCTAACCGTTAGATTTCAAATCACTTATATTCATTGAAAATCTCTTTTCGATACGAATTCAATGGTTCTGGTTTTAGGAGAATCCGACGGTCGGTTCTCCCGTAACGTCCATTTGAAGTTAATGGTCGAAATTCGCGAATGGTCACTGCGCGGCGCGTTCTATTCAGGCCATTATAATATATATATATATATATATATATATATAACATGTATATTATATTTCATCAATTTCCATTTAAAGAGAATTTTATAAATCGTTTTAAATTCATTTTAAAAATGATTTCCACTTCCATTTCAATTTCAAATCAAAATTGAGTATTCCATTATGAATTCGTTTTAAATTCATTTCAAATCGATTTCAATTCAATTTCAATTCGTTTTAAATTCATTTCAAATCGGTTTCAATTTAAATTGATTTCAATTCCATTTCAATTCGTTTTAAATTCATTTTAAATCGATTTCAATTTAAATCGATTTCAATTCCATTTCAATTCGTTTTAAATTCATTTTAAAACGATTTCAATTATATTTTCAAACTCAAATCAAAATTGAATATTCGTTATACAAATTCGTTTTAAATTCATTTTAAATCGATTTCAATTTGATTTTCAAATTTAAATAAAAATTTAATTTTCCATATCATTTCAATATTAAAATGATAATATTTTCAAAATATCAGATTTTGAAATCACTTTTCGATATTCATTATAAAATCGACAAAATTCCCGTTTCTGTTAAAATCGTGTTTAACTACTTAACACGGCTTCACATTTCAATATTCACTGAATATTATTTTAAAATATTCGTTAATTCTGAATTGGAATCAGATTTAATTAATTACAATATAATTTAATTTATATGGATTTCAACATCATATATATACAAAAATAATGATAAGCAATCATTAAAAATTCAAACATCATCTAGAGTGCATTCTACAACTATATAAGCATTAAAATAAATAAATAACGCTTATACCATCTGTCAACCCATCGATTGACATACCACTAATTATTGGGATCAGTGTATGTCAAATATTATCCCAATACCCGGGTGGGGTATTCAAACAACAAATACTGTTTAATATTTGTGCAGTTGGGCGATGTGTAAAATTTATCGTCCCAATCAACATCAGGTAAATAAGTGTACATAAACAAACCGTCCAGTTTGTAAATGAATATTTAATTTATTTTCATTTCACAATAATTTATATATTTATTTTATATAAATAATTTTTATATACAACAATATCAATACATGACAATACATTAAAACAAGTTGTCCATGGTCTGTGGACGACGGGGAGCAGTTCATATGTGCAGTTATAAAATAATTTTGTAACGACCCGAATTTTTTGACCGTTCAAATCGACAATAAACCACACATGTCGACCCAAACAAATCATAAATACAGGCAGTTATTGGGAAAGGAAGAAAAAGATGAAAGAAGAGAAAAATGATAATAGAGTTCTCACAGCGGAAAGGCAACATATAATAAATAACTAACAGTTTAAACGGTTGAAATCCATACATTTGTCTATACCATACAACGATTATTAGAGTTACATATATAGATTTCTACATAGCACAACGGAAATAAAATGCAGCGGAAATACTTATATATATAGTAGATATATACCAAATCTTCGTCTTCATCCTCCAAGCTATAGAAATCTTCGCTAACTGCAACGTCTGCTGACCCGAGCGTATTGCATAAAAAGAAAACACAACAAACACTCGGATCAACACTAAATCATTCTCATATTAGTCAAATTAAAACATGAAATAACTTGAGTGTCATGGGTACAGTAACTCAAGAGATGTTACGGGATTTTTCCATCTCCGTTAAACTAATACATACATATTAATACGCTATTATGATAGTGTCTATCCAGTAAAGTAAATATCATAAAAATAGCGTAAGTGGGATTACCATATTACCCTTACGCCGTTTATATGCATCAACAGTCTATACAGTACCGTAAATTCACCGTACTGGTGTTATTAGATGGCACTCCATAGAAGCCAATGCTAAATCAAAATCGTATGGGGGCGCGATATGGATAAATATGACAAGGCACTCGAGGAAATGCCCATGGTAGGATTCTATCAATTGCACTCCCAGACCGGTGGTAACGCATAGCAGCCACTACCGCCCACCTCAGAACATACCCCCAAAGTCATAAATGGGCCCAAATCATCATCATCATAGTCATAAAAATTGTATCGAAGAAGTGTGTCCGATCAAAGGTGCTATCTCAATTAGTCACGGTATAGCTCATGTTTTAGTCATTTCAATTCTGACCCGAAGGTCAGGGCTATTACGTCATCGTTCATCTTCTTCAATTTAATCATTGCCTCCAAGCTATCATACTCATTCTGGATACGTCATAACGTTCAGAGTTGTCAAAGTGGTATCGACACTGACAGAGAGTATGCCTTATGTCGACTCCGGTCTCTTTAACAACCAACGCTTACAAATTTCACATCGTTTGGTTCTTTTATATTTCACAAAGGTTCGCTTCATATAAAAATATCATATTCTGTTTCGAACCAAATTTATATTCAACTAAAATATAATTTCATATCAAAATGTCATAATCATACCAAACCGATCATATTGTAAATTTGAATATATTTCCATATCCTTATATTATAATCATATAATATTTCAAAATCGACTTATACTTAAATAGAATATATTTTATCTCCAAGATTTCAAACTATTCCAAATCGGTTTATGTTCGAAATCCATTCATATTCAAATAGAATATATATTTCATAACAACTCATTTTAAATCTCTTAGGAGATCCACTTATATTCAAGTAGAATATAATTTACATTTCCATATCAGAAATTGGTTTAGAACTCGATTCATATTGAAATAGAATAAAATTTATCTCAACTCCATTTGAACAACAGTTTTAGATCCAAACACTTTCCATTCGGAAGAAATTTACACTTTATAGAAATATAACTACGAAAATAGATGTTTATAAAGAAATCTTTATATAAAATAATATATACATATATAGAATATAATAGTTAGAATAGGATAAGATAAATTTTAAAAACTATATATATACATAAATTAAAAGTTTACTATGTAGTTTTAAATAATAAAATATAAGAAAGATTAGTTATAACCAAATAGTTATAGGTAAAAGTTTTAATAAATAAATTTTTAAGGGAAGGAATAGTTATTTGAAAACAACAGTGTAAATATATATAATAAAATTCTTTAACTAAAAATCATTCCTTTCTTCCGAGCTTCAATACTTGAATCTAAACTCCAGTCTCAACGGAGTTTGCCTAGCCCAATGGCTTGTCCCAAACCCCATTCCAAACCCATTTCCAAACTCAAGGATTCAAACCATATTCGTATTAAGTTTAAAACACTCCAAGTATCCTCGATTATCTTTATTCCAATATTAAATTCAAAAAGAATTTATTAAATTCGAGTCTACCCAATCCTTGAAAATCCCAAATCTAAATTTTGAATCTTTAATCCTTCAAATTCACCTTGGGATTTTTTTTTAATCATTTCAAATAACATTCAAGATTCAGATCTTTAAAGGAAGAATAAAATTTTATCGAAATCGACACATTCCTTTAAATGAATTTTCCCTCAAATATAATTTCAAATATCTAAATCATTTAACCAACCGATGTCCATATATAATTGGCTAGCCTATGGCCAAGTGATTTTAAATTTAATTTCTCGATATTCAGGGATGGATCTATCATTTCAATCCAAACCAGGGTCATAGAGATTTATCATTTCACTCTGTGTTCTTAATTTATTTAAATCGATTATTCCCGAGTTCATTAGATGCCCGTAACATCAAGGGTAAATGGGATTAACCATCAATGATGAGCACACAACAACCATATACTGAAATAAATAACATTTCAAACAATACTCATTCAGAAAATCACCCAAAGTATCCATCACAACCATTTGTCCCATTAATCAGTATTAATTTGTTCTACGGTTTGCAAGGATCAGAAATCCCAACTAGTAATTTAATTAAATTAAATAACTAATTATCAACCTAAATTTCCAGATTAATATACTTGCATGTCATTTTTAAGCAACCCATCACAAATCAAACACAACCATGCAACCAAACATATTTCATATTTAATTTAACAAATATGGGAATAATTCAGTATTTCGTAAGTGAAAATCACTCACCTTTGCATCCTCAGTGGATCGGACATCCAACAAAAGCCCCAAATTTCAGTCTCTAAATGTAGCGAAACCAGTCTTAGATTGTCCACAATTTCGCCACGATCCTAACGCAACCAACCGCGTCCAAATCCGAGTTCATATGTGAAAGTTATTAACATTTTAGTGTCTGAATTTTAAATGTATATAAATATATAAAATTTCCTGACCAATTAAGCAATGCCACATCAGCACCGTTTCCTGCTCCTGCCCCTTCTCCTTCTTCTACAGTAACACGAACGCACACAACCCATCACAGTCCAAACTTTGACCGTCCATTGCCACCAACTCCGACCTCTTCAAGACCCGAGACCACCTTCGTTGAGATCCTCTTAAAAATCCGCACCCGACCCTGGTTCCCTCATCAACTCCGGTCGAGCTCAGGCCTCGTGCGGCGGTCAACAAAACATGGGTTCAAAAACCTTAAACCATGATTTTCCGGCAACCTCCTCAACTATAATACGAGTGAGCACCTCCTTTGCACTCCTATGGTCGTCCTCTTTAATACCCAGATCCCCGAATTAGCGATTAAGTCCCGAATCAAAAACCCCCAAATTTAGCTTTAGGGTTTCGATTTCCAGAACTCTGACCGAGGTTTTCTAGCAATTTTGATCACTGCAATTCGAAACAGAGAACAACCATCGCTTTGTATCATCGAGATCGTCATTTTGATATATAATACAATAGGGTTTGTGAAGATTTGATTTTTCAAGCTTTTATTTCTTTGATCTAGGGTTTTAAAATTTTTGTTTCAGCCATTAAAACAAGTTTTGAAGGAGAGAGTATACGTATAAGTGATGAACAGGCTGGTGGGTTGGAAAAGAAGTTTATTTGTATATATGTATAGAAGGTCCAGTGTGAACAAATAACCACTATCAAATTACACTGATTCCTTTCGTGTTTTCTCCCGTACGACCAGATTACAAATCCAATTATAAAGAAATTTGAAATCCTACCAAAATTCACAATTCTAGATCCAATGGCGCCAGTTTCGTCGAATTCCGAGACAGTCGTCAAAACAATTAAATTTCACAATTAAATTAAATAATTAAAATATTCAAATTTTTGCTTAACTGTTTTTTTTAATTCAAATTTAAATATTTAAACATTCCATTTTAATCAAATTACAACTTAAATAAAGTTTATAAATCGATTTCACAAATTTTAAGTTCTCAAGTTTGGTTATTTAAATTTTTGATTTGAGTTTCAACTATAATTTAAAACTTAGAATTCTCCATTTCAAATTAAATTTGAATTCTCAATATAAACTAAACATCTCAAATTTATTTAATAAATAAAATATAAATTTCCAAATTGCAACAATTCTAAGTATAAACTAAATTTAAAAATCTATTTATACTCCATTAAAATAATCATCATCATTATAATCAACAAAATTTGATTTTTATCCAGTATTATTCTATTTTTATCCAATATTATTCTATTTTATTTATTTAAAAATTGAAAATTTAATATACAGAAAATATGGGATGTTACATTCTCCCCCACTTAAAAATCTTTTCGTCCTAAAAAAGAGAACAAAATAAGGTATTAAACAAATCATACTTTCAAATTCATACTTATAAAATAGCATTTATAAGATAAGTTATATATAGTTGTAAAATCTCATAAATTTTTTTAACTCCCGAAATCACGAAAAATTTCGGCAGAATCTCCTTTGTACGGAGAGGTCCGGAAAATCACAACATATATAAAATGCAAACATTCATCTCATCATTTGATGAGGCATCCCAAAAAAAAAGGGGGAAAACAAAATATAAGCCACAAAACCGTGTAACATAAGTACGTACCTCCTTTAGCGTTTATTTGCAAATTTTATTTGTCTTAGCAATTTATTATTTAGCGCAAGCGAGCTCCGAAGCATAGCGCGACTTCCCTACACCTGCTAATACTCACATATACATGAGAATCAAACATATATACACTAAATAGCAAATGCATATAACTTACACAATATATCATCGACATTTCGACTACAAAACCATAATATTCATGACAGGCCAGCAAACAAATCATCGATTATCACCCTATAAATGATGGAATTGGACTAAAACACACTAGGCACAAGTTGTTGTATTTCTTCTAGGATTTCCGAATTGTTCGGATTCGTCGAATTCGGATAATTCGTTCAAAAGTTATGACTATTTTAGTGAAGGCGAACACCTCAGCCTGTACACTGAAAAATGCAGATCTGAGTTGTTCAACCCAGTTTTTACCCTTTAAACAGCAAAATTTTACAAAGAATATTAAGGGAAAATTTTAGTTCAGATTCTGGCCTTTCCGAATTGTACTAGCACGTTAAAATCCGACGTTCCGTTAGGAAGTTATGATCAAAACAATATAGGTATATGCTTCAGATTTTTATTTTTCTACGCCTACAACTATGACTAAAACTTGTGTTTCAGCTTAGTAAACATAGGACTTTGTTATGGCTTTATAAACGAAAGTTTTAGCTCAGCTTCTAAGGAATCCGAAAAGTCCGGAATCATCGAATTCCGATCATCCCTTCAAAAATTATGGCTGTTTTACTTTTAGCTTATCAACTATTTCATATTTACATAAACATTGATTTATTTCATTTCAATTTCAAACTTTTTGATTCAAAAATTTAAGCCAAGTTTAACCCTCTAAATGGATTTTCCTTCCATTGTGTTCGGATATGGTTTACCCTTTCTTGCTTATGTACACTCATGTTCATTTCAACTTATTCATTCCAAGCATTGGTTGAATTTCGTTCCACTTACTTACATTCCATTATCATTTATTTATCCATATCCAATTAGCTATTCATTGGAATAAATTACGATTTTATTCATTTTAATTATCTAGGTTCATCCTGATTCCCTTTTTATTCATTTATATTTGGTTTAAATCGACCAATTACCATTTCTCAAGTTTACTTTGCTTATTTTACTTCATCCGATTTAATTGAATTCATTTAATTTCCAAGTCTTTTGGTATTCTAATTAAATAAATTAGACTTCGGGTTTTTATTTCCTATACCTATTTCATATTTCCAATCCCATTTTATTTCATTTCCTCGTTCGGTTTGGTTAACTACGAATCTATATAAATGGATCAAGGTTAGCTATGGTTCTATGTAAACCGTTCTATTACATCTCATTTATTAAATTTAATTGCTTGCTTATCCATTTCTCGTTAATAGGAATCAATTTCACTTGGTCAACCCAATTATCTATATTGGTTCTAGATCAACTTATTTTATTTCTCTAAGTTGATTTCATTTTACTAAATCCATCCAGCATAGACTAGATTCACTTTCATATCACATTTCGACATCTCAAATTCCAAACTTAGATTTCGCTTATTATTATTTTAATTCGAATAAACAAAATTTTACTTGTATCTTATTTTCTTTTGTTTGGCACTTCGGTTCATCTAAACATTTTTCTCGTATTCCTATTTCATTTTAGATGAAGGTTTATTCCTTTACTCAATCCATAAATTTGACTTCCATGTTCCTAATTGAATTAAGGCTAGTTCACATAACACGAATAAAGTATTTACATTCCATCCATTTTATTTTATCTCGACAATTCACATTTTATCAGTGATATAAATTTCTTTCAACTACTATCGACCAAAATTAGAATTCTTTAACTTATTATCGCCCAGGCTTAAGCATTTCAACGACCACTTCTTTAATACTTAAGTCAATTCCCTGGTTTCAAAATCAAAATTCTAATAAATCGATTAACCTTAGTACATGAGTTAATATTATTAGTTAATATGAACTTAAATGCTTGATTCTAGATTTCTAAACCAAGTTTTAAAATAATCTATGTGCTTATAAAATTTTATAGGAAACATGTCATATAAAAATTTAAATCCAAGTTTTTTATTACCAAAAACATAAAAATCTTTTTTTTTCAAAGTACATTGAATTTAAATTTCAACCTTATATAACATATTCTAATACTCTTATAAAATTTTATACCATAGGAAATCAAATTCAAAAATTCTTTCCAAACTAGTAATGAAAGTACGAAGTGGTGTCCCCCCACTTAGACGCTTCAGAACAAACATCGATAATGCGTGCACTGATTATCGACATCGTTTCTAGGGTCCAAGAAGGGATTATACCCACTTTGAAAAATCTTTAAAACCATTTCTTTTTTCAAAACAGTCACATAATATATATATATATATATATATATATATATATATATATATATATATACACATACATATATTTCAAAAATCTTGGCAAATCTATTTTTTCAAATTACTAGAATCAAATTCTCAAGTTCATTTCTACCCTATTTCCAAGATATATTTACCCAATTGTCTTTTATATCTTATATTTTCAAATCCTTTAAAACATTTAAACTTGTCTTTTCCATTGGATTTATTATTCAATCAACTGTAGTAGATAATACTTAATATTATTGCCTACTAACAACGAATGCATATGCACTTAAAACCAGTACTATTATATTTAATATATTTCAAACATAATCGAAAACCATATAATGTCGACCATTCTATTCGATTATTTAGAGATTCCTATCGATTTTATGGTGTCCCATAGATCGACCAAAATCACCAAATATTCAGCAGAACGAGTCAACACAATATAAAACCAATTTACATCAAAAATACAAGTACGCTCTCTCATATATACAATCAACTCATTCTAGGGCGTTTCTAACCCCATCTCTAATGAGTTAATTCCCAAATAGAGCCAAGGTTATCGCTAACCGACGCTCTGATACCAAATTGTAACAACCCGAATTTTTTGACCGTTCAAATCGACAATAAACCACACATGTCGACCCAAACAAATCATACATACAGGCAGTTATTGAGAAAAGAAGAAAAAGATGAAAGAAGAGAAAAACAATAACAGAGTTCTCACAGCGGAAAGACAACATATAATAAATAACTAACAGTTTAAACAGTTGAAATACATACATTTGTCTGTACCATACAACGATTATTAGAGTTACATATATAGATCTCTACATAGCACAGCGGAAATAAAATGCAGCGGAAATACTTATATATATAGTAGATATATACTAACTCTTCGTCTTCATCCTCCAAGCCATAGAAATCTTCGCTAACTGCCACGTCTGCTGACCCGAGCGTATTGCATAAAAAGAAAACACAACAAACACTCGGATCAGCACTAAAAGATTCTCATATTAGTCAAATTAAAACATGAAATAACTTGAGTGTCATGGGTACAGTAACTCAAGAGATGTTATGGGATTTTTCCATCTCTCGAGGATCCGTTAAACTAATACATACATATTAATACGCTATTATGATAGTGTCTATCCAGTAAAGTAAATATCATAAAAATAGCGTAAGCGGGATAACCATATTACCCTTACACCGTTTACAGGCATCAACAGTCTATACAGTACCGTAAATGCACCGTACTGGTGTTATCAGAGGGCACTTCATAGAAGGCAATGCTAAATCAAAATCGTATGGGGTGCGATATGGATAAATATGACAAGGCACTCAAGGCAATGCCTAGGGTAGGATTTTACCAATTACACTCCTGTACCGGTGGTAACGCATAGCAGCCACTACCGCCCACCTCGGAACACACTCCCATAGTCATAAATGGGCCCAAATCATCATCATCATAGTCATAGAAATAGTATCGAAGAAGTGTGTCTGATCAAAGGTGCTACCTCAATTAGTCACGGCATAGCTCCTGTTTTAGTCATTTCAATTCTGACCCGAAGGTCAGGGCTATTACATCATCGTTCATCTTCTTCAATTCAATCATCGCCTCCAAGCTATCATAATCATTCTGGATACGTCATAACGTTCAGAGTTGTCAAAGTTGTATCGACACTGACAAAGAGTATGCCTTACGTCGACTCTGATCTCTTTAACAACCAACGCTTACAAATTTCACATCGGTTAGTTCTTTTATATTTAACAAAGGTTCGCTTCATATCAAAATATCATATTCTATTTCGAATCAAATTTATATTCAACTAAAATATAATTTCATATCAAAATGTCATAATCATACCAAACCGATCATATTCTAAATTTGAATATATTTCCATATCCTTATATTATAATCATATAATATTTCAAAATCGACTTAAACTCAAATAGAATATATTTTATCTCAAAGATTTCAAATTATTCCAAATCGGTTTATGTTCGTAATCCATTCATATTCAAATAGAATATATATTTCATAACAACTCATTTTAAATCTCTTAGGAGATCCACTTATATTCAAGTAGAATATAATTTACATTTCCATATCAGAAATTGGTTTAGAACTCGATTCATATTCAAATAGAATAAAATTTATCTCAACTCCATTTGAACAACAGTTTTAGATCCAAACACTTTCCATTTGGAAGAAATTTACACTTTATAGAAATATAACTGCAAAAATAGATGTTTATAAAGAAATCTTTATATAAAATAATATATACATATATATAATATAATAGTTAGAATAGGATAAAATAAAATTTAAAAACTCTCTATATATACATAAATTAAAAGTCTACTATATAGTTTTAAATAATAAAATATAAGAAAGATTAGTTATAACCA
Organism: Allium sativum; assembly: GCA_030737875.1. NCBI lineage: Eukaryota > Viridiplantae > Streptophyta > Magnoliopsida > Asparagales > Amaryllidaceae > Allium > Allium sativum. Next base: position 387,332,212 of record CM060912.1, on the reverse strand, counting down.
AATAGTTATAGGTAAAAGTTTTAATAAATAAATTTTTAAGGGAAGGAATAGTTATTTGAAAACAACAGTGTAAATATATATATATATATAATAAAATTCTTTAACTAAAAATCATTCCTTTCTTCCGAGCTTCAATACTTGAATCTAAACTCCAGTCTCAATGGAGTTTGCCTAGCCCAATCGCTTGTCCCAAACTCCATTCCAAACCCATTTCCAAACTCAAGGATTCAAACCATACTCGTATTAAGTTTAAAACACTCCAAGTATCCTCGATTATCTTTATTCCAATATTAAATTCAAAAAGAATTTATTAAATTCGAGTCTACCCAATCCTCAAAAATCCCAAATCTAAATTTTGAATCTTTAAAACTTCAAATTCACCTTGGGAAAAATTTTCTTAATCATTTCAAATAACATTCAAGATTCAGATCTTTAAAGGAAGAATAAAATTTTATCGAAATCGACACATTCCTTTAAATGAATTTTCCCTCAAATAAAATTTCAAATATTTAAATCATTTAACCAACTGATGTCCATATATAATTGGCTACCCTATGGCCAAGTGATTTTAAATTTAATTTCTCGATATTCAGGGGTGGATCTATCATTTCAATCCAAATCAGGGCAACAGAGATTTATCATTTCACTCTGTGTTCTTAATTTATTTAAATCGATTAATCCCGGGTTCATTAAATTCCCGTAACATCAAGGGTAAATGGGATTAACCGTCAATGATGAGCACACAACAACCATATACTGAAATAAATAACATTTCAAACAATACTCATTCAGAAAAACACCCAAAGTATCCATCACAACCATTTGTCCCATTAATCAGTATTAATTTGTTCTACGGTTTGCAAGGATCAGAAATCCCAACTAGTAATTTAATTAAATTAAATAACTAATTATCGACCTAAATTTTCAGATTAATATACTTGCATGTCATTTTTAAGCAGCCCATCACAAATCAAACACAACCATGCAACCAAACTTATTTCATATTTAATTTAACAAATATGGGAATAATTCAGTATTTCGTAAGTGAAAACCACTCAATTTTTTTGTACTTAGTGGATCGGACATCCAACCAAAGCCTAAAATTTCACAGTCTCTAAATGTAGCGGAACCAGTCTTAGATTGTCCGCAATTTCGCCACGATCCTAACGCAACCAAATAGCATTTTAATCTCTGAATTTTAAATGTATATAAATAAATAAATAAAATTTCCTCAGCAATTAAGTAATGCCACATCAGCACCGTTTCCCGCTCCTGCCCCTCCTCCTTCTTCTACAGTAACACGAACGCACACAACCCATCATAGCCCAAACTTTGACCGTCCATTGCCACCAACTCCGGCCTCTTCAAGACCCGAGACCACCTTCGTTGAGATCCTCTTAAAAATCCGCACCCAACCCTGGTTCCCTCATCAACTCCGGTCAAGCTCAGGCCTCGCGGGGCAGTCAACAAAACACGGGTTCAAAAACCCTAAACCATGATTTTCCGGCAACCTCCTCAACTATAAAACGAGTGAACACCTCCTTTGCACTCCTATGGTCGTCCTCTTCAATACCCAGATCCCCTAATTTGCGATTAAGTCCCGAAGCAAAAACCCCCAAATTTAGCTTTAGGTTTCAATTTCCAGAACTTTGACCGAAGTTTTCCGGCATCTTTGATCACTGCATGTCGAAACATAGAACAGCCGTCGCTTCGTATCGTCGAGATCTTCTTTCTGATATATAATATGATAGGGTTTCTGAAGATTTGATTTTTCAAGCTTTTATTTCTTTGATCAAAGGTTTTAAAATTTTTGTTTCAGCCATTAAAACAAGTTTTGAAGGAGAGAGTATACGTATAAGTGAAGAACAGGCTGGTGGGTTGGAAAAGAAGTTTATTTGTATATATGTATAGAAGGTCCAGTGTGAACAAATAAACATTATCAAATTACACTGATTCCTTTCGTGTTTTCTCCCGTACGACCAGATTACAAATCCAATTATAACGAAATTTGAAATCCTACCAAAATTCACCATTCTAGATCCAATGGCGCCAGTTTCGTCGAATTCCGAGACAGTCGTCAAAACAGTTAAATTTCACAGTTAAATTAAATAATTAAAATATTCAAATTTTTTCTTAACTGTTTTTTTAATTCAAATTTAAATATTTAAACATTCCATTTTAATCAAATTACGACTTAAATAATGTTTATAAATCGATTTCACAAATTCTAAGTTCTCAAGTTTGGTTATTTAAATTTTTGATTTGAGTTTCAACTATAATTTACAACTTAGAATTCTCCATTTCAAATTAAATTTGAATTCTCAATATAAACTAAACATCTCAAATTTATTTAATAAATAAAATATAAATTTCCAACTTGCAACAATTCTTAGTATAAACTAAATTTAAAAATCTATTTATACTCCATTCAAATAATCATCATCATTATAATCAACAAAATTTTATTTTTATCCAATATTATTCTATTTTTATCCAATATTATTCTATTTTATTTATTTAAAAATTGAAAATTTAATATACAGAAAATATGGGATGTTACATTCTCCCCCACATAAATATCTTTTCGTCCTCGAAAAGGGAACGAAATAAGGTATTAAAAAAATCATACTTTCAAATTCATACTTATAAAATAGCATTTATAAGATAAGTTATATATAGTTGTAAAATCTCATAAATTTTTCTAACTCCCGAAATCACGGAAAATTTCGGCTGCATCTCCTTTGTACGGAGAGGTCCGGAAAATCACAACATATATAAAATGCGAACATTCATCTCATTATTCGATGAGGCATCCCAAAAAAAAAAGGGTAAAACAAAATATAAAGCCACAGAACCATGTAACATAAGTACGTACCTCCTTTAGCGTTTATTTGCAAATTTTATTTACCTTAGCAATTTATTATTTAGCGCAAGTGAGCTCCGAAGCATAGCCCGACTTCCCTACACCTGCTAATAATCACATATACATGAGAATCAAACATATATACACTAAATAGCAAATGCATATAACTTACACAATATATCATTGACATTTAGACTACAAACCATAATATTCATGACATGCCAGCAAACAAATCATCGATTATCACCCTATAAATGATGGAATTGGACTAAACACATTAGGCTCAAGTTGTTGTATTTCTTCCAGGCTTTCCGAATTGTTCGGATTCATCAAATTCGGATAATTCGTTCAAAAGTTTTGACTATTTTAGTGAAGGCGAACACCTCAGCCTGTACACTGAAAAATGCAGATCTGAATTGTTCAACCCAGTTTTTACCCCTTTAAACGACAAAATTTTACAACGCATATTAAGGGAGAATTTTAGTTTCGTTAGGAAGTTATGATCAAAACAATATAGGTATATGCTTCAGTTTTTATTTTTCTGGGCCTACAACTATGACTAAAACTTGTGTTTAATCTTTGTAAACATAGGAATTTGTCATGGGTTTATAAACGAAAGTTTTAGCTCAGCTTCTAAGGTTTTCGAAAAGTTCGGAATCGTCGAATTCCCATCATCCCTTCAAAAATCATGGTTGTTTTACTTTTAGCTTATCGACTATTTCATATTTACATAAACATTGATTTATTTCATTTCAATTTCAAACTTTTCGATTCAAAAATTTAAGCCAAGTTCAACCCTCTAAATGGATTTTCCTTCCATCGTGTTCGAATATGGTTTATCCTTTCTTGCTAATGTATACTCGTCTTCATTTCAACTAATTTATTCAAAGCATTGGTTGAATTTCGTTCCACTTACTTACATTCCATTATCATTTATTTATCCATATCCAATTAGCTATTCATTGGAATAAATTACGATTTTATACATTTTAATTATCTAAGTTCATCCTGATTCCCTTTTTATTTATTTATATTTGGTTTAAATCGACCAATTCCCATTTCTCGAGTTTACTTTGCTTATTTTACTTCATCCGATTTAATTGAATTCATTTAATTTCCAAGTCTTTTGGTATTCTAATTAAATAAATTAGACTTTGGGTTTTTATTTCCTATACCTATTTCATATTTCCAATCCCATTTTATTTCATTTCCTCATTCGGTTTGGTTAACTTCAAATCTATATAAATGGATCTAGGTTAGCTATGGTTCTATGTAAACCATTCTATTTCATCTTCTTTATTAAATTTAATTGCTTGCTTATCGATTTCTCGTTAATGGGAATCAATTTCACTTGGTTAACCCAATTATCTATATTGGTTTTAGATCAACTTATTTTATTTCTCTAAGTTGATTTCATTTTACTAAATCATCCAGCATAGATTAGATTCACTTTCATATCACATTTCAACATCTCAAATTCCAAACTTAGATTTCGCTTATTATTATTTTAATTCGAATAAACAAAATTTTACTTGTATCTTATTTTCTTTTGTTTGGCACTTCGGTTCATCTAAACATTTTTCACGTATTCCTATTTCATTTTAGATGAAGGTTTATTCCTTTACTCAATCCATAAATTTGACTTCCATGTTCCTAATTGAATTAAGGCTAGTTCACATAACACGAATAAAGTATTTACATTCCATCCATTTTATTTTCTCTCGACAATTCACATTTTATCAGTGATATAAATTTCTTTCAACTCCTATCGACCAAAATTAGAATTATTTAACTTATTATCGCCCAGGCTTAAGCATTTCAACGACCACTTCTTTAATACTTAAGTCAATTCCCTGGTTTCAAAATCAAAATTCTAATAAATCGATTTACCTTAGTACATGAGTTAATATTATTAGTTAATATGAACTTAAATGCTTGATTCTGGATTTCTAAACCAAGTTTTAAAATAATCTATGTGCTTATAAAATTTTATAGGAAACATGTCATATAAAAATTTAAATCCAAGTTTTTAATTACCAAAAACATAGAAATCTTTTTTTTTTCAAAGTACATTGAATTTAAATTTCAACCTTATATAACATATTCTAATACTCTTATAAAATTTTATTCCATAGGAAATCAAATTCAAAAATTCTTTTCAAACTAGTAATGAAAGTACGAGTTGGTCTCCCCCACTTAGACGCTTCAGAACAAACATCAATAACGCATGCACTCATTATCGACATCGTTTCTAGAGTCTAAGAACTTATCCAATATTATTCTATTTTTATCCAATATTATTCTATTTTATTTATTTAAAAATTGAAAATTTAATATACAGAAAATACGGGATGTTACAAATTTAAATAACTGTACAAAAATACTAGTGACAAGTTCTCACTTTGGGATCCAATCCGTCCGTTTTTATCTGAATTTCTGAACAATTGGATTTGAATTTGCCTGAAATTCTGACGTGCTCCAAATTGGACTAAGTCAGTTTTGTCGCGAAGCTCTCAGCTCTACGATCGCAACGGACCCAAGTTTGCATTTTTCTGACCTCGTATGAAGAAGTTACAATATTATTTGCGTTCATTACAAAGATGGAATAATTAAATAATTAATTTAATTTATAATCCACCTAACCCTAATCAAAGAAAATTAGGCCGCTTTCCCTCTGTACTCGTTGTCTTCCTTCATTGTTTGACAAAACCCAACCCTTCACCCCACAAACCACCTGCGCGCACTACATCACCTTGCCGTAGATCGATCGGCGATGCTCCTCTGAACCGCCTTGGACAGCGCTCCCCACGCCGGTGATTGGGGCCCCCTCTAGCGCTCTGAAATCGAGCATAAACCCAATGACTTTAGGTGGATATTCCGGCCAATCTGTGCCTTTATCGGCGATCATAGCCGTTGAGATGGCAGACCTCGCCGTGCTCTACCATGTTGGAGAATGAAATTTCTTCCATTGAGGATTGGATTGGAGGAATTTTGGTGATCAAATCCGGATAAAATCGGCCTTAGATCGCCTAAGAACGGCGGCTCTCAAAAATCCGGTTGACTAGTGGAATAAGAAAACCAGGGTTTGACTTGCTATATATAATATATAATAATATTATTTAATTCCAATTTAACTTGTTTAACCATCCGAACTCCAAATCAAACCCAATGACTGTCGCCCCTAGCCAAATACCCCTATTACGGACACAATGGGATATGTCCCATGAGCCAATTCAACTGTTTCGATCAGTTTTTCTTCAAATAAAATATAGATCAATGTATATTGAATTCAAACGTACATTTTAATTTATTGGGGCCACATACTGACTCCAAAAATTTCAGAAAAATAAATCTAGCTATGTTTTGACGATACGGTCCTAACAAAACTAATTTCGTCGAATTTCGAGACCGTTTAGAAAACGGTCATTTTCCAATAGGTTAAATTCAAACTGAAATTACCAAACGCGTTTAAATTCACCACGCTCACATATTGATTCCAAAAATTATGAAAATTGGAATCTAGCAATAATTTAACATTCCGGATCCAACAAAAGTTGTCTTGTTGAAAAGGGAGATCATTTGCAGAATCGCTATTTTTAAAGGCTATATTTCCATAGCGACTATTCTGAATTTTCAGCTGGGCATAACTTTTTATTCCCGTTATGAAATTTGGATTTTTTGGATTCATTGGAAAGATATTTTCAAACAGATTCAAATATTTCTAGTTTCACTAAAATCCGGTTTATTTTGAATCCTGTACATTCATTTGAAATTTGAAATCGAATTTTCAAACTACCGCGCCTTTTCCAATTCCTTTTATAATTGAAATAAATATTTATATTCAAACTTCGATTTATATAAATATATACATTCTAATTCTATTCAAAATAAATTTCTAGTCATTATTATTTAAAATAAATCATTTTAAATATTCAAAATTCATTAAATTGCCAAAATTAAAATTTTAAATTGGTTCTGATTTTCCGAGCTGTTACAATCTCCCCTAATTAAAATCTTTTCGTCCTCGAAAAGGAACGGAGCTGAAAGTTGTTTAACTAACCAACTCAACTTTCATTCTTCAACTTTTCAGTTTCTAAGAATTTTCCAATTCTTCAAAAATTTGGCTAACACCCTAAATTTTTGAAAAATTTCGCAATAACCTCATTTGTACGGAGGGCATCGGGAAAATCCCCAAACTGCCACACAGGCCCTCTCATCTCAAAAAGAAAAAGAAAAAGCCAAGCGGCTAGCTAATCGGCTTATAAAATCATCCAAACCCAATAAATTAGTAAACATGTACCTATTTGTTGGGTATACAATTTTATTCCTCTTCTCTAGCCTCCTTGTTATGACCTGTTCACAGTATATACATGTAGATGCATGCAATTTCAACCAATTTCAATTCAGTTCTAAGTTCGATTCAATTCCATTCAATTTATCTTCTATTCACTTATTAGTTTTATTATTTCAATTTTAACTTCATTTAAGATAAATTTCAGTTCGTTTGATTATTCCAATATTTTAATTAGTTAACTAATAATCACATAACACAATTAGCAATCAATTAGTTAATTAAATTTCCAAAACATATAAATTATATATATATATATTCAAAAATCACATTTTTAGTGTCAAATCACAAACAGTAAACCGTATTTAAGGTTTTGGTTCTCACACCATTCAATTGGAAATATATAGATATCCCACTTTCGACACTCGAACATAAATATTGATGATGTTGCAACATCATCAGAATTATCTCCGGCGACTTGAGTGTGATTCTATATTTATCCAGTATATTCGGGACTTCGAATACGCGTATATTCAAAATCTTTATATACTCGATAGTCCAAATTAAATATAAAATAAAATACTCAAATACGTATGTTAAGATATAAATTTTCAAAATCTAGTTTGATTTTAAAAATAACACTCTTCACACTCGTTCTAGGATACTACTAATCCTATCTCTAACGAGTCATTCTAATTGGATAATACAAATCCAATCTCTGATGAATTCTTTTGTTTGGTTCTAATGTGTCCTGTTCTCGAGCTCTGTAAACCAAAGCTCCGATACCAAATGTGGCAACACGTGCTTCCCGGCCGGCCCAAACCAAACAAGAAGGCGGACTGCTTTGAGAACTAGACAAATCGGAACATAAACAGAAGAACATTTCATTGCTTATTACAACAATTTACATCAGAGTACAAGAATATTCAGAATACGAATAAATATTACATAGAAAAATATCAGAGATTAAAATACAAAGCAGCGAAAATAAAATGTATAAATACAATGTGTAGCGGAAAATACAATAACTAGCACAACTGAATGAAATACACGGATACAGAGCATTCCGAATATAGCTCCAGCTGTAAATCCAGGATCCTATATAGATAAATCTGCAAAACCAAATCTACTAGCTGCCCGTGTGGAAAATATGGACACCTAAAGTTTAAGTTAAAACAATAAACTCCAGGTCAAACATGGGACTAGTGTGAGAACTAAAACAGTTATTTAAAACTTTACTTTGAAATGAGGTAAATCAAGGGACCACGCCGTATAACACGGAACGGGCTTACCATCAAGAATACCAGTGCCTAAAACAAACAGCGCAATGCTAAATAAAGAAAAATGAAGCTATTATAAGACACAAGTCCCATCACACAATGCAACGCAAGCCGGAGGATAGAGTTTTACCTTATAATAGCCAAATATGCTTGGTACGTTTTATAACAAATCTTTTATTATTACTATAAGTGAAGAAATCAACTTCAAATATAAATGTATCAATCATAGACGGCATGAGCGCCCCATCCCAGTATGTCGCCATATATAGTATACAATCAAAACCGAAAAATGTCGTATTTGGAAATTGGATTTCCATTATGGTGGCTGTAACACCCCGAGAATTCTATAACTGTGAAATTCATAAATTAAAGTATAATCAAATTCAAATCAAAGAACTAAGGGAAACGGGATACGCCATTGCGTTCGTCTCGGAAAAATACGCGAAATAGAGACCGAGTTTTCGTAAAACGGATATCGTATGAAGAAGTTATGGACGAACGAAGTTGGGCGAAAAACCGGAAAACGGGTCAGAATGCACTGGCGCACTTGGGAAGTGCGCCAGAACAAAAATGCACTGGCGCACCTGTGAAGTGCGCCAGTACATTTTTGACCTGGCGCACCTGCCAAGTGCGCCCAGGTCAAAAATGACCTGTTGGTCAGGTCTGGTCAAGCCCTGGCTGGCCAGGTCTGTGTTTGGCCGATTTTCAGAAGCTTGCTTTGTCATTAGGGCTAGGTGGCAGGCTCTAATTGGTCTCTCTATCGAATGAATGGCTACGATCAATCCAAGCAACATCAATGGTCCTAATCAGTTCCTAACCTCTATATAAACAACCCTAGACAAACCCTAATCTATTCATTCAAAATTAAGAACATAGCCGCCATGTTGCTGAGGAACGACTAAGAGTAGCCGCCAACTAGAGAGAGGATTAGGAGGAAAATTCTAAAGCTTAAAGAGACCTAAATCAAATCAAATCAACAAAGGAATCATATCTCTTAATTAGAGAATTCGTCACACCATTGTAAGTAGAGTATTACTTTGGTATGAACAAATAATTGTGTTGGTTTGTATGCTTGAATTGTGGCAATAAAGTAATTCATATTTGTGCGTTCTTATCAATTTATATACGTTTGGATTATGTTATTCAATTATAAAGAACTACATGCGGTAGTTCTATGCAAGTATACGTTTGGAATATTCGCAAATTATGTAATCCATGTTGAAGCTACATGTATGTAGTTGATTGATTTAAATACATGCAAGTTTGGGGCTTTGCTACTATGCCATCATGATGTATATTTTTGTGCATAAATCAATTTGTAAGTAATTAAAACAAGTTTGGTTATTATAATCCATATGAAATTATGTTGAGAATTTGGCATCATGTATTAAGTCATGCTTTTGTACTAGAAAACCTATTTGCAAACTTATGAATATGGCTAGGCTATGAATGATATTTGGCATAACTGAAATCCATGATTAAGTCTATCTTGTTTACAAGAATTATATGATGACATATGTGGTACATAGTTAGGATTAGATTCAAAATCCCTTTTTGCAAGTTTACATGACTAAAGTAAGAATCATGATTTCATGTTAGAGATATTTATGCCATGCTTATGTTTGACATTATGCCATGCTTATGTTAGAAATATTTATGCCATGCTTATGTTTGACATTATGCCATGCTTATGTTAGAAAATTTATGCCATGCTTATGTTTGACATTATGCATAAATAAAAGTATAGGTTCATGTTGTAGTTATGACTATGTGTCAATAATGATACCCAATTTAGACTCTTATCTCAACTACAAGTTCACATGCTTTGATTCATGTCACCTATGCTTTATGACCAAAGTATATGTCGCTATTATGCAAGTACACCAGTTTCTATTTTGTATTCCCAACGTCATATTGCAAGTTCATACGCTCACCTTCCCCTTTTTGTATGTAATCACGCCATAAGCCTCCCCTTTTCGCATGGCTAAATTGGGCTTTAAAAGGCTAAGCCCAATATATATAATAAACGGACGTGTAAACCGGGGGAAAATAACGTTGGGTTAAAATTACTAATGAATGAAAATATAAAATAGAAGGGCCCAAGTTCAAGTATGGGTTGGGCCCATGATTGGTGTAACCTTTACACCATTAACTTAATAATGGGCCGCAAATATTTGCATATAAGAAATAAAGAAGAATGACAAAATATGTAAATGTAGAACATACGATGTGTTTAACCCGAGGTTGGATTGAGTTGTGATGTAAACCTGCCCGGAACCGCCCGGCTGTCCAGTAGTCACAACAATACCTATCCAATGTGAGAGGTTAAACATGGAGCCCAATAAGGACCCGAGGTTAGACTGAGTTGTGGCGTAAGACTGCCCGGAACCAACCGGCAACAGGCAGCCACAACAATACCTGTCTAATGTGAGAGGTCAGGGCCTTAATAAGACAATTAAGGCTGAGTCAGGATTGTTAGGATTAAGTGAACTAAAGACTTAATCAAAAGGGAACATGCTAAACTAAACGGACTGGTGGGGTTAGGTTAGGAAACACTTAACCAACTTAGCATGTTGGCTAGAGATAGAAAACCTGGTAACGGGGGACCCTTTTCAGCAGTAACCCTAAAAGGTGTATCATGATACCCTGAAACTAGGCAGGGTGGGGCACGATTACTGGGCTGATTGTAAGAGGTCAAATCGACGGCGGTGGTGTAGCAGTGTAGGTTCTAACGGGGTGCGGGCGTGCACACACTCCGGCGTAGAAAAATAAAGCACTGGGCACCAGTAGCATACCTGTGCATTCTAGGATTGTGTCGGGCCGCCACCATGGGACTTGATACACCCCATGGTGGGACCAGCATAGGTAACTACAACATCGGGGGCCGTAAGACACATGTAACTATGCGAGTAGGAGCCGATCATCATTGAATGGATCACATCACCCTGATTATGGGGTGCCAGTTGGAAACTAGTTTATATGGGTTCAGAGATTAACATGGGGTACGATAGTATATTCGACCCTAGACAACCTAACTAAGTTTATAGTGCTTTCCCACTTCTTGATTATACTTATCATACCCAGTTCTTTATTCATAGACAAAATAGTACTAGACTTACTCAGGCTTATGTCTGACTCTACTTTTCTTTCGTCTTCTTTTCTTCCGTTCCCCCCCCCCCCCCCCCCCCGGTCCTCAGGGAGGGAACACTGCAGCTTGACCAGCATTAACATCCAGCTTGAAGAAGAGAAATGTATTGCTTGGAACTTTTGGTTTGAAACTATGGCTTTGGACAAACTCTATGGGGATTTTGCAGTTTATCTATGTTTTATTCATGCTTCTTTAAATAATGTAATCAAGACAGATTATGAAAGTATTATGTTATGTTTTTGGAAAGGATGTAAGACAATCATGGTGATGTTGCTGTAACACGTATTTGCTTATTATGAAATAAAAAGTTCTTGTTTTTCCGCTGTTTTACAAATATGTGTTTTTATATCTGTCTTGTATATCTGTGACTTATACTTATAAACCTCCACCAAAATTAGGGCATTCCCTTTGAGAGTGACCCTAACGGAGGTGGGGTGTTTCACTGGCTCTTGATCCGAAAGATCTATCGCGTAGTGCAATTCACCACGGTTTACGTCGCAGACATGCGAAAACACCGTAATGCACACCTGCACTATCCAGGAAACAAGTTACCGTAGCTTACGTCCAAGCATTGGAAAACACCGTTAACTTTATCCATCTAGGAATTGGAGGGTGTGCCCCTATCCCTACTAGTGTGGGGAAAACACCACCAGTATCACCTCGGTCGACCGAATCCATGACAACCCATAGGGTGTCTATCCTCATCTCTAAAGCATACTGATCTAACCATCAGTTTTCCACCATACCGGTGTGTGAGGCTCGCGAATTAACGCTACACAAAGATGTGCTATATTAAAGTTGTTCTTTGATCATCATCCACCAAGCTCTGCATTTCAACAACAGCTTGGATCACTGCATCTCAACATGCCACACTATCAATCCATACTGCACCACTGATTTCTGCCGATATATAACCTCTGAGCTCGTACATCTCAGAGAAGGGTGTTAAGCAAGAGAATAAATTCTCCGCCACTAAACAGATATATATTTAGCAGAGATCAACAAATACAGTATAAAGGAATACAATGTCAGATACATCATCCATTTACAAGTCCGTTCTAGGTCTGAACGAAACCGGAGGCACATTATTCCTTGTCCCATATGCCCAACACAGGAGAGAGGCCCTTGCATATCCGTACAATCAACAAGTACGTCCAGACGGCTACCACTGTAGCCCCTTCAAGGTAGCTATTCCCATCATGAGCAATAGTAGCAACCCATCCATTCGATGTGAAGATCGTCGGTCTTGCACCTTCTTCATTCTCTTCGACTTTCGTCGTATCAGTTATTCAGAATAGGATAAACCCGGCCTTTCCGAATAACTCGCGTATCTTATAATCAAGTGCTATAACAACACACCAAATGCCTTATTCCAATCCAGAATATTCTTTTATTCAAATATTCTTTTCCTTTGGGAAAGGTTCCCATTAATTTTATCAAAGATAAATTCTTTAAATTTATTCTTTAATCTTCCTTTGGATATCATTTCTAAACCAGATTAAGGTTTATCAACTAGTCGGGATTAGCGAACCTTACCGAAGTAATCATTTGTTTATTTTTCCAATCCCAACATATTCATCCCATGGAGCAAAACTGGTAATACTCCATATCTAACACCACAGTGTTATTGGTAAAATTAATTACCATTTCACATTCAAATCTAATTAAAGATTTAACTATCGCTTGGAGCAAAACTGGTGATACTCCATTCTCGACCATTTTCTTGAATTGATAATTTTAATTATCACATTCACTTTTCAATCTAATTAAAGATTCATTAAAACTCCACTTAGTTTTAATCTTCCCAAAAATCAATATTAATGATTACTTAACTTTGGGAAATCCAACATACCGCATCGAAAATCTATACCGTATCATTGATTTCTGCCGATATATAACCTCTGAGCTCGTATGTCTCAGAGAAGGGTGTTAAGCAAGAGAATAAATTCTCTGCCACCGAACAGATATATATTTAGTAGAGATCAACGAATATAGTATTGAAATACAATGTTAAACATGAAATCCTATCTTTAACTGGTGATATACACGTAAATGTGTATATTTTATCCGCTTATTTATCTAGTTTTCTATTTAAAATAATTGATATTGTGTATTTATAGTTGTGTTTTCAGATTGTTCATAAAAAGCTTAGTTTAGAGCATTTGATGGATAAAGCATGAAGAATTTGCTTAAAAAGAGTGAAGTTGAAATTACTAAAGCTTGAAGAGTTTAAAGCTTGAAGAACGGTTGCAAATAGAGTTCAGTTGGGTAGATTTGGCTCACTAAAGACTCATATTGCGTTCACATTAGCTCGTTTGCAAGGCCTCTCACTCTACAGATGCGTTCACACTAGCTTATGTGTTAGTTAGGCTAATTCTTTAGTCCCACATTATGGAATTTGCCAAGTAGCCTTTGTCATATCAGCTATAAATACACTTTATCTCATTCATTGTAAAGACACACTTAGTTTTATTCTGTAATTCTCTTCTTGGAATAAAACTCTTCTCCCTTTCTCTCAGTTGTTATTTTATTTATTCATGTTCATGTTATTTAGTTTCGTTTTCTCTTCTTCTTTAGCTATGTCTAGCTAATCCCCTTTGATTAGGGGGTAATGACGCTAATAGATATGATTCAACATGAATCACATAGCCAATAGATGAGGACTGTATACATGTAGATCTGGATCTGTGTAAGGACCCGTTACTTCCCCGTGAAGGAAAGAGCGGATACTTTGAGAACAACACACAAATGAATGCAGACGGAAGAACATTTCATTGTTATTACAACAATTTCATCAGATACAATAAATTACATTCAACAAATATCAGAGATTACAATAAATTACATAGCAGCGGAAAAATATACAAAACACAACTGAAAGTGATACACGGATACAGAGCTTTCCGAGCATCGTTCCAGCTGTAAATCAGGATCCTGTGAATATAAATCTGAAAAACCAAAACTACTAGCTGCCCGTGTGGAAAATAGGGGCACCCAGAGTTTAGGTTAAAATAGTAAACTCCAGGTCAGTCATGTGACTGGTGTGAGAACTAAAACAGTTATTTAAAACTTTACTTTAAAAGATAGTAATTCAAGGGACCACGCCGTATAACACGGAACGGGTTTCCTCCAAAGAATACTAGTGCATATAACAAAACAACGCAATGCTCTTTGGAAAAATGAAGCTATTATAAGACCCAGGTCCCATCACACAATGCAACGCAAGCCGGAGGATAGGGTTTTCCCTTATAATAGCCAAATAATGCTTGATACGTTTAAAACAAATCATTTGATACTATTGTAAGTGTATAATGTCAAAACAATTTCAATCATAAATAGCAATCATAGACGGCATGGGTACCATATATCATGTCGCCATACTAGTTCTACAATTAAAACCGCAATATCACGTATTGGAAATTGGATTTCCGTCATGAGTCGAGGCAAGGGGCAAGCTCCTCTCCGATTCGAGACACTCTAGCAAATGTCCCTGGACCCATTATGATCTTTTGGAACCTCCAAGGACGATCCTCTCTTACTTTTGAGGATTAATTATTCCTGAACACACGTTTCCCGGTCCTTACAGACCTATATCCGAGGCGCCTCGTATCCAACAACCACACAGGTGAAAAGTATATAAATGTCAGGGTTGGTAGGTCACTGACACCACCCTAGCTAGAAAGAAACGTCGTGCACTCCTTGGGTCCGTATCCCGTTTTTGACTCATACCGAGGTGTGAGGCTCGCGAATTCACGTTATACACAAAGCTACGCCACACAGGCCGTGCTTTGATCATCCACCACAAGACTTTGCTTTTCAACAGAAGCCTTGATCAATTGCCACTTACGCGTGCCACACTGGCAATTCACTCCATGCGACTGATGTCCATCGATATACAACCTTTGAGCTCGTACGTCTCAGAGAAGGGCGTTAAGCAAAAGAATAAATTCTCCGCCGCCAAATAGATGTATATTTAATAGAGATCAATCAACACAGAATAAAATCCAATGTCAGACACACAATCCATTTACAAATTCGTTCTGGGTCTGAACGAAACCGGAGGCACTTTCCTCGCATATCCATCCATCTCCAAGTACGTCTGGACGATCACCAACTGTTTCCCTCATCTTGGGTGTACAGCCCAATCGAGATCATCGGTAATCACCCAAACGATGTGAAGACTTCCGGTCTTCAACCACCGTCTTCATCTTCGACATCTCGTCGAATTGGTTATTCAGAATGGATAAACCCGGTCTTTCTGAATAACCCACGTATGTAATAAACAAATGTTACACAAACACAACGAACGCCTCATTCCAATTCAGAATATTCTTTTATTCACAAAATCACATTCTTAGGGAAAGGTTCCCATTAATTTTATCCAAGATAAATTCTTCTAAATTTATTCTATAATCTTCCTTTGGATATCATTTCTAACTAGTCGGGATTAGCGAACCACACCGAAGTAATTATTTATTTTATTTCCCAATCCCAACCTATTCATCTCATGGAGTAAAACTGGTAATACTCCATATCTAACACTACGGTGCTATCGGTAAAATTAATTACCATTTCACGTTCAAATCTAATTAAAGATTCATTAAAACCCCACTTAGTTTTAATCTTTTCAAAAATCAATATTCTGCCTTTAACTGGGTTAAAGAACCAATGTCATCTAAAACACGGTTCGCGACAAACCCAAATCACATTTGATATTAAATATAAAGCTTTGAATAGAAAATATATCGGCTTATATTCAATATCAAATTCTGAAACCAACATATATCGTATTGGGAATAACGATATAAAATATATCTTTCAAATTCCCATAATAATATCTGTATAGTCACGAAATCCAACATCGAAATATTCCGAAGATAATTTCGATTCAACTCCAGTCCAATTCACGAATTGGGAATATTGATTATTTTTAAAATCACTTTCACATTCAATTTATTTATTTCAAAAATAAATTGATTTTAATTCTAGTTCAAAACTAGTTCATTTCGATAAAAAACTGTTTTTATCTTTTCAAATACGGAGTCTTTCATCCCGGTTCTTTCCAATTCATATATTATGATTTTACACAAATTATTGATATTTTTAATAATTTTATCAAGGCCCGTACAGTCGATTTCCATCAACGGCCATCGAACTGCACTTACAGCGACCTTTTTCAAATTTGATTTGGACATAATTCCAAATCCAACCGTTAGATTTCAAATTTCTAATATTCATTGGAAAGCTCTTTTCGATACGAACCCAAAGGTTCCGGTTTTAGGAGAATCCGACGGTCGGATCTCCCGCAACGTCAATTCGAAGTTAATGGTCGAAATTCACGAACTGCCACGGCGCGGCGCGTTCTATTCCGGCCATTATATATATAATATATATTATATATATTTCATTGATTTCCTTTTAAAACATATTTTATAAATCGTTTTAAATTCGTTTCAAAAACATTTTCAACTTCATCTTCAATTTCAAATCGATTTGATTTCAATTCAATTCGAATTCCTTTCAATTTTATTTAATTCGAATTCAAATTCATTTCAATCCAATTCAAATTCTAATTCGTTTTAATTCAATTCAATTTGAATTTACCTTCTATTTACTTCAATTCGAATTCATTTCAAATTGATTTCAATTCAATTTCAGTTCGTTTTAAATTTCATTCAAAACGATTTCAATTCGTTTTTAACTCAATTTCAATTTAATTCAATTTGAATTCATTTCTATTCAATTTAATTCAAATTCACTTTCTATTCGATTTGAATTCTAATTCAATTTCTATTCAATTCAAATTCTAATTTACTTTCTATTCGATTCGAATCGAATTCACTTTCTATTCAATTCGAATTCTAATTCACTTTCTATTCAATTCAAATTCTAATTCACTTTCTATTCAATTCGAATCGAATTCATTTTCTATTCAATTCGAATTCTAATTCACTTTCTATTCAATTCGAATCGAATTCCTTTTCTATTCAATTCGAATCGAATTCATTTTCTATTCGATTCGAATTCTTTTCAAATTGATTCAATAAAATTTCAATTTGAATTTTAATCTAATTCAATTTGAATTTCATTTCAAAATATTTAAATTTTGAAATCACTTTTCAATATTCATTATAAAACGAATAAAATCGATATAACTATCGTCCGCGTCAAAATAACGCGTCTCTAATCCACACGGCTTTATATTTTTCAAAAACTTCTTTATTCTATTCAACAAATGAATATTTATTCTATTCAACACATGAATCTATATTTCTTTCAATATAAGAATATTTTATTATTCAATCATTCCACAACACAATCAATTTTCCCAACACATCAATCAAACAAACAAGCCATCCATGGTCTGTGGATGACGGGTGTCGGGTGTTGCTAAGCACCGTCTGCATCCTAGTATATATATAACTAGAAAAAGAAATTTGGAGTGAGAAGTTCTCACCGATAGCTAATCCAATCATCTCGACTCTTCTTATGTAGAAATCTTCGTCGTTCTCTCCCTTTGTCACTTTCGTTGCCCGTATTCACTACATGTATAAAAATCAAATTTTTACTTCGCTATTCAATATATAAAAATCGAATTTTTACTTCGCTATTCAATATATACAAATCCTATTTTACTTTGTTGCTATGTATATAAAAATCCTATTTTTACTTTGTTGCTATGTATATAAAAATCCTATTTTTACTTTGTTGCTATGTATATAAAAATCCTATTTTTACTTTGTTGCTATGTATATAAAAATCCTATTTTTACTTTGTTGCTATGTATATAAAAATCCTATTTTTACTTTGTTGCTATGTATATAAAAATCCTATTTTTACTTTGTTGCTGTGTATATAAAAATCCTATTTTTATGATCACGCTATATGGATAAAAAATCTATTTTCACACCGCTACTATATAGATAAAAATTCTATTTTTATCACGTTATTCTCTATATAAAGATTTCGCCTTTTCAAATATAAAGATTTCGCCTTTACAAATATAAAGATTTCGCCTTTTCAAATATAAAGATTTCGCCTTTTCCTATCATAACTATATAAAAATCTAACCCTTCTTATAGTAAAAATCTCACCTTTATGAAGTTAAAACTCTCGACTTTATGAAGTTAAAAACCTAATTTTTAATTGCATACAAGAATGATATTGAAAATAAAAGTTCACCTTCGGTGTTGGGTGGTGGAGGAAGCTCGTGGAAGGTCTCAAACGGGTCGAAGACTGAAATGCGCTCACCTAATACGATAAAAACCCGATTTTTTTTCATGGAGAGGGGGTGTGGGGGCCGACTGGGTGGCGTGGGGCTGAGGAGGTGTGGTCGACAGGTGGTGCGGCAGATGTGGGTGGCCGAAGCAACGGAGGTTGGATGGATTTAGGGATTGGGCTTTGGGGATTTCGAACTGGAAAAGGGGAATCAGAGGGAGGAAGAGGGGATGCGCGACTGGGGAGGTGGCGTGGAGAGCGGTGGCCACGCCCTGAGCGGCGGTGGCGGCTCAATCGGAGGAGCGACAGCTCCTCCTTCTTCCTCTTTTTTTATTTATTTATTTTAAATCGATCTGAGGAAAAAGGAGAATAGGGGGGCTAACGGTTTTTAAGGGGAGAAAGGTTTAAATTTTCTTTCTTTTTTTATTATTTTAATTTCAAAAAGTTGACTTTTATATACGACCTCTAAACGAGGCCCACCGCCTGTCGTCCATAGCTAATTACCCCCATTCCGAACACAATGGGATATGTATCGCAAGCTGACTCGACTGTTCCGATCAGTTTTCGTCAAAATCAACATATACTCTATATATTGAATTTGAACGCGCATTTCAATTTACCGGGGTCACATACGAACTTTAAAAATCCCAGAAAAATATTTTCTAGCTTCGTATTGACGATACGGTCCTAACAAAACTAGTTTCGTCGAATTCTGAGACCGTTGGAAAAATGGTCATTTTCCAGTCGATTAAAATCAACTGAACTGGTCAAACACGTTTTCCTTTGCCACGCTCACATATTGATTCGGAAAATTATGAAATTTGAAACCTAGCAATAATTTGACATCACGGACCCAACAAAAGTGGTTTCGTCGAAATCCGAGGTCGTTTGCAAAATTCCCATTTTTAAGGGCTTGAATTCCATAACGACTATTCAGAATTTTCAACTGGACATATCTTTTGATTCCCGCTATGAAATCTCAATTTTTCGGATTCGTTGGAAAGATATTCTCAAATAGATCCTATGTTTTTGTTTTCACTAAAATCCGGTTTATTTTGCACCCGGTACATTCAATTGAAGTTTGAAATCGAATTATCGAACTACCGCGCCATTTTCAATTCTATTTATAATTATATATAATTATTATATTCTAACGACGACGTATATAATATATACGTCGAATTCTATTCAAAATAAATTTTCGTCGATATTATTTAAAATAATTTATTTTAAATATTCAAAATTCATTAAAATTGCCAAAATAAAAAATTTAAACTGGCCCAGATTTTCGGGTTGTTACAATCTGTATAAAGGGTTAGATCTGAACCTTCATATTCTGTGTCGTTTAAGAGCTATGCTCCTTCACAGGATATATTCGTGTTCGATCTAACAATTATCATATTTAGATCTAATTTTAGGGTTTTAGAAATTAATTAGTGAATTTGTCCTGATAGCCTATGGTTGTTTAAGAGCTCAGCTCCTGCATAAGCTATGCTTGTCGTTATTTACTTATTTGTTTTTAAGAACCTAATTATCGTTGATTCATGTTTGTGACAGAATCATGAATTAGATCTATAATTATTTGTTGGCTATTGATGAGTATGATCTAATCTATGTCATTATCCCCTAATTGCTTTCTCTTATTATATAATTCTCTTTTTTTATTTAATTGCTGTTATTTTCTGTGTTTTCACTCAATCAAAATCTTGGAATAACTTGATTAGATTTATTAATTAAAATATTTTTGGTCCCAGAGTTCGACACCCTCTACAACAATCCTTGTTGTTTAGGAAAGCCGAACAGATTTTACAGTTGTTTACAATTGTTTAATTTGTTCGCAAAACAACTGGGTTAAAGAACCAATGTCATTTAAAACATGATTCACAATAAACCCAAAATCACATTCCATTAATTATGGAATCTTTACGGAAAACATATCAATATATATAATCAATATAAATTTCTGTATCCAACTAATAATATAAATGGAATAATGACAAAGCCTTTTAAATTCCATATGTATTAACAGTCTTCCTCCACAGAAACTCACTTCGATTATTACCAAATTGAATTCCATTCAATTCCAATTTTATATATTAAATTGGAAATCTTTACTTTGGAAAATTCCATTAATCTTAATTAAAAGATTATAAATTCCAAATCATATTCTTCACTGTTATTTGGGTTAAAGAACAAGTGTTATTTAAAACATCGTTCACAATAAACCCAAATATCAAATTCTTTTGTTCGATTCCATTTAAATATTAATTAATCGGAAAACGTCACTAAATCTTTATTTAAGGATTTATTCTTTTCTCAACTGGGTTTAAGAACAATGTTAATGAAGACAACATTCACGACAAACCCAAAACCCAATTTGAAATCAAATACAAGGCTCTGAATAGAAAATATATCGGCTTATATTCAGTATCAAATTATGAAACCAACGGATATCGTATTGGAATAACGATATATATATATATATAGATAGATATAGATATATATACATACATATACATATATATATCTTCCAAATTCCTCAACAATATCCGTATAATCACGGAATCAAATATCGAAATATTCCGAAGATTATTTCCATTCCAAATCCATTCCAATTTTATCATTGGAAAATTGTGGTTATTTTAAAACCATTTTCAAATCCAATTTATTTATTTCTAAAAATAAATAAATTATTATTCTAGTTAATAACTCGTCCATTTCGATAAAAATATATTTTTATCTTTTCAAAACTGGAATTTTTCATCCAAAATCTTTCCAAATCATTTATTATGATTTTACATAATTTTTCCATATTTTTAAATTTTTTATTATTGCAGTCGGTTTCCAATAACGGCCACCGAACTGCATCCATAGCGACCTTTTGTGAAATTGATTTGGACATATCTCCAAATCTAACTGTTATATTTCTAATCTCTTATATTCATTGGAAAGCTCTTTTCGATACGAACCCAACTATTCTGGTTTTAGGAGAATCCGATGGTCGGATCTCCTGTAATGTCCATTTGAAGTTAATGGTCGAAATTCACGAATGGTCGCTGCGCGGCGCGTTCTATTCAGGCCATTATAAGATATATATATATATATATATATATATATATATATATCATCAATTCCCATTTAAAATGAATTTTATAAATCGTTTTAAATTCGTTTTAAAAACGATTTCTACTTCCATTTCAATTTCAAATCAAAATTGAATATTCCATTATAAATTCATTTTAAATTCATTTCAAATCGATTTCAATTTAAATAGATTTCAATTCCATTTCAATTCGTTTTAAATTCATTTTAAATCGATTTCAATTTAAATCGATTTAAATTCCATTTCAACTTGTTTTAAATTCATTTTAAAACGATTTCAATTCTGTTTTCAATTTCAAATCAAAATTGAATATTCTTTATATAAATTCATTTTAAATCGATTTCACTCCATTAGTTTTTATCTGAATTTCTAAACAACTGGATTTGAATTTGCCTGAAATTCTGACGTGCTCCAAATTGGACTCGGTCAGTTTTGTCGCCAAGCTCTCGGCTCTACGATCGCAACGGACCCAAGTTTGCATTTTTCTGACCTCGTATGAAGAAGTTACAATATTATTTGCGTTCATTACAAAAATGGAATAATTAAGTAATGAATTTAATTAATAATCCACCTAACCCTAATCAACGAAAATTAGGCCGTTTTCTCTCCGTACTCGTCGTCTTCCTTCACTGTTTGACAGAACCCAACCCTCAACCCCACAAACCACCTGCTCGCGCCATATCACCTTGCCGTAGACCGATCGGCGATGCTCCCCTGAACCGCCTTGGACAGCGCTCCCCACACCGGTGATGGGGGCCCCCCTTTCACAACCCTAGCGCTCTGAAATCGAGCGCAAACCCAGCGAATTTAGGTGGAGATTCCGGCTAATCCGTGCCTTTATCGGCGATTATAGCCGTTGGGATGGCAGATCTCGCCTTGCTCTACCATGTTGAAGAATGAAATTTCTTCCATTGAGGTTTGGATTGGAGGATTTTTGGTGATCAAATTTGCATAAAATCGACCTTAGATCACCTAAGAACGGCGGCTCTCAGAAATCTGGTTAACTAGCGGAATAAGAAAACTAGGGTTTGACTTGCTATATGTAATATATAATAATATTTTTTAATTCCAATTTAACTTGTTTAACCATCTGAACTCCAAATAAAACCCAACGACTATCACCCCTGGCCAAATACCCCTATTCCGGACATAATGAGATATGTCCCATGAGCCAATTCGACTGTTTCGATCAGTTTTTCTTTAAATTAAAATATAAATCAATGTATATTGAATTCAAATGTACATTTTAATTTACTGGGGACACATACTGACTCCAAAAATTCCAAAAAAATAAATCTAGCTTTGTTTTAATGATATGGTCCTAACAAAACTTATTTCGTTGAATTTGGAGACTGTTTGAAAAACAGTAATTTTCCAGTCGATTAGATTCAAACTAAAATTACCAAACGCGTTTAAATTCACCACGCTCACATATTGATTCCAAAAATTATGAAAATTGGAATCTAGCAACAAATTGACATTCTAGATCCAATAAAAGTGGTCTCGTCGAAAACGGAGATCGTTTGTAGAATCGCTATTTTTAAGGGCTATATTTCGATAGCGATTATTATTAATTTTCAACTGGGCATAGTTTTTTATTCCCGTTATGAAATTTGGATTTTTCATATTCGTTCGAAAGATATTTTCAAACAGATTCAAATATTTCTGGTTTCACTAAAATTTCCTGTACATTCATTTGAATTTTGAAATCGAATTTTCAAACTACCGCACCATTTCCAATTCCTTTTATAATTAAAATAAATATTTATATTCAAATTTCGATTTATATAAATATATACATTCTAATTCTATTCAAAATAATTTTCTAGTCGTTATTATTTAAAATAAATCATTTTAAATATTTAAAATTCATTAAATTGCCAAAATAAATTTTTTAAATTGGTTCTGATTTTCCGGGTTGTTACAGGTTCAGAAAAAATTTCGAAAACAAAGTTTGATTTGTTCGGATGATGTATAAATTGAGAGACGTGTGCATTGTTCTCACCCCACACTTGTCTTGAGAAATATTGTTCAGTTTTGCTTTGATATTTGAATTTTGTTGACTAAAGGTTCATTTATAAACCTAAAGTTAAAACCAAACAAATGAATTTTCAGTAAATTTCAAAATCTTATTTTCTCAGAAATAGTGTTATTCCTGAAAAAGTTCATATACTGCAGAAATATCATTGAAAAACAAGTGATCACAGTGAGGTTCAGTTGAAACGATCAAGTCGCATGGAGTTTCAACAGTTTCAAAAAAATCGTTATTGTGCTTAAGATCACGTTCAGCAGTTTCGTTGTTTTCAACCTCAAGAATTTCAAAATTTTCAAATGTTTCATTTTTAGTTTTAGACCCAACAACATTATCATCAATTAGTTTAAGAAGTTTTCGCTCATCAAAGTCGTCCTCACCTAAATAGTTGTAAACAACTTGATCATTTTTGTCATGTTGACAATCTAACGTTGCTAAATTTTCAAAATTTTCAAAATCTGAGAGAGGAAGATCAAATTGAAGATTGACGTCAAGAGAATTCAAATTCAAATCCAACACAGAGCTTTTAGCAACTTCACTAAGATTTTTGTCAACTTCAAAAGTGGTTAGTTGAAGATCGTCGATTGTGGTACAAGGTGAATTATCATTTGACTCATCACATGTTGAAATTTGATTATTTTGTTTTGCACGAAAATTCAAGTAGTCTTGAAACACCAAATTTGTGTGATTATCGTGAATTTCATTCATTTGCTCAACAAAATCAAATTTATAATTATTTACATGAGAATTTTCAATTTGAAATTGTTGAGAACAAAAATTTTCAGTTGCACCACAATTGAAATTATTCCCATTGCCAAAATAATGCGTAAAGTGATTCATACTTCCATTTTGAATTTGAAATTCATTTTGGATATCGAAATTGATTCGGCTGGGGTTATAATCAAAATTGTTTGAATTCGGAAGTGAATTCAAATTTTGATTATTTTGAAAATTTTGACTTGAATTGTTGCACGTTACTTCAATTAATGTTTGTCTTGATTCATTAAATTTTTGACTTTCTTCAAGTACAGATTGAATACTTATTTCAAGACTTGAGGGTTGATAATCAGTTTGAAAATTTGGTGGTCTAAAATCTGGATTATTTTGAAAATTTTGAAAAGTTGGTGGTGTAAAATCCAAATTATTTGTTTAATAGTTGTTATTAAAATATCCATATGAATTTGGTGTAAAATTATATTGATTTTCACAACTATCATAAAATCCATAGTAATAAGGGAATTGAGACATTTTCAAGAAAGCTCTTTAAAAAAAATATGTTCAAATTAACAACTTCGGATTGTATGAATACAAGTCTAGGCCAGGTTCAGACAGGGGTTATCAGTGTGCCACGAATCACCGTAGAAACACAACTGATGGTTTAAAAACCTGTTTGAGTTCGAGACTCTACCGTTCCTTAGACACCTCAGAGAGTATCAATCCTAATTGTCAATTTAACGAATATTTTTTCCTATGAGCTTTTGGGGAATCTTCGATTCGATTTCAAAAATAATTTATTTCAAAGCCAAACTTTTCAATTTAATCCCACGTTGGTTTTAAAATTTCCAACCACACGTCAACAAGCAGAATAATTGATCACAGAACAAAGCCAGAATAATAAATTGCAGAAATAAATTTTTTACAAGTAAGCTACGGCACCTGCACAAAATCTTTACAAGCAATTTCTATATTTTTCAAGCAGCAGTAGTCCCTGTAGAGTTCAGAAAATTCTCACCTAGATCGGCAGTCCATCCAGTGTAATTGAGTAGCGCTAGCGCGTTCACACCCCACTTGGTGTGCAACCACTCCAACAATTCAAATTCTGCCAATTGCAAATTGCTTAACCTCTGAAATCCTTGTTTGTTGATTGAATTCTGCCTTTTTCGATCTTGAGTGAATTTGGAATTTGACTTCTCTTGAATTTTTTTTACAAGAAAGAAAATGAACCTAAAGACAAAATCAAACAAAATGAAAATAAGATGAGTAGAAATCAAAAAAGAAACTTTTTTAGAAAGCAATTGGACAAATGAAATGAACCAAAGAAAAATAAAAACTCTAATTCTAAACAAAGAACAAGACTCAGTAAAAAAAATAAACTAGACACAAACTACACTAGGTTGGTACACTTCACACAATAAAACAAAACAGAGACTAGTCAAAATTTAAACCGAATTTTAGTGCAAAGCTCAAACCAAATAACTTGGCCCAATTAACAAAAAATAGAAACGGTAAAAATAGAAAGGAGCCAAGTCACCATGACTCAACCAAGATGGTATCAAACAATTGCCACAACAATTAGACTACACCGCACCCAATTTCCAGACTTTAACACACCCTCTCAAAATTCATAAGCCTCGATGTAAACACCCCAACCCTCTCAGTAATCAAACAGCCCAATAAGAAAGGAAAAAAGAAAATAAATCGTTACCACGCCTTATCAAAATCAACCCACTTAAAATCGTGTCCCCTTCTAATTTGAAAACAAATCCCACATATTTGGATTTTTTTTTGTGCAAGGATGAGGATGACGGGTTGGATGTAGTTACAACAATGAGACTTGAGAGGGAGATTGGCAATGCCGGGTGTAAGTGGACATGAGTGAAGCAACTTGGAGATGAGATGCTTGTTTGGAATTTTGGTTTCTGGTGGATGGACGTGAACGTGGTATGGCAGTTGTAGAATTGTAGTCTGTATTTTGTGATGGAGTGGGTGATGTATGGATTATGTATGCAGGAGGATGCTGTTGTGAATGGTTTGGAGAATGGATTGATGGACGAGATTTGATGATGTTTAGAAAATGGTGTAAGAAATGGTAGAGAGAATAGAATGTTAAGAGGAGGTTGGTTTATAAAGGATTGTGAATTGTGAATAGAATAAGGCAGAGAAGGGAAGAAAATTATAGAGGGAGGACAAGAAAAAGGAAAGAAATAAAGGAAAATGAAAACACAAAAAATGGGAAAGAGGCTGAACAAAAGGCAGGTGTTTATTTTATTTTCTTTTTCTTTTTTCTAATAACTAGAAGATAAATGACTGGATTTTTTTTGATGAAGAGAGATGCAAGAGACAGATAGCACAAACAAATATTCACAAATGCAATTACAAACACACAGAGAAAACAAACAACACAATTTAACACAACCAAAAATAAACAAATAAAAGAAACACCACGCATAAAATGATCGAACAAACAAGATTTTTTTTAAATAAATAAAAACACACACAAAACAAACACTAACAACAAATGCAATACACACAACTGACCACAAAATGGAACAACAAAAAAAGAATTTAGGAAAGAAAACTAAGAACGCTAAAACAAGGCACAATGACACACACAAACAAACAAGTAAAAGTGAAATAAAACAAACAAATACACAATCTTTTTTTTTCAATAGAACAAAAATAAGAAAATTAATTCGAAGAATAAACTTAAAAATAATTTCTTTCCCCGACAACAGCACCAAAAATTTGTTCACGACGAATATTCTATGAATTAGAACACCATTATGAAGTGTAATAAATAATAACCGCAAGCGCACGACGTACACTTGTAGTACGTTAGCGAGTACGAGTCGATCCACAGGGAAAGAATAATTTTAAATTCTATTCAATCAAATTAAACCAAACTTTAAAATATGTTAACTAAAATTTAACAAAATTAATGACTAAGTTGATAATACAAGTATTGGTTAAGAGCAATTTAGAGGTGTTTTCACTCTCTAGATCACACAAATCAACATGATGAAGTTATAATCTCTATTTGTTTGGTCATAAGTGAGGTTAGATATTGTATTTATCATAAGTATGACATATTTATGCTATTAATTAGCATAACATAAGTCATCAAGCTATAGAACAAATCTAATTCACTATTCAATTCTCATGAAAAAGGCAACAAGTTGAAAGCAATATCAATTTTAAGCATACTCTATTTACTATTAGTTAGTAATATAGAATGTAATGTCCCGTATTTTTACAATATTATAATTAATTTATTTAATTATTTAAATAGTGATTCAGAGAATTAAATGGTCATTAAATTAAATAATAATGAATATTAAATTAATATTTATAATATAATAATATATTATAATTTTCGAAATAGTCGGAATAGCTGAATTCACAAGTGTGAATTGGATCATTTAAAATATTTAATTCAATTTAGAATTGAATTAGAATAACGAATATATTATTTAAACGAAGTTTGAACGTATAATTATAATCGAGCTCGAAATGGTGCGGCAGTTTGCTATTCGGCGATTTGAACTTCAACTAAAGATATAGAATCCGTTTTAAGCCGGATTTCTACGAAACAGGAAACGTTCGGAGCTGGTGAAGTATATTTTTCTGATGGAATAGAAAAATCGGGATTTCATCATGTAGATTTTGATTTATGTCCAAATCAAATTTTCGCAAAGTCGCTACCGAATTTCTTTATAATTTATAGCGATATATAAAAGGAATTTCATTATAAATCGAATATCGATTTAATTAGGATTTGAAATATCGAGCTAGAAATTCAAATAGGAATATATAAGATAATATTTATTTATAAATATTTAATTTAATTATTTTTAAATATATTTATATTTAAAATAGATTTATTTAGAGCGTTAAAAATAGCCAGTTTTGCAGACGACCTCCGTTTTCAACAAAACCATTTTTTTGGATCCGTAATATTAAATTATTGTTAGATTTCAAGTTCGGTGATTTTTGGGGTCAGTGTGTGGCCGTACGGATTTTTAATGTGAAAGACAGTATTTTGACGGTTAAAAATACGTTGTATTAGCAAACGAAGTCGGAATTCGACGAAACCAATTTCGTTGGGTCCGTAATGTCGAACTGAAGGTATATGTCCATTTTCGTGATTTTTGGATATAATATATGACTGTACAAATTTTTAGAAGTTAAACGAAAGCAACGATTGATTATAATTGGATATAAAATGGAATATAAAAACAATATATTTTTCCTATAAATATATGATTAACTCTCTAAACCTAAAATCAGTTTTCTTAGGTCAAAACATTTTCCACCGTAACTTTTTTCTTTAGGAAATTATTTCGACCTTTGTAAAATCTCAAACAAATCCAAACAAATTCTACAAATCCTGAAATAATTATTTTTAGGTTCTGTGTGAGTTCCTCTTCAAGCTGGTATCTCTCTTTTGGGTTGTGATTCATATTCATGGAGTTCGAGATATTGCTGAGCGGCTAGGGTTATATAATTTAGGAGATTGAAGCTGGGATTCCAGAACTCAATGTTGTATGAGAGCTTGTGAGGAAGAATAGCGGGGATTGGCAAAGTTTGGGGATGTTCGAACTCAAATATTGTTCGCCGCCACTGTTTGAAGGACTCAAGATGCTGTCGATCGCATCTGTGGTGGTAATGTCGAGTTCGACAATTAGGATATGGGGAGATGGAGGAAAGGAAGAGAATGTCAATGGTGGGATTTGTTTGAGCTTTCGTAGAAGAAGTAAGGAACGGGTTGGAGTTGGAGTTGAAGTTGGGGAAAAGGGTATTGTGTAATGTCTGGAGCGGGCGGTCTGTAGAGGAGAGGAAGAAGAACTCAGTATTGGGTTTCAAGGCTTGTTGTTGGGCTGAGTTAAAAGGTAAGGCCCAATAATAAAATAAAGGGAAAAGTTTAAATTGATTTAAAAAAAAAGAATATAGCGTGTTAACTTGAAAAATCGACAACTCTTACATACGTTGTCGAAATTGGGCAAAACAGGATTCGTTGGGATCGTACGGACGACAACTACGAAATGGAACAGACTCAGAGTGTCTGAATCAAAGATAGTTAATCATTATTTAACGATAACTGTCCAATTTGAGTAAAACTCACCAACTCTATCAGTTCATATTTTTATAATGTATAATTAGAACTGATAAATGATGATGATTGTTGTGTGCTGACTGTTTGGTTGAATTTCTTATGTATTGGTTGAAATTATAGATAACGATATATACATATAAATCGTTAATTAAATATTGATTCTGTTTAGCAGAATATTTCATATTAAAATGAAATCGATGTTAATTATATTGTTTAACATCTGTGATGCAGGGAAGCAGGTTAGAGGGATCCAACTGGATTCCTCAATATTTATAATACTGTTCTTTTCATATATTGTAATATATGATGTGATATATAATCTATTGTTGATTATGTGAGTTTGAATGATATCGATCATTGTGAATTGGTATTTTAAATACCTTAAGAAATACTAGGATTTAGAAAAGGGGATTTTCAAAGTGTATTTTGAAAATAAATTATTTATATAAAATCAATGGATTTTATATATAAAAGGATATAAAGAAAATAATTATAAAATCAAAGGAGTTATAAAGGAAATATTTATAAAACATTTATAAATAGAATTGAAAAGGAAATATTTGTAAAACATTTACAAATAGAATTGAAAAGGAAATATTTGTAAAACATTTACAAATAGAATAGAAAAGGAAATATTTGTAAAACATTTACAAATAGAATAGAAAAGAAAATATTTGTAAAGTAAATAGAATTATCAAAAGGGATTTATTTGGTAAATAAATAGATTATAAAAGGAAATACTTGAAAAATGAATAGAATAGTATAAAAAGAGAATTTTATATTTGAAAGGTTTAGACCCGTGCTTCGCGCACGGGTATAACATGATATGGATTTAAAGCAAAGATTTTAAATTGAATCTGTTCTACCCGATAGATTAAGAAGATTAATTTATAAATAATATTTTATAAATTAAATAAAATATTTATCATTGGATAAATAGAATATATAAGTCAGGACTTATATAGAGAAGTAAGAATCGATTTCAACATCGATATTTGAAACTGAATATGGACGTAGAGTTAATCAAAGGAGTTAATCAAAATGTGTTAATAAAAATGAGTTAGAGGAGTTAATCAAATTAGAGTTAATCGATTAGAGTTAGAGTTAATCGATTAGAGTTAGAGTTAATTGAATTAGAGTTAATCGATTAGAGTTAGAGTTAATTGATTAGAGTTGGAGTTAATTGAAAAGGAGTTATCAAATATTAGTTATTCAAAAGGAGTTATCGAATATTAGTTATTCGAAAGGAGTTATCGAATACTAGTTACTCGAAATGAGTTATCGAATATTGGTTATTCGAAAGGAGTTATCGAGTATTGGTTGTTCGAAAAGAGTTATCGAATATCGGTTATTCGAAAGGAGTTATCGAATATTGGTTATTCGAAAGGAGTTATTGAATATCGGTTATTCGAAAAGAGTTATTGAATATTTGTTATTCGAAAAGAGTTACCGAATATTAGTTATTCGAAGAGAATTAATCGAATATTAGTTATTCGAATAAGAGTTAGTCGAATATTAGTAAATCGAGTAGGAGTTAATCGAATATAGTTTATTCGAATAGTGTTAAAGGAGTTAATCGAATATATTTTATTCGAATAGAGTTAAAGGAGTTAATCGAATATATTTTATTCGAATAGAGTTAAAGGAGTTATCAAATATAGTTTATTCGAAAGGAGTTAATCGAATATAGTTTATTCAAAAGGAGTTAAGTGATAAGAGTTAATGGATTAAAGTTAATCGGGTTAAAGTTAATGGAGTTAGGGTTAATTAATTTGAGTTAATCGAGTTATATTTTAGAGTTAGATATTTCAGAAGTAGGTATTATAACACTATAGCTATAATCAATGTTTTTCAAATAAAGAAGTGGATTCGTAAACAGAATCCGAGAGTTACGGAAGGGAGTTGTTAAAGATTTAGATGGTGAACTTTGTCTATTTCGAAGTTAGAAATGTTGTTCAGTTAAGTTCTGAGAGGTAATTATACCCCAACTTGATTGACTTCGTTTTTAACTAAGGAATGGTTCAGGTTCAACAATGGAGATCGGTTAAGTGAATTTAGTTATGGAGTGTAAGGTTTTGAGTTGGCATAGCGATGTTTTATTTAAACATCTGATTAAATCCAAATGTAGGAGTTTTGGAAATGTTTTCCAAATAAGAATCAGAAATATTTTATAATATAGAAAATAAGAATTGTTGAATGTATGGAAACAGGAGATGAAAAATGAATGAAAGAGATAAATGTTAAATGATGATTGATTGATATAAATTCCATCTGGAAATAATATCGTTGTTTGCACACGTGTTTTCTTTGATAGTTAACTCACCGACTATCGAAGTTTTTGACCATTTTTCCGTCGTCAATACGGAGAGACCGGGATCGGATTCATTATCTAAAAACCACTCTGTATGGGCATTAGCGTTGCGATCAAATATGATGAAGATAATAGAAGACGGAGTTATGCAAGGGCTGTCCTATTTACAGAATAGTACCTTCGGTTTGTCCAGTCCCAGGACGACCTGTATGGAAGAATGTCTGACATAGTATATTTAATAGATCGCGTAAGTTGATCTCTTAAAACGTATATACGTTTGGTGGCGGAGGGATTCGTTTCTTTTAGCTGTATACCCATTGTATTTTTGGGGAAATCCGTTTGTGATTTGGCGGGTATGACGATGTGACATCCAAAGTGAATAAATGTGCGATCTGTAAGAGATAAGCCTGGCCTCTAGCCTCACAACCGGGAAATGACAAAAATCGGGCAGGCAGCATGGCTAAGTGGTTAACTTCCTATTAGGGTGTATTATCACCTATCTAGAGATATTCATTTCATTCTTTAATCTATTCGATGTTGTCCCATTCGGGAAACGGTTACTGATCCCAATCGTTGGTGATATACATTAGATACACTCAAGCGAAATGAGTGGTTGGTCATGTGTGGCCGGGTTGCAAGATGTTCTTGTTGAACCCAATGTATTCCTCTCTAGAGGTACACTATCGGAAGGTGGTTCCATACCTTGTCATAGTTGGAAATCCATTACCCAATAAGTGCTCGTGGTTTTGATTGTATACTATATATGTAGAACGTGAGATGAAAGCGTTCTGCTATATGATTATTATATTGTGGTTAATAGACACTATTGTAATATCAATGTGTTTTGATATAAAGATTATCATTTCTTTCAAAATGATTCGAAAGTTAATCAAATTGATTTGGATTCTCATAAGGGAAAAACCCGTTCCATTATACGGCGTGGTCTTATGAGATATAGTGTTTTTGCTCAAACTGGTTTTAATTGTTTTACTTACACCAATCCCATGACTAACCTAGAGTTTGTTTTGTTTTTTTTCCTAAACTCTTGGGTACCCAATTTGGTACAGGCAGTTAAGTAGTCAGGATTTTTCAGATATACTTGGAGAGCTTAGAGCAGGAGGCTTCAGGATTATATAGCTATTTTTATTTCCGCTGTGTTGTAAGTGTTGTACTCTGATAATGTTACTGTATACATATGCTGATTTTATTTCAAATATATGTTATCAATTATATGTTGTTCGTTCCGCTGTTAGATTCGTGTTACTCTGATGTTGTATGTTCTTCTTCTTCTTCTTCTATTCTAATTTTTATCTTATCTATTCTCACCTTGTAATTTCTTTCATGGACTATCCGGTGTTTCCGATGATTGGGTAGTTGACATTGTTTTGTATGCCGATATCCAAGATCGCAAATTCCCCGGGTCGTTACAGTGGTATCAGAGCTGAAGGTTAAGTGATTACCTTGGCTCTGTGGCGTGACTCAGTAGAGATGGGGTTAGTAATACCCTAGATTGAGTTGAGTGTATATATATGAGCGCGTATTTGTTATTTGATATAAAATGGTTTTATATTGTGTAGATTTATTGGTTGAGTTGTTTATGGGTTCTGGTCGATCAGTTTGATTTGCTGTATCGGTAGGAGTTCCTAAACACTTGAATACGATGGGTCCATATGATATGTTTTGAAAAGAGGGTAAATGAAAATAAGTTTACCCAAAGTATATTTTGATATAGAGAAGATATATATATATATATATATTGGAATTATAATATATTGGATATATTGGTTGTTATTATAATCGAGTAAGATTATAAATTAAAAGATTATGTAAATAACCAATCAGAATTTATATAAGTGTAGTATATGGAATCAGATGAATTAAATCTGAAATTAGAATCAGAATTGGAATTAAAATTCCCAAAATTTGGAAAAGTGATTGTAAACGAATTTGGATTAAGTATACGAGGATTTTAATATCCTGGGAGATTTTTAAATTATTTTACAAGCATTGTGAATGATATTTTGAAATGAATTCCAAAATGGGAGTGTTTAGAAATGGTTTTGAAAGTGATATAGTATTGAACTCACTTCAATAGCTGGAAAATAGATTCCGATGATGATCATCACATCGT
The DNA here is from genome assembly GCA_030737875.1 of Allium sativum. Taxonomy (NCBI): domain Eukaryota; kingdom Viridiplantae; phylum Streptophyta; class Magnoliopsida; order Asparagales; family Amaryllidaceae; genus Allium; species Allium sativum. The sequence goes on along the minus strand of CM060912.1, from coordinate 387,298,002 downwards.
CGGTGTTCATTTTCGAGTTGTAAGTGACGGATTACTACCAAATTTTTTGTTTTTGAATTGTTTTGTGAAAAGCAAGTTGTTTTGAATCTTGGAAAGGGATATCTAGTTTTAGAAAAGCTAACCTATTTGAAAATCCGTGGGGAAGATTGTTTGAATTAAAACAAATTTAAACTAGAATTTGTAAAAGCAAATAGAAATAGAAATTGAATTGAAACCAGTTAAGTGGAAAATGAATTGAAATAGAAAGTATCAAATTAGGATGGATTAGACCTAATCTGAAATGGAATTTGACTGGTAAGTAAAGAGTTGAAATTAAAAATCGAATCTGAGTTAAGAACAAAATTTGGCTTGGGTATAACCGAATGATCGGGATGACATTGGTATATGCAGGATTGGTAACACATGGAAAGCATATATTGATATGCTTGACAAAAAGGTACCAGTTTATATTATATATGGGTCTGAGATTTTGATGAGCCGAAATGGGCAAGCCACTTGGCTGTTTGATTTTATTTTGGGTTGAAGAAGGCCTAGAGATGAGAGCTGGACTTTGAGCTATTGGCCAGTACAAAGGAGGTGCTGGCGAAATTTTTCGAAAAGTTAAGGTGTTAGGAAATTTTCAGGATTTTTGAAAATTTTCGTTAGTAGGAATGAATATGTGAGAACCCGTTTCTTCCCCGTTAAGGAAAGGGCGGATACTTTGAGAACAACACACAACAGAACGCAGACAAAAGAACATTTCATTGTTATTACAACAATTCCATCAGATGCAAGAATATACAGAGTATAAATGAATAAATTACATTCGATAAATATCAGAGATTCCGATAAATTACATAGCAGCGGAAAATAATACAAAGCACAACTGAAGGTGATATACGGATACAGAGCTTTCCGGATATCATTCCAGCTGTAAACCAGGATCCTGTGAATATAAATCTGCAAAACCAAAACTACTAGCTGCCCGTGCGGAAAATAGGGGCACCCAGAGTTTAGGTTAAAACAATAAACTCCAGGTCAGTCATGTGACTGGTGTGAGAACTAAAACAGTTATTTAAAACTTTATTTTAAAAGAGAGTAATTCAAGGGACCACGCCGTGTAACACGGAACGGGTTTCCTCCCAAGAATACCAGTGCATAGAATAAACAACGCAATGCTTTTTCGAAAAATGAAGCTATTATAAGACCCAGGTCCCATCACACAATGCAACGCAAGCCGGAGGATAGGGTTTTACCTTATAACAGCCAAACATGCTTGATACGTTTAAAACAAATCATTTGATACTATAATAAGTGTATAGTGTCAAAACATTTCAATCATAAATATAAATCATAGACGGCATGAGTGCCCCATCCCACTATGTCGCCATACTAGGCTCTACAAATAAAGCCGAAATACACGTATTGGAAATTGGATTTCCGTCATGAGTCGAGGCAAGGGGCAAGCTCCTCTCCGCGCTCGAGACACTCTAGCAAATGCCTCGGGGCTACACACTCTGGGCAACCCCTGGATGCTTCAGGGCCGGTCCTCACTTACGTTAGAGGATTATTTATTCCTGAACACACGTTTCCCGGTCCTTACAGACCTATAATCGAGGCGCCTCGCATTCCAACAACCACATAGGTAAAAAGTATATAAATGTCAGGGCTAGTAAGTCACTGACACCACCAAAGCTAGAAAGAAACGTCGTGTTCTGCCTGCAGTCCGTATCCCGTTTTTATCTCATACCGAGGTGTGAGGCTCGCGAATTCACGTTATACACAAAGCTGCCACGTAGGCGTGCTTTGATCATCAACCACAAGACTTTGCTTTTCAACAGAAGCCTTGATCCATGCAACTCAGCATGCCACACAGGCAATTCATGCCATGCGATTGATATCTATCGATATATAACCTCTAAGCTCGTATGTCTCAGAGAAGGGCGTTAAGCAAGAGAATAAATTCTCCGCCGCCAAGTAGATATATATTTAACAGAAATCAATCAACACAGAATAAAATCCAATGTCAGACACACAATCCATTTACAAGTTCGTTTTGGGTCTGAACGAAACCAGAGGCACTTTCCTCGCATATCCATCCATCTCCAAGTACGTCTGGACGACCACCAACTATTTCCATCCTCTTGGGTGTACAGCCCAATCAGGATCGTCAGTAATTATCCAAACGATGTGAAGACTTCCGGTCTTCGACCACCGTCTTCATCTTCGACTTATCGTCGAATCGGTTATTCAGAATGGGTATAAACCCGGACTTTCCGAACAACCCGCGTATATTAAAAACAAATGTTACACAAACACAACATACACCTCATTCCAATACAGAATATTCTTTTATTCACAAAATCACATTTTTAGGGAAAGGTTCCCATTAATTTTATCGAAGATAAATTCTTTAAAATTTATCCTTTAATCTTCCTTTGGATGTCATTTCAAACCAAATTATGGTTTTCTAAACTAGTCGAGATTAGCGAACCACAACGTAGTAATATTTATTTTATTTCCTAATCCCAACCTATTCATCCCATGAAGCAAAACTGGTGATACTCCATATCTAACACCATGGTGTTATCGGTAAAATTAATTACCATTTCACGTTCAAATCTAATTAAAGATTTAACTATCGCTTTGGAGCAAAACTGGCGATACTCCATTCTCGCTCATTTCTAAATTTGATAATTTAGATTATAGATTTACATTTCAATCTAATTGCAGATTCGTTAAAACTCCTTTTACTGGGTTAAAGAACTAGGTGTTATTTAAAACACAGTTCACGACAAACCCAAATCACATTCTATTTATTATCGGGTTAAAGAACTAGTGTTATTTAAAACACCGTTCACGATAAACCCATTTCAAATCCAATAAAATATATTAGAAATCCTGATTATTTAAAACCCCTTTTTAAATCTAATTTATTTATTTAAAAATAAAAACCCGGGTTTTAAATTTAGTTCAAAATTAGTTTATTTCGATAAAAATCCATTTTTATCTTTTCAAATATGGAGTTTTTCATCCCAATTTTTCCCAAATCATTTCTTATGATTTTACACAAATTATTACTATTTTTAATAATTTTATTAAGGCCCGTACAATCGATTTCCAACAATGGCCATCGAACTGCACTTACAGCGACCTTTTTCAAATTTGATTTGGATGTATCTCCAAATCCAACCGTTAGATTTCAAATTTCTAATATTCGTTAGAAAGCTCTTTTCGATACGAACCCAACGGTTCCGGTTTTAGGAGAATCCGACGGTCGGATCTCCCGTAATGTCCGTTTGAAATAAATGGTCGAAATTTACGAACTGCCGCGGCGCGACGCGTTCTATTCAGGCCATTATATTATATATATAATATATAATTCGTCGATTTCTATTTAAAAATGAATTTTATAAATAGTTTTGAATTCGTTTCAAAAACATTTCAACTTCCATTTCAATTCAAAGCAAAATTGAATTCTTCTTTATAAATTCGTTTTAAAATTCATTTCTATTCAATTCAAATTTCAATGTCGTTTTCTATTCGATTCAATTTAAATTGGTTTTCTATTCGATTCAATTCAAATTGGTTTTCTATTCGATTCAATTCAAATTGGTTTTCTATTCGATTCAAATCAAATTGGTTTTCTATTCGATTCAAATTATATATTCAATTCATTTCGAAATCACTTTATATTCAATTCATTTCGAAATCACTTTATATTCAATTCATTTCGAATTCTATTTCAAAATATGCGATTTCGAAATCACTTTTCAATATTCATTTTAAAATGAGTAAAATCGATATAAATACCATTCACGTCTAAATGGCGTCAATCTAATCAACACGGCTTCATATATTTCTATTTTCAAATATTCTATTTCAAATATTCTATTTCAAATATTTCGTTTCAAATATTTCTTTTTGTCAGCACACGACTAATATCAACGAATGAGTACCGTCCATGTGTGACTATTTTTGTTAAATTATTTCGTTCAACACATGACTAATCTCAATGGATGAGTACAGTCAACACATGAACCTTTATTTTATATTGATAAAGATGTAAATTTTGTTATTAAAATATTTCGTTCAACACATGACTAATCTCAACGGATGAGTACGGTCAACACATGAACCTTTATATTATAATATTCTTTATTTTCTAAATTGGAATGAGGCCCAATCAATCACCATATAATGTTAATTATATGGGTTTTCATACATCACACGTATATAATAGCATTGAAAATAATCAATCATCAACCAAAGTGCACTACACTGCATAAGCATCAAATATAGATATTTAACGCTTATAACAGCCTGTCAATCAATCGATCGACATATTTAATCAATCAGGATGAGTGAACTTCAAATTTCATCCCAATACCCATATGGGGTTTCAAACAATCAAACACAGATTTTATTGGTGCAGTCGGGCGATGTGTAAAATTTATCGTCCCAATCAATGTTAGTCAAATCGGTGTACATAAACAAACCGTCCGGTTTGTAAATGAATATTTATTTATTCACATTCCCGTTAAAAATTATATTTTTAACATATTTTATTTCAGCATATGAATTTCTATTCAGTTCATTCTTTAAAAAAAATGATATTTTTATTTTAGAAAATTTCGGCGGCATAACGGCACGATACTAGAAACGGGACGAGGCCTAGCCTTATCCCCGGTCTAGTGAAGGCCCACGCCATTCACACATCAATCAAATCAATTTATTTCACCAAACAATTCAATTTCAAATCAAATCATCTAACTAATCTATGCAACCAAAACAAACAAGTCCATGGTCTGTGGACGATTGTGTCGGGTGCTACTAAGCACCGTCTGCATCCTAGTATATATATATAGTTAGAAAAGAAATTGAAAGGTGAGAAATTCTCAACAATAGCTATCCAATCATCTTGACTCTTCTTCGACAGAAATCTTCATCGTTATCGCATTTTTTTCTTCATTGCCCGTAGCCACTACATATGTAAAAATCGAATTTTTACTTCGCTATTCAATCTATAAAAATCGAATTTTTATTTCGTTATTCAATATATGAAAATAGAATTTTTTCTTCACTATTATATAGATAAAAATTCTAATTTTTTTCACCGCTACTATATAAAAAGATTTCGCCTTTTCAAATGTAAAGATTTCACCTTTTCAATTAAAAAGATTTCGCCTTTTCAGTTTAAAAGATTTCGCCTTTTCAATTTCAAAAATCTGATCTTTTCTATTTTAAAAATCTATATATAAAAAGGAAAAATAAGTTTTAATAAAATCAGTTTTTATATAATCTAAAAATCATAGCTTTGCTTTAAAATGAAAGTCACGTTTTTATATTTTGTAAAAATCCTTACATTCTAAATAAAAATCGTTTCTTTATGTAGCTAAAAATCCGAACGTTCTTATGTTAAAAATCCGATCTTTATTCACTAACCACTTATGTCAAAAACCAATTTTTATTCAAACATAATGTATATTTTTATATTGACATACAATGTACATATTTTTCTTGCTCTTCAATTGCTTAAAAACAAAGCTATATTTTTCCTAAAACAATCCTATATACAAATTTAAAAGCAATGCTCAAATATTTAAGAACCAAGATATTTTCCCAACTAAACATTATATTTTCTTCTAACTAAAATTTATATTTTCTATAAATATAAAGAAGATATTTTTCCAAACATAAAGATAATGTTTTTATAAACCTAAAGATAATATTTTCATAAAACATAAATAAAAGAACTTACTTTCATATTTTAAAAGCATCGATAATTTATTTAATGAAATCAATGTTAATTCCATTTACAAAATCAACGTTTTTCCTTTCTTTTTAATGTCAAAAGTCCAACCTTTTTATTTACATGACTTTCATAAAATAAAATAAAATAAAATAAAATAAATGAATTAACCAATAAATAAATAAAACTCACGTGCGCTAGGTGGGACTGAAGGGGGAAGAACATTGCGTCGGAGGAAGGAGGAGGGAGTGATGAGGCGCTGCGTCGGCCAGGCGGTGGTCGGAGGTGGCTCCCCTTCGCTGGCGATTGCTAATTTGGGTATAGGGTTGTTGGAAATCGAACGAGGGGGGGTAAGGTCGCCGGGAGCTCGAGATCGTCGGAGGCGGGTCTGGGTTCGGGCGTGGGTACTGTCGCAGTCGGAAGGGGAGGAGGGGCTGCAGTCCTTACTTGAAGAAGGGGGGGGATTGAGGAAGAAGAGGAGTTCATCGCGAGGTAGGGTGAAGCAGTGGGGGGGCGACTGACGAGGGTGGTGGCGGCGTGTCGACGATGGAGCGGAGGAGGAGACAATCGAGATGGGGTGCGGGTTTTTTTTTTCTTGATTTTCTGATTTATGAAGAACGGGGGGGGGGAGGGGGGCAGAAGTTAAAAGGAAGGAGATATTTATTTTTATTATTATTATTATTTTAATTGCATAAAGTTGACTTTTTCATACGACCTCTAAACGAGGCCCACCGCCTGTCGTCCATAGCGTTTTACCCCCATTCCGAACACAATGGGATATGTATCGTAGGCTGATTCGATCGTTACAATCAGTTTCCGTTAAAATCAACATATAACTCTATATATTGAATTTGAACGCGCATTTCAATTTACCGGGGTCACATATTAACTTGGAAAATTCCAGAAAAATATTTTCTAGCTTCGTATTGACGATACGGTCATAACAAAACCAGTTTCGTCGAATTCTGAGACCGTTTGAAAAATGGCCAATTTCCAGTCGATAAAAATCAACTGAAACTGGTCAAACACGTTTTCTTTTGCCACGCTCACATATTGATTCGAAAAATTACGAAATTTGGAATCTAGCAATAACTTAACATCACGGACCCAACAAAAGTGGTTTCGTCGAAATCCGAGGTCATTTGCAAAATGTCTATTTTTAAGGGCCTGAATTCCATAGCGACTACTCAGAATTTTCAACTGGACATATCTTTTGATTCCCGCTATGAAAATTTGATTTGTCGGATTCGTTGGAAAGATATTATCAATTAGATCCTATTATTTTTGGTTTCGCTAAAATCCGGATTGTTTTGCACCCGGTACATTCAATTGAAGTTTGAAATCGAATTATCGAACTACCGCGCCATTCTCATTTCTATTTATAATTATATATAATTATTTATATTCTAACGACGACGCGTATAAATATATACGTTCGAATTACCATTCAAAATAAATTTCTCGTCAATTTTATTTAAAATAATTCATTTTAAATATTCAAAATTCGCTAAAATTGCCAAAACAAAAATTTTAAACTGGTTCAGATTTTCCGGGTTATTACAATCTCCCCCACTTAAAACTTTTCGTCCCCGAAAAGGAACAAAGTCGAAAGTGGTTTGATTAATCAATTCTACGTTCGATCTGGCTTCCATTCTCCAACTTTTCAGTTTCTGAGAATTTTCAAATTTTCAAAAATTTGGCTAACACCCTAAATTTTCGAAAAATTTCGCCATAACCTCCCCTGTACCGGGAGCATCGGGGAATTTCAAATAGCTTCCCCGGTCCTTCTAATCTCAAAAAGAAAAAGAAAAAGCCAAGCGGCTAGCCAATAGGCTCATAAAATCATCATCACCCAAACAAAACAGTAAATTATGTAGTAAACATGTACCTATTTGTCGGGCAAACAAATTTTATTCCCTGCTCTAGCCTCCTTGCTATGACCTGTTCAATGTAAGTATATGTATATGCAAGCAAATGCGACCAATTTTCAATACAATTCAATATTTGATGTAATTAGGCTAAATGGTTCAAAATTATCAAACAAATAAACAAACAACACAAACATCAATCAATTAGTGGATTAACATTTAAAATTCATAATTTTGATATATATACAAAAATCATGTTTTTGATGCCAATTCACAACAAAGTGTTCTAGCTATATAAGTTTTGGTTCTCACACCAGTCTAATGGAAATATATAGAAAATCACACCTTCGAAACACGAACATAAATATTGATGATGCGATCGCTATCATCAGTATCATCTCCGGGCGACTAGAATGTGATTCTATATCTATCTAATATATTAAAACTTCGAATATACGTTCATGACGCGTATATGCAAAACCTTTATATATTGGATTGTCCATATTCAAAATAAATAAATAATCAAATACGTATAAAATGGTTTAAATTTTCAAAACAAAATTGTTTTCATTTGAAAAATATACTCTTCACACTCGTTCTAGGATACTACTGATCCTATCTTTAACGAGTCATTCTAATTGGATATTACTAATCCAATATCTGATGAATTCTTTCGTATGGTTCTAATGTGCCTTGTTCTCGAGCTCTGTAAACCAAAGCTCTGATACCAAATGTGAGAACCCGTTTCTTCCCCGTTAAGGAAAGGGCGGATACTTTGAGAACAACACACAACAGAACGCAGACAAAAGAACATTTCATTGTTATTACAACAATTCCATCAGATGCAAGAATATACAGAGTATAAATGAATAAATTACATTCGATAAATATCAGAGATTCCGATAAATTACATAGCAGTGGAAAATAATACAAAGCACAACTGAAGGTGATATACGGATACAGAGCTTTCCGGATATCATTCCAGCTGTAAACCAGGACCCTGTGAATATAAATCTGCAAAACCAAAACTACTAGCTGCCCGTGTGGAAAATAGGGGCACCCAGAGTTTAGGTTAAAACAACAAACTCCAGGTCAGTCATGTGACTGGTGTGAGAACTAAAGCAGTTATTTAAAACTTTATTTTAAAAGAGAGTAATTCAAGGGACCACGCCGTGTAACACGGAACGGGTTTCCTCCCAAGAATACCAGTGCATAGAATAAACAACGCAATGCTTTTTCGAAAAATGAAGCTATTATAAGACCCAGGTCCCATCACACAATGCAACGCAAGCCGGAGGATAGGGTTTTACCTTATAACAGCCAAACATGCTTGATACGTTTAAAACAAATCATTTGATACTATAATAAGTGTATAGTGTCAAAACATTTCAATCATAAATATAAATCATAGACGGCATGAGTGCCCCATCCCACTATGTCGCCATACTAGGCTCTACAAATAAAGCCGAAATACACGTATTGGAAATTGGATTTCCGTCATGAGTCGAGGCAAGGGGCAAGCTCCTCTCCGCGCTCGAGACACTCTAGCAAATGCCTCGGGGCTACACACTCTGGGCAACCCCTGGATGCTTCAGGGCCGGTCCTCACTTACGTTAGAGGATTATTTATTCCTGAACACACGTTTCCCGGTCCTTACAGACCTATAATCGAGGCGCCTCGCATTCCAACAACCACATAGGTGAAAAGTATAAAAATGTCAGGGCTAGTAAGTCACTGACACCACCAAAGCTAGAAAGAAACGTCGTGTTCTGCCTGCAGTCTGTATCCCGTTTTTAACTCATACCGAGGTGTGAGGCTCGCGAATTCACGTTATACACAAAGCTGCCACGTAGGCGTGCTTTGATCATCAACCACAAGACTTTGCTTTTCAACAGAAGCCTTGATCCATGCAACTCAACATGCCACACAGGCAATTCATGCCATGCGATTGATATCTATCGATATATAACCTCTAAGCTCGTACGTCTCAGAGAAGGGCGTTAAGCAAGAGAATAAATTCTCCGCCGCCAAGTAGATATATATTTAACAGAAATCAATCAACACAGAATAAAATCCAATGTCAGACACACAATCCATTTACAAGTTCGTTCTGGGTCTGAACGAAACCGGAGGCACTTTGCTCGCATATCCATCCATCTCCAAGTACGTCTGGACGACCACCAACTATTTCCATCCACTTGGGTATACAGCCCAATCAGGATCGTCAGTAATTATCCAAACGATGTGAAGACTTCCCGTCTTCGACCACCGTCTTCATCTTCGACTTATCGTCGAATCGATTATTCAGAATGGGTATAAACCCGGACTTTCCGAACAACCCGCGTATATTAAAAACAAATGTTACACAAACACAACATACGCCTCATTCCAATACAGAATATTCTTTTATTCACAAAATCACATTTTTAGGGAAAGGTTCCCATTAATTTTATCCAAGATAAATTCTTTAAAATTTATCCTTTAATCTTCCTTTGGATGTCATTTCAAACCAAATTATGGTTTTCTAAACTAGTCGAGATTAGCGAACCACAATGTAGTAATTATTTATTTTATTTCCCAATCCCAACCTATTCATCCCATGAAGCAAAACTGGTGATACTCCATATCTAACACCATGGTGTTATCGGTAAAATTAATTACCATTTCACGTTCAAATCTAATTAAAGATTTAACTATCGCTTTGGAGCAAAACTGGAGATATTCCATTCCCGCTCATTTCTAAATTTGATAATTTAGATTATAGATTTACATTTCAATCTAATTGCAGATTCGTTAAAACTCCTTTTACTGGGTTAAAGAACTAGGTGTTATTTAAAACACAGTTCACGACAAACCCAAATCACATTCTATTTATTATCGGGTTAAAGAACTAGTGTTATTTAAAACACCGTTCACGATAAACCCATTTCAAATCCAATCAAATATATTAGAAATCCCGATTATTTAAAACCCCTTTTTAAATCTAATTTATTTATTTAAAAATAAAAACCCGGGTTTTAAATTTAGTTCAAAATTAGTTTATTTCGATAAAAATCCATTTTTATCTTTTCAAATATGGAGTTTTTCATCCCAATTTTTCCCAAATCATTTCTTATGATTTTACACAAATTATTACTATTTTTAATAATTTTATTAAGGCCCGTACAATCGATTTCCAACAATGGCCATCGAACTGCACTTACAGCGACCTTTTTCAAATTTGATTTGGATGTATCTCCAAATCCAACCGTTAGATTTCAAATTTCTAATATTCGTTAGAAAGCTCTTTTCGATACGAACCCAACGGTTCCGGTTTTAGGAGAATCCGACGGTCGGATCTCCCGTAATGTCCGTTTGAAATAAATGGTCGAAATTTACGAACTACCGCGGCGCGGCGTGTTCTATTCAGGCCATTATATTATATATATAATATATATAATATATAATTCGTCGATTTCTACTTAAAAATGAATTTTATAAATAGTTTTGAATTCGTTTCAAAAACATTTCAACTTCCATTTCAATTCAAAGCAAAATTGAATTCTTCTTTTTAAATTCGTTTTAAAATTCATTTCTATTCAATTCAAATTTCAATGTCGTTTTCTATTCGATTCAATTTAAATTGGTTTTCTATTCGATTCAATTCAAATTGGTTTTCTATTCGATTCAATTCAAATTGGTTTTCTATTCGATTCAAATCAAATTGGTTTTCTATTCGATTCAAATTATATATTCAATTCATTTCGAAATCACTTTATATTCAATTCATTTCGAAATCACTTTATATTCAATTCATTTCGAATTCTATTTCAAAATATGCGATTTCGAAATCACTTTTCAATATTCATTTTAAAATGAGTAAAATCGATATAAATACCATTCGCGTCTAAATGGCGTCAATCTAATCAACACGGCTTCATATATTTCTATTTTCAAATATTCTATTTCAAATATTTCGTTTCAAATATTTCTTTTTGTCAACACACGACTAATCTCAACGAATGAGTACCGTCCATGTGTGACTATTTTTGTTAAATTATTTCGTTCAACAAATGACTAATCTCAACGGATGAGTACAGTCAACACATGAACCTTTATTTTATATTGATAAAGATGTAAATTTTGTTATTAAAATATTTCGTTCAACACATGACTAATCTCAACGGATGAGTACGGTCAACACATGAACCTTTATATTATAATATTCTTTATTTTCTAAATTGGAATGAGGCCCAATCAATCACCATATAATGTTAATTATATGGGTTTTCATACATCACACGTATATAATAGCATTGAAAATAATCAATCATCAACCAAAGTGCACTACACTGCATAAGCATCAAATATAGATATTTAACGCTTATAACAGCCTGTCAATCAATCGATCGACATATTTAATCAATCAGGATGAGTGAACTTCAAATTTCATCCCAATACCCGTGTGGGGTTTCAAACAATCAAACACAGATTTTATTGGTGCAGTTGGGCGATGTGTAAAATTTATCGTCCCAATCAATGTCTGTCAAATCGGTGTACATAAACAAACCGTCCGGTTTGTAAATGAATATTTATTTATTCACATTCCCGTTAAAAATTATATTTTTAACGATAAAATATTTTATTTCAGCATATGAATTTCTATTCAGTTCATTCTTTAAAAAAATGATATTTTTATTTTTGAAAATTTCGGCGGCATAACGGCACGATACTAGAAACGGGACGAGGCCTAGCCTTATCCCCGGTCTAGTGAAGGCCCACGCCATTCACACATCAATCAAATCAATTTATTTCACCAAACAATTCAATTTCAAATCAAATCATCTAACTAATCTATGCAACCAAAACAAACAAGTCCATGGTCTGTGGACGATTGTGTCGGGTGCTACTAAGCACCGTCTGCATCCTAGTATATATATATATAATTAGAAAAGAAATTGAAAGGTGAGAAATTCTCACCAATAGCTATCCAATCATCTTGACTCTTCTTCGACAGAAATCTTCATCGTTATCGCATTTTTTCTTCGTTGCCCGTAGCCACTACATATGTAAAAATCGAATTTTTACTTCGCTATTCAATCTATAAAAATCGAATTTTTATTTCGTTATTCAATATATGAAAATAGAATTTTTTTCTTCACTATTATATAGATAAAAATTCTAATTTTTTTCACCGCTACTATATAAAAAGATTTCGCCTTTTCAAATGTAAAGATTTCACCTTTTCAATTAAAAAGATTTCGCCTTTTCAATTAAAAAGATTTCGCCTTTTCTATTTCAAAAATCTGATCTTTTCTATTTTAAAAATCTATATATAAAAAGGAAAAATCAGTTTTAATAAAATCAGTTTTTATATAATCTAAAAATCATAGCTTTGCTTTAAAATGAAAGTAACGTTTTTATATTTTGTAAAAATCCTTACATTCTAAATAAAAATCGTTTCTTTATGTAGCTAAAAATCCGAACGTTCTTATGTTAAAAATCCGATCTTTATTCACTAACCACTTATGTCAAAATCCAATTTTTATTCAAACATAATGTATATTTTTATATTGACATACAATGTACATATTTTTCTTGCTCTTCAATTGCTTAAAAACAAAGCTATATTTTTCCTAAAACAATCCTATATACAAATTTAAAAGCAATGCTCAAATATTTAAGAACCAAGATATTTTCCCAACTAAACATTATATTTTCTTCTAACTAAAATTTATATTTTCTATAAATATAAAGAAGATATTTTTCCAAACATAAAGATAATGTTTTTATAAACCTAAAGATAATATTTTCATAAAACATAAATAAAAGAACTTACTTTCATATTTTAAAAGCATCGATAATTTATTTAATGAAATCAATGTTAATTCCATTTACAAAATCAACGTTTTTCCTTTCTTTTTAATGTCAAAAGTCCAACCTTTTTATTTACATGACTTTCATAAAATAAAATAAAATAAAATAAATGAATTAACCAATAAATAAATAAAACTCACGTGCGCTAGGTGGGACTGAAGGGGGAAGAACATTGCGTCGGAGGAAGGAGGAGGGAGTGCTGAGGCGCTGCGTCGGCCAGGCGGTGGTCGGAGGTGGCTCCCCTTCGCTGGCGATTGCTAATTTGGGTATAGGGTTGTTGGAAATCGAACGAGGGGGGGTAAGGTCGCCGGGAGCTCGAGATCGTCGGAGGTGGGTCTTGGTTCGGGTGTGGGTACTGTCGCAGTCGGAAGGGGGAGGAGGGGCTGCAGTCCTTACTTTAAGAAGGGGGGGAGTGAGGGAGAAGAGGAGTTCGTCGCGAGGTACGGTGAAGCAGTGGGGGGGGACTGACGAGGGTGGTGGCGGCGTGTCGACGATGGAGCGGAGGAGGCGGCAATCGAGATGGGGTGCAGGTTTTTTTTTCTTTTCTTGATTTTCTGATTTATGAAGAACAGGGGGGGGGGGGGGCAGAAGTTAAAAGGAAGGAGATATTTATTTTTATTTTTATTTTAATTGCATAAAGTTGACTTTTTCATACGACCTCTAAACGAGGCCCACCGCCTGTCGTCCATAGCGTTTTGCCCCCATTCCGAACACAATGGGATATGTATCATAGGCTGATTCGATCGTTACAATCAGTTTCCGTTAAAATCAACATATAACTCTATATATTGAATTTGAACGCGCATTTCAATTTACCGAGGTCACATATTAACTTGAAAAATTCCAGAAAAATATTTTCTAGCTTCGTATTGACGATACGGTCCTAACAAAACTAGTTTCGTCGAATTCTGAGACCGTTTGAAAAATGGCCAATTTCCAGTCGATAAAAATCAACTGAAACTGGTCAAACACGTTTTCTTTTGCCACGCTCACATATTGATTCGAAAAATTACGAAATTTGGAATCTAGCAATAACTTGACATCACGGACCCAACAAAAGTGGTTTCGTCGAAATCCGAGGTCATTTGCAAAATGTCTATTTTTAAGGGCCTGAATTCCATAGCGACTACTCAGAATTTTCAACTGGACATATCTTTTGATTCCCGCTTTGAAATTTTGATTTGTCGGATTCGTTGGAAAGATATTATCAATTAGATCCTATTATTTTTGGTTTCGCTAAAATCCGGATTGTTTTGCACCCGGTACATTCAATTGAAGTTTGAAATCGAATTATCGAACTACCGCGCCATTTTCATTTCTATTTATAATTATATATAATTATTTATATTCTAACGACGACGCGTATAAATATATACGTTCGAATTACCATTCAAAATAAATTTCTCGTCAATTTTATTTAAAATAATTCATTTTAAATATTCAAAATTCGCTAAAATTGCCGAAACAAAAATTTTAAACTAGTTCAGATTTTCCGGGTTATTAAAGAATAAATATTTAATTGAAATTAAATTGGTTTAGTTGAAACTGAAGTTAAGAAGTGAATAAATAAATTTACCCAGTTAATAGGTTTTTTTTCTACCTTAGCAATTTCGAGGATGAAATTATTTTAAGGGGGGAAGAATGCAATGTCCCGTATTTTTACGATATTATAATTAATTTATTTAATTATTTAAATAGTGATTCAGAGAATTAAATGGTCGTTAAATTAAATAATAATGAATATTTAATTAATATTTATAATATAATAATATATTATAATTTTCGAAACAGGATAGCTGAATTCACAATACTGTGTGAACTGGATCATTTAAAATATTTAATTCAGTTTAGAATTGAATTAGAATAACGAATATATTATTTAAACGAAATTTGAACGTATAATTATAATCGAGCTCGAAACGGCGCGGCAGTTCGCTATTTGGCAATTTGAACTTCAACTAAATATACAGAATCCGTTTTAAGCCAGATTTCTGTGAAACAAGAAACGTTCGGATCTGGTGAAGTATATTTTTCTGATGGAAGAGAAAAATCGGGATTTCATCACGTAGATTTTGATTTATGTCCAAATCAATTTTTTGTAAAGTCGCTATGGAATTCCTTTATAATTTATAGTGATATATAAAAGGAATTTTATTATAAACTGAATATCGATTTAATTGGGATTTGAAAATTTGAGTTAGAAATTCATATAGGAATGTTCTGGAGCTGTATGGTATTCTATTGTGAATATATACGACAATATTTATTTATAAATATTTAATTTAATTATTTTTAAATATATTTAATATTTAAATGGATTTATTCAGAGCGTTAAAAATAGCCAGTTTTGCAAACGACCTCTGTTTTCGACGAAACCAATTTTGTTGGATCCGTAATATTAAATTATTGTTAGATTTCAAGTTCCTTGATTTTTGGGGTCAGTGTGTGGTCGTACGGATTTTAATGTGAAAGACAGTCAGTATTTTAATGGTTAAAAATGCGCTGTGTGAGCAAACGAAGTCGGAATTCAACGAAACCAGTTTCGTTGGGTCCGTAATGTTGAACTGAAGGTGTATGTCCATTTTCGTGATTTTTGGATATCATATATGAATGTACGAATTTTTAGAAGTTAAACGAAAGAAACGATTGATTATAATTGGATATAAAATGGAATATAAAAACAATATATTTTTCCTATAAATATATGATTAACTCTCTAAATCTAAAATCAGATTTCTTCGGTCAAAACATTTTCCACCGTAACTTTTTTCTTCAAGAAATAATTTCAATCTTTGTAAAATCTCAAACAAATCCAAAGAAATTCTACAAATCATGAAATAAGTATTTTTAGGTTCTGCGTGAGTTCCTCTTCAAGCTGGTACCTCTCATTTGGGTCGTGATTCATATTCATGGAGTTCGAGATATTACTGAGCGACTAGGGTTATATAATTTGGGAGATTGAAGCTAGGATTCGAGAATTCAATGTTGTATGTGAGCTTGTGAGGAAGAATAGCAGGGATTGGCACAGTTTGGGGATGTTCGAACTCAAATATTGTTCGCTGCCTATGTTTGAAGGACTCAAGATGCTGTCGATCGCATCTGTGATGGTAACGTCGAGTTTGACATTTAGGATATGGGGAGATGGAGGAAAGGAAGAGAATGTCAATGGTGGGATTTGTTTGAGCTTTTGTTGAAGAAGTAAGGAACAGGTTGGAGTTGAAGTTGGGGAAAAGGGTACTGTGTAATGTCTGGAGTGGGCGGTCTGTAGAGGAGAGGAAGAAGAACTCGGTATTTGGTTTCAAGGCTTGTTGTTGGGCTGAGTTAAAAGGTAAGGCCCAATAATAAAATAAAGGGAAAAGTTTAAATTGATTAAAAAAAAGAATATAGTGTATTAACTTGAAAAATCGATAACTCTTACATACTTTGTCGGAATTAGGTAAAACAGGATTCGTTGGGATCGTACGGAAGAAAACTACGAAATGGAACAGACTGGGAGTGAATTGGAGCTCGGGACAATTTATTGCAAAATGAAACGTCCGTCTGAATCAAAGATAGTTAATCATTATTTAACGATAACTGTACAATGTGAGTAAAACTCACCGACTCTATCAGTTCATATTTTTATAACGTATAATTAGAACTGATAAATGATGATGATTGTTGTGTGCTGACTGTTTGGTTGAACTGCTTATGTATTGGTTGAAATTATAGATAACGATATATACATATAAATCGTTAATTAAATATTGATTCTGTTTAGCAGCATATTTCATATTGAAATGAAATCGATGTTAATTATATTGTTTAACATCTGTGATGCAGGAAAGCAGGTTGGAGGGATCCAACTGGATTCCTCAATATTTATAATACTGTTCTTTTCATATATTGTAATATATGATTTAATATATAATCTGTTGTTGATTATGTGTGTTTGAATGATATCGATCATTGTGAATTGGTATTTTAAATACCGTAAGAAATACTAGGATATAGAAATGGGGATTTTCAAAGTGTATTTTGAAAATAAATTATTTATATAAAATCAATGGATTTTATATACAAAAGGAACTATTTTATAAAGAAAATAATTATAAAATCAAAGGAGTTATAAAGAAAATATTTGTAAAACATTTACAAATAGAATTGAAATGGAAATATTTGTAAAACATTTACAAATAGAATTTAAAAGGAAATATTTGTAAAACATTTACAAATAGAATTGAAAAGGAAATATTTGTAAAATATTTACAAATAGAATAGAAAAGGAAATATTTGTAAAATAAATAGAATTATCAAAAAGGATTTATTTGGTAAATAAATAGATTATAAAAGGAAATACTTGAAAAATGAATAGAATAGTATAAAAAGAGAAGTTTATACTTGAAAGGTTTAGACCCTTACTTCGCGCATGGGTATAACATGATATGGATTTAAAGCAAAGATTTTAAATAGAATCTGTTCTAACCGATAGATTGAGAAGATTAATTTCTAAATAATATTTTATAAATAAAATAAAATATTTATCATTGGATAAATAGAATATATAAGTCAGGACTCATATAGAGAAGTAAGAATCGATTTCAACATCGATATTTGAAACTGAATATGGACGTAGAGTTAATCAAAGGTGTTAACCAAAATGTGTTAATCAAAATGAGTTAGGGGAGTTAATCAAATTAGTGTTAATCGATTAGAGTTAGAGTTAATCGAAATAGAGATAATCGATTAGAGTTAGAGTTAATTGATTAGAGTTAGAGTTAATTGAAAAGGATTATCGAATATTAGTTATTCGAAAGGAGTTATCGAATATTAGTTATTCAAAAGGAGTTATCGAATATTAGTTATTCGAAAGGAGTTATCGAATATTGGTTATTCGAAAGGAATTATCGAATATCGGTTATTCGAAAAGAATTATCGAATATTAGTTATTCGAAAGGAGTTATCGAATATTGGTTATTCGAAAAGAGTTATCGAATATTGTTTATTCGAAAAGAGTTATCGAATATTAGTTATTCGAAAAGGGTTATCAAATATTAGTTATTCGAAGAGAATTAATCGAATATTAGTTATTCGAATAAGAGTTAGTCGAATATTAGTTAATTGAATAGGAGTTAATCGAATATAGTTTATTCGAATAGAGTTAAAGGTGTTAATCAAATATAGTTTATTCAAATAGAGTTAAAGGAGTTAATCGAATATAATTTATTTGAATAAAGTTAAAGGAGTTATCGAATATAGTTTATTCGAAAGGAGTTAATCGAATACAGTTTATTCGAAAGGAGTTAAGTGATAAGAGTTAATGGATTAAAGTTAATCGAGTTAAAGATAATGGATTTAGGGTTAATTGATTTGAGTTAATCGAGTTATATTTTGGAGTTAGATATTTCAGAAGTAGGGATTATAACGCTGTAGTTATAATCAATGTTTTCAAATAAAGAAGTGGATTTGTAAATAGAATCCGAGAGTTACGGAAGGAAGTTGTTAAAGATTTAGATGTTGAACTTTGTCTATTTCGAAGTTAGAAATGTTGTTCAGTTAAGGTCTGAGAGGTAATTATACCCCAACTTGATTGACTTCATTTTTAACTAAGGAATGGTTCAGGTTCGACAATGAAGATTGGTTAAGTAAATTTAGTTAAAAAGTGTAAGGTTTTGAGTTGGCATAGCGATGTTTTATTTAAACATCTGGTTAAATCCAAATGTAGGAGTCTTGGAAATGTTTTCCAAATAAGAATCAGAAATATTTTCTAATATAGAAAATAAGAAATGTTGAATGTATGGAAATAGGAGATGAAAAATGAACGAAAGAGATAAATGTTAAATGATGATTGATCGATATAAATTCCATCTGGAAATAATATCGTTGTTTGCACACGTGTTTTCTTTGATAGTTAATTCACCGACTATCGAAGTTTTTGACCATTTTCCCGTCGTCAATACCGAGAGACCGGGATCAGATTCATTATCTGAAAACCACTCTGTATGGGCATTAGCGTTGCGATCAAATATGATGAAGATAATTGAAGACGGAGTTATGCAACGGTTGTCCTGTTTACAGAATAGTACCTTCGGTTTGTCCAGTCCCAGGATGACCTGTATGGAAGAATGTCTGATAGAGTATATTTAATTGATCGCGTTAGTTGATCTCTTCAAACGTATATACGTTTGGTGGCGGAGGAATTCATTTCTCTTAGTTGTATACCCGTTGTATTTTTTGGGAAATCAATTTGTGATTTGGCGGGTATGACGATGTGACATTCAAAGTGAATAAATGTGCGATCTGTAAGAGATAAGCGTGGCCTCTAGCCTCACAGCCAGGAAATGACAAAAATCAGGCAGGAAGCATGGCTAAGTGGTTGGCTGCTAATTAGGGTGTATTATCACCTATCTAGAGATATTCATTTCATTCTTTAATCTATTCGATGCTGTCCCATTCGGGAAACGGTTGCTGATCCCAACCGTTGGTGATATACATTCGATACACTCAAGCGAAATGAGCGGTCGGTCATGTGTGGCCGGGTTGCAAGATGTTCTTGTAGAACCCAGTATAGTCCTCTCTAGAGGTACACTATCGGAAGGTGGTTCCATACCTTGTCATAGTTGGAAATCCATTACCCAATAAGTGCTCGCGGTTTTGATTGTATACTATATACGTAGAACGTGAGATGAAAGCATTCTGCTAGATGATTATTATATTGTGGTTAATAGACACTATTACAATATCAATGAGTTTTGATATAAAGATTATAGTTTCTTTCAAAATGATTTAAAGTTAAATCAAATTGATTTAGATTCTCATAAGGGAAGAACCCATCTCGTTATACGGCATGGTTTTATGAGATATCGTGTATTTGCTCAAACTGTTTTTAATTGTTTTACTCACACCAGTCCCATGACTGACCCAGAGTTTGTTTTGTTTTGTTTTCCCCAAACTCTTGGGTGCCCAATTTTGTACAGGCAGTCAAGTAGTCAGAATTTTTCAGATACACTTGGAGAGCTTGGAGCAGGAGGCTTCAGGATTATATAGCTATTGTTATTTCCGCTGTGTTGTAAGTGTTGTACTCTGATAATGTTACTGTATACATATACTGATTTTATTTCAAAGATATGTTATCTATTATATGTTGTTCGTTCCGCTGTAAGATTCATGTTACTCTGATGTTGTATGTTCTTCTTCTTCTTCTATTCTAAGTTTCTATCTTATCTGTTCTTACCCTCTAATTTCTTTCATGGACTATCCGGTGTTTCCGATGCTTGGGTAGTCGACATTGTGTTGTATGCCGATATCCAGAATGGTAAATTCCCCGGGTCATTACATAGAATATCAAATCTTAATTAACACTTCCTCTTTTTGCCAAAATCATATATAGATGAAAAGGAATTTTTTTAATATCATTTAATCAAGCATGATCTATCCTCTATTAATTAGAAGCATAGATCATCAAAACCAAGAATGATTAACAAAATACACTAAACATCCATTCTTCAATGAGCACAAATAGAAAGCATGAAAAATAAACTATGTTGAATCTATGTGATTAGAGAGCTTCATCACCCCTAAATTAAAGGGGGTTTAGCTCCTCATTTGTGTGATTATTTCAGCACCAATAGATTTCAACATTGACGAAAAACAAAAATAGAGAACTAAATAAAGGAAAATCTATTCTAATTGCATAAAAGAAAATTACACTACTTGCAGAAAAGAAAATCTAAACTACTAACATAAAGTAGAGCATAGAAATTAAAAGAGATATGAGAGGGACATAAAAGAAATTGGCTTGGAAGTCATTTTTTTTATTTGATCAATTACACTTTTATTTGCTAAAAAGGAGATCCTGAAATACATGAAACAAAGGGGTATATATACATGATCAAAAAACCCTAAAACCCTAATCACCTTCCTTGGGAAATCCCCAAAATGCCCATTCATGTAGCTTCTAATTGCCATTAGCCACTAATGAGTCATGTAGAATGCATGAGTCCTTTTGTCTCAGTCTTTAATATGAAGCTTAAGAGCAAATGGGCTAATTGAAAGATGTGGGCCTCCACTATCCATAAGACGAATCAATTCTTTGCCTCCTTTTGTGTAAATGCATGCTTTCCCTCATCTCTTCATGTGTATATATCCTTTTAGCTCCAAAATTCCTACAAGAGATAAACACAAGGAACAAGTAAAAGATTTCACAAATTAAAACATGCACAAGTGACCACTTTTTCCAAAAATAAGTGATGATTTTGAAAATATTTAAAACATGGTTTGATCATATAAAATACCCGGAAATGTTCATTTATTTAACAAAACAAGAGTAAATATGTGAATATAAATGTGCATTTTTACGTGCACAACATATTTATTTTAAACGCGACGCTAAATCCTATATCCTGCTTTAATTAAATTGTCTTGTGTTTTCAACACTCGATTCCATACTAGTTTGCTTATTATGCTTGATCATAACAAGCTACTTCACATTAAAAAACTTACCTTCGTGTATCGTTCAAAGGTGAAAAACCTATGTTTTTTTTTCTTTTATATGCAGGGCCCGCCCGATCCAATTTTATATTAAAACTAAATCGATCCAAAACAAACCTCATTTGATTCTTCCCTAGCTTGTACAGTGCCTCCCCTTCCAACTTTATAAATTTTGAAATCATTCCTTCTTGCTCCAGCGTATTCCCTCCCCCGTAACACATGTTCCCACTTCACTTTTCATGTAAAATTTTCCCAAAATACCGATCCTCTACACCATGAAAACAGTCACCACATCTTTCCTTTTGTCCAGACTTTCCCTTGCTACTCAGCTCGATACCATTGGCTTCTCTTCATGGTTACGCAAGTCCTTCATTGCTCATTTTGTTGCTTTGTTCAAATCTTGTCACTACACTTCTTTCTTCATGTAAACTGCACTGTTGTTAGCTTCACTCTACGCAACAAATGCTCATCTTCTAACTGCCCCCATGCACCACTTCACATGTTTATATTTATTTTTATATTTTTATTTTGGTTACTCTGTTCTTACCGTAAAGGTTTGCTCCCACGTCTTTGCTGAAACAAAACTAGTCCAACTTTGCTTCATCCTTCCTGATAACCTTACTACTACTTCAAAAACACGCGCACTCCGTTCAAAATTACCCCCAAACCGCACAGTACTGTAACAGCCCGAAAATCTGGGCCAGTTTAAATTTTTTATTTTGGCAATTTTAGCGAATTTTGATTATTTAAAATGAATTATTTTAAATAATAACGACGAGAAATTTATTTTGAATAGAATTCAAACGAATATATTTATATAGATCGTCGTTAGAATATAAATAATTATTTATATTTATAATAGGAATTGAAAACGATTTCGAAATGAATTGAATTGAAAACGATTTCGAAATGAATTGAATTGAAAACGATTTTGAAATGAATTGAATTGAAAACGAATTCGAATTGAATTGAAAACGATTTCGAAATGAATTGAATTGAAAACGATTTCGAAATGAATTGAATTGAAAACGATTTCGAAATGAATTGAATTGAAATGAATTGAATTGAAATGAATTGAATTGAAATGAATTGAATTGAAAACGATTTCGAAATGAATTGAATTGAAAACGATTTCGAAATGAATTGAATTGAAAACGATTTCGAAATGAATTGAATTGAAAACGACTTCGAAATGAATTGAATTGAAATGAATTGAATTGAAAACGAATTCAAATTGAATTGAAAGTGAATTGAAATGAATTCAAATTGAATTGAAATTTGAATTGAATAGAAATGAATTTTAAAACGAATTTATAAAGAAGAATTCAATTTTGATTTGAATTGAAAATAAAGTTGAAATTGCTTTTGAAACGAATTTAAAACTATTCATAAAATTCGTTTTAAATAGAAATCGACGATATATATATTATATATTATATATATAATATAATGGCCTGAATAGAACGCGCCGCGCCGCGGCAGTTCGCGAATTTCGACCATTTATTTCAAACGGACATTACGGGAGATCCGACCGTCGGATTCTCCTAAAACCGGAACCGTTGGGTTCGTATCGAAAAGAGCTTTCTAACGAATATTAGAAATTTGAAATCTAACGGTTGGATTTGGAATTATGTCCAAATCAAATTTGAAAAAGGTCGTTGTAAGTGCAGTTCGATGGCCATTGATGGAAATCGACTGTACGGGCCTTGATAAAATTATTAAAAATAGTAATAATTTGTGTAAAATCATAAGAAATGATTTAGAAAGAATTGGGATGAAAAACTCCATATTTGAAAGGATAAAAATAGATTTTTATCGAAATAAACTAATTTTGAACTAGAATTATAATTCTATTTATTTTAAAATAAATAAATTGAACTTGAAAGG
The DNA here is from genome assembly GCA_030737875.1 of Allium sativum. NCBI lineage: Eukaryota > Viridiplantae > Streptophyta > Magnoliopsida > Asparagales > Amaryllidaceae > Allium > Allium sativum. The sequence goes on along the minus strand of CM060912.1, from coordinate 387,274,191 downwards.
GTTTTGAAAATAACCAGAATTTCCAATGATTGCGTTGGAATGGATTTGAATCGAAATTGTCTTCGGAATATTTCGATGTTGGAATTCGTGATTATACAGATGTTGTTATGGAAATTTGAAAGATATATTTATATCATTATCTCCAATACGACATTTGTTAATCGTAGAATTTGATATTGAATATAAGCAGATATATTTTCTATTCGGAGCCTTGTATTTAATATCAAATGTGATTTGGGTTTGTCGTGAATGGTGTCTTCACTAACACTGTTCTTGAACCCAGTTGAGAAAAGATTAAATCTTTTTATTTAGATTTAATGAAGTGTACCAATTAAATAATATTTAATTGGAATAGAATTGATATTGATTTTTGGGTTTATCGTGAACAGTGTTTTAAATAACACTTGTTCTTTAACCCGATAATTAATGGAATGTGATTTTGGGTTTATCGTGAACCGTGTTTTAAATGACACTGATTCTTTAACCCAGTCGAAGATTAAAACTAAGTGGAGTTTTTAATGAATCTTTAATTAGATTGAAATGATCGAAAATGGAGTATCACCAGTTTTGCTCTAGGCGATAGTTAAATCTGTAATTAGATTTGAACGTGAAATGGTAATTGAATTTACCGATAACACTGTGGTGTTAGATATGAAGTATTACCAGTTTTACTTCATGGGATGAATAGGTTGGGATGGGGAAATTAAAATAAATGATTACTTCGGTAAGGTTCGCTAATCCCGACTAGTTTGAATTGAGTTTCAAAAATAGAATAAAGAATAAATTCAAGGAATTTATCTTGGATAAAATTTATGAGAACCTTTCCCTATGAATGTGAAATTTAGAAACTAACTGTCGGTTAGCCAAGTAGAATGGTTTTCTGAATATTGATCTGATGTTGGTTTCGGCCTTCGGGGTTAATATTTGGGGAATTATTCTCTTGATTAATTTACGGTTAGTGACTGATAAATTGGAATGAGGCGTATGTTATGTTTGTGTAGCACTTATTTAAAATATACGCGAGTTATTCGGGAAGACCGGGTTTATCCCATTCTGAATAACTGATGCGGCGATAAGTCGAAGATGAAGACGATGGTCGAAGACCGGAGGTCTTCACGTCATTTGGGTGATTACTGATGATCTTGATTGGGCTGTACACCCAAGAAGATGGAAACAGTTAGTGATCGTCCAGACGTACTTGGAGATCGATGGATATGCGGGGTACTAGGTGCCTCCGGTTTCGTTCAGACCCAGAACGGACTTGTAAATGGACTGTGTGTCTGACATTGGATTTTAGTCCGTGTGATTGATCTCTATTAAATATATATCTGTTTGGCGGCGGAGAATTTATTCTCTTGCTTAACGCCCTTCTCTGAGACGTACGAGCTCAGGGGTTATATATTGATGGATATCAAACGCATGGAGTGAATTGCCTGTGTGGCATACCTAAGTGGCAATTGATCGAGGCTTCTGTTGAAAAGCAAAGTCTTGTGGTTGATGATCGAAGCACGGCCTTTGTGGCGTAGCTTTGTGTAACGTTGATTCGCGAGTATCACACCCGGTATGAACTAAAAACGGGAGACGGACCTCAGGGAGGGCATGCGTTTCTTTCTAGTTAGGAGTGGCGTCAGTGCTTGAACTGGCTGACGAGTTTGACTCATGTGGATGTTACTTATTATTACTTGCTAAAAAGCGAGGCGCCTCGTGATATCGGTTTCAGCCGATGCTTCTGGTCGGCTGACGGGCCAGGCTTACGCCCCAAAGGGCGGAGGAACGTAGTGTTCAGGCATAATAATCCACATCGGTGGACCGGCCCTGACGATCCAAGGCTTGCCTACGCGCTTGCCTGAGACATGGGGTAGATTGTCTCGAATCGGTTGAGGATCTTGCCCCTAGCCTCGGTTCATACCATAAATGATAACCCAACTTCCAATACGACGTCTTGCGGTTTTGATTGTAAACTTATATATGGCGACATAGTGTTATGGGGCATTCATGCCGCCTATGATTGATACTTATGATTTGAAGTTGTTTTATACACTATGCACTTATAGTAGTATCAAATGATTTGTTTTAAACGTACTAAGCATGTTTGGCTATTATAAGGGAAAACCCTATCCTCAGCTGCGTTGCATTGTGTGATGGGACCTGGGTCTTATAATAGCTTCATTTTTAGAAAAGCATTGCGCTGTTAACTTATATGCACTGGTGTTCTTGGGAGGAAACCCGTTCCGTGTTATACGGCGTGGTCCCTTGATTTACCTAACTTTAAAAATAAAGATTAATAACTGTTTTAGTTCTCACACCAGTCACATGACTGACCTGGAGTTTATTGTTTTAACCTAAACTCTAGGTGCCCCTATTTTGACACGGGCAGCTAGTAGTTTTGGTTTTGCAGATTTATATTCACAGGATCCTGGTTTACAGCTGGAATGATATCCGGAAAGCTTTGTATCCGTATATCTCTTCTAGTTGTGTATTGTATTATTTTCCGCTGCTATGTATTTAAATGTAATTTAAATCTCTGATATTTCTGTGTAATATTCATTTATACTCTGTATATTCTTGTATTCTGGTGCATTGTTGTAATGTACAATGAAATGTTCTTCTGTATGTGTTTTGTTGTGCCTTGTTCTCGAACTATCCGCTCTTTCCTTTACGGGGAAGTTACGGGTTTTCACAGTTGGTATCAGAGCTTTGGTTTACAAAGCAGAGAACAAGGCACATTAGAACCGTACGAAAGAATTCATCAGATATTGGATTAGCAATATCCAATGAGAGTGACTCGTTAGAGATGGGATCAGTAGTATCCTAGAACGAGTGTGAAGAGTGTATTTTTGAAAGTGAAAACAAATTTTTGTTTTGAAAATTTAAATCAATTATTCGTATTTGATTATCTATTTATATTGAGTTGGACAGTCCAGTATATAAAGATTTTGCGTATACGTCTGATCCACGTGTATTTGAAATTTTAATATACTGGATAGATATAGAATCACACTCTAGTCGCTCGGACATGATTCTAATGATTGACGCGTCATCATTAGAATTTATTTTCGTGTTTCGAAGGTAAGATTTCTATATATTTCCATCAGACTGGTGTGAGAACCAAAACTAATATAGTTAGAACACATTGTTGTGAATTGGCATCAAAAACATGATTTTTTGTATATGTATCAAAATTATGAATTTGAAACGTTAATCCACTAATTGATTGATGTTTGTGTTGATTGTTTGATTATTATTTTGATTAATTGAAATTTTGAACCATTTAGCCTAATTGAAACAAATATTGAATTGTATTGAAATTTGGTAGCATTTGCTTGCATATACATATACTTGCATTGAACAGGTCATAGCAAGGAGGCTAGAGCAGAGAATAAAATTTGTTTGCCCGACAAATAGGTACATGTTTACTATATAATTTCCTGTTTTGTTTGGGTGATGATGATTTTATGAGCCTATTTGGCTAGCCGCTTGGCTTTTTCTTTTTCTTTTTGAGATCTGAAGGACCGGGGAAGCTATTTGAAATTCCCCGATGCTCCCATTGCAGGGGAGGCTATGGAGAAATTTTTCGAAAATTTAGGGTGTTAGCCAAATTTTTGAAATTTTTGAAAATTCTCAGAAACTGAAAAGTTGGAGAATGAAAGCCAGATCGAACGTAGAGCTGATTAATCAAACCACTTTCGACTTTGTTCCTTTTCGGGGACGAAAAGTTTTAAGTGGGGGAGATTGTAACAGCCCGAAAATCTGGGCCAGTTTAATTTTTTTATTTTGGCAATTTTAGCGAATTTTGATTATTTAAAATGAATTATTTTAAATAATAACGACGAGAAATTTATTTTGAATAGAATTCAAACGAATATATTTATATAGATCGTCGTTAGAATATAAATAATTATTTATATTTATAATAGGAATTGAAAACGATTTCGAAATGAATTGAATTGAAAACGATTTCGAAATGAATTGAATTGAAAACGATTTTGAAATGAATTGAATTGAAAACGAATTGAATTGAAAACGATTTCGAAATGAATTGAATTGAAAACGATTTCGAAATGAATTGAATTGAAAACGATTTCGAAATGAATTGAATTGAAATGAATTGAATTGAAATGAATTGAATTGAAATGAATTGAAAACGATTTCGAAATAAATTGAATTGAAAACGATTTCGAAATGAATTGAATTGAAAACGATTTCGAAATGAATTGAATTGAAAACGACTTCGAAATGAATTGAATTGAAAACGAATTCAAATTGAATTGAAAGTGAATTGAAATGAATTCAAATTGAATTGAAATTTGAATTGAATAGAAATGAATTTTAAAACGAATTTATAAAGAAGAATTCAATTTTGATTTGAATTGAAAATAAAGTTGAAATTGCTTTTGAAACGAATTTAAAACTATTCATAAAATTCGTTTTAAATAGAAACCGACGATATATATATTATATATATTATATATATAATATAATGGCCTGAATAGAACGCGCCGCGCCGCGGCAGTTCGCGAATTTCGACCATTTATTTCAAACGGACATTACGGGAGATCCGACCATCGGATTCTCCTAAAACCGGAACCGTTGGGTTCGTATCGAAAAGAGCTTTCTAACGAATATTAGAAATTTGAAATCTAACGGTTGGATTTGGAATTATGTCCAAATCAAATTTGAAAAAGGTCGCTGTAAGTGCAGTTCGATGGCCATTGATGGAAATCGACTGTACGGGCCTTGATAAAATTATTAAAAATAGTAATAATTTGTGTAAAATCATAAGAAATGATTTAGAAAGAATTGGGATGAAAAACTCCATATTTGAAAAGATAAAAATAGATTTTTATCGAAATAAACTAATTTTGAACTAGAATTATAATTCTATTTATTTTAAAATAAATAAATTGAACTTGAAAGGGTTTTGAAAATAACCAGAATTTCCAATGATTGCGTTGGAATGGATTTGAATCGAAATTATCTTCGGAATATTTCGATGTTGGAATTCGTGATTATACAGATGTTGTTATGGAAATTTGAAAGATATATTTATATCGTTATCTCCAATACGACATTTGTTAATCGTAGAATTTGATATTGAATATAAGCTGATATATTTTCTATTCGGAGCCTTGTATTTAATATCAAATGTGATTTGGGTTTGTCGTGAATGGTGTCTTCACTAACATTGTTCTTGAACCCAGTTGAGAAAAGATTAAACCTTTTTATTTAGATTTAATGAAGTGTACCAATTAAATAATATTTAATTGGAATAGAATTGATATTGATTTTTGGGTTTATCGTGAACAGAGTTTTAAATAACACTTGTTCTTTAACCCGATAATTAATGGAATGTGATTTTGGGTTTATCGTGAACCGTGTTTTAAATGACACTGATTCTTTAACCCAGTCGAAGATTAAAACTAAGTGGAGTTTTTAATGAATCTTTAATTAGATTGAAATGATCGAAAATGGAGTATCACCAGTTTTGCTCCAGGCGATAGTTAAATCTGTAATTAGATTTGAACGTGAAATGGTAATTGAATTTACCGATAACACTGTGGTGTTAGATATGAAGTATTACCAGTTTTACTTCATGGGATGAATAGGTTGGGATGGGGAAATTAAAATAAATGATTACTTCGGTAAGGTTCGCTAATCCCGACTAGTTTGAATTGAGTTTCAAAAATAGAATAAAGAATAAATTCAAGGAATTTATCTTGGATAAAATTTATGGGAGCCTTTCCCTATGAATGTGAAATTTAGAAACTAACCGTCGGTTAGCCAAGTAGAATGGTTTTTTGAATATTGATCTGATGTTGGTTTCGGCCTTCGGGGTTAATATTTGGGGAATTATTCTCTTGATTAATTTACGGTTAGTGACTGATAAATTGGAATGAGGCGTATGTTGTGTTTGTGTAGCACTTATTTAAAATATACGCGAGTTATTCGGGAAGACCGGGTTTATCCCATTCTGAATAACTGATACGGCGATAAGTCGAAGATGAAGACGATGGTCGAAGACCGGAGGTCTTCACGTCGTTTGGGTGATTACTGATGATCTTGATTGGGCTGTACACCCAAGAAGATGGAAACAGTTAGTGATCGTCCAGACGTACTTGGAGATCGATGGATATGCGGGGTACTAGGTGCCTCCGGTTTCGTTCAGACCCAGAACGGACTTGTAAATGGACTGTGTGTCTGACATTGGATTTTAGTCCGTGTGATTGATCTCTATTAAATATATATCTGTTTGGCGGCGGAGAATTTATTCTCTTGCTTAACGCCCTTCTCTGAGACGTACGAGCTCAGGGGTTATATATTGATGGATATCAAACGCATGGAGTGAATTGCCTGTGTGGCATACCTAAGTGGCAATTGATCGAGGCTTCTGTTGAAAAGCAAAGTCTTGTGGTTGATGATCGAAGCACGACCTTTGTGGCGTAGCTTTGTGTAACGTTGATTCGCGAGTATCACACCCGGTATGAACTAAAAACGGGAGACGGACCTCAGGGAGGGCATGCGTTTCTTTCTAGTTAGGAGTGGCGTCAGTGCTTGAACTGGCTGACGAGTTTGACTCATGTGGATGTTACTTATTATTACTTGCTGAAAAGCGAGGCGCCTCGTGATATCGGTTTCGGCCGATGCTTCTGGTCGGCTGACGGGCCAGGCTTACGCCCCAAAGGGCGGAGGAACGTAGTGTTCAGGCATAATAATCCACATCGGTGGACCGGCTCTGACGATCCAATGCTTGCCTGCGCGCTTGCCTGAGACATGGGCTAGATTGTCTCGAATCGGTTGAGGATCTTGCCCCTAGCCTCGGTTCATACCATAAATGATAACCCAACTTCCAATACGACGTCTTGCGGTTTTGATTGTAAACTTATATATGGCGACATAGTGTTATGGGGCATTCATGCCGCCTATGATTGATACTTATGATTTGAAGTTGTTTTATACACTATGCACTTATAGTAGTATCAAATGATTTGTTTTGAACGTACTAAGCATGTTTGGCTATTATAAGGGAAAACCCTATCCTCGGCTGCGTTGCATTGTGTGATGGGACCTGGGTCTTATAATAGCTTCATTTTTAGAAAAGCATTGCGCTGTTAACTTATATGCACTGGTGTTCTTGGGAGGAAACCCGTTCCGTGTTATACGGCGTGGTCTCTTGATTTACCTAACTTTAAAAATAAAGATTAATAACTGTTTTAGTTCTCACACCAGTCACATGACTGACCTGGAGTTTATTGTTTTAACCTAAACTCTGGGTGCCCCTATTTTGACACGGGCAGCTAGTAGTTTTGGTTTTGCAGATTTATATTCACAGGATCCTGGTTTACAGCTGGAATGATATCCGGAAAGCTTTGTATCCGTATATCTCTTCTAGTTGTGTATTGTATTATTTTCCGCTGCTATGTATTTAAATGTAATTTAAATCTCTGATATTTCTGTGTAATATTCATTTATACTCTGTATATTCTTGTATTCTGGTGCATTGTTGTAATGTACAATGAAATGTTCTTCTGTATGTGTTTTGTTGTGGCTTGTTCTCGAACTATTCGCTCTTTCCTTTACGGGGAAGTTACGGGTTTTCACAAGTACCCTCCTCTTAAATGCAATCGCTTCAAAGAAAATGAGCCCCACTTCTTTTATCCCCTCCCATGTACGCAAAAAACCGCCTTCTATTGTTTCCAGCTACTACAATACTACCGCACCCCTTACCACCATGCACGCAAGCACCCTCCTTCACGTCGCCACCCATGATGCTGCAAACACCCACCGCCTCCACTCACTCAGCTTCCTTTCAAACTGTGGCTGCACATAAAGAAAGACACTCCGCTCTTTCCCAACCACTTCATATTTTTGGAAACCCAACTTCTACAATAGACACTGCACTGTGTCTTCTCTCGCTTCCCATTTCGTTCCAAAACACCCCTCTTTTCATTGCTTCCCTCATGTGTGTTCTCTTCCTCTATTATTTCTATTTTTTTTATATATTATCGGTTATATTATGTTGAGATGGAGGAGGCGCTTTACATAGAGAATGAAAATTATGAAGTAGTGGACAGTATTTATAGGAAGGACGACGTGGTTGCCAAGTTATTTAGGACAATAGGTTTTCCAAAAAATAGATAACAGTTGTATGCTTAGTTATAGAAGATTTTAAAACAAAGGATAAAAGGGGTAGTAGATTAGCTGTGTTGTTTTATCTCTTTTGAAAGCGTAAGTCATAGAGTAGAGGCAGATAGGAGAAGATGGAACAGCTATAGTGGCATGAGTTGTAATATAAGTAGGTGTGTTGTATTCTACCTGCTTTGAGTTTTCTTTTCACAAGAGTAGCTGTAGCCGATGAAAGGAAATGGAGTGTAGACTGTGCGATCAGTAAAAAGCATGTCTGCTGAAAAGAAGTTTGCAGCGGTGACAACTGGGATAGAAAGAAATGAGGTCGTGGGTTTTACTTAGCAACAAAGAATATATATATATATATATATATATATATATATATATATGTAACACCCCACTTCCATTAATGTCAGTCACAAAGGGAATGCATTAACTTCAATGGAGCATTTTGAGTGAGTATAGAACAGAAACTTAACAACAAGACAGATATAAACAGTAATAAAACTTTAAAACTTTATTTCATTGCAGTGGAAAACACATATGTTTGATTAACCAGAGTCAAAGTACATAATATCCATCTTGACTAAACCAAAGTACATAAATTGAAAGACATAATCCCCAATACATAATAGCCATAAATAAAAGAGGTTGAACTTTACTTCAGCGATCCAAGCAATCTTTTAAAAGCAAGAAATACAGCAGTCCAAAGTCAAGCTCCACTGGTGCTAGTTCCAACCTGAGCACCTTCGGGGGGGGGGGGGGGGGGAAGAAAAGAGGAGGAAACAAAGGGGGTCAGACATAAAGTCTGGCGAGTGCGATAACTTTAACAATATAATTACCAAAATAACTAGGCTAAGCCATAAGTTGGAAAATAAGGAAATGACTATGAACTATTGAGTATGGCAGAGTAAACAAGGAACAAGATTGAACAAAGATAACGTTAAAGCACACCTAACCCACCATAAGATATTTGCTATACTGCACCACCACTACTACACTGTACCGCACCACCACTAGTCACCCTAAGGTTGATCCCGCCTACAAAACTTAATAATGATAATGGTAGTTTCGTGCACCCCTAGCTGCCTTCATAGGTGCCGCCTGCCCCTATCTCCACTAGGTGTACCCACTACCCCCAAGCGATCGGCTCCCTAACTCGTAGATACCCGTGCTGGCCCCACAGTAGGGTGTATCACTCCCCAAAGTGGCAACCCGATACAACCAACAATGCACAACTTATACCTACACGATGCAACAATGTCTTACCTACCAGCCCGGGTCCACACACGCATATGAACCCATTGGATTTGTGTTGCCACCGCTAACCCGTTTTGGCCTCTTACAGTCAAGCCTAGTACGCGTGTCCCGTCCTCGACAAGGGTCGAGCCCACAAAGATACGTATGAGTTATTGGTTGAAATGGGCCCCCATTACTTGACACAAGCTATCCACCTAAGCTTGGTCCCCTCAAGTACATCCCACTTAACCTACTTCTTATTCATGTTTCAATTACATGTTTCAAACTTTGGTTAAGTGTTTCTAATCGTATTTCCAATGCCACCCAAGGCACCCACTAGATTCCACATGCCACCCAAGGAACCCACTTAACCCCCTCATATCCCACTACATGCTTATCTGGTTAAGTGTTTCTTAATTCATTAAGACCGTAACCTCATAAAGACCTCTCACATTAGACTGGCATTTGTGGCAGCTGGATTTGCCGGGCGGGTCCGGGCAGTCTTACACCACAAACGAGCCTAACCTCGTGTCTTTACAATTGTTACGTATTTAATTTATGCCTAAGACCTCTCATATTAGACTGGCATTTGTGGCAGCTGGATTTGCCGGGCGTGTCCGGGCAATCTTACACCACAAAAGAGCCTAACTTCGTGTCTTAGACGATTAATTACTCCTAATTAATCATCCCCCAATTTGAATTACTTTCCCTATTCAAATTATCAATTAATTCCAAATTTAACTATGACCATAATTGACTCAATTATGTCCATCCATTTATGGTATATAAAATCATACCAATTTTCATCACAATTTTATTTTATGCCTTTTAAGGAATTTATGCCAATTAAATCTTTTAATATTATCCCCTTTACCCCACGTTGTATGTTTGTTCGTTTAACGTAAAATATACGTTAGACTCGAATAGTCCAACTCATGGAATAAAGAGAAAACATCACAACATACATATAATTAAAAATAGATCTAAACATAAGGGGTGAACTTGCATGTGTGAATGATGTTCTACATCTAAAACTTGCATAGGCCAAAGTTACAACTTGCATAAAACTACATATGACATAGATCCCAAATCTAAAAGTGTAAACTTGTTGAGACAATGGTCACAAACTTGCATAAATCATGTATGTCATAGATCTACATCTAAAGGTGTAAACTTGCATAGGCAACAACCACAAACTTGCATAACATGATTCATACTCCAAACCCATATATTTATATAAATTTGCATATGTGATTTATGCAACATAACAATGGTGTAAACTTACATCTAAACATGTAAACTAGCATGTAGGATTTAGCATATAACTCACACATGTCATAGCCTAACTTTTAGGTCCAATTCACATAAAGTAGGTGTCATGAAACATGTAAAGTTATACATATAATTTGCATATGATCTATGCCTCAATTTACATCCCAACTTGCATAAATATATATGATTTATCATATGAACCCAACTAGCATATGAACAACATGATGATTTGATTGTATATAAAATTACAACATAGATGATAGCAACATAACTTTACAACATAAATGATAACATCACAACATAACATCATAGAATTTATAACATATATGATAACATCACAATTTTACAACATAACTATAACATGCGGTCAATAATTCACATCATATCCATACAATCCGCATCATAACTTAATCCAATTAAATTAATAATTATTTTGTTAAGGAAATCGAACTCACAACTCAAAGAAGGTCTTGAGTTCTGAATTCTGAGTTCTGAAGTTGTAATAGATTTCCCTTGAAGAAGATTCGTTGTTAAAGTCGAAAAGGATTGAATTAGGTTTACTTTCTTCCTCTCTAATTGGTGGCGGCTACGCTGAGTTGCTAGGTGACGGCATGGAGGCCATGAATCTAATTTTTGTTTTGATTTTAGGGTTTGAGTCTAGAGGTGTTTTTATAGAGTCTAGGATTAGTTTAAGCCGTCCGATCAACCCAGAATTAATCCCAACCAATCAGAGCAGTTCAGACACCCTAATGAGTCAGCACATAGTCACAAACAGGTCATAAAACAAATCTGCCCAGGGGGGCAGGTCGACCCCCAGGTCGACCTGGTTAGGAAAGGTCGACCCCCAGGTCGACCTGGCCCTGGCGGGAAAATTCCCGCCTAGCCTGTCTGACTCCGAAATATTGAATTTTGAAATCTGTTTTGAATTTTCTGAAACTTCCGATCGCCATAACTTCTTCATACGAAGCCCAATTCACGCAAACTCGGACTCTATCTCAACCAGAATTCTGAGACGAACACAATGGCGCAACCAGTTTCCCTTAATTCTTACGTCTGAGATTAGGTATTCTTTAATTTGTGAATATTAGTGTTAACAGAAATACGGGGTGTTACATTCTCCCCTTCTTAAAGGATTTCGCCCCCGAAATCTCCAATTTAAGGAGAATGCATATCCTACCATCCAAACAACCATCTACTCAACCATCAATCACAGGCATCCATTGTCCTTATAAAATTCCTAATGCTGTATGAACATATGCAAGAAGTGTGTGTATACGTTCCTTATCTAATGTGAAATCAGGCGGTCTACTGATTCAGTTGACCTCCTTAATGCAAACCATGATAGTGACATGCGTCCATTATGTATGTGAAGGAACCCTATCGATACATATTATTTCTACATGTGTGCACAACCATTCACCAAAATGCAACATCCTTATGATGGTACAACCATTATACATCCATTACTTAAATATGTGCACACATTTATATGCAATATGCAATATGAAGTGACTGAGCCGATCTAGGGCCTAAACTGTGTGTATATGCATCCATGAGCAACCACTAGCAACCACTTGCATCCACGTGCATCCATCATACATAACATGTCTCAAACACATGTTTCAACCATAGGACTATCCTATCTAAAGGTCAAGGATACTAGCGAGAGGACATACTAAAGATAAGATAAGTACAAGCTAAGCAAAAAGGAGAAATTAAAAGACATACCCTCGAAAAGAAAAGGGTATAATGAACGCATCTTCTCTTCCGTCTCCCAAGTAGCGTTGCTCTCATCATCTCCCCATTACACTTTGACTAGCTTGACCTGTCGATTCCCCAACTTCTTAATCTTCGACCAAAGAATGCGCGTAGGAGCTCGTCGAATCGTTGCATCACGCTCTATCTCCACCTCTCTAAGCAAGCTCGGCTCTACCACTTCCACGGTCTCATGAAAGCACTTCCTCAAATGTGATACATGGAATACATCGTGTACACCACTAAGTCTCTTGGGCAACTCCACTCTATACGCCATCTGCCCAATCCTCTCCTTAATAGGAAACGACCCTACGAACCTTGATGCTAACTTCCCAACGGACCCAAAGCGAACGACGTTTCGTAATTGAGACACCTTGACAAAGACCATGTCCCCAATATCAAACTCAAGATCTGACCTCCTCTTGTCCGCATAAGATTTCTGCCTATCTTGCGCCGTCTTCATCCTCCTTCGAATCAAATCGATCTTTTCCTAAGTCTCTCTAATCATATCAGGCCCAAGCAAGATCTTATCTATAGACTCCCACCAACATGTAGGCGAATAACACGTCCGTCCATAAAGAGCCTCGAATGGTGCCATGCCAATGCTAGACTGAAAGCTGTTATTATATGCGAACTCTACTAACGGAAGATGTTCCTCCCACGTACCTTCGAAATCTAAGACACATAACCTCAATAGGTCCTCTAGAATACGATTCACCCTCTCGGTCTGGCCGTCCGTATGAGGATGATATGCGGTGCTCAAACATAACTGAGTCCCTACCGCTTCTTGCAAGCTCTTCCAAAATTCTCTAGTAAAGATAGGATCGCGGTCACTCACTATGCTAGAAGGAACACCGTGCAAACGAACTATCTCTCGAATGTATACGGAGGCTAACCATGGAGCAGTCCTCTTACTCTTCACGGGAATGAAATGGGCGCTCTTAGTAAGTCTATCTACCACGACCCAAATCCCCGTATTACCCTTCCTCGATCTCGGTAACCCATCAACAAAGTCCATCGAGACTTTTTCCCACTTCCATTGTGGGACCTCCAATGGGTGAAGCAATCCACCGGGCTTCTTTTGCTCTGCTTTTACTTGTTGGCACACCAAGCATCTAGCGACATACTCGGCCACATCCTTCTTTATGCCGGCCCAAAAGTAAACTCGTCTCATGTCCATGTACATCTTGTCCCCGCCGGGATGGATGGTCATCTTCGAATGATGTGCATCATCAAGAATGGTCTTCCTTTGGTCCTCGTCTTTTGGTACACAAAGTCTACCGTCCCTACGTAACCAACCCTTATCATCTAGGGTATACCTACAGAGATGGCTCGATGACTCCCCTCTTTTGAGCTTTTCTACTAACCCAACCAACTGTTGGTCATCTCGCTGTGCCTCACCAATCAGTCCCAAAAGCGTAGGTCTGACCTCTAAGGATGCTAGCAAACCGGGTACGAAGTCAATGGAAGGTCTAAAGTCAAACGTAGAGATAAACTCTAAGCTTCGCTGCTCAAAAAACAATGGACTCAAGGACAACCTTTTTCTACTTAAGGCGTCTGCCACCACGTTACCCTTGCCAGGGGTATATGCTGTCTCGAAATCGTTGGACGCTAAGAATTCCATCCACCTTTGCTGCCTTAAGTTCAAGTCCTTTTGAGAGAATAAGTATTTTAGCGATTTGTGGTCAGTGAACAATTCGAATTTCTCGCCAAGAAGATAATGACGCTAAGACTTAAGCGCGAAGACAATAGCGTCCAACTCTAGGTCATGTGTAGGGTAATTTCTCTCATGCACTCTCAACTGCCTTCCACCATAGGCTATTACCCTTCCCTCTTGCATTAAGACTGCGCCTAGTCCTGTTCCACAAGCATCGGTATAAATGGTAAATGGCTTACTCCCATATGGCAACACTAAGACTAGGGCTGTGGTCAAAGCTCTCTTTAAACGTTAGAACGCATCATCACAATCTACGTCCCATGTGAAAACTAGATTCTTCTTCGTCAAGCGTGTTAATGGGGCTGATATATTTGCGAAATCTTTGATAAACTTCCTATAGTAGCTAGCCAACCCTAAGAAACTTCTCACCTCGGTAGCATTTTTAGGACCTTCCAATCTTGGATGGCCACTACCTTCGCGGGATCCACAACTATCCCTTCTTTGGAAACCACGTGCCCTAAGAATCGCACTTCCTTCCTCCAAAAGTGACATTTAGAAAATTTAGCTTTAAGGCTATGGGCTCGAAGAGTCTCCAACACTTCCCTAAGATGTAGGGCATGCTCTTCCTCACTCTTAGAAAAGATCAAGATGTCGTCTACAAAGACTACCACGAACTTATTAAGGTACTCCCTAAACACCCTACTCATCAAATCAACAAAGTATGCGGGGGCGTTTGTCAAACCAAAGGGCATCACAAGACACTCGAAGAAACCGTCTGGATTCCTAAAGGCAGTCTTGTCTATGCTATCCTCAGCCACTCTCAACTGGTGGAAACCCGTGGCTAAGTCCAACTGCGAAAACACTGAGGCGCCAACTAATTGATCGAAGAGATCGTCAATCCTTGGCAGTGGGTGTCTATTCTTCTTAGTAGGTTTATTAAGTTCTCTATAGTCAACACAAAGTCTAAGGGACCCATCTGCCTTCGTGGAAAATACTACTGGAGCACCCCACTCCGATATACTATGTCTGATGAACCCCTTCTCAAGCAATTCTTTCACTTGCTTACTGAGTTCCCTTCTCTCTCTTGGAGCCATGTGGCGCACTGGCAATGCAACTGACTTTGCATTATCTACTAGATATATTCGAAAGTCTATCGCACGTTTTGGGGGTAAACCCCTAACCTCATCGAAGACATCAACATATTCACGGACTATACGAACAGAATGTAAATCACCATCAGATGCGTCAAGGGTTTCTAGGTAGCTAAGCATTACCGGACCTCTAGGGTCACAAGAAATATCAAGGGTCTTCCCACAACGAGTCAACAATCTAACTACCCTTCTTTCACAATCTAGGATGGCCCCATATCTAGTTAGCCAATCCATACCTAGAATCAAACCGTAGCCTATGAAGCCAAGAACAAAGGCGTTGCATTCAAACTCAACACCCAAGATAAACAGTCTCAAATCCCGACAGATCATAGAAAAATGAGCCGAACCACCAATAGGATTTGAGACTACTAAGGGATCCGTAACTAGACTAGTATCTAGGTGCAGTGTTTCAACTAACGATGTAGAGATAAATGAATGTGATGCGCCAGAATCAAATAAAGTATGGACATGATGATCAAACAGAAAAACTAAACTTTCAACGGAAATTGCTCTACCTCGTTCTTGCAGCGGTAGGACCACGAGAGCCTGAACTTGTCCCCTTGCCTGCCCTGGTGCCATAAGAGCCTGCACCTGTCCCCCGAGGTAGACCCTGCCCTC
This sequence comes from Allium sativum, assembly GCA_030737875.1. Taxonomy (NCBI): domain Eukaryota; kingdom Viridiplantae; phylum Streptophyta; class Magnoliopsida; order Asparagales; family Amaryllidaceae; genus Allium; species Allium sativum. Next base: position 387,258,375 of record CM060912.1, on the reverse strand, counting down.
TGCCCTTTCTTTGGGCAGTCCTTAATAAGATGTCCCGCCTCGCCACAGTGGAAACAACCAGTCTTCTTTTTCTTCCTACAATCTTTGCTTAGATGACAGGGTGTCCCAAAATTAAAGCATCTTTTCTTTCCTTTAGCATTTTTGCCTTTACCACCTTTCTTGTTCTATTGTTGCTGTTGCGGTTTCTTTTGATCCCCTTTCTTCTCGGGTGCCTTATTAGCATTGGCGCCCTTCTCCTCTTCATGCATAAGCGCCATGTCAACTAGTGTAACACCCTGTATTTTTTTTAATATAATTAAAAATGAAATAAAATATATGAAAATATGCTTATGATAGGTAAATAATGGTGATGCATAAGGAGAATTAATTAACACATGGAAGAGAAGAAAAATTAGTTCGATAACGGCGTATGTAACGGAAAAGATAGTAAAATATAGATAACTAATTCAATAATCAGTAATTAGGTAAAATGGACATCACCATTGCGTTTCTCTCGGAAAAATACACGAAATAGAGTCCGAGTTTTCAAAAATCGGAGTCCGTATGACCAAGATATGGCCAAAACAAGATTTCAGCAGACTTTCTGGCAGACTACCCGTGTCGACTGTAGTGTCGACACCCAAGTCGACCTGCCCCCCCTGTGTCAACTATAGTGTTTATTCCCCCCTGTACAGGTCGACCTGGTCGGCCTGGGGAGGCCCAGAACCCATTTTTGAGGCCCGGGATGAGTTTTGATGGTCCGGATTGACTCAGGGTTGATCTAATGGCCTAAATGAGTTTCCTACACCTATAAAATAACACCTAGACCTAGCCTAACTCACACAAATCATTCTTACACCATTATGCTGCTAAAATATCTCTTGAGCCATGGCCGCCGTCTCCAAATTAAAGCTGAAGCGTCCAAACTCAAATCAAATCAAAGATCAATGCTTCTACAACAAATTCAAGGGGATAGATCAATGACACTACAACTTTCTAAGACAAATTCACTTCTTAATTCATTAGCCATTCTCTGTAAGTGCTAGTTATTTTCAGATCTAAATATTTAATTTTAATATGGGCATGAAATAAAGTGAAATTGGATCTAAGTATGTTTATCGATTCAGATCTATTCCTGTTGCTTTTTGAATCTTTAGTTTTGAGACTTGTCTACCTTTATTCTCATGACAAGTTCGTGATTTATTCAGCAGTTTCCTTGATTCGTAATGATGTTATCATCAAGTTGTAATCTTTATGCCTATCATGATGTTGTTTTCTCTCTGATCTATTTATTATGCAAATTTCTACCTTCCCCTATTTATTTTCTTTTGATGAACCTTGGTCAACTTCGGACCTTGGCCTAAAATCGCAATTCACATACGAGATGTATATGGGGGAACAATGGGATTATTGCCTATAAGAATATGATTAATAATTGGCAACATGAAATTGGATGTTATCATTTTATTTGCAAGTTTGGGGTAGATCTGTAAATTTTGGTATAATCCTGTTATGACAAAATTTGCATAAATATTATATACATGGAATTCGACACCAATTGGATCTATGTAATGTAACATGAAATTTGGTATATATAACATGTATGTAATTTGGCATGTAAAATAAAATTATGAGTTTTGGAGCCTATGTAAATTAAATCAAAAGAATGGGCTTATGTTAATTAGGCATGTGTAGACTTGGAAATTTGAGCATGAAAGCGATTGTAAACTTTATAATTGGCATAAACATGTATTATGAACTTGGGCAACTGGCATGTATTAAAATAAAAAGATTATAGTTTGGGATAACTACATCATGAATCATCGAATTTGGGTTTATTGGGTATGAAACTTGATACATGTAATTTTGGCTAGATCTTGACATAGGAAAAAAAAGCATGAAACTTGGTATATATGTAAACTGACTAGAATTGGGTACATATATTAGTTGGTATGTAATAGCCTTAAAAGAGGGATAAATATAAATTGAGATAAGTTGCCTTTAATGGCCTAAGATAAATTGTGGTAAAATTGGTATGATTTTGCATACCATTAATTGATGGACATAATTGAGTCAATTATGGACATCGTTAAATTAGGAATTAATTGATAATTTGAATAGGGGAAATAAATTCAAATTGGGGTAAAAGATTATAAGTGATAATCAATGCTGAGGACACGAGGTTGGACTCATTTGTGACGTAAACCTGCCCGGAACCGCCCGGCGAATCCAGTAGTCACAAATGTCAGCCCAATGTGAGAGGTCCTAGGCCCAAATTAAAAGCGTAATAGTTGTAAAGACACGAGGTTAGACTCTTTTATGGTGTAAGACTGCCCGGACCCGCCCGGCAAATCCAGCTGCCATAAATGTCAGTCTAATGTGAGAGGTCTTTATAACGTTACAGCCTTAATGAATTAAGAAATACTTAACCAGATAAACATGTGGTGGGACATGGGGGTTAAGTGGGTGACATGTGGGTGACATGTGGGTGACATGTGGAAATACCAATAGTAATACTTAACCAACGTAACATGGTAATTAGACCAGTGGGTAGGGTTAAGTAAATAAGAACACTTAACCAATATGATATAAATGGGCGGGTTAAGTAATATGATTAGGTTAATCTGGACACTTAACCAATTTAATAAGTTGACTATGGGAGTGGGTAAGGTTAAGCAAATGTTTAACCATTATAACATGATTAAACTGGACTAGAGAGTGAGGTTAAGTTAATGAGAACACTTAACTAATACAATGGGTTAATTAGACAAGTGGTTGCGGTTAAGTAGTAACACTCAACCAACATAACAGGACAAGCGGGTGGGTTAAGTTAACTTGAATAAGTTGATAATACTTAACCATTATAATATGACTAGTGGATGGGGTTAAGTTAACATGCACTTAACTAATCTGATGTGATGCGTAGTAGGGTTAAGTAACACATGGGGTTAGGTTAACAAGAAAATTCTTAACCAATGTAACCAGATAGACGAACGGGGTTAAGTTAATAAACCACACTTAACCAATCAAACATAATAAGCGAGAAAGGTTAAGTTAACTAAGGTAACCACTTAACCATGGTAACATAACGAGTAGAAGGGTTAAGTACATATCGGGTTGGTAGGTAATTGTTAGACCCAAAAGTGGTTCTAACACCCAAATTGACTTGAAACAAGATAAAATGAGATAAAAATAAAAATGAACACGCAGGATTTATAGTGGTTCGGCGAACAAATGCCTACGTCCACTTATTTTTCACTATATTCAATAATTCAGTTGCAAATACAAAGTAATATTCACTCACAACTCACTTTTGTTCACTCAATTGACTAAAACAAGAAATGAAAGATGGTTTGGATTCTCCGGGAGTAATGGAGTTCGGATGATGGAGGTGATTGAATTCTCTAAGTGCTGAAAAAAGATCCTTCTCTTTGTCTCCAGATGGGGTATTTATAGGTGTGAATTTGCTTGAGACTTGATCCGGGTCGGGCCACGTGTCATCCATCGCACTCTCTTCGGGTTCGGATGAACTATCAGGTTGACAACGCATCAAAGGGAAGGACGTTAGGGGTAGGAATTAGTCATAGCCGGTCCGGTTCTCCAGGCGATTCTACAGGAGATTAACATGGATCATGGGTGCGGGTCGGAGACGTGCAGGTAAGGGGTTCGGATCGGATATCCGATCCGAACCGGATTGGTTTGGGCGTCTCTCCTTCCCTGACCTATTCCGCTCCGCTCCATTGTTGTGACAAGCAGATGGTTTTCCGATCCATTCGAGATTTAGTTGCCTTCCGATCCGATTGGATATGCCTTACCAATCTATCCAGTAAGAAATCACCGATCCGAACAGATAACTCTATCCGATCCGAACAGGATTCTATCCGATCCGAACAGCCGCAGCTATCAATCTGAATTGTAGTGTTTTCCTCCAATCCGAACCGAAGCCTTATAATTAAAAATACCCTTCAATGTTTGGTTTCTCGACTTTGTGTTGCCTAGTTCACAAAGTAGGCTAACATTTTGCCCCCTCAAAGGATGCTTCTGTTGTATACGAAGCGTACTTTGATGTCGTTCGAAATGCTAGTCCTTGAATCGGAACGGTCAGGAGGAATGCACAGATTTCTATTCGGTTCGGTGTCTGACTCGAGCACATTTTCTTCATTTCTGAGCAAGTTTGGGAATTTTTCTCGACACATAGTGCTTCTCTCGGGTATGCTTTTCTTTTATCTCTCGTTTGAACTTAATTCGAGTCGGGTGCTAAATTGATATGTGAAGTTTATTCGGTTCGGATTCCGATCCGATGCGTTTTCGTGGATTTGGTTCTTGGACGTTGGGCCTTCAGGCAGAGTTGTGCTACTGGGCCTTCATTCTGGTCCGAGCGGGTGAGAAAGAATAGGAATATGAGGAGTCAACGCCATCCATTATATAAATCCACCGCTGTCTTCCTTCTTTTCTCCTTTTTTTCTGCTGCCGCTCCCAACCCTAGTATTGAAAACGTCAGAAACTCCAATATTCTGAAACTATTTCTTGTAGATTTCTCAAATCAAACATATAGGTAGCTTTATTAATCTCGAATAACTTCGTTGTAACTGTTCTTGATTTCAATTCGTGGTTGATTGGGATGGTTTAGCCACGGGGCTTTGCTTGAACTCCACGTCGTTATTGGTGGATCCGCCATCGCTTCGAGGCGTTGCGAGGCTGGAGAGGGCAAATATTTGTTCTTAACGGTAGCTTTGGTGATAGAACGGATTCGTTTGTGAGTAGGGGGGAAAGAGGAAGAAGATGAAGAGCGTGATGACAAATTGGAGTTGGTTCGGGTAGAAGACGAAGGAGCAAAAAGGAAGGAGAAGGAAAGGGGATCGATTCGGGTTGCATACTTTAGAAAGACGGGAAGGAAGGAAAATGTCGGTTCGGGTCGGAGAAGAGAATGGGATAAGAGGTTGAAATAAGTGGATTGGTTAAGTGATGCTGGTTCGGTTCGGATCAGGTCACCCGATCCGATCAGATCAGTCCTGCTTCCGAACCCATTATCTCCCTTGCCTTGAACTGATCTTGCTTTAATGAAGCATCCGAACCGACCCTATATCTGTATTTGTATTGAGCCGATTATCATATGCATATCCGAACCGAACCGAACGTATCAAACTTGGCACATAAAGACTACCCAACTAATTCAACTAACATTTACTCTAGACGATAACTTCGCGGACAGTTAGGATAGTGCCCTGTGAACATAAACGAGAATTAAGAACAACTCTGACTATCACTTTCTCTTCAAAGCTTCGTCTTACATTGCTGTACTTTTATTTTGCATTTCCCACATTTGCTGCACACACTTTAGTTCACACACATACACAAAGGGGGGCATGGGATAATTTACTCTAATCCGTGCTATTGCTTCTTCAATAGTTCCATGACAATGAGGCCCAGACGCTCTTCCCGTCTAGCTGAGAGGAAAGAAGCTCCGGAAACTTCTAGCAAAATCACTCTTGAGGATATATCTTCTTCGTCCGATCCGGAATGGGACAGTGAAGGTCCGGATTACGGAGTTGGTCATCGGGAAAGCGACGAAGCGTCTTTGGAGAATGAAGTTTCTCTGGGTTTCGAAGAGGAAGGAGGGATTGGTGATAATCGAGCACCCGATGAATTTGAATCAGCCGTCATATTGGAATCACCCTCGGACTCCGTTGAATCAACAATTGACAACGATCGACTTGTTCGAATTTGTCTAAAATACGGCATAATGAAAAGGGACACCCTAGTGCCCTCGCGCTCTGACCGTCCCCACAACCCTCCAGAAGGATATATGACGGTCACTCGATTGATGTGCATGGTCGGTGCCATTCCTCCATTCTCTCCTTTCATCGTTGATTTCTTAAGACAAATGCGGATTGCCCCCATGCAGTTGCATCCCAATTCATATGCCTATTTTCATACCTTGTACATAGCATATCGTGAAATCCTAGGCGTAGAGCTCACGTTCGATGATGTTCATTTCTTTTATAATTTCAAGCATCGGACTCGAGAGACTCCATCCTTCTGCTACTTTGAATCAGTCCCAAAGAGAAAGATAATCTCTGCACCTTTTAGCAGTAAAGCTGGAGATTCCAGATTGGAATGGTTCTATATAAAGCAACAGTCTGGATGCGCCAGGAGATGGACAAAATCAAGTAAAACGTTGATTTTCTGAACCCGGACTCTATACACTTGAATCATCACCCTGACCTGTTTTCCTTTTTATTTGCAGTCGACAATCCCAAACAGATATCAGATCAGGTGTTCTTTGATCGGATGCACCATCTTCTTAATGGCGATCAAAAATTCCTGACTATCGACGAGGTCCTTAAAGATGAATACCTTCATTTTCACGGGCTGCTGTCCGTTTTCCGTAGCATCGGTCATGGGACGGTCCCTTATGCATACATTCCTCCAGTGGAGACAGTTCCGGAGATAGGAGAAGGCTCGGGAATTCCTACAGCTCCTCTTCAAACTTCACCTTCTCCCTCTTCCACACAAGATGATGAACTGGCTAATCTGGCCGAAAAACATCGTGAAGGGTATATTGCCCCCGAGGAAACTACTTCTTTAGACAAGTCAAAATCTTCCCAAGAGTCGCCACTTCACGCTTCCGAAGGGGATGTTCCTAGCACTGATGAGCACATATTTCAGGGTTTGGGGGATCTCCCCTTACCTGAGACTATATATACTTCAGAGGATTTCAGGAAGGATCCTTTAGTCTTCACTTCTTCCGAAGAAACTACTCCCGCTAAGGCCCAAGAGCCTGCCCGCACCAGTCTAGCTTCAGACTCGGGTTGGTTGGGGGGACACACACCACTTAGGATGCACTTTACACCACGGCATTAGCATTCATTGCACTTCTTTCTCCACGAATCCATTGATTCTAAACTTCGTTTATTTTATCGTGCAGGTACAATGTCTCGATCCTATTATGATATAAGAAGGCTTCGTCGCAGCATGTCCAATCCTCCTCAGGATGTCGAGTATGATCGCCGGGATGACCGTGGTAGGGAGGAGAGAAGACCTTATGATCCCTATCGATCTCGGCCCTCACGCTCCCGCTCACCAGTTCGACCGGAACAAGAGAAATACAAGAGCTATCAAGGTCGTAGGGAGGAGGATAGACCACCATCTAAGGATTCCACTTCCTCCCATGAAAAGCGAAGTAGAGAGAAAACTCCTCCAAAGGAAACCGGGTCTCGAAGTAAGCAAAAAGTCCCTGCTACTAAACGACCTAGGACAGACAAGGGTTCTACAGAATCTTCTTCAGGAAGGGACACCGAATTAACAATCCTTGCTCCTCCTCCACCAGATGCGGGAACTGTAGTAAAGCTGGCGTATTTAAAGGAGCAATTTCCCGAGCACTACTTCGAGACTCTGACCTTTCTACCTACCCTTGAACCTATTTCTTCTAACTGGGCAGATGAGGCCAAGGCAAAAATTGATTTGGTAGAAAAACAATATTCCGAGATGTTCAAGTATTCACGCAATCTTTCTAGAATCGTCCGCACTCTAATGACAAATGCTGATTCAATGCAAAAGACCGCGGAGGAGGATACTAAGGCCTTAAAAGCTTTAGGAAAAGATTTAGAAGACACTCAAGCTCAGCTTGCGGTCGCTAAAAAGGACGCTTTTAATTTCAAACAGCAATTCGAGGACATGCAAAAGCGCTATCACGATTTGCTTGAATCCCATACTCAGGAGCGTTCTGAGTTGAAAAAGCAAGCTGACGAGGCCAAGTCAGAGGCTGCTAAGACACGCCTTGCTTATGCTGAGCTTGAACAGAAAAACGCCGAGTTAGCAAAAAGGAGTGCTGAATTAGAAAAGAAGAATGCTGACTTGGCTTCGAAGCTGTTGGAGGCAGAAAACAGGGCTGCTCTGGCCGAGGGCAATGTGGAATGTGCCATTAAATCTGCGGAGGAAGCCCGCAAGCAATTATCTGAGGCGGAAGTTGAGATTCAAAGTTTCGGCGAATTAATGATTGAATTCTTCGCACATATTATTCGTCGTCGAAACATTTCTTGGATCGAGGACTATCCATCCACTCTGGTTCAAGTATGGAATCAAATCGTTGAGTGGGAAAAAGAAGAACTTAAGGTCGATTCCCTTGATGAAGATAAGCTGATGGAGAAATACTTGAGAGACGATGAACCGGAGCGCCTAGCTGAAGGGCGCCGCCTAATTGCTGAGGCCATGGAAGAAGAGAGGCGGAAGTCTAAACAGAAGACCATTCCCGAAGCTGGCTCCTCGTCTTCTGCTCCAACAACTCCCGAAGTAGAAGGGTATGATCTCGAAAACCCGGGAATTTCCCGGACAACTTTGCTATCTCCCATTCCTGAAATAACTCCAGAGGTAGTAGTCACCCCTGCTGAAAAGTCTTCAGAAGGTATTCCTATCTTTTCTCCTCAATTTGCCAAGGCTACTACTACCTTTGGCTACGTGATTGAACGTTCGATGAGAAACCCTTTGCTTTCGCCTGAGTTGATAACCGATGTTTCTCATTCTGTAGGTGTTGAATCATCCGCAAAGACAGATGTAGCTCAAGGAGCTACCGCTGGGACAAAGCCCGCAGATGGGGCCAAAAAAGGGGAAGACAAGGCTGCTTCTATAGACTTGGGAGAAGGAAATGAACCAACTAAGGTCACCACTCCCCATGATGAAGAAATGATCGCAGCTTTAAAAGACGACGGAGGAGACATGGGGCATGATGAGGAACCGGAGGTTGCAATAACTGGGGAGTCGAAAAGCGCTGATGACGTTACCTTGGCGGCCATGAAGGCCGATAAAGACAAGCGCTTGCAATTAAAAGCCGAAGAACTAGACCCTGAGGTCCTCAAGCCCCTCGCAGTTGTGGATGCAGGTTCAAGGTTAATTGTTAAGCTCTCATCTAGATCTATTACCGAAGAACTTGCTAAAAAATCTTCTCCTGATTCCAGTGCCCCGTCCTCCGGGAAGAATTCTGCTGGCTCCAGTACCACCTCTTCAGGGAAAAAGAAATCAAAACGAATCTTGACTGAAGCCGAGAAGGAAGCAAAGGATGCGGAAAAAGCTGCCAAGAAATCGAAGGCTAATCCCAAACCCAAATAGTGGGTTCCCCTGTATCTTTTTAGCATCTTTGTGAACCAATAAGTGCTGCTACAAAAACAGCTTCCGCACTTTCTTTTTTAGCTATTTCCCTGTACAAATTCATTCATTTGTAAATAAAAATAATTCACTTTTCGCAATGTTTATTCGTTAGCAGTTCTGCACTTATGTAAAAATGCATGTCTATAGTTATGAAACAAAGTTGTGGAGGGGGGAAATATGTGTATGCATATGTGTCCCCAGTCAATTTCCATAAGTTATTCAATGCTTAACCATGCAATCTGAATGCTCCCAATTCTCTAACGGGATGGCATTTCCTGTGTCGTCAATACCTGTTGTTTTTCCCGGCATTTCTTTTATACTCTCTCTCTTTCTCTTGAGAGTTAGAGTTCGAGCTTAGTCATCTATTCATTCCCCGGTCTCTCAACGGGAAAAGATTTCTTTCTCGGCGCTCGGTCGGAGACGCCTTTATACTCTCTTTCTCTCTGGAAAGTTAGAGTTCGGAGTAGAATCTCTTTTTCAGCGCTCAGTCGGAGACGCTTTTATACTCTCTCTCTCTTTCTCTGGAGAGTTAGAGTTAAGAATAGAATTTCTTTTTCAGCGCTCAGTCTGAGACGCTTTTATACTCTCTCTCTTTCTCTGGAGAGTTAGAGTTAGAATGTCGTTTTCTCATTCTTTTATGTCTTATTGCACAAATAATCATTGTGCTTCTTTTTATGTCCAAACTGTTTTCAACCTTTTTTAGGCTCTGAGTTATCCTGTATTTTATAATCACAACAGAACAACTAATGAATGTAAATGCATAAAAGTAAATAACACACAATATTTTTATAGTGGTTCAGCTAAGTCGTAGCCTACATCCACTTTATAGTCCTTTATTCATATCATCAGATTTTCCCAAGGCAAGGCATGTCTTGTTACAGAATTCACAGTAAAAATAACAAAAAATATAGCATTTCTAATCCAAATATCGCATTAAGTGTTGGGCATTCCATGCTCGAGGAACTTCTTCGCCATCTACGGTCGTTAACTTGAAGGTTCCTTTTTCAAGTTTCCGTTGGATGACAAAGGGTCCTTCCCATTTTGGGCCGAGGTGAGGAAGGGATGGAAAAACTCTTTTTAGCACCAAATCTCCTGGTTCAAAAGTTCTAAGGCGAACTTTTTTGTCATAATAGCGTGCCATCTGATGCCGATGTCTTGCTGCACGCAAGTCTGCTTCGTCCCTTTTCTCTTCGACTTCATCAAGAGACTCAAGTAAAAGTGCCCGATTCGTCATCGGGTCATAATACGTCACCCTGTGGGAAGGAACTTCCAGTTCAACTGGAATTACTGCTTCTGAGCCAAAGGAGAGAGAGAAAGGGGTATGACCGGTAGCCGTTTTAAATGTTGTTCGATATGCCCACAAAGCTAGGGGCAATTCGTCAACCCATCTTGCCTTTGCACGCTCCAACCGTTTCTTGAGGATGGATTTTATAACTTTGTTTACTGCCTCTACTTGCCCATTCGATTGTGGATAGGCAACTGCAGTATATCGTTTGTCTATCTTATATTTCTGGCAAAAATTTCTGAATTCAGTGCTATCAAATTGGGTCCCGTTGTCAGTAATAATCGTCCTTGGGATTCCGAATCGGCATATAATATTTCCGACCACAAAACTTATCACCTTTCTTGTTGTGATCTTAGTCAAGGGTTCAGCTTCCACCCACTTCGTGAAATAATCCACGGCTACTATTGCATACTTAGCTCCTCCTTTAGCAATCGGTAAAACTCCAATGATATCAATTCCCCATGTGGCAAATGGCCAAGGACTCACCATCGATTTAAGCTGGGTTGACGGTGCCCTGGGGATTTTGGCGAATCTCTGGCACTTATCGCAGCGTCGTGAATAATCAGCCGCATCTTTGTTGATCGTAGGCCAGAAGTATCCGTACCGCAATATTTTCTTTGCTAAAGTTTGACCTCCTGTATGATCTCCACACTCACCTTCGTGCACTTCTCTTAATACACGCTTGATGTCGTCGTGTGCGATACATCGTAACAGGGGCATAGAAAATCCTTGTCTATAGAGAGTATCGTCTTGCATAACATATCTAGTTGCTTTGCGAACTACAGCTCTTTTCTCACTCTTCTTCGATGGGAGTGTCCCATTCTTAAGGAAATTCTTAATTGGAGTCATCCATGACTCCTTCTCTGGTTCCGCTTCAAGAGCGAATTCAATCTCCATTGACTCGAAGCTTGGCGACTCCAACGTTTCAATTGGAATTACCTCAGTCCCTTCTGGATTGTCAGAACTAGCCAGTTTTGCCAGTCTATCCGCTTTCTGGTTTTCAATTCTGGGAATATGTGTTATGTTGTACCGTTCTAAGCTATTCAATAGCTCTTTCACTTTCTTGAGGTAGGCGATAAGTCGAGGTCCTCGAGCCGCGAATTCCTCTCGCACTTGACAAACAACAATCTTAGAGTCACAAAATATGTCCATCATTTTTACTCCGAGGTCTTTAGCAAGTTTCAGCCCGGCAATCAGGGCTTCATACTCAGAGTCATTGTTAGTTGCCGAAAATTCTAATCGCAGGGCGTAATATAACGACCGTCCCTCGGGAGTGACTAAGACAATTCCAGCTCCGGACCTTCGGTCATTTTTAGCTCCATCTGTATATAATTTCCACGGATTCATCTCTAGCTTATCCTCGGATTTGACCACTCGGTCATTGATTATTTCCTCCTCTGGAATGGTGAACTCCGCAATAAAGTCTGCTAGAGCTTGCCCCCTGATTGACTTTCGTGGTTGAAAATTCAAATCAAACTGGCTTAGTTCTATGTTCCATTTGATCAACCTTCCCGATGCTTCGGGTCTCTGCAACACCTGTCTTAACGGCTGGTCGGTGTATATGGTTATTGGATGGGCTTGGAAGTAGTGACGAAGTTTTCGGGATGCGATCAGGAGGCTGTAAGCAAGCTTCTCAATCTTTGGGTAGTTGCGCTCTGCCGCTGCTAATTTCTTACTCACATAGTACACTGGCCTTTGTACTTTGTCTTCTTCTCGAACCAGGGCTGTGCTGACAGCGTGAGCCGAGACTGCTAGATAAACAAATAATTCTTCGTGATCTACGGGCTTTGATAAAATTGGCGGTTTCTCTAACAGCTCCAACAGATTTTGAAAGGCCTCAACACAATCGGGAGTCCACTGGAAGTTCTTCTTTCCCCTTTTTATCAAATCAAAAAACGGAACACACTTATCTGTGGCTTTGGAGATGAATCTACTCAACGCCGCTACCTTCCCTGCCAGACTTTGGACGTCTTTAATTCTCCTCGGTTCTTCGATGTTTCTAATCGCTGCTATCTGGCTAGGGTTGATTTCAATTCCTCGGGAACTCACAATGAAGCCAAGAAACTTTCCCGACGCCACTCCAAATGAACATTTTAAAGGATTCAATTTCATACGGTATTTTCGCAAGATACCAAACATTTCCGCTAAGTCTTGCGTATGACTGGAAGACTGCTTTGATTTGACAAGCATATCATCCACATAAACTTCCATAGTTTTTCCTATTTGATCATAAAACATTCTATTTACCAAGCGCTGATAAGTAGCTCCAGCGTTTTTTAAACTGAATGGCATTACAACATAACAATATAGCCCCAAATTCGTAATGAAACTCGTATGCTCTTGGTCTGGCACATGCATAGGAATTTGGTTGTATCCAGAGTATGCATCCATGAAAGAAAGAAGTTCATGACCTGCTGTCGAGTCTACAAGCTGGTCAATCCTGGGAAGTGGGAAACTATCTTTTGGGCAAGCTTTATTTAAATCTGAAAAGTCAATACAAGTCCGCCACTTTCCGTTTGGCTTTTTTACTAAAACGGGATTCGATATCCAGTCGGGATATGTCGAATCTCGAATAAATCCATTTTGCTTCAACTTCTCCACTTCCTCTTTGAGAGCAGCCGACCTCTCTGGGCCCAGCATGCGTCTCTTTTGCTTCACAGGCGGATGCTTCGGATTTACATTCAATTTGTGACTGATAATGGAAGGTGATATCCCACACATGTCAGCATGGGTCCAGGCGAACACATCTAAGTTTGCCTTCAAGAAGTCCGTCAGTTCTTCAGCACGACGTGGATCCAATTGAGAACCAATCTTCAAAACTTTCGTCGGATCAGCTTTATCAATGGGAATTTCCACTGTCGCTTCGTTAGGAGTTGCATTCCTAGCCTCTGGTTCCTCGTCTTTTCTAGGATCCAGGTCTTCAGGTGTTCCTTTGGGCAACTCCTTTGGGGTCAATTTCTCTAATTGCTATGCCGAGTCCCCCTTTGAGGGAGACGAGGCATCCTTACTCTCAGCATTAACTCCTTTCATCAACATCTTCAGTTCGGCCACATAGCAGGCCCGTCCAGAAACCTGATCCCCTCTCATTACTCCAGTCCCGGCTTCGGTTGGGAACTTTAGTAACAAGCACCAAGGGGCGATACAAACTCTAAATTCAGCGAGGGCAGGTCTCCCTAAAAATGCGTTATATGGCGAATCTACGTCCAATACTACGAACTGAAGCATTCGCACTCTTCTACGTTCTCCTTGCCCTAGGGTCACGGGCAACTCTATATATCCCATGGGAGCTGTCGTCGCTCCGTTGAAGCCTCTAATCCATCCCTCACAAGGTTTCAGATCTTCGGGCTCAAGCTTCATCTGATCAAATGACTTCTTGAACAAAATATTAACGGAACTTCCGTTGTCTACTAATACCTTATGGACCAAGGCCGGCCCAATGGTGGTAGTAATAACCAACGGATCATTGGTGGGAGATTGTATCCCCGTGTTGTCTCGGCTGCGAAATACCACGTCGTCGAACATGGTTTTTTGTTGTTTTATGGGGGTGACATCTTCCAAATCGTCACCTTCATTCACATCTAGATGCTTGGCAGCATTCACATATTGGTCCATTGACCTAAAACTTCGGATTGCCGGGTGAGGTCCGCCTACTATGGAGTTGATGACAATCCCTTTACCTTTCTGCTGCGCGGTAGGCTTAGGAGCAGGTAGGATCTGTTTTGGAGCCTGCTCTCCTTGTCCCCTGTCCCTCGGCGCAACCTTGTACTCATCCAACTTTCCTTCACGCAACAGCTTTTCAATTACATCCCTCAAATGCCGACATTCATTGGTCGAATGTCCATGTGTTCCGTGAAACAAGCAAAATTTCCCTGTCGCCATTTCTTTCTCGGTCGAATCACGAGGTGGCGGTCTTTTGTACTGCAACACATTGTACGTATCCAGGTAAATATTTTCCAGGGTGTCATTCAATGGTGTATAGTTCTCGTAGTTCTGGAATCGGGGCCTTTTGTTAGGGTCACTTCCCCTATTTCTGTTTCTCCTGTTACCGTTCGAATTACGGTTGTTGTTGTTTCCCCCATTTCCAGTATTGCTGTTTCCACCCTTGTTTCCTACATTTACTTCAACCTTGCCAGAACTTTCACCAGACTGCTTCACGGCAATATTACTCTGCACATTCTCCTTTGAAGCTGTCTCAGACTTTCTCTTTCGGTTTGCCCTGGCCTCCTCTCGTCTTAGATAAATGTCGGCTTTTTCGTAGAATATCGCCCTTGTGGGGGGTGTTTTCCCAGAAAGGTAGTCTCCAAACTCGGATTCAGGATCGACTCCTTCCTTCAATGCCATCAGAATAGTGGGCTCGTGCGGGTCACTGACCTCAGTTACGGCTTGGTTAAAACGATCAAGATATGCCCTTAAAGACTCTCCAGGCGCCTGTTTGATTCTTGACAATTCAATAACACTTTTGGACTTTCGGGCATGGAGACGGAACTGGTTCATGAAACGCTCGCTTAGTTCCTTGTAATTAGAAATTGAACGAGGAGGAAGTCGGGTAAACCAGAATAATGCCACATCTTCTAGGTAGATTGGGAATGCTTTGCACTTCACTTCATCAGGGGCAGCAGCGGCATTCATGAGCCACGAATACCGCATCAAATGCTATCCTGGATCAGTTCTTCCGTTATATTTGTCCATTTGTGGCAAGTTAAAGCGTCGGGGAAATTGGAAGTCGAGGATATCGTCGGTGAACGGAGTATGGCTTCGTTCAATGCCATAGTCTTCATTTGTATAATTCCGGCTCTCGGACATAATTCGGCGAACCATTGCCTGTACATCAGTACTAGTTAGGGGCTGCTCAGGTTTCTTGGCCCTAGTATCCGAGTTCCTTCTGGGCTCTTGCTCAGGAGATGCCCTTCTTCTTCGAGCTGCCTCTGCTCGATTCCGTTCCCTGTGTTCCCGGTCGATCTCGGGAAGAGGGGACTGGAGTCTTTGCCCCCGAGTGGGGTCATCGTTTCCTAATGCTCGTGCGATATCCTCGCGAGATCCCAAAGATCCAAATGTCAGCTGCTCCACGTTCTGAGGTCGTTCGAGTGGCCTTCGTTCACGGGGCCTCTCTTCCTCGGACGATGAAGATTGATCAACTGGTGTGTGACGAACCGGTGATGGAGTTCTCTGTCGACGGAGCTCATTGATCTCCCGACTCATGAGCCTCATATTTTCCTACATCATGAGATTAGTGCGCTCATGAACTCTCATAGCTTCCCTTGTGCTCTCAAGCATGTCAAGCAAGCGCGAAAAATCTCCTTGAGTGATGGGCGCAGATGGATTGACCTGATCTCCAACCCTGGCAGCTGGAATTGGAGCATTCGTAGGGACTCGAGTAGAGGTTCCAGCTTCACCAAACATCGGGTCGGGTCGGAGGTAAGAGGTCGGGTCGGATCGGTGCTGGGGTGCCTGGTCGGATCGGAGCGCAGCGGGCAGTTCAGGTCGGTTCAAATTGGGGGAATGCACTGCTTCAGAGTCTCCTACCCGGATCGGATCGGAGCTCTCCCCCTGCTGTCGGCTCGGATTTCCTGCATTGATTTTTCCTGCTGCTGAACTCTGCCCCCGAGACCTTGTTACAACAGCATTTTGCTGATCTTCGCCAGCTCCATTTCCTCGAACGGACTGAACTTCCTTGCCTTTTCCTTTGGCCATGAGTCTTTGACAATTACTTCAATGAATATGAAAGAGCGAAAAAACTTAAGGATTTACTTCTTTGAACTCTACGGTCCAAAACGTAGGGAGAAATCCCGGAAAATAAAGAATTTAGATGAGGTTCTCAGTGAAAGCACCAAAATGTTAGACCCAAAAGTGGTTCTAACACCCAAATTGACTTGAAACAAGATAAAATGAGATAAAAATAAAAATGAACACGCAGGATTTATAGTGGTTCGGCGAACAAATGCCTACGTCCACTTATTTTTCACTATATTCAATAATTCAGTTGCAAATACAAAGTAATATTCACTCACAACTCACTTTTGTTCACTCAATTGACTAAAACAAGAAATGAAAGATGGTTTGGATTCTCCGGGAGTAATGGAGTTCGGATGATGGAGGTGATTGAATTCTCTAAGTGCTGAAAAAAGATCCTTCTCTTTGTCTCCAGATGGGGTATTTATAGGTGTGAATTTGCTTGAGACTTGATCCGGGTCGGGCCACGTGTCATCCATCGCACTCTCTTCGGGTTCGGATGAACTATCAGGTTGACAACGCATCAAAGGGAAGGACGTTAGGGGTAGGAATTAGTCATAGCCGGTCCGGTTCTCCAGGCGATTCTACAGGAGATTAACATGGATCATGGGTGCGGGTCGGAGACGTGTAGGTAAGGGGTTCGGATCGGGATATCCGATCCGAACCGGATTGGTTTGGGCGTCTCTCCTTCCCTGACCTATTCCGCTCCGCTCCATTGTTGTGACAAGCAGATGGTTTTCCGATCCATTCGAGATTTAGTTGCCTTCCGATCCGATTGGATATGCCTTACCAATCTATCCAGTAAGAAATCACCGATCCGAACAGATAACTCTATCCGATCCGAACAGGATTCTATCCGATCCGAACAGCCGCAGCTATCAATCTGAATTGTAGTGTTTTCCTCCAATCCGAACCGAAGCCTTATAATTAAAAATACCCTTCAATGTTTGGTTTCTCGACTTTGTGTTGCCTAGTTCACAAAGTAGGCTAACAGTAATATTAGTAAATATAGGCCCACATACACTTAACCATTAAATACACATGCTTTAATCAGTAGCGGGGTTAAGTACACATCAGGGTTGGTGGGTAATATCAGAGAGTATAGGCCCACAGACTTAACCATTAGAAAAACCTAGTAACGGGGACCCATTTCAGCAGTAACCCACATTAGGTATCAACGGAACCCTGAGCTAGGCAGGGTGGGGCACGATTACTGGGCTGATTATAAGAGGTCAAATTTGCGGCGGTTGGTGCAGCAGTGCAGGTTCTAACGGAGTGCGGGCGTGCACACACTTCGGCGCAGAAAATTTAGCCACTGAGCATCAGTAGGTATAAAGCTGTGCATCTTGATTGTGTCAGGGTTGCCACCATGGGACTTGATACACCCCATGGTGGGACCAGCACAGGTATCTACAAGTAGGGGGTCGCGTGACACAAACGAGAACTAGGTCAAGTAGGGAGCTGATCGATAAGGTAGTAAAGGTGCATCGAATATATACATGGCCATTGGGGTGATCGAGGTGGAATCCTCAAAATAGATGTACACCTGAAGGCTACCATAATTGCGGGGATTGGGATCACGTTGTAATTATTATATAACACGGGCTACTAGTTGGGACACTAGTACGGGGTATAGATCCTTGTTACACAGGACACTAGTTGGGATACTAGTAGGAGTACAGATCATTCCATGTAAGACACTTATGAGGATGCTAGTTAGGTGGTGCAGAGCAAATAGATATCGTTTTGATGGTAAAGCTTAGAAACCTTGCGATGTTATTCTTGATAGAAACCATGCGGTGGGATACTTGATAGGAATTATGGGATGTTATACTTGTTTCATCATGCCCGAAGTTTATCCTGTTACCTTAGTTTATCTTATTATCATAGTTTATCTTGTTATCTTAGTTTATCTTGCCTACCTTGTCATCATGCTTATGTTTACTTTCAGTTTATTCATGCCATGTTATCTTTATCTATTTTTATGCTGAAAGTCACTAGGACTTACTCAGTCTTTATGACTAACCCGTTTTGTTTCGCCTCGTTTTCTTCCGTTCCCCCCCCAAGGTTCACAGGGTGGGAATACAGCTTAGTTCGGATCTTACCAAGCTCCAAGACTCTTTCATGTATGGCTTGGATTTCTCTTGGCTATGGCTTGCTTTGCTTTATTGGGGAATACTGCAGTTTGTTTTTATGCTTCTTTGTTTTTGAGCAAGACAGATATTTTAACTATGAAATTGGGTATTGGAAGTTGATGGGCTTTTCTTGTAAACAATTATATTTAATAAATGATTTGAAGTACTTCCACTTTATTTTCCGCTGTTTTATATATATGTCTGTCTTGTAATATTTCTGTTCCAGTACCCATAATACTCCATTGAAGTTAAGGCATTCCCTTTATGAGTGACCTTAACAGATGTGGGGTGTTACAACTAGCCTCTCAAAGGTAGCCCCCATAGGGATGTGGGTCATAGCTAACCCATGAAGCGGCTTGTTCAAACCCTTAACAAATCTTAGAGCCTTCTTTTTTGGAGTATTCACCAAGTCCAAGCCAAATCTCACCAACTGATTGAACTTGTTGACGTATTCTTTCACCGATAGATTCCCTTACTTCAATGCCAAAAACCTTTCCATATATAGATTCTCTTCAGCCCATGAGAGAAACTTCGCTTCAAACCTCCGCCTGAAATCTGGCCAAGTATCAACTGGACGTTCCCCATTAGTGACCTCCCACCAAAACGAGGCCTCATCCTTCATTAGCCAAGCAGCTAGCTAGAATTTTCTTCCATCTTCCACCTCAAAGATCCCAAACAATTCTTCCACCTCCTTTAGCCAATTTTGTGCTTCAACAAATGTCTCCGTCCCGTGAAAAGGTTTTCCACCAATCGCCCGGAAGTCCTTACATATCTTAGCAAAAGTATCGACGCGAGGAGGAGGAGGATTTGCTGGACCTGCAGTGGTGGCCCTAGTCTCCAAATACCTCCTAAACCATCCTGGTATCGTTATTCCCTTGGGTATCTTGGGAATTCCAGATATGCTGAAACGAAAAAGGAAAGATTCAATACAAAAGAACCGAAGGAAGGATATATGGCTCTAGGGGTTATGCTTCCTAAAATAAGCTATTCTCTTGAAAATGCTTTTCCTTAAAACATACTTTTGAAGGTACTACTTTATAAAAATGGTTTTGAAAAACACTTTTCAAAATTCATATCTGTTCTGGTAACCTTCAGCTCTGATACCACGTGTAACACCCCACTTCCATTAATGTCACTCACAAAGGGAATGCATTAACTTCAATGGAGCGTTTTGAGTGAGTATAGAATAGAAACTTAACAACAAGACATATATAAACAGTACTAAAATTTTAAAACTTTATTTCATTGCAACGGAAAACACATATGTTTGATTACATCATAAAAAACCAGAGTCAAAGTACATAATATCCATCTTAACTAAACCAAAGTACATAAATTGAAAGACATAATCCCCAATACATAATAGCCATAAATAAGAGAGGCTGAACTTTACTTCAGTGATCCAAGTAATCTTTTAAAAGCAAGAAATACAGCAGTCCAAAGTCAAGCTCCACTGGTGCTAGTTCCAACCTGAGCACCTGGGGGGGGGGGGGGGGAAGGAAGAAAAGAGGAGGAAACAAAGGGGGTCAGACATAAAGTCTGGCGAGTGCGATAACTTTAACAATATAATTATCAAAATAACTAGGCTAAGGCATAAATTGGAAAATAAGGAAATGACTATGAACTATTGAGTATGGCAGAGTAAACAAGGAACAAGATTGAACAAACATAACGTTAAAGCGCACCTAACCCACTATAAGATATTTGCTATACTGCACCACCACTATTATACTGTACTGCACCACCACTAGTCACCCTAAGGTTGATCCCGCCTACAAAACTTAATAATGATAATGGTAGTTTCGTGCACCCCTAGCTGCCTTCATAGGCGCCGCCTGCCCCTATCTCCGCTAGGTGTACCCACTACCCCACGCGATCGGCTCCTTAACACGTAGATACCCGTGCTGGCCCCACAGTGGGGTGTATCACTCCCCAAAGTGGCAACCCAAAACAACCAACAATTCACGGCTTATACCTACACGATGCAACAACGTCATACCTACCAGCCCGGGTCCACACACGCATATGAACCCATTGGACTTGCGTTGCCACCGCTAACCTGTTTTGGCCTCTTACAGTCAAGCCCAGTACGCGTGTCCCGTCCTCGACTTGGGTCGAGCCCACAAAGATACGTATGGGTTACTAGTTGAAATGGGCCCCCATTACTTGACACAAGCTATCCACCTAAGCTTGGTCCCCTCTAGTACATCCCACTTAACCCACTTCTTATTCATGTTTCAATTACATGTTTCAAACTTTGGTTAAGTGTTTCTAATCATATTTCCAATGCCACCCAAGGCACCCACTAGATTCCACATGACACCCAAGGCACCCACTTAACCCCCTCATGTCCCACTACATGCTTATCTGGTTAAGTGTTTATTAAATTCATTAAGACCGTAACCTCATAAAGACCTCTCACATTAGACTGGCATTTGTGGCAGCTGGATTTGCCGGGTGGGTCCGGGCAGTCTTACACCACAAACGAGCCTAACCTCGTGTCTTTACAATTGTTACGTATTTAATTTATGCCTAAGACCTCTCACATTAGACTGGCATTTGTGGCAGCTGGATTTGCCGGGCGGGTCCGGGCAGCCTTACACCACAAAAGAGCCTAACCTCGTGTCTTAGATGATTAATTACTCCTAATTAATCATCCCCCAATTTGAATTACTTTCCCTATTCAAATTATCAATTAATTCCAAATTTAACTATGGCCATAATTGACTCAATTATGTCCATCCATTTATGGTATGTAAAATCATACCAATTTTCATCACAAATTTATTTTATGCCTTTTAAGGCATTTATGCCAATTAATTTTTTTAATATTATCCCATTTACCCCACGTTGTACGTTTGTTCGTTTAACGTAAAATATACGTTAGACTCGAATAGTCTAACTCATGGAATAAAGAGAAAACATCACAACATACATATAATTAAAAATAGATCTAAACATAAGGGGTGAACTTGCATGTGTGAATGATGTTGTACATCTAAAACTTGCATAGGCCAAAGTTACAACTTGCACAAAACTACATATGACATAGATCCCAAATCTAAAGGTGTAAACTTGTTGAGATAATGGTCACAAACTTGCATAAATCATGTATGTCATAGATCTACATCTAAAGGTGTAAACTTGCATAGGCAATAACCACAAACTTGCATAACATGATTCATACTCCAAACCCATATATTTATATAAACTTGCATATGTGATTTATGCAACATAACAATGGTGTAAACTTACATCTAAACATGTAAACTAGCATGTAGGATTTAGCATATAACTCACACATGTCATAGCCTAACTTTTAGATCCAATTCACATAAAATAGGTGTCATGAAACATGTAAAGTTATACATATAATTTGCATATGATCTATGCCTCAATTTACATCCCAACTTGCATAAATATATATGATTTATCATATGAACCCAACTAGCATATGAACAACATGATGATTTGATTGTATATAAAATTACAACATAGATGATAGCAACATAACTTTACAACATAAATGATAACATCACAACATAACATCATAGAATTTATAACATACATGATAACATCACTATTTTACATCATAACTATAACATGCGGTCAGTAATTCACATCACATCCATACAATCTGCATCATAACTTAATCCAATTAAAATAATAATTATTTTATTAAGGAAATCGAACTCATAACTCAAAGAAGGTCTTGAGTTCTGAATTCTGAGTTCTGAAGTTGTAATAGCTTTCCCTTGAAGAAGATTCGTTGTTAAAGTTGAAAAGGATTGAATTAGGTTTACTTTCTTCCTCTCTAATTGGTGGCGGCTACGCTGAGTTTCTAGGTGACGGCATGGAGGCCATGAATCTAATTTTTGTTTTGATTTTAGGTTTTGAGACTAGAGGTGTTTTTATAGAGTTTAGGATTAGTTTAAGCCGTTCGATCAACCTAGAATTAATTCCAACCAATCAGAGCAGTTCAGAAACCCTAATGAGTCAGCACACAGTCACAAACAGGTCATAAAACAAATCTGCCCCGGGGGGGGGGGGCAAGTCGACCCTATGGTCGACCTGGTTAGGGAAGATCGATCCCTAGGTCGACCCTATAGTCAACCTGGCCCTGGCGGGAAAATTCCCGCCTAGCCTGTCTGACTCTGAAATTTTGAAATCTGTTTTGAATTTTCTGAAACTTCCGATTGCCATATCTTCTTCATACGAAGTCCAATTCACGCAAACTCAGACTCTATCTCAACTAGAATTCCAAGATGAACACAATGGCGCAACTCATTTCCCTTAATTATTATGTCTGAGATTAGTTATTCTTTAATTTGTGAACATTAGTGTTAACAGAAATATGGGGTGTTACAATATATATATATATATAATTATTATATCGAATTCAATCATCATCGTTAACCATTAACCATTAACCGTAATATTCGTACCGGTAACACAATCTCCAAAAATAATGAAAATGATCCTCATTGTAAAATTTGACATTACGGTCCTAATAAAACTAATTTCGTTGAAAACGGAATCCGTTTGCAAAAACGGTGCTATTTAGATCACAATTTATCCATCGATTTACCTTCAAATTTCATTTACCGACCAAACAACTCTGTTTGGCTCCAAATTGATAATCTGGGAATAATAAATTATACGTGTTCATTCCATTAAAATTTGTTTTGTCGAAAATGTAAGTCATTTGGAAAATAAATCATCTCTAAGGTCTATATAATATCGATAAAATATATTTAAATCTAAAACAATTTAATTTAAATAAAAATAATTTATTGTTATCATATTTCACCAAATAAAATATTACACGGCTTCAGAATAAACCAATATATATTTTAAACTTAACATTTTAATTTTCTGGTTTAAAACGATATTCAAATTATATAAAAACTCTTTCTATTTATTAAACAAACTTTATCGTTTATTAACGAATTCCATAGCGACTATTCGAGAATTTGAACTGGACATAACTCACAATCTATAACATGAAATCTCCATTTTTCTCTTTCATTAGAAAAATATAATTAAATCGATCCAAATGATTCTTATTTCATAAAATTCCGACTTAAAATCGATTATGTATACCAATTGAATTTCAAAACGTAAATTATGAATTACCACGATGTTACGAGCTCGATTTATAATTAAATATAAATTTAATGTTCTAACTTCGTTATATAAACAAATTATATATTATAAATCCATTTATAATTCCAAATCGATAATTAAAATAATAAATAAATTAAATTTCCGATTACCATAAATACGGGACGTTACATTCCTTCCCCCAAAAAAAGAATTTCGTCCCCGAAATTACTCAGGTAGAAGAAATGCTACCAACACATTATATTTTGTAAAATCCAATTTATTACAAATCAAAAACTAGTTCATTATTGTAAATAATAATTTTAAAAAATATCAAAAATTTCTAACACTTTAAATTTTCGAAAAAATTCGGCAGAGTCTCCATTGTACGGAGGGACATCTGCGACATCGCAGGATCAACAAATATATATACATCGACCCACACAGTCGGAAAACAAAACTCAAAAACCAAAATTATATTTTTCGCGTAGGCGTACCTTATGCGAGTGCTATCAAGCATACTAGCTCAATTTATTGCAATATACTCAACTGAAATCAACCTTAAAGCCTTATGGTACCTGCACTCAACTCAATTTATCATGAAAATAACATTCACATGAAATTTTAAATAATATTTCATTAATCAACGAGTTAACAATACCAACTCCCAAACTAAACACATAGCATTTTCCATTTGCAAACACAAGATTAAATCATCCTGTTTCAATTCACATGTGATTCCATTTAAATTATTATACTGGAATTCATTTCTTTAGTTTACAATTCATTCCTTATTAAACCATTTGATGAATAAATATCCAACCAATGTAACACACAATCAACAATCAATACACAATAAACATAACCCAATCAATTTAATTCATGTTAACTTTAATTAATATTTACTTGTATTCACTTGGGTTTAATACTAATTGATTATACTAGATCGATCTTTATTCCATTATTATTATTTCAATTCCAAATTCTGAACCTATTTTATTTAAATTTCAATATCCATTCTTAACTTAGCCAAGTTAAGTTTCAACTTCATATTCAATTCACTTATTGATTTTCCAATTAGTTTCCTTCCATTTCAAAATCTAAATTCAGATCCATTTCAATTCCAACTTGAAATTCTCATTTACTAATTCACATTGAAATCACCTTTGCTAAATTAAACCTATTCAATTTTTTAATCAAATCTGAATTTTCATTCGAATCAATCAAACATGCCACATATCAATAATTTGATAAAATTATTTATTTTCTATACAAAAGCATAATTTGGGCAGAATTATTTCATTTACCCTCTTTACAAAATATTATCGTGTCATTATTAGTTCAAAATTGAACCAATAAAATAACACAATATAAAACAAATTATATATAAATAATATACAAATACGCGCTCTCATATATATATATACGCTCGAGTCAATATAGGGTATTCTAACCCCATCTCTATCGAGTTACGCCACAGAGCCATGGTTATTACTAAACCTTATGCTCTGGTACCACTGTAACGAACAGGCAATTACGGTAGGCTTTCCAACCATCCCTCCACCCCCATGTCAACGGGTTATCCTCCTACCATGGCTTACAGAGGTCCCCATCACTGGTTTTACGACCAGCCTTTCGACTTCACAACCAACCCGCCCTTACTTTCGAGGGACATGTAGAGGTAAGAGTCTCCCTGTAACGACCCTGAAAATCTGAACCAATTTAATTTTTTTTTAAATTGGCTAAAATAATGGATTTTAAATATTTAAAATAAATATTTTAAATAATAGCAATGAAAACTGAGTTGAGTCGACAATTGAAAACGAATATAATTAATTATAATTATAAACAAAGCCTGAAATGGCGCTGCAGTTTCAAAAAATTGAATTCAAACTTTGTCGGACTGTTCCAGGTGCAAAACAAAACGGATTTTAGTGAAACCAAAAATATTTAAATCTGTTAGTGAATACCTTTCTAACGAATCTGAAAAATCGAATTTTCATAGCGGAAAGTAAAAGTTATGGCCGAATGAATTTTCAGAAAGGTCGCTATGGAATTTATATAGCCCGTGAAATTGGCCATTTTGCATACGACCTCGGAATTCGACGAAACCACTTTTGTTGGATCCGGGATGCGAAGTTATTGCTAGGTTTCAAATTTCATAATTTTTGAAGCTAGTATGTGAGCGTGGCAAAGGAAAACGTGTTTTGGTCAATTACAGTTAAATTGGATCGACCAGAAATGGGCCTTTTTGCAAACAGTCTCAGAATTCCACGAAACTAGTTTTGTTGGGATCGTATCGTCAAAACATAGCTAGATTTATTTTTCTGGAATTTTTCGAATCAGTTTGTGGCCCTGGCAAATTGAAATGCACGTTCAAATCAAATATTGAATGTTTTATATTTTAATTTGAAGGAAAACTGACTGAAACAGTCGAATGGGCCTTCGAAACATATCCCATTGTGTTCGGAATGGGGATAAAACGCTAGGGACGATAGTCGTTGGGTTTCGATTGGTGGTCGTGTCAGAAAACCCCTTTAAAATCTCCCCGACCAATCAAAAATTTTTTTTTTAAAAAAAAAAGAAAGAAAAATCACTTTCTCTCTCCCGAATTGAACGATGGCTAGCCTCCAAAGCTTCCCTCCCCGTTTCCGATCGCCACAGCCACTTTCAGCACCTCCGCCAGTTGAACTTTTTGAAGCCCTCCTCACCACCTTCGAATCCATACCCAAGTTGACCTCCACCATTCAGTGTACGACGAGATCGAGGCCCTCAAAGACCGCAACTTCGACGCGCCACCGAGCCCTCCTGGCTGCTTCGATCGGAACACCACTAGTGGCGTTGGGTGCGTGCCTCGAAGCTCTACGACGCTGCGAAGTCTGATTCTCCTCAAGATTCACGGATTAGCCGATAATTGAAAACCTAGTTTTGAAGAAAACAAAGAGGTATACGGCCATGTTAATTTTCAATAGTTTTAACAGTTTAAAAGTGTTGCAAACTTTGAAAAATCGTATCTTTTTCGTTCGTTAACGAAATTCGATGAAACAGGAAACATCGTGTCCGTGTGGACGTCTTCTACATTTTAGAAGAGACCGCATATTTTTCTGAGCCTTCTGCTATTTTTGGTGGAGTGGAACCCAATGTGAGATTTCTAATTTACAAACAATATGGAAAACGACGATGTATAAATTATATAGTCGATGTATGAGTTATATAAGCGTTGTACACCTCTTGTATAAGCGTTGTACAAGTCGTACGTTCGATGTATAAGTTGTATATGCGCTATAAAAATTATATATGTGTTGAAATAGAAGTGAATTGCTATATATATATACGCCCCTCGTCCACAAACCATGGACGATATTTATTGAATGTGTTTGGTGTGAAAATTGATTGATAGCGAATGGTTGTTTGGGATTGTTTGTGGTTGATATTGATTGATTATGGTTGAAAAATACCCGTTTGTGGTTGAGAAATATTTGGTTGAAACCACATAGGATTAGTTAGTGGAAATGAAATAAATATATACATGCCGCTTGCGTGCGAACTAGATGCATGATCCCCATTGTCAAAAACCATGAGGTTTTAAGGTAGAGCGAGGAGCTGTACTAGGGACGGTCCCGGTTTTAACTACCCTGCCATTATGCTGCCGAAATTTTGATTGATATTCATGTGTTTGAATTATTTTCATTTGCTGAAACTATATTTATTCGTTGAATAGAAAACCTTCATGTGTTGAATCGATATTCATTCGTTGATTAGAAATTCATGTGTTGAATGGTCTTCGTATTTTAAATATAAAAATCACATTTTTATCTATGTATATAAACTATAGAAAACCTTCATGTGTTGAATCGATATTCATTCGTTGAATAGAAATTCATGTGTTGAATGGTATTCATATTTTGAAATAAATTGTTTTATAATAAAAATCACCTTCTATCAACTATATGGACTATGTAGAATAATCTCGTTTTAAAAGAAATTGTTCTATAATAAAAATCCTATTTTCATCACCTATATAAACTATATAAAATAATAGTGTTTTGAAATAAATTGCTTTACAATATAAAAATCACATTTTTATTATATACATGAATCGTCGAAATGTGAAGTGTTAAAAATAGCCACTCGTTCAAATAAATATGCATGAGTTGAAATATTCATTAATTAGCTAATGATATGATTTTTGCCTTTGCATGCAACAATTAGAATGAATGGTGTTTTTAAACCAAATGGAATCAAATATGAAGTTGAATAGAAAATGATAAGTGATAAGAACTGCATATATGTACATGCATATTTATTGAACAGGTTATAGCAAAGGGGCTAGAGAAGAGGAATAAAATTTTGCGCCCGACAAATAGGTACACATTTACTGTTTTGTTTGGGTGATGATTTTATGAGCCTGTTGGCTAGCCGCTCGGCTTTTTCTTTTTCTTTTTGACATGAGACGCCCGTGTGGCTATTTGGGAATTTTCCCAGCCCTCCCGTACAAAGGAGGTTATGGCGAAATTTTCCAAAATTTAAAGGCGTTAGTGAAATATTTGAAGTGAAAACGATATTGAAATTGTTGAATGAACTATATTTATATAAATATATAAATATAAATAAAATTAAAACGAAACGTGGACGTGCAGTTCTTATTTGAAACCGTGATTTCAAACAACTAGTGCGGGAAATCCGACCATTGGATTTTCCCGAAACCGCAACCATTGGGTTCGCCTTGGAATAATCTTTCCAACGGCACCAACTTTGTAAAAATCCAATGGTTGGATTGCCTGGAATGTTTAATTCAAATCTGAAGAAAAACAGCGCCAGAATCGATTATATTTATATATATATATATAAATATAATTAAATTTAATCGAATAACGACGCTGCAGTTCGTATTTTGAAATCGAAACTTCAAACGATTGTACCGGGAGATCCGACCGTCGGATTTTCCCGAAACTGGAACCGTTGAATTCGTTTTGAAAAGACCTTTCTAATGATGTAAATTTTGTGATGATCCAACGGTTAGATTTTCAGATATGTGTAAATCAAATCTGAAGAAAAACAGCGCCACGACCGCGTTATGGCCCGAAGCGTCGTTTTGAATAAATTGGCTATTTTAAAATAAATAAAAATAGCGATAAATCGTTATAAAATATCATAAACGATATGGAATGGAAATAAACTGAATTTGCTCAATTTATGTGGTATTTGATGGTTGAATGTGTTTAGTGTGAAAATTACATTAGAGAACAAAATTGGTGTTGTCGAATGATTTAACCGTTGAAGTAAATTGATTTGAAATTCTAAATATACGTGAATTATTTGAAAAGGCTGAGTTAATTCTCATTTCGAATAATTGACCGACGATTGAAATTCGAAGATGAAGACGGTGGTCGAAGACCGGAGATCTTCACCTCGTTTGGATGGTAATCGAGGTACTGATTGGGAGGCATCCCGAAATACGGATAATGAGTGGTGATCGTCCAGACGTACGTGGTGATCGATGGGTTTGCGAGGTATTTAGTGCCTCCGGTTTCGTTCAGACCCAGAACGGACTTGTAAATGGACTGTGTGCCTGACATTGGATTTTATTCTGTGTTGATTGATCTCTATTAAATATACACCTGTTTGGCGGCGGAGAATTTATTCTTTTGCTTAACGCCCTTCTCTGAAACGCACGAGCTCAGAGGTTGTATATCGATGGACATCAGTCGCATAGCATGAATTGCTAGTGTGGCATGCCTTAGTGACAAATGATCAGGGCTTCTGTTGAAAAGCAAAGCCTTGTGTTGATGATCAAAGCCCCGCCTGTGTGGCATAGCTTTGTGTATAACGTGAATTCGCGAGTCTCACACCCCGGTATGAACCAGAAACGGGAGGAAGGTCCTCAGGGAGGGCATGCGTTTCTTTCTAGCTAGGGTGGTGTCAATGACCTACCAGCCCTGACATTTATATACTTTTCACCTATTTGGTTGTTGCTGTTGCGAGGCGCCTCAGTTTGATCGGACGATCCGGGTCCGATAGAGTCATTCATTGGCTCGTTTACGCCCCAAAGGGCGGGGAAACGTATTGTTCAGGAATTTTAATCCACATCGGTGGACCGGCCCTGTCGCTCCTAGGGTCACTCGAGCTCTGATCCTGAGACACGGGCTAGAGCGTCTCGAATTCGGTAAGGACTATCTTTTGCCTTGGTTCTTGACGGAAATCCAATTTCCAAATACGCGACTGTGCGGTTTTGATTGTATACCTATATATGGCGACATAGTGGTATGGGGCATTAATGCCGTCTATGATTGATAGTTATGATTTGAAATTGTTTTTGAAACATATAAACACTAGCAATAATATATAATGCCTTTGTTTTATTCGTATCAAGCATATTTTGGCCGTTATAAGGTAAAACTCTATCCTCCGGTTTGCGTTGCATTGTGTGATGGGAACTGAGTCTTATAATGGCTTCATTTTTTTATAATAAGCATTGCGATGTTTAAAAGAAAGATTTATTTTAAAGCACTGGCAATCCAATGGAGAAAACCCGTTCCACGAAAGTGGCGTGGTCCTGTGATTAGCCAATTATATATGTGTTGAGTGGATTTCTCATACCAGTCCCATGACTGACTCGTAGTTTGTTTCACTTTCAAACTCGGGTGCCCCTTTTTCTACACGGGCAGCCTTGTATTCAGGTTTAGCTGGTTCTTTCTGGATAGCTGGAGCTGAAGATGGATACTATTATTTATCTCTTTTTATGTTGTTCAGCTCCTATTGTACATATTTTGTTTGTTTCCACTGTAGACATTTATGTATAGCTGAACTGTATTTGTACTAAGTAAGATCCTGTATACTGTGTAACTCTGATGATTGCTTTTATCCAGTATATTCTGTTGTTTATTATCTGGTGTATTTATTTAATTCTGTTCTGTGTTATCTGTTTCTGTGTTATATTCCAAAGATAACCCTTGTCTCCGTTAGTATGGGATTTGGGGTCGTCACAACGTGGTATCAGAGCCAGGTTAAGCTTAGTTCTGGAATATAACATTTGAACGAACTCGTCAGAAATAGAACCAGTAGTGTTCTAGGACAGGTAACTCTATACAGATAGAATCAGTAATATCCTAGTATGAGTAGCAGAATGAAATAACACCTCGATAGACACATTTACATTGAGGTATATGTTTCTATATTTTAAATTATCTTTTCTGTGACCTGACACTTGATCTGCTATTTGCAGAAGTACTAGAAAATGAGTGTCAGAAACAGGAGGAATGCAGAACTGGATATTGAGGCCCTATTAATCAAATATCGAAATATGGGTGGAATACCGTTCTCAGGTGAAGAATCTATTATGAAGACACAGGCTTGGATTCGTTCGGTTGAAAAGATCTTTGATGGTTTAAAACTG
The DNA here is from genome assembly GCA_030737875.1 of Allium sativum. Taxonomy (NCBI): domain Eukaryota; kingdom Viridiplantae; phylum Streptophyta; class Magnoliopsida; order Asparagales; family Amaryllidaceae; genus Allium; species Allium sativum. Next base: position 387,227,603 of record CM060912.1, on the reverse strand, counting down.
AGGGATGACCAGAAAAGATTACTGGCCTCCTGGGCACTCAAAGATGAAGCTTTGTTCTGGTGGGATTCAGTTATTGAGAATAATCCAGAAGGTGATATCACCTGGGACTGATTCAAAGTGATTTTCCTAGAAAGATTTACTCCTCCAGAAGCGACCGAGCGATTATGCGACGAATTTTCTTATTTGATACAAGGGGATATGACTATCCCAGAATATCATAAGAAATTCAATGAACTTTCTCACTTTGCTCCTCATCTAATCAAAGACCCAAAGAGGAAGAATCTTAGATTTATTCATGGACTTCAAAAAATATATCAGAATGGTGTAATGAGGAACGTGAAGCTCCCCTTTTCTGAAATGATATACATGGCTTATCAGTACGAAGATCTCGACAGGAAAGGCATGTTGCGCGATGATGAGGAAGTCAGCTCTAGTAATAAAATTGAGGTTGAAACTAGTCGTCTTGAGGCCAGCACAATGTCAGAGGTCAGCAAGAAGCCCAAAGCAAATCGGAAAAGGGCTGAATCTGAGAAAGGGCAAGGAACGACTACCATATGCATTAACTGTAAGAAGCCAGGGCATTTGTCGATTAACTGCGGACCCTTAAAGAAACGATTAAGAGGCGGGTTTCAATCCAAGAAGGGATTTCAAGAGAATAGAAAGTGCAGTCAATGCCATGAGGCCGGTCATCTTTCCAAGGCCTGCCCGTTATTTAGAAAACCTAAAGCAGTACATGTAAATGAAGTGGTAGAAGTACCTGCTTCTTCGTTTGCTCAGCAAAGGTCTGATGTTTTAGAAGGCACGCTCAATGTCAAGAACATTCCAGTTAAAGTATTGTTTGACACAGGTGCGTCACGAAGCTTCATTGCAAAGAGTGCAGTCAAGAAGTTAGATTTGAGGTTGAAGAAGCTCAAAGAACCAATGACGGTCCAAAATCCAGTTGGGGGTTCCATCAATCTCAGTTGGATTTGTGCAGTACCTGTCTCTTTTTCTTGCTATAAATTTCCTATTATCTCTATCGTCATGAATTTTAATGAATTCGATATTATTCTGGGATTGGATTGGCTAACCAAATATGAAGCAGAGGTTAGATGCGCCGAGAGAGTGGTTAAAGCAAAGGCCCAATCGGGGAATTATATAACCATACCATGTGAAGGCCCGACTTCAAATAGAAAAGATTTCTGGTCAGCTCTCGATGTTTCTCCAGCTTAAATAGAGAATATCCCAGAAGTCACAGAGAATATTCCTGACCTCATCAAAGACATTCCTGTCGTCAAAAATTATGCGGATGTGTTCGAAGAAGTTGTTCGCTTACCTCCGCAGAGAGAAATAGATTTCAAAATTGCTTTAATTCCGAATGCAAGGCCGGTAGTTCACGCTATTCGAAGAATGTCCTTGAAAGAGAAAGAGGAATTAGACAATCAAACACGACAGCTAGTATGGAAAGGTCTGATCAGGCCTAGTTTCTCTGATTGGGGAGCAGCAGTGGTGTTTGTCCCAAAATCTGACGGTACTCTACGTCTATGTGTGGATTATCGTGATCTGAACAAACAGACGATAAAGAACAAATATCCATTGTCGCGGATTGATGATTTGTTAGATCGATTAAATGGAGCACAAGTATTTTCAGGAATGGACCTAGCTACAGGTTTCCATCAACTTCGAATTGTCGAAGAGTGTGTTCCAATGACAGCATTCAAAGGTCCCGACTTATTCTACGAGTGGTTAGTAATGCCGTTTGGCTTATGTAACGCTCCAGCCTATTTCGTCGATCTAATGAATAGAGTATTAAGAGGAGTTTTTAATAAATTTGTTCTGATTTTTATTAATGATATTCTAATCTTTTCTAAATCAAAGGCCGAACATGAAAAACATTTGGAACAAGTGTTAGAAATCCTTAGAAGGAATGTACTGAAAGCAAAGTTTTCCAAATGTATATTCTGGCAAGATGAAGTGAAATTTCTGGGCCACGTAGTATCGAAAGAAGGAATTGCTGTTGATCCAAGCAAAATCACAGCTATTCAGAATTGGAAACATCCCAGTACCCCCACTGAAGTCCGCAGTTTTCTCGGATTGGCTAGCTATTACCGGAAGTTCGTCAAAAACTTTTCGAAGATATCTGGTCATTTAACGAAGCTTACAAAGAAGCACTCTAAATTCAAATGGACTCTAAAAAGTGAGGAGGCTTTTGAAGAGCTAAAGTTAAGATTAACGACAGCTCCAGTGTTAACCATCATCGATGGCAACCAGGATTTGAAAGTCTGGACTGATGCTTCTAGAGAAGGCCTTGGCGCAGTGTTAATGCAAAGGGGTCAAGTGATTGCTTATGCTAGCCGTCAACTGAAGCCGCACGAGAAAAACTATGTAACTCATGATCTTGAGTTATTGGCTATCGTATTCGCCTTGAAAATCTGGAGACACTATCTTCTGGGTCAGAGATTTGAACTGTTTACAGATCACCAGTCGTTAAAGTATCTGTTCACTCAGAAGGACTTGAATCTGAGGTAGCAACGTTGGCTAGAGTTCATTGCAGCATACGATTTTGAAATTATATACACTCCAGGGAAAGCCAATGTCGTGGCCGATGCGTTGAGCCGAAAGAATGTAATGATCGCCAGCTTTATTATCACGACTTCCTTGATTGACAAAATATCTATTCTTCAGAAGGAGGATAACTTTATTAAGGACATGATTAAAAGAATTCAGAAAGGCGAACCCTCGTGTTTTCAAATAGATAACGACGAGACCCTGAGGTTGAAAGGAAGGATTTGTGTTCCTGATATCCCAGAGTTAAAAAGGGAAGTGTTAGACGAGTGTCACAAGTCCAAGCTGAGTATCCATCCTGGTGTAGCCAAAATGTATAACGATCTCAAACGAACATTCTGGTGTAAGGCTATGAAAAGAGACGTTTCAATATATGTTACCCGATGCCCTACTTGCCAGCTAGTCAAAAGCGACCAACAAAAGCTTGCTGGATTATTGCAACCGCTAGAAGTTCCAGGCTCGAAGTGGGAACATATTTCTAAGGATTTCATTGATGGTCTGCCCAGAACCAGAAAAGGGAATGACAGTATTTGGGTGATCGTAGATCGCTTCACGAAGACCGCCCATTTCATACCTGTCAGATCAAACAGAACTGCTCAGAGTCTGGCGCAGATATACTTCAAGGAAAGAGTTAGACTACATGGAGTGCCGCTCAGTATAGTCAGTGATAGAGACACAATATTCACTAGCAAATTCTGGGAGGCGTTTCAAGTCGAGCTGGGAACGAAGTTGAACTTAAGCACCGCTTATCACCCTCAAACAGACGGTCAGACTGAGAGGGTGAATCGTATTTTAGAAGATCTATTGCGGGCTTGTGTTATAGATTTCGGCGGATCATGGGAAGACCATCTTCATTTGGCTGAATTCTCTTATAACAACAACTACCAGGCGAGTCTGACAATGTCGCCATTCGAAGCATTGTATGGTAGGCCGTGCCGATCCCCTGCTTGTTGGGTCGAACCAGGTAATAGACTTGTGTTGGGTCCTGATATGATTCGAGAAGCAGCCGACAAAGTCGATTTTATTAAGAAGCGATTACTCGCCGCTCAAAGCCGACAAAAGAGCTATGCTGATAGAAGAAGAACAGATATATCCTTTGCTGTTGGCGACTATATATATTTGAAAGTATCGCCGATGAGAGGAGTAATCCGGTTCGGTAAAACTGGAAAGTTGGCGCCCAAATACATTGGTCCGTTTCCTATTCAGGAACGGATCGGAACTCTCGCTTATAGGGTCAAATTGCCTGACTGGTTGCCTGGAGTTCATGATGTATTTCACATATCTCAACTTCGAAAGCACGTTCATGATCCAGACTTGATCGTGGAAGAAGCAGCTCAGCAGGATATTGAAATTACTCCAGAATTAGCTGTGAGAAAAGAGTTGCTCAAGATCATCGGCAAAGAAACCAAAGAGCTGAGGAACAAGAAGGTTCACTTGGTTAAAGTGCAATGGAGCGGAGATCCGCGAGATTTTACTTGGGAAACTGAGGAGAGCATTCAGAAAGCTTATCCTAGATGCCGAGTGGATATCTCTGATTGACTCCGGTGCAAGGTATATTTACCATACTTTGCATTACCATTTAATTCTCTACTCTGCTGTTATTTTCTTTCCATGGATGTGCACTTTTAACTCTATAGTCTGAATGATTTTAAAAGAGAATAGGAATTAATTTGTATGGTTTTGAAAAATTAAAAACAATTTGATTGTTGTTTGTGTTGTGTGATAGTAAATTTGATTAATTGAATGATTGAAACCATAGTTAATTTAATCAACAATGGAATAATGGTAGGATTTATTCATTTATATCACATTGAACTGATTAGAAAATAAATAGAAATATATATACATGTGTATTATATATGTTTGAACAGGTAAATGGACTAGCTGTTGAGTAAAGATTTTGTTTGTGTGCCCGACAACTAGGTAAACCTTAATGAGTTGGATGCGAAATATGATTATATCAACTCCTGTGAATGCCATTGGATGCGGAGTGCTGGTTTTTCTGTGTGAAATAATAAACGTCGCCATAGGATAGTAACAATTAATTTTGAACTACATTACATGGCATACTTCAGAAGATAGGCATACTTCATCATATACCACATAAGCATTTGGAGCTTGTGTGACGAGGTGGAAGATTTACCATACGAGCGAGAGGCTTGTATGGCGATGACTATATTTTACAGGTTGAACTGATGACTGATATGGACTATTTAAATTGTAACGATTAAATTGCCAGAATAATAAAAACCCCACACGGGTCTAGAGTTGACAATAATCACGTCTCTCTAGTTATTAGATACGGCACATGGACTATTTATTTCCCACACGGGGGCAGGGTGACAAGAATTTATTCTCTGGAGTTATTATCAATACATGCTCCCCTGTAAACACCAGAATATATCACTATAAATATGTGTATTCTTATTAGGATTTATTGGGTACCTAATACGGCCCAATAAAATTTCAAACCCCTCCCCGTACAAAGGAGGTTATGGCGAAATTTTTCGAAAATTCCGGGTGTTAGCCAAATTTTTGAAGAATTTGAAATTTCTCAGAAACTGAAAAGTTGGAGAATGGAAGCCAGATCGAACGTAGAGTTGATTAATCAAACCACTTTCGACTTTGTTCCTTTTCGGGGACGAAAAGTTTTAAGTGGGGGAGATTGTAACGACCCAGAAAATCTGAACCAATTTAATTTTTTTTAAATTGGCTAAAATTATGGATTTTAAATATTTAAAATAAATATTTTAAATAATAGCAATGAAAACTGAGTTGAATCAACAATTGAAAACGAATATAATTAATTATAATTATAAACAAAGCCTGAAATGGCGCTGCAGTTTCAAAAAATTGAATTCAAACTTTGTCGGACTGTACCGGGTGCAAAACAAAACGGATTTTAGTGAAACCAAAAATATTTAAATCTGTTAGTGAATACCTTTCTAACGAATCTGAAAAATCGAATTTTCATAGCGGAAAGCAAAAGTTATGGCCGAATGAATTTTCAGAAAGGTCGCTATGTAATTTATATAGCCCGTGAAATTGGCCATTTTGCATACGACCTCGGAATTCGGCGAAACCATTTTTGTTGGATCCGGGATGTGAAGTTATTTCTAAGTTTCAAATTTCATAATTTTTGAAGCTAGTATGTGAGCGTGGCAAAGGAAAACGTGTTTTGGTCAATTACAATTAAATTGGATCGACCAGAAATGGGCCTTCTTGCAAACAGTCTCAGAATTCGATGAAACTAGTTTTGTTGGGACCGTATCGTCAAAACATAGCTAGATTTATTTTTCTGGAATTTTTCGAATCAGTTTGTGGCCCTGGCAAATTGAAATGCACGTTCAAATCAAATATTGAATGTTTTATATTTTAATTTGAAGGAAAACTGACTGAAACAGTCGAATGGGCCTTCGAAACATATCCCATTGTGTTCGGAATGGGGAAAAAATGCTAGGGATGACAGTCGTTGGGTTTCGATTGGTGGTCGTGTCAGAAAACCCCTTTAAAACCTCCTCGACCAATCAAAATTTTTTTTTAAAAAAAAAGAAAGAAAAATCACTTTCTCTCTCCCAATTTGAACGGCGGCTAGCCTCCAAAGCTTCCCTCCCCGTTTCCGATCGCCACAGCCACTTTCAACACCTCCGCCAGTTGAACTTTTTGAAGCCCTCCTCACCACCTTCGAATCCATACCCAAGTTGACCTCCACCGTTCAGTGTACGACGAGATCGAGGCCCTCAAAGACCGCAACTTCGACGCGCCGCCGAGCCCTCCTGGCTGCTTCGATCGGAACGCCACTGGTGGCATTGGGTGCGTGCCTCGGAGCTCTACGACGCTGCGAAGTCCGATTCTCCTCAAGATTCACGGATTAGTCGATAATTGAAAATCTAGTTTTGAAGAAAACAAAGAGGTATACGGCCATGTTAATTTTCAACAGTTTTAACAGTTTAAAAGTGTTCCAACTTTGAAAAATCATATCTTTTTCGTTCGTTAACGAAATTCGATGAAACAGGAAACATCATGTCTGCGTGGACGTCTTCTACATTTTAGAAGAGACCGCATATTTTTCTGAGCCTTCTGTTATTTTTGGTGGAGTGGAACCCAATGTAAGATTTCTAATTTACAAACAATATGGAAAACGACGATGTATAAATTATATAGTCCATGTATGAGTTATATAAGCGTTGTACACCTCTTGTATAAGCGTTGTATAAGTCGTACGTTCGATGTATAAGTTGTATATGCGTTGTAAAAATTATATATGTGTTGAAATAGAAGTGAATTGCTATATATATATATATATATATATATATATATATATATGCCCCTCGTCCACAAACCATGGACGATATTTATTGAATGTGTTTGGTGTGAAAATTGATTGATAGCGAATGGTTGTTTGGGATTGTTTGTGGTTGATATTGATTGATTGTGGTTGAAAAATACCCGTTTGTGGTTGAGAAATATTTGGTTGAAACCACATAGGATTAGTTTGTGGAAATGAAATAAATATATACATGCCGCCTGCGTGCGAACTAGATGCATGATCCCCATTGTCAAAAACCGCGAGGTTTTAAGGTAGAGCGAGGAGCCGTACTAGGGACGGTCCCGGTTTTAACTACCCTGCCGTCATGCTGCCGAAATTTTGATTGATATTCATGTGTTTGAATTATTTTCATTTGCTGAAACTATATTTATTCGTTGAATAGAAAACCTTCATGTGTTGAATCGATATTCATTCGTTGATTAGAAATTCATGTGTTGAATGGTCTTCGTATTTTAAATATAAAAATCACATTTTTATCTATGTATATAAACTATAGAAAACCTTCATGTGTTGAATCGATATTCATTCGTTGAATAGAAATTCATGTGTTGAATGGTATTCATATTTTGAAATAAATTGTTTTATAATAAAAATCACCTTCTATCAACTATATGGACTATGTAGAATAATCTAGTTTTAAAAGAAATTGTTCTATAATAAAAATCATATTTTCATCACCTATATAAACTATATAAAATAATAGTGTTTTGAAATAAATTGCTTTACAATATAAAAATCACATTTTTATTATATACATGAATCGTCGAAATGTGAAGTGTTAAAAATAGCCACTCGTTCAAATAAATATGCATGAGTTGAAATATTCATTAATTAGCTAATGATATGATTTTTGCCTATGCGTGCAACAATTAGAATGAATGGTGTTTTTAAACCAAATGGAATCAAATATGAAGTTGAATAGAAAATGATAAGTGATAAGAACTGCATATATGTACATGCATATTTATTGAACAGGTTATAGCAAAGGGGCTAGAGAAGAGGAATAAAATTTTGTGCCCGACAAATAGGTACACATTTACTGTTTTGTTTGGGTGATGATTTTATGAGCCTGTTGGCTAGCCGCTTGGCTTTTTCTTTTTCTTTTTGACATGAGACGCCCATGTGGCTATTTGGGAATTTTCCCAGCCCTCCCGTACAAAGGAGGTTATGGCGAAATTTTCCAAAATTTAAAGGCGTTAGTGAAATATTTGAAGTGAAAACGATATTGAAATTGTTGAATGAACTATATTTATATAAATATATAAATATAAATAAAATTAAAACGAAACGTGGCCGTGTAGTTCGTATTTTGAAACCGTGATTTCAAACAACTAGTGCGGGAAATCTGACCATTGGATTTTCCCGAAACCGTAACCGTTGGGTTCGCCTTGGAATAATCTTTCCAACGGCACCAACTTTGTAAAAATCCAACGGTTGGATTGCCTGGAATGTTTAATTCAAATCTGAAGAAAATCAGCGCCAGAATATATTTTATATATATATATAATTATATTTAATCGAATAACGACGCTGCAGTTCGTATTTTGAAATCGAAACTTCAAACGATTGTACCGGGAGATCCGACCGTCGGATTTTCCCGAAACTGGAACCGTTGAATTCGTTTTGAAAAGACCTTTCTAATGATGTAAATTTTGTGAAGATCCAACGGTTAGATTTTCAGATATGTGTAAATCAAATCTGAAGAAAAACAGCGCCACGGTCGCATTATGGCCCGAAGCGTCGTTTTGAATAAATTGTCTATTTTAAAATAAATAAAAATAGCGATAAATCGTTATAAAATATCATAAACGATATGGAATGGAAATAAACTAAATTTGCTCGATTTATGTGGTATTTGATGGTTGAATGTGTTTGGTGTGAAAATTACATTAGAGAACAAAATTGGTGTTGTCGAATGATTTAACCGTTGAAGTAAATTGATTTGAAATTCTAAATATACGTGAATTATTTGAAAAGGCCGAGTTAATTCTCATTTCGAATAATTGACCGACGATTGAAATTCGAAGATGAAGATGGTGGTCGAAGACCGGAGATCTTCACCTCGTTTGGATGGTAACCGAGGTCCTGATTGGGAGGCATCCCGAAATACGGATAATGAGTGGTGATCGTCCAGACGTACGTGGTGATCGATGGGTTTGCGAGGTATTTAGTGCCTCCGGTTTCGTTCAGACCCAGAACGGACTTGTAAATGGACTGTGTGCCTGACATTGGATTTTATTCTGTGTTGATTGATCTCTATTAAATATACACCTGTTTGGCGGCGGAGAATTTATTCTTTTGCTTAACGCCCTTCTCTGAAACGCACGAGCTCAGAGGTTGTATATCGATGGACATCAGTCGCATGGCATGAATTGCTAGTGTGGCATGCCATAGTGACAAATGATCAGGGCTTCTGTTGAAAAGCAAAGCCTTGTGTTGATGATCAAAGCCCCGCCTGTGTGGCATAGCTTTGTGTATAACGTGAATTCGCGAGTCTCACACCCCGGTATGAACCAGAAACGGGAGGAAGGACCTCAGGGAGGGCATGCGTTTCTTTCTAGCTAGGGTGGTGTCAGTGACCTACCAGCCCTGACATTTATATACTTTTCACCTATGTGGTTGTTGCTGTTGCGAGGCGCCTCGGTTTGATCGGACGATCCGGGTCCGATGGAGTCATTCATTGGCTCGTTTACGCCCGAAAGGGCGGGGAAACGTAATGTTCAGGAATTTTAATCCACATCGGTGGACCGGCCCTGTCGCTCCTAGGGTCACTCGAGCTCTGATCCTGAGACATGGGTTAGAGCGTCTCGAATTCGGTAAGGACTATCTTTTGCCTTGGTTCTTGACGGAAATCCAATTTCCAAATACGCGACTGTGCGGTTTTGATTATATACCTATATATGGCGACATAGTGGTATGGGGCATTAATGCCATCTATGATTGATAGTTATGATTTGAAATTGTTTTCGAAACATATAAACACTAGCAATAATATAAAATGCCTTTGTTTTATTCGTATCAAGCATATTTTGGCCGTTATAAGGTAAAACTCTATCCTCCGGTTTGCGTTGCATTGTGTGATGGGAACTGAGTCTTATAATGGCTTCATTTTTTTATAATAAGCATTGCAATGTTTAAAAGAAAGTTTTGTTTTAAAGCACTGGCAATCCAATGGAGAAAACCCGTTCCACGAAAGTGGCGTGGTCCTGTGATTAGCCAATTATATATGTGTTGAGTGGATTTCTCATACCAGTCCCATGACTGACTCGTAGTTTGTTTCACTTTCAAACTCGGGTGTCCCTTTTTCTACACGGGCAGCCTTATATTCAGGTTTAGCTGGTTCTTTCTGGATAGCTGGAGCTGAAGATGGATTCTATTATTTATCTCTTTTTATGCTGTTCAGCTCCTATTGTACATATTTTGTTTGTTTCCGCTGTAGACATTTATGTATAGCTGAACTGTATTTGTACTAAGTAAGATCTTGTATACTGTGTAACTCTGATGATTACTTTTATCCAGTATATTCTATTGTTCATTATCTGGTGTATTTATTTAATTCTGCTCTGTGTTATCTGTTTCTGTGTTATATTCCAAAGATAACCCTTGTCTCCGTTAGTACGGGATTTGGGGTCGTCACACTCTCGTCCGCAACCTAACGCGAAGCGAGAACCCTCTATCATGTATACCCAGCTCACACATCCAACAATAAGGAATGGTTTTCGAATATAATTCTATCCCGGTCTTTCCATACCAACAATCGTATAAGTCAGATTTGATAGTCGGTTATTTAACTATCAAATTAACAACCATTCAATCATAAAAATAAAGTGAGTTTGTAGGTTCAGTATTCAGCATCACTTGGCCTTTTTAATCTAAAAACAAATTAAAACTTTCTTAAATTTCCAATATTTTAAAACACATTATTACTTCATATCTTATTATAAGAATGTTCGCAAAACCTTTTTAAACAATTTAGAATTTATTCATATGTATATACTCCAAACATTTGGGTTCAATTAAATCCCACATAAAAACATCGTTACGAAATCTCTTTGATTTTCATTATTGGGAAACAAAACAAAACAAAACAAACACTTATTTCCTTTTAAATGAACCCATTCAAACTAATCCCATTACCTCATTAATATCATTATATTTATACCCAGTCTCCTTTCGTTTCCTTTACATTGGAAATGTTCTATTATCTTCTCAATTTTTTTTTTGATTTCTATTACTAAACTCCTTATCAACCCATATTATTCCACTTCTAGTCCGCTCAACCATTTTCAATTTGAAAATCTCATTTTCATTCCATTTGTTTCACTTAATCTCAATATTAAGTATCATCAACTTAAAATTCACGTTTTAGCCTCACGCCCTTTTATAAACCTTATTCAAAAACTGGGTTTAATATAAAACCCTTTTCTATCTTAAATTCCTTTACTTAATTCAAACATTAAATAAAGCATTTACTTAAGCCATCACATCAGTTGAAATCTCTTTTATAACTTCGTTATAAAAATTTGGGCTTTATCATGAAATCCGATCATCACTCTTTTCTTATTCCATTAGATTCATTCCAAACTTGGTTTTTGACATAATTGGATTTCCTTTATGTAATAATTAGATCCTTATTAATTAAGATAATAACTTATTTCATTATTAAATACTATGTAAGTAGTTAAATTCTTTATTACTAAAATAAATAATAATTTCACTTATTTAAAAATCTTATTAACATTTACAAATATTCATAACCACTCTCATTAAATTTATTTAATAATAAACTAATTTAATTTAATACTCGATCCCAATGAAACATTTGACTCAAACACGGTTGTCTCATTAACCAATCTAATTAAATCCTTTCTTCAAATTAATTATTATAATTAGTTTAAATAAATTCCATTAAATTGTTACTTAGAACAATTAAACCAACTCTTAACTGTTACACTAATTTTGCTCATTTATATATAAACCTTATAAATATAAGAATTCGCTTTATAAGTCATTTAATAATAATTTATAAACTTTAAGTAATAAATAATAAATATTCATTTCCTTTTTAAATAACTTTAATTTCAATTAATATATTAAAATTCTATTTTCATGTATAAAATAAATTTTATAACTTCATTACCATCGATTTTCACTTGACGGTAAGTCAACATCCATAAAACGATTCATTTATAGGCCATATACTGCCAATTACCCAACCAATATTGTCCATTGGCTAATAACAAGACAAACGTTGAATTTAGATTCAACGATCAATAATAAAATCATCCATCTAATCAGGTTAGTCAAACAGTTCATATTATGTGATATGAAAATAAACAATAAATTTTGAGGAATCCAGTTGGATCCCTCCAACCTGTTTTCCCTGCATCGATATAGTTATCTTCATTTCAATTCAATAAACAGGTATAATATTCAATAATATATAAATAACAGCAATCCAAGCATCCATATTTTCATTTAATACGTTGTTATTATTATAAATGTAACCAAGAAGGTAAGTTACCTCATTTGGGAATAATTGTTAAAATAATGATTATATTTTATTTATATTAAACTAACGTTAAATCATAATATTAAACCAATATATAAATAAACAGCATACACCACAAACAATTATCAACCATAGCACACAAAATAAATCCCGACTTATAAGTAGGTAAAAACTGAGTGAGTTATACTCACATTGATTCCATTCGTTCGATGTAGCAGTTCAGTTACAGTTAAATTAAACCGTCATTTAATTTAACCGTAAATTCCAGTCATCTCCATCCCCGTCCAAAACAGTTCCAGCATACCCTATTCTTCACTCTGAATCCAGTGTAACTCTTTTCGTTCCATTCTGTTTTAATACACGCAGGTTGCAAACATTTTTAATCGACGGTTTAATCAAGATAATTTAATTTCTAATTAAACTAAACATTTACTAATTACTTATTTATTTTAAACGCGGCGTTGAATTATATATCATGCTTTAATTAAACTGGTCTTTTGTTTTCAACACTCGATTCCATACTAGTTTCCTAGTTTACTTTATATTCTTGATCGTAACAAGTTACTTCACGTTGAAAAACTTACCTCCGTGTATCTTTCAAAGTTGAAAAGCCTACGTTTTTTTTTCTTTTATATGCGGGGCCCGCCCGATCCAATTTTATATTAAAACTAAATGGGTCCAAAACAAAGCTCATATGATTCTTCCTCAGTTTGTACAGTGCCTCCCCTTCCAACTTTATAAATTTAAAACCCGTTCTTTCTTGCTCCAGCATATTCCTTCCCCCGTAACTCATATTCCCTCTTCGCTTTTCATGTATAAGAGCCACTATTTCCCAAAATATCGATCCTCTACGCCATGAAAATAGTCACCACATCTTTCCTTTTGTCCAGACTTTCCCTTGCTACTCAGCTCGAAACCATCGTCTGTTGTTCATGGTTACACAAGTCCTTCATCGCTCATTTTTTTGTTTTGCTTGGTTCAAATCTGGTCACTACACTTCTTTCTTAATGTAAACTACACTGTTGTTAGCTTCACTCTAAGCAACAAATGCTCATATTCAAACTGCCCCCATGCACTGCTTCTCATGTTTATATTTATTTTTATATTTTTGTTTTGGTTACTCTGTTCTTACGTAAAGGTTTGCTGCCACATCTTTGCTGAAACAAAACTAGTCCAACTTTGCTTCATTCTTTCTGATAACCTTATTGTTGCTTCAAAAACATGCCCACTCCATTCAAAACTACCCCAGACTCTTAAATGCAACTTCTTCAAAGAAAATGAGCCCCACTTCTTTCATCCCCTCCCATGTACGCACAAAACTTCCTGCTGTTGTTTCCAGCTATTACAGTATTACCGCACCCCTTACCACCATCCACGCACGCACCCTCCTTCACGTCGCCACCCATGATGCTGCAAACACTCACTGCCTCCACTCACTCAGCTGCCTTCCAAACCATGACTGCACATAAAGAAATACACTTCGCTATGTCCCAACTACTTCACATTTTTGGAAACCCAACTTCTATAGTAGACACCGCACTGTGTCTTCTCTCGCTTCCCATTCGTTCCAAACATCTCTCTTTTCATTGCTTCCCTCACGCGTGCTCTCTTCCTCTACTGTTTCTATATATATATATATATATATATATATATATATATATATATATATATATATATGTGTGTGTGTGTGTGTGTTTGGTTATATTATGTTGAGATGGAGGGGATGAATTCTTTTGTACCCAACTCCGGTGTTCCCGTGTGCCCGACAAATCACCACCACACATCAACCATACATGTTATTAATAATCTAATGAACGGGTCCTACAATCCACTCAAAACCATTAGATTTCATGCAAATCAATGAATAAGATTGATCCGGCATATGGGAACACCGAAGTTGGATAAAGAAGAATTCATCCCGAGATGGAGGAGGCGCTTTACACAGAGAACGAAAATTATGAAGTAGTGCACATTATTTATAGGAAAGACGATGTGGTTGCCAAGTTATTTAGGATAATAGGTTTTCCAGAAAATAGATACTAGCTGTATGCTTGGTTGTAGATGATTTTAAAACACAGGAGAAAAGGGGTAGTAGTTAGTTGTGCTGTTTTATCTCTTTTGAAAGCGCAAGTCATAGGGTAGGGGCGGATAGGAGAAGATGGAACAGCTACAGCGGCATGAGTTATAATATAAGTAGGTGTGTTGTATTCTAGCAGCTTTGAGTTTTCTTTTCATAAGAGTAGCTATAGCCGATGAAAGGAAATGGAATGTGGACTATGTGATCAGTAAAAATTATGTCTGCTGAAAATTAGTTTGCAGCAGTGGCAACTGGGATAGAAAGAAATGAGGTCATGGGTTTTACTTAGTAGCAAAGAAAAAATATATATACATATATATAATTATTATACCGTATTCAATTATCACTATTAACCATTAACCATAATATTCGTTCCGATAAAACAATCTCCAAAAATAACGAAAATGATCGTCATCGTATAATTTAACGTGAATAAAACTAATTTTATTGAAAACGAAATTGTTTGCAAAAAATGGTGCTATTTAGATCACAATTTATTCATCAGTTCACCTTTAAATTTCGTCTACCGACTAAACAACTCCGTTTGGTTCTAAATTGAAAATCTAGCAATAATAAATTACTAGCGTGAACCCGTGCTTCACACACGGGTTTCTACAAAACAAATACAATTACCGATGAGTTCGGTAATCTTTTATTTTACTGACTGAATGTAAGAGTTAATGGGGGTGTATAAATTAAAAGTCATGTGGTAATGGGGTTTCAACTTAGCTTGCACTTGCCTCCCTAAATAATCTAAAAAAGGCTGCAAAAACTGAGTTAACATCGGTAGCTATAGTTAAATATATATGCATAGATAATTTACTCAACAATAGTATATGGCTAAAGCTATAACACCCACACACTTTTTCATATTATAGAGTAATAATGCATGCTCATTTTTGTAAAAGGATTACTCAAATGCTGCAACCCAAACGCTGACCTTCAGTGCATGTGTTTTTCTATACCTATAATTTAATAGACTAATGCCCCTATTGTACAAAAATATTTCATTTCATGGATTATAAGGACATCCAGGAACCAGGATTACAAATATATAGAAATAACTTCACAAACGTAAGCAATTAATTGTATAGTACAACGACAATCTATGATTTGTTTCCCCACTGATTTTGACAAATACAATATTAAGTTATGAATCTGAATTTTCTTCTGAGCATTTTTCGTTTCTGGCCTCTTTTTCCCCACTTTTAGCCTCCTTTTGCAAAATATTGCAAATATATCCCCCTTTTGGCCATGTAGGAGAACTTGTATCTGATCAGTTATATTGGCGCAATCAAAGATTGCGCCAATATGAACAAACCTTTTAGGCGCAATCCTTGATTGCGCCCCGATAGATTTGTTTTTTTTAAAGCAGCCGACGTACCCTTTCATCCTCATTTCTCAAACTCTTTCACTTACAAACCAAAAACCCAATACCTCAATTAAATCAAAACCCAAATTTCTTCAACTAAATTCCAGTTCGCAATTAAAATGGCAAGCTCTTCGAAATAAGAACAAGCTTTAGGTAATAATCTCTTTTAGTTTTGTCTCGTTCTTTCAGAAATTGGATTTTAAGGTTTTTTTTTAATTATCCTTGGGATTTTGTGCATGGTTGATTCAATGCTAGTTAATGATGATCTATTGTCGTCTAATATATACAATTGTTGATTTCATGATAGTTTTATTGAGAATCGAAGAAATTAGGTTTAGGAGCTAGGGTTGTGGGTACTCATAGAAATTGAAATGTCATGGTAGTTTCGTAGAATTGAAGATTGCTAGATGATCTCATTATACTGAGTTTGTGTGGAATTGAAGATTTGTATTCATGTACTTGTTTTGGAGAAACATAATACTAAATTTGTTAGCATTGAATTATGTAGATTACGCGGAGATGTTGGCCGGACCCGTAGATGGGAGCGTCTTATATTTACAGTCTCAACATCGTTCAAACAACGTGGAATTGATGTCGATATGCATAGAGCACCCATCCCTTCATTGCTATTGTGTGTGTTAAACTAGTCAAAAAATCAATTTTGTTATTGTGTGGCAGGGCAAAGACCCTGTTGAAACCATAGTGCACTTGTCTTCGTTAAAGTCGGTCACTTCAAATCATGCCGGTGTGTTAGCACTTCTTGAACGAGCGGGCTTTCTTTTGATACATCAACTTGGATCCATACAAATTGACCGCCATCTCATAACGGCTTTGGTTGATCGATGGAGACTTGAGACATCATCATTTCACCTTAGATGTGGTGAAATGGCGATCACATTGGAGGATGTAGCGATTCTGCTTGGCATACCAATCGATGGACATCCATTCACCCTACCTGAACCAGCTAATTATGTCGAGATGTGCGAGAGACTGCTAGGATTGTCTCTTCCAGGAGATGCATGGTGGGGGCCCGAGATGATTACTATGAAGTGGTTTAGAGCACAACTAGCGGTGGACATTCCATAGGATGCTTCGCAAGTACAGGTGGAGCAGCGTGCACATGCGATTATAATTCACATTATCACGTCACGTTTGGTATGTGACCATTCGAAATCTCAGGTGTGGCTTAGATGGCTACATCACTTAGAGGATTTTGATGTATGTCGGCAGCATCCTTGGGGTAGCGTCATGCTTGGCTACACGTATGCAGAGCTATCACGGTTGACTTTAGGTCGGGGCATGTAACACCCCACATCCGTTAGTGTCACTCACAAAGGGAATGCACTAAGTTCTGTGGAGCATTATAGGGTAAAAGATGCAGATAAATTACAAGACAGACAAAATTAAAACAGCGGAAAAATAAAACTTTGCTTTATTGACAAAAGAGTTTGTACAACAATTGCTTTCCAATATCAGAGTATCATCTGTCTTACAAGATAAAGAAGCATAAAACAACATTTTATATTCCCCAATGTAGCAAGATCCAGCCATAGCATCTGAAAAGAGAATCCAAGCACAACTTCGTCAAATCTTCAAGCCGGGAAATTCCAATCTAACCTGAGCTATACTATTTCCTCCTTTACTACCTGAGGGGGGGGCGGAAGAAAAGAAAACGAAAGAAAAACAGAGTCAGACATAAAGCCTGAGTAAGTTCAGTTACTTCTAGCATATGAACAAGGAAAACAGAACGACATGAATTAACTGAATACAAGATAACACCATGATGATAAGATCAACAAGATAGGATTGACTAAAGATATGCTAGGACAAGATAAACTAGGTATACTTCAATACTTTCTCCGCTTCGCTTTTACCGTGTTATACTGGTTTCCATATCTCTGCACCACCTAACTAGTGTTCCAACTAGTAATGATAACTCGATCCCACTCCCTGTATTTTTTGTCGCCTTCAGGCATACCATTATTATTTATTACCTAGATCCAATCTAGGGTTTTCTATCAAGTGCTTTCTAGATTCCACTAGAGTCTACGCTATCTGCTGAATGCTTCTCGGATTCAGGTTTGGTGCCACCTAGGTCTAACTAGGAATTATGCTACCTGTCGAACGATGCCCTTTAGTCTAGGATACACTACCTAGAGTGGTACATGTTCCTGGACTTTCCCCACGCATGTATCGCGAATCGTTATCGCTTGTCTAGATGCACATGTCCTGTAATGTGCTACCCGAGTCCCGTGTCTGGGCTACTCTAGAAATACGGAACTCGGTCGGGAGCTTTCAATATCTGTCGATGCAGATGTTAAGGTCTGTTTTTCCAGTGGCTATGGTCCCACTCGACCCCTCCCTCAACTAATGGAAGGCCACCCTTGTAAAATGAGAACTGTACGAAGGCCCCTATCTGCCCCACTAATTCTATGGCCAACAACACCCCGCAACCACAACTAGATAGCAAGTATGTGGTCCGTATGAGTCCTCCAGCCTTCCCGCTTCACGTGTCTCGCTTGACTGAAGATGGTATGTAGACGACGAGTTGCTATCACAGGGCTTCCGTCTTCTCGCCGAATCACGCTAGTCCATCCTAGTCTTTTGGTTGCCATATATTGCAACCAAGGCATACCCTTGGCTCTTCTACCGCGGACCTTAACCTCTGTGCGCCCAGGCGGATCATCTGCAGCCTCATAGAGGGATACCAAGAGTACCCTCACGTCCCCTCGAAGCCTCGGGCTTCGTATCCCAATTCGTTGGAGTCTTCTTTAAAACCAGATGGGCGTTCGCTCCTTCGTGTTATACTAAGAATTACTACTTAGTTCTACTAACTAAGTTTTACCACTTAGTTTCCAGGATCATTGTCTTCTTAACTAAGTTTTACTACTTAGTTCTCTTTCCCGTTAAGTTGGATTGGTTAAGTGTCTTTAGTCGATTCAAGCTAACTTAACCCTCTTCCCTTATCCTGTTAAACTGGTTAAGTGTTGTTAGTATTCATGTTGACTTAACCCCACCACAAACCAAGTCATATTGGTTAAGTATTTCTTAACCCTACCCATTCATCCTGTATTGGTTAAGTGTTCCCTTTTTAACTTAACCTTTCCCACCGGTTTTAACTAAACCTGTTATTAATGGTTAAGTATCATCTCTTCGTGTCTTAGACTTAACCCTATTCATGGTTAAGTGTTCAAGTTTACTTAACCCTACGGTCCAACCCAGCTAACATATTAAATTGGCTAAGTGTATTACTTAACCCCAACCTCTAGTCTAATTAACATGTTAAATTGGCTAAGTGTATTAACTTTACTTAACCCCACCTTCTAGTCTAGTCAACATGTTAATTTGGCTAAGTATTCCCATGGACTTAACCCTCCCATTCTAGCTTTAACTGTGTTAAGTTGGTTAAGTGCTTCTATGGACTTAACCCTACCATTCTAGCTTAACAGTGTTAAGTTGGTTATGTGCTCCTATGGACTTAACCTTCCCATTCTAGCTTTAACTGTGTTGGTTAAGTGTTCCTATGGACTTAACCCTCCCCTTCTTGTTCTAGCTTTAATTAATAAATTAAAGCCGCAACCTCTCACATTAGACAAATATTGCTGCGGTTACTGGATGTGTTGGTCGGTTCCGGGTAGGTTTACACCGCAACTCAGTCTAACCTTGGGTTAGGCATATTCATTTTTTCTAAGTTCAAAGGGTTTTCTGATTAATTTCCAAACCTGGTTTTGAAAGCAACCATCCTGTTCGTCGGATCAGTTAGGGATAGCCAGGGAGGGCAGGAAACTTATATTTTCCAAACCCAAGCCTAGACACTATCCTCTCTGTCACCCTAGAACTTTCTGGTACGAGTTATAAAAAGGGGTGTTATCAAAATATCTTTCTTTTGTTTATAAATTGTTAACAATTTATCTTACAGCCCATTTCCCCCTTTTTAAACAAATTTGGCCTATATTCATTTGTCGCTAACAGACTTATATTCTAGGCCCAAATCTTGATTTGCCTAACCTACAGTTCATAGCAATTTAGATCTATCATCTTTATTTTTAGTTTATGCTAAACTAGATTTTATATGCCAAACTAGATTTTCTATTCTAGTTCACCGTTTATGCCCAAAAACTAGATTTATTCTTCTAGTTTACAGTCTACATACAAACTAGATTTATTATTCTAGTTTTTCAGTTTACAGGCCAATACTAGATCTAAATTTCATAACCTATAATCCATGTCAAATCTACCCAATTCACATGTCTTAACACATGTTCTATAATTGTATAAATCAGAATCATGTTCGTTTCCAAACTATGCCAATTTCAAGCTTACAACTATATTTATGTTTATTTTTGTGTTTTTTCCCAAATCGCATTCCCACCGTTCGTATAATCGTGATTCAACCTAGATTGTAAATAAATCTAGATTCGTAGAAAATAGGGAATGAACCAAAGATGCTATGAAAAAGGGTGGACATAATAATTGGCATAAAAAGATTTTGAATAACGACGCAGGTTCAAGAATATGGGTAGACCTAACTTAATAGGTAAATTCCCACGGTCTAAAACCAAGAATAGACAGAATAGGTTCGAGAACATGGGTAGACCTAACTTAATAGGTAAATTCCCACAGTCTAAAACCAAAGAAAATCAAGAACAGACAGAATAGATAAATCAGGTTTTAGACCCAATTTCATAGTCACAAAACCTAAGCAACAATTTTCCTAGTCATGAATCATAAGTGTTTAAATCACCGTTGTTATGTCATAGGTAATACTTTATGTCCAAATCAAAGGCTTGTGTTCATAGTCATAGGCAAATGTCCATAGTCATAGGCAATATTCATAGTCAAAAGGGAAAATAATTCCCACAGTCATAAGTCACCGTCATAGGCAATGTTTTATGTCCCAAAATCAAAGGCTTATGTTCATAGTCCAAAGGCACATGTTCTCAGAATCCATAGTCATAGGCAACGGTCTTAGGCAAAGTCTTATTTGTCCTTGAATCATAATAGTTCTTAATTTAGTCCAAGAGTATAAACACAGATTCAAATAGAGAGAGAGAGAGAGATTTGGCATATTCTTTTATTCCTTTAATTTCATGTCACAAAATAAAGCAAAAACATTCAAATCTAGAAACAACTGACTTACAGAGATTCGATTCGATTCGTAAAAAAAACAGTCATAGAAGTCGTTGAATCTTCACTTGAAACTCTAGTCTTGATTTGAATCTCCTCTTGAAAGATTTGAGCAGCATTTCCTCGTCTTGAATTTATATTTTATTTTATTTAGATTTTAGCAGAGTAGAAGCAGAATAGAATTTGAGCAGCATAAAGCTAGAGAGAATTGGTGTAGAGAGAATGGGGCTAGGAGGGTGTTTATATAGTTGCTCAAGACCTTATCGTACACGCAGCGCTGAGTCAGCATTGAACCCAGTTAAGAAAATAGTCCAGGTTCGCAGATGAATCTAGCCAAATATTATCGTACACGCAGTGCTGAGTCAGCATTGGGTCCCACAAGCTGTTTTGGCGCAGAACTTTGAAATTCGAATGAATTGTTTTTGGCGTAGAAATTTGATTTTCGAACTTTTGAATTTCTGGAATTTATTTAACTGTTTTATTCACATGAAATATTCTTGTATGTATACAATTCCTCTAACAACCATTTTACGCGTATATATATACGCACAACTTTCATTTTATTTTCAAAATTCAAATGATGTTGCACCGTTATTTGATTGTTGCCATATTTCATTGACTGTAGCCTTATCTTGAATTTTATCTTTCGTATACATATATTTTTGCATATATATATATTTATATTCTCATATGTATATATATTTTTTCTTTATTTCCTTATATGTACGTTCTTATCCTTTCAAATTTTGAATTTGTATACGTACATATATTTACATGTTCAATTGGCCCTCTCTAAAACAAAGATAAAAAATTATGCCGCCGCCGGGGTTCGAACCCCCGACCTCTATGCTACAAATCCAATGCCTTAACCAATTGAGCTACCAAGGCTTTTGTTAATAAGTCTTAGAACAATAATAATTATTGTTCTCTCCTTACTTCTCTTTTTCATGTTAGTTACAATACTTAAATTAAACAACTGCATGGATCTTTTTCTTTTAATTTTTCTTTTAAAAATTAATTATACTTTAATTTGTGAAACTTAATGTCACATAATTACGGGGTGTTACATTCTCCCCCACTTAAAAGGATTTCGTCCCCAAAATCTTCAAGTTAGGAAGAATGTGTCCTACCATCCAATCACCTATCTACTCAACCATTCAATCACAGGCATTCATTGTCCTTAAATGATTTCTAATGCTTTCATGTTCATATGCATAGTGTGTGTATATGTCCATATCTAATGCAAAATCAGGCGGTCTACTGATTCAGTTGACCTCCTTAATGTGAATTATGTCAGTGCCATGCGTCCAATCATGTATGCAAGCATCCCTAGTTATGTAAATATTACATGCGTGCATAGCCATTCATCCATATGCAACATCCATATGCTAACATATCAAGTTAAATTCGTAAACAAATGCATATATGTGAATGCAATACTAAGGCGTTTGAGCTGATCTAGGGCTTAATACGTATGTATATGCATCTACGAGCAGCCATTAGCAACCACTCGCAACCATCAATCATAACATGTTTCAAATACATGTTTACATCCAAAAGAGTTTCTACCTAAGGGTCGAAGATACGACCTAGAGAATATATATTTTGGAAAGAGAGAAACAATTATGCGTAAAGCTCCTACAAAAAGGAATCAAGGATGTACCCTTAAGAAAAGGGTATGATGCTACTATCTAGTCTTCTTGAGCCTTACTCCACTGTATTTTAACTCCACGATTGTGAAGTTTCTGACCTCCATTTCCAAAGTAAAAAGATGTCAATCATGGTACCAAGTGTATATACTAGGACGATCAGAGGTCTCTCCTCCTAGCTTATCCATCATGCCATAACTATAAGGGTCAAAAGGTCACTACGTGCTCTTTAGAGCGCCTGCCACAACTATCCATCTCTCACGCAAACCATCCTAGTCGAACTCGACATTCCTCAAGTACAAGCCCCAAAGGCCTAAACCAATATCAGACAAGCACCCAAGGAATATTTCCTTTAGACAATCTACGTGATATGATATAAGCATACTCAATAGCTATTCAAACCCGTACTAACCAAAAATAAACGGGTCGAACCACCCACTGGATTTGAGACTGATTGGGATCTTCTTACTATACAAGTACTAAGGTGCAGAGACTCAACTATGGAAGCAAATATGAACAAATGCGAAGCGCTAAATCCGAACAGAAAAACTAGATTCTTCCAACAGAAACTTTTACCACCTATCTCCTAGGTACGCTCAGCATGTACTTGCCCTTCTGAAAATCTTGTCCTTTGTCCTTAATTATATGCCCTATCATACCATAGTAAAGATACTTCCTCTTGTCTTAGGTTTTATAATCCCTTCCTCCTTCGTGAGCCAAGTCTACATCCATAATTTCCTCATCCTTGGGTCGTGCTCCTTTGCCAAACTTCCGCGTGTAACCATGTTAACAAATCTCTCGAAAGTTGCCTCTATCGCACGGAAAAACCCTATAAACTTGAAAGAAGACTGGCCGTAAGTAAAACAACTACGGCTATAGATGGAAGTCGGGCACTACTTCGCCCTTCGATGAGGTTACCTCCCAGAAAGCCAGGAGCCCCAGAGAGTCAAGAAAGAAGGAGACAAGAATTCAAATAGAGGAAGAGAAGATAGTGCGTATGGCTTTAGGGAATATGCCTTTAAAACAAAACTTTTCTTTTGAAAATGCTTCTTTAAAGACCGTTTTGAAAAATAATTTTTCAAATCTTCTATCTGATCCGGTAACCTTCAGCTCTGATACCACGTGTAACACCCCACATCCGTTAGTGTCACTCACAAAGGGAATGCACTAAGTTCTGTGGAGCATTATAGGGTAAAAGATGCAGATAAATTACAAGACAGACAAAATTAAAATAGCGGAAAATAAAACTTTGCTTTATTGACAAAATAGTTTGTACAACAATTGCTTTCCAGTATCAGAGTATCATCTGTCTTACAAGATAAAGAAGCATAAAACAACATTTTATATTCCCCAATGTAGCAAGAGCCAGCCATAGTATCTGAAAAGAGAATCCAAGCACAACTTCGTCAAATCTTCAAGTTGGGAAATTCCAATCTAACCTGAGCTATACTATTTCCTCCTTTACTACCTGAGGGGGGGGGGGAACGGAAGAAAAGAAGACGGAAGAAAAACAGAGTCAGACATAAAGCCTGAGTAAGTTCAGTTACTTCTAGCATATGAACAAGGAAAACAGAACGACATGAATTAACTGAATACAAGATAACACCATGATGATAAGATCAACAAGATAGGATTGACACAAGATATGCTAGGACAAGATAAACTAGGTATACTTCAATACTTTCTCCGCTTCGCTTTTACCGTGTTATACTGGTTTCTATATCTCTGCACCACCTAACTAGTGTTCCAACTAGTAATGATAACTCGATCCCACTCCCTGTAATTTTTGTCCCCTTCAGGCATACCTTTATTATTTATTACCTAGATCTAATCTAGGGTTTTCTATCAAGTGCTTTCTAGATTCCACTAGAGTCTACGCTATCTGCTGAATGCTTCTCGGATTCAGGTTTGATGCCACCTAGGTCTAACTAGGAATTATGCTACCTGTCGAACGATGCCCTTTAGTCTAGGATACACTACCTAGAGTGGTACATGTTCCTAGACTTTCCCCACGCATGTATCGCGAATCGTTATCGCTTGTCTAGATGCACATGTCCTGTAATGTGCTACCCGAGTCCCGTGTCAGGGCTACTCTAGAAATACGGAACTCGATCGGGATCTTTCAATATCTGCCAATGTAGATGTTAAGGTCTGTTTTTCCAGTGGCTATGGTCCCACTCGACCCCTCCCTCAACTAATGGAAGGCCACCCTTGTAAAATGAGAACTGTACGAAGGCCCCTATCTGCCCCACTAATTCTATGGCCAACAACACCCCGCAACCACAACTAGATAGCAATTATGTGGTACGTATGAGTCCTCCAGCCTTCCCGCTTCACGTGTCTCGCTTGACTGAAGATGGTATGTAGACGACGAGTTGCTATCACAGGGCTTCCGTCATCTCGCCGAATCACGCTGGTCCATCCTAGTCTTTTGGTTGCCATATATTGCAACCAAGGCATACCCTTGGCTCTTCTACCGCAGACCTTAACCTCTGTGCGCCCAGGCGGATCATCTGCAGCCTCACAGAGGGATACCAAGAGTACCCTCACGTCCCCTCGAAGCCTCGGGCTTCGTATCCCAATTCGTTGGAGTCTTCTTTAAAATCAGATGGGCGTCCGCTCCTTCGTGTTATACTAAGAATTACTACTTAGTTCTACTAACTAAGTTTTACCACTTAGTTTCCAGGATCATTGTCTTCTTAACTAAGTTTTACTACTTAGTTCTCTTTCCCGTTAAGTTGGATTGGTTAAGTGTCTTTAGTCGATTCAAGCTAACTTAATCCTCTTCCCTTATCCTGTTAAACTGGTTAAGTGTTGTCAGTATTCATGTTGACTTAACCCCACCACAAACCAAGTCATATTGGTTAAGTATTTCTTAACCCTACCCATTCATCCTGTATTGGTTAAGTGTTCCCTTTTTAACTTAACATTTCCCACCGGTTTTAACTAAACCTGTTATTAATGGTTAAGTATCATCTCTTCGTGTCTTAGACTTAACCCTATTCATTTATCATATTCTGATGGTCAAGTGTTCAAGTTTACTTAACCCTACGGTCCAACCCAGCTAACATATTAAATTGGCTAAGTGTATTACTTAACCCCACCCTCTAGTCTAATTAACATGTTAAATTGGCTAAGTGTATTAACTTTACTTAACCCCACCTTCTAGTCTAGTCAACATGTTAATTTCGCTAAGTATTCCCATGGACTTAACCCTCCCATTCTAGCTTTAACTGTGTTAAGTTGGTTAAGTGTTTCTATGGACTTAACCCTACCATTCTAGCTTAACAGTGTTAAGTTGGTTAAGTGCTCCTATGGACTTAACCTTCCCATTCTAGCTTTAACTATGTTGGTTAAGTGTTCCTATGGACTTAACCCTCCCCTTCTTGTTCTAGCTTTAATTAATAAATTAAAGCCGCAACCTCTCACATTAGACAGATATTGCTGCGGTTACTGGATGTGCCGGTCGGTTCCGGGCAGGTTTACACCGCAACTCAGTCTAACCTCGGGTTAGGCATATTCATGTTTTCTAAGTTCAAAGGGTTTTCTGATTAATTTCCAAACCTGGTTTTGAAAGCAACCATCCCGTTCGTCGGATCAGTTAGGGATAGCCAGGGAGGGCCGGAAACTTATATTTTCCAAACCCAAGCCTAGACACTATCCTCTCTGTCACCCTAGAACTTTCTGGTACGAGTTATAAAAAGGGGTGTTATCAAATTATCTTTCTTTTGTTTATAAATTGTTAACAATTTATCTTACAGCCCATTTCCCCCTTTTTAAACAAATTTGGCCTATATTCATTTGTCGCTAACAGACTTATATTCTAGGCCCAAATCTTGATTTGCCTAACCTACAGTTCATAGCAATTTAGATCTATCATCTTTATTTTCAGTTTATGCTAAACTAGATTTTATATGC
This sequence comes from Allium sativum, assembly GCA_030737875.1. Classification (NCBI taxonomy): domain Eukaryota; kingdom Viridiplantae; phylum Streptophyta; class Magnoliopsida; order Asparagales; family Amaryllidaceae; genus Allium; species Allium sativum. Next base: position 387,201,074 of record CM060912.1, on the reverse strand, counting down.
CAAACTAGATTTTCTATTCTAGTTCACTGTTTATGCCCAAAAACTAGATTTATTCTTCTAGTTTACAGTCTACATACAAACTAGATTTATTATTCTAGTTTTTCAGTTTACAGGCCAATACTAGATCTAAATTTCATAACCTATAATCCATGTCAAATCTACCCAATTCACATGTCTTAACACATGTTCTATAATTGTATAAATCAGAATCATGTTCGTTTCCAAACTATGCCAATTTCAAGATTACAACTATATTTATGTTTATTTTTGTGTTTTTCCCAAATCGCATTCCCACCGTTCGTATAATCGTGATTCAACCTAGATTGTAAATAAATCTAGATTCGTAGAAAATAGGGAATGAACCAAAGATGCTATGAAAAAGGGTGGACATAATAATTGGCATAAAAAGATTTTGAATAACGACGCAGGTTCAAGAATATGGGTAGACCTAACTTAATAGGTAAATTCCCACGGTCTAAAACCAAGAATAGACAGAATAGATTCGAGAACATGGGTAGACCTAACTTAATAGGTAAATTCCCACAGTCTAAAACCAAAGAAAATCAAGAACAGACAGAATAGATAAATCGGGTTTTAGACCCAATTTCATAGTCACAAAACCTAAGCAACAATTTTCCTAGTCATGAATCATAGGTGTTTAAATCACCGTTGTTATGTCATCGGTAATACTTTATGTCCAAATCAAAGGCTTGTGTTCATAGTCATAGGCAAATGTCCATAGTCATAGGCAATATTCATAGTCAAAAGGGAAAATAATTCCCACAGTCATAAGTCACCGTCATAGGCAATGTTTTATGTCCCAAAATCAAAGGCTTATGTTCATAGTCCAAAGGCACATGTTCTCAGAATCCATAGTCATAGGCAACGGTCTTAGGCAAAGTCTTATTTGTCCTTGAATCATAATAGTTCTTAATTTAGTCCAAGAGTATAAACACAAATTCGAATAGAGAGAGAGAGAGATTTGGCATATTCTTTTATTCCTTTAATTTCATGTCACAAAATAAAGCAAAAACGTTCAAATCTAGAAACAACTGACTTAAAGAGATTCGATTCGATTCGTAAAAAAAAACAGTCATAGAAGTCGTTGAATCTTCACTTGAAACTCTAGTCTTGATTTGAATCTCCTCTTGAAAGATTTGAGCAGCATTTCCTCGTCTTGAATTTATATTTTATTTTATTTAGATTTTTAGCAAAGTAGAAGCAGAATAGAGTTTGAGCAGCATAAAGCTAGAGAGAATTGGTTTAGAGAGAATGGGGCTAGGAGGGTGTTTATATAGCTGCTCAAGACCTTATCGTACACGCAACGCTGAGTCTGCATTGAACCCAGTTAAGAAAATAGTCCAGGTTCGCAGATGAATCTAGCCAAATATTATCGTACACGCAGTGCTGAGTCAGCATTGGGTCCCACAAGCTGTTTTGGCGCAGAACTTTGAAATTCGAATGAATTGTTTTTGGCGTAGAAATTTGATTTTCGAACTTTTGAATTTCTGGAATTTATTTAACTGTTTTATTCACATGAAATATTCTTGTATGTATACAATTCCTCTAACAACCATTTTACGCGTATATATATACGCACAACTTTCATTTTATTTTCAAAATTCAAATGATGTTGCACTGTTATTTGATTGTTGCCATATTTCATTGACTGTAGCCTTATCTTGAATTTTATCTTTCGTATACATATATTTTTGCATATATATATATATATATTTATATTCTCATATGTATATATATTTTTTCTTTATTTCCTTATATGTACGTTCTTATCCTTTCAAATTTTGAATTTGTATACGTACATATATTTACATGTTCAGTTGGCCCTCTCTAAAACAAAGATAAAAAATTATGCCGCCGCCGAGGTTCGAACCCCCAACCTCTATGCTACAAATCCAATGCCTTAACCAATTGAGCTACCAAGGCTTTTGTTAATAAGTTTTAGAACAATAATAATTATTGTTCTCTCCTTACTTCTCTTTTTCATGTTAGTTACAATACTTAAATTAAACAACTGCATGGATCTTTTTCTTTTAATTTTTCTTTTAAAAATTAATTATACTTTAATTTGTGAAACTTAATGTCACAGAATTACGGGGTGTTACAGGGCAATTCCATTGGAGGTTGTCTTACATTGGTGCAGGTATTACATCTTATTTTTTATTAGACGTATGCATCTTATGTTCTATTATACACATATGCATCTTGTGTTCTATTATACACATATGCATCTTACGTTTTATTATACATATACTCGTTTGCAGACTTGGTCTTGGTCGTATCTCCCAGTTGGGAGAATAACAATGAAGAGGCCGCAAATTGATATTTCTTTGCCTTTTGCTTCAAGGTATTATTACTAGAATTATAGATTGCAGATAATTATTTTTTAAATTGCGGTAATAAATCTCAAATGTTTTTAATAGGTTTGTCGGTCCGAAGAGCTCGTTGTCGAGGCCCAGACACAATGTTAAGTTCTATCGTAATGAGTTCGATGTACTCGATTACGATACTGTTTCATGGACCCCCTACACTGAGGCATTTCCTTATCTACTTCCATTATGCGTTGATTCTATCCAGCTTTGGACAGCACGCGTGCCGCTTATTTGTTTTCGTGATGTCTCTCCTTATCTACCGGATAGAGTGATGAGACAGTTTGGATTGCTACAACACATTCCTGAGAACCCACCGCACTACATGGTTGAAGCCGGGGACAACGAAGCCTATCAAGCGGCAATCAATACATGGAACCATCACTATGATCATGTGCAAGAGCAAAGTGCGGCAGCGGTATCCGATATGCAGACCCGCCTTTAGATGTTCCTTAAGGCGCGAAACAATACATCCCTAGAGTGCCGCTTGAGCGAAACCTGGTATGTACATTTTGTTTAACATCAAACCGAATATAAATTGACATGCTCGTAATTTTTTTTATTACACACTGATGGAATTTACCATGCAGCCGAGTTGGTTGACGAGTTAGTGGCGGAGGTGCTGGAGCTATCGAAGTCAAAGTGCTTAGGCATCAAACGCATTCTCCAGACGATTTTAAGGAAGAACAAGCTTGCACGTCCTCCACCACCTCCATCTGCACGTCCTCCTCGTAGGCCCACTCAGAAAGTCGTTATAAGGGGAAAAGGGCTTTAGCTTCATCTTTTCAGCCTTCGCAAACGGAAGTCATGCCTGGTCCTTCTCATCCAACCCAATTGAAGGATCCATCTCCCACAACTTGCAGTGGTACAAGAAAGAAAGTAGGAGTGCCAAAGGGAAGATGAAATTAGTCACTGCATTTTGATTTGTTTTAACTTTACATTTTGGCTTGTACTTCAAACTAATTTGGTGGTCGTTTTGAAAGTATTTGTGGTGGTAGCACGTTTGAACTAATGCTGATTTGGTTGTAATTGGTTGGACTTATGGTATTATTTGTTTGTGTTGAATGGTGTTGTTTGTGTTGAATGCTTGTTTGTGTTAGTGTTGTAATTGGTTGGACTTATGATATTGTTTGTTTGTGTTGAATGGTATTGGTTGAACTAATTTACATACTTGTAGTGGTATTGTTTGTTTGAGTTATGGTGATGTTTGTTTTTTCCTTGTGTTAGTGAATTTCATGTTGCAAACCTCCTGGGGCGTAATCCTTAATTGTGCCCCAGGAGGTTTTGCAACATAAAATTCAATAATGGCGCCAAGAGATGCCGAGAGCAAGTTCATGTTGCAAACCTCCTGCGGCGCAATCCTTAATTGTGCCCCAGGAGGTTTTGCAACATGAAATCGCCAAGAAATGCCGAGAGCAAATTCATGTTGCAAACCTCATGCGGCGCAATCCTTAATTGCGCCCCAGGAGGTTTGCAACATGAATTTGCTCTCGGCATCTCTTGGCATGATTATTGATTGCGCCAAGAAATGTCGAGAACAATTTGGCTCCCTGTTTGTCTACAATATGAATCCGGGATATAAATTTGGCATTGGCTTGGCTCTTGACTCATCTACAATCTAAAAAGAAATTTCCCAATTCTCAACAAATCAAGACAAACTCAAAATACATTAATTCCAACCATTCATTACAATTCCAAATACATTAATTCCAACCATTCAAACGACCTAAAATTAGTACACCATTGCACTTGAGACAAATAAACTACTAATTACCCCCAAACCGCAATTGTACAATAACATTTTCGAGACGTCGAATCTCTCTTTCGAGCTCGTTTGCATATACTACTGCCCTTGGGCACAATGGTTCATCTATCCATTTTGTGTAATTGCACCCATTTGTATAGGATGGACATGTCCGCATGCGCCGACCTATATTGTTGCCTTCCGCGTGAACCGCAACTTCAACGGTATAATCGCAATAGCAATGGACTGGATAAGGATCAGCATATGGTACTCGATATGCCTCAACTTCGAGCAATGGTTGAGTGACCGTCTGTTCGTACGAGAGTTGAACTTGTGGCACTTGATCTTCATGTTGAGGTTGTGCATTCGCCCGTTGGATCGGTGATTGTTCCTCAAGTTCCAGTAGGAACTCGAGTTCGTCCAACGAGTTGTTGTTGTCTCATCTCTTCATACGCCTCCTCGTCGGAGTCTGCGGAAGATGGCAAAGAAACCATTTTGTATGAGGTGAGATAAGTGTATGAGGTGATAGAATGAATAGATATAAGAGAACGAGGTGATATATAAAGGTGTAAATGGTTTTGGTCAAAAAAGCAAAAGCAGAGTAGATGTGCCTACGATCAGACACAACAGTGTCCTCTTTGACTGCTTTTTTATAAAAAAACAAATCTATCGGGGTGCAATCAAGGATTGTGCCCCAAAGGTTTGTTCATATTGGCGCAATCTTTGATTGCGCCGATATAACTGATTAGATACAAGTTCTCCTACGTGGCCAAAAGGGGACTATATTTGCAATATTTTGCAAAAGTAGGCTAAAAGCGGGAAAAAAATAGGCCAGAAATGAAAAATTCTCTTTTCTTCCATTAGGAGTACATTGCAACACGACCCTTCTTGCCTTTAGTGGTGCCTCGTTCTATGTTGCAGTAGATGGAGATTATCATGGGAAAAAATTAAGTGATGGTACCTCGTTCAGAGTTGTAGTAGTGGTCTGCCTTCAATAATCCACGATTCTGTAATAAATGTCAAAAATCATAAAAATAAACCAAAAGACTTGTAATTAGACAGGAACTAAAATTGGTGATTTCTCTCTTAAATCAACATATGTTCACATATTATAATGGTCTAAATATCTTTAGAAAAAGCCAAATGTTTAGAAATTCTAGTTCACTACTCTCCTGGCTTGTATGGATCAGTTACATACTTTTGACTTTATCAGCAAATGAAACAATAATCTTGATTCTTCTTACAATCTTACCTATTTTAATTGTGAGTATTATAGATTCATATGGGTCTTCATTTAGAGGAAATGAAAATTAACTCTTTCAGTACATGTAATATCTACGAAATCATTTCATATTTTATAAAGCTTAGTCAGGAAAATTAAAATTTGAAACATGGTATACAATAGGTGGAGCGCTCACCATGCAGCCTACATACATAGAGATTTTGTTAGTGTGCAGAAAAAAATGGAGATGGTTTATTTAATAACACTGGGACAAAATTTAAATTAACTGTTTGTTTCCTTGTATAGTATGCAAGTAGTTTTTTGTCAAAATTTATTAAAATATACAAACATGGGTGGAGGGGCAGAGGCAATATTGCTCCAAGTAGGGCATATGCCTTGCCTAATTTTTGAATTTCCCATATAAAACACAATGTTCTAATTAAAATTTGTCTAATTTCGACAAAAAATTAGCAACTTGCCCTTTCTAAAAGCATTGAATAGTAAATAAAATTATGCTGGCCTATCTGAATATAGCGGCTGGCTCCGCCACTAATAGGTGGATAGAAGAATAAAAGTTGGTTGAACAGGGTGAAGTTGAAAAAAAATATGGTACATCTTGAAATAACTAAGATTATAATAAATAGAAGCCTGAATTTATCAGTAACCTCCATAATTTGGGATACAACTAAATACGGTTCTACATTATTGCTTAAGGATTAAAATGAACTAATAACGGTAGAGACTAAACATACTCATTTTTTAAAGCTAAATCTGTTTATTCTAACAGTATTTAAAGAACCTAACAATATTAAATTTCATATATGCATGAAGCAGTATTAACCTATTTAATCGTAGACGTCGATAATAACCGATATATTAAAAACATGATCAACTTTTGTCTGCAAATTACTTCGAATAAGTAGTAGCTAAGCATCTATAGGTAATAACTGAACCATAGTACTTTTATTAAAAATAAGTAATTGCAATATTGATTTGTTCAAGGGTTAGTTGGCAGTATACATATTAAAGGAAAATATCTGAAAAAATTACAGTAAGATGTAGCATCACAGATTCAGAATGAAAAAATATATTGTCCCTTATGTTAGTGATGTTTCTGTAAAAGTTTAAGGTGCTAGTAAAAAGAGGTAACTTGTTTTTAACCTACTTTATATCGACGCAAAAAATTATGAAAGGAAAATAAAGAGAAGTAGTAAAAAAATGTAATCAATTGATGTAGAAAAGTGTAATAAGTGGATTGTGCAATGGAATCAGTGAAGTAGCATGACTTGCTATCCGGAGTTGAAAATTGAATCTAAGTTCATCAATGATTTTAAGGTTGACCAATTCAGCCAATGGTCACTCGGATTGTTGCCCTTATAGTGTTAGCGGTAAGTGATTTGTTTCATGTACAATACCCCTTCCCTATACTTTGTTGTAGATTAGAAGAATGTAGCCAATGAGTTAGTTGATTGGGTTGTGACAGCCAAGTTTTTGAGAATAGAAGGTGGGATAAAAAAGAAATACTTGCGAGTAGTGCATGTGTGTGTGTCTGTGTTTACATGTATGCGCACAGAAGGATCAGTGATGTAACAACCCGGAAAATCTGAGCCAGTTTAAAAATTTTAATTTGGCTATTTTAGTGGATTTTAGATATTTAAAATAAATTATTTTAAATAATAACAACGAAAAGTATGTTTGAATCGATGTTTGAAAATAAATATAATTATTTTAAATTATAAACAAGACCTGAAAAGGTGCGACGGTTTCAAAATTGGAATTCAAACTTTGACTGACTATACCGGGTGCAAAATAAAATGGATTTTAGTGAAACCAAAAATATTTAAATCTGTTTATGAATATCTTTCTAACGAATATGAAAAAACAAAGTTTCATAGCGGGAATCAAAAGTTATGGCCAATTGAATCAGAAAGGTCGCTATAGAATATATATAGCCCTTGAAAATAGACATTTTGCAAACGACCTCAGAATTCGACGAAACCACTTTTGTTGGATCCGGGATGTAAAATTATTGCTAGGTTTTAAATTCCATAATTTTTGAATTTAATATGTGAGCGTGGCGAAGGAAAATGTGTTTGGTTGATTTCAGTTAAATTGGATCGACCAGAAAATGGCCATTTTTCAAACGATCTCAGAATTCGACGAAACTAGTTTTGTTGGGACCGTATCATCAAAACATAGCTAGATTTATTTTTCTGGCATTTTTGGGATCAGTATGTAGCCCCGGCAAATTGAAATGTACGTTCAAATCAAATTTTTAATGTTTTATATTTTAATTTGAAGAAAAACTGACTGAAACAGTCGAATGGGCCTACGAAACATATCCCATTGTGTTCGGAATGGGGGTATTTAGCTAGAGACGACAGTTGTTGGGTTTGGATTGGAGTTAGTATGTGAAGAGGGGTATTTTTGGATTTTTAAAAATATATAAAAAAATAAAAAAATCTATTGGCTAATCACAAATCCCCCTTTTCCTCTCTCTTCCCCGATGCCCTCCAAACGACGGCGATAGAAGCTCCAACCTTCCCTCCTCTTTATCTCCTTCCACACGCATCAAAACAGGGTGCTCCTTTGGAGAATTTTGTCGTGCTCTCCACCACCTTCAAATCCATACCCGTCTCTCACCTCCTCGTCGAGTATTCTGCCCGGATCGAAGCCTCAAACCCAGCCACTTCGAACCGCCGCCCTGCCCTCCACCATTGACCGAGTTCAACGCCTCCACCCTGGTCCGGCGCGGCCTTCGATGCCCTTCAACGTGGCACAGCTCGATTTCAACCTTGTGCTACCGATTTGGCACTAGATCGAAACCTAGTTTCGAATAATTTCAGAAAGGTACGATAATGTTTTTTTTAAACTGTTTATAACACATTTAAGCGCTATGAAATATGATTAACTTATAAAAATCGTATCTTTTTCATGTTGGTCAAAATCCAGTGAAACAAGAGACACCGGGACCGTGAGGACGTCTTCTACATTCTAGAAGAGACCAGATATTTTTCTGAGCCTTCTACAATTTTTGGAGGAGTGGAACCCAATGTGAGATTTCTAAATTATAAACGATATGGAAATAACGATGTATAAATTATATACTCGAAGTATGAGTTATATAAGCGTTGTACATCTCATGTATAAGCGTTGTATAAGTTGTATGTTCGATGTATAAGTTATATATGCGTTGTAAAAATATATATATGCGTTGAAATGAATTGAAATGATATTGAAATGAAATCGAAATATAGTTATATACGTGTGTATATATATATATACTCCCCTCGTCCACAGACCATGGACGATATATATTGGTTGTGATATTGTTTGGATCATTGGTTGATGTGAAATTTGGTGAATATCATGAATGGTTGATTTGAAATGATTGATTGTAGTTGAAATCCCAATAGGATTAGTATATGGAAAAATTCGTCTGCGTACGAACTAGGTATTGAAAATCCCCATTGTCAAAAGCTGCGAGGCTTTAAGGTAGAGCGAGGAGCCGTACTAGGGACTGTGCCGGTTTTAACTACCCTGCCGTTATGTTGCCGAAATTTTCATTAATATTCATGTGTTAGAATTATTTTCATGTGTTGAAACTATATTCATGTGTTGAATAAATTCTTTGAAAGATAAAAATAATATTTTTATCACGTATATAGACTATATAAAATATTAGTATTTTAAATAAATTGTTTTAACACCAAAAATAACATTTTTACCTTATGTAAGAAATATATAAAATAATCGTGTTTTGAAATAAATTGTTTTACAATAAAAATCACATTTTTATTATATATATAAATTATTTTCATGTGTTGAAACTATATTCATGTGTTGAATAGAAATTCATGTGTTGAATAGAAATTCATGTGTTGAATAGAAAATCATATGTTGAATAGAAATTCATGTGTTGAATAGAAATTCGTGTGTTGAATAAATTCTTTGAAAGATAAAAATAACATTTTTATTATATATATAGACTATATAAAATATTAGTACTTTAAATAAATTGTTTTAACGCCAAAAATAACATTTTTACCTTATGTATGAAATATATAAAATATTCGTGTTTTGAAATAAATTGTTTTACAATAAAAATCACATTTTTATGATATATATGAACTGTTAAAAATAGTGATGTGTTGAAATAAATATATGTTGGATAACAATATCATTTTTATCAAATGTATGAAGTGAATATGGCTTTGAAATCGAAGAATGAATTATATTTATATATGTATATATAAATATAATTAAAATAAATCGAATAACGAAGCTGCAGTTCGTATTTTGAAACCGTGATTTCAAATGATTATTGAGGGAGATCCGACCATCGGATTTTCCCAAAACCGAAATCGTTGGGTTCGATTTAGAAGTATCTTTCCAACGACACCAACTTTGCAAAGATCCAACGGTTGGATTGTCTGGAATGTTTAACTCAAATCTGAAGAAAAACAGCGCCAGAATCGATTATATATATATATATAATTAAATTAAATCGAATAACGACTCTGTAGTTCGTATTTTGAAATCGTAACTTCAAACAATTGTACCGGGAGATCCGACCGTCGGATCTTCCCAAAACCGAAACCGTTGGATTCGTTTTGAAAAGATCTTTCTAATGATATAAAATTTGTGAAGATCCAATGGTTAGATTTTGAGATATGTGTAGAACAATCTGAAGAAAAACAGCGCCATGGTCGCGTTATGGCCTGAAGCGTCGTTTGAATGAATTGGCTATTTTTAAATAAATAAAAATAGCGATAAATCATGATAAAATATTATAAACGATATGGAATGGAAATAAACTGAATTTGCTCGGTTTATTTGATATTTGATGGTTGAATGTGTTTGGCGTGAAAGTTACATTAAAGGACAAAATTAGTGATATCGAATAATTTAACCCTTGAAATGAATTGATTTGAAATTCTAAATATACGTGAATTATTTGAAAAGGCCGAGTCAATTCTCATTTCAAATAATTGATCGACGATTGTAAGTCGAAGATATGAAGACGGTGCAAGACCGATGATCTTCACGTCGAATGGAGGGATGATACTGATGCTTATGATAGGAGTAGCTACCTTGAAGGGGCTGAAGTAGTAGCCGTCCGGACGTACTTGTTGATTGTACGGATGTGCGAGGTATAAGGTGCCTCCGGTTTCATTCAAACCCAGAACGGACTTGTAAATGGACCGTGTGTCTGACATTGGATATCATTCTGTGTGATTGATGAATATCGGTTGCATGGAATGTTTTGCCTGTGTGGCAAGCTAAGATGCAAATGATCAAAGCTTTTGTTGAATAGAAGAGCTTAGTGGTTGATGATCAAAGCACGGCCTGTGTGGCATAACTTTGTGTATAGCGTTGTTTCGTGAGCCTCACACCCCGGTATGAGCCAGAAACGGGATAAGGACCTCAGGGAGAACATGTGTTTCCTTCTAGCTAGGAGTGGTGCTTTGAGTTTTACACGCCTGGGTATTTTACTTATGTGGATGATGGAAAGCGAGGCCTCGGTTAGTTTGGTCTCTTCGGAGTCGATGTCTGGTCGGATATGACCAGTTTACACCCCATAGGGCGGGGAAACGCAATGTTCAGACATTTTAATCCACATCGAGTGGACCGACCCTGTTGCTCCAAGGGTCGATGCGTTCTGATCCTGGGACATGGGCTAGATTGTCTCGAATTCGGTAAGGACGATCCCTTGCCTTGGTTCATGACGGAAATCCAATTTCCAAATACGACATCATGCGGTTTTGATTGTATACCTATATATGGCGACATAGTGGTATGGGGCATTAATGCGGTTTATGATTGATACTTATGATTGAAATTGTTTTTGAAACATATAAACACTAGTAATAATATCAAATGCTTTTGTTTTATTCGTATCAAGAATATTTTGGCCATTATAAGGTAAAACTCTATCCTCCGGTTTGTGTTGCATTGTATGATGGGAACTGAATCTTATAATGGCTTCATTTTTATAAAAAGCATTGCGATGTTTAAAAGATTTACTTGTTTTAAAGCACTGGCAATCCAATGGAGTAAACCCTTTCCGCGAAAGTGGCGTGGTCCTATGATTGGCCATATTGAAAAATAAGTTAAGTAGATTTCTCGTACCAGTCCCATGACTGACTCGTAGTTTGTTCCACTTGCAAACTCGGGTGACTCTATTTCTACACAGACAGCCTTTATTCAGGTTTTAGCAGGCTCTTTCTGGATAGCTATGGAGCTGAAGATGGATTATATCATTTATCTCTTTTTATGTTGTTCAGCTCCTATTGTACATATTATGTTTTGTTTTCCGCTGTAGACATTTATGTATAGCTGAACTGTATTTTGTACTAAGTATGATCCTGTATATTGTGTAACTCTGATGTTTATATTTATCTAGTATATTCTGTTGTACATTATCTGGTGTATTTATTTATTTCTGTTCTACTGTGATCTGTTTACGTGTTATATTCCAAAGATTACCCTTGCCACTGTCGTACGGGGTTTGAGGTCGTCACAAGTGATAATGGGTGACCTTTACTTTTTTTGTTTACTTATTTGAAATTAGTTTTGAACATGTTGTAAGCATTTTAGCTCTTGATATAGTAAAAACTTGCAATTATGTGGATATTCAATAAAAAGGTAATTAACATTCAAAGGTAAATGTGAAAACGTTTGCAATTAAATTGGATAGATAACAGGCAGTTTATAGTGAACTATGTTGCAGCGTAGGGACCTGAAGTCTTGGGTGTGAAGCTAACAAATATTAAGTTATACATATTTGGTACTTAATTAAATCTTTCCCTTGAAATTGTGTACAATATACAAAGCCTGATGTGTTAAAGTGTTTTAATGATGCAAGTTTAGCATATGTATACAAAATGTTTTAACTGAGGTAAATACTGTATTCTTTATCTAACTGCATACTAATACAAAATGTGTTATAAATTGGTCAAATTAAGAGTGTGTGTGTGAGTCAATGGAAAATAAAATATTTTTCATATATCTAAATAAATTATAATATATAAGCATATAACAGTTTGGAACTCACCTTAAAAAATTATTTGTATAAAAAATTATAACCATGCCTAAAAACAAACTAAGTGGTATAAAAAAATGAAGTCTCCATGCTAATATCAATAAAATTAACTTTAAAGCACTTCGAAATTCAAAGAATCATAACCATGTTTAAAAACACATGCATTTATGAAACTGCATATATTAACGTTGATGCAACATGCCATTAAGTAACAAAGTTATATAAATAAGTAACGTTTTGTATATAAGGAGTTAACTATTTCGTAATATCATAAGTAACTAACAACCTTTGAGTTTAGACTGAAACCTAAGGAAATCAGGGGAAGAATATAGATACTTCTACATGTCATAAGAATGGAAATTCAGGGTGCGTAATATGAGTGAGGCACAACTACTAAAACCAGCAATAGTTATGATGATTTATCAACAGTGCACTGAACTAAGATCGCATTAAAGGATGACTCACACTTGCTTTTCTCTAGCTCAAGGAGGAATTTTCAAAGGGTGAATGCAGTGCAAGTCTCTTGCCTTTAAAACCTAGATGCACAAAGGCTTAATAAAAAGAAATCTTACAATTATGGTCAATTTTCTCAAGTAAAATTGGTATGTTTATCCAATTTTTTGGAGCAACTTTTCTACTCAAAACCAATTTATGGTCCATAAGATCAACTTACGTACCTCATTACATGCATGTGCGAGCCATCAGACCCATGGAATAAAGAACAAAAGGGTTCCTAATTTTTGTGTTAAGCAATCAAAAGATGATGTTAGTAGTAAGTATATTGTCATTTGAATACTTATTTATAGTGTTATCACTCCAAAAATTTGCAGTAGTCCTGATAGTAATTTTACTAAAAATCTCACTGTATGCCACTCATAAAATTGTTCCTGAATTCTTAAAAAAAAGGTATTTAAAAAAAAAACAGATGTAGTTGCGACTACAAAGTTGTTCTATATGGCATTCACATTGCCATCATAGTTTAATAAGGTATAAATGACCATAAAAAATATTTAGCACAGATTTGAAATTTTAAAAACAACGAAACCATAATGTACACAATAATTTTCTATTATATATTAGTTCATGCCCATCCTATTACATACATGTTTAGCCCAAACCACGCAAAAAGATGCAACGAAGCTAATAAACGTGATAAATCCATTTTATACATGCACCTCAAATAAGATAATATTGTTGAAACACATAACTTGCAAAAGAATGTCAAAACCACATAGAATCCCTATGGGAAATTACACCAATACTTGTTGGTATAACCGATGATTAAAATTGATAAACATACCGTGATCATTTTAAGCCATGTAGAGGAACATGAAAACTTGCAAAAAGATAAACGTGATAGCCCACAAACTAAATAACAGAGGAGAACTGCATGGAGTAAAATGGTTTTATAGATTAGAGTGCGTTATCTCAAATATAATTTGTCTTCACACAAGGAATTTAAAATATTGCCCCACTAATTTATCATGCATTAAAATGTGAAATTATTAATGTTGATCTTAAACTTCAAATTATAGTCATGTGCAAAACTTGTGAAACCTAGCATGATACTTTCTAAGAATGACATATCAATGCACATGAGAAAACTGTGCAAAAAAATCAAACAAAGATGAATCTAATTGGAAAAAACAATACAATATGAAAATAGTATATTTGGCATCTCACAATTACAGTATGAGATAGGAGAGAAAATAAAGTTCGTAAAGAGATTAATTATAGGTGAAAAAGATAACAAAGTCATCAAACACATATAAGACATGTGAAATTTCCTTTTTTAGTTATGCAGATCCCAAAACAGATTGAAAGATATATATACTCTTAAAAGTGATTTTGACATAACTCTCTTCAATTTTAGAAAATCATTTAATAATAGTACTAATGAATCCATTAAGTTTTAAGAAATATAACTATTCTGATAAATGGTTCACTTAGCGCATTTATGTTGAAAGGGTAGATGATATGTCCTACCCTTTCAATAAAAACATAAGGAGATTAAAACTGGATTGTATTTGTCATCGGATGCAACATAATATACATCACCGAGCATGCAAAAATTAGTAAACTTATACTTTAGGTATGTATAGATAGCCATGGTAAAAACTAAAAACCATATACAAAGGATTCTAGGGTACACTTTCTTAAAAAAATTACTTTATCAAACCCAATTTTGGGATCTAATTAAGCCTTCATGTTGGGTTCCTATAGGTAACAAATAAGTACAGTAAACCAAGAATGGAATAAAATGGAAACTTAGATATTCAATTAGCGAAACGAAAATTCATAAACCATACATTAGAAATGCTACCCCATGAGTGAACAACAACATAATCATTTTTCTGTCAGTTGAAGGCATGAACAATGTTATAAGCTGAGGTCGTGTAATCGATGACAATTATGGCGTGCAACGGATGGGGAAAAACTAAGACAACGAAAACGAGTGAAGGAAAATATATTCGTTAAAAACAAAATAACTACAGTATAATAAGAAATATAGTTGTTAAATGAAATGTTAATTGTGCTTGTTCCATATGTCCATTAAACAAATCTCATATGTATATTGTCAGACTCATGTAACGTGAATTCCAAAAGTAAAATTCTTTGTTTAAATCAGAGCATAACAAATTTGTCTAAAACTGCAACTTTAAGTAGAAATACCCGAATTACAATATAAAAATAATTGTAGGAAAGACACCTTTACCATAATATAGCTAAAAAATACCCAAATTTATTGCCAAGAAGGATACCTTTTTCACAAATTACAATACCAAGAAATGGAATAAGAAAGAAATAGAAAGAAACAATCAACCAAAATGAATTGAGGAAACTAACCCACAAAATATTTCTTCCGCATGTACAAGAACCAAAATCAGTTAAATATTTTGTATGATATCTGATTAATTAAACCAAAACACAGAAAATAATCTTCAAATACCAAATTTCGATAAAATAATCAATTTCTAATATCATGCAAAGTTGACAAACCTAACGATATCAACTCTTTAAGAATCTAATAGTAATAGCTCAATAAAGATAGAATTACCTCGATTTGTAATTAAATCTAGAAATCGGATCTAGACGAACAATATCAAGAAGCAGGAGCATACACGACGACGATAGTGGTGGGAATAAAAAAATATGATGTAGTTTACTATCTGGGTGGAGAAAGAGATGCCGTCAGATCTGGTGGTTTTAGGAGCTTTTCTTCTGTTTACCGCAGGAGATAATGAATGTGAGGAAAGCGTAAGATGGGATCGCGGTTGAACGGAATTTTCTCATGGTGGTTGGAGAAGCAAACTGTGACGGCAAAGAATTTCGCTCGGTCCGAACCAGTCGTTAAACCGACTCAGACCGTTCGAAATGCCCTATCGTTTGAGAACACGACAAAACAGAACGCATACAGAAGAACATTTCATTATATATTACAACAGTGCATCAGATTACAAGAATATACAGAGTATAAACAAATAAATATTACACAGAAATGTCAGAGATTTAAATTACATTTAAATACATAGCAGCGGAAAATAATACAATACACAACTAGAAGGAGATATACGGATACAAAGCTTTCCGGATATCGTTCCAGCTGTAAACCAGGATCCTGTGAATATAAATCTGCAAAACCGAAACTACTAGCTGCCCGTGTCAAATAGGGGCACCCAGAGTTTAGGTTAAAACAATAAACTCCAGGTCAGTCATGTGACTGGTGTGAGAACTAAAACAGTTATAATTCTTTATTTTAAAGTTAGGTAAATCAAGGGACCACGCCGTATAACACGGAACGGGTTTCCTCCCAAGAATACCAGTGCATAAAAGAAACAACGCAATGCTTTTTCGAAAAATGAAGCTGTTATAAGACCCAGGTCCCATCACACAATGCAACGCAAGCCGGAGGATAGGGTTTTACCTTATAACAGCCAAACATGCTTGATACGTTTAAAACAAATCATTTGAGACTATAATAAGTGTATAGTGTCAAAACAACTTCAATCATAAATATAAATCATAGACGGCATGAGTGCCCCATCCCACTATGTCGCCATACTAGGCTCTACAAATAAAGCCGAAATACACGTATCGGAAATTGGATTTCCATCATGGTGGCTCCTGATTCGAAAGATCGCTCGCGTAGTACAAATCACCGCGGCTTACGTCTCAGCAAGAGAAAACACCGCTATGCACATCCGCACTTTTGGGGACTCAAGTATCACCGCGGCTTACGTCCCAGCAACAGAAAACACCGCTTACTCTATCCCTCCGAGCACGAAGCTCAATATCGGTCGACCGAATCCACTACACTAAAAAAAATGTATACTGATCAAACCATCAGTTTACCACCATCCCGGGCTGTGAGGCTCGCGGATCAACGCTATACACAAAGCCATGCTATATCAGCTGCGCTTTGATCATCAACCACCAAACTTTGCTTTTCAACAAAAGTTTGGATTACTGCATCTCAGTATGCCACACTATCAATCCATATCGTACCACTGATTTCTGCCAATATATAACCTCTGAGCTCATATGTCTCAGAGAAGGGCGTTAAGCAAGAGAATAAATTCTCCGCCGCCAAACAGATATATATTTAGCAGAGATCAACAAATACAATATAAAGGAATACAATGTCAGACACACCATCCATTTACAAGTCCGTTCTAGGTCTGAACGAAACCGGAGGCACTTTCCTCGCATATCCATCCATCTCCAAGTACGTCTGGACGACCACCAACTATTTCCATCCTCTTGGGTGTACAGCCCAATCAGGATCGTCAGTAATTATCCGAACGATGTGAAGACTTCCGGTCTTTAACCACCGTCTTCATCTTCGACTCATCGTCGAATCGGTTATTCAGAATGGGTATAAACCCGGCCTTCCCGAACAACCCGCGTATTATTAAAACGAATGTTACACAAACACAGCATACGCCTCATTCCAATTCATTAGTCACTAACCGCAAATTAGCCAGAGAACAATTCCCCAAACATTAACCCCGAAGGCCGAAACCAACATCAGATCAATACCCAGGAAACCATTCATCTTAGCCAACCTACAGCTAGTTTCTAAACTCCACATTCTTAGGGAAAGGTTCCCATTAATTTTATCCAAGATAAATCCTTTAAAATTTATCCTGTAATCTCCCTTGGGATGTCGTTTAAAACCAAATTATGGTTTTTCCAACTAGTCGAGATTAGCGAACCACAACGAAGTAATTATTTATTTTATTTCCCAATCCCAACCTATTCATCCCATGAAGCAAAACTGGTAATACTCCATATCTAACACCACAGTGTTATCGGTAAAATTAATTACCATTTCACGTTCAAATCTAATTAAAGATTTAACTATCGCTTTGGAGCAAAAACTGGCGATACTCCATTCTCGCTCACTTTCCAAATTTGATAATTTAAATTATCAATTCACATTTCAATCAGTTTGCAGATTCATTAAAACTCCTTTACTGCGTTAAAGAACTAGGTGTTATTTAAAACACAGTTCACGATAAACCCAAATCACTTCTAGTTTAATTTAATTCAAATATATTAAGAATCCCGATTATTTAAAACCCCTTTTTAAATCTAATTTATTTAAAAACAAATCGAGTTTTAAATTTAGTTCAAACTAGTTCATTTTGATAAAAATCTATTTTTATCTTTTCGAATATGGAGTTTTTCATCCCAAATTTTCCCAAATCATTTCTAATGATTTTACACAAATTATTGATATTTTTAATTATTTTTATCAAGGCCCGTACAGTCGATTTCCACCAATGGCCATCGAACTGCACTTATAGCGACCTTTTTCGAATTTGATTTGGACGTATCTCCAAATCCAACCGTTAGATTTCAAATTTCTAATTTTCGTTAGAAAGCTCTTTTCGATACGAACCCAACGGTTCCGGTTTTAGGAGAATCCGACGGTCGGATCTCCCGTAATGTCCGTTTGAAATAAATGGTCGAAATTCACGAACTACCGCTGCGCGGCGCGTTCTATTCAGGCCATTATATATAATATATATATATTATATATATCGTCGATTACCTTTTTAAAATGAATTTTATAAGTCATTTCAAATTTGTTTTAAAGACAATTTCAACTTTTAATTCAAATTCAAATTAAAATTGAATTCTCCCTTATAAATTCTTTCTACATTCATTTCTATTTGATTTCAATTCTAATTCGTTTTCAATTCATTTCAATTCGAATTCGTTTTCAATTCATTTCAATTCGAATTCGTTTTCAATTCATTTCTATTCGAATTCGTTTTCAATTCATTTCAATTCGAATTCGTTTTCAATTCATTTCAATTCGAATTCGTTTTCAATTCATTTCAATTCGAATTCGTTTTCAATTCATTTCAATTCGAATTCGTTTTCAATTCATTTCAATTCGAATTCGTTTTCAATTCATTTCAATTCGAATTCGTTTTCAATTCATTTCAATTCGAATTCGTTTTCAATTCATTTCTATTCGAATTCGTTTTCAATTCATTTCAATTCGAATTCGTTTTCAATTCATTTCAATTCGAATTCGTTTTCAATTCATTTCAATTCGAATTCGTTTTCAATTCATTTCAATTCGAATTCGTTTTCAATTCATTTCAATTCGAATTCGTTTTCAATTCATTTCTATATCGATATAAATATCGTTTACGTCGAAATGGCGTCAATCTAATCAATATGGCTTCATAAATTTCTATTCTCAAATATTCTATTTCAAATATTTCTTTTTCAAAATAGTTGTTATTATCAAAATATTTCGTTCAACACATGACCAATCTCAATGAATGAGTACTGTCAACACATGAACTTTTATTTTATATCGATAAAGATGTAAATTTTAATATTAAAATATTTCGTTCAACACATGACCAATCTCAATGAATGAAACTGTCAACACATGAACTTTTATTTTATATCGATAAAGATGTAAATTTTAATATTAAAATATTTCGTTCAACACATGACCAATCTCAATGAATGAGTACTGTCAACACATGAACTTTTATTTTATAATATTCTTTATTTTTCAAATTGGAATGAGGCCCAATCAATTACCATATAAAGTTAATTATATGGATTTTCATACAACACATGTATATCATAGCATTGAAAAATAATCAACCATCAACCAAAGTGCACTACACTGTATAAGCATCAAATATAGATATTCAACGCTTATAACAGCCTGTCAATCAATCGATCGACACATTTAATCAATCAGGATGAGTGAACTTCAAATTTCATCCCAACACCCGTGTGGGGTTTCAAACAATCAAACACATGTTTTATTTGTGCAGTTGGGCGATGTGTAAAATTTATCGACCCAATCAACGTCAGTCAAATCAGTGTACATAAACAAACCGTCTGGTTTGTAAATGAATATTTTATTTATTTACATCACGTTAAAAATTATATTTTTAACGATATAACATTTTATTCCAACATATGAACTTCTATTCAGTTCATTCTTTAAATAAAATGATATTTTTATTTTTCTAACTTATTTCAGAAAATTTCGGCGGCATAACGGCACGATACTAGAAACGGGACAAGGCCTAGCCTTATCCCCGGTCTAGTGAAGGCCCACGCCATTCACACATCAATCAAATCAATTTATTTCACTCAACAATTTAATTTCAAATCAAATCATCTTATCAACTACACAACCAAACAATTCAACAAACAAGCCATCCATGGTCTGTGGATGACGGGTGTCGGGTGCTACTAAGCACCGTCTGCATCCTAGTATATATATATACATATATATGCATAACTAGAATAAGAAATTTAGAGTGAGGAGTTCTCACCCTTTCGCTAAACTGAATGACGCAATTCTTCATGGGTAGGAAATCTTCACTGTGCTTTTCTTTCGTCTATTTCGTTGCCCTTATCCACTACCTATTTAAAAATCACATTTTTACTTTGCTATTCAATATATAAAAATCGAATTTTTATTTCGAAGTTCAATATATAAAAATCACATTTTTATTTCGAAGTTCAATATATAAAAATCACATTTTTATTTCGAAGTTCAATATATAAAAATCACATTTTTATTATAAGGTTTTCGCCTTTATAAAAAATAAAGTTTTCGCTTTTATAAAAATAAAGTTTTCATCTTTATAAAAACCAATCTTTTCTATTTTAAAGATCAAATCTTTTTCTATTACAAAGTTTAAACTTTTTCTATTTTAAAGTTTAAAATAAAATCAGTTTTTTATACCTTTTAAAAATTCAGTTTTAACTCTTTTAAAAACAAAACAGTTTTTATCTTTTAAAAGATTCAGTTTTTATTTTTTTTCAAAAAATCAGTTTCTCTTTTATTAAAAATGCAGTGTTTTATCCTTTTTAAAATATGCAGTTTTTTTCTTCTTTCAAAATGCAGTTTTGCCTTTTTCAAAATGCAGTT
Organism: Allium sativum; assembly: GCA_030737875.1. Taxonomy (NCBI): domain Eukaryota; kingdom Viridiplantae; phylum Streptophyta; class Magnoliopsida; order Asparagales; family Amaryllidaceae; genus Allium; species Allium sativum. Next base: position 387,180,248 of record CM060912.1, on the reverse strand, counting down.
TTTTTTTATTCTAACAAATCAGTTTTTATTTTCGCTTTTAAAAATTCTGTTTTAAAAACCTAAAACAAAAATCAGTTTTTGATCTTTTATAATTTCAGTTTATAAAACTAAAAAGAAACAGTTTTCAAATCATAAAAAAAAAACAGTTTATATATTTACTGTAAAACAAAAACAAAAGCAAAAATAAAATAATCTAGAGGCTCACCGATTTCGAATGGGAGGAGGAGTCGGCGGTGGTCCAGTGGGTGGAGGCGCTCGGAGGTTCGCGGCAGGTTCGAGGGTTGCTGCTTCGATTTCGTCGCGATGATGCTCGAGGGTTTCATGGTGGAGGTGGCTTCGAGGTGGCGTCGAGGGTTCGTCGGTGGCTCGATTGTCGGCGGTGGCTTCCAGGTCGGGGGCGGTGGCGCGATTTAGGTTTAGGTTTTCTCCTTTTTTTTTTATTTCGTTCTGGTATAATGAAACGGGGGGGCCAACGAAGAGAAAAGGAGGGAAGAGATTATTTTTTTTTTATTATTATTTAATTATTAAAAAGTTGACTTTCACATACGACCTCTAAACGAGGCCCACCGCCTGTCGCCCATAGCGTTTCACCCCCATTCCGAACACAATGGGATATGTACCGCAAGCGGAATTGATCGTTTGAATCAGTTTCCGTTGAATTTACATTTAAATCACCATCTTGAATTTTAAACGTACCTTTCAAATTACCGGGGTCACATACTAACTAGAAAAATTCCAGAAAAATATTTTCTAGCTTCGTATTGACGATACGGTCCTAACAAAACTAGTTTCGTCGAATTCTGAGACCGTTTGAAAAATGGCCAATTTCCAGTCGATTAAAATCAACTGAAACTGGTCAAACGCGTTTTCCTTTGCCACGCTCACATATTGATTCGAAAAATTATGAAATTTGGAATCTAGCAATAATTTGACACTGCGGATCCAACAAAACTGGTTTCGTCGAAATCCGAGGTCATTTGCAAAATGTCCATTTTTAAGGGCCTGAATTCCATAGCGACTATTCAGAATTTTCAACTGGACATATCTTTTGATTCCCGATATGAAATCTTGATTTTTCGGATTCGTTGGAAAGATATTCACGAATAGATCCTAATGTTTTTGGTTTCACTAAAATCCGGATTGTTTTGCACCCGGTACATTCAATTGAAGTTTGAAATCGAATTATCGAACTACCGCGCCATTTTCAATTCTATTTATAATTATATATAATTATTTATATTCTAACGACGACGCGTATAATATATACGTTCGAATTATATTCAAAATAAATTTCCGTCGATATTATTTAAAATAATTCATTTTAAATAATCAAAATTCGCTAAAATTGCCAAAATAAAAATTTTAAACTGGCCCAGATTTTCGGGTTGTTACAATCTCCCCCACTTAAAACTTTTCGTCCCCGAAAAGGAACAAAGTCGAAAGTTGTTTAACAATTCAACTCAACTTCCATTGTTTTTATTACGGCTTAAGTTCTTCAACTTTTCAGTTTCTAAGAACTTTTCAAAAATTTCAAAAATTTGGCTAACACCCTAAATTTTCGAAAAATTTCGCCATAACCTCCCCTGCACCGGGAGCATCGGGGAATTTCAAATAGCTTCCCCGGTCCTTCAGAACTCAAAAAGAAAAAGAAAAAGCCAAGCGGCTAGCCAATAGGCTCATAAAATCATCATCACCCAAACAAAACAGGAAATTATGTAGTAAACATGTACCTATTTGTCGGGCCAACAAATTTTATTCTCTGCTCTAGCCTCCTTGCTATGACCTGTTCAATGTAAGTACAAGTATATGCATGCAATTTCAATCAAATTCTAAAACATTCTAATATGCGGTGCTAAATTTGCCTTAGTTCAACATTCTTCTTACACTAGCTATATTATACAATATCGATACATTTTTAAAACAAAAGCATATTTAAGTTCATACAAGTATCATACACATCCATACATGTATTCAAAATGCTAGTTCATTACATTAAAACCCAACTTTCTAGGAAGTCGTGCCTCCTCCTTGCATAATTTCCAAAGTAGATATCTCCTTTCCTTTGGATTTCTTATCACCCTTCTTTAACGGGCAATTTCGGGCTAGATGCCCTATATCTTTGCATCGGAAGCACTTCTTTTCTTTTCCTAATTTTCTGGATTTTTTCTTAACGTTTGGACACTTATCCACAAAATGTCCCGTTTCTTTGCACTTAAAACAAACTATGTCCATTCTTATCTCTTTCTCCTTGCTTTTCTTTCTCTCAGGGCACCGAACCGCATAATGCCCTTCTTCTCTGCATATACGACAATAAACACCCACGTATGTTCCTAAGTTCAACTTCCTTTCTTTTTCTGCTTTCTGCTGGGCCCTCCTTGTTTGTTTCGGAGTCATACTGAAGTCAGCATTAGATAAGCCATAGAGAACCATCTCCTATATTATATTTGAGGATTTAATCAAGAGAGTTTGCATTACTTTTCGTTAACAAATATCTTGATTCATGCTTTATATATCATTCCAGTATTTCTATTAGTTGAATTAACAATCATCACAGCTAGCAATCAATGTGTTGGTTAACTTTCAAAGGTTTTTTTTTTTATTATATATATACTAAAAATCATGTTTTCGATACCAAATCACAACAATTAACCTATCTAGTTTGGTTCTCACACCAGTCGATTGGAAATATATAAATATCTCACTTTCGAAACTCGAACATAAACACTGATGATGAGATCTCAATCATCAGTATCATCTCCGAGCGACTAGAGTGTGATTCTATATCTATTCAATATATTAAAACTTCGAATACACGTTTGCAAGGCGTATATGCAAAGTCTTTATATATTGGATTGTCCAAATTCAATATAAATAAATAATCAAATACGAATAGTTGATTTAGATTTTCAAAACAAAATTTGTTCTCATTTGAAAAATATACTCTTTACACTCGTCCTAGGATACTACTGATCCCATCTCTAACGAGTCATTCTAATTGGATATTACTAATCCAATATCTGATGAATTCTTTCGTATGTTTCTAATGTGTCTTGTTCTCTGAGCTTTGTAAACCAAAGCTCTGATACCAACTGTGACGGCAAAGAATTTCGCTCGGTCCGAACCAGTCGCTAAACCGACTCAGACCGTTCGAAATGCCCTATCGTTTGAGAACACGACAAAACAGAACGCATACAGAAGAACATTTCATTATATATTACAACAGTGCATCAGATTACAAGAATATACAGAGTATAAACAAATAAATATTACACAGAAATGTCAGAGATTTAAATTACATTTAAATACATAGCAGCGGAAAATAATACAATACACAACTAGAAGGAGATATACGGATACAAAGCTTTCCGGATATCGTTCCAGCTGTAAACCAGGATCCTGTGAATATAAATCTGCAAAACCGAAACTACTAGCTGCCCGTGTCAAATAGGGGCACCCAGAGTTTAGGTTAAAACAATAAACTCCAGGTCAGTCATGTGACTGGTGTGAGAACTAAAACAGTTATAATTCTTTATTTTAAAGTTAGGTAAATCAAGGGACCACGCCGTATAACACGGAACGGGTTTCCTCCCAAGAATACCAGTGCATAAAAGAAACAACGCAATGCTTTTTCGAAAAATGAAGCTGTTATAAGACCCAGGTCCCATCACACAATGCAACGCAAGCCGGAGGATAGGGTTTTACCTTATAACAGCCAAACATGCTTGATACGTTTAAAACAAATCATTTGAGACTATAATAAGTGTATAGTGTCAAAACAACTTCAATCATAAATATAAATCATAGACGGCATGAGTGCCCCATCCCACTATGTCGCCATACTAGGCTCTACAAATAAAGCCGAAATACACGTATCGGAAATTGGATTTCCATCATGGTGGCTCCTGATTCGAAAGATCGCTCGCGTAGTACAAATCACCGCGGCTTACGTCTCAGCGAGAGAAAACACCGCTATGCACATCCGCACTTTTGGGGACTCAAGTATCACCGCGGCTTACGTCCCAGCAACAGAAAACACCGCTTACTCTATCCCTCCTAGCACGAAGCTCAATATCGGTCGACCGAATCCACTACACTAAAAAAAATGTATACTGATCAAACCATCAGTTTACCACCATCCCGGGCTGTGAGGCTCGCGGATCAACGCTGTACACAAAGCCATGCTATATCAGCTGCGCTTTGATCATCAACCACCAAACTATGCTTTTCAACAAAAGTTTGGATCACTGCATCTCAGTATGCCACACTATCAATCCATATCGTACCACTGATTTCTGCCAATATATAACCTCTGAGCTCATATGTCTCAGAGAAGGGCGTTAAGCAAGAGAATAAATTCTCCGCCGCCAAACAGATATATATATTTAGCAGAGATCAACAAATACAATATAAAGGAATACAATGTCAGACACACCATCCATTTACAAGTCCGTTCTAGGTCTGAACGAAACCGGAGGCACTTTCCTCGCATATCCATCCATCTCCAAGTACGTCTGGACGACCACCAACTATTTCCATCCTCTTGGGTGTACAGCCCAATCAGGATCGTCAGTAATTATCCGAACGATGTGAAGACTTCCGGTCTTTAACCACCGTCTTCATCTTCGACTCATCGTCGAATCGGTTATTCAGAATGGGTATAAACCCGGCCTTCCCGAACAACCCGCGTATTATTAAAACGAATGTTACACAAACACAGCATACGCCTCATTCCAATTCATTAGTCACTAACCGCAAATTAGCCAGAGAACAATTCCCCAAACATTAACCCCGAAGGCCGAAACCAACATCAGATCAATACCCAGGAAACCATTCATCTTAGCCAACCTACAGCTAGTTTCTAAACTCCACATTCTTAGGGAAAGGTTCCCATTAATTTTATCCAAGATAAATCCTTTAAAATTTATCCTGTAATCTCCCTTGGGATGTCGTTTAAAACCAAATTATGGTTTTTCCAACTAGTCGAGATTAGCGAACCACAACGAAGTAATTATTTATTTTATTTCCCAATCCCAACCTATTCATCCCATGAAGCAAAACTGGTAATACTCCATATCTAACACCACAGTGTTATCGGTAAAATTAATTACCATTTCACGTTCAAATCTAATTAAAGATTTAACTATCGCTTTGGAGCAAAAATTGGCGATACTCCATTCTCGCTCACTTTCCAAATTTGATAATTTAAATTATCAATTCACATTTCAATCAGTTTGCAGATTCATTAAAACTCCTTTACTGGGTTAAAGAACTAGGTGTTATTTAAAACACAGTTCACGATAAACCCAAATCACTTCTAGTTTAATTTAATTCAAATATATTAAGAATCCCGATTATTTAAAACCCCTTTTTAAATCTAATTTATTTAAAAACAAATCGAGTTTTAAATTTAGTTCAAACTAGTTCATTTTGATAAAAATCTATTTTTATCTTTTCGAATATGGAGTTTTTCATCCCAAATTTTCCCAAATCATTTCTAATGATTTTACACAAATTATTGATATTTTTAATTATTTTTATCAAGGCCCGTACAGTCGATTTCCACCAATGGCCATCGAACTGCACTTATAGCGACCTTTTTCGAATTTGATTTGGACGTATCTCCAAATCCAACCGTTAGATTTCAAATTTCTAATTTTCGTTAGAAAGCTCTTTTCGATACGAACCCAACGGTTCCGGTTTTAGGAGAATCCGACGGTCGGATCTCCCGTAATGTCCGTTTGAAATAAATGGTCGAAATTCACGAACTACCGCTGCGCGGCGCGTTCTATTCAGGCCATTATATATATAATATATATATATATTATATATATCGTCGATTACCTTTTTAAAATGAATTTTATAAGTCATTTCAAATTTGTTTTAAAGACAATTTCAACTTTTAATTCAAATTCAAATTAAAATTGAATTCTCCCTTATAAATTCTTTCTACATTCATTTCTATTTGATTTCAATTCTAATTCGTTTTCAATTCATTTCAATTCGAATTCGTTTTCAATTCATTTCTATTCGAATTCGTTTTCAATTCATTTCAATTCGAATTCGTTTTCAATTCATTTCAATTCGAATTCGTTTTCAATTCATTTCAATTCGAATTCGTTTTCAATTCATTTCAATTCGAATTCGTTTTCAATTCATTTCAATTCGAATTCGTTTTCAATTCATTTCAATTCGAATTCGTTTTCAATTCATTTCTATATCGTTATATATCGATATAAATATCGTTTACGTCGAAATGGCGTCAATCTAATCAATATGGCTTCATAAATTTCTATTCTCAAATATTCTATTTCAAATATTTCTTTTTCAAAATAGTTGTTATTATCAAAATATTTCGTTCAACACATGACCAATCTCAATGAATGAGTACTGTCAACACATGAACTTTTATTTTATATCGATAAAGATGTAAATTTTAATATTAAAATATTTCGTTCAACACATGACCAATCTCAATGAATGAAACTGTCAACACATGAACTTTTATTTTATATCGATAAAGATGTAAATTTTAATATTAAAATATTTCGTTCAACACATGACCAATCTCAATGAATGAGTACTGTCAACACATGAACTTTTATTTTATAATATTCTTTATTTTTCAAATTGGAATGAGGCCCAATCAATTACCATATAAAGTTAATTATATGGATTTTCATACAACACATGTATATCATAGCATTGAAAAATAATCAACCATCAACCAAAGTGCACTACACTGTATAAGCATCAAATATAGATATTCAACGCTTATAACAGCCTGTCAATCAATCGATCGACACATTTAATCAATCAGGATGAGTGAACTTCAAATTTCATCCCAACACCCGTGTGGGGTTTCAAACAATCAAACACATGTTTTATTTGTGCAGTTGGGCGATGTGTAAAATTTATCGACCCAATCAACGTCAGTCAAATCAGTGTACATAAACAAACCGTCTGGTTTGTAAATGAATATTTTATTTATTTACATCACGTTAAAAATTATATTTTTAACGATATAACATTTTATTCCAACATATGAACTTCTATTCAGTTCATTCTTTAAATAAAATGATATTTTTATTTTTCTAACTTATTTCAGAAAATTTCGGCGGCATAACGGCACGATACTAGAAACGGGACAAGGCCTAGCCTTATCCCCGGTCTAGTGAAGGCCCACGCCATTCACACATCAATCAAATCAATTTATTTCACTCAACAATTTAATTTCAAATCAAATCATCTTATCAACTACACAACCAAACAATTCAACAAACAAGCCATCCATGGTCTGTGGATGACGGGTGTCGGGTGCTACTAAGCACCGTCTGCATCCTAGTATATATATACATATATATGCATAACTAGAATAAGAAATTTAGAGTGAGGAGTTCTCACCCTTTCGCTAAACTGAATGACGCAATTCTTCATGGGTAGGAAATCTTCACTGTGCTTTTCTTTCGTCTATTTCGTTGCCCTTATCCACTACCTATTTAAAAATCACATTTTTACTTTGCTATTCAATATATAAAAATCGAATTTTTATTTCGAAGTTCAATATATAAAAATCACATTTTTATTTCGAAGTTCAATATATAAAAATCACATTTTTATTTCGAAGTTCAATATATAAAAATCACATTTTTATTATAAGGTTTTCGCCTTTATAAAAAATAAAGTTTTCGCTTTTATAAAAATAAAGTTTTCATCTTTATAAAAACCAATCTTTTCTATTTTAAAGATCAAATCTTTTTCTATTACAAAGTTTAAACTTTTTCTATTTTAAAGTTTAAAATAAAATCAGTTTTTTATACCTTTTAAAAATTCAGTTTTAACTCTTTTAAAAACAAAACAGTTTTTATCTTTTAAAAGATTCAGTTTTTATTTTTTTCAAAAAATCAGTTTCTCTTTTATTAAAAATGCAGTTTTTTATCCTTTTTAAAATATGCAGTTTTTTTCTTCTTTCAAAATGCAGTTTTGCCTTTTTCAAAATGCAGTTTTTTTTTATTCTAACAAATCAGTTTTTATTTTCCCTTTTAAAAATTCTGTTTTAAAAACCTAAAACAAAAATCAGTTTTTGATCTTTTATAATTTCAGTTTATATAACTAAAAAGAAACAGTTTTCAAATCATAAAAATAAAAAAAAAACAGTTTATATATTTACTGTAAAACAAAAACAAAAGCAAAAATAAAATAATCTAGAGGCTCACCGATTTCGAATGGGAGGAGGAGTCGGCGGTGGTCCAGTGGGTGGAGGCGCTCGGAGGTTCGCGGCAGGTTCGAGGGTTGCTGCTTCGGTTTCGTCGCGATGATGCTCGAGGGTTTCGTGGTGGAGGTGGCTTCGAGGTGGCGTCGAGGGTTCGTCGGTGGCTCGATTGTCGGCGGTGGCTTCCAGGTCGGGGGCGGCGACGCGATTTAGGTTTAGGTTTTCTCCTTTTTTTTTATTTCGTTCTGGTATAATGAAACGGGGGGGGGGGGGGCAACGAAGAGAAAAGGAGGGAAGAGATTTTTTTTTTATTATTTAATTATTAAAAAGTTGACTTTCACATACGACCTCTAAACGAGGCCCACCGCCTGTCGCCCATAGCGTTTCACCCCCATTCCGAACACAATGGGATATGTACCGTAAGCGGAATTGATCGTTTGAATCAGTTTCCGTTGAATTTACATTTAAATCACCATCTTGAATTTTAAACGTACCTTTCAAATTACCGGGGTCACATACTAACTAGAAAAATTCCAGAAAAATATTTTCTAGCTTCGTATTGACGATACGGTCCTAACAAAACTAGTTTCGTCGAATTCTGAGACCGTTTGAAAAATGGCCAATTTCCAGTCGATTAAAATCAACTGAAACTGGTCAAACGCGTTTTCCTTTGCCACGCTCACATATTGATTCGAAAAATTATGAAATTTGGAATCTAGCAATAATTTGACACTGCGGATCCAACAAAACTGGTTTCGTCGAAATCCGAGGTCATTTGCAAAATGTCCATTTTTAAGGGCCTGAATTCCATAGCGACTATTCAGAATTTTCAACTGGACATATCTTTTGATTCCCGATATGAAATCTTGATTTTTCGGATTCGTTGGAAAGATATTCACGAATAGATCCTAATGTTTTTGGTTTCACTAAAATCCGGATTGTTTTGCACCCGGTACATTCAATTGAAGTTTGAAATCGAATTATCGAACTACCGCGCCATTTTCAATTCTATTTATAATTATATATAATTATTTATATTCTAACGACGACGCGTATAATATATACGTTCGAATTATATTCAAAATAAATTTCCGTCGATATTATTTAAAATAATTCATTTTAAATAATCAAAATTCGCTAAAATTGCCAAAATAAAAATTTTAAACTGGCCCAGATTTTCGGGTTGTTACACAAAGGAAGGGAGGGGATTTTCTCGAATAGATGAAAATAGGGAAAGGCATGGGGGGATACGAATGTTTCTCTAGGAGCAGGTAAACTCATGAGTGTGTGAAGGGAAGGTAACCGTTCGATCTGAGTGCTAAACACGTGGCACAATCTAATTTTTTTGAATAAAATGGAACTGAAAAGACTTAGAGGAAGGATTGTGCTTTCATATAATATAATAGATACGTATTCCATTAAAATTTGTTTTGTCAAAAATGGAAGTCATTTGGAAAATAAATCATCTATGAGGTCTATGTAATATCGATAAAATATATTTAAATCTAAAACAATTTAATTTAAATAAAAATAATTTATTATTATCGTATTTCTCCAAATAAAATATTACATGGCTTCAGAATAAACCAATATATATTTTAAACTCAACATTTAAATTTTCCGGTTTAAAACAAAATTCAAATTATATAAAAACTCTTCATATTTATTAAACAAACGTTATCATTTATTAACGAATTTCATAGCGACTATTCGAGAATTTGAACTGGACATAACTCACAATCTATAACATGAAATCTCCATGTTTCACTTTCATTAGAAAAATATAATTAAATCGATCCAAACGATTCTTATTTCACAGAATTCTGACTTAAAATGGATTCTGTATATCCAATTGAATTTCAAAACGTAAATTATGAACTACGGCGATGTTACGAGCTCGATTTATAATTAAATATAAATTTAACGTTATAAGTTCGTTATATAAACAAATTATATATTACAAATCTATTTATAGTTCCAGATCTATATTTAAAAAAAATAAAAAAAATATCCGACTACAAAAAATACGGGATGTTACAGCTTGAACCTCCGTCCTTATGGTTAATTTGTCAAAATTAATTTGGTGAAATTATTGCTCCATGGTAGGAAAGATGAAATCGAAAAGATTGGATGAACGAAACAAGGAGTTGGATCCTAATACAACTGTTGAAGGAAATGTGGATCTAACGCTCAACCCAGACAATCACGAAAGAAGAGCCATATCCAATCCACAACAACCACCAAACTCAAATGCCGTGGAAGATAATGTCGCAAGAATCTTGGTCTTGGAGAAGCAACACCAAGAAATGTAGGCTTAGGTCAACGCTGTCCAGGCACAAAAGTCCTCAAGGCTCACCAGATCTAGTTAGAGAAAGACAAATGAATCTCTGAAGAGAAAGGCTCCCATTCAGCATTCTAAAGCAAACGAGAAGCTTAAGGCGACTTCTTCCAAGAAGAAGAAGAAGTCCCATCTGACGGGAATAGACCATCAAGGGAATCAATGCAAGCAGGAACAGTCCGAGAGTTCGACCTCCAAAGGTTATGATCCCAAGAGAGTAAACTATGACAACACAGAAGCTTACATCAATGACCTCACCCAGAAGACCGTCGAGGACTTGTTGGGAAGCAAGGGGAAGAGGACCCAAGATGACAGGGTTAACGACAACAAAAGAGTAGCTTCGTTCGTCGTTGAAATTATGAACACCATAATACCATCAAGGGTGAAGGTTCCAACCATAATGTATCTTAGGAAAACTGGCCCTGACGATCATTTGATGGCTTACGATAGCCAGATGGATCTATACAATGCTTCCGGAGCGGTCAGTTGTCGCCTTTTCCCAGTTACCTTTCAAGGGGCATCAGCGAAGTGGTATCGCCAATATAGGGAATACACCATTTTCTCGTGGAAACAATTCTCCTACGAATTTTCTATGTAGTTCTGCATCTGTAAAGATCCGACAGTTGACTACAAAATCATTGCTAACATCAAATAGAGACAAGGGGAGTCTCTAGGAGATTATCTTAAGAGATTCAACATCGAGGCTCAAAAGGCCAAGAATATAAACGACCGTGACAAGTTGATTTGAGACGGCCTGAAATCCCGTTCTAACGGAGACAAGGGTTATCTTTGGAATATAACACAGAAACAGATAATAACAGAACAAAATTAATTAAATACACCAGATAATGAACAATAAAATATACTGGATAAGAGTAATCATCAGAGTTACACAGTATACAGGATCATACTTAGTACAAATACAGTTCAGCTATACATAAATGTCTACAGCGGAAAACAAACAAAATATGTACAATAGGAGCTGAACAGCATAAAAAGAGATAAATGATAGAATCCATCTTCAGCTCCAGCTATCCAGAAAAAGAACCAGCTAAACCTGAATACAAGGCCGCCCGTGTAGAAAAAGGGGGCACCCGAGTTTGAGAGTGAAACAAACTACGAGTCAGTCATGGGACTGGTATGAGAAATCTACTCAACACATATATAATTTGGCTAATCACAGGACCACGCCACTTTCGTGGAATGGATTTACTCCATTGGATTGCCAGTGCTTTAAAACAAATCTTTCTTTTAAACATCGCTATGCTTTTTATAAAAATGAAGCCGTTATAAGACTCAGTTCCCATCACACAATGCAACGCAAACCGGAGGATAGAGTTTTTACCTTATAACGGCCAAAATATGATTGATACGAATAAAACAAAGGCATTTGATATTATTGCTAGTGTCTATATGTTTTGAAAACATTTTCAAATCATAACTATCAATCATAGATGGAATTAATGCCCCATACCACTATGTCGCCATATATAGGTATACAATCAAAATCGCATCGTCACGTATTTGGAAATTGGATTCCGTCATGAACCAAGGAAAAAGATAGTCCTTACCGAATTCGAGACTGCCTAGCCCGAGTCTTAGGATCAGAGCTCGAGTGACCCTAGGAGCGACAGGGCCGGTCCACACGGAGTGGATTAAAAATGCCTGAGCACTACGTTTCGCCGCCCTTTGGGTCGTAAGCGAGCCAACAAGTGACTCCATCGGACCCGGATCGTCCGATCTAACCGAGGCGCCTCGCAACAGCAACAACCACATAAGTCAAACTCGTCAGGGCGTGTAAAACCACTGACGCCACTTTCAGCTAGGAGGAAACGTAGGCCCTCCCTGAGGTCCTTTCTCCCGTTTCTGGTTCATACCGGGGTGTGAGGCTCGCGATTTCACGTTATACACAAAGTTACGCCACACAGGCGGTGCTTTGATCGTCACCACAAGACTTTGCTTTTCAACAGAAGCCCTGATCGTTTGCCACTTAGGTATGCCACACTAGCAATTCATGCCATGCGACTGATGTCCATCGATATACAACTTCTGAGCTCGTGCGTCACAGAGAAGGGCGTTAAGCAAAAGAATAAATTATCCGCAGCCAAACAGATGTATATTTAATAGAAATCAATCAACACAGAATAAATTCCAATGTCAGACACACAGTCCATCTACAAGTCCGTTCTGGGTCTGAACGAAAACGGAGGCACTAAAATACCTCGCAAACCCTTCGATCACCACGTACGTCTGGACGGTCACCACTCATTATCCATATTTCGGGATGCCTCCCAATCAGGACCTCGGTTACCATCCAAACGAGGTGAAGATCTCCGGTCTTCAACCACCGTCTTCATCTTCGACTTTCAATCGTCGGTCAATTATTTGAAATGAGAATTAACTCGGCCTTTTCAAATAATTCACGTTTATTTAGAATTTCAAATCAATTTACTTTAATGGTTAAATCATTCGACAACAGCAATTTTGTTCTTTAATGTAATTTTCACACCAAACACATTCAACCATCAAATACTACATAAATCGAGCTAATTCAATTTATTTCTATTCCATATCGTTTATGATATTTTATAACTATTTATCGCTATTTTTATTTATTTTAAAATAGCTAATTTATTCAAAACGACGCTTCGGGCCATAAAGCGGCCGTGGCGCTGTTTTTCTTCAGATTTGATTTACACATATCTGAAAATCTAATCGTTGGATCGTCATAAAATTTACATCATTAGAAAGGTCTTTTCACAACGAATCCAACGGTTCCAGTTTCGGGAAAATCCGACGATCGGATCTCCCAGTACAATCGTTTGAAGTTTCGATTTCAAAATACGAACTATAGCGTCGTTATTCGATTAAATATATAATTATATTTATATATATATATAAATATAATCGCTTCTGGCGCTGTTTTTCTTCAGATTTGAATTAAACATTCCAGACAATCCAACCATTTGATTTTTACAAAGTTGGTGCCGTTGGGAAGATATTTCCAAGGCGAACCCGACGGTTGCGGTTTTGGGAAAATCCAATGGTCGGATTCCCCGTACTAGTTGTTTGAAATCACGGTTTCAAAATGCGAACTGCACGGCCACGTTTCGTTTTAATTTTATTTATATTTATATAATTATATAAATATAGTTCATTCAACAATTTCAATATCGTTTTCACTTCAAATATTTCACTAATGCCTTAAAATTTTGGAAAATTTGTCCATAACCTCCCCTGCACCGGGAGCATCGGGAAATCGCAAATAGCTTTCCCGGTCCTTCTAATCTCAAAAAGAAAAAGAAAAAGCCAAGCGGCTAGCCAACAGGCTCATAAAATCATCACCTAAACAAAACAGTAAATGTGTACCTATTTGTCGGGCACAAAATTTTATTCCTCTTCTCTAGCCCCTTTGCTATAACATGTTCAATGAATATGCATGTACATATATATAGTTCTTATCATTTATCCTTTTCTATTCAACTTCATATTTGATTTCTATTTGGTTTAAAAACACCATTCATTCTAATGTTACATACATAGGTACAAATCATATCATTAGCTAATTAATGAATATTTCAACTCATATATATTTATTTGAACAAGTGGCTATTTTTAACACTTCACATTTCAACGATTTATGCATATAATAAAAATGTGATTTTTATTGTAAAACAACTCATTTCAAAACACTATTATTTTATATATTTCATATTGGTGATAAAAATAGGATTTTTCTTATAAAACAATTTCTTTCAAAACGAGATATTTTACACAGTTCATATAGTCGATAAAAGGCGATTTTTATTATCAAACAATTTATTTCAAAATATGAATAACATTCAACACATGAATCTCAAATCAACGAATGAATATCGATTCAACACATGAAGGTTTTCTATAGTTTCTATATATAGATAGAAATGTGATTTTTATATTTAAAACGCGAATACCATTCAACACATGAATTTCTAATCAACGAATGAATATCAATTCAACACATGAAGGTTTTCTATTCAATGAATAAATATAGTTTAAGCAGATGAAAATAATTCAAACACACGAATATTATTCAAAATTTCGGCAGCATAACGGCAGGGTAGTTAAAACCGGGACCGTCCCTAGTACGGCTCCTCGCTCTACCTTAAAACCTCGCGGTTTTTGACAATGGGGATCATGCATCTAGTTCGCACGCAGGCGGCATGTATATATTTATTTCATTTCCACAACCTAATCCTATGTGGTTTCAACCAAATATTTCTCAACCACAAATGGGTATTTTTCAACCACAATCAATCAATATCAACCACAAACAATCCCAAACAATCATTCGCTATCAATTAATTTTCACACCAATCACAAACAATAAATATCGTCCATAGTTTGTGGACGAGGGGCGTATATATATATATATATATATATATATATATATATATATATATATATATAGCAATTCACTTTTATTTCAACACATATATAATTTTTACAACGCATGTATAACTTATACATCGAACGTACAACTTATACAACGCTTATACATGAGGTGTACAACGTTTATATAACTCATACATCGACTATATAATTTATACATCGTCGTTTTCCATATTGTTTTTAAATCAGAAATCTCACATTGCTTTCGGCTTTGCCAAAAATTGTAGAAGGCTCAGAAAAATATGCGGCCTCTTCTAAAAGGTAGAAGGCGTCCACACGGTCACGATGTTTCCTGTTTCATCGAATTTCGTTAACATAGCAAAATCACTTTTTTTAAACTATGGTTTATATTTTATAGACAAAGTTAATTTTAATTTCAAATCAAAGGTAATTTTATTTTTAAGTCAAAGTCTATTTATATTTTCTAAAACCAATTCTATTTTATATTTTCTATTTGAAAGTATTTTATTTTTCCAAAACAATCCTGTTTTATATTTTCAAAATCAATCCTAATTCTATTTTAAAACCTTTCTAACTTTATTTTAAAACCTTTCTAGTTTTATTGTCATAATACTATATATATTTATATATAAAAAAAATGAAAATAAAAGCTGCCTTTATATTTATTAAAAAACCGCATTTATATTTATTTAAAAAAAACTGCATTTATATTTATTTAAAAAAACTGCATTTATATTTATTTAAAAAAAACTGCATTTATATTTATTAAAAAAAACTAAAATAAACAATAACTAAATAAAAATCAACTCACTGTGTCTTCGTTCTGTAAAGCTGCTTCCATCGAACCCAACATCTTCCGTCCTAGGGTTCAAAATCGCAGCCCCCACGAAGCACTTGAACTCGATCGGTGACGACCACCTCGACGGCCGAGCCTTGTTCCTCCACCGCCCCAAAATCCACGCAGCTCGGTGGTGCCTGGCGGTGTCGAGCGTGGGGCTTTGGGGGTTCTTCGTTCAGGTCTAGACGGAGGAGGAAGGGTGAAGCGGAGGAGAGAGAGGAGTGTGGAGGCGGTGGGCTTGGAGGAGGCGGTGATGGCGGTGGGTTCCTGGCTGAGCGTCGCGTTTCTCTTTTTTTTTTTTCTTCGATCGAGATCTGAGGGAGAAAGTGGAAAGGGAGGGGCTTTTATATAATTTTATATTATTTAATTTATTTTCTATTTATTCCACAAAAGGTTGACTTCTCATTCCACCTCTAAACGAGGCCCACCGCCTATCGCCCATAGCGTTTTACCCCCATTCCGAACACAATGGGATACGTATCGTAGGCTGATTCAATCGTTTGAATCAGTTTCCGTTGAATTTACCTTTAAATTGCTATATTGAATTTTAAACGTACATTTCAAATTACCGGGGTCACATACTAACTCGAAAAATTCCAGAAAAATATTATCTAGCTTCGTATTGACGATACGGTCCTAACAAAACTAGTTTCGTCGAATTCTGAGACCGTTTGAAAAATGGCCAATTTTCAGTCGATTAAAATCAACTTAAACTGCTCAAACGCGTTTTCCTTTGCCACGCTCACATATTGATTCGAAAAATTATGAAATTTGAAACCTAGCAATAACTTGACATCCCGGATCCAACAAAAGTGATTTCGTCGAAATCCGAGGTCGTTTGCAAAATGTCCATTTTTAAGGGCCTGAATTTCATAGCGACTATTCAGAATTTTCAACTGGACATATCTTTTGATTTCCGCTATCAAATTTCGATTTGTCAGATTCGTTGGAAAGATATTATCAATTAGATTCCATTATTTTTGGTTTCACTAAAATCCGGATTGTTTTGCACCCGGTACATTCAACTGAAGTTTGAAATCGAATTATCGAACTACCGCGCCATTTTCAATTCCTTTTATAAATATAAATAAATATTTATATTCTATCGTCCATCTATATAACTATATACGATTTAATTTTATTCATAATAAATTTCTCGTCGTTTTTATTTAAAATAATCTATTTTAAATATTCAAAATTCGATAAAATTGCCAAAATAAAAATTTTAAACTGGCCCAGATTTTCGGGTTGTTACAATGCTAGGGTTAATCTAAAACACCCATTTTTGGAAGGAGTCATATATTCATGGTTGTAAAGACTTGCAAGACTTTCATTTCCATGCCGATAAGTTTATTCGCATGGATGAATTGTACTTCACGAAGACAAAGTTCGGGCCTCGATAGGAAGGAGGAAGGCCGAACTTTGGACGAAAGCTCCCGGAAGGAAATCAAGAGAGGTCAAGGTGGGAAAATTCTAATACCAATTCGGTTGCTCTAAACAAGCCCATCTCGTATGTGTATGTTGTTGCAAGAGAAATGGTTAATAACTTCCCCGTTTCGTTCAAAGCCAATAATTGCCATGAACCTTATTTCGGCGGTAAGTATTGTGAATTCCACAAAACCAACGGACATAAGACTGACGAGTGCAAGGTATTCGACAGGATTATTCAAAAGCTGATCCAAGAGGGCCATCTGAAGGAATTTGTTTTAGATAAGACAACATCAGCTCAACATGCAAGTGGATAGGAGAAGGTTTCGCTAAATGCGATAGGAGTTGCTACGGAAGAGAGCAACCTAGACTTGGGGCCACCCATAAATCAAATCAATGTGATCCATGGAGGGCCACACCTTGCTGAAAGCAAGGAGTCAATATATGAAAGAAGCCATGGAGGGAATATTCTCCATTCAAGAAGAACCATCATTGAAGAATGCACGTTACGCTCTCAAAATGCACAACCTAGTGGTTTCTCTAGAAGAAATGAAAAAAGGGGTCTGCTACCCGCATAATGATCCCCTTATGATAACAGCTCAAATAGGGCTCTCTGTTGTTTCAAAGATCCTTATAGATACAGGGAGTGCTGTCAATGCCATCTTTAAGCACACTTTCGATCAGATGAGAATTTCCGAGAAAAAGTTAGAACCAACCAATGAACCCATCTTTGGCTTCAACATCAAGTCCGGTAGGGCAAATCAACCTCCTGGTTCAAGATGGACTGTCATCGCTCCATAGGACCTTTGAGACTCTCTTTGTTATGATCGATCAACCATCATATTACAACACCTTCTTTGGGCGACCAACTTTGGAGGAGATGGACTCTTTTGTTTCTTCCAAGTATCTTATGTTAAAATTCCTAAACAAACAGGGATGGGGTACCATCAGGGGAGAACAGTTTAGTTCTCACGAATTGTACTTCGCAATGATTGACAAATACAAAAGGGAGTGTTCTTTGTACTTTGATTCTTCTACTGTTTTTATACCTTTGGATAGGGGACCCATACATCCCACATTCAAAGCTAAGTTAAAAATTGATAGGACTAACAAACGTGCAAATGGTAGGTACATTTCTTTGAGAAGAAAAAGGAAAAGTTCCGATGATGTAAATTTGACTGAAGGGGGAGAAATCGTCATGGATTTGGATTCAGGATACATTGAGAGAATAAAACCAATAGAATAAGTGGAAGAAGTAAATGTTAATTCAAAGGATAAATCGAAGGTCCTCAACGTAGGGAAAAGGCTAACAGAACCCCTCAGAAGCAACCTAATCCAGTTCCTATAGCTCAAGAAAGATGTTTTCGCTTAGACCCATTCAGACATGATCGGTATCAACCCTTTTGTTATGAGCCATGCCTTGAACATTGAACCTTCAGTAACCCCGGTCCGGCAAAAGAAGAGACAATATAATAGAGACCGGATGAGGCCTAGAAGGAGGAAGTCAAGAGGTTGGAAACTAACGGGTTTATCCGAGAAGTCCTTTACACGAAATGGTTAGTCAATCCCGTACTAGTGAAGAAGTCCAATGGGAAGTGGAGGACGTGTGTTAATTACACGGATTTTAAAAAGGCTTGTCCGAAAGATTGTTATCCCCTTCCGTGGATTGACCAATTAGTTGATGCCATGAGTGGTTACAAGATACTATCCCTTATGGATGCTTACTCGGGGTACAACCAAATTCCGATGCATAAACCCGACGAGGAGCATACAAGCTTTATCACTGATTGGGAAATGTTTTGCTATAAAGTGATGCCCTTCGGGTTGAAGAACGCGGGAGAAACATACCAAAGACGGGCAAACAGGATGTTCCAAGAACAAATAGGGGGTAATATGGAGGTATATGTGGATGACATGCTAGTGAAGTCCACCAAAACAGAAAACCATCTAAAGGATTTGGAGGAAATTTTCGATGTCTTAAGGAGTTACCAAATGAAGCTAAACCCTCAGAAGTGTTCTTTTGGAGTTCAATCTAGAAAGTTTCTACGATATGTGGTAAGTGAGCAAGGGATTGAAGCTAGCCCTGACCAAATCCAAGTTATAAGAGAAATGGAAGAGCCTAGGACAAGCAAAGAGGTCATGAGTCTGAACGGGAAAGTAGCAGCTCTTAGTAGGTTCCTTCCCAAAGCAACTGACAAATGTGTCCATTTCTTCGATGTTATAAAGAAAAAAAAGAATTTCGAATGGAATGAAGAGTGCAGGAAAGCATTTCAAGAATTGAAAGTTTATATTGGAATGCCTCCAATTTTATCCAGTCCTGAGAAGGGAGAAGAGCTATACCTATACATGGCTGTTTCAAAACATGTGGTAAGCTTAGTCCTGATAAGAGAGAGTAATGGGATTCAACACCCCATTTACTATGTTAGCCGAAGGCTAAAGGACGCAGAAACCTGATACCTTGTTATAGAGAAACTAGCGTATTGCCTAATCCTTACCATGCAAATGCTTAGAGGTTACTCTCAAGCTCACCCTGTTAGAATTTTAACTAGTTTTCTGCTCAAGCAAGTGTTCAGCAAGCTGGAAACCTCAGGGAGGCTAATAAAATGGGGTGTCGAGCTTAGCCAATACGAGATCGAGTTCCACCCTCGAGCAGCAATTAAAGGACAAGCTCTTGCAGATTTCGTGAATGAATGCACGAGCTTTATTTCAAAACAATCAGTTAAAGAAAATGACTCAAAGACCAAGTGGTAGCTCTTTATAGATGGAGCATATAACGAATAGGGAGCAGGAAAAGGTTATGTTATCATTACCCCTGACAGACACCGCTTGCACTACGCCATGAAGTTAGGGTTCCCGACAACTAACAACATGGCCAAGTATGAACCAATGATAGCCGGTTTGAATCTGGCACTACAGTTGAAGATACCGTGGATAGAAATCTTTAGTGATTCGCAACTAATGGTAAATCAAATAAAAAAACATATCAAACCAAGGATGAGCGGCTAGTCATATATATGAAAAGGGTATTAAAGATGCTTTCCTGATTTGAGGACCTCTTAATTCATCAAATACCTCGCAGGTAGAATGCCCAAGAGGATTCACTAGCCAAGTTAGCAGTTCCCGGGGGGACCTCGAAACTCGAGTGATTCCCGTGGGGTATCAGGAAAGCCCTAGTGTCGAGTGGGAGGAATCGAAAATGGGGAAAGAGTTATTGGTCTTAACTAGATCCCAAGCCTTGAGAAGGGAGGATGAAGGAAATAAAGAGGGAAACTCCAATGGAGAACCTCCCTTAAAGAAAACAAGATGCCATCACAAAGTTACGTGGGTGACTCCCATAGTAGAATACCTCTTAAACGAAATTTTACCACTTATTAAGCAAGAGGTGAGGAGGATAAAATACCAAGCTCCTACGTTTGTGATTATGGATAATATACTCTATAAAAAAGGACATTCACTTCCTTATTTAAGATGTGTAAGTTCCGAAGATGGACTTGGCCTGTTGAAAGAAGCTCATGAGGGATGGTGTTGGAAGCATTCCAGTGGAGTTAAGCTGGGCAAAAGGGTCATGCGACAAGGTTATTATTGGCCGCAGATGGTTAGTCAAGCAGTTGAGTACGTCAAGAAATGTGATAAGTGTCAAAGGTACTCTAAGGTGCCTCGACTTCCTTCTAGTGAGCTAACCACTATATCAAGACCCTGGCCATTCGATGTATGGCGAATAGATTTAATTGGACCCTTACCAATCTCCAAAGGTGGAGCTAAGTAAGCTGTAGTAGCTATCGACTACTTCACCAAGTGTGTGGAGGCAAAACCCCTTCCGAAAATCACGTCCGAAAAGGTGTTAAGTTTCGTAATTAAAAATATCGTTACCCTCTTCGAAATCCTTCACAAATTCATATCGGAACACAATTCGAGAGTGAAGAATTCACTCGATTTTGTGAGAAAAATGGAATCATCAAAAGTTTCTCCTCGGTAGTCCATCCAAAAGATAACAGAGTTGTGGAAGCTGCCAACAAATACATTAAGACAATCATTAAAAAATGCCTAAATCAAGCCAAAGGAAATTGGGCAGAAGAGTTGCCTTTAGTGCTTTGGGCATAAACCTCTACCAAAACAGCCACGGGACACTCCCCCTTCTCCCTGACATATGGATGCGAAGCTATGCTTCTAGTTGAGGTCGAAATCCCTTCGCATAGAAGGATAACATATGCGTTTGACCCCAATCAAGAGTTGAGAAAGGAATCACTAGACTTAATACAAGTACTAAGAGAAGAGGCTGTAATTAGAACCGCTAAGTAACAAAGGAGGATTACGAAATACTACAACTCAAAGGTCAGGACTAGTATAACACCCGACGTCCATTAATGTCACTCACTAAGGGAATGCATTAAGTTCCGTGAAGCATTATAGGTAATCAGACACTGAATAATTACAAGATAGATATAAATGAGATAGTAGCGGAAATTTAAATTTTTATTTCAATAAAAATACCATGGTCCATAATTTCATAAGTCATAAAAACCATTACAACAAAATAACTTCTGTCTTGCATCATCAGAGTACATAAGTAAATAAAAAGCATAATTCCCAAATGAAAGAGTTAAGCCATAGTAGAGACAATAACTTGAGCCATACTTCTGCAATAGTTCCTAGCAAGATGATATCTGAATCCTGACTAAGCCTAGGTGTTTCCTCCCTATGAACCTGGGGGGGGGGGGGGAGGGGAGGGGGAATGGAAGAAAGAAGGAGAAACAAAAAGGGCCAGACAATAAGTCTGGCAAGTCTAGTTACTTTTAGCCGGTAGATAAATAAAAGTAACATGATAGGCATATAAAGTGGATAAGGGAGATCACTACGTAAATAGCAGGTGTGACAGGGTAAGCAAGATAAAGTGTACATGCCTCACTAATGATTTCTCTGCACTGTTACTAGTATATCCAGAAAGAGATGACCCCTCCAACTATAAGGTGGTAGATTTAGGTATACGTCCAAATGTATCCTAGCTACAACCCTGATCGATCGGCTCCTTAACCCTCGTAGATACCTTGTGCTGGCCCCACAGTATGAGGTATCACTTCCAAAAGTGGCAACCTGTTGTCGTAACAATATGCACAACCATATCTACAGGTGTCACAGTCGTCTTATCCCCTTCTGCCCGGCTCATGCACGTACATGGCCTGGTCGGTTTGTGCTGCCCACACTGTCCTCCACATTTGGATCTCTTACAATCAGTCAGTAAGCATGCCCCTTCTTCGCCTAGTACGGAATACTTTGTTTGATACCAACTCCGGGTAACTGACTGAAATGGGTCCCACACAATATGATACAAGCTCTCCCCTTTGTCTTATATCCCCCACTAGGTTTTCACTGACTATGTATACCACTAGGTGTCTTTAATTACATAGCCTTATTTACTTCTGTCGGTTATGCTTACCTACAGGTGTCTTTAATACATAACCCCTAATCTTCCAACCGGTTATGCTTACCTATAGGTGTCTTTAATTACATAACCCTATTACTTCTACAATTTATGTTTACCCTAGGAGGTGTCCTTAATTACATAACTTTATTATTTCCACCGGTTATATATACCACTAGGTGTCTTTAATTACATAATCTTAACAGGTTAAGTTTGTGGTCCTATTACCCATCCTTTCTTCAGATTTACTTAGCCTACCCCTCAACTATGTTTACTTAACCCCCAACTTAAATTTAAGTTCATACAATCCCTATGGATTAACTTTAGGTTAAGTGGTTCAATTCTTTACCATGTCCATTTATGGTTTCATAATGAAACAGACCTCCCACATCAGGCCTACAACATGTGGATGCTGGATATGCCGATTGGGTCCGGGCAGACTTATTCCAGAATTAGGCCTAACCTCATGTCATAGCCCTATTCATATTTACGTACTTAGACCTCCCATATTAGGTTTACCATTAGTGGCTGCTGGATATGCCGGTCGGGTCCAGGTAGACTTCCACCACTAATGCAACCTAACCTCGTGTCATAAGTACAATTACAATTCCTAATTGTAGTTACTAAACATTCCATTTTTAATTAATTAATCAATTAATTAACCCTTTCCTTTTATAGGTGCCAATAGCTATTCTGCCCAATAATTTGAATTACATGTCCATAAATGTTCATATTCAAATTATGCCATTTTTAATTAATTTATCAATTAATTAATCCTTTCCTTTTATAGGTGTCAATACCTATTTTGCCTAATAATTTTAATTACATGCCCATAAATGTTCACATTCAAATTATGCCATTTTTGTCCCTTTCCCCCGTTCCTTAATTAGCGCTCTCACAAAATTGGCAACATATCTAGGCTAGACAATAGCCTAGTCATAAACGATAACAGGGAAAATAATCGGAATATAATAAAATAATCATCTTGGCATCAACATAAACTTGTATGATAAAAGGTGAACATACATACTAGCATGGACATGAAATTTTCATCATAACAAGGTGGACATAAAACTGATGAACTATGATGTCACAATATCTAAATTAGCCATTTTAGATGTCCAATCGATTTAAATCTAACATGATAACATAGGATGACAATTTAGATCACATAATATGGATCTAACATGAATCATAAAGCGACGAATTTAGATCACATAGGATAGATCTAACATGAATCATAAGGTGGCGATTTTAGATCACATAGGATAGATCTAACGTGAATCATAAGGTGACAATTTTAGATCACATAGGATAGATCTAACATAATAATTTTAGATCTCATAGGATAGACCTAACATGAATCATAAGGTGACAATTTTAGATCACATAGGATAGATCTAACATAATAATAATAGATCACATAGGATAGATCTAACATGAATCATAAGGTGACAATTTTAGATCACATAAGATAGATCTAACATAATAATTTTAGATAACATAGGATAGATCTAACATGAATCATAAGGTGACAATTTTAGATTACATAGGATAGATCTAACATAATAATTTTAGATCACATAGAATTGATCAACATACATCCGCATCATAGCATATCATAAAAGTTACAACCCAAGATCCATAATGATAACATAGTAGAACAATTGAATTGGATCCAAAGAAATAGATCTATCATAATATAGCATGAGATCTGCCAATAACTAGGTTTAAAGTCTGCAATCGTATCCACATCACAGTCTTTCATAGTTTCACTATTATCTATCTAAACCTAAAAGCAACTAGAACTCATTGTGATTGGATTGCTAAAATGATAGAAAAGGTTCTGAGTCTATGTTTGAATCTTAGAATTTGATATGCTTTAGTGGAAGATGAGAGATCCTAATTCAGTCCAGAATCCAGCAGAGTCCGGCCACCATTGCTTTTCTTTGAAGAAAACAAAGGATATGGGATATATTTATAGCTGCTGGGTTACAGAATTCGGATGCCACCTCAGCCCTAATGGAATTGGGTCAGCTCGCGGGTCTTCACTCACTCGAATAAGGCTCGAACACCTAGAAACTGTTCTGGGCACACTTGGCAGGTGCGCCAGTGCAAAAATACATTGGCGCACTTGTCAAGTGCTCCAGTGCATTCTGCTTTCATCGTAAAACTTTGACCGTCCATAACTTCTTCATACGTTATCTATTTTACGCAAACTCGGACTCTATCTCAAGCAGAATTCCGAGACAAATGCAATGGCATAACTCGTTTCACTTAATTATGAATATTAAATTAATTATTCTTTAATTTATCCTCTTTAATGTCGTTAAAAATTCGGGGTGTTACATTCTCCCTTACTCAAAGGATTTCGTCCCCGAAATCTCCAAGTTGAGAAGAATGCATATCCTACGATCCATCATCCATCTACTCATCCATCAATCATAGGCATCCATAGTCCTTAAAACTTATAATACTTATATGAATATATGCAAAGGTGTGTGTATATGTCGCAATACTAATGCGAAGATCAGGAGGTATACTGATTCAGTTGCCCTCCTTAAGGCGATGTATGATTAGTGCCATGAATCCAATATGTATGCAAATAAGCCTATTATAACATATAAGCTCTACATGTGTGAACACTCATTCGTCCAAATGCAAGATCCATATGCTAGTTCATCCATTTCCATCCATAAAAGAAAAGAAAATTCACACACATCCATATGCAGTACGAGAGTGATTGAGCCGATCTTAGTGCCTAATGTGTGTGTATATGCATCCACGGGCAACCACTAGCAAACACTTGCATCCACTTGCATCCATCAAACATAACATGTTTCAAACATATGTTTACATCCATAGGATTCCTATCTAAAGGTCGAAGATTCAATTGATAGGATATACTCAGATGATAGAAGCAAATGCGAATAAAAGCTTTTGGAAGAGAAGTTAAGAACATTCCCTTGAAAAGGAAAGGGTATGATGCGTAAAAATCTTGTCTTCGGTCTTCCAAGTTGCATCTTCTTGATTGTTTCCCCACTGGACCTTCACCAACTTGACTTCTCCTTTGCGTAGCTTCTTAACCTCCGATCCAAGTATGCAAGTTGGAACTCATCCAATCATTGCTTCCTTCTTTATTTTCACTTCCTTTCGCAAGTTTGGCCCCAATACCTCGAACTCTATACATTTTATCGCCACTTGGATGAATAGTCATCTTGGAATGATGGGCTTCCTCAAGGACTATCTTCAATAGGTTTCCCATCCTGATATGATTCACCTATCAAACCTCTTCTCAAGTAGCCCCGCCACTTGCTTATCAAGTTCCCTCTTTTCTTTTAGGATCCATATGGCGCACAGGTAATGCAACTGGCTTTGCATTGTCCACCATGTACATACGGAAATAAATCTCGCGCCTCGGGGGTAATCCCCAAACCTCGTCTAAAACATCAGGATACTCACAGACTACTGGTGCCGATCACATATCATCGATAGACACCTCAAGAGACTCTAGGAAACTAATCATGACAGACCCTTGTGGGTCATAAGAAATTTTGAGGGTGCTTAACGACCCTCCTCTCACCACCCAGAATGGCACCATATGTGTTAAACCAACCTATCCCTAGAATCAACCCTAGCTCATAAACCTGAGTACATATGCGTCGCATTCAAATTTGACACCTAACATAGATATTCTTAAACCCCTGCAAATCATAGATAAATGAGCCGAATCACCAATGGGGTTTGAGACAACTACGAGATCTACTACCATACTAGTAATTAAGTGCAGAGATTCAAATACAAAACTTGATATAAGTGAGTGTGAAGCGCCAGAATTAAAATGTGTCGTAACTGGATGATTTGAAAGAGAAACTAAACTTTCTATAGAAATTTTTCTACCTCTTTCAGGAGCACTGATCGCGATAGCATGCACCTGCCCTCCAGAAGTTCGTGCCCTTTGACCTTGTCCATGTTTCTTCGGGCAATCCTTAATAAGATGCCCGACCTCTCCACAAGCGAAGCAAGCATTCTTCCTTTTCCTGCAGTCCTTGGCTAAGTGACCCTCTCGCTCACAACTATGGCACTTCCTCTTCTCTTTAACCTTGTCATTCTTTTCGCCTTTCTTCTGTTGTTGTCCTTTCTTGTGCCACACCTTCTCATTTTGCGTTGCTTCCTCAGCCTTTATTTCCTTCTTTTCTCCCTTGTCTTCCTCATGCATTAGGGCCATATGAACAAGTTTTTCAAAAGTGGCTCCCATTGGGATATGAGACATGGCTAACCTATGAAGGGGTTCATTCATCTCTTTAGCAAACTGTAAAGCCTTTTCGTGCAGCGTATCCACCAATTCTAACCCGAACCTTGCTAGCTGATTGAATTTGTTCACATATTCTTTCACCGTTAAGTTTCCTTGTTTGAGTGCTAAGAACCATTCCATCTGCATGCTTTTCTTGGCTTGGGAAAGAAATTCCATTTCAAATCTTTGCCTGAAATCTTCCCAAGTTTCCACCGGACGTCCAGCTTGGGTGACTTCCCACCAAAATGAGGCTTCATCCTTTAATAGCCAAGCAACTAACTGAATCTTCCTCCTATCCTCTACTTCAAAGATTACATACAAGTCCTCAGTCTCCTTGAGACAATTTCGAGCTTCAACGAATGTCTCATTCCCATGGAATGGCTTCCCTCCCATAGCACGGAAGTCTTTGTAGATCTTGGCAAAGTTATCTTCTCTTGGAGGGGGAGGAGGAGGAATGATTGGCATAGCTGCGAGAGGTATGTCTCTTTGGCCTTCGGCAAGCGTCGTGGCCTCCAAATACCTACGGAACCATCCGGGTATTGTGACGCCCTCTGGGATATTAGAAATGTTTTGTCCCCCAGACATGTTGAAAAAAGGAAAAGGAAGCAATTTAGATAAGGGACCGAAGGATACTACATATGGCTTTTTGGGGAATGTTTTTCAAAATAGACTCTCCTTTTTGAAAATGCTTTCTTTTAAAATCTTTTTGAAAATAATTTTCAAAAACTTTTATCTAATCAGGTAACCTTCAACTCTGATACCAATTATGACACTCCACGTCCGTTAATGTCACTCACTAAGGGAATGCATTAAGTTCCGTGAAGCGTTATAGGTAATCAGACAAGAATAATTACAAGACAGATACAAATGAGATAGCAGTGGAAATTTAATTTTTTATTTCAATAAAAATACCGTGGTCCATAATTTCATAAGTCACAAAAACCACTATAACAAAATAACTTCAGTCCTGCATCATCAGAGTACATAAGTAAATAAAAAGCATAATTCCCAAATGAAAGAGTTAAGCCAAAGTAGAGACAAGAACTTGAGCTATAATTCAGCAATAGCTCCTAGCAAGATGAAATCTGAATCCTGACTAAGCCTGGGTGTTTCCTCCCTATGAACCTTCGAGGGGGGGGGGGGTGGGAACAGAAGAAAGAAGGATAAAAAAGGGTCAGACAATAAGCCTGGCGAGTCTAGTTGCTTTTAGCTAGTAGATAAATAAAAGTAACATGATAGGCATATAAAGTGGACAAGGGAGATCACTACATAAATGGCAGGTGTGACAAGGTAAGCACGATAAAGTGTACATGCCTCACTAATGATTTCTCTGCCCTGTTACTAGTATATCCAGAAAGAGATGACCCTTCCAACTATAAGGTGGTAGATTTAGGTATACGTCCAAATGTATCCTAACTACTACCCTGATCGATCAGATCCCTAACCCTCGTAGATACCTTGTGCTGGCCCCATAGTAGGAGGTATCACTTCCTAACAATGTGCCCAACCATATCAACAGGTGTCACGGTCGTCTTATCCCCTTCTGCCTGGCTCACGCACGCACATGGCCTGGTCGATTTACGCTGCCCACACCGTCCTCCACGTTTGGATCTCTTACAATCAGTCACTAAGCGTGCCCCTTCTCCGCCTAGTACGGAATACTTTGTTTGATACCAACTCCGGGTTACTGACTGAAATGGGTCCCACACAATATGATACAAGCTCTCCCCTTTGTCTTGTATCCCCCACTAGGTTTTCACTGACTATGTATACCACTAGGTGTCTTTAATTACATAGCCTTATTTACTTCTGCCGTTTATGCTTACCTACAGGTGTCTTTAATACATAACCTCTAATCTTCCAACCGGTTATGCTTACCTATAGGTGTCTTTAATTACATAACCCTATTACTTCTACAAGTTATGTTTACCCTAGGAGGTGTATTTAATTACATAACTTTATTATTTCCACCGGTTATGTATACCACTAGGTGTCTTTAGTTACATATTCTTAACGGGTTAAGTTTGTGGGCCTATTAACCATCCCCTCTTCAGATTTACTTAACCCACCGCTAAACCACGTTTACTTAACCCCCAACTTAAATTTAAGTTCATACAATCCCTATGGATTAACTTTAGGTTAAGTAGTTCAATTCTTTACCATGTCCATTTATGGTTTCATAATAGGCCAGACCTTCCACATTAGGCCAACAACATGTGGATGCTGGATATGCCGGTCGGGTCCGGGCAGACTTATTGCACATTTGGGCCCAACCTCGTGTCATAGCCCGATTCGTATTTATGTACTTAGACCTCCCATATTAGGTTTATCATTAGTAGCTGCTTGATATGCCGGTCGGGTCCAGGCAGACTTCCATCACTAATGCAACCTAACCTCCTATAATAAGTACAATTACAATTCCTAATTGTAATTACTAGACATTTCATTTTCAATTAATTAATCAATTAATTAACCCATTCCTTTTATATGTGCCAATACCTATTTTTCCCAATAATTTAAATTACATGTCCATAAAAGTTCATATTCAAATTATGTCATTTTTAATTAATTTACCAATTAATTAATCCTTTCCTTTTATAGGTGTCAATACCTATTTTGCCCAATAATTTGAATTACATGCCCATAAATGTTCGTATTCAAATTATGCCATTTTTATCCCTTTCCCCCGTTCCTTAACTAGCGGTCTCACAAAATTGGCAACATGCCTAGGCTAGACAATAGCCTAGTCATAAAGGATAACAGGGAAAATAATCGGAATATACTAAAATAATCATCTTGGCATAAACATAAACTTGTATGATAAAAGGTGAACATACATACTAGCATGACATGAAATTTTCATCATAACAAGGTGGACATAAAACTGATGAACTATGATGTCACAATATCTAAATTAGCCATTTTAGATGTCCAGTTGATTTAAATCTAACATGATAACATACGGTGACAATTTATATCACATAAAATAGGTCTAACATGAATCATAAAGTGACAAGTTTAGATCACATAGGATAGAACTAACATGAATCATAAGGTGACGATTTTAGATCACATAGGATAGATCTAACGTGAATCATAAGGTGACAATTTTAGATCACATAGGATAGATCTAACATAATAATTTTAGATCACATAGAATAGATCTAACATGAATCATAAGGTGACAATTTTAGATCGCATAGGATAGATCTAACATGAATCATAAGGTGACAATTTTAGATCACATAGGATAGATCTAATATAATAATTTTAGATCACATAGGATAGATCTAACATGAATTATAAGTTGACAATTTTAGATCACATAGGATAGATCTAACATAATAATTTTAGATCACATAGAATTGATCTACATACTTCTGCATCATAGCATATCATAAAAGTTACAACCCAAGATCCATAATGATAACATAGTAGAACAATTGGATTGGATCCAAAGAAATAGATCTATCATAATAGCATGAGATCTACCAATAACATAGGTTTGAAGTCTACAATCATATCCACATCACAGTCTTTCATAGTTTCACTATTATTTATCTAAACCTAAAAGCAACTAGAATTCACTGTGATTGGATTGCTAAAATGATAGAAAAGGTGCTGAGTCTATGTTTGAATCTCAAAATTTAATATGCTTTAGAAGAAGATGAGAGATCCTAATTCAGTCCAGAATCCAGCAGAGTCAAACCACCATTGCTTTTCTTTGAAGAAAACAAAGGATATGGGATATATTTATAGCTGCTGGGTTATAGAATTCGGATGCCACCTCAGACCTAATGGAATTGGGTGAGGTCACAGGTCGTAACTCACTCGAAAAAGGCCCGAACACCCAGAAACTGTTCTGGGTGCACTTGGCAGGTGCGCCAGTGCAAAAATACATTGACACACTTGTCAAGTGCGCCAGTGCATTCTGCTTTCATCATAAAACTTTGACCGTCCATAACTTCTTCATACGTTATCCGTTTTACTCAAACTCGGGCTTTATCTCAAGCAGAATTCCGAGAAGAACGCAATGGATTAACCCGTTTCACTTAGTTCTGAATACTAAATTAATTATTCTTTAATTTATCCTCTTTAATGTCGTTAAAAATTTGGGGTGTTACAACTAGAAACTTCGCAAAAGGAGAGTTAGTGTTACGAAGAGTGATGGCTAACACGAAGAACCCAGTGGATGGCCCTCTCGGTCCAAATTAGGAAGGACCCCTGATTATCCATCAAGAAATTATGCCCAGAACATATGGGCTATGTAGACCCAACGGTGATCTTGTTCCGAGAACATGGAACTCAGAACATTTAAGACATATTTCTCTACGATAAAGGAATAAGGAAAAAGACTTTCCTCCAAAGATGATTACGTAACTAAGGGCACGGAAACCCTTCCAGTAGTTAAAGAGAGACCCAAAAGGGGTTGAGCTGAAAAAAAGGATCAAATCACTTGTCATCGCCAAAGTTGGGCAGGACGAGGCATCCCCTGGAGGGGGATGGTGTGTTAGTCTTTCTCCATGCCCAACTCAGAGGGGGCTAGGTTAAAGCATCAAAAGCGTAAGCCTCCGTTTCACACCAGAAAAGGTCATGACGGTGCATCTAAAATTAGAACGCCCTGCCTATGCTCGTAGAAGAGTACGCCTTGCCTCTGCTAGAAATAAGCACGTCCTACCTCTGCTCGTAGAAGAGCAAGTCCTACCTCTGCTTATGTTCCGTGTTACCCGCAGAAGGGAGCGCAAATCCCTATAATCGCCTATGATGGTCAGGATAGGGGACCCCTCGGAGGTGGGTAGCGTATAAGCCTCTATCAGAACCTGCGATGGTTAGTATAGAGTATCAAAAGAGTAAACTTTAGTTATGTGCCTACGATGGCCCCATCTAAGTTTCTAAGACCTTATCATTGCCTATGATGGTCAGGATAAGATGCCTCCTGGAGGGAGGTCGGGTAAGTCCTTGGGCCCTGCTTGTGGATAAGCTAGCCAAGCGCACCGGAAGCACATGCCCAGAAAGTGGCCAACAAAGCACATACATCCTCTGCTTGGACATCAAAAGTCCAAGGAGTGGCTCAGGAAGCATGTACAACCTCTGTTTCGCAAATCAAATCCAAAATGGATGCCAAAACAATAAATACCGGAAGGGGTTCCAGCCTTCTATATATTAATGCCCGAGTCTGGGTCAAATCGGCATTTCACAAATGTCGGAAGAGGTTGTCGGTCTTTTATCTATATTAATACCCGAATCTAGGTCGATTCGGCTCTTCACAAATGCCGGAAGAGGTTTCTGGTCTTCTATTTATATTAATACCCGAACATGGGTCAATTCGTCTCTTCACAAATACTGAAGGGGGTTCCAGTCTTCTATATATTAATACCTAAATCTGGGTTGATTTGCTCTTCACAAATGCCAGAAGAGGTTTCCGGTCTTCTATATATTAATACCTGAATTTGGGTTGATTTGACTCTTTACAAATACCGGAAATCGGTCTTCTATATATTAATACCCGAATCTGGGTTGATTCGACTCTTCACAAATGCATAAAGAGGTTTTCGGTCTTCTATCTATATTAATACCCAAATCTGGGTCGATTCGGCTCTTCACAAATGCTGGAAGAGGATGTTTCCGTTCTTCAATCTATATTAATGCCCAAATCTGGGTAGATTCGACTCCCCACAAATACCGGAAGGGGTTCCGGTCTCCTATATGTTAATACCCAGGTCTGGGTTAATTCGGCTCTTTATAATGCCGGAAGGGATTTCCGATCTCGTATCAATACCCTAGTCTGGGTCGATTTCGTTCTCCATAAATGCCTAAAGGAGATCTCCGATCTTCAATCTTTAGGTTACCCAAGCGAGGGTTGATTTAGAACTACTGTCAAGGTTTCACAATGAAATCTAGCATTAAGGAATGATTCAGCAGAAAAAGAATCTAGAAAGAAAAGTTTGACTTGGAAAGTCGAAAACACCCCTTCACTAGGGGGCAAATATTACTACCAAAATAAACCCCTAACATAGGCTGACTGTGAAGGGGTATTGGAGGAATACAAACACAGAAGAACCTTCCGAAAGAACAAATGGAGAAGACCGAAAGCAGGAAAGAATGATTTGAGAGCAATACAAACCGACACCCCCCAGGAAGAAAGGAGTTCAAAGCCTACAAAACGATAGCGAAGTTTATCCGACCGAGTCCATTCGATAGGGTCTACCCTACAAGAGAGTCCTGAAGCGAAAGGTATCAAGCCAGAAGTACACAAGGATTATCCGGAACCAGCTTCTGAAATAGCTACTTCATGAACGATGAATGGTCACATCGATAGACAACAGAGATATCACCGAAAGCTATCTTCCGGAAAACCAAATTGTCCCAAGAGCTCCACCGGAAGGCTAACCAATACCCTAGCAGAGATACAGGCTATCAGTACTAATTTACCTAGTACAAGAACCAACATCGGTTTCAAACCGGAAGCTATCTACATACGTCACGACGGCAAGCTCCTCTAAGTATTCAAGAGATAGCCGGAAGCCTACATCTAGAAGCTTGCATCTGGGAGCCTTTACCCAAGAGCTGCTACCAAGAGTTCAAATGCCATCTGAAATCCACTACAGCAACAAGCCCATATTAGTCTCAGAAAAGCCCCACTTGATCGGGACCCTCACTTTGAAGACTATAATTAGTGTAACAACCCGAAAATCTGGGCCAGTTTAAAATTTTTATTTTGGCAATTTTAGCGAATTTTGAACATTTAAAATGAATTATTTTAAATTATATCGACGAGAAATTTATTTTGAATAGAATTCCTTGCCGTTACAGTTGGTATCAGAGCTTTGGTTTACAGAGCTCGAGAACAAGACACATTAGAACCATAGGAAAGAATTCATCAGATATTGGATTAGTAATATCCAATTAGAATGACTCGTTAGAGATAGGATCAGCAGTATCCTAGAACGAGTGTGAAGAGTATATTTTTCAAATGAAAACAATATTGTTTTAAAAATTTGATCCATTTTATACGTATTTGATTATTTATTTATTTTGAATTTGGACAATCGAGTATATATAGATTTCGCGTATACGCGTCATGAACGTATATTCGAAGTATTAATATACTGGATAGATATAGAGTCACATTCTAGTCGCCCGGAGATAATTCTGGTAATGCGGCCGCATTATCAATATTTGTGTTCGTGTTACGAAGGTGTGATTTCTATATATTTCCATTAGACTGGTGTGAGAACCAAAACTAATATAGCTAGAATACATTGTTGTGAATTGGCATCAAAAACAAGATTTTCAATATATGTATCAAGATTATGAATTTGAAACTCTAATTCACTAATTGATTGATGTTTGTGTTGTTTGTTTATTTGTTTGATAATTTTGAACCATTATGCCTAATTGTATCAAATCTTGAATTGTGTTGAAAATTGGTCGCATTTGCTTGCACATACATATACTTACATTGAACAGGTCATAGCAAGGAGGCTAGAGCAGAGAATAAAATTTGTTTGCCCGACAAATAGGTACATATTTACTATAATTTACTGTTTTGTTTGGGTGATGATGATTTTATGAGCCGATTGGCTTTTTCTTCTTCTTTTTGAGATCAGAAGGCCTATATGGCAATTTCGGGATTTTCCCGTTGCAGGGGAGGTTATGGTGAAATTTTTCGAAAATTCAGGGTGTTAGCCAAATTTTTGAAGAATTTGAAAATTCTCAGAAACTGAAAAGTTGGAGAATGGAAGCCAGATTGAACGTGGAGTTGATTAATCAAACCACTTTTGACTTTGTTCCTTTTCGGGGACGAAAAGTTTTAAGTGGGGGAGATTGTAACAACCCGAAAATCTGGGCCAGTTTAAAAATTTTATTTTGGCTAGCGAATTATGAACATTTAAAAAGAATTATTTTAAATTATATCGACGAGAAATTTATTTTGAATAGAATTCCTTGCCTTTACAATCAGCATCACAAGGACGGTCGAGAGCCAAAGGCCCGAGACCAAGGAAAAAAGTTGCCTTTCGAGACCCATGCATGCCCAGTAGCCTAGCAGCGGAAAGGGCCCGGAATTCTCTATAAATAAGACCCCATGAGCCACATAAAGGAGGATGAACTTTTTATTTCTCAATCTATTTCTTTCTTTTAAAAAGGAGAAAATCGTCAACTCTTGTAATACATCTACAATTTGTTAATGGAGAATTCTGGGTCTTAAACATCTTGCGATTTGATAATCTTGTTGTGTCATAATGATAATACAGGGATTTAACACTAACATTTCTTATGAGAAGATCAATCATGGCACCTTAGAAATGGAGGAGGAGCTTCGCAGAAATGCGAAGTCTCCTTTCCCTTGCCTCGAGGGTTTGCCACATTGATCGACACTCTCATGATGAGCCTAACGCTTCCTGACCTCAGCGAAAGGGGGTCATCTGTGAGTTTGTAACTTGATCACTGACATGATCTGAACCCCTTTTCGTGTTTGTCCGACGCGGAGTGATTGTCTAAGTTAATGAATATTGTGATGCCTTCTTTTCGGGATAGGGGGATGCATTAACGTGTTTTCTTCTTATCATAGTACATAACATCACTTTCATGATTTAGGGAGCAACTGATTTCATAAAACCTAGCAATATCAAGCTAAATAACCTTCCTAAGGTCATTTTGGAACACCGCCGCACAACATATGTGATGTCCATCCTTTGGGGGAAAGATAACCAATCGTTAGAATTAGAATTATAATGCCTAAGGGAAGGTATATCAGCTTAGATTCACAGGCTTTGGAATGACCTTTAATAACTCTGAGTCATGACGGTGTCAAATCCCATGACCACATGTCCTAAATAACTTAATCCGAGTGTTGAAGGAAAATATCGATAACAGAATCGAGTCATATCCCTGTAGTAGCTGAGAATTAGCATGCAATTCATATTCAAGTTACTTATCATGTTAATCTCTGCATCAAGTTACCTCAGGTTTAACAGCATCAGGATCGTCAATGTACTCTCTATCATCCCAATCTTTAGGCTGTCAATACAGAGAAAGGATACTTGTCGTCAACAACTTAATCATTCATATTTTTAGCTAATGACGGCTGATAACATTATCAATGACATAGCTAATAACATCCAAAGCTTCAAAGTACGACATAACATTATCAATGACATAGCTAGTAACATTCAAAACTTCAAGTACCTTCATAACATTAACATCATGGAAACTGACATGCACAATAGTCTCCATTTCTTCAACCTGGATAACTGTTTCCACCAAGCGCAACAACCCAATAAGGAAGTAGTCCTCCGTTGCAAAGCAATCGCCAAAGAGAACTCATAGTAAACATGGAGCAAAAATAGATCCCAAACAAAACAACATTGAACTGCCGGAATTGACAAAACAGAGGCCACCCAAATAAAGATAGCATGTTGGTATGTTTCTATATATAAAAGTGGCAAAGGGAAAGAGGGCACACGAGATAACAGTAGCATGCCAAACCCTCCAGATCAACCACTAACCACCGTAGCAACGATGTCGCAACACTGTTAAACCAGATACCCACATAAAATTCCCTGTCACAACACAGAAACCATATCGACCAAACCCAGATTTAAGTACACGAACCAAATCTAGATTTAAGTACCTTTGACCGAAACTGAGAAGCATCAGAAGATATCGACTTCATAACTAAAAGAAATGGCAAAACAAAGAGAGAGGAGCGTCGCCGCCACTGTAGACACTCGCGAAGGGCATTTTTCTTGTTTGAGGAGACTGGATAAAAGTCGATAAAAAAAGAAACTCCCAGACGAAGCAATTGCGACAAGATAAAAAATGGTTGATATGGTTTAGAAATCAGATCTGAAGAATGATGCGAAGGGGCTTTTTGTGCAGAGCTTAGAACAGAAATTACCGACCCCAATCGAAGTCGAGATTGAACAGAAATTAAAACCCTAGATACTTTCGGGTGGGAAATGAAGAAATTAAAGCCGACATAGCCAAAATCTCAAAATAAAACGCATATAGTCGAAAAAGGGAAGAGGGAGTGTTGAAACGTGAAGAGGGGAAGTGGTGATGACGTGGAAGAGGCTGTTTGGAGGGCTTTGATTGTTTTGGATTAGAGAAGTGACCAACAGCTAGATATAGCCAATTATGGGGGGTGCGGATTGACAAAGAGACCTTTACCTTCACGCAAGAAGCTGATCGGGCTGGTCGACCCCCGTCCGCGATGTCTACTGTAATAGACAACAGCTATTTTAATAATTTTTAGGTACAACCCATCTCAGCAATAATACATAATTTTACTGTAAAATATAACTAATAAATGTTAACCATAATTAATAAATATTAACTAAAATACTAAAAAATATTAATTATAATTTACTAGTTATAATATTTACTATAATTAATTAATATTAATAGTAAATACTAAAAAATATTAACTATAATTTACTAATTATAATATAATTAATAAATATTAACTATAAAATATAATTAATGTTAAGCACATTTCAATTTATTTATTAATGTAAGATATAATTTTACAATAAAATATAATTAATAAATATTAACTATAATTAATGAATATTAACTATAATTACTAAAAAAATATTAACTATAATTTACTAATTATAATATTAACTGTAATTAATAAGTATTAATTATAATTACTAAAAAATATTAACTATAATTTACAAATTATAATATAATTAATAAATAGGAAATTAGTTTAAAGGAAAAACATTAATCTAATTTTTAAATTAAGGACGTAAGTTTCGGTAATTAGGCGGAAGGACACCATTCCCTTTGCAATCGTCTCCATCATCGTTAATCCAATTTCCTAGGCAAATCAATCGTCTCCATCAACGCCTTCGCAGCCACCGTTCCCTTCATAGTTGTCTTCCCAAGCCGTCGCCGCCTCAAGCCTAGCTGCCGCCTTCCAAGCTGTAACGACCTGGATTTCGCCCGGATCTAATCGATAGCTAAATCGACCAAGATCGTTCAAAACCCGCATACATTAACTTTGGGAATACAATACATTAGAACAATAACAGAAGACTTTTATTACATCATAATAATGTTACATCAGAGTATAGAATATCAGAGTGTATTAAATAATAATACAGCTGAGACGACCCGAACTTCCCCATGAAGGAAAGCACGGATAGAATTGAGGACAAGACCAATCAAAACGCAAATAGAAGAACATTTCATTGTTTATTACAACAATTCCATCAGGATACAAGAATATATAGAGTATGAATAAATATTACATTTGACTAATATCAGAGATTACAATAAATTACATAGCAGCGAAAAAACAGTATAAAACACAACTGAAAGTAATACACGGATACAGAGCTTTCCGAGCATCGTTCCAGCTGTAAATCAGGATCCTATGAATATAAATCTGCAAAACCAAAACTACTAGCTGCCCGTGTGGAAAATAGGGGCACCCAGAGTTTAGGTTAAAACAATAAACTCCAGGTCAGTCATGTGACTGGTGTGAGAACTAAAACAGCTATTGATCTTTATTTTAAAGTTCGTTAAATCAAGGGACCACGCCGTATAACACGGAACGGGTTTCCTCCCAAGAATACTAGTGCATAAAACAAACAGCGCAATGCTAAATAAAGAAAAATGAAGCTATTATAAGACCTAGGTCCCATCACACAATGCAACGCAAGCCGAAGGATAGGGTTTTTACCTTATAATAGCCGAAGCATGCTTGATACGTTTAAAACACATTATTTTGATATTACTATAAGTGTATAGTGTCAAAACAATTTCAATCATAAATATCAATCATAGGCGGCATGAATGACCCATACCACTATGTCGCCATACATGGTTCTACAAATAAAACCGCAATATCACGTATTGGAAATTGGATTTCCGTCATGAGTCGAGGCAAGGGGCAAGCTCCTTTCCGATACGAGACACTCTAGCAAATGTCTCAGGACCCCACTATAATCCTTGGATCTTCAGGGTCGGTCCTCACCTAACTTTGGAGGATTGGCAATTCCTGAGCACACGTTTCCCGGTCCTAACGGATCTATATCTGAGGTGCCTCGTATACAACAACCACACAGGTGAAAAGTATATAAATATCAGCCAGTTTAAGCACTGACACCCCCCATAGCTAGAAAGAAACGTCGTGCTCTCCCTGCGGTCACTATCCCATTTTTGACTCATACCGAGGTGTGAGGCTCGCGAATTCATGCAATACACAAAGCTACGCCACATAGGCCGTGCTTTGATCATCAACCACAAGACTTTGCTTTTCAACAGAAGCCTTGATCAATTGCCACTTACGCGTGCCACACTGGCAATTCACTCCATGCGACTGATGTCCATCGATATACAACCTCTGAGCTCGTACGTCTCAGAGAAGGGCGTTAAGCAAGAGAATAAATTTTCCGCCGCCAAACAGATGTATATTTAATAGAGATCAATCAACATAGAATAAAATCCAATGTCAGACACACGATCCATTTACAAGTTCGTTCTGGGTCTGAACGAAACCGGAGGCACTTTCCTCGCATATCCATCGATCTCCAAGTACGTCTGGACGATCACCAACTGATTCCCTCATCTTGGGTGTACAGCCCAATCGAGATCATCAGTAATCACCCAAACGATGTGAAGACTTCCGGTCTTCAACCACCGTCTTCATCTACGACTTACCGTCGAATCGGTTTTTCAGAATGGGTATAAATCCGGCCTTTCCGAATAACCCACGTACAAATGTTACACAAACACACCATACGCGTCATTCCAATTCAGAATATTCTTTTATTCACAAAATCACATTCTTAGGGAAAGGTTCCCATTAATTTTATCAAAGATAAATTCTTCTAAATTTATTCTTTAATCTCCCTTTGGATATCATTTCAAACCATATTATGGTTTTCCAAACTAGTCGGGATTAGCGAACCACACCGAAGTAATTATTTATTTTATTTCCCAATCCCAACCTATTCATCCCCTGGAGTAAAACTGGTAATACTCCATTTCTAACACCATGGTGTTATCGGTAAAATTAATTACCATTTCACGTTCAAATCTAATTAAAGATTTAAATATCGCTTTGGAGCAAAACTGGTGGTACTCCATTCTCGATCACCTTTCAGATTTGATAATTTAAATTATCAATTCACATTTCAATCTAATTAAAGATTCATTAAAACTCCACTTAGTTTTAATCTTTTCAAAAATCAATATCTTGTCTTTAACTGGGTTAAAGAACCAATGTCATCTAAAACACGATTCACGATAAACCCAAAATCACATTCTATTGTTAATCGGGTTAAAGAACAGGTGTTATTCAAAACACCGCTCACGATAAACCCAAGAACCAATTTAAATTCAATTCCAATTAATTTTGTTTAATTGGTAAACTTCATTAAATCTAAATAGAAAGATTTAATCTTTTTCTCAACTGGGCTTAATAACAGTGTTAATGAAGACACCATCCACGACAAACCCAAATCACGTTTGATATTAAATACAAGGCTCTGAATAGAAAATATGTCGGCTTATATTCAATATCAAATTCTGAAACCAACAAATATCGTATTGGAAATAACGATATAAAATATATCTTTCAAATTCCCATAACAATATCTGTATAATCACGAAATCCAACATCGAAATATTCTGAAGATAATTTCGATTCAAATCCAGTTCAATTCACGTATTGGGAATTTTGATTATTTTTAAAACCACTTTCAAATTCAATTTATTTATTTCAAAAATAAATTGGTTTTAATCCTAGTTCAAAACTAGTTTATTTCGATAAAAATCTATTTTTATCTTTCCAAATATAGAGTTTTTCAGCCCAATTTTTCCCAAATCATTTCTTATGATTTTACACAAATTATTGATATTTTTAATAATTTTATCAAGGCCCGTACAGTCGATTTCCATCAACGACCATCGAACTGCACTTACAGCGACCTTTTCCAAATTTGATTTGGATATAATTCCAAATCCAACCGTTAGATTTCAAATTTTAAATATTCGTTAGAAAGCTCTTTTCGATACGAACCCAACGATTCCGATTTCAGGAGAATCCGACGGTCTGATCTCCCGCAATGTCAATTCGAAGTCAATGGTTGAAATTCACGAACGGCCGCGGCGCGGCGCGTTCTATTCAGGCCATTATATATATAATATATATATATATATATTATATTTCGTCGATTTCCTTTTAAAACATACTTTATAAATCATTTTAAATTCGTTTTCGAAACGATTTCAACTTCATATTCAATTTCAAATCAAAATTGAATATTTCATATCATTACTATATAAATGATAATATTTTCAAAACGTTATATTTTGAAATCACTTCTTCTTCTATAATTATTTTAAAATCGAATATAATCGATATAAATAGCGCTCACGTCACAATGGCGCGTCTCTAATCAACATGACTTTATATATTTCAATAAATTCGTTATTCTATTCAACAAATGAATATTTATTCTATTCAACACATGAATATATATTTCTTTCAACACATGAATATTCTCAACACATGAACACTGTCAACACATGACTATTTTTGTTATTTAATATATTTTATAAAATTATGGTATATATCGTTTGATTTTTAAATCAGACTCCAATCGTAAAGTAGTAAGAGAATGATTCCCTAAGTATTAACCCCGAAGGCCGAAACCAATATCAGATCAATACCCAGGAAACCACTCATCTTATCTATTTTCCAGTTAGTTTCTAACTTTAAATATGATAAAGATGTAAATTTTATTGTTAAAATATGTCTTTCAACACATGACAATTTTCAACACATGATTATTCTTTATTTTCCCAATTGGAATGAGGCCCAATCAATTACCATATAATGTTAATTATATGGATTCCATACAACACATGTATATAATAGCAACGATAAATAATCAACCATCATCCAAAGTGCACTACACAACTGCATATGCATTAAATATAAATAATTAATGCTTATAACAGCCTGTCAATCAATCGATCGACATATAACTAATCAATCGGGATGAGTGGACTTCAAATACCATCCCAATACCCGTGTGGGGTTTCAGACAATCAAACACAGATTCTTATTCATTCACATACCCATTAAAAATTATATTTTTAACGATAAAATATTTTTAACTATATAAATATTTTATTTCATTTCACATCACATAATCAATTTTCGCCACAACAAACAATCAAACATACAAGCCATCCATGGTCTGTGGACGACGGGTGTCGGGTGCTACTAAGCACTGTCTGCATCCTAGTATATATTTTAACTAGAAAAACAAGATTTAAAGTGAGAAGTTCTCATCGAGGGATCCACTTCTCCAGTTTTATTTCTGAATTTCTGAACATCTGGATTTGCCCGTACTCCCAACATAATTTTGACACGCTGTTCACATTAAAGATCACATTCTTATTCCAACGCTATATAGATAAAAATCACATTTTTATATCACTATACGTATAATAAAAATCAGATTTTTATTTCGTTATATATATAAATCGTATTTTTATATTCTCTATCTTATAAAAATCATATTTTTAAAACGCTGCAAATATAGGAAAGATTATATTTTCATATAATTAAAAATCACCTCTTTCCTACATCGAAAATTCGATCTTTCTTCATATAAAAATTGCATCTTTCCCTATTTACAAATCAAAAGTTTTTTTCCTATTAATTATAAAAAAATCCTTCTTTTATTTTCTATGCCTTCTGTAATTTAAAAACTGAATTCTAAAATGATAGAAAAATAAAAACTCACTTTAATCCATCGGAGGAGGGCGTTTGACGGTCGGTAAAGGGCTGGAGTGAGGCGTGGGAGGTTGCACAGGCCGGCGGTGGGCCCACAGGCGCGATGGCAGTCGGTTCACTCCGGGTTCGGGGTTGTGGAGCTCGCATTGGAGAGGGAGAGAGAGAAACAGGCGGAGGGGGGAAAGGGCTGGAGTCACGTCGGGGTCTAGAGGTGGCGCAGGTCAGTGGGGTGTTGGAGGGGGTGGCTGCGACGCGGTTAGGGTTTCGAGGGAGATTTGGGGTTGGGGATGAACGAGGAGGGAGGACGGCGCGTTGAGGATCGGAGGGGGGAAGAGGCGATGGGGTGAAGGACGGGGAGGCACGGCGTCGGGGGGTCTAGCTGGCGATGGGCGGCGGAAAGATGAAGGCGACGGAGGGGGGGAAATATCAGGTCAACGATTCTGAAAAGAAAAGGGGCTCGTGGGTTATGAGGGAAACGAAAAAGGGGGGCTATATGAATTTTTTTTATATTATTTTATTATTTTTCTCTCCTTAAAGTTGAATTTTCACTCGAATCCCAAATCATACCCAACGACTGTCGCCCCTAGCTAATTACCCACATTCCGAACACAATGGGATGTGTATCATGAGCCGATTCGCTTGTTACGATCAGTTTCCATTAAATTTAAAATATAAATCTATATATTCAATTTTAAACGTACATTTTAAATTACCGGGGCCATACACTAACTCGAAAAATTCCAGAAAAATTATTTCTAGCTTCGTATTGACGATACAGTCCTAACAAAACTAATTTCGTCGAATTCTGAGACCGTTTGAAAAATGGCCATTTTCCAGTCGATTAAAATCAACTAAAACTGGTCAAACGCGTTTTCTTTTACCACACTCACATATTGATTCGAAAAATTATGAAATTTGAAACCTAGCAATAACTTGACATCACGGATCCAACAAAAGTGGTTTCGTCGAAATCTGAGGTCGTTTGCAAAATGGCTATTTTTAATGGCTGAAATTCCAT
The DNA here is from genome assembly GCA_030737875.1 of Allium sativum. NCBI lineage: Eukaryota > Viridiplantae > Streptophyta > Magnoliopsida > Asparagales > Amaryllidaceae > Allium > Allium sativum. The sequence goes on along the minus strand of CM060912.1, from coordinate 387,136,546 downwards.
AGCGACTATTCTGAATTTTCAACTGGGCATATCTATTGATTCCCGCTATGAAATTTTGATTTTTCGGATTTGTTGGAAAGATATTCTCAATTAGATTCTATTATTTTTGGTTTCACTAAAATCCGGTTTATTTTGCATCCGGTACATTCAATTGAAATTTGAAATCGAATTATCGAACTACCGCGCCATTTTCAATTCCTTTTATATTTTAAAATAAATATTTTATATTCTAACGACGATTTATATAAATATATACGTTCGAATTATATTCAAAATAAATTTCTCGTCGATAATATTTAAAAAAATTCATTTTAAATAATCAAAATTCACTAAAATTGCCAAAATAAAAAATTTAAATTGGCTCAGATTTTCTGGGTTGTAACAATCTCCCCCACTTAAAACTTTTCGTCCCCGAAAAGGAACAAAGCCGAAAGTTGTTTTACAAATCAACTCAACTTCCACTACTTTCGTTACGGCTTAAGTTCTTCAACTTTTCATTTTCTAAGAACTTTTCAATTTCTTCAAAAATTTGGCTAACACCCTAAATTTTCGAAAAATTTCGCCATAACCTCCCCTGCACCGGTGACTTCGGGATATTTCATATAGCCTCCCATGGCCTTCTTCAACTCAAAAGAAAAAGAAAAAGCCAAGCGGCTAGCCAATCGGCTCAAAAAATCATCACCACCCAAACAAAACAGTAAATTATGGTAAACATGTACCTATTTGTCGGGCAAAAATTTTTATTCTTCTGCTCTAGCCTCCTTGCTATGACCTATTCAATGTATATATATGTATATGCATGCAATTCTAACAAATTTTCAATACAGTTCAATATTCGATTCTATTAGGCTAAATGGTTCAAAATTTCAAATCAATAATCAAACAACACAACCATCAATCAATTGGTGGATTAGAATTTCAAACACATAACTTTGATATATATACAGAAAATCATGTTTTTGATGCCAAATCAAAACAAATAATCCTAAGTAAATTTTGGTTCTCACACTAGTCTACGGAAATATATAGATATCACACCTTCGAAACACGAACATAAATATTGATGATGCCATGGTCATTATCAACATCATCTCCGGGCGACTAGAGTGTGATTCTATATCTATCCAGTATATTAAAACTTCGAATATACGTTCATGACGCGTATATGCAAAACCTTTATATACTCGATTGTCCAAGTTCAAAATAAATAAATTATTCAAATACGTATACTTGAATTTCCAAAACAATATTGTTTTCATTTGAAAAATATACTCTTCACACTCGTTCTAGGATACTACTGATCCTATCTCTAACGAGTCATTCTAATTGGATTTTACTAATCCAATATCTGATGAATTCTTCCGTTCGGTTCTAATGTGTCTTGTTCTCGAGCTCTGTAAACCAAAGCTCTGATACCAAAATGAGACGACCCGAACTTCACCGTGAAGGAAAGCACGGATAGAATTGAGGACAAGACCAATCAAAACGCAAACAGAAGAACATTTCATTGTTTATTACAACAATTCCATCAGGATACAAGACTATACAGAGTATGAATAAATATTACATTTGACAAATATCAGATATTACAATAAATTACATAGCAGCGGAAAAACAGTATAAAAAACAATTGAAAGTAATACATGGATACAGAGCTTTCCGAGCATTGTTCCAGCTGTAAATCAGGATCCTGTGAATATAAATCTACAAAACCAAAACTACTAGCTGCCCGTGTGGAAAATAGGGGCACCCAAAGTTTAGGTTAAAACAATAAACTCCAGGTCAGTCATGTGACTGGTGTGAGAACTAAAACAGTTATTAATCTTGATTTTAAAGTTCGGTAAATCAAGGGACCACGCCGTATAACACGGAACGGTTTCCTCCCAAAAATACCAGTGCATAAAACAAACAGCGCAATGCTAAATAAAGAAAAATGAAGCTATTATAAGACCCAGGTCCCATCACACAATGCAACGCAAGCCGGAGGATAGGGATTTTACCTTATAATAGCCAAAGCATGCTTGATACGTTTAAAACACATTATTTTGATATTACTATAAGTGTATAGTGTCAAAACAATTTCAATCATAAATATCAATCATAGGCGGCATGAATGACCCATACCACTATGTCGCCATACTAGGTTCTACAAATAAAACCGCAATATCACATATTGGAAATTGGATTTCCGTCATGAGTCGAGGCAAGGGGCAAGCTCCTCTCCGATTCGAGACACTCTAGCAAATGTCTCAGGACCCCACTATGATCCTTGGATCTTCAGGGCCGGTCCTCACCTAACTTTGGAGGATCGGCAATTTCTGAGCACACGTTTCTCGGTCCTAACAGACCTATATCCGAGGCGCCTCGTATCCAACAACCACACAGGTGAAAAGTATATAAATGTCAGCCAGTTTAAGCACTAACACCACCCATAGCTAGAAAGAAACGTCATGCTCTCCCTACAGTCACTATCCCGTTTTTGACTCATACCGAGGTGTGAGGCTCGTGAACTCACGCTATACACAAAGCTACGCCACACAGGCCGTGCTTTGATCATCAACCACAAGACTTTTCTTTTCAACAGAAGCCTTGATCAATTGCCACTTACGCGTGCCACACTGGCAATTCACTCCATGCGACTGATGTCCATCGATATACAACCTCTGAGCTCGTACGTCTCAGAGAAGGGCGTTAAGCAAGAGAATAAATTCTCCGCCGCCAAACAGATGTATATTTAATAAAGATCAATCAACACAGAATAAAATCCAATGTCAGACACACAGTCCATTTTCAAGTTCGTTCTGGGTCTGAACGAAACCGGAGGCACTTTCCTCGCATATCCATCGATCTCCAAGTACGTCTGGACGATCACCAACTGATTCCCTCATCTTGGGTGTACAGCCCAATCAAGATCATCAGTAATCACCCAAACGATGTGAAGACTTCCGGTCTTCAACCACCGTCTTCATCTTCGACTTACCGTCGAATCGGTTATTCAGAATGGGTTTATACCCGGCCTTTCCGAATAACCCACGTATATAATAAACAAATGTTACACAAACACACCATACACCTCATTCCAATTCAGAATATTCTTTTATTCACAAAATCACATTCTTAGGGAAAGGTTCCCATTAATTTTATCAAAGATAAATTCTTCTAAATTTATTCTTTAATCTCCCTTTGGATATCATTTCAAACCATATTATGGTTTTCCAAACTAGTAGGGATTAGCGAACCACACCGAAGTAATTATTTATTTTATTTCCCAATCCCAACCTATTCATCCCCTAGAGCAAAACTGATAATAATCTATTTCTAACACCCCGGTGTTATCGGTAAAATTAATTACCATTTCACGTTCAAATCTAATAAAAGAATGAACTTTTGCTTTGGAGCAAAACTGGTGGTACTCCATTCTCGATCACCTTTCAGATTTGATAATTTAAATAATCAATTCACATTTCAATCTAATTAAAGATTCATTAAAACTCCACTTAGTTTTAATCTTTTCAAAAATCAATATCCTGTCTTTAACTGGGTTAAAGAACCAATGTCATCTAAAACACGATTCAGATAAACCCAAACTCACATTCTATTGTTAATCGGGTTAAAGAACAGGTGTTATTCAAAACACCGCTCACGATAAACCCAAGAACCAATTTAAATTCAATTCCAATTAATATTATTTAACTGGTAAACTTCATTAAATCTAAATAGAAAGATTTAATTTTTTTCTCAACTGGGCTTAAGAACAGTGTTAATGAAGACACCATCCACGACAGACCCAAATCACGTTTGATATTAAATACAAGGCTCTGATTAGAAAATATTTCGGCTTATATTCAATATCAAATTCTGAAACCAACAAATATCGTATTAGAAATAACGATATAAAATATATCTTTCAAATTCCCATAATAATATCTGTATAATCACGAAATTCAACATCGAAATATTCCGAAGATAATTTTGATTCAAATCCAGTTCAATTCACGTATTGGGAATTTTGATTATTTTTAAAACCACTTTCAAATTCAATTTATTTATTTCAAAAATAAATTGGTTTTAATCCTAGTTCAAAACTAGTTCATTTCGATAAAAATCTATTTTTATCTTTTCAAATAAAGAGTTTTTTAGCCCATTTTTTCCCAAATCATTTCTTATGATTTTACACAAATTATTGATATTTTTAATAATTTTATCAAGGCCTGTATAGTCGATTTCCACCAACGGCCATCGAACTGCACTTACAACGACCATTTCCAAATTTGATTTGGACTTAATTCGAAATCCAACCGTTAGATTTCAAATTTCAAATATTCATTAGAAAGCTCTTTTTGATACGAACCCAACGGTTCCAGTTTCAGGAGAATCCGACGGTCAGATCTCCCGCAACATCAATTCGAAGTCAATGGTCGAAATTCACGAACGGTCGCGGCGCGACGCGTTCTATTCAGGCCATTATATATATATATATATAATATATTTCGTCGATTTCCTTTTAAATCGTACTTTATAAATCGTTTTAAATTCGTTTTCGAAACGATTTCAACTTCATATTCAATTTCAAATCAAAATTGAATATTTCATATCATTACTATATAAATGATAATATTTTCAAAACGTTATATTTTGAAATCATTTCTTCTTCTATAATTATTTTAAAATCGAATATAATCGATATAAATATCGCTCACGTCAAAATGGCGCGTCTCTAATCAACACGGCTTTATATATTTCAATAAATTCGTTATTCTATTCAACAACTGAATATTTATTCTATTCAACACATGAATATATATATCTTTCAACACATGAATATTCTCAACACATGAACACTGTCAACACATGACTATTTTTGTTATTTAATATATTTTATAAAAGTATGGTATCTATCGTTTGATTTTTAAATCAGACTCCAATCGTAAAGTAGTAAGAGAATGATTCCCTAAGTATTAACCCCGAAGGCCGAAACCAATATCAGATCAATACCCAGGAAACCACTCATCTTATCTATTTTCCAGTTAGTTTCTAACTTTAAATATGATAAAGATGTAAATTTTATTGTTAAAATATTTCTTTCAACACATGATTATTCTTTATTTTCCCAATTGGAATGAGGCCCAATCAATTACCATATAATGTTAATTATATGGATTCCATACAACACATGTATATAATAGCAACGATAAATAATCAACCATCATCCAAAGTGCACTACACAACTGCATAAGCATTAAATATAAATAATTAACACTTATAATAGGCTGTCAATCAATCGATCGACATATAACTAATCAATCGGGATGAGTGGACTTCAAATACCATCCCAACACCCGTGTGGGGTTTCAAACAATCAAACACAGATTCTTATTCATTCACATACCCGTTAAAAATTATATTTTTAACGATAAAATATTTTTAACTATATAAATATTTTATTTCATTTCACATCACACAATCAATTTTCGCCACAACAAACAATCAAACATACAAGCCATCTATGGTCTGTGGACGACGGGTGTCGGGTGCTACTAAGCACCGTCTGCATCCTAGTATATATTTTAACTAGAAAAACAAGATTTAAAGTGAGAAGTTCTCACCGAGGGATCCACTTCTCCAGTTTTATTTCTGAATTTCTGAACATCTGGATTTGCCCGTACTCCCAACATAATTTTGACACGCTGTTCACATTAAAGAACACATTCTTATTCCAACGCTATATAGATAAAAATCACATTTTTATATCACTATACGTATAATAAAAATCAGATTTTTATTTCGTTATATATATAAATCGTATTTTTATATTCTCTACCTTATAAAAATCGTATTTTTAAAACGCTACAAATATAGGAAAGATTATATTTTTATATAATTAAAAATCACCTCTTTCCTACATCGAAAATTCGATCTTTCTTCATATAAAAATTGCATCTTTCCCTATTTACAAGTCAAAACTTTTTATCCTATTACTTATATAAAAATCCTTATTTTATTTTCTATGCCTTCTGTAATTTAAAAACTGAATTTTAAAACGATAGAAAAATAAAAACTCACTTTAATCCATCGGAGGAGGGCGTTTAAAGGTCGGTAAAGGGTTGGACTGAGGCGTGGGAGGTTGCACAGGCCGGCGGTGGGCCCACAGGCGCGATGGCAGCCGGTTCACTTCGGGTTCAGGGCTGTGGAGCTCGCATTGGAGAGGGAGAGAGAGAAACAGGCTGAGGGGGGAAAGGGCTGGAGTCGCGTCGGGGTCTAGAGGTTGCGCAGGTCAATGGGGTGTCGGAGGGGGTGGCTGCGACGCGGTTAGGGTTTCGAGGGCGATTTGGGGTTGGGGAAGAACGAGGAGGGAGGACGGCGCATTGAGGATCGGAGGGGGGAAGAGGCGATGGGGTGAAGGACAGGGAGGCGCGGCGTCGGGGGGTCTAGCTGGCGATGGGCGACGGAAAGATGAAGGCGGCGGGGAGGGGGGGGGGGGATATCGGCTCAATGATTCTGGAAAGAAAAGGGGCTCGTGGGTTATGAGGGAAACGAAAAAGGGGGGGCTATATGAATTTTTTTATATTATTTTATTATTTTTCTCTCCTTAAAGTTGAATTTTAACTCGAATCCCAAACCACACCCAACGACTATCGCCCCTAGCTAATTACCCCCATTCCGAACACAATGGGATATGTATCGTGAGCCGATTCGCTTGTTACGATCAATTTCCATTGAATTTAAAACATAAATCTGTATATTCAATTTTAAACGTACATTTTAAATTACCGGGGCCACACACTAACTCGAAAAATTCCAGAAAAATTATTTCTAGCTTCGTATTGACGATACGTTCCTAACATAACTAATTTCGTCGAATTCTGAGACCGTTTGAAAAATGGTCATTTTCCAGTCGATTAAAATCAACTGAAACTGGTCAAACGCATTTTCTTTTGCCACGCTCACATATTGATTCGAAAAATTATGAAATTTGAAACCTAGCAATAACTTGACATCACGGATCCAACAAAAGTGGTTTCGTCGAAATCCGAGGTCGTTTGCAAAATGGCTATTTTTAATGGCCGAAATTCCATAGCGACTATTCTGAATTTTCAACTGGGCATATCTTTTGATTCCTGCTATGAAATTTTGATTTTTCAGATACGTTGGAAAGATATTCTCAATTAGATTCTATTATTTTTGATTTCACTAAAATCCGGTTTATTTTGCACCCGGTACATTCAATTGAAATTTGAAATCGAATTATCGAACTACCGCGCCATTTTCAATTCCTTTTATATTTTAAAATAAATATTTTATATTCTAACGACAATTTAAATAAATATAAACGTTCGAATTATATTCAAAATAATTTTCTCGTCGATAATATTTAAAATAATTCATTTTAAATTATCAAAATTCACTAAAATTGCCAAAATAAAAAATTTTAATTGGCTCAGATTTTCCGGGTTGTTACAACAGCGAAAGATTAAATTACAATAAATGTAATACACTGCAGTGGAACAATTATATTAACATAGCGGAGGACTACCAATGCTCTGGATACAGCTTTAAGCTTCGATCCAGAATCCTGCTCAATATATCTGCGAAATAAGCTACTCGACTGCCCATGTGGAAAAGAGGGCAACCGAGTTTGCAAAGTGAAACAAACTACGGGTCAGTCATGGGACTGGTATGAGAAATCTTACTTAACTTATCTAATAAGAAGGCTAATCACAGGACCACGCTGCTAACGCGGAACGGGTTTACTCCATTGGATTGACAGTGCATGAAATAAAGTAAATCGTTAAACAATGCAATGCTTTTTAGAAAAATGAAACCATTATAAGACTCAGGTCCCATCACACAATGCAACGCAAGCCGTAGGATAGAGTTTTACCTTATAATGGTCAAAAATGCTTGATACGATAAAACGGATTTGATATTATTATTAGTGTATATATGTTTCAACAAAACATTTCAATCATAATGTACTAATCATAGACGGCATAGCTATCAAATACTATGTCGCCATAATAGTTCTACAATCAAAACTGCATGATGTCGTATTGGAAATTGGGTTTCCATCAAGAGTTAAGGCTAGGAACGATCTCCTTACCGATTCGAGACACTCTAGCAATGTCTCAGGATTTGGATGCTGCCGAACCCTTGGATACAGCAGGGCCAGTCCACAAATACTTTAGTGGAACAGTTATGCCTGAACACACGCTTCCCGGTCCTATTGGACCTATAATACGGCCATTGGCGACTGATAAATCCAAGGCCTCGAAATCCATCATCCACATAAGTAAATGTCAGGCCATGTAAAACCCTAATACCACTTCTAGCTAGAAAGAAACGTGCACACTCCCTGCGTTCCCTTGCTCCGTTTTTGACTCATACCGGGGTGTGAGGCTCGCGAGGTCACGCTATACACAAATCTAAGCCAAAATAGGCTATGCTTTGATCATCAACCACAAGGCTCTGCTTTTCAACAAAAGCCTTGACCATTTGCTCTTGGCATGCCACATTGACAATTCACGCCAGGCGATCGATAACTACCAATATATAAACTCTGAGCTCGTGTGTCTCAGAGAAGGGTGTTAAACAAGATAATAAATTCTCCGCCATCACGGTTCTATATTAAATAGAAATTAAAATAATTACATAGAATGAAATTCAATGTCAGACACACATCCATTTACAAGTCCATTCTGGGTCTGAACGAAACCGGAGTCACCTTATTCCTCGTCCCGTATGTACAATACGGAAGCGAGGTGCTCGCATATCCGGACAATCAACAAGTACGTCCGTAAAAACTACCACTTTAACCCTTTCCTGGGAGCAAATCATTGCAGGGCATCAGTAGTCATCCATTCAATGTGAAGATCGCCGGTCTTCAACCACCGTCTTCATCTTCGACTCTTAATCGTCGTAGTAATTATTCGTAATGGGTTAAACCCGGTCCTTCCGAATAACTTGTGTATTTAATAATCAAAAATCAAGTGCTACAAAAACACATCCAACGCCTCATTCCAATTCAGAATATTCTTTAAATGAAATATTCACATTATTCTAACAAAGATAAATCCTTTAAATTTATCCTTAAATCTTTCTTTTAAAGATTTATTAAAACTCCAATTTGGTTTTTGAATATCAAAAATCATTATTTAAATTTTAAGAAATTAATCTTATCTTTAACTGGGTTAAAGAACTAATGTCATTTAAAACACAGTTCACGGTATGCCCAAAGTCATATTCCATTAAATATGGAAATGTCACAGAAATTAGATCAATATATAATCGATATAAATTTCTGTATCAAACTAATAATATAAATGGAATAACGGCAAAGCCTCTTAAATTCCATATATAGTATTGGTCTTCTTTTATAGAAGCTTATCCCGATTATTATTAAATCGAATTCCACTCAATTCCAATTTAATATATTGAATTGGAAAAATTTACATTGGAAAATTCCCTTTTAAATCTTAATAAAAGATTTATAAATTCCAAATTATATTTTAATTGGGGTTAAAGAACAAATGTCGTTTAAAATACAGTTCACGATAAACCCAATCCACATTTCATTTTATTCCAATTATTAAATATAACTGGAAACTCTAATAACCTTAATTAAAGATTTATTCGTTTCTCAACTGGGTTTGAACAGTGTTATTTAAAACACAATTCACGACAAACCCAAAAATCCAATTTATTTAATTCCAAATAAATATTAATTAAATGGAAACTCCATTAAATCTTGATTAAAGATTTATTTTGTTTCTTTATTAAAATAATGTTTTTAAAATATTAGATTTTGGAAATTACTACTTTTTATTCGATTCATTATAAAATGAATAAAAATGATCAATAAACCTGTTCGGGTTAAAATGGCGTTTCGACCTATAATGGGCTAAATAGTCCAATTCATTACCATGTCCATTTATGGTTTATAATGGGCTAGACATCCCACATTAGGCCTACAACTTGCGGATGCTGGACATGCCGGTCGGGTCTGGGCAAACTAATCCCACAAGTTGGGCTTAACCTCGTGTCATAGCCCACTTCGTATTTGCGCACTTAGACCTCTCACATTATGTTCAACATTAGTGGCTGCTGGATATGTCGGTCGGGTCCGGGCAGACTTCCACCACAAATGCAACCTAACCTCGTGTCAAAAGTGCAATTATAATTTATAATTGTAATTATTTCACTGAAAATTATTCATTAGTTTAAACTATTCTTTATTTAAAACATATTTATTCTAAATTATTCTTAATTTAAAATATCCTTTATTCTAAAATGTCTTTTATACTGAATTGTTATTTATTTTATAAAATCCTTGTTACCAAATATTCTTTATTTCTGAATCAGAATGCGACTCAACCAAGTTCATTTATATGGTTTTCATACATTGCATATGAATGATAAAAAATCAGTAAACATCCAAATAACAACCAGAGTGCATTCTACAACTAATCACAAGGGAGATGTGTGATTAGAATATCATCCCAAGACCCATGTGGGGTTTCATCCAACAAATAAATAATAAATTATTTGTGCACTTGGGCGATGTGTAAAAAAAATATCGTCCCAATGACATAAACAAGTCGGCTAACTTGTATATGGAAGTGTAATTATAATAACATTATTTTAACATGTTTAATTTTCCAAATCCCAATCATGTCACAATATAACATACATAACAACACAACAATACATCCATGAAATAGATATAACAAATATTTCAATCATTTTAATGCAATAAAAATGATACTTTTTATTGCAATCTTTTTAATGAAACAACATGAAAATAAAATTTTAATCTATTTTATTGAAACATGACATTATCTAAATAAATGATATATTCATTTGACAGATCATTATCCTAAATAAATGACATTTTTATTATTCTAACATAAAGGACATATTTAACTAAAATGACATTTTCTTCTAACATGACATTCTTATCTAAAATGACAATTTATTCTAACATGACAATTTTACCTAGAATGACAATTTTAACTAAATTGACAATTTAATCATAACATGACATTTTTATCTAAAATGGCAATTTAAACTAAAACGACATTTTTTTTATTTAACATGACATTTTTAATTCTCGAAATAAATGACATGTTTAATTTTCTAAATAAACGACGATTTATCCTCTAACATAAATGACAAATTTAATTTCAAAATATGTTCTTTAATTAAATGACATGTTTAATTCTCTAAATAAATGACAATTTATCCTCTAACATAAATGACAAATTTATTTTCAAAATATGTTCTTTAATTAAATGACATGTTTAATTCTCTAAATAAATGACAATTTATCCTCTAACATAAATGACAAATTTATTTTCAAAATATGTTCTTTAATTAAATGACATGTTTAATTCTCTAAATAAATGACAATTTATCTCTAACATAAATGACAAATTTATTTTCAAAATATGTTCTTTAATTAAATGACATGTTTTAAATAAGTGACAATTTATCTCTGATATAAATGACATAATTATCTCTAATATAAATGTAACGAACTGGGATTTTCGAGTCCGAAAATCAACACAAAATTACCATATTGACTATTCAGACATCGGAAATACCTGATCATTAATAGAAAGAAGTTAGAGGGTGAAAATAGATAAGATAGAAAAATTAGAATAGAAGAAGAAGAAGATCACCACAGAATAGAGTCAGAGTAATACGAATCTCACAGCGGAACGAATAAATATAATATATAACATAACTTTGCAATAAAACATCATATATATATATAATAACATTATCAGAGTACAACACTTACACACAGCGGAAATAACAATAGCTATATAATCATGAAGCCTCCTGCTTCAAGCTCCTCCAAGTATATCTGTAAAGACCTGAACTACTTGACTGCCCGTACAAATTTGGGCACCCAAGAGTTTAAGGAAAACAAAACGAAATAAACTCTGGGTCAATCATGGGACTGGTGTGAGTAAACTCAAATCATTTGGTTTAACTTTTCAAAATCCTTTTCAAAAGAAAAGGTAATCGTTAGATCGATACACACATAAACACGGACGGTTTTTACCTTACGATAACCCAAAACAGTTTTGGAAATCAATACTTTTTGATATTATAATAATGTCTAATCACAAGTAAATAACAATCTAGCAGAACGCTTGCATATCACGTTCCACATATATAGTATACAAATCAAAATCGTGGGCGCTTATTGGAGATTGGATTCCGACTATGACAAGGTATGGGACCACCTGCTGATAGTGCATCTCTAGAGGCGAATACACTGGGTTCAACAAGAACGTCTTGCAACCCGGCCCGCACATGACCGACCACTCATTTTGCTCAAGTGTATCGAATGTACATCACCAACGGTTGGGAGCTACCCACCGTTTCCCAAAAAGGGACAGCATCGAAAATAGACAAAAAAATGAAATGGATTTTCTTTAGATAGGTGATATACACCCTAATGGGAGAGACCCACCTAGCCATGCTACCTGCCTGATTTCTGACATTTCCGGGTTGATGAGGCTTGTAATAACCCGGAAATTCTGGGCCAGTTTAAAATTTTTATTTTGGCAATTTTAGCGAATTTTGATTATTTAAAATGAATTATTTTAAATAATATCGACGTGAAATTTATTTTGAATATAATTCGAACGTATATATTATACGCGTCGTCGTTAGAATATAAATATTTATATATAATTATAAATATAATTGAAAATGGCGCGGTAGTTCGATAATTCGATTTCAAACTTCAATTGAATGTACCGGGTGCAAAACAATCCGGATTTTAGTGAAACCAAAAACATTAGGATCTAATTGTGAATATATTTCCAACGAATCCGAAAAAATCAAAATTTCATAGCGGGAATCAAAAGATATGCCCAGTTGAAAATTCTGAATAGTCGCTATGGAATTCAGGCCCTTAAAAATGGAAATTTTGCAAACGACCTCGGATTTCGACGAAACCACTTTTGTTGGGTCCGTGATGTTAAATTATTGCTAGATTCCAAATTTCATAATTTTTCGAATCAATATGTGAGCATGGCAAAGGAAAACGCGTTTGACCGGTTTCAGTTGATTTTAATCGACTGGAAAATGGCCATTTTTCAAACGATCTCGGAATTCGACGAAATTAGTTTTGTTAGGACCGTATCGTCAATACGAAGCTAGAAAATATTTTTCTGCAATTTATAGAGTTCGTATGTGGCCCTAGTAAATTGAAATGTACGTTTAAAATACAATATAACAATTTAAATGTAAATTTGACGAAAACTGGTTGAAACGATCGAATTAGCTTACGCAGCATATCCCATTGTGTTCGGAATGGGGGTAATTAGCTAGGGACGACAGTCGTTGGGTCTCGTTTGGGGTTCGAAATAAAAGGTGACTCTTTGGGAATATAAAAATTAAAAAAAAAAAGAAGTCAACTCCTTTTCCCACATAACCCCTTCCCCCTTTCTTTTTAGCCGATCAGCTTCATTTTATAAAAAAAAAAAAAGAAAGAAAATATATCCCGATCCACAAATTGCGCTCAGCCCCCCCTCTTCCCCCGACGTCGATCCTCCGCCCGCCTCCCCCTCCTCCCGCCGTTCATCTCCTCTAGCCTTCTCCGCTCTGCCCCTCTTCTCCATTGAAATCCGCCCCCCTCTCTCCTGAAATCCGAACCCGACCTCGTTCCCGATGCCATCAGCCCTACCCACCCCCCCCCCTCTATGAACGCGCCGCCCTCTCCTCTGTCCCCTCTCTCCTCTTCAGGCGCCCGAGCCTCAGAGATGAACCCAAAGCAGTGAAGCCCCCTCGAATCGCTCTCCGTCGAGCCTCGCCTCAAACGCCCCTCCGGATAGCTGCTTCACCTCCCTCCTCTTGATTTCAATCCATAAAAAAATGTGAGTTTAAGTTTTAAATTTTAATTTACATTTATTTTGTTTTCTGTTTTAACATATGATAGCATTGTAAAAGGAGTTTTTTTTTTATGAAGAAAATATTATTTTTATATTTTTAAAGTATTAAAAATATAGTCTTTATTATATAGCGATTATAAAAATATGATTTTTATATTTTTAAAGTATTAAAAATATAGTCTTTATTATTATAGCAATTATAAAAATATGATTTTTTAAATTGAAGGTGAATAAGTAAAAATGTGATTTTTATATATTGAACATCGAAGTAAAAATTCGATTTTTATATATTGAACATCGAAGTAAAAATTCGATTTTTATATATTGAACATCGAAGTAAAAATTCGATTTTTATATATTGAACATCGAAGTAAAAATTCGATTTTTATATATTGAACAACGAGTAAAAATTCGATTTTATATATTGAATAGCATAGTAAAATTCGATTTTTATATATTGAATAGCGAAGTAAAAATTCGATTTTTACACATGTAGTGGCTGCGGGCAACGAAGATGACGAAGATGCGACATCGATGAAGATTTCTCTAAATGAAGAGCCGTGGAGTTAGGATAGCTATTAGTGAGAATTTCTCACTCTTCAATTTTTTTTCTCTAGTTATATATATACTAGGATGCAGACGGTGCTTAGTAGCACCCGACACAATCGTCCACAGACCATGGACTTGTTTGTTTGGTTGCATAAATAAGTTAGATGATTTGGTTTGAATTGAATTGTTTGGTGAAATGAAATGGATTTGATTGATGTGTGAATGGCGTGGGCCTTCACTAGACCGGGGATAAGGCTAGGCCTTGTCCCGTTTCTAGTATCGTGCCGTTATGCCGCCGAAATTTTCTAAAATATGTTAGAAAAATAAAAATATCATTTTATTTAAAGAATGAACTGAATAGAAATTCATATGTTAAAATAAAATGTTTTATCGTTAAAAATATAATTTTTAACGTGAATGTGAATAAATAAATATTTATAAACAAATCGACCGATTTGTTTATATACACTGATTTGACTGATATTGATTGGGTCGATAAATTTTACACATCGCCCAACTGCACGAATAAAATCTGTGTTAGATTGTTTGAAAACCCCACACGGGTGTTGGGATGAAATATGAAGTTCACTCGTCCTGATTGATTAAATATGTCGATCGATCGATTGACAGGCTGTTATAAGCGTTAGATATCTATATTTGATGCTTATACAGTGTAGTGCACTTTGGTTGATGGTTGATTATCTATCGTTGCTATTATATACATTTGTTGTATGGAATCCATATAATTAACTTTATATGGTAATTGATTGGGCCTCATTCCAATTTAGAAAATAAAGAATATTATAAAATAAAGGTTCATGTGTTGACAGTACTCATCCATTGAGATTGGTCATGTGTTGAACGAAATATTTTAGTAATAAAATTTACATCTTTATCAATATTATAAAATAAAGGTTCATGTGTTGACAGAACTCATCCATTGAGATTGGTCATGTGTTGAACGAAATATTTTAGTAATAAAATTTACATCTTTATCAATATAAAATAAAGGTTCATGTGTTGACAGTACTCATCCATTGAGATTGGTCATGTGTTGAACGAAATATTTTGATAATAACAACTATTTTGAAAAAAAGAAATATTTGAAATAAAATATTTGAAAATATCAATATATGAAGCCGTGTTGATTAGATTGACGCCATTTTGACACGAACGATATTTATATCGATTTTATCCATTTCGAAATGAATTGAATTGAAAACGATTTTCGAAATGAAATGAATGGAAAACGATTTCGAAATGAATTGAATTGAAAAGAAAGTTGAAATTGCTTTTGAAACGATTTTAAAACTATTTATATAATTCGTTTTAAATAGAAATCGACGAAGTATATATTATATATATTATATATATATAATATAATGGCCTGAATAGAACGCGCCGCGCCGCGGCAGTTCGTGAATTTCGACCATTTATTTCAAACGGACATTACGGGAGATCCGACCGTCGGATTCTCCTAAAACCGGAACCGTTGGGTTCGTATCGAAAAGAGCTTTCTAACGAATGTTAGAAATTTGAAATCTAACGGTTGGATTTGGAGATACGTCCAAATCAAATTCGAAAAAGGTCGCTGTAAGTGCAGTTCGATGGCCATTGATGGAAATCGGCTGTACGGGTCTTGATAAAATTATTAAAAATAGTAATAATTTGTGTAAAATCATAAGAAATGATTTGTGAAGATTTGGGATGAAAAACTCCATATTTGAAAAGATAAAAATAGATTTTTATCGAAATGAACTAGTTTTGAACTAGAATTATAATTCTATTTATTTTTAAATAAGTAAATTGAATTTGAAAGGGTTTTAGAAATAACCAGAATTTCCAATGATTATATTGGAATGGATCTGAATCGAAATTGTCTTTGGATTATTTCGATGTTGGATTTCGGGATGATACAGATATTGTTATGGGAATTTGAAAGATATAGATATATATATCGTTATTTCAAATACGATATTTGTTAGTCGTGGAATTTGATATTGAATATAAGCCGGTATATTTTCTATTCAGAGCCTTGTGTTTAATATCAAGTTGATTTGGGTTTGTCGTGAATGGTGTCTTCATTAACACTGTTCTTGAACCCAGTTGAGAAAAGATTAAATCTTTTTATGTAGATTTAATGAAGTGTACCAATTAAATAATATTTAATTGGAATTGAATTGATATTGATTTTTGGGTTTATCGTGGACAGTGTTTTAAATAACACTCGTTCTTTAACCCGATAATTAATGGAATGTGATTTTGGGTTTATCGTGAACCGTGTTTTAAATGACACTGATTCTTTAACCCAGTTAAAGATTAAAACTAAGTGGAGTTTTAATGAATCTTTAATTAGATTGAAATGATCGAAAATGAAGTATCACCAGTTTTGCTCCAGGCGATAGTTAAATCTTTAATTAGATTTGAACGTGAAATGGTAATTGAATTTACCGATAACACCGTGGTGTTAGATATGAAGTATAACCAGTTTTACTTCATGGGATGAATAGGTTGGGATTGGGAAATTAAAACAAATGATTACTTCGGTAAGGTTCGCTAATCCCGACTAGTTTGAATTGATATTCAAAAATAGATTAAAGAATAAATTCAAGGAATTTGTCTTGGATAAAATTAATGGGAACCTTTCCCTATGAATGTGAAATTTAGAAACTAACTGTCGGTTAGCCAAGCAGAATGGTTTTCTGGATATTGATCTGATGTTGGTTTCGGCCTTCAGGGTTAATATTTGGGAAATTATTCTCTTGATTAATTTACGATTAGTGACTGATGAATTGGAATGAGGCGTATGTTGTGTTTGTGTAACACTTATTTAAAATATACGCGAGTTATTCGGAAAGACCGGGTTTATCCCATTCTGAATAACTGATACGACGATAAGTCGAAGACGAAGACGATGGTCGAAGACCGGAAGTCTTCACGTCGTTTGAGTGATTACTGATGATCTTGATTGGGCTGTACACCCAAGAAGATGGAAACAGTTGGTGATCGTCCAGACGTACTTGGAGATCGATGGATATGCGGGGTACTAGGTGCCTCCGGTTTCGTTCAGGCCCAGAACGAACATGTAAATGGACCGTGTGTCTGACATTGGATTTTAGTCTGTGTGATTGATCTCTATTAAATATATATCTGTTTGGCGGCAGAGAATTTATTCTCTTGCTTAACGCCCTTCTCTAAGACGTATGAGCTCAGGGGTTATATATTGATGGATATCAAACGCATGGAGTGAATTGCCTGTGTGGCATGCCTAAGTGGCAATTGATCGAGGCTTCTGTTTAAAAGCAAAGTCTTGTGGTGATGATCAAAGCAAGGCCTTTGTGGCGTAGCTTTGTGTAACGTTTACTTCGCGTGTTTCACAGCCGGTATGAACCAAAAACGGGAGAGGACCTCAGGGAGGGCATGCGTTTCTTTCTAGTTAGAAGTGGCGTCAGTGGTTTTACACGCCCTGACGAGTTTGACTTATGTGGTTGTTGCTGTTGCGAGGCGCCTCGGATTGATCGGTCGTTCTCGAACCGATGGAGTCATTTAGTTGGCTCATTTACGCCCCAAAGGGCGGGGAAACGTAGTGTTCAGGCATTTTAATCCACATCGGTGGACCGGCCCTGTCGCTCCAAGGCTTGACTGAGTACTTGCCTGTGGCTCGGGCTAGAGAGTCACGAATCGGTAGAAGACTATCTTTTGCCTCGGTTCATAGACGGAAATCCAATTTCCAAATACGTGACATTTGCGGTTTTATTTGTAAACCTATATATGGCGACATAGTGG
The DNA here is from genome assembly GCA_030737875.1 of Allium sativum. Taxonomy (NCBI): domain Eukaryota; kingdom Viridiplantae; phylum Streptophyta; class Magnoliopsida; order Asparagales; family Amaryllidaceae; genus Allium; species Allium sativum. The sequence goes on along the minus strand of CM060912.1, from coordinate 387,118,304 downwards.
CATGGGACGCTCATGTCGCCTATGATTGATACCTATGATTTGAAGTTGTTTTATACACTATGCACTTATAGTAGTATCAAATGATTTGTTTTAAACGTACTTAGCATTCTTTGGCTGTTATAAGGAAAAATCCTATCCTCGGCTGCGTTGCATTGTGTGATGGGACCTGGGTCTTATAACAGCTTCATTTTTCTTTATTTAGCATTGCGCTGTTTGTTTTATGCACTGGTATTCTTGGGAGGAAACCCGTTCCGTGTTATACGGCGTGGTCCCTTGATTTACCTAACTTTAAAATAAAGATTAACTGTTTTAGTTCTCACACCAGTCACATGACTGACCTGGAGTTTATTGTTTTAACCTAAACTCTGGGTGCCCCTATTTTTGACACGGGCAGCTAGTAGTTTTGGTTTTGCAGATTTATATTCACAGGATCCTGGTTTACAGCTGGAACGATATCCGGAAAGCTTTGTATCCGTATATCTCGTCTAGTTGTGTATTGTATTATTTTCCGCTGATATGTATTTAAAAGTAATTTAAATCTCTGATATTTCTGTGTAATATTCATTTATACTCTGTATATTCTTGTAATCTGATGCATTGTTGTAATATACAATGAAATGTTCTTTTATATGAGTTCTGTTGTGGCTTGTTCTCGAACTATCCGACACTTTCCTTTACGGGGAAGTTACGGGTTTTCACAAGGCTTGAGGTCATAACGTATCTTTTGGAACACATGACCACCATTCACTTTGAATGCTACATCGTCATACCAGCCAAATCACAAATTGATTTCCCAAAAAATACCACAGGTATAAAGCTAAGGGAAACGAATTCCTCGGCCACCAAATATAAGTACGTTTGAAGAGATCAACTTACGCGATCCGTTAGATATACTTTGTCAGACATTCATCCATTCACGTTGCCCTGGGATTGGACAAACCGAAGGCACTATTCTGTAAATAGGATAACCCTTGCATAACTCTGTCTTCAATTATTTTCATCATATTTGATCGCAACGCTAACGTCCATACAGAATGGTTTTCAGATAATGAATCTGATCCCGGTCTCCCCGTATTGATGACGGAAAAATGGTCAAAAACTTCGATAGTCAGTGATTTAACTATCAAAGAAAAATAGGTGTACAACCAACAATCTTATTTCTAGATAGAAATTCGATCGATCAATAATCAATCAACATTTATCTCTTTTAATTTAATTTATCATTAATTTATTCATTTCCCATTTTTATATATTTGTAAATTCTTATTTTCTAAATTTAGAAAATATACTTTATTAATCATTTGAAAACATCTTCGTATTTACTCGCATTTCTTGTTTTCTATATTAGAAAACATTTTTGATTCTTATTTGGAAACATTTCCAAAACTCCTTCGTTGGATTTAACAGATGTTTAGATAAAACATCGCTAAGCCAATTCAAACAATTACACTCATTAACTAAATTCACTTAACCAACCCTCACTATCGAACCTTAACCATTTCTTAGTTAAAACTGAAGCCAATCAAGTTGGGGTATAATTACCTCTCAGACCTTAACTGAACAACATTTCTAACCACGATATAGACAAAGTTCACCTTTCAAATCTGTAACAAGCTTCCTTATGTAACTTTCGGATTTTATTAATGAATTCACTTCTTTTATACAAACCATTTGATTATAACAGTAGTGTTCAGATCCCTATTTCTAAAATATCTAACTTCAAAATATAACTTTTATTCCTTAATTTAACTAAATAACCATATAGACAGTTTATAAAGAAATCATTAAATCTTGATTAAAACGGAAAGTGTACTTTCCCGAATTCGATATAATCGAATTCCAACGTATAACTCTCTTTCGAAAAATCTCTACTCGATAACTCCTTTTCGAATAAACTATATTCGATAACCCTTTCTTCGAATAACTATATTCGATAACTCTTTCTTCGAATAACTATATTCTATAATCTCTCTTCGAATGATTTACATTCGATTAACTCTCTTCAAATGATTTACATTCGATTAACTCCCTTCGAATGATTTACATTCGATTAACCCTCTTCGAATGATTTACATTCGATTAGCTCTGTTCGAATGATTTACATTCGATCAACTCCTTTCGAATAAACTATATTCGATTAAATTCCTTAATTCTATTCGAATAAACTATTTCGAATAACTCCTTTGGATTAACTCATTTGGATTAACTCGGTTTGATTGACTCATCTTGACTAACTTAACTTGATTAACTTACTTATTTAACTCAACTTATTTAACTCAACTTATTTAACTCCTATCGAATAACTAATACTCGATTAACTTATATTCGAATAACTATGTCTATTTTAACTTTATTTCGAATGGCTAATATTCGATTTAACTCCATTCGCTTGACTCTAGATCGCAGCGATCACAATGGTTATGCCTGATTCCCTCAGGAAACATCCGACCGCCCTAAGTTATTTGCAGCCCTATGAATTACGCTAGCAGTCGTACGAAATGGAAACTCATCCTGAATAACTATGTTTGACTAACTCTATCTCAAATAACTATATTTGACCAACTCTAATTGAATAACTAGTATTCAATTAATCCTAATTCGATTAACTATGTTCAATTTACTCAATCTGATTAACTCTTACTGGTTAACTCTATCTAATTAACTCTAATTGGTTAGCTCTAACTGATTAACTCTAATCAATTACTCTAATTCGATTAACTCTAATTGATTACTCTAATTCGATTAACTCTAACCGATTAACTCTTAATCGACTAACTCTTCGTCCATATTCAGTTTCAAATATCGATGTTGAAATCGATTCTTACTTCCCTATATAAGTCCTGACTTATATATTCTATTTATCCAATGATGAACATTTTACTTAATTTATAAAATATTATTTTTAAATTTATCTTCTCCACTTATCTGTTAAAATAGATTTCTATCAAAAATCTACTTTAAATTCATATTCTGTTATACCCGTGTGCGAAGCACGGGTCTAATCCTTCCTAGTGTAAAATTTTCTTTTTATACAACTCTATTCATTTTTCGAGTATTTCTTTTTTTATAATCTATTTATTTTCAAAATAAATATTTCCTTTATAATTTTATTTATTTTCCTAAATAAATATTTCTATTTATAATCTATTTATAAATGTTTTACAAATATTTCCTTTTCAATTCTATTTATAATTGTTTTTCAAATACCTCCTTTTCTATTTGTTTCACAAATATTTTCCTTTTCTATTTGTTTCACAAATATTTTCCTTTTCTATTTGTTTTACAAATATTTTCCTTTTTATATAAAATCCTTTGATTTTATATGAATATTTTATTTCAAATTATAGTTTTGAAATTTCCCTTTTCACGCTCCAGTATTTCCTTTGGTATTTAAAAGTACCAAATAACAATGATCAAACACACATAATCAACAACTGATTATAAATCACATCATATATTACAATATATGAAAAACAGTAAAATAAATGTTGAGGAACCCAGTTGGAATCCTCCAACCTGTTTCCCTTCATCACAGATGTTAAACAATATAATTAACATCAACTTCATTGCAATATGAACTATTCTGATAAACAGAATCAATATAAAATTAACGATTTATATATATATATATATATATATATATATATATATATATAATTTCAACCAACTGACTAGTAGTTCATCCAAACAGTCAACACACATCAATCAACCAATATTTATCAGTTCTAAAAATACGTTATAAAAATATGAACTGATAGAGTTGGCGAGTTTTACTCACCTTGGCGGATATCATTAAATATCGATAACCGTTGTCGATTCAGATCGGACAATTTATTTTGCTATAAATTGTAACGAGCTCCAATTCACTTCCATTCAGTTCCATTGGGTAGCCACCATCCATACGATCCCAACGGATCTTGTTTTGTTCAATTCTAATTACGTATGATAAAGTTACACTTTATACAAGTTATAAATTGTTTTAAAATAAAACAAAACCAATTTAATTTATCGATGGGCCTTACCCCTTTATACCAAACCGGCCCACCAACCATAACAAAGCCCACCCGCTACACAATGCTTCTTCCTCCCATCGTGTACTCCCCAGAACCAACGAATCCATTTCCCAAACTTCTAGCGATTACTGCATCCCCTCCACTATATGATTTCAAAATCCAACTTCACCATGATCTTCTCCTTTGAATCCTCTACACCACCATCCTACTTTCATGAAGCTCGCCCCTACCATAAGAAATCCGACGTCTCAATTTCCCAATCCTGTACATAACCGATCGACATTAAACATCACGGAATCCCTCCAAAAATTCCAACTAGATGCTATTCGATCTCCTGAGTCATAATACGAACTCAATTTCATCAATTACTACTTACATCTCGCCATAAATTGAACCGTAAAACACGCTGCCTTTTTTCCAGCGAATAAGACACTCATAGAACCCAACAAAAACTATACCAGATTGATGCCAACACTGATACGAGTTCATATATACGTATATAATAATTTATAGATTTTATTTGGATTTGCTAGAATTTCTCAAAGATGATTTTTACTGTTGATAATTTCTACTAAGGGTTACGGCGCCTCAGTTTGACTATTGGAGAATTTCTTTAGGGTTAGAAGTGTTAAGGCTTATTTATAGGGTTGTTTTTATATTTTTCTATTCGATTATTTAATTCATTTTTAAGCAAACACTATTTGTATTGTTGAATAAAAATTTCTAAAATCACATACTATATCCAAAAATCACAAAAATGGACATACACCTTCAGTTTGACATTACAGACCCAACAAAACTAGTTTTGCCAAATTCCGACTCCGTTTTCTCACATAGCATATTTTTAACTGTCAAAATACTGACTGTTTTTCACATTAAAAATCCACATGGCCACACATTGACTCTAAAAATCACGAAACTTGAAATCTAGCAATAATTTGATATTGCGGATCCAACAAAATTAGTTTCGTCGAAAACGGAGGTCGTATGCAAAACTGGCTATTTTTAAAGCTCTAAATAACCCATTTAAATATATAAATATATTTAAATTAAATATTTGAAAATAAATATTATCGTAGATATTCACACTAGAATACCATACAGCTCCAATTGGATTTATAACTCGATGTTTCAAAATTCCCAGTTATATCGATATTCGATTTATATATAAAATCCTTTTATAATATAAATATATATTTATAAATTTCAAAGGAATTCCATAGCGACTTTTAGAAAATTTCATTTGGACATAAATCAAAATCTACATAATGAAATCCCGATTTTTCTCTTCCATTAGAAAAATATACTTCACAAGCTCCGAACGTTTCTTGTTTCACGGAAATCCGATTTAAAACGGACCCTGTATATTCAGTTGAAGTTCAAATCGCCAAATAGTGAACTGCCACACCATTTCAGGCTCGATTTTAATTATAATATAATTATACGTTCAACTGTCGTTAAAATAATATATTTGTTATCCTAATTCAATTCCAAACTGGATTATAGCATATATATGATCTAATTAACATCGTATTGTGAATTCTACTAATTTCGACTATTTCACAAATTAAATATATTATTCAATTATTTATATTAATTAAATATTCACCATTATTTAATTTAAACCATTTAAACCTCTAATCACTATTTAAATAATTAAATAAAATAATTATTATATTGCTAAAATTATGGGACATTACATTCTTCCCCCCTTAAAATAATTTCGTCCTCGAAATTGCTAAGGTAGAAAACAAAACCTACTAACTGATTAAAAATTATTTGTTTACTTTTAATTTTAGTTTCAACTGAACCAATTTATTCAAATTAAAATATTAATTCATTTCGATTACGAAAAATTTCAAAAATTCTGAAAATTTTCTAACACCCTAAATTTCTGGAAAACTTCGCCAGCACCTCCTTTGTATCGGTCAATAGTTCAAACCCCAACTCGCCTCTCTAGGCCTTCTCCAATCCAAAAGAAAATCAAACAGCCAAGCGGCTTGCCAAATCGGCCCATAAATCACCAAATCCATAAAAATAAACGTGTACCTTTTTGTCGGGCATATCATTAAATCCTTTCCATCTGTTACCAATTCAATATATACCAATGTTATTCCAATCAAATTCCAATCTGTTTTTATCCACAAATCCAACCATTCGCTTATAACTAAGCCAATTTCCATTATGAACTCAAATTCCATTATCAATTCCAAATTCTTACGACATCAGTCCAACCTACTCGATATCATTATAATCTAATTCAATTCAATTTTTACATAATTGACTTCAATTTAATTCCAATTTGCTTTAGCAAATTTCAATTCAATTTGGTTTTAAATCAAACAATCTCTCCTTGGGAATTTTAAATAACTTTGCTTTCCCAAAATCAAATATCCCTTTTTGGAAATTCAAAACAATTTGCTTTTCCCAAAACAATTCAAAGATCATCCCTTTGGTAGTAATCCGTCACTTACACACTCGAAAATGAACACCGATGATGTAGCTGTCATCATCGGAATCTATTTTCTAGCGATCGAAGTGATTTCAATACTATACCCTTTTAAAACTATTTCTAAACACTTTCATTTTGAAATTCATTTCCAAATATCATTTGCAATGCTTGTAACAAATTTAAAATCTCCCAGGATTTTAAAATTCACATATATTTAATCCAATTCCTTTTACAAACACTTCTCCAACTTTTAATTCCAATTCTGATTCTAAATTCAAACTTACTTCATCTTATTTCATATATTATATTCATATGAATTCTGATTGGTTATTTACATAACCATTCCAATTTATAATCTCATTCGATATTAACTACAACCAATATATCCTATATATGTTATAATAATTCCAATATAAATTCTTTATATCAGAATATAATTTGGGTAACATTATTCCATTTACCCTCTTTTCAAAACATATTGTGTCGGTTCATCGTATTCGAGTGTTTAGAAACTCCTACCGATTCAGTGGATCAAACTGATCGATCAGAACCCATAAACAACCCAACCAATAAATCTCCACAATATGAAACCATTTTTTATATCAAATAACAAATACGTGTTCATATATATATACACTCAAACTCAATCTAGGGTATTGCTAACCACATCTCTACTGAGTCACGCCACAGAGCCAAGGTAATCACTTAACCTTCAGCTCTGACACCACTGTAATGAACTGGGATTTTCGACTCTGAAAATCAACACAAAATTACCATGTTGACTATTCAGACATCGAAAATACCTAATCATTAATAGAAAGAAGTTAGAGGGTGAGAATAGATAAGATAGAAAAAATAGAATAGAAGAAGAAGAAGATCACCACAGAACAGAATCAGAGTAATACGAATCTCACAGCGGAATAGATAAATATAATATATAACATAACTTTGCAATAAAACAGCATATATATATATATATATATAGAATAACATTATCAGAGTACAACACTTACACACATCGGAAATAACAATAGCTAAATAATCCTGAAGCCTCCTGCTTCAAGCTCCTCCAAGTATATCTGTAAAGACCTGAACTACTTGATTGCCCGTGCAAATTTAGGAACCCAAGAGTTTAGGGAAAACAAAACAAAATAAACTCTGGGTCAGTCATGGGACTGGTGTGAGTAAACTCAAATCATTTGGTTTAACTTTTCAAAATCCTTTTCAAAAGAAAAGGTAATCGTAAGACCGATCCACACATAAACACGGACGGTTTTTACCTTACGATAATCCAAAACAGTTTTGGAAATCAATTCTTTTCTGATATTATAATAATGTCTAATCACAAGTAAATAACAATCTAGCAGAACGCTTGCATCTCACGCTCCACATATATAGTATACGAATCAAAATCATGGGCGCTTATTGGAGATTGGATTCCGACTATGACAAGGCATGGGACCACCTGCCGATAGTGTATCTTTAGAGGCGAATACACTGGGTTCAAAAAGAATGTCTTGCAACCCGGCCCACAAATGACCGACCACTCATTTTGCTTGAGTGTATCGAATGTATATCACCAACGACTGGGAGCTACCCACCATTTCCCGAAAAGGGACAGCATTGAAAATAGACAAAAGAATGAAATGGATTTTCTCTAGATAGGTGATATACAACCTAATGGGAGCGACCCACCTAGCCATGCTACCTACCCGATTTCTGTCATTTCCCGGTTGATGAGGCTTGAGGTCATAACATATCTTTTGAAACACATGACCACCATTCACTTTGAATGCCACATCGTCATACCCGCCAAATCACAAATTGATTTCCCCAAAAATACCACGGGTATAAAGCTAAGGGAAATGAATTCTTTCGCCACCAAACGTAAGTACGTTTGAAGAGATCAACTTACACGATCCGTTAGATATACATTGTCAGACATTCGTCCATTCACGTTGTCCTAGGACTGAACAAACCGAAGGCACTATTCTGTAAACAAGATAGCCCTTGCATAACTCCGTCTTCAATTATTTTCATCATATTTGATCGCAACGCTAACGTCCATACAGAGTGGTTTTCAAATAATGAATCTGATCCCGGTCTCTCCGTATTGACGACGAAAAAATGGTCAAAAACTTCGATAGTCGGTGATATAACTATCAAAGAAAAATAGGTGTACAACCAACAATCTTATTTCCATATAGAAATTCGATCGATCAGTCATCAATCAACATTTATCTCTTTTAATTTAATTTATCATTAATTTATTCATTTCCCATTTTTATATATTTGTAAATTCTCATTTTCTAAATTTAGAAAATATACTTTATTAATCATTTGAAAACATCTTCATATTTACTCCCATTTCTTGTTTTCTATATTAGAAAACATTTCTGATTCTTATTTGGAAACATTTCCAAAACTCCTTCATTGGATTTAACAGATGTTTAGATAAAACATCGCTAAGCCAATTCAAACCATTACACTCATTAACTAAATTCACTTAACCACCCCTCACTATCGAACCTTTACCATTTCTTAGTTAAAACTGAAGCCAATCAAGCTGGGGTATAATTACCTCTCAGACCTTAACTGAACAACATTTCTAACCTCGAAATAGACAAAGTTCACCTTCCAAATCTTTAACAATCTTCCTTATGTAACTTTCGGATTTTATTAATGAATTCACTTCTTTTATACAAACCATTTGATTATAACAGTAGTGTTCAGATCCCTATTTCTAAAATATCTAACTTCAAAATATAACTTTTATTCCTTAATTTAACTAAATAACCATATAGACAGTTTATAAAGAAATCATTAAATCTTGATTAAAACGGAAAGTGTACTTTCCCGAATTTGATATAATCAAATTCCAACGTATAACTCTCTTTCGAAAAATCTCTATTCGATGACTCCTTTTCGGATAAACTATATTCGATAACCCTTTCTTCGAATAACTATATTCGATAACTCTTTCTTCGAATAACTATATTCGATAATCTCTCTTTAAATGATTTACATTCGATTAACTCTCTTCGATTGATTTACATTCGATTAACTCACTACGAATGATTTACATTCGATTAACCCTCTTCGAATGATTTACATTCGATTAACTCCGTTAATTCTATTCGAATAAACTATTTTGAATAACTCCTTTGGATTAACTCATTTGGATTAACTCGGTTTGATTGACTCATCTTGACTAACTTAATTTGATTAACTTAATAATTTAACTTAACTTATTTAACTCCTATCGAATAACTAATATTCGATTAACTTATCTTCGAATAACTATGTCTGTTTTAACTTTATTTCGAATGGCTAATATTCGATTTAACTCCATTCGCTTGACTTTAGATCGCAGCGATCACAATGGTTACGCCTGATTCCCTCAGGAAACATCCGACCGTCGTAGGCTATCTGCAGCCCTGCGAATTACGCTAGCAGTCGTACGAAATGGCAACTCATCCTGAATAACTATGTTTGACTAACTCTATCTCAAATAACTTTATTCGACCAACTCTAATTGAATAACTAATATTCAATTTATCCTAATTTGATTAACTATGTTCAATTTACTCTATCTGGTTAACTCTATCTAATTAACTCTAACTGGTTAACTATAACTGATTAACTCTAATCAATTACTCTAATTCGATTAATTCTAATCGATTACTCTAATTCGATTAACTCTCAACGATTAACTCTTAATCGACTAACTCTTCGTCCATATTCAGTTTCAAATATCGATGTTGAAATCGATTCTTACTTCCCTATATGTGTCCTGACTTATATATTCTATTTATCCAATGATAAACATTTTATTTAATTTATAAAATATTATTTATAAATTTATCTTCTCCACTTATCTGTTAAAATAGATTTCTATCAAAAATCTACTTTAAATTCATATTATGTTATACCCGCGTGCGAAGCACGGGTCTAATCCTTCCAAGTGTAAAATTTTCTTTGAGACGACCCAAACTTCCCCGTGAAGGAAAGCGCGGATTGAATTGAGAACAAGACGATTCAGAACCCAAACAAAACAGTAAATTATGGTAAACATGTACCTATTTGTCGGGCAAACAATTTTATTCTTCTGCTCTAGCCTCCTTACTATGACCTGTTCAATGTAAGTACATGTATATGCATGCAAATGCGACTAATTTCAAACAATTCAATATTCGGTTCAATTAGGCTAAATGGTTCAAAATTATCAAACAAATAAACAAACAACACAACCATCAATCAATTAGTGAATTAACGTTTCAAATTCATAATTTGATATATATACAGAAAATCATGTTTTTGATGTCAAATCACAACAATGTATTCTAGCTATATTTTGGTTCTCACACCAGTCTAATGGAAATATATAGAAATCACACCTACAGAACACGAACATAAATACTGATGATGTGGTCACATCACCAGAATCATCCCCGGGTGTCTAGAATGTGATTCTATATCTATCCAGTATATTAAAACTTCGAATATACATTCATGACGCGTATACGCGAAATCTTTATATATTGGATTGTCCAAATTCAATACAAATAAAATATCAAATACAAATAATTGATTTAAATTTCAAAACAAAATTTGTTTTCACTTGAAAAATATACTCTTCACACTCGTTCTAGGATACTACTGATCCTATCTCTAACGAGTCATTCTAATTGGATATTACTAATCCAATATCTGATGAATTCTTTCGTTTGGTTCTAATGTGTCTTGTTCTCGAGCTCTGTAAACCAAAGCTCTGATACCAAACTGAGACGACCCGAACTTCCCCGTGAAGAAAAGCGTGGATTGAATTGAGGACAAGACGATTCAGAACCGAAACAGAAGAACATTTCATTGTATATTACAACAATTCCTTCAAAATACAAGAATATACCGAGTAAGAATAAATATTACACATTTGACAAATATAAGAGATTACAATAAATTACATAGCAGCGGAAAAACAATACAAAACACAACTGAAAGTAATACACAGATACAGAGCTTTCCGAGCATCGTTCTAGCTGTAAATCAGGATCCTGTGAATATAAATCTGCAAAACCAAAACTACTAGCTGCTCATGTCGAAAATAAGGGCACCCAGAGTTTAGGTTAAAACAATAAACTCCAGGTCAGTCATGTGACTGGTGTGAGAACTAAAACAGTTATTAATCTTTATTTTTAAAGAGAGTAATTCAAGGGACCACGCCGTATAACACGGAACGGGTTTCCTCCCAAGAACACTAGTGCATATAACAAAACAGCGCAATGCTTTTTGGAAAAATGAAGCTATTATAAGACCCAGGTCCCATCACACAATGCAACGCAAGCCAGAGGATAGGGTTTTCCCTTATAATAGCCAAACATGCTTGGTACGTTAAAACAAATCATTTGATACTATAATAAGTGTATAGTGTCAAAACAATTTCAATCATAAATATCAATCATAGGCGGCATGGGTACCATCTATCATGTCTCCATACTAGGCTCTACAAATAAAACCGTAATATCACGTATTGGAAATTGGATTTCCGTCATGAGTTGAGGCAAGGGGCTAGCTCCTCTCCGATTCGAGGCACTATAGCAAATGTCTCAGGACCCCACTATGATCCTTTGGAACGTCCAATGTGACGGAAAAGAATTTCGCTCGATCCGAATCCGTCGTTAAACCGATCTAGACCATTCGAAACCCCTGATCGTTTGAGAACAGGACAAATCAGAACGCAGACGGAAGAACATTTCATTGTTATTACAACAATTCCATCAGATACAAGAATATACAAAGTATAAATGAATACTATACATTCGATAAATATCAGAGATTACAATAAATTACGTAGCAGCGGAAAATAATACGAAACACAACTGAAAGTAATACACGGATACAGAGCTTTCCGAGCATCGTTCCAGCTGTAAATCAGGATCCTGTGAATATAAATCTGCAAAACCAAAACTACTAGCTGCCCGTGTCAAAATAAGGGCACCCAGAGTTTAGGTTAAAACAATAAACTCCAGGTCAGTCATGTGACTGGTGTGAGAACTAAAACAGTTATTTAAAACTTTACTTTAAAAGGGAGTAATTCAAGGGACCACGCCATATAACACGGAACGGGTTTCCTCCCAAGAATACCAGTGCATAGAATAAACACCGCAATGCTTTTTCGAAAAATGAAGCTATTATAAGACCCAGGTCCCATCACACAATGCAACGCAAGCCGGAGGATAGGGTTTTCCCTTATAATAGCCAAACATGCTTGGTACGTTTAAAACAAATCATTTGATACTATAATAAGTGTATAGTGTCAAAACAATTTCAATCATAAATATCAATCCTAGGCGGCATGGGTACCATCTATCATGTCGCCATACTAGGCTCTACAAATAAAACCGAAATACACGTATTGGAAATTGGATTTCCGTCATGAGTCGAGGCAAGGGGCAAGCTCCTCTCCGAGTCGAGACACTCTAGCAAATGCCTCGGGACTACACACTCTGGGTAACCCCTGGATGCTTCAGGGCCGGTCCTCTCTTACGTTTGAGGATTGGCAATTCCTGAACACACGTTTCTCGGTCCTTACAGACCTAAAATCGAGGCGCCCCATCCAGCAACCACATAGGTGAAAAGTATATAAATGTCAGGGCTGGTAAGTCACTGACACCACCAAAGCTAGAAAGAAACGTCGTGCTCTCCCTGCAGTCCTTATCCCGTTTTTAACTCATACCGAGGTGTGAGGCTCGCGAATCCACGCTATACACAAAGCTGCCACGTAGGCCGTGCTTTGATCATCAACCACAAGACTTTGCTTTTCAACAGAAGCCTTGATCCATGCAACTCAGCGTGCCACATAGGCAATTCATGCCATGCGATTGATATCTATCGATATATAACTTCTAAGCTCGTACGTCTCAGAGAAGGGCGTTAAGCAAGAGAATAAATTTTCCGCCGCCAAACAGATATATATTTAACAAAAATCAATCAACACAGAATAAAATCCAATGTCAGACACACAATCCATTTACAAGTTCGTTCTGGGTCTGAACGAAACCGGAGGCACTTTCCTCGCATATCCATCGATCTCCAAGTACGTCTGGACGACCACCAACTATTTCCATCCTCATGGGTGTACAGCCCAATCAGGATCATCAGTAATTATCCAAACGATGTAAAGACTTCCGGTCTTCAACCACCGTCTTCATCTTCGACTTATCGTCGAATCGGTTATTCAGAATGGGTATAAACCCGGCCTTTCCGAACAACCCGCGTATATTAAAAACAAATGTTACACAAACACAATATACGCCTCATTCCAATTCATTAGTCACTAACCGTAAATCAGTAAGAGAGCAATTCCCCAAATATTAACCCCGAAGGCCGAAACCAACATCAGATCAATACCCAGGAAACCATTCTTCTTAACTAACCTACAGCTAGTTTCTAAATTACACATTCTTAGGGGGAAGTTCCCATTAATTTTATCCAAGATAAATTCTTTAAATTTATTCTTTAATCTTCCTTTGGATGTCATTTCAAACCAAATTATGGTTTTCCAAACTAGTCGGGATTAGTGAACCACACCGAAGTAATTATTTATTTTATTTCCCAATCCTAACCTATTCATCGCATGAAGCAAAACTGGTAATACTCCATATCTAACACCACAGTGTTATCGGTAAAATTAATTACCATTTCACGTTCAAATCTAATTAAAGATTGGACTATCGTTTTGGAGCAAAACTGGTGATACTCCATTCTCGCTCACTTTCTAAATTTGATAATTTAAATTATCAATTCACATTTCAATCTAATTACAGATTCATTAAAACTCCCTTTTCTGGGTTAAAGAACTAATGTCATTTAAAACACAGTTCACGATAAACCCAAATCACATTCCACTTATTATCGGGTTAAAGAACAAGTGGTATTTAAAACACTGTTCACGATAAACCCACAGATCAGTTCTATTTAAAACCCATTTCAAATCCAATTTATTTATTTAAAAATAAATGGGTTTTAATTTTAGTTCAAAACTAGTTCATTTCGATAAAAAAACTATTTTTATCTTTTCAAATATGGAGTTTTTCATCCTAATTTTCCCCAAATCATCTCTTATGATTTTACACAAATTATTACTATTTTTAATAATTTTATCAAGGCCCGTACAGTCGATTTCCATCAACGGCCATCGAACTGCACTTACAGCGACCTTTTCCAAATTTGATTTGAACGTATCTCCAAATCCAACCGTTAGATTTCAAATTTCTAATATTCGTTAGAAAGCACTTTTCGATACGAACCCAACGGTTCCGGTTTTAGGAGAATCCGACGGTTGGATCTCCCGTAATGTCCGTTCGAAGTTAATGGTCGAAATTCGTGAACTGCCGCAGCGCGGCGCATTCTATTCAGGCCATTATATTATATATATAATATATATAATATATATTTCGTCGATTTCTATTTAAATGAATTTTATGAATAGTTTTAAATTCGTTTCAAAAACATTTCAACTTCCATTTCCAATTCAATTCAAATCTCGATTCATTCTATATTCAATTCAATTCGAATTTGGTTTATATTCAATTCAAATTCGTTTTCTATTCAATTCAGTTCGAATTCGTTTTCTATTCAATTCAGTTTGAATTTGTTTTCTATTCAATTCAGTTCGAATTTGTTTTCTATTCAATTCAATTCAAATTCGTTTTCTATTCAATTCAAATCAAATTCGTTTTCTATTCAATTCAAATTCGTTTTCTATTCAATTCAAATTCGTTTCCTATTCAATTTAGTTCGAATTCGTTTTCTATATATTCGATTTTTAAATCTCTTTTAAATATTCATTCTAAAACAAATATAATCGATATAAATATCGTTCGCGTCAAAATAGCACATCTCTAATCAACACGGCTTTATATATTTCAATAATTCCGTTATTCTATTCAAACAAATGAATATTTATTTTATTCAATACGTGAATCTATATTTTGTCAACACATGACTAATCTCAACGAATGAGTACTGTCCACGTGTGACTATTTTTGTTATTTAATATATTTTATAAAAATTATGGTATCTATCGTTTGATTTCAAATCAGACTCCAACCATAAATTAGTAAGAGAACGATTCTCTGAATATTAACCCTGAAGGCCGAAACCAACATTAGATCAATATCCAGGAGACCACTCATCTTAACTATTTTCCAGTTAGTTTTTAATTTTATATATGATAAAGATGTAAATTTTATTGTTAAAATATTTCGTTCAACACATGACTAATCTCAACGAATGAGTACTGTCAACACATGAACCTTTATTTTATAATGATAAAGATGTAAATTTTATTGTTAAAATATTTCGTTCAACACATGACTAATCTCAACGAATGAGTACTGTCAACACATGAACCTTTATTTTATAATGATAAAGATGTAAATTTTATTGTTAAAATATTTCGTTCAACACATGACTAATCTCAACGAATGAGTATTGTCAACACATGAACCTTTATTTTATAATGATAAAGATGTAAATTTTATTGTTAAAATACTTCGTTCAACACATGACTAATCTCAACGAATGAGTTCTG
Source organism: Allium sativum (assembly GCA_030737875.1). NCBI lineage: Eukaryota > Viridiplantae > Streptophyta > Magnoliopsida > Asparagales > Amaryllidaceae > Allium > Allium sativum. The sequence goes on along the minus strand of CM060912.1, from coordinate 387,102,244 downwards.
TCAACACATGAACCTTTATTTTATAATATTCTTTACCTTCTAAATTGGAATGAGGCCCAATCAATTACCATATAAAGTTAATTATATGGATTCCGTTCAACGCATGTATATAATAGCTACGATACATAATCAACCATCATCCAAAGTGCACTACACTGTATAAGCATCAAATATAGATATCTAACGCTTATAACAGCCTGTCAATCAATCGATCGACATACAACTAATTATTGGGATTAGTGTATGCCGTATTTCGTCCCAATACCCGTGTGGGGTTTCAAACAATCAAACACAGATTTTATTTGTGCAGTTGGGCGATGTGTAAAATTTATCGTCCCAATCAATGTCCTTCAAATAGGTTTACATAAACAAACCGTCCGGTTTGTAAATGAATATTTATTTATTCACACTATATTCATATTCACGTTAAAAATTATATTTTTAATGATAAAATATTTTATTTTAACACATGAATTTCTATTCAGTTCATTTACAAAGTAAAAATGATATTTTTATTTTTCTAACTTATTTTAGAAAATTTCGGCGGCATAACGGCACGATACTAGAAACGGGACAAGGCCTAGCCTTATCCCCGGTCTAGTGATGGCCCACGCCATACACATATCAATCAAATCAATTTCAATTCACCAAACAACCAACTTCAAATCAAATAATCTAACTAATCTATGCAACCAAACAAACAAGTCCATGGTCTGTGGACAGTGGTGTCGGGTGCTACTAAACACCGTCTGCATCCTAGTATATATTATGATATAACTAGAAAAAGAAAATTTAAAAGGTGAGAAGTTCTCACATTGATTTTTCTAACGCCTTTTCCGAACTGCTGAATTGTTGTTCGAGCTCCAGATTTCGCATACAAGCTCAAATCTTCAATCCATCTATTTTTCTAGCACAAGCACGGCATTCTGAACAACTTTTGCCTAAGGGACTTTTTGCCGAAAATGCTCCAATTCACCAGAATTCGCAAAAGTACACGATTTTTTCAGCTTTTGAACAGCAGACTTCGCACGCGTTTTCCGAGCAGCTCCGAACTCCAAAACATGACTTCCATATAACTAAATCGAAGAGAATTTCGTGCTCTACAACTTTGGTCACGAGGGACTTTGGCCAAAAACGCACCGTTTGAGAGATATAGGCCAAAACAGTCCGGGGTGTTTTGTGCAAAACGGGAATTTTGGTGAAAATGAGTTTTTGGAGGAGGGGGGGCCCACGGCCGGACTTGGGGTGGACTGAGGGGGGGCGCCGGCCTGATGGACGTGGGGGAGGGTACAGGTGGTGGCGGTGGGGCCCGTGGTGGCCGCGGTGGTGGTGGTTGGTGATTTGGGGGTTTAGGGTTATGAAAAGAGGAGAGAGAAGGAGGAGGAGGAGGAGGGGGTGCGGTGGCCGGCGCGGTGGAGGGGGCTGATGGGGTGCGGCAGCGGCGCGGTGGAGGTGGACTCCATTTTTAAGTTTTTAGAAGAAAAGAGGAAGAGAAAGAAAGTGAAGAAGAAAAGGAAGTAAAAGTGTTTATATGCTAGTTTCTCGCGTATCGCCTGAACGCTAACGATCTCCAATCGCCGCGGATTTCGGACACGAGATAGTAGACGTGAAGACGAGTCCAACGAAATAAGTTTCGTCGAATTCCGAATTCGTTTGACCGTTCAAAAAAAATCACGAAAATGCTCAGATATGCTCTAAAAATGCGATTTTGGCGCACCTTTTCATCTCGCACGCTCACATGCTAACTCAAAAAATCAAGCCCTCTTGGATTTAATCATTATTAGACGATACGAATCCAGAAAAAAAAGTAGAATCGAATTCCGAGGTCGTGTCAATAATGTTCCTTTGTAAAATGACTGCTCGTTTTACCCTGTACTGTTTTAGCTCGCACGGCCGCATACTGGCTCCGTTCGACGCGCCCTTTGGAACATAACAATAATTTGTCATTATGAATCCATAAAAATTTATCTCGTCGAATTATGAGCTCGTATGCAAAATTTCACTTTTTAAGGGCTATGTTTTGTTAATCGAACAACTTCAGCCCATAGCCACTATTCCGGATATCGGAATATATCGAAGCTTATACTTTTCGGAGTTCTAAACGGCATTTTGAACTCAATGGAAGAGGTTTCGAGTCCAAATTCATCCGTATGCAAAATTTGACTTTTTGGTCCATGTATAATTTACATAGCGATTATTCTGAATTTTCAATTGGGCATAACTTTTGATTCCCGCTATGAAATTTCGATTTTTCGGGTTTGTTGGAAAGATAGTCACAATTAGATTCCATTATTTTTGGTTTCGCTAAAATCCGGTTTATTTTGCACCCGGTACATTCATTTGAATTTTGAAATCGAATTATCGAACTACCGCGCCATTTTCAATTCCTTTCATATATATAAATAAATTTTTATATTCTAACGACGATTCAAATAATTATATACGTTCGAATTCTATTCAAAATAAATTTCTCGTCGATATTGTTTAAAATAATCCATTTTAAATCTTCAAAATTCGCTAAAATTGCCAAAATAAAAATTTTAAACTGGCTCGCATTTCCGAGTTATTACAATCTCCCCCACTTAAAACTTTTCGTCCTAGAAAAGGAACGAAGCCAAAAGTTGTTTAACAATTCAACACAACTTCCAGTATTTTGATTACGGCTTAAGTTCTTCAACTTTTCAGTTTCTAAGAACTTTTCAAATTTTTCAAAAATTTGGCTAACACCCTAAATTTTCGAAAAATTTCGCCATAACCTCCCCTACACCGGGAGCAACGGGAAAATCCCGAAATTGCCATATAGGCCTTTTGATCTCAAAAAGAAAAAGAAAAAGCCAAGCGGCTAGCCAATCGGCTCATAAAATCATCATCACCCAAACAAAACAGTAAATTATAGTAAACATGTACCTATTTGTCGGGCAAACAAATTTTATTCTTTGCTCTAGCCTCCTTGCTATGACCTGTTCAATGTAAGTACATGTATATGCAAGCAAATGCGACTAATTTCAATACAATTCAATATTTGATTCTATTAGGCTAAATGGTTCAAAACTATCAAACGAATAAACAAACAACACAACCATCAATCAATTGGTGGATTAGAGTTTCAAATTCATAACTTTGATACATATATACAGAAAATCATGTTTTTGATGCCAAATCACAACAATAAACCTATCTAGTTTTGGTTCTCACACCAGTCTAATGGAAATATATAGATATCACACTTTCGTCACTCGAAAATAAATACTGGTGATGGTATACTTCATCATCAGGACCATTCCGGGCGACTAGAGTGTGACTCTATATCTATCTAATATATTAAAACTTCGAATATACGTTCATGACGCGTATATGCAAAATCTTTATATACTAGATTGTCCAAATCAATATAAATAAATTATTAAAATACGTATAAAACGATTTAAATTTCAAAACAAAATTGTTTTCATTTGAAAAAAAATATACCCTTCACACTCGTTCTAGGATACTACTGATCCTATCTCTAACGAGTCATTCTAATTGGATATTACTAATCCAATATCTGATGAATTCTTTGGTATGGTTCTAATGTGTCTTGTTCTCGAGCTCTGTAAACCAAAGCTCTGATACCAAATGTGACGGCAAGGAATTTCGCTCGATCTGAATCAGTCGTTAAACCGATCTAGACCATTCGAAACCCCTGATCGTTTGAGAACAGGACAAATCAGAACGTAGACGGAAGAACATTTCATTGTTATTACAACAATTCCATCAGATACAAGAATATACAGAGTATAAATGAATACTATACATTCGATAAATATCAGAGATTACAATAAATTACATAGCAGCGGAAAATAATACGAAACACAACTGAAAGTAATACACGGATACAGAGCTTTCCGAGCATCGTTACAGCTGTAAATCAGGATCCTATGAATATAAATCTACAAAACCAAAACTACTAGCTGCCCGTGTCAAAATAAGGGCACCCAGAGTTTAGGTTAAAACAATAAACTCCAGGTCAGTCATGTGACTGGTGTGAGAACTAAAACAGTTATTTAAAACTTTACTTTAAAAGGGAGTAATTCAAGGGACCACGCCGTATAACACGGAACGGGTTTCCTCCCAAGAATACCAGTGCATAGAATAAAGAGCGCAATGCTTTTTCGAAAAATGAAGCTATTATAAGACCCAGGTCCCATCACACAACGCAACGCAAGCCGGAGGATAGGGTTTTCCCTTATAATAGCCAAACATGCTTGGTACGTTTAAAACCAATCATTTGATACTATAATAAGTGTATAGTGTCAAAACAATTTCAATCATAAATATCAATCCTAGGCGGCATGGGTACCATCTATCATGTCGCCATACTAGGCTCTACAAATAAAACCGAAATACACGTATTGGAAATTGGATTTCCGTCATGAGTCGAGGCAAGGGTCAAGCTCCTCTCCGATTCGAGACACTCTAGCAAATGCCTCGGGACTACACACTCTGGGTAACCCCTGGATGCTTCAGGGCCGGTCCTCTCTTACATTTGAGGATTGGCAATTCCTGAACACACGTTTCCCGGTCCTTACAGACCTAAAATTGAGGTGCCTCATCCAACAACCACATAGGTGAAAAGTATATAAATGTCAGGGTTGGTAAGTCACTGACACCACCAAAGCTAGAAAGAAACGTCGTGCTCTCCCTGCAGTCCTTATCCCGTTTTTAACTCATACCGAGGTGTGAGGCTCGCGAATCCACGCTATACACAAAGCTGCCACGTAGGCCGTGCTTTGATCATCAACCACAAGACTTTGCTTTTCAACAGAAGCCTTGATCCATGCAACTCAGCGTGCCACACAGGCAATTCATGCCATGCGATTGATATCTATCGATATATAACCTCTAAGCTCGTACGTCTCAGAGAAGGGCGTTAAGCAAGACAATAAATTCTCCACCGCCAAACAGATATATATTTAACAAAAATCAATCAACACAGAATAAAATCCAATGTCAGACACACAATCCGTTTACAAGTTCGTTCTGGGTCTGAACGAAACCGGAGGCACTTTCCTCGCATATCCATCGATCTCCAAGTACGTCTGGACGACCACCAACTATTTCCATTCTCTTGGGGGTCTTCAACCACCGTCTTCATCTTCGACTTATCGTCGAATCGGTTATTCAGAATGGGTATAAACCCGGCCTTTCCGAACAAGCCGCGTATATTAAAAACAAATGTTACACAAACACAACATACTCCTCATTCCAATTCATTAGTCACTAACCGTAAATCAGTAAGAGAGCAATTCCCCAAATATTAACCCCGAAGGCCGAAACCAACATCAGATCAATACCCAGGAAACCATTCTTCACAACTAACCTACAGCTAGTTTCTAAATTTCACATTCTTAGGGGAAAGTTCCCATTAATTTTATCCAAGATAAATTCTTTAAATTTATTCTTTAATCTTCCTTTGGATGTCATTTCAAACCAAATTATGGTTTTCCAAACTAGTCGGGATTAGCGAACCACATCGAAGTAATTATTTATTTTATTTCCCAATCCCAACCTATTCATCCCATGAAGCAAAACTGGTAATACTCCATATCTAACACCATGGTGTTATCAGTAAAATTAATTACCATTTCACGTTCTAATCTAATTAAAGATTGGACTATCATTTTGGAGCAAAACTGGTGATAATCCATTCTCGCTCACTTTATAAATTTGATAATTTAAATTATCAATTCACATTTCAATCTAATTACAGATTCATTAAAACTCCCTTTTCTGGGTTAAAGAACTAATGTCATTTAAAACACAGTTCACGATAAACCCAAATCACATTCCATTTATTATCGGGTTAAAGAACAAGTGGTATTTAAAACACTGTTCACGATAAACCCACAGATCAATTCTATTTAAAACCCATTTCAAATCCAATTTATTTATTTAAAAATAAATGGGTTTTAATTTTAGTTCAAAACTAGTTCATTTCGATAAAAATCTATTTTTATCTTTTCAAATATGGAGTTTTTCATCCCAATTTTCCCCAAATCATTTCTTATGATTTTACACAAAGTATTACTATTTTTAATAATTTTATCAAGGCCCGTACAGTCGATTTCCATCAACGGCCATCAAACTGCACTTACAGCGACCTTTTCCAAATTTGATTTGGACGTATCTCCAAATCCAACCGTTAGATTTCAAATTTCTAATATTCGTTAGAAAGCTCTTTTTGATACGAACCCAACGGTTCCAGTTTTAGGAGAATCCGACGGTCGGATCTCCCGTACTGTCCGTTCGAAGTTAATGGTCGAAATTCGCGAACTACCGCAGCGCAGCGCGTTCTATTCAGGCCATTATATTATATATATAATATATATTTCGTCGATTTCTATTTAAACAAATTTTATGAATAGTTTTAAATTCGTTTCAAAAACATTTCAACTTCCATTTCCAATTCAATTCAAATCTGGATTCATTCTATATTCAATTCAATTCGAATTTGGTTTATATTCAAATCAAATTCGTTTTTTATTCAATTCAGTTCGAATTCATTTTCTATTCAATTCAGTTCGAATTCGTTTTCTATTCAATTCAGTTCGAATTCGTTTTCTATTCAATTCAATTCAAATTCGTTTTCTATTCAATTCAAATCAAATTCGTTTTCTATTCAATTCAAATTCGTTTTCTATTCAATTCAAATTCGTTTTCTATTCAATTTAGTTCGAATTCGTTTTCTATATATTCGATTTTTAAATCTCTTTTAAATATTCATTCTAAAACGAACATAATCGATATAAATATCGTTCGCATCAAAATAGCGCATCTCTAATCCACACGGCTTTATATATTTCAATAATTCTGTTATTCTATTCAAACAAATGAATATTAATTTTATTCAATACGTGAATCTATATTTTGTCAACACATGACTAATCTCAACGAATGAGTACTATCCACGTGTGACTATTTTTGTTATTTAATATATTTTATAAAAATTATGGTATCTATCGTTTGATTTCAAATCAGACTCCAACCGTAAATTAGCAAGAGAACAATTCCCTGAATATTAACCCCGAAGGCCAAAACCAACATCAGATCAATATCCAGGAGACCACTCATCTTAACTATTTTCCAGTTAGTTTCTAATTTTATATATGATAAAGATGTAAATTTTATTGTTAAAATATTTCGTTCAGCACATGACTAATCTCAACGAATGAGTACTGTCAACACATGAACCTTTATTTTATAATGATAAAGATGTAAATTTTATTGTTAAAATATTTCGTTCAACACATGACTAATCTCAACGAATGAGTACTGTCAACACATGAACCTTTATTTTATAATGATAAAGATGTAAATTTTATTGTTAAAATATTTCGTTCAACACATGACTAATCTCAACGAATGAGTACTGTCAACACATGAACCTTTATTTTATAATGATAAAGATGTAAATTTTATTGTTAAAATATTTCGTTCAACACATGACTAATCTCAACGAATGAGTACTGTCAACACATGAACCTTTATTTTATAATATTCTTTACCTTCTAAATTGGAATGAGGCCCAATCAATTACCATATAAAGTTAATTATATGGATTCCATTCAACGCATGTATATAATAGCTACGATACATAATCAACCATCATCCAAAGTGCACTACACTGTATAAGCATCAAATATAGATATCTAACGCTTATAACAGCCTGTCAATCAATCGATCGACATACAACTAATTATTGGGATTAGTGTATGCCGTATTTCGTCCCAATACCCATGTGGGGTTTCAAACAATCAAACACAGATTTTATTTGTGCAGTTGGGCGATGTGTAAAATTTATCATCCCAATCAATGTCCTTCAAATAGGTGTACATAAACAAACCATCCGGTTTGTAAATGAATATTTATTTATTCACACTCACTATATTCATATTCACGTTAAAAATTATATTTTTAACGATAAAATATTTTATTTTAACACATGAATTTCTATTCAGTTCATTTACAAAGTAAAAATGATATTTTTATTTTTCTAACTTATTTTAGAAAATTTCGGCAGCATAACGACACGATACTAGAAACGGGACAAGGCCTAGCCTTATCTCCGGTCTAGTGATGGCCCACACCATACACATATCAATCAAATCAATTTCAATTCACCAAACAACCAACTTCAAATCAAATAATCTAACTAATCTATGCAACCAAAAAAACAAGTCCATGGTCTGTGGACAGTGGTGTCGGGTGCTACTAAACACCGTCTGCATCCTAGTATATATTATGATATAACTAGAAAAAGAAATTTTAAAAGGTGAGAAGTTCTCACATTGATTTTTCTAACGCCTTTTCTGAACTGCTGAATTGTTGTTCGAGCTCCAGATTTCGCATACAAGCTCAAATCTTCAATCCATCTCTTTTTCTAGCACAAGCACGACATTCTGAACAACTTTTGCCTGAAGGAATTTTTGCCAAAAATGCTCCAATTCGCTAGAATTCGCAAAAGTACACAATTTTTTCAGCTTTTGAACAGCAGACTTCGCACGCGTTTTCCGAGCAGCTCGGAACTCCAAAACATGACTTCCATATAGCCAAATCGAAGAGAATTTCGTGATCTACAACTTTGGTCTAGAGGGACTTTGGCCAAAAACGCCCCGTTTGAGAGATATAGGCCAAAACAGTCCGGGGTGTTGTGTGCAAAACGGGAATTTTGGTGAAAATGAGTTTTTGGAGGAGGGGGGGCCCACGGCCGGACTTGGGGTGGACTGAGGGAGGGCGCCGGCCTGATGGACGTGGGGGAGGGTGCTGGTGGTGGCGGTGGGGCCCGTGATGGCCGCGGTAGTGGTGGTTGGTGATTTGGGGTTTAGGGTTATGAAAAGAGTAGAGAGGAGGAGGAGAAGGAGGAGGAGGAGGGGGTGCGGCGGCCGGCGCGGTGGAGGGGAGGGGGCTGATGGGGTGCGGCAGCGGCGCGGTGGAGGTGGACTCCATTTTTAAGTTTTTAGAAGAAAAGAGGAAGAGAAAGAAAGTGAAGAAGAAAAGGAAGTAAAATTGTTTATATGCTAATTTCTCGCGTATCGCCTGAACGCTAACGATCTCCAATTGCCGCAGATTTCGGACACGGGATAGTAGACGTGAAGACGAGTCCAACGAAACAAGTTTCGTCAAATTCCAAGTTCGTTTGACCATTCAAAAAAATCACGAAAATGCTCAGATAAGCTCTAAAAATGCGATTTTGGCGCACCTTTTCTTCTCGCACGCTCACATGCTAACTCAAAAAATCAAGCCCTCTTGGATTTAACTATTATTAGACGATACAAATCCAAAAAAAAAGTAGAATCGAATTCCGAGGTCGTGTCAATAATGTTCCTTTGTAAATTGACTGCTCGTTTTACCCTGTACTGTTTTAGCTCGCACGGCCGCATACTGGCTCCGTTCGACGCGCCCTTTGGAACATAACAATAATTTGTCATTTTGAATCCATAAAAATTTATCTCGTCGAATTCTGAGCTCGTATGCAAAATTTCACTTTTTAAGGGTTATGTTTTGTTAACCGAACAACTTCAGCCCATAGCCACTATTCCGGATATCGGAATATATCGAAGCTTATACTTTTCGGAGTTCTAAACGGCATTTTGAACTCAATGGAAGAGGTTTCGAGTCCAAATTCATCCGTATGCAAAATTTTACTTTTTGGGCCATGTATAATTTACATAGCGACTATTCTGAATTTTCAATTGGGCATAACTTTTGATTCCCGCTATGAAATTTCGATTTTTCGGGTTCGTTGGAAAGATAGTCACAATTAGATTCCATTATTTTTGGTTTCGCTAAAATCTGGTTTATTTTGCACCCGGTACATTCATTTGAATTTTGAAATCGAATTATCGAACTACCGCGCCATTTTAAATTCCTTTCATATATATATAAATAAATTTTTATATTCTAACGATGATTCGAATAATTATATACGTTCGAATTCTATTCAAAATAAATTTCTCGTCGATATTGTTTAAAATAATCCATTTTAAAACTTCAAAATTCGCTAAAATTGCCAAAATAAAAATTTTAAACTGGCTCGCATTTCCGGGTTATTACATCCAAGGCCGGTCCTCTCTTACTTTTGAGGATTGGCAATTCCTGAACACACGTTTCCCGGTCCTATAGGACCTATATCCGAGGTGCCTCGCATCCAACAACCACACAGGTGAAAAGTATATAAATGTCAGCCAGTTTAAGCACTGACACCACCACTAGCTAGAAAGAAACGTCGTGCACTCCTTGGGTCCTTATCCCGTTTTTGACTCATACCGAGGTGTGAGGCTCACGAATTCACTCTATACATAAAGCTACGCCACACAGGCCGTGCTTTGATAATCAACCACAAGACTTTGCTTTTCAACAGAAGTCTTGATCAATTGCCACTTACGCATGCCACACTGGCAATTCACTCCATGCGACTGATGTCCATCGATATACAACCTCTGAGCTCGTACGTCTCAGAGAAGGGCGTTAAGGAAGAGAATAAATTCTCCGCCGCCAAACAGATGTATATTTAATAGAGATCAATCAACACAGAATAAAATCCAATGTCAGACACACAGTCCATTTACAAGTTCGTTCTGGGTCTGAACGAAACCGGATGCACTTTCCTCGCATATCCATCGATCTCCAAGTACGTCTGGATGATCACCAACTGATTCCCTCATTTTGGGTATACAGCCCAATCAAGATCATTAGTAATCACCCAAACGATGTGAAGACTTCCGGTCTTCAACCACCGTCTTCATCTTCGACATATCGTCGAATCGGTTATTCAGAATGGGTATAAACCCGGCCTTTCCGAATAACCCGCGTATATAATAAACACGTGTTACAGAAACACAACCTACGCCTCATTCCAATTCATAATATTCTTTTATTCAAATTTTCACACTCTTAGGGAAAGGTTCCCATGAATTTTATCAAAGATAAATTCTTCTAAATTTATTCTTTAATCTTCCTTTGGATATCATTTCAAACTAGTCGGGATTAGCGAACCACACCGAAGTAATTATTTATTTTATTTCCCAATCCTAACCTATATATCCAATGGAGCAAAACTGGTAATACTCCATATCTAACACTACGGTGTTATCGGTAAATATTAATTACCATTTCACGTTCAAATCTAATTAAAGATTTAACTATCGCTTTGGAGCAAAACTGGTGATACTCCATTCTCGATCATTTTCCAAATTTGATAATTTAAATTATCAATTCACATTTCAATTTAACTACACTTTCATTAAAACTCCACTTAGTTTTAATCTTTTCTAAAATCGATATCCTGTCTTTAACTGGGTTAAAGAACCAATGTCATCTAAAACACGGTTCACGATAAACCCAAAATCACATTCTATTGTTAATCGGGTTAAAGAACAGGTGTCATTCAAAACACCGCTCACGATAAACCCAAAACCAATTTAAATTCGATTCCAATTAATATTATTTAATTGGTACACCTCATTAAATCTAAATAGAAAGATTTAATCTTTTTCTCAACTGGGCTTAAGAACAGTGTTAATGAAGACACCATTCACGACAAACCCAAATCACGTTTGATATTGAATACAAGGCTCTGAATAGAAAATATATCGACTTATATTCAATATCAAATTCTACGACCAACAAATATCATATTGGAAATAACGATACTAATATATCTTTCAAATTCCCATAACAATATCAGTATAATCACGAAATCCAACATCGAAAAATTCCGAAGATAAATTTCAATTCAAATCCACTTCCACTTTATATATATTGGAAATTCTGGTTATTTTCAAAACCAATTCAAATTCAATTTATTTATTTCAAAAATAAATTGATTTTAATTCTAGTTCAAAACTAGTTCATTTCGATAAAAATCTATTTTTATCTTTTCAAATGTGGAATTTTTCATCCTAGTTCTTTCCTATTCACATATTATGATTTTACACAAATTATTGATATTTTTAATAATATTATCAAGGCCCGTACAGTCGCTTTCCATCAACGGCCATCGAACTGCACATACAACGACCTTTTTCAAATTTGTTTTGGATATAATTCCAAATCCAACTGTTAGATTTCAAATTTCTAATATTCATTGGAAAGCTCTTCTCGATACGAACCCAATGGTTCTGGTTTTAGGAGAATCCGACGGTCGGATCTCCCGTAACGTCAATTCGAAGTCAATGGTCGAAATTCACGAACTGCCGCGGCGCAGCGCATTCTATTCAGGCCATTATATATATAATATATATATATTATATATATTTCGTCGATTTCCTTTTTAAAACGTATTTTATAAATCGTTTTAAATTCGTTTTCGAAACGATTTCAACTTCATATTCAATTTTGAATCAAAATTGAATATTCCACATCATCGATATACAAATGATAATATTTTCAAAACGTTATATTTTGAAATCACTTCCTTTTCTATATTCATTATAAAAACGAATATAATCGATATAAATATCGCTCACGTCAAAATGGCGCATCTCTAATCAACACAGCTTCATATATTTCAATAAATTCGTTATTCTATTCAACAAATGAATATTTATTTCTTTCAACACATGAATATTCTCAACACATGAGCACTGCCAACACATGACTATTTTTGGTTATTCAATATATTTTATAAAATTATGATATCTATCGTTTGATTTTTAAATCAGACTCCAACCGTAAAGTAGTAAGAGAATGATTCCCTAAGTATTAACCCCGAAGGCCGAAACCAATATCGGGTCAATACCCAGGAAACCACTCCTCTTATCTATTTTCCAGTTAGTTTCTTACTTTAAATATGAGAAAGATGTAAATTTTAGTGTTAAAATATTTCTTTATTTCCCAAATTGGAATAAGGCCCAATCAATTACCATATAATGTTAATTATATGGATTTTACACAACACATGTATATAATAGAACTGACAAATAATCAACCACCATCCAAAGTGCACTACACTGTATAAGCATCAAATATAGATATCTAACGCTTATAACAGTCTGTCAATCAATCGATCGACATACAACTAATTATTGGGATTAGTGTATGCCAAATATCATCCCAACACCCGTGTGGGGTTTCAAATCAACAAACACACATTTTTATTCACACACACGTTAAAAATAATATTTTTAACGATCAAATATTTTTAACTATATTAATATTTTATTTCACATCACACAATCAATTTTCATCACAACAAACAATCAAACATACAAGCCATCCATGGTCTGTGGATGACGGGTGTCGGGTGCTGCTAAGCACCATCTGCATCCTAGTATATATTTTTAACTAGAGAAGAAAATTCAAAGTGAGAAGTTCTCACTGACTAGCTCATCCAAACGCCGCGACTCTTCTTATGTAGAAATCTTCGTTGTTCTCGCCTTTTTTTCACTTTCGTTGTCCGTAGTCACTACATATATAAAAATTGAATTTTTACTTTGCTATTCAATATATAAAAATCAAATTTTCACTATGCTATTCAATATATAAAAATCGAATTTTCACTTTGCTATTCAATATATAAAAATCAAATTTTCACTTTGCTATTCAGTATATAAAAATCGAATTTTCACTTTGCTATTCAATATATAAAAATCGAATTTTTATCTTCACCCCATATATATAAAAATTAAATTTTTATCTTCACTTCGTTATAAAAATTATATTTTTATATTGCTCTTCTCCTAATAAAGATTATATTTTTAACTTCTACATTATATAAAAAATTATATTTTTAACTTCTACATTATATAAAAAATTATATTTTTAACTTACTACTCGAATAAAAATTATATTTTTATTATCTTACATGTATCAAAATCTCGTCTTTCTTCGTATAAAAACCTCGTCTTTCTTCATATAAAAATCTTGTCTTTCTTCATATAAAATTCTTGTCTTTCTTCATATAAAAATCCAAGCTTTATGTAATTAAAGATCTTATCTTTTTCCATCTAAAAACCCTAACTTGATATATAAAGATAAATTCATTTTATAAAATTCAGTTTCACCTACATAAATTCCTCTTTAAAATTTAGTTTTAAAATCAAACAAATTTCAGTTCTTTATGCTATTATATATAAAAATGCAATCTTTATCCCTAAAAATCATAGCTTTTACTTTTCTATGTTCTTATTAATGAAAACCATATTTTAACCATGTTTTAAAAAAAAAAAAGGAAACTGATTTTAAATTGTAAATTTATGAAAATAGAAATAAATAAAAATGTACCAGAGGGGTTTTTGGGGGTGTACAGTCGAAGGGGAGGCGTTGGGCGGTAGGGAGGCGTCGCAGGGTGGTGTTGGAGTTCGGAGGTGGACTAGGGTTTGCGGTCAAGGCTCGCGGTGGTGCTTAAGGACGGATTTCAGGTGGTCGGGGTGAGCTTCGAGTGGAGAGGGAGGAGGGGATCGAGCGGGGCTTGTGGTGGGCCATCATCGACGTGGGGCGTAGGCGTTGGCCTTGGTGGCGAACGCAACTGAGGTGGGGTTGAGCACGGCTTTCGATTGGAGGAAGGAGCTGCCGCGAGGTGAGCTGGAGAAGAAGGAGGCGGGGTCAGACGGCGTGGGGGGGTGGCGTTCGTCGATGAGGTGAAGGCGTCGTCGATCAACAGCCATTATTTTTTGTTTTTTTTTCTTTAAATCGATTTTCCAGAGAAGTGAAAAGGGGGGAAACAGTTTAGAGATATAAGGGCTTAAATGTTTTTCTTATATATAATTTATTATTAATTCAATTCAAAAAGGTACTTTTCGTTCGACCTCTAAACGAGGCCCACCGCCTGTCGTCCATAGCTAATTACCCCCATTCTGAACACAATGGGATATGTACCATAAGCTGATTCGATCGTTTCGATCAGTTTCCGTCAAAATCAACATATAACTCTATATGTTGAATTTGAACGCGTATTTCAATTTACCGGGGTCACATACTAACTCGAAAAATTCCAGAAAAACTATTCCTAGCTTCGTATTGACGTTACGGTCCTAACGAAACTAATTTCATCAAATTCTGAGACCGTTTGAAAAATGGCCATTTTCCAGTCGATCGAAATTGACTGAAACTGTTCAAAACACGTTTAGCTTCGCCACGCTCACATACTAATTCAGAAAATTATGAATTTTGAAACCTAGCAATAATTTGACATCACGGATCCAACAAAAGTGGTTTCGTCGAAAACCGAGGTCGTTTGCAAAATTTCCATTTTTAAGGGCCGAAATTCCATAGCGACTATTCTGAAATTTCAACTGGGCATATCTTTTAATCCCCGCTATGAAATCTTGAGTTTTTGGATTCGTTGGAAAGATATTCTCAAATAGATTAAAATATTTTTGGTTTCGCTAAATTCCGGTTTATTTTGCACCCGGTACATTCATTTGAATTTTGAAATCGAATTATCGAACTACCGCGCCATTTTCAATTCCTTTTATAATATAAATAAATATTTATATTCTAACGATGACGTATATAAATATATACGTTCGAATTCTATTCAAAATCAATTTCTCGTCGTTTTTATTTAAAATAATTCATTTTAAATATTCAAAATTCGATAAATTCGCCAAAATAAAATTTTTAAATTGGCTCGCATTTCCGGGTTGTTACATTCTTTTTATACAACTCTATTCATTTTTCGAGTATTTCGTTTTTTATAATCTATTTATTTTCGAAATAAATATTTCCTTCATAATTCTATTTGTTTTCCTAAATAAATATTTCTATTTATAATCTATTTATAAATGTTTTACAAATATTTCCTTTTCAATTCTATTTATAATTGTTTTTCAAATACCTCATTTTCTATTTGTTTCACAAATATTTTCCTTTTCTATTTGTTTTACAAATATATTTCTTTTTATATAAAATCCTTTGATTTTATATAAATATTTTATTTCAAATTATAGTTTTGAAATTTCCCTTTTCACACTCCGGTATTTCCTTTGGTATTTAAAAGTACCAAATAACAATGATCAAACGCAAATAATCAACAATAGATTATAAATCACATCATATATCACAATATATGAAAAATAGTAAAATAAATGTTGAGGACCCCAGTTGGATTCCTCCAACCTGTTTCCCTGCATCACAGATGTTAAAAAATATAATTAACATCAACTTCATTGCAATATGAATTATTATGATAAACAGAATCAATATAAAATTAACGATATATATATATATATATATATATATATATATATATAAAATTTCAACCAACTGACTAGCAGTTCATCCAAACAGTCAACACACAGCAGTCAACCAATATTTATCAGTTCTAAAAATACATTATAAAAATATGAACTAATAGAGTTGTCGAGTTTTACTCACCTTGGCGGATATCGTTAAATATCGATAACTGTTGTCGATTCAGATCGGACAATTTATTTTGCTGTAAATTGTAACGAGCTCCAATTCACTTCCAGTCAGTTCCATTGGGTAGCCACCATCCATACGATCCCAACAGATCTTGTTTCGTTTAATTCTGATTACATATGATAAAGTTACACTTTATACAAGTTATAAATTGTTTTAAAATAAAACAAAACCAATTTAATTTATCGATGGGCCTTACCCTTTTGTACCAAACCGGCCCATCAACCTTAACAAATCCCACCCGCTACACAATGCTTCTTCCTCGCATCGTGTACTCCACAGAACCAACGAATCCATTTCCCAAACTTCTAGCAATTACTGCATCCCCTCCATTACATGATTTCAAAATCCAACTTCACCATGATCTTCTCCTTTGAATCCTCTACACCACCATCCTACTTTCATGAAGCTCGCCCCTACCATAAGAAATCCGACGTCGCAATTTCCCAATCCTGTACATAACCAATCGACATAATACATCACGGAATCCCTCCAAAAATTCCAACCAGATGCTATTCGATCTCCTGAATCATAATACGAACTCAATTTCATCAATTACTACTTACATCTCGCCATAAATTGAACCCTAAAACATGCTGCCTCTTTTCCAGCGAATAAGACACTCATCAAACCTAACAAAAACTATACCAGATTGATGCCAACACTGATGCGAGTTCATATATATGTATATAATAATTTATAGATTTTATTTGGATTTGCTAGAATTTCTCAAAGATGATTTTTACTATTGATAAGTTCTACTGAGGGTTACGACGCCTCAGTTTGACTATTGGAGAATTTCTTTAGGGTTAGAAGTGTTAAGGCTTATTTATAGGGTAGTTTTTATATTTTTCTATTCGATTATTTAATTCATTTTTAAGCAAACGCTATTTGTATTGTCAAATAAAAATTTCTAAAATCACATACTATATCCAAAAATCACAAAAATTGACATACACCTTCAGTTTGACATTACAGACCCAACGAAACTGGTTTCGTCGAATTCCGACTCCGTTTGCTCACACAGCGTATTTTTAACCATTAAAATACTGACTGTTTTTCACATTAAAAATCCGTACGGCCACATACTAACTCTAAAAATCACGAAACTTGAAATCTAACAATAATTTGATATTGCGGATACAACAAAATTAGTTTCGTCGAAAACGGAGGTCGTATGCAAAACTAGCTATTTTTAAAGCTCTAAATAACCCATTTAAATATATAAATATATTTAAAAATAATTAAATTAAATATTTAAAAATAAATATTATCGTAGATATTCACACTAGAATACCATACAACTCCAATTGGATTTATAACTCAATATTTGAAAATTCCCAGTTATATCGATATTCGATTTATATATAAAATCCTTTTATAATATAAATATATATTTATAAATTTCAAAGGAATTCCATAGCGACTTTTCGAAAATTTGATTTGGACATAAATCAAAATCTACACAATGAAATCCCGATTTTTCTCTTCCATTAGAAAAACATACTTCACCTGCTCCGAACGTTTTTTGTTTCATGGAAATCCGATTTAAAATAGACCCTGTATATTCAGTTGAAGTTCAAATCGCCAAATAGCGAACTACCGCGCCATTTCAGGCTCGATTTTAATTATAATATAATTATATGTTCGACTGCCGTTTAAATAATATATTCGTTATTCTAATTCAATTCCAAACTAAATTATAGCTTATATATGATCCAATTCACATCGTATTGTGAATTCTACTATTTTCGACTATTTCACAAATTAAATATATTATTCTATTATTTATATTAATTAAATATTCAATATTATTTAATTTAAACCATTTAAACCTCTAATTACTATTTAAATAATTAAATAAAATAATTATCATATCGCTAAAATTACAGGACATTACAATAAATGACATTATTATCCCCGATATAAATTACATATCTAACTCTAACATAAATGACATATTTAAATTTTAATATAACATTTTGTAAAAAAATGATATTTTTAACTAACATGACATTTTCTAACATAATGATGTTTTTAATTAACATGGCAAATTCTAACAAAAATGATATTTTTAATTAACATGACAATTTATAACAAAAATGATATTTTGAATCTAACTTAACATTTTGTAACAAAATGATGTTTTTAATCTAAATTAACATTTTGTAACAAAATGATGTTTTTAATCTATCATGACATTTTTGTTTAACATAACATGAATACAACTAAATGACCTATTTTGTTTACAAAGCATGAACCCAACTAAATGACCTATTTTGTTTATTAAACAAGTTCCTATTTTCACATAGCAATTTCCATATTTAATCATGATAAACAAAAGTGAATATTTTTATTTGACAACCATTTTAATTTCAACATGACAATAAAAAAGAAACAATTTTATTTGCTTACAATGTCTATTTTTAAACATGATAAATAAAAAGAAATGTTTTTATGTGATGACAACTCTATTTCTAACCATGACAAATAAAAAGAAACATTTTTATTTGACAAAAACATGTTATAACCAATTGACACTTTTCATCTCACAAGAACATATAATTCAGCAAGTCACCACACCACCATCAATCAATTAATGTAAATTTGCATACAACGCACATGTGTTCTATAGAGCGTATATATTTGATATCATAGACAAAATCAATTCAAGCATATATATTTACAATCAATTAATCTAAATTTTCATACAACGCATATGTGTTCTATAGAGCATATATATTTGATATCACAGACAAAATCAATTCAAGCATATATATTTATTTTGAAAATCGAGAAATCTCACCTTTGGGTTTTGAATTCTTCAAAATTTTAGATCACTCCATTTCAACTATGATCTGTTCCATGTTGTAGATCTCATTGCTTTCACGATTTAAATGCTTTCGGCTTCGTGTAATTCCTCTTCTGTTTTACAAAGTTACGTTGATTTAAACATTGGATTACAATAATCACTTAAATAAATAATTAACTATTTCAATTATCACCTAAGCATAATTAGGCCGCCCAAATTGGACACTCATCGCCTTCTTCCTTTGCGTTTGTACAAAATTGAACCCACCAACATCATATTATTTTGAAGATCTCTCGAATCTCTATAAAGTTTGACCAGGAATCGAGATTTAATTTGGATTAGATGAAGAGAAATTAGGGATTCAAATTGGAACAAATTCGGCCATTGCTTTTGAATTAACGGCGGCTTGGTTTTGTAAATTAGGGTTAGGTTTAAAGAAGTTTAGGATGTTATATAGTGGAGACAATATATATATATATGTATATATATTTTTATTTGATTATATATATTTGATTTTTACTTGTCTCTACATATGTTGTAGGTGACAAATGAAATTTAATTAGCTGACTAGGCATGATGGGACCACACTTATTTTTCATACAAATTTCAAAAGTAAATAATAAAGAGAGAGAATAAAGGGGAAGGAACGAGTGCATGATTTATTGTCTAATGCTGATTGTTAGAAAGTTGTGTGTCCTTTTAAATTTCAAAACACATAACATTAAATATCATAATTTAAGTGACATATTCAATGGGTTGGAAAGAATAAATAGAAGAGAAATATATATATATAGGTGGTTTGTTTGTTAAGGAAAAATGATAACAATGGGAAAAAAGGAAAGATAAATGAATGCATGGTTAAGTAACATAAGGAAGGAAAAATAATGAGAAAAATAGAATGAGGGAAAGAATTTAATGGAATGTAGGGTAATAAATTAATTTAAATAAGAAGAATGTGTCAATTTGGAAGGAGATGCATGGTGCAATATTAATGACACAATAAAGATAGGAGGACACTGAAATAAATGTAGCTATTCATATTTCAAAAGAAAGGGAATAAAAGGAAAAATGAATGTTTGATTCATTTTCTCTGATTTCATTTCATGACATTAAAAAAAAATGAGGTTTTTAAGGCTACATGTTTTTACATTTAAAACATGTACATTTTTCTATGTTCTCATTTACCTTAAAAATGTGAACTTTATATTTTTAGCTCCTTTACATTAAACACATGTTGCATAAAATTATAATCCATTTCATATTGCATATAAATATAATCTTTTTATATTGCACTAAAATATAATCTTTATATTAAGTAAAATTGTAATCTTCTTACATTAAATAAAAAAAATAGTCTTTTTATATTACATAAAAATGTAATTCTTTCCTATTCTTTTCTTTTGTAATCTTTTTATTTATATTGAAAATGTGAAATTCTATGTAATCTTTTATTTACATTGAAAATGTGAGATTCTATGTAATCTTTTATTTACATAGAAAATGTGAAATTTCTTTATGTAAACACATTACAGTTAAACTATGAAACTTTTTAATCATTCTATCTTACATGAAAAATGTAATTATTATTTTTTTAAATTCTGACGCATTTTCTATTTAAAATTTCTTAAAATAAATTTTTAAATTGGTTCTGAATTTCCGGGTTGTTACAATCTCCCCCGCTTAAAATTTTTTCGTCCTTGAAAAGGAACGAAGCTAAAAGTTGTTTAACTAACCAACTCAATTTTCAAATTTTTTTATTGGTTTTAATAATTTGATTAGTTGATTAACTTTTTTAATATATATAACTATTATGTATTCAAAAATCATATTTTCTAAGATCAGATTATATATAATCACAAATACGTTAATTATAAACTTGTCACTCTCAACTCATTCTAGGGCATTACTAGCCCCATCTCTAATGAGTTTTCTCATTCTAGGATATTACTGATCCTATCTCTGAGACGACCCCAAACCCCGTACTGACGGTGGCAAGGGTAATCCTTGGAATATAACACATAAACAGATAACAACAGAGCAGAATTAAAATAAATACACCAGATAATGCACAATAGAATATACTGGATAAACATAATCATCAGAGTTACACAGTATACAGGATCATACTTAGTACAAATACAGTTCAGCTATACATAAATGTCTACAGCGGAAAACAAACATAATGTACAATAGGAGCTGAACAGCATAAAAAGAGTTAAATAATAGAATCCATCTTCAGCTCCAGCTATCCAGAAAGAACCAGCTAAACCTGAATACAAGGCTGCCCGTGTAGAAAAAGGGGCACCCGAGTTTGAAAGTGAAACAAACTACGAGTCAGTCATGGGACTGGTATGAGAAATCTACTCAACACATTTAGGATATGGCTAATCATAGGACCACGCCACTTTCGTGGAACGGGTTTACTCCATCGGATCGCCAGTGCTTTAAAACAAATAATTCTTTGAAACATCGCAATGCTTTTTATAAAAATGAAGCCATTATAAGACTCAGTTCCCATCACACAATGCAACGCAAACCGGAGGATAGAGTTTTACCTTATAATGGCCAAAATTTGCTTGATATGAATAAAACAAAAGCATTTGGTATTACTACTAGTGTTTATATGTTTCAAAATCAATTACAAATCATAACTATCAATCATAGACGACATGAGCGTCCCATGCCACTATGTCGCCAAATATGGGTATACAATCAAAACCGCACAATCACGTATTTGGGAATTTGATTTCCGTCATGAACCAAGGCAAAAGATAGTCCTTACCGACTTCGAGACTGCCTAGCCCGAGTCTCAGGATCAGAACGCATCGACCCTTGGATCGTCAGGGCTGGTCCACACGGAGTGGATTAAAATGCCTGAACACTACGTTTCTCCGCCCTTTGGGGCGTAAGTGAATCAACGAATGACTCCATCGGTCCCGGATCGACCGATATATCCGAGGCGCCTCGCAACAGCAACAACCACATAAGTCAAACTCGTCAGGGCGTGTAAAACCACTGACGCCACTTCTAGCTAGGAAGAAACGCAGGCCCTCACTGATGTCCTCTCCTGTTTCTGGTTCATACCGGGGTGTGAGGCTCGCGAATTTACGTTATACACAAAGCTGCGCCACACAGGCGGTGCTTTGATCATCACCACAAGACTTTGCTTTTCAACAGAAGCCCTGATCACTGCATCTTAGCATGCCACACAGGCAATCCACACCGTGCAACTGATGGCTATCAATCACACAGAATAAATTCTAATGTCAGACACACTATCCATTTGCAAGTCCGTTCTGGGTCTGAATGAAACCGTAGGCACTATATACCTCGCAAACCCATCGATCACCACGTACGTCTGGACGATCACCACTCATTATCCATATTTCGGGATGCCTCCCAATCAGGACCTCGGTTACCATCCAAACGAGGTGAAGATCTCCGGTCTTCGACCACCGTCTTCATCTTTGATTTCTTATCGTCGATTCAGTTATTCGGAATGGGATAAACCCGGTCTTTCTGAACAACTCACGTATATAATAAACAAGTGCTACACAAACACTACTACGTATCATTTCAATTCATTAGTCACTAACCGTCAATCAGTAAGAGAACGATTTCCTAAATATTAACCCTGAAGGCCGAAACCAACATCAGATCAACACCCAGGAAACCATTCGACTTAGCCAACCTTCAGTTAGTTTCTAAATTTCACATCCATATCGTTTATAATATTTTATAACGATTTATCGCTATTTTTATTTATTTTAAAATAGCCAATTTATTCAAAACGACGCTTCGGGCCATAACGCGGTTGTGGCGCTGTTTTTCTTCAGATTTGATTTACACATATATGAAAATCTATCCGTTGGATCTTCACAAAATTTACATCATTAGAAAGATCTTTTCAAAACGAATCCAACGGTTCCAGTTTTGGGAAAATCCGACGGTCGGATCTCCCGGTATAATCGTTTGAAGTTTCGATTTCAAAATACGAACTGCAGCGTCGTTATTCGATTTAATATAATTATATTTATATATGTATATATATATAATCGATTCTGGCGCTGTTTTTCTTCAGATTTGAATTAAACATTCCAGACAATCCAACCGTTGGATTTTTACAAAGTTGGTATCGTTGGAAAGATATTTCCAAAGCGAACCCAACGGTTGCGATTTCAGGAAAATCCAATGGTCGGATCTCCCGTACTAATCGTTTGAAATCACGGTTTCAAAATATGAACTACAGCTTCGTTATTCGATATATTTCAATTCTATTTATATATATATATATATATATATCGATTCTTCGATTTCAAAACTATATGAATTTCATACATTTGATAAAAATGATATTTTTATCTAACTGTCTTCTATTTCAATACTTCACTATTTTTAACAATTCATGTATATAATAAAAATGTGATTTTTATTGTAAAACAATTCATTTCAAAACACGATTATTTTATATAGTTAATATAGGTGATAAAAAAAATAGGATTTTTATTATCAAACAATTTCTTTCAAAATATGAATACCATTCAACACATGAATTTCAATTCAATGAATGAATTTCGATTCAACACATGAAGGTTTTCTATAGTTTATATATATAGATAAAAATGTGATTTTTATATTTGAAACACGAATACCATTCAACACATGAATTTGATCCAACGAATGAATTTCTATTCAACACACGAAGGTTTTCTATAGTTTGTATATATGGATAAAAAGGTGATTTTTATATTTAAAACACGAATACCATTCAACACATGAATTTCAATTCAACGAATGAATATCGATTCAACACATGAAGGTTTTCTATAGTTTATATATATAGAGTAAAAATATGATTTTTATATTTAAAACACGAATACCATTCAACACATGAATTTCAATTCAACGAATGAATATCGATTCAACGCATGAAGGTTTTCTATTTAACGAATAAATATAGTTTCAACAAATGAAAATAATTCAAACACATGAATATAGTTAAAACCGGGACCGTCCCTAGTACGACTCCTCACTCTACCTTGAAACCTCGCGGTTTTTGACAATGGGGATTCATGCATCTAGTTCGCACGCAGGCGGCATGTATATTTATTTCATTTCCACAAACTAATCCTATGTGGTGTCAACCAAATATTTCTCAACCACAAACGGGTATTTTTCAACCACAATCAATCAATATCAACCACAAACAATTCCAATCAACCATTCGCTATCAATCAATTTTCACACCAATCACAACCAATAAATATCGTCCATGGTTTGTGGACGAGGGGCGTATATATATATATACATATATATGTATATATATATATATATATGTATATATATATAGCATTTCACTTCTATTTCAACACATATATAATTTTTACAACGCATATACAACTTAAACATCGAACGTACAACTTATACAACGCTTATACAAGAGGTGTACAACGCTTATATAACCCATACATCGATTATATAATTTATACATCGTCGTTTTCCATATCTTTTATAAATAAGAAATCTCACTATCAATTTTCACACAGAATACAATCAAACAAGTCGTCCATGGTCTGTGGACGACGGGGAGTAGTTCAGATATGCAGTTATAAAATAAATAACTGTACAGTAAATTTAAAGTGAGAGAATTCTCACATTGGGTTCCACTCGACCAAAAATAGCAGAAGGCTCAGAAAAATATGCGGTCTCTTCTAAAATGTAGAAGATGTCCACACGGTCATGATGTTTCCTGTTTCATCGAATTTCGTTAACACATGAAAAAGATATGATTTTTCAAAGCTTGCAACACTTAAAAGTGTTATTTTCTATTCAAAAATTTCAAAGCCAATACCTTTCCTTCTAGCTCGAAACTAGGGTTCGATTTTTGGCAAAATCAGTAGCACTTCACTGAAATCCAATGGTACCACGTCGAAGAGCTTCCGGAGGCGCGCAGAACAGTGGGTCCCACGTCCAGTTCGGTCGCCTGAATAGGCGGCGGCGGCGTCACGAAGTGGCGGACTTCCTGTGGCTCAATCTCGAAGAACGTGCAATGGGGAGAGGTGCAACCAGTATAGATTGGAAGAGGAGGAGATGGCCTTTGAAGATCGGGTGGTGGAGCGGTGTAATTCGCCGAGAATCGGCCGGAAAATGCTTGGGAAGGGGCGAATTTTTTTTCGTCGAGAGCAAAGGAGGGAGGCGGGTTTCAGAGGAGAGAGAAAGCTGATGTGGACCAATGAGGATTTTTTTAAATTTATAAATTTTAAAATCGGAAAATACCCCTTGCCACACACGAACACCAATCCAAACCCAACGACTGTCGTCCCTAGCGTTTTACCCCCATTCCGAACACAATGTGATATGTTTCGTAGGCCCATTCGACTGTTTTAGTCAGTTTTCATTCAATTTAAAATATATAACATTCAATATTTAATTTGAACGTACATTACAATATGCCAGGGCCACAAACTGATTCGAAAAATTCCAGAAAAATAAATCTAGCTATGTTTTGACGATACGGTCCCAACAAAACTAGTTTCGTCGAATTCTGAGACCGTTTGCAAAAAGGCCCATTTCTGGTCGATCCAATTTAACTGTAATTGACCAAAACACATTTTCCTTTGCCACGCTCACATACTAGCTTCAAAAATTATGAAATTTGAATCCTAGCAATAACTTCACATCCCAGATCCAACAAAAGTGGTTTCGTCGAATTCCGAGGTTGTTTGCAAAATGGCCAATTTCACGGGCTATATAAATTCCATAGCTACCTTTCTGAAAATTCATTTGGCCATAACTTTTGCTTTCCGCTATGAAACTTCGATTTTTCAGATTCGTTAGAAAGGTATCCACTAACAGATTTAAATATTTTTGGTTTCACTCAAATCAGTTTTGTTTTGCACCCGGTACAGTCCGACAAAGTTTGAATTCAAATTTTGAAACTACCGCGCCATTTCAGGCCTTGTTTATAGTTAGAATTAATTATATTCCTTTTCAATTGTCGATTCAAACTCAGTTTTCATTGCTATTATTTAAAATATTTATTTTAAATATTTAAAATCCATCATTTTAGCCAATTTAAAAAAAAAATTAAATTGGTTCAGATTTTCCGGGTCGTTACAATCTCTAATGAGTATTCTTATTGGATATTACTAATCCAACCTTTGATGAGTCTTTTGTTCAGTTCTAACGAGTTGTACCCCAAAGATTTGCGCTAACCAGAGCTCTGATACCAACTTTAACGACCCGGAATTCGCCCGGATCTAACCGATCGCTAAATCGACCAAGATCGTTCAAAACCTACATATGTTAACTTTGGAAATACAATACATTAGAACAATAACAGAAGACTTTTATTACATCATAATAATGTTACATTAGAGTACAGAATATCAGAGTGCATTAAATAATAATACAGCGGAAGGTTAATTTACAATAAATGTAATACACTACAGTGGAACAATTAAATTAACACAGCGGAAGACTACCAATGCTCTAGACATAGCTCTAAGCTTCGATCCAGAATCATGCTCAATATATCTACAAAATAAGCTACTCGACTGCGCGTGTGGAAAAGAGGGCACCCGAGTTTGCAAAGTGAAACAAACTACGGGTCAGTCATGGGACTGGTATGAGAAATCTTACTTAACTTATCTAATAAGAAGGCTAATCACAGGACCACGCCGCTAACGCGGAACGGGTTTTGTAACAACCCGAAAATCTGGGCCAGTTTAAAATTCTTATTTTGGCAATTTTAGCGAATTTTGAATATTTAAAATGAATTATTTTAAATAATATCGACGAGAAATTTATTTTGAATAGAATTAGAACGTATATATTATATACGTCGTCGTTAGAATATAAATAATTTTATTTTAATTATAAAAGGAATTGAAAATGGCCCTGTAGTTCGATAATTCGATTTCAAACTTCAATTGAATGTACCGGGTGCAAAATAAACCAGATTTTAGCGAAACCAAAAATATTAGAATCTATTTGAGAATATCTTTCCAATGAATCCGAAAAATCAAAATTTCATAGCGGGAATCAAAAGATATGTCCAGTTGAAAATTCTGAATAGTCGCTATGGAATTCAGGCCCTTAAAAATGGGAATTTTGCAAATGACCTCGGATTTCGACGAAACCACATTTGTCGGATCCGTGATGTCAAATTATTGCTAGATTCCAAATTTCATAATTTTTCGAATCAATATGTGAGCGTGGCAAAGGAAAATGCGTTTGACCAGTTTCAGTTGATTTTAATCGACTGGAAAATGGCCATTTTTCCAACGGTCTCAGAATTCGACGAAACTAGTTTTGTTAGGACCGTATTGTCAATACGAAGCTAGAAATAATTTTTCTGGAATTTTTAGACCTCGTATGTGACCCTAGTAAATTGAAATGCGCGTTCAAATTCAATATATAGAGTTATATGTTGATTTTGACGGAAACTGATCGTAACGATCGAATTGGCCTACGATACATATCCCATTGTGTTCGGAATGGGGGTAATTAGCTATGGACGACAGGCGGTGGACCTCGATTAGAGGTCAAATGAAAAGGTCAACTTTTTGAAATTAAATAATTAAATAAATTAAAAAATAAAACTCTCTCCTTACATCACTCAGGCTCCCCCCCCCCATTTTCTTCTAATTCATTTCGAAAAAAAAAAAAAAAAAGAAGACGAAGGGGGGAGGAGCGTCGTCGCTCCTCCCATCGGGGCGCCGCCGCGCCATCAGGCGCGCCACCTCGGGCGCTGGCCCCCTCGCCTCCCTCTCCTCTTCTTCCTCCTCTCCCTCTTCTTCTCCCCTTCGATTTCAGCCCTCCCCCCCCCCCCCCCCCCCGCACCTGAAACAGTCGCCGCCTCTGCTGCTGCTACCACCAGCGAACACCCCCCGCCGCTTGTATCTCCCCCCGACCCTCCAACCACCTGTACCGCGCTCCCTTGCTCCTCCCTCCTCTTCGTAATTGATGTAAGTTTTTATTTTGTTTTAAATCAGTTTTTAATTTAATTTCAGTTTTATTTTATATTGTAGAAGGATAAAAATATAATCTTTTATATTGTAGAAGGTTAAAAATATAATTTTTATGAGTAGAAGATCAAAAATATGATTTTTACATTATAGAAGTGTTAAAAATTTGATCTTTATATATGTAGTGAATCAAAAAATATGATTTTTATATTTTTAGAAGAATAAAAATATGATTTTATATAATGTAGAGTCATAAAGATGTGATCTTTGTAGTAGTAGCACTGTAAAGATATGATTTTTATAGTATAGAAAGTATAAAAATACGATTTTTATATTATATAGATAGAAAAGGCGAAATCTTTATATAGAGAATAGCGTGATAAAAGTATAATCTTTATTATATGAACACCGTTATAAAAATAGAATTTTTATCTATATAGTAGCGTTATAAAAATAGAATTTTTATCTATATAGTAGCGTTATAAAAATAGAATTTTTATCTATATAGTAGCGGTGTAAAAATAGAATTTTTATCTATATAGTAGCGGTGTAAAATAGAATTTTTATCTATATAGTAGCATTATAAAAATAGAATTTTTATCTATATAGTAGCGGTGTAAAAATAGAATTTTTATCTATATAGTAGTGATGTAAAAATAGAATTTTTATCTATATAGTAGCGATGTAAAAATAGAATTTTTATCTATATAGTAGCGGTGTAAAAATAGAATTTTTATCTATATAGTAGCGATGTAAAAATAGAATTTTTATCTATATAGTAGCGGTGTAAAAATAGAATTTTTATCTATATAGTAGCGGTGTAAAAATAGAATTTTTATCTATATAGTAGCGGTATAAAAATAGAATTTTTGTCTATATAGTAGCGATGTAAAAATAGAATTTTTATCCATATGGAGTAATTATAAAAATATGATTTTTATATACATAGCAACAATATAAAAATGTGATTTTTATATATGTAGTGGCTACGGGCAACGAAAGTGACAAAAGGCGAGAACGACGAAGATTTCTACATAGGAAGAGTCGAGATGATTGGATTAGCTAGTCGGTGAGAACTTCTCACTATAAATTTCTTTTTCTAGTTATATATATATACTAGGATGCAGACGGTGCTTAGCAGCACCCGACACCCGTCGTCCACAGACCTTGGACGACTTGTATGCTTGTTTGATGTGTTGTGAAAATTGTTTGTGATGTTGATGTGAAATCGATAATAAATTGTAGATGGTTGAAATAAATTAATTATCGTTAAAAATATAATTTTTAACGTGAATATGAATATAGTGAATGTGAGTAAATAAATATTTATAAACAAATCGGCCGATTTGTTTATATGCACTGATTTGACTGATATTGATTGGGACGATAAATTTTACACATCGCCCAACTGCACAAATAAAAATCTGTGTTTGTTGATTTGAAACCCCACACGGGTGTTGGGATGAAATTTGGCGTACACTAATCCCAATTACTTAATTGTATGTCGATGATTGGTCGATAGGCTGTGTAAGCGTTAATTATTTATATTTGATGCTTATGCAGTTGTGTGGTGCACCTTGGATGATGGTTGATTGTTTATCATTGCTATTATATACATGTGTTGCATGGAATCCATATAATTAACATTATATGGTGATTGATTGGGCCTCATTCCAATCGGGAAAATAAGGAATATTATAAAAGAAAATTCATGTGTTGAATATAAAAATAGTCATGTGTTGACGATGTTCATGTGTTGAAATTATTCATGTGTTGAGTAAAATATTTTAAATAATAAAATTTACATCTTTATCATATTTAAAATTAGAATCTACTTCACGGTGGAGTCTAATTAAAAATCAAACGATAGATACCATAGTTTAATAAAATATTTTACAAAACAAGAATAGTCGTGTGTTGACAGTACTCATGTGTTGAAATTAGTCGTGTGTTGAAAGAAATATAGATTCATGTGTTGAATAGAATACATATTCATTTGTTGAATAGAATAACGAATTTATTGGAATATATATATATATATATATATAAAGCCGTGTTGATTAGAGTTGCGCCATTTTGACGTGAACGATATTTATATCGATTATATTCGTTTTTATAATGAATATAGAAAAAGTGGTGATTTCAAAATATAACGTTTTGAAAATATTATCATTTATATAGTAATGATATGAAATATTCAATTTAGATTAGAAATTGAATATAGAGTTGAAATGGTTTTGAAAACGAATTTAAAACGATTTATAAAATACGTTTTAAAAAGGAAATCGACGAAATATATATAATATTATATATATATAATGGCCTGAATAGAACGCGCCGCCCCGCGGCAGTTCGTGAATTTCGACCATTGACTTCGAATTGACATTACGGGAGATCCAACCGTCGGAATCTCCTAAAACCGGAACCGTTGGGTTCGTATCGAAAAGAGCTTTCCAATGAATATTAGAAATTTGAAATCTAACAGTTGGATTTGGAATTATGTCCAAATCAAATTTGGAAAAGGTCGCTGTAAGTGTAGTTCGATGGCCGTTGATGGAAATCGACTGTACGGGCCTTGATAAAATTATTAAAAATATCAATAATTTGTGTAAAATCATAATATATGAATTGGAAAGAACTGGGATGAAAAATTCCACATTTGAAAGGAGAAAAATATATTTTGTCGAAATGAACTAGTTTTGAACTAGAATTAAAATCAATTTATTTTTGAAATAAATAAATTGAATTTGAAAGTGATTTAAAAAATAATCAGTATTCCCAATACGCGAATTGGACTGGAGTTGAATCGAAATGATCTTCGGAATATTTCGACGTTGGATTTTGTGACTATACAGATATTGTTATGGGAATTTGAAAGATATATTTTATATCGTTATTTCCAATATGATATTTGTTAGTTTCAGAATTTGATATTGAATATAAGCCGATATATTTTCTATTCAGAGCCTTGTATTTAATATCCAATGTGATTTGGGTTTATCGTGTATCGTGTATCGTGTTTTAGATGACATTGGTTCTTTATCCCAGTTAAAGGCAGGATGTTGATTTTTGAAAAGATTAAAACTAAGTGGAGTTTTAATGAATCTTTAATTAGATTAAAATGTGAATTGATAATTTAAATTATCAAATCTGAAAGGTGATCGAGAATGGAGTACCACCAGTTTTGCTCCAAAGCGATAGTTAAATCTTTAATTAGATTTGAACGTGAAATGGTAATTAATTTTACCGACGGCACCGTGGTGTTAGAGATGGAGTATTACCAGTTTTCTCCATGGGATAAATAGGTTGGGATTGGGAAATAAAATAAATAATTACTTCGGTGTGGTTCGCTAATCCCGACTAGTTTGGAAAACCATAATATGGTTTGAAATGATATCCAAAGGACGATTAAAGAATAAATTTAGAAGAATTTATCTTGGATAAAATTAATGGGAACCTTTCCCTAAGAATGTGATTTTGTGAATAAAAGAACATTCTGAATTGGAATGAGGCGTTTGTTGTGTTTGTGTAACATTTGTTTATCATATACGTGGGTTATTCAGAAAGGCCGGGTTTATACCCATTCTGAATAACCGATTCGACGAGATGTCGAAGATGAAGACGGTGGTTGAAGACCGGAAGTCTTCACATCGTTTGGGTGATTACTGATGATCTCGATTGGGTTGTACACCCAAGATGAGGGAAACAGTTGGTGATTGTCTAGACATACTTGGAGATGGATGGATATGCGAGGAAAGTGCCTCCGGTTTCGTTCAGACCTAGGACGAACTTGTAAATGGATTGTGTGTCTGACATTGGATTTTATTCTGTGTTGATTGATCTCTATTAAATATACATCTATTTAGCGGCGGAGAATTTATTCTCTTGCTTAACGCCCTTCTCTGAGACATACGAGCTCAGAGGTTGTATATCGATGGACATCAGTCGCATGGAGTGAATTGCCAGTGTGGCACGCGTAAGTGGCAATTGATCAAGGCTTCTGTTGAAAAGTAAAGTCTTGTGGTTGATGATCAAAGCACGGCCTGTGTGGCGTAGCTTTGTGTATAGTGTGAATTCGCGAGCCTCACACCTCGGTATGAGTCAAAAATGGGATAGTGACTGCAGGGAGAGCACGACGTTTCTTTCTAGCTAAGGTGGTGTCAGTGACCTACCAGCCCTGACATTTATATACTTTTCACCTGTGTGGTTGTTGGATATGAGGCGCCTCGGATATAGGTCTGCAAAGACCGGGAAACGTGTGTTCAGGAATTGCCAATCCTCAAAAGTAAGAGAGGACCGGCCCTGAAGATCCAAGGATCATAGTGGGGTCCTGATACATTTGCTAGAGTGTCTCAAATCGGAGAGGAGCTTGCCCCTTGCCTCGGCTCATGATGGAAATCCAATTTCCAATACGTGATATCGCGGTTTTATTTGTAGAACCTAGTATGGCGACATGATAGATGGTACCCATGCCGCCTATGATTGATATTTATGATTGAAAATTGTTTTGACACTATACACTTATAATAGTGTCAAATGATTTGTTTTAAACGTACCAAGCATGTTTGGCTATTATAAGGGAAAACCCTATCCTCCGGCTTGCGTTGCATTGTGTGATGGGACCTGGGTCTTATAATAGCTTCATTTTTCGAAAAAGCATTGCGTTGTTTATTCTATGCACTAGTTTTCTTGGGAGGAAACCCGTTCCGTGTTATACGGCGTGGTCCCTTGAATTACTGTCTTTTAAAGTAAAGTTTTAAATAACTGTTTTAGTTCTCACACCAGTCCCATGACTGACCTGGAGTTTATTGTTTTAACCTAAACTCTGGGTGCCCCTATTTTCCACGGGTAGCTAGTAGTTTTGGTTTTGCAGATTTATATTCACAGGATCCTGATTTACAGCTGGAACGATGCTCGGAAAGCTCTGTATCCGTGTATTACTTTCAGTTGTGTTTTGTATTATTTTCCGCTGCTATGTAATTTATTGTAATCTGATATTTGTCAAATGTGTAATTTATTTATTCATACTCTGTATATTCTTGTATTCTAATGGAATTGTTGTAATAAACAATGAAATGTTCTTCCGTCTGCGTTCTATTTTGTCTTGTCCTCAATTCTATCCGTGCTTTCCCTCACGGGGAAGTTTGGGTCGTCTCAGGTTTACTCCATTGGATTGCCAGTGCATGAAATAAAGTAAATCGTTAAACAACGCAATGCTTTTTAGAAAAATCAAACCATTATAAGACTCAGGTCCCATCGCATAATGCAACGCAAGCCGGAGGATAGAGTTTTACCTTATAATTGTCAAAAATGCTTGATACGATAAAACGGATTTGATATTATTATTAGTGTATATATGTTTCAAAAAAACATTTCAATCATAATGTACTAATCATAGACGGCATAGCTACCATTTACTATGTCGCCATACTAGTTCTACAATCAAAACCGCATGATGTCGTATTGGAAATTGGGTTTCCATCAAGAGTCAAGGCTAGGAACAATATCCTTACCAATTCGAGACACTCTAGCAATGTCTCAGGATTCGGACGCTGGCGAACCTTTGGATACAACAGGGCCGGTCCATAAATACTTTAGTGGATTAGTTATGCCTGAACACATGATTTTCGGTCCTATTGGACCTATAATACGGCCATTGGCGACCGATAAATCTGAGACCTCGAAATCCATCATCCACATAAGTAAATGTCAGGATGTGCAAAACCCTGATACCACTTCTAGCCAGAAAGAAACGTGCGCACTCCCTATGTTCCCTTGCTCCTTTTTTGACTCATACCGGGGTGTGAGGCTCGCGAGGTCACGCTATACACAAAGCTATGCTGAAATAGGCTATGCTTTGATCATCAACCACAAGGCTCTACTTTTCGACAAAAAGCCTTGATCATTTGCTCTTGGCATGCCACATTGACAATTCACACCATGCGATCGATAACTACCAATATATAACCTCTGAGCTCGTGCGTCTCAGAGAAGGGTGTTAAGCAAGAGAATAAATTCTCCGCCACCACAGAAATATATTAAATAGAAATCAATTTAATTACATGGAATGAAATTAAATGTTAGACACACATCCATTTACAAGTCCGTTCTGGGTCTGAAGGAAACCGGAGTCACCTTATTCCTTGTCCCGTATGTCCAATACGGAAGTGAGGTGCTCGCATATCCGGACAATCAACAAGTACGTCCGGACAAACTACCACTTTAACCCTTTCCTGGGAGCAAATCAATCCAGGGCATCAGTAGTCATCCATTCGATGTGAAGATCGTCGGTCTTCAACCGCCGTCTTCATCTTCGACTCTTAATCGTTGTAGTAATTATTCGTAATGGGTTAAACCCGGTCTTTCCGAATAACTTGCGTTTTTAATAATCAAAAATCAAGTGCTACAAAAACACATCCAACGCCTCATTCCAAATCAGAATATTCTTTAAATAAAATATTCACATTATTCTAACAAAGATAAATCCTTTAAATTTATCCTTAAATCTTTCTTTTAAAGATTTATTAAAACTCCAATTTGGTTTTTGAATATCAAAAATCATTATTTAAATTTTAAGAAATTAATCTGATCTTTAACGGGGTTAAAGAACTAATGTCATTTAAAACACAGTTCACGGTATGCCCAAATTCGTTTTCCATTAAATATGGAAATTTCACAGAAATCAAATCAATATATAATCGATATAAATTTCTGTATCAAACTAATAATATAAATGGAATAACGGCAAAGCCTCTTAAATTTCATATATAGTATCGGTCTTTTTTTACAAAAGCTTATCCCGATTATTATTAAATCGAATTCCATTCAATTCCAATTTAATATATTAAATTGGAAAACTTTACATTGGAAAATTCCCATTTAAATCTTAATAAAAGTTTTATAAATTCCAAATTATGTTTTCACTGTTAATTGGGGTTAAAGAACAAAAGTCATTTAAAACACAGTTCACGATAAACCCAATCCACATTTCATTTTATTTCAATTATTAAATATAACTGGAAACACTAATAACCTTAATTAAAGATTTATTCTTTTCTCAACTGGGTTTAAGAACAGTGTTATTTAAAACGCTATTCACGACAAACCCAAAAATCCAATTTATTTAATTCTAAATAAATATTAATTAATTGGAAAACTCCATTAAATCTTGACTAAAGATTTATTCTATTTCTTTATTAAAATAATGTTTTCAAAATAGTAGATTTTGGAAATTACTACTTTTTATTTGATTCATTATAAAATGAATAAAAATGATCGTTAAACCCGTTCGGGTTAAAATGGCGTTTCGACCTATAATGGGCTAAATAGTCCAATTCATTACCATGTCCATTTATGGTTTATAATGGGCTAGACCTCCCATATTAGGCCTACAACTTGCGAATGCTGGACATGCCGGTCGGGTCCGGGCAGACTTATCCCACAAGTTGGGCTTAACCTCGTGTCATAGCCCGCTTCGTATTTGCGCACCTCGACTTCTCACATTAGGTTCAACATTAG
This sequence comes from Allium sativum, assembly GCA_030737875.1. Classification (NCBI taxonomy): domain Eukaryota; kingdom Viridiplantae; phylum Streptophyta; class Magnoliopsida; order Asparagales; family Amaryllidaceae; genus Allium; species Allium sativum. The sequence continues at coordinate 387,066,544 of CM060912.1, read as the reverse complement.
TGGCTGCTGGATATGTCGGTCGGGTCCGGACATACTTCCACCACAAATGCAACCAAACCTCGTGTCAAAAGTGCAATTATAATTTATAATTGTAATCATTTCACTGAAAATTATTCATTATTTTAAACTATTCTTTATTTAAAACATCTTTATTCTAAAATATTCTTAATTTAAAATATCCTTTATTCTAAAATGTTCTTTATACTAAATTGTTATTTATTTTATAATATTCTTGTTATCAAATATTCTTTATTTCTGAATCAGAATGCGACTCAACCAAGTTCATTGATATGGTTTTCATACATTGCATATGAATGATAAATAATCAGTAAACATCCAAATAACAACCAGAGTGCATTCTACAACTAATCACAAGGGATATGTGTGATTAGAATATCATCCCAAGACCCGTGTGGGGTTTCATCCAACAAATAAATAATAAATTATTTGTGCACTTGGGCGATGTGTAAACAAAATATTGTCCCAATCACATAAACAAGTCAGATAACTTGTAAATGGAAGTGTAATTATAATAATATTTTTTTAACATGTTTAATTTTCCAAATCCCAATCATGTCACAATATAACATATATAACAACACAACAATACATCCATGAAATAGATATAACAAATAGTTCAATCATTTTAATGCAATAAAAATGATACTTTTTATTGCAATCTTTTTAATGAAACAACGTGAATATAAAAATGTAATCTTTTTATTGAAACATGACATTATCTAAATAAATGATATATTCATTTGACATATCATTATCCTAAATAAATGACATTTTTATTATTCTAACATAAATGACATATTTGACTAAAATGACATTTTCTTCTAACATGACATTCTTATCTAAAATGACAATTTATTCTAACATGACACTTTTACCTAGAATGACAATTTTAACTAAATTGACAATTTAATCCTAACATGACATTTTTATCTAAAATGGCAATTTAAACTAAAACGACATTTTTTTATTTAACATGACATGTTTAATTCTCTAAATAAATGACATGTTTAATTCTCTAAATAAATGATGATTTATCCTCTAATATAAATTTAATTTAAAAATATGTTCTTTAATTAAATGACATGTTTAATTCCCTAAATAAATGACAATTTATCCTCTAACATAAATGACAAGTTTATTTTCAAAATATGTTCTTTAATTAAATGACATGTTTAATTCTCTAAATAAATGACAATTTATCCTCTAACATAGATAACAAATTTATTTTCAAAATATGTTCTTTAATTAAATGACATGTTTAATTCTCTAAATAAATGACAATTTATCTCTAACATAAATGACAAATTTATTTTCAAAATATGTTCTTTATTTAAATGACATGTTTTAATTAAATGACAATTTATCTCTAATATAAATGACATAATTATCTCTAATATAAATGACATTATTATCCCCGACATAAATGACATAACTAACTCAAACATAAATGACATGTTTAAATTTTAATATAACATTTTGTAAAAAATGATATTTTTAACTAACATGACATTTTCTAACATAATGATGTTTTTAATTAACATGACAAATTCTAATAAAAATGATATTTTTAATTAACATGACAATTTATAACAAAAATGATATTTTGAATTAACATGACAATTTATAACAAAAATGATATTTTGAATCTAACTTAACATTTTAAAACAAAATGATGTTTTTATTCTAAATTAACATTTTGTAACAAAATGATTTTTTTAATCTATCATGACATTTTTGTTTAACATAACATGAATACAACTAAATGACCTATTTTGTTTACAAAGTATGAACACAACTAAACGACCTATTTTGTTTATTAAACAAGTTCCTATTTTTACATAGCAATTTCCATATTTAACAATGATAAACAAAAGTGAATGTTTTTATTTGACAACCATTTTAATTTCAACATGATAATTAAAAAGAAACAATTTTATTTGCTTACAATTTCTATTTTTAAATATGATAAATGTAAAGACCCGAAATTCCCCGCCCTCTGAATCGACCATAAACCACACAGGTCTGATTCAAAGGTTGGAAATCCTCGAATACTTTAACTTTGGGAATACAACACATTAAAACAACAATAGAAGATTTTTATAAACATTACAATAATGTTACATCAGAGTACAGAATATATCAGAGTACATCGAAATTAAATTACAGCGGAAGATAAATTTTTACATCGAATACAATACAGTGCAGCGGAAGACTTAAACTGGTACAGTGGAATGCTATCAATGCTCTGGACACAGCTTTAGGCTTCGATCCAGAATCCTACTAAAAGAAAAGATATCTGCAAACAAGCTACTCGACTGCCAGTGTGGAAAATATGGGCACCCAAGTTTGCCAGTGAAACAAACTACAGGTCAGTCATGGGACTGGTATGAGAAATCTAACTTAACTAATCTAAATAAAAAGGCTAATCACAGGACCACGCCGCTAACGCGGAACGGGTTTACTCCATTGGATTGCCAATGCATAAAATAAAGTAAATCGTTAAATAATGCAATGCTTTTTATAAAAATGAAACCATTATAAGACCCAAGTCCCATCACACAATGCAATGCAAACTGGAGGATAGGGTTTTACCTTATAATGGTCAAAAGATGCTTGATATGATAAAAACGGATTTGATATTATTATTAGTGTGTATATGTTTCAAAAACATTGCAATCATAATGTATCAATCATAGACGGCATAACTACCATATACTATGTCGCCGTACTAGTTCTACAATCAAAACCGCATGGTGTCGTATTGGAATTTGGTTTTCCATCATGAAATCGAGGCTAGGGATCGTCCTCTCCGATTCGAGACACTCTAACAAATGCCTCAGGATCACACATATGGGCAACCCTTGGATGCGGTAGGGCTGGTTCCCACCTAACGGTAGCGGATTAATTATGCCTGAACACACGTTTCCCAGTTCCTTTGAACCTCCATATGGCTACTAACAACCTATAAATCCGAGGTACCTCAATCCATCATGCACATAAGTAAAATGCCAGCCAGTTTAAGCACTGACACTACTCCAAGCTAGAAAGAAACGTGTGCACTCCCTACGGTCCATATCCCCTTTTTGACTCATACCGGGGTGTGAGGCTCGCGAAGTCATACTATACACAAAGCTACGCCTAAACAGGCTATGCTTTGATCATCCCACAAGGCCTGCTTTTCAACAAAAGCCTTGATCCATGCATCTTGGCATGCCACATTGTCAATCCATGCCATACCATTGATTTCTGCCAATATATAACCTCTAAGCTCGTGCGTCTTAGAGAAGGGTATTAACCACCAAACAGATAAATATTTAGCAGAGATTAACGAATACAGTATAAAGGAATACAACGTCATACATGCGATCAATTTACAAGTTCGTTCTGGGTCTGAACGAAATCGGAGGCACCTTATACCTCACATATCTGAACAATCAACACTACGTCCGGACGGCCACCACTGTAGCCCCTTCAAGGTAGCTACTCCAATCATGGGCGTCAGTGGTAACTCATCCCTCCGACATTGTAACGATACGGATTTCGCCCGGTCCTCATCGATCGCTAAACCGACCAAAACCGTTCGAATCCCGCATACGCTAACTCTGGGTATACAACACATCAGAACAAATAACAGAAGACTTTTATAAACATCATAATAATGTTACATCAGAGTACAAAATATCAGAGTATATCGAAAATAATACACAGCGGAAGATAAATTTACATAAATGTAATATAATGCATAGCGGAAATATAAACTACACAGCGAAAGACTGTAAATGCCGGGACACAGCTTAAAGCTTCAATCCAGAATCCTGCTCAATACATCTGCAAAATAAAACTACTCGACTACCCGTGTGGAAAATAGGGGCACCCGAGTTTGCAAGGGAAAAGCAAACTGCAGGTCAGTCATGGGACTGGTGTGAGAAACTCTACAGTTAAAATCAACTTATTTAATCATAAGACAAATCACAGGACCACGCCGCTAACGCGGAACGGGTTTACCCCCATGAATGTCAGTGTATAAACAACAATCAGTAATATATATATATATATATATATATATATATATATATATATATATATGGATCTACTATGCATCAATCAACATGCAATATCACAATCTACCCATTTAGATTAATCAACACACTTAGATTTTTCAAATCCAATTCAATTTACAGAAATTATTCCTTTGGACTTTATTCCCGATTTCTTATTTCAAATCATTTGAAATACATATCTAACTTTCTATTTCAAAGTAGATTTCACTTCGGGATCTCAAATCAAATCGTTTGGAAATATGAATTCCAAAACATAACAATGCATACAAACAAGTATGCAACAAAATATTGTGCTCCCCATCGACAAGGCAAAGGGTACACACCTAGCAACTCGATATATATATATATATATATATGTGTGTGTGTGCACCTATCCCACATAGGAGCAGACTACACCGACGATGCACCTCCCACACATGGAGAGCATACACCGCCCTCTCACCCATACTTTTAGTCTCAGGGTTGCCCGACTCTTTAGCCACATACTAAATCAATTCATATCCCGAAGTAGGGAAAATCATTTCACAACATAATAATCACAAGTACTTTCAAAATATAGTACTTCACATCAGTAATTCACACATATGATCAGTCACTATTAATCACATAACCTTTGAGCTCGTCAGTCTCAAAGAAGGGTGTTAAACAAGAGAATAAATTCTCCGCCACCAAACAGATACATCATTAATAGTAACTAATCGAATATGTGATGAACTACAATGTAAAACCATAGTATATTTCCAAATCATTTCGACAATATCGGGTTTAGGCCCTCGAAATCCTTTCTGTTTTATAAAACATTTTTATAAAACATTCGCTGTCCAAAATCGGGAATACATTTCTTTTCACTTAAGAAAAATATATCATTTCACAATCATTCATTAAATTTGAAATGAACACAACATCGCTAAACACCTTATCGTCAAATCGCGAAGTGTTTCACAAGGTGTTAGCATACCAGTATTTCTACCCAACCTAATGCTAAATGTAAAAGCATATTCTGCTCATAAACTGGTCGAGCACCATTCACACAGTCAATCAATCAATAAGAATCAATATCAACAATCAATTAGCCCAATCCATATCAACAACCAAGTACATTTGGTTCAATCTCGTTTTGGTAATTTATTTATTACCATATATTCATTCACAATCTAATTAAAGATTTATTCAAACTCCGATTGGTTTCTATCTCTAAAATCATTTCTTATTGATTGTTCAACTTTCTGGAAATTAATCCTGCTTTAACGGGGTTAAAGAACCAATGTCGTTTAAACACAGTTCACGACAAACCCCAAAATCCAATTCGATACTAAATACAAGGCCCTGAATAGAAATTATATTGGCTTATATTCAATATCAAATTCTGAAATCAACAAATATCATATTGGAATAACGATATATAAATCTTCCAAATTCCTCCACAATATCCGTATAATCACGGAATCCAATATCGAAATATTCCGAAGATAGTTTCGATTCAAATCCATTCCAATTCTTATATTGGAAATTTCTGTTTATATTAAAACCACGTCTCAATCCACTTTATTTATTTAAAAATATTGGATTATTTTCCTAGTTAATAACTAGTTCATTTCGATAAAAAACTATTTTTATCTTTTCAAATACGGAATTTTTTCATCTTAGTTCTTTCCAAATCATTTCTTATGATTTTACACTAATTATTGATATTTTTAATAATTTTATCAAGGCCCGTACAGTCGATTTCAATCAACGGCCATCGAACTGCACTTACAGCGACCTTTTCCAAATTTGATTAGGACATAATTCCAAATCCAACCGTTAGATTTCTAATTTCTCATATTCGTTGGAAAGATCTTTTCGATATGAACCCAACGGTTTCGGTTTCAGGAAAATTCGACGGTCGGATCTCCCGTAATGTCCGTTCGAAGTCAATGGTCGATATTCGAGAACAGCCGCAGTGCGGCGCGTTCTATTCAGGCCATTATATTATATATATATATATATATAATATATATTTCGTCGATTTCCTTTTAAAACGTATTTTATAAATCGTTTTAAATTCGTTTTCAAAACGATTTCAACTTCATATTCAATTTCTAATCAAAATTGAATATTCCACATACACGACAATTTTATACAGTGTATATATATGTTAAAAATTATATTTTTAACAATCAAATCATTTTCACATTTCATATATACATATATGTATATATATATATATATCATTTTCATTTCATATATACATCGTTTTCACATTTCATATATATATCGTTTTCATTTCATATATATATCGTTTTCACATTTCATATATACATATCGTTTTCATTTCATATATACATAGTTTTCACATTTCATATATATATATCGTTTTCATTTCATATATATATCGTTTTCACATTTCATATATATATCGTTTTCACATTTCATATATATATCGTTTTCATTTCATATATATCGTATTTTCACTTTTCATATATATATAATATTTTCACTTCATATATATATTATTTTCACTTCATATATATATCGTTTTCACATCACATATATGTCGTTTTCACATTTCGTATATATATCGTTTTCACATTTCATATATATATATATATCGTTTTCACATTTCCTATATATATCGTTTTCACTTCATATATATATATATATATATAATTTTCATTTCTAATATATATAATTCATTTCATACATATATATTTATATATATATATATTTATTTATTTATTTCAACTCATATATATATATATATATATATATTTCAACTGCACATGTATTTCATACAACGTATATATTTATCTATACAACACATGTATTTCATGCAACTTATATATTTATTTATACAACGTATATATTTTTATTTATCACATCACAATCACAATGCAATACAATCAAACAAACAAGTCGTCCATGGTCTGTGGACGACGGGGAGCAGTTCATATATGCAGTTATAAAATAAATAACTATATAGAAAATTATAGTGAGAGAATTCTCACCTTGACTGGTTTTGAATTTGTTTGAAATTCTAATGTGCTCTGTTTCTGTTCTGGTCTTCTTCATTGCATAGATATTGCCTTCACGGTTTCAACGGGACTGATTTTGTCAAATTCTGTTTTGATTTCTATAAGATATAGCAATTTAAACTTTAATTACAAATGAAAAATCATTAACTTATAATTAATTAATTAATTAAACAATTTCCCATTGATTAAACTTTCTTCCTTCGTTCACCAGATAATTTCCGCCACCCATTTAGCTCACCTCCTAGGCACTCACGCTGCATGCATCTCGACACACCAGAGTTCGATCAGAACCATCCCCGACGTCGGCCATTCGCCACTTCCCCCATACCTCCGCCAACACGCAACTCGAGGAGCTCTGGTGCCATGAATTTTCGATCAAAGTTGCCGCCTTTGGGGCTTAAAATCGAGATATCCTCCATGTTAGAATCGATCTCAGCCGTTGGTCTTGAAGCCCTCATGAAGGTGAAGAGGTTTGTCGTTGGAGGAGTTTCAAATTAATTCACATATTGAGAGGAATTAAAGGATTTACATTGGAGGATTTTGGCCTTTCATTCATGATTGCAGCTGAAGACAACGAAGTAGGGTTAACCGTGAAAATCGTTTTGACCTAGGGTTAGGGCACAACTTGTGATATTTATATGATTTAAATAATAATATTTAATTAAATTCTCTTTTAAATGTGAAGTTTTGCATCGAACTCCAAACGAGACCCAACGACTGCCGCCCCTAGCAAAAAAACCCTATTCCGGACACAATGGAATACGTTTCGTAAGACAATTTTAATGTTTCGATCAGTTTTGATTTAAATTATAATATATTGAATTTGAACGCATATTTCAATTTACTGGGGCCACATACCGACTCTAAAAATTCCGAAAAAATATTTTTTAGCTTCGTATTGACGATACGGTCCTAATAAAAACTAATTTCGTCAAATTCTGAGACCATTTGAAAAATGGCCATTTTCCAGTCGATTAAAATCAACTGAAACTGGTCAAACGCGTTTTCCTTTGCCACACTCATATATTGATTCGAAAAATTACGAATTTTGGAATCTAGCAATAACTTGACATCACGGATCCAACAAAAGTGGTTTCGTCGAATTCTGAGTTCATTTGCAAAATTCCCATTTTTAAGGGCTGAAATTCTATAGCGATTATTCTGAATTTTCAAATGGACGTATCTTTTGATTCCCGCTATGAAATTTTGATTTTTCGGATTCGTTGGAAAGATATTCTCAATTAGGTTCTAATATTTTTGGTTTCACTAAAATCTGGTTTATTTTGCACCCAGTACATTCAATTGAACTTTGAAATCGAATTTTCAAACTACCGCGCCATTTTCAATTCCTTTTATAAAAATAAATAAATATTTATATTCTAACGATGACGTATATAAATATATACGTTCTAATTCTATTCAAAATAAATTTCTCGTCGATATTATTTAAGATAATCTATTTTAAATATTCAAAATTCATCAAATTTGCCAAAATAAAAATTTTAAACTGGCTCGGATTTTCCAGTTTATTACAGACATGAAGATCATTGGTCTTCAACCACCGACTTCAAATCTCCGACTTAGATCGTCGTGTAATCATTTGAAATGAGATTGAACTCGGACTTTTCAAATGACCCTCGCATATATATATATATATATATATTAAAATCATTTCATATTGTTATTAGTATTTATTAACGATTTATCGCTATTTATATATATATATATATATATATATATAAATAACTATATTCATTTAACGACGCTTCGGGTCGATCGGCGGCCCTGGCGCTGTTTTTATCTAAATTTGATTTACACTTATCTCGACATCTAACCGTTGGATTTTAACAAAATTTATATCGTTGGAAAGGTCTTCCCAAAGCAGTCCTAATGGTTCCATTTTTGGGAAAATCCGACGGTCGGATCTTTCGGTATAATCGTTTGAAGTTACAACTTCAAATCGCGAATTGCAGCAGCGCGATTCGTTTTATTTCAATTTATATTTGTATAAATATAAATATAATTCATTTGCTCGACACTTTCAAATTATTTATTATTTAAATAATTTTCGAAACTTCGTATTCAAGTTATTTTTAATGAACCGAAGTCCTTTCCAAAACATGTGCATTTTCTTCATTCCTTATATGATAATAAAAATGTAAATTTTTATTGTTCATCATTTCTGATCCAAACGATGAATATTTCTCTATGTCCTTTATTTACATTTCACTAAAATTGTGATTTCTAATGATAACATGTTTTTATAACATGACATTTTCCTATTCCTTAACATTTTCCTATTCTTTTTTATTTCCTCACAAATTATATTGAAAGAAATGCAATCTTTTTTATTTCACCTTTGATTACATTAAAAATGAAATCTTTTTATTTCATTTCTGATTATATTGAAAAATGTAATCTTTTCTTTTCATTATTTAATTAGATAGAAAATGTAATTTTAAAATCTATTCTTTTTATCGCATCTAAAATGACGATAAAAATGTCACTTTTATTCCTACTCATTTATCTACATTTAAAATGTAAATAAAAATACATTTCTTATTTATATGTTTTTATTTGCATCTAAAATGTAAATAAAAATACACTTTTAATCCTAATCTTCTTATTGTCTTTATTTTAACAATAAAAATATACATTAAATTCTATCTTTATGATTACATCTAATATGTAATTCTAAAATGTCACTTTTATTTCTATATTTTTATTCACATCTATAATGTAGATAAAATGTACTTTTAATGTTCATGTTTTTATTTACATCTAAAATGTAAATAAAAATACACTTTTTAATTCAAGTTTTTATCCACATATAAAGGGTGAATAAAAATGTACTTTTTAATTTTATGTTTTTATTTGCAACTATTTTGCAAATAAAAATGTACTTCATTTTCTATGGTTTTAATTTGCATGTAAAAAGGCAAATTAAAATGTACTTTTAAATTTCATGACAACAATGTACATTCTTGATTTAAACCTTTTTGATAAACAAAAAATGTCTATTTTGTTTTAATTATTTTAAATGAACAACAATGTTTATTTCTAGTTCCACTCTTTTTAAATGGCAAAATGTATATTTTGCCTCATTCTTTTTATTTGACCAAAAATGTATATTTTTGGTTTCCCTCTTTTTAAATGACAAAATGTATTCTAACTAGATGATATATATTATTTCTAAACAAAACATATTCTTATCTACATGACATGTTTATTCATAAAATCTGCTTTCTAACATAGGTGACATATTTATTTACATACATTCTCCTACGTATTCTAATGACCAATAAGAGAATATTTTAATTGTATACCTTTTTATGTATTCTAATCACAAATAAAAGAATAATTTATTTGTCTACAATCTTCTATGTATTCCATTTACAACAAAAATGCAATCCTTATTTTCTACCCCTTTTTAATGGTTCATACCACAATAAAAATGTAATTTTTATTGTGTACTCTTTTCTAGTGGTTCATATTACAATAAAAATGTAATTTTTATTGTCATCTCTTTTCTAATGATTCATGTTACAATAAAAATGTAATTTTTATTGTCTATTCCTTGCTAATGTTTCACACTATAATAAAAATAAATTTTTTATTGTCTATTCCTTTCTCATGATTCATATTAACATAAAAATATAATTTTTATGTTACATCATTTCTAACATTTCATATTAACATAAAATTTTTACGTTAAATCATTTCTAATATTTCAACAAAAACAAATAAAAAGAATAACTTCGTTTTTGTAGACAATTCTATCTCAACAAAGACATATAAAAGTGATATATTTGTTTGTTGTCAATTCTAACTCAACAAAACCAATAAAAAGTGATATTTTATCCACTCAACATTTTATAACTGAAATGTTATTTTTACTCACCTTAACATTTTATAACTAAAATGTTATTTTTCTTTACTTTAACATTTTATAATTAAAATGTTATTTTTTTTTACTCTAACATTTTATAATTAAAATGTTATTTTTAACCCAACTTATCATTTCCTAATATATGTGATATTCTTATACTGACATAATATTTCTAACAAATGTGATATTTTTCATTAACATAACTTTTCTAACAAATGTGATGTTTTTCATTAACATAACTTTACTACTAGAATGACATTTTCATTTTCATACTTTTCTAATTAACAAAATGGATATTTTGTTTTCATACTTTTCTAAACTTTCATGTCACAAATAACAATGCGATTTTTATTTTCTTATCTTTTCTAACGTCATATAAGAATGATATTTATATGTTAACAATTTCTATGGTTTCTAATGTCATATAAAAATGATATTTTATATGTTAACAATTTCTATGATTTCTATTTCATTCTTTACATTTGACAAAATGAATATTTTTGTCACTCAATCTTTTTGTCAACAACAAAATGATATATTCCTTTTTCTTATTTTATTTTAACAATAATGAGATATTGGTTTACAACAATTTCATAATAACCAAAATGACATATTTGTTTTTCAACAATTTTATAATCACAACAAGACATATTTGTTTTCAATTATTCTATCCTTAACAAACAAGATATATTTGTTTCAACAAAACAAACACGAACTGTTTGTTTTCAACTATCCTATAACAATCAAAATAATTCAATCAATCAACAGATCGGTATAAGAGAATTCATCAATCCACATCAAATCACGAATAACACAAAATATTACAGCGCATGTGTAACACTAAGATTATAATTAACAAATTTAAATTATATAATTAAAGGAATAGAATTTCTCACATCGATTTGATTCTGTTCAGTTCAGATTTGAATTTGATCCAGATTTGATGTGCTCGGAAATGGTTCTAGTCAGTTCCATCGTGAAGATCTCGCATTCACGATTCAAACGCTTCTGAAATCACTGCATTTCGTTTCCGTATGAAGAAGATATGTTAATTTAAACCTTGGTTACATTATTAAATAATTAATTATATAATTAGACTAATTACTTAATTAAGGATTCAATCCTCCTTCAACGTCGGTATTTGCTGAACCAATTAAACCCATCCCTGACCCTTTCCAATCCGCCTGCGCACACACCTGGAGGCCGCCGGACCACCATCTGAGACCGCCACTCCGAAGCCCCACGCCAGAGCTTCCCGCGCCCGGCACCGCCGCCGGTGCGGTGGTCCCCACGCTCGCCAGACCGAGCACAAACCCGCCCCCTTTGTTGCAGAAATCCGGTCACCATGTTTAACATGAAGCGATCACCACCGTATGGAATTAACGAGCTTGAAAGCCTTTTCAATTTTCGCCTTACACTCACTTTGAAATACTTGGAGGATCGGGAGAATTTGGGGATTGATTTTCGGAGCTCCTTTGCCATCGATTTCTTACATGGCGGCTGGTGTTCTTAGAGTTAGGGTTTGTATTATAAGGGTTTTTATAATATTATTTTATTATTTAATTCTTAATTACTAGTTTGAGCCCGTTAACTCATTTCAACTCTAATTTCAGCCCAACGAAGGGTGTTCCTAGCCAAACACCCACGTTTCGGATCCAATGGGCTATGTCCCACGAGCACAAACGAACGTCTATAGCCTGTTTTATTTAACTTTATATTTAAATCATTTATTTATTTATTTTAATCGTACAAATAAATTCACCGGGGCTACATACGGACTCAGAAAATTCCAGAAAAATTATTTCTAGTTATGTTTTGACGATACGGTCCTAACAAAACTAATTTTGTTGAATTTTGAGACTGTTTGAAAAATGGCCATTTTCAAGTCGATTAAATTTGATTGAAACTGAAAAAACACGTTTTCTTTTGCCACGCTCACATATTAACTCTAAAAATTCTGAAAAATTGAACTTAACAATAATTTGACATTCTGGTTCCAACAAAAGTGGTTTCGTCGAAAACCGAGGTCGTCTGCAAAATGGCTATTTTTAAGGCCAATATATTTAATTAAAATATATATAAATTATACAGCGACTTTTCTAAATTTTAAACTTGACATAACTTTCAATTTATAAAGTGAAATTTCAATTTCTCAAATTCGTTAGAAAGATATAATTAAACAGATTTAAATATTTTTGTTTTTACTGAAATCCGATTTATTTTGCATCATATACAGTCAGTCAAAGTTCAAGTTCAAAATTTCAAACTGTAGTGCTGTCTTAAACTCCTTTTATAATTAAATTAAATTTATTCATTTTAAATTCGATTAAAATAGAATTTTGGTCGTTATTATTTAAAATAAATAATGTTAAATATTCAATTTCCTTTAAAATTTCTAAAATAAAAAATTTAAATTGGCCCTAAAATTCCGGGTTGTTACAATAAATAAAAAGAAATGTTTTTATGTGATGACAACTCTATTTCTAACCATGAAAAATAAAAAGAAACATTTTTATTTGACAAAAACATGTTATAACCAATTGACACTTTTCATCTCACAAGAATATACAATTCAGCAAGTCACCATAACCACTATCAATCAATTAATCTAAATTTTCATACAATGAATATGTGTTCTATAGAGCGTATATATTTGATATCACAGACAAGATTAATTCAAGCATATATATTTACAATCAATTTATCTAAATTTTCATACAATGCAGATGTGTTCTATAGAGCGTATATATTTGATATCACGGACAAAATCAATTCAAGCATATATATTTATTTTAAAAATCGAGAAATCTCACCTTTGGGTTTTGAATTCTTCAAAATTTTAGATCGCTCTGTTTCAGCTCTGGTCTGTTCCATATTGTAGATCTCATCGCTTTCACGATTCAAACGCTTTCGGTTTCGTGTATTTCCGCTTCTGTTTGACAAAGTTACATTGATTTAAACATTGGATTAAAATAATCACTTAAATAAAAAATTAATTATTTTAATTATCACCTAAGCATAATTAAGCCGCCCAAATTGGATACTCTTCGTCTTCTTCCTTTGCGTTTTTACAAAATTGAACCCACCAACATCGTATTATTTTGAAGATCTCTCGAATCTCTACAAAGTTTGACCAGGAATCGGGATTTAATTTGGATTAGATGAAGAGAAATTAGGGATTCAAATTGGAACAAATTCGGCCATTGCTTTTGAACTAACGGCGGCTTTGTTTTGTAATTTAGGGTTAGGTTTAGAGAAGTTTAGGATGTTATATAGTGGAGACAATATATATATATATATATATGTATATGTATATATGTATATATATTTTTATTTGATTATATATATATTTGATTTTTACTTGTTTCTACATACGTAGTAGGTGACAAATGAAATTTAATTAGCTGACTAGGCATGATGGGACCACACCTATTTTTCATTCAAATTTCAAAAGTAAATAATAAAGAGAGAGAGAATAAATGGGAAGGAACGAATGCATGATTTATTGTCTAATGCTGATTGTTAGAAAGTTGTGTGTCCTTTTAAATTTCAAAACACATAACATTAAATATCATAATTTAAGTAACATATTCAATGGGTTGGAAAGAATAAATAGAAGATATATATATATATATATATATATGGTTTGTTTATTAAGGAAAAATGATAACAATGGAAAAAAAGGAAAGATAAATGAGTGCTTGGTTAAGTAACATAAGGAATGAAAAATAATGAGAAAAATAGAATGAAGGAAAGAATTTAATGGAATGAAGGGTAATAAATTAATTTTAATTAGAAGAATGTCTCAATTTGGACGGAGATGCATGGTGCAATATTAATGACACAATAATGAGAGGAGGACACTAAAATAAATATAGCTATTCATATTTCAAAAGAAAGGGAATAAAAGGAAAAATGAATGTTTGCTTCATTTTCTCTGATTTCATTTCATGACATTAAAAAAACGAGGTTTTTAAGCCAAACATGTTTTTACATTTAAAACATGTACATTTTTCTATGTTCTCATTTACCTTAAAAATGCAAACTTTATATTTTTAGCTCCTTTACATTAAACACATGTTGCATAAAAATATAATCCATTTCATATTGCATATAAATATAATATTTTTATATTGCACAAAAATATAATCTTTATATTAAGTAAAAATGTAATCTTCTTACATTAAATAAAAAAAGTAGTCTTTTTATATTACATAAAAATGTAATTCTTTCCTATTCTTTTCTTTTGTAATCTTTTTATTTATATTGAAAATGTTAAATTCTATGTAATCTTTTATTTACATTGAAAATGTGAGATTCCATGTCATCTTTTATTTACATAGAAAATGTGAAATTTCTTTATGTAAACACATTACTATTAAACTATGAAACTTTTTAATCATTCTATCTTACATGAAAAATGTAATTAATTTTTTTTTAAATTCTGACGCATTTTCTATTTAAAATTTCTTAAAATAAATTTTTAAATTGGTTCTGAATTTCCGGGTTGTTACACAAGCCGTCGCCGCTGTAAAGACCCGCAACCTCCCCGTAAAGGAAAGCGTCGGATAGTTCGAGAACAAGCCACAGCAGAACGCATACAGAAGAACATCTCATCGTATATTACAACAATGCATCAGATTACAAGAATATACAGAGTATAAACGAATATTACACAGAAATATCAGAGATTTAAATTACATTTAAATACATAGCAGCGGAAAATAATAGAATACACAACTAGAAGAGATATACGGATACAAAGCTTTCCGGATATCGTTCCAGCTGTAAACCAGGATCCTGTGAATATAAATCTGCAAAACCAAAACTACTAGCTGCCCGTGTCAAAATAAGGGCACCCAGAGTTTAGGTTAAAACAATAAACTCCAGGTCAGTCATGGGACTGGTGTGAGAACTAAAACAGTTAATCTTTATTTTAAATCATTAGGTAAATCAAGGGACCACGCCGTATAACACGGAACGGGTTTCCTCCCAAGAATACCAGTGCATAAAACAAACAGCGCAATGCTAAATAAAGAAAGATGAAGCTGTTATAAGACCCAGGTCCCATCACACAATGCAACGCAGTCGAGGATAGGGTTTTCCCTTATAACAGCCAAAGAATGCTTGATACGTTTTAAAACAAATCATTTGATACTATTATAAGTGTATAGTGTATAAAACACTTCAAATCATAAGTATCAATCATAGGCGGCATGGGTACCATATATCATGTCGCCATATATAGGTTTACAAATAAAACCGCAAATGTCACGTATTTGGAAATTGGATTTCCGTCTATGAACCGAGGCAAAAGATAGTCCTCAACCGATTCGTGACTCTCTAGCCCGAGCCACAGGAACAGCCGCAACTGCCCCATGGAGCGACAGGGCCGGTCCACACGGAGTGGATTATAGTGCCTGAACAATACGTCTCCCCACCCTATGGGGTGTAAGTCTGGTCCGTCAGCCGACCAGAATGCATTCGGCCGAAACCGATATAACCGAGGCGCCTCGCAACCGCAACAACCACATAAGTCAAACTCGTCAGGGCGTGTAAAACCACTGACGCCACTTCTAACTAGAAAGAAACGCAAGTCCTCCCTGAGGTCCGTCTCCCGTTTTTGGTTCATACCTGGTGTGAAACACGCGAGGTAAACGTTACACAAAGCTACGCCACAAAGGCCGTGCTTTGATCATCAACCACAAGACTTTGCTTTTCAACAGAAGCCTTGATCATTTGCATCTTAGCATGCCACACAGGCAAACCATCCTATGCAACCGATATCAGTCACACAGAATGAAATCCGATGTCAGACACACAGTCCATTTACAAGTCCGTTCTGGGTCTGAACGAAACCGGAGGCACCTAGTACCCCGCATATCCATCGATCTCCAAGTACGTCTGGACGATCACTAACTGTTTCCATCTTCTTGGGTGTACAGCCCAATCAAGATCATCAGTTATCACCCAAACGACGTGAAGACCTCCGGTCTTCGACCATCGTCTTCATCTTCGACTTATCGTCGTATCAGTTACTCAGAATGGGATAAACCCGGCCTTTCCGAATAACTCGCGTATATATTATAAAAGTGTTACACAAACACAACATACGCCTCATTCCAACTCATTAGTCATTAACCGTAAATTAATCAAGAGAATAATTCCCCAAATATTAACCCCGAAGGCCGAAACCAACATCAGATCAATATCCAGAAAACCATTCTACTTAGCTAACCGACAGTTAGTTTCTAAATTTCACGTTCAAATCTAATTAAAGATTTAACTATCGCCTGGAGCAAAACTGGTGATACTCCATTCTCGATCTTTTCAATCTAATTAAAGATTCATTAAAACTCCACTTAGTTTTAATCTGTGACTGGGTTAAAGAATCAGTGTCATTTAAAACACGGTCCACGATAAACCCAAAGTCATATCCCATTAATTATCGGGTTAAAGAACAAGTGTTATTTAAAACACTGCTCACGATAAACCCAAAAATCAATATCAATTCAATTCCAATTAAATATTATTTAATTGGTACACTTCATTAAATCTAAATAAAAAGATTTAATCTTTTCTCAACTGGGTTCAAGAACAGTGTTAGTGAAGACACCATTCACGACAAACCCAAATCACATTCATTAATTATCGGGTTAAAGAACAAGTGTTATTTAAAACACTGTTCACGATAAACCCAAAAATCAATATCAATTCAATTCCAATTAAATATTATTTAATTGGTACACTTCATTAAATCTAAATAAAAAGATTTAATCTTTTCTCAACTGGGTTCAAGAACAGTGTTAGTGAAGACACCATTCACGACAAACCCAAATCACATTCATTAATTATCGGGTTAAAGAACAAGTGTTATTTAAAACACTGTTCACGATAAACCCAAAAATCAATATCAATTCCAATTAAATATCATTTAATTGGTACACTTCATTAAATCTAAATAAAAAGATTTAATCTTTTCTCAACAGGGCTCAAGAACAGTGTTAGTGAAGACACCATTCACGACAAACCCAAATCACATTCGATATTCAATACAAGGCTCTGAATAGAAAATATATCGGCTTATATTCAATATCGAATTCTACGACTAACAAATGTCGTATTGGAAATAGCGATATAAATATATATCTTTCAAATTTCCATAACAACACCTGTATAATCACGAATTCCAACATCGAAATATTCCGAAGACAATTTCGATTCAAATCCACTCCAATGCATTCATTGGAAATTTTGGTTATTTTCAAACCCATTTCGAATTCAATTTATTTATTAAAAAAAATAAAATAAATAGAATTATAATTCTAGTTCAAAACTAGTTTATTTCGATAAAAATCTATTTTTATCTTTTCAAATATGGAGTTTTTCATCCCAATTCTTTCTAAATCATTTCTTATGATTTTACACAAATTATTACTATTTTTAATAATTTTATCAAGGCCCGTTCAGTCGATTTCCAACAATGGCCATCGAACTGCACTTACAGCGACCTTTTTCGAATTTGATTTGGACATAATTCCAAATCCAACCGTTAGATTTCTAATTTCTAATATTCTTTAGAAAGCTCTTTTCGATACGAACCCAATGGTTCCGGTTTTAGGAGAATCCGACGGTCGGATCTCCCGTAATGTCCGTTTGAAACAAATGGTCGAAATTCGCGAACTGCCGCGGCGCGGCGCGTTCTATTCAGGCCATTATATTATATATATAATATATATAATATATTTTTCGTCGATTTCTATTTAAAACGAATTATATAAATAGTTTTAAATTCGTTTCAAATTCTATTTCAACTTCTATTTCAATTCAAAGCAAAATTGAATTCTTCTTTATAAATTCGTTTTAAAATTCATTTCTATTCAATTCGAATTTCAATTCAATTCATTTAGAAATCGTTTTCAATTCATTTTGAATTCGTTTTCAATTCAATTCATTTCGAAATCGTTTTCAATTCAATTCATTTCGAAATCGTTTTCAATTCATTTTGAATTCGTTTTCAATTCAATTCATTTCGAAATCGTTTTCAATTCATTTCGAAATCGTTTTCAATTCAATTCATTTCGAAATCGTTTTCAATTCAATTCATTTCGAAATCGTTTTCAATTCAATTCATTTCGAAATCGTTTTCAATTCAATTCATTTCGAAATCGTTTTCAATTCAATTCATTTCGAAATCGTTTTCAATTCTATTCATTTCGAAATCGTTTTCAATTCAATTCATTTCAAAATATTCGATTTCGAAATCACGTTTCAATATTCATTTTAAAATGAATAAAATCGATATAAATATCGTTCACGTCAAAATGACGTCAATCTAATCAACACGGCTTCATAAATTTCTATTTTCAAAATATTCCATTTCGAATATTTCTATTTCAAATATTTCTATTTTAAAACTGGAATGAGGCCCAAACAATTACCATATAAAGTTAATTATATGGATTTTCATACAACACATGTATAATAGCATTGAAAAATAATCAACCATCAACCAAAGTGCACTACACTGTATAAGCATCAAATAAAAAGATATCTAACGCTTATAACAGCCTGTCAATCAATCGATCGACATATTTAATCAATCAGGATGAGTGAACTTCATATTTCATCCCAACACCCGTGTGGGGTTTCAAACAATCAAACACAGATTCTAGTTGTGCAGTTGGGCGATGTGTAACATTTATCGTCCCAATCAATGTCATTCAAATAAGTGTTCATAAACAAACCGTCTGGTTTGTAAATGAATATTTATTTATTCACTTCACTATTTTCATATTCACGTTAAAAATTATATTTTTAATGATAAAACATTTTATTTCAACCTATGAATTTCTATTCAATTCATTTATTCAATAAAATGATATTTTTATTTTTCTAACATATTTTAGAAAATTTCGGCGGCATAACGGCACGATACTAAAAACGGGATAAGGCCTAGCCTTGTCCCCGGTCTAGTGAAGGCCCACGCCATTCACATATCAATCCAATTCACTTTCGTTATGCAACCACAAAATTTGGAGTAAGGGTCTAACCTAGCCTTACTCCTTCGCCTTATAACGGCGCACGTCTAATCCTAACCAATTTATCGATTCGATTTTTCACACCACAAACCACATTCAAACCAATATCTCAATCAATCACCAAACATCCAATCAAACAAGTCCATGGTATGTGGACGGGTGTCGGGTGCTCCTAATAAGCACCGTCTGCATCCTAGTATATATATATATATATCTAGAAAAAGAGAATTAAGAGTGAGAAGTTCTCACCGAAAGCTATCCAAGCTCCACGGCACTTCATTTGATAGAAATCTTCATCTTCATCGTCTTCGTTGCCCGTAGTCACTATATATATAAAAATCACATTTTTATATTTCGATGTCTTTAAAATAAAAATCACATTTTTATTTATTCACTTTCAATTTAAAAATCATACTTTTATAATCACTTCATATATTTAAAAATCGAATTTTTACTATGCTATTCAATATATAAAAATCGAAATTTTACTTTGCTATTCATTATAAAAATCGAATTTTTACTTTGCTATTCAATATAAAAATCGAGTTTTTACTTTGCTATTCAATATAAAAATCGAATTTTTACTTCTATGTTATATAGATAAAAATTATATTTTTATCCCGCTATTTTCCATATAAAGATTTCGCCTTTTTGAATTTAAAGATTTCACCTTTTTAAATTTAAAGATCTCACCTTTTTAAATTTAAAGATTTCACCTTTTTAAATTTAAAGACATCACTTGATTTCAACGTATATAAAATAAAAATCAGATTTTTATTTTGCTACATATACAAAGATGATATTTTTATATTCTCTATCCTATAAAGATTATATTTTTAATTCTTTAAAAATATAAAAACTATATTTTTATCACTTTAAAAATATAAAGATCGTATTATATTACTTTTAAAAATCAAATCTTTTCTGTTTTAAAAGTCACGTCTTAAAATAAATAAATAAAATCTGTTTTAAAATAAATAAAATCAGTTTTAAAATAAATAAAATCAGTTTTAAAATAAATAAAATCAGTTTTTAAAATTTAAAAATTCAGATTAATAAGCAAATAAAATTCAGTTAATAAAACAAATAAAATCAGTAAATAAAATAAATAAAATCAGAAAATACTTACAGGGGGGGGGGTTCATCATCGGTTTTGGGTCCAGGGGGGCTGTGGCTTCCGTCGCTTTGGGGGTTCGCGAGTAGGAGGGAGCAGCGGAGCTGCGAGGCGAGGTGGAGGGGGTCTGGTTGCGGCGGCTAGGGTTCAGGTGAGCAAGGGGGTGCGGAATTAGGGTTCTTCACGTTGGAGGAGGAGAGTGGAGAGGGAAGAGGAGGGGCGCTGCGCGACGGCTCTGGGGGGGGCGCGCGAGGTGGTGGTGGCTCTGCCACCGGCGGCGGCGTGGGGGGGGGCTTCGACGCGATTTCGATCTCCCTTTTTTTTTCTTTTTTTTTTTCTTTTTCGATTCTGAATTATCGGGGGGGGGGGGGGCCTGGAGGTATAGGGAGGGAAGAGGGATTATATATTTTTTTTTATTAATTTAATTATTTTATTTTAATTCAAAAAGTCAACTTTTTCAAACGACCTCTAAACGAGGTCCACCGCCTGTCGTCCATAGCGTTTCACCCCCATTCCGAACACAATGGGATATGTATCGTATGTTGATTCGACTGTTTGAATCAGTTTCCGTTAATATTTACATTTAAATTACTATATTGAATTTTAAACGCACATTTCAAATTACCGGGGTCACATACTAACTAGAAAAATTCCAGAAAAATATTTTCTAGCTTCGTATTGACGATACGGTCCTAACAAAACTAGTTTCGTCAAATTCTGAGACCGTTTGAAAAATGGCCAATTTTCAGTCGATTAAAATCAACTGAAACTGGTCAAACACGTTTTCCTTTGCCACGCTCACATATTGATTCGAAAAATTATGAAATTTGAAACCTAGCAATAACTTGACACTGCGGACCCAACAAAACTGATTTCGTCGAAATCCGAGGTCATTTGCAAAATGTCCATTTTTAAGGGCCTTATATATATAAAAATATATATAAATTCCACAGCGACTATTTCTAATTTTCAACTGGACATATCTTATCATTTCTAAGATGAAATCTCAGTTTGTTAACTTCGTTACAAAGATATAGTTATACAGATTCAAATATTCCTTGTTTCGTTCAATTCTGACTTATATTGAATTCTGTATATTCATTTGAAATTAGAAATCGAATTTTCGAACTACCGCGCCATTTTCAATTCCTTTTATAATTATATATAATTATTATATATTCTAACGACGACGTATATAATATATACGTTCGAACTATATTCAAAATAAATTTTCTCGTCGATATTATTTAAAATAATTCATTTTAAATAATCAAAATTCGCTAAAATTGCCAAAATAAAAATTTTAAACTGGCCCAGATTTTCCGGGTTGTTACAATCTCCCCCACTTAAAACTTTTCGTCCCCGAAAAGGAACAAAGTCGAAAGTGGTTTGACTATTCAACTCTACGCTCGACCTGGCTTCCATTCTCCAACTCTTTAGTTTTTGAGAATTTTCAAAAATTCAAAAATTTGGCTAACACCCTAAATTTTCGAAAAATTTCGCCATAACCTCCCCTGCACCGGGAGCATCGGGGAATTTCAAATAGCTTCCCCGGTCCTTCAGATCTCAAAAAGAAAAAGAAAAAGCCAAGCGGCTAGCCAATAGGCTCACAAAATCATCATCACCCAAACAAAACAGGAAATTATGTAGTAAACATGTACCTATTTGTCGGGCAAACAAATTTTATTCTCTGGCTCTAGCCTCCTTGCTATGACCTGTTCAATGATATATATGTATATGCAAGCAAATGCGACCAAATTTCAATACAATTCAATATTTGATTCAGTTAGGCTAAATGGTTCAAAATTAGCAAACAAATAAACAAACAACACAAACATCAATCAATTAGTGAATTAGAGTTTCAAATTCATAATTTTGATACATATACAAGAATCAGATTTTTAATGCCAAATCACAACAATAGGCCCTATCTAATTTTGGTTCTCACACCAGTCAATAGGAAATATATAGAAATCTCACTTTCGTCGCTCGAAAATAAATACTGGCGACAGTGCCCCATCACCAGAATCATTCCCGGGCACTAGAGGGATTCTATATCTACCCAATATATTAAAACTTCGAATACACGTTTGCAAGACATATATACAAAATCTTTATATATCGGATTGTCCTAATCAATATAAAATAAATAATCAAATACGAATAATTGATTTAAATTTTCAAAACGAAATTTGTTTTCATTTTCAAAAACATACTCTTCACACTCGTTCTAGGATACTACTGATCCTATCTCTAACGAGTCATTCTAATTGGATATTACTAACCCAATATCTGATGTATTCTTTCGTACGTTTCTAATGTGTCTTGTTCTCTAGCTTTGTAAACCAAAGCTCTGATACCACGTGTAAAGACCCGCAACCTCCCCGTAAAGGAAAGCGTCGGATAGTTCGAGAACAAGCCACAGCAGAACGCATACAGAAGAACATCTCATCGTATATTACAACAATGCATCAGATTACAAGAATATACAGAGTATAAACGAATATTACACAGAAATATCAGAGATTTAAATTACATTTAAATACATAGCAGCGGAAAATAATAGAATACACAACTAGAAGAGATATACGGATACAAAGCTTTCCGGATATCGTTCCAGCTGTAAACCAGGATCCTGTGAATATAAATCTGCAAAACCAAAACTACTAGCTGCCCGTGTCAAAATAAGGGCACCCAGAGTTTAGGTTAAAACAATAAACTCCAGGTCAGTCATGGGACTGGTGTGAGAACTAAAACAGTTAATCTTTATTTTAAATCATTAGGTAAATCAAGGGACCACGCCGTATAACACGGAACGGGTTTCCTCCCAAGAATACCAGTGCATAAAACAAACAGCGCAATGCTAAATAAAGAAAGATGAAGCTGTTATAAGACCCAGGTCCCATCACACAATGCAACGCAGTCGAGGATAGGGTTTTCCCTTATAACAGCCAAAGAATGCTTGATACGTTTTAAAACAAATCATTTGATACTATTATAAGTGTATAGTGTATAAAACACTTCAAATCATAAGTATCAATCATAGGCGGCATGGGTACCATATATCATGTCGCCATATATAGGTTTACAAATAAAACCGCAAATGTCACGTATTTGGAAATTGGATTTCCGTCTATGAACCGAGGCAAAAGATAGTCCTCAACCGATTCGTGACTCTCTAGCCCGAGCCACAGGAACAGCCGCAACTGCCCCATGGAGCGACAGGGCCGGTCCACACGGAGTGGATTATAGTGCCTGAACAATACGTCTCCCCACCCTATGGGGTGTAAGTCTGGTCCGTCAGCCGACCAGAATGCATTCGGCCGAAACCGATATAACCGAGGCGCCTCGCAACCGCAACAACCACATAAGTCAAACTCGTCAGGGCGTGTAAAACCACTGACGCCACTTCTAACTAGAAAGAAACGCAAGTCCTCCCTGAGGTCCGTCTCCCGTTTTTGGTTCATACCTGGTGTGAAACACGCGAGGTAAACGTTACACAAAGCTACGCCACAAAGGCCGTGCTTTGATCATCAACCACAAGACTTTGCTTTTCAACAGAAGCCTTGATCATTTGCATCTTAGCATGCCACACAGGCAAACCATCCTATGCAACCGATATCAGTCACACAGAATGAAATCCGATGTCAGACACACAGTCCATTTACAAGTCCGTTCTGGGTCTGAACGAAACCGGAGGCACCTAGTACCCCGCATATCCATCGATCTCCAAGTACGTCTGGACGATCACTAACTGTTTCCATCTTCTTGGGTGTACAGCCCAATCAAGATCATCAGTTATCACCCAAACGACGTGAAGACCTCCGGTCTTCGACCATCGTCTTCATCTTCGACTTATCGTCGTATCAGTTACTCAGAATGGGATAAACCCGGCCTTTCCGAATAACTCGCGTATATATTATAAAAGTGTTACACAAACACAACATACGCCTCATTCCAACTCATTAGTCATTAACCGTAAATTAATCAAGAGAATAATTCCCCAAATATTAACCCCGAAGGCCGAAACCAACATCAGATCAATATCCAGAAAACCATTCTACTTAGCTAACCGACAGTTAGTTTCTAAATTTCACGTTCAAATCTAATTAAAGATTTAACTATCGCCTGGAGCAAAACTGGTGATACTCCATTCTCGATCTTTTCAATCTAATTAAAGATTCATTAAAACTCCACTTAGTTTTAATCTGTGACTGGGTTAAAGAATCAGTGTCATTTAAAACACGGTCCACGATAAACCCAAAGTCATATCCCATTAATTATCGGGTTAAAGAACAAGTGTTATTTAAAACACTGCTCACGATAAACCCAAAAATCAATATCAATTCAATTCCAATTAAATATTATTTAATTGGTACACTTCATTAAATCTAAATAAAAAGATTTAATCTTTTCTCAACTGGGTTCAAGAACAGTGTTAGTGAAGACACCATTCACGACAAACCCAAATCACATTCATTAATTATCGGGTTAAAGAACAAGTGTTATTTAAAACACTGTTCACGATAAACCCAAAAATCAATATCAATTCAATTCCAATTAAATATTATTTAATTGGTACACTTCATTAAATCTAAATAAAAAGATTTAATCTTTTCTCAACTGGGTTCAAGAACAGTGTTAGTGAAGACACCATTCACGACAAACCCAAATCACATTCATTAATTATCGGGTTAAAGAACAAGTGTTATTTAAAACACTGTTCACGATAAACCCAAAAATCAATATCAATTCCAATTAAATATCATTTAATTGGTACACTTCATTAAATCTAAATAAAAAGATTTAATCTTTTCTCAACAGGGCTCAAGAACAGTGTTAGTGAAGACACCATTCACGACAAACCCAAATCACATTCGATATTCAATACAAGGCTCTGAATAGAAAATATATCGGCTTATATTCAATATCGAATTCTACGACTAACAAATGTCGTATTGGAAATAGCGATATAAATATATATCTTTCAAATTTCCATAACAACACCTGTATAATCACGAATTCCAACATCGAAATATTCCGAAGACAATTTCGATTCAAATCCACTCCAATGCATTCATTGGAAATTTTGGTTATTTTCAAACCCATTTCGAATTCAATTTATTTATTAAAAAAAATAAAATAAATAGAATTATAATTCTAGTTCAAAACTAGTTTATTTCGATAAAAATCTATTTTTATCTTTTCAAATATGGAGTTTTTCATCCCAATTCTTTCTAAATCATTTCTTATGATTTTACACAAATTATTACTATTTTTAATAATTTTATCAAGGCCCGTTCAGTCGATTTCCAACAATGGCCATCGAACTGCACTTACAGCGACCTTTTTCGAATTTGATTTGGACATAATTCCAAATCCAACCGTTAGATTTCTAATTTCTAATATTCTTTAGAAAGCTCTTTTCGATACGAACCCAATGGTTCCGGTTTTAGGAGAATCCGACGGTCGGATCTCCCGTAATGTCCGTTTGAAACAAATGGTCGAAATTCGCGAACTGCCGCGGCGCGGCGCGTTCTATTCAGGCCATTATATTATATATATAATATATATAATATATTTTTCGTCGATTTCTATTTAAAACGAATTATATAAATAGTTTTAAATTCGTTTCAAATTCTATTTCAACTTCTATTTCAATTCAAAGCAAAATTGAATTCTTCTTTATAAATTCGTTTTAAAATTCATTTCTATTCAATTCGAATTTCAATTCAATTCATTTAGAAATCGTTTTCAATTCATTTTGAATTCGTTTTCAATTCAATTCATTTCGAAATCGTTTTCAATTCAATTCATTTCGAAATCGTTTTCAATTCATTTTGAATTCGTTTTCAATTCAATTCATTTCGAAATCGTTTTCAATTCATTTCGAAATCGTTTTCAATTCAATTCATTTCGAAATCGTTTTCAATTCAATTCATTTCGAAATCGTTTTCAATTCAATTCATTTCGAAATCGTTTTCAATTCAATTCATTTCGAAATCGTTTTCAATTCAATTCATTTCGAAATCGTTTTCAATTCTATTCATTTCGAAATCGTTTTCAATTCAATTCATTTCAAAATATTCGATTTCGAAATCACGTTTCAATATTCATTTTAAAATGAATAAAATCGATATAAATATCGTTCACGTCAAAATGACGTCAATCTAATCAACACGGCTTCATAAATTTCTATTTTCAAAATATTCCATTTCGAATATTTCTATTTCAAATATTTCTATTTTAAAACTGGAATGAGGCCCAAACAATTACCATATAAAGTTAATTATATGGATTTTCATACAACACATGTATAATAGCATTGAAAAATAATCAACCATCAACCAAAGTGCACTACACTGTATAAGCATCAAATAAAAAGATATCTAACGCTTATAACAGCCTGTCAATCAATCGATCGACATATTTAATCAATCAGGATGAGTGAACTTCATATTTCATCCCAACACCCGTGTGGGGTTTCAAACAATCAAACACAGATTCTAGTTGTGCAGTTGGGCGATGTGTAACATTTATCGTCCCAATCAATGTCATTCAAATAAGTGTTCATAAACAAACCGTCTGGTTTGTAAATGAATATTTATTTATTCACTTCACTATTTTCATATTCACGTTAAAAATTATATTTTTAATGATAAAACATTTTATTTCAACCTATGAATTTCTATTCAATTCATTTATTCAATAAAATGATATTTTTATTTTTCTAACATATTTTAGAAAATTTCGGCGGCATAACGGCACGATACTAAAAACGGGATAAGGCCTAGCCTTGTCCCCGGTCTAGTGAAGGCCCACGCCATTCACATATCAATCCAATTCACTTTCGTTATGCAACCACAAAATTTGGAGTAAGGGTCTAACCTAGCCTTACTCCTTCGCCTTATAACGGCGCACGTCTAATCCTAACCAATTTATCGATTCGATTTTTCACACCACAAACCACATTCAAACCAATATCTCAATCAATCACCAAACATCCAATCAAACAAGTCCATGGTATGTGGACGGGTGTCGGGTGCTCCTAATAAGCACCGTCTGCATCCTAGTATATATATATATATATCTAGAAAAAGAGAATTAAGAGTGAGAAGTTCTCACCGAAAGCTATCCAAGCTCCACGGCACTTCATTTGATAGAAATCTTCATCTTCATCGTCTTCGTTGCCCGTAGTCACTATATATATAAAAATCACATTTTTATATTTCGATGTCTTTAAAATAAAAATCACATTTTTATTTATTCACTTTCAATTTAAAAATCATACTTTTATAATCACTTCATATATTTAAAAATCGAATTTTTACTATGCTATTCAATATATAAAAATCGAAATTTTACTTTGCTATTCATTATAAAAATCGAATTTTTACTTTGCTATTCAATATAAAAATCGAGTTTTTACTTTGCTATTCAATATAAAAATCGAATTTTTACTTCTATGTTATATAGATAAAAATTATATTTTTATCCCGCTATTTTCCATATAAAGATTTCGCCTTTTTGAATTTAAAGATTTCACCTTTTTAAATTTAAAGATCTCACCTTTTTAAATTTAAAGATTTCACCTTTTTAAATTTAAAGACATCACTTGATTTCAACGTATATAAAATAAAAATCAGATTTTTATTTTGCTACATATACAAAGATGATATTTTTATATTCTCTATCCTATAAAGATTATATTTTTAATTCTTTAAAAATATAAAAACTATATTTTTATCACTTTAAAAATATAAAGATCGTATTATATTACTTTTAAAAATCAAATCTTTTCTGTTTTAAAAGTCACGTCTTAAAATAAATAAATAAAATCTGTTTTAAAATAAATAAAATCAGTTTTAAAATAAATAAAATCAGTTTTAAAATAAATAAAATCAGTTTTTAAAATTTAAAAATTCAGATTAATAAGCAAATAAAATTCAGTTAATAAAACAAATAAAATCAGTAAATAAAATAAATAAAATCAGAAAATACTTACAGGGGGGGGGGGTTCATCATCGGTTTTGGGTCCAGGGGGGGCTGTGGCTTCCGTCGCTTTGGGGGTTCGCGAGTAGGAGGGAGCAGCGGAGCTGCGAGGCGAGGTGGAGGGGGTCTGGTTGCGGCGGCTAGGGTTCAGGTGAGCAAGGGGGTGCGGAATTAGGGTTCTTCACGTTGGAGGAGGAGAGTGGAGAGGGAAGAGGAGGGGCGCTGCGCGACGGCTCTGGGGGGGGGCGCGCGAGGTGGTGGTGGCTCTGCCACCGGCGGCGGCGTGGGGGGGGGGCTTCGACGCGATTTCGATCTCCCTTTTTTTTTCTTTTTTTTTTCTTTTTCGATTCTGAATTATCGGGGGGGGGGGGCCTGGAGGTATAGGGAGGGAAGAGGGATTATATATTTTTTTTTATTAATTTAATTATTTTATTTTAATTCAAAAAGTCAACTTTTTCAAACGACCTCTAAACGAGGTCCACCGCCTGTCGTCCATAGCGTTTCACCCCCATTCCGAACACAATGGGATATGTATCGTATGTTGATTCGACTGTTTGAATCAGTTTCCGTTAATATTTACATTTAAATTACTATATTGAATTTTAAACGCACATTTCAAATTACCGGGGTCACATACTAACTAGAAAAATTCCAGAAAAATATTTTCTAGCTTCGTATTGACGATACGGTCCTAACAAAACTAGTTTCGTCAAATTCTGAGACCGTTTGAAAAATGGCCAATTTTCAGTCGATTAAAATCAACTGAAACTGGTCAAACACGTTTTCCTTTGCCACGCTCACATATTGATTCGAAAAATTATGAAATTTGAAACCTAGCAATAACTTGACACTGCGGACCCAACAAAACTGATTTCGTCGAAATCCGAGGTCATTTGCAAAATGTCCATTTTTAAGGGCCTTATATATATAAAAATATATATAAATTCCACAGCGACTATTTCTAATTTTCAACTGGACATATCTTATCATTTCTAAGATGAAATCTCAGTTTGTTAACTTCGTTACAAAGATATAGTTATACAGATTCAAATATTCCTTGTTTCGTTCAATTCTGACTTATATTGAATTCTGTATATTCATTTGAAATTAGAAATCGAATTTTCGAACTACCGCGCCATTTTCAATTCCTTTTATAATTATATATAATTATTATATATTCTAACGACGACGTATATAATATATACGTTCGAACTATATTCAAAATAAATTTTCTCGTCGATATTATTTAAAATAATTCATTTTAAATAATCAAAATTCGCTAAAATTGCCAAAATAAAAATTTTAAACTGGCCCAGATTTTCCGGGTTGTTACAGCCGCCTACCAAAGCCGCCGCCTTCACCTTCCACTTCCATCACCGACCTCACGCCCTAGCCAATCCAAGTCGTCGTTGCCGTCCACGTGCCTTAGCCACCACCACCGTCCAACTCATATCTATCATTGTCGTCACCATTCAAGTCATGAAACGCGCTGCAGCTGTTGATTTCTTTTGTTTTAATAAATATTATGCCATGTTCTCCTATCATTTCGTATTCTGCTTGTGCCATCCATTCTGATGTATTTAAAATAATTCAAATGCAGTATTCAGATATCATTCTACATATGCAATGCATACTATTTATGTAAAAAAATTGTGACGGCAAGGAATTTCGCTCGGTCCGAACCAGTCGCTAAACCGACCCAGACCGTTCGAAACGCCCTATCGTTTGAGAACACGACAAATCAGAATGCATACAAAAGAACATTTCGTTGTATATTACAACAATGCATCAGATTACAAGAATATACAGAGTATGAACAAACAAATATTACACAGAAATATCATATGTTTAAATTACATTTAAATACATAGCAGCGGAAAATAATACAATACACAACTAGAAGGAGATATACGGATACAAAGCTTTCCGGATATCGTTCCAGCTGTAAACCAGGATCCTGTGAATATAAATCTGCAAAACCAAAACTACTAGCTGCCCGTGTCAAAATAAGGGCACCCAGAGTTTAGGTTACAACAATAAACTCCAGGTCAGTCATGGGACTGGTGTGAGAACTAAAACAGTTAATCTTTATTTTAAAGTTAAGTAAATCAAGGGACCACGCCGTATAACACGGAACGGGTTTCCTCCCAAGAATACCAGTGCATAGAACAAACAGCGCAATGCTAAATAAAGAAAAATGAAGCTGTTATAAGACCCAGGTCCCATCACATAATGCAACGCAAGCCGGAGGATAGGGTTTTCCCTTATAACAGCCAAGGCATGTTTGATACGTTTAAAACACATTATTTGATACTATCATAAGTGTATAGTGTATAAAACAACTTCAAATCATAAGTATCAATCATACGCGGCATGAGCGCCCCATCCCACTATGTCGCCATACTAGGCTTTACAAATAAAACCGCAAATGTCACGTATTTGGAAATTGGATTTCCGTCTATGAACCGAGGCAAAAGATAGTCCTCAACCGATTCGAGACTGCCTAGCCCGAGTCTCAGGATCAGAGCTCGAGTGACCCTTGGATCGTCAGGGCCGGTCCACCGATGTGGATTAAAATGCCTGAACACTACGTTTCCCCGCCCTTTGGGGCGTAAATGAGCCAACTAAATGACTCCATCGGTTCGAGAACGACCGATCAATCCGAGGCGCCTCGCAACAGCAACAACCACATAAGTCAAACTCGTCAGGGCGTGTAAAACCACTGACGCCACTTCTAACTAGGAAGAAACGCATGCCCTCCCTGAGGTCCGTCTCCCGTTTTTGGTTCATACCGGGTGTGAAACTCGCGAAGTAAACGTTACACAAAGCTATGCCACAAAGGCCGTGCTTTGATCATCACCACAAGACTTTGCTTTTCAACAGAAGCCTCGATCAATTGCCACTTAGGCATGCCACACAGGCCATTCACTCCATGCGTTTGATATCCATCAATATATAACCCCTGAGCTCGTACGTCTCAGAGAAGGGCGTTAAGCAAGAGAATAAATTCTCCGCCGCCAAACAGATATATATTTAATAGAGATCAATCACACGGACTAAAATCCAATGTCAGACACACAGTCCATTTACAAGTCCGTTCTGGGGCTGAACGAAACCGGAGGCACCTAGTACCCCGCATATCCATCGATCTCCAAGTACGCCTGGACGATCACTAACTGTTTCCATCTTCTTGGGTGTACAGCCCAATCAAGATCATCAGTAATTACCCAAATGACGTGAAGACTTCCGGTCTTCGACCACCGTCTTCATCTTCGACTTATCGTCGTATCAGTTATTCAGAATGGGATAAACCCGGTCTTTCCGAATAACCCGCGTATATTTTAAATAAGTGTTACACAAACACAACATACGCCTCATTCCAATTCATCAGTCACTAACCGTAAATTAATCAAGAGAATAATTCCCCAAATATTAACCCCGAAGGCCGAAACCAACATCAGATCAATATCCAGAAAACCATTCTGCTTGGCTAACCGACAGTTAGTTTCTAAATTTCACATTCATTGGGAAAGGTTCCCATTAATTTTATCCATGATAAATTCCTGGAATTTATTCTCTAATCTTCTTTTGAATTTCGATTCAACTAGTCGGGATTAACGAAACTTACCGAAGTAATCATTTGTTTTAATTTCCCAATCCCAACCTATTAATCCCATGAAGTAAAACTGGTAATACTTCATATCTAACACCACAGTGTTATCGGTAAATTCAATTACCATTTCACGTTCAAATCTAATTAAAGATTTAACTATCGCCTGGAGTAAAACTGGTGATACTTCATTCTCGATTATTTCAATCTAATTAAAGATTCATTAAAACTCCACTTAGTTTTAATCGTTAACTGGGTTAAAGAATCAGTGTCATTTAAAACACGGTTCACGGTAAACCCAAAATATCATTACATTAATTATCGGGTTAAAGAACAAGTGTTATTTAAAACACTGTCCACGATAAACCCAAAAATCAATATCAATTCTATTCCAATTAAATATTGTTTAATTGGTACACTTCATTAAATCTGAATAAAAAGATTTAATCTTTTCTCAACTGGGTTCAAGAACAGTGTTAGTGAAGACACCATTCACGACAAACCCAAATCACATTCGATATTCAATACAAGGCTCTGAATAGAAAATATATCGGCTTATATTCAATATCGAATTCTACGACTAACAAATGTCGTATTGGAAATAACGATATAAATATATATCTTTCAAATTTCCATAACAACACCTGTATAATCACGAATTCCAACATCGAAATATTCCGAAGACAATTTCGATTCAAATCCACTCCAATGCAATCATTGGATATTCTGGTTATTTTTAAAACCCCTTTTTAAATTCAATTTATTTATTTAAAAATAAATAGAATTATAATTCTAGTTCAAAACCAGTTCATTTCGATAAAAATCTATTTTTATCTTTTCAAATATGGAGTTTTTCATCCCAATTCTTTCTAAATCATTTCTTATGATTTTACACAAATTATTACTATTTTTAATAATTTTATCGAGGCCTGTACAGTCGATTTCCATCAACGATCATCGAACTGCACTTACAGCGACCTTTTTCAAATTTGATTTGGACATAATTCCAAATCCAACCGTTAGATTTCAAATTTCTAATATTCGTTAGAAAGCTCTTTTCGATACGAACCCAACGGTTCCGGTTTTAGGAGAATCCGACGGTCGGATCTCCCGCAATGTCCGTTTGAAATAAATGGTCGAAATTCACGAACTGCCGCGGCGCGGTGCGTTCTATTCAGGCCATTATATTATATATATAATATATATAATATATACTTCGTCGATTTCTATTTAAAACGAATTATATAAATAGTTTTAAAATCGTTTCAAAAGCAATTTCAACTTTCTTTTCAATTCAAATCAAAATTGAATTCTTCTTTATAAATTCGTTTCAAAATTCATTTCTATTCAATTCAAATTTCAATTCAATTCATTTCGAAATCGTTTTCAATTCAATTCATTTCGAAATTGTTTTCAATTCAATTCATTTCGAAATTGTTTTCAATTCAATTCATTTCGAAATCGTTTTCAATTCATTTCATTTCGAAATCGTTTTCAATTCATTTCATTTCGAAATCGTTTTCAATTCATTTCATTTCGAAATCGTTTTCAATTCATTTCATTTCGAAATCGTTTTCAATTCATTTCATTTCGAAATCGTTTTCAATTCAATTCATTTCGAAATCGTTTTCAATTCAATTCATTTCGAAATTGTTTTCAATTCAATTCATTTCGAAATTGTTTTCAATTCAATTCATTTCGAAATTGTTTTCAATTCAATTCATTTCGAAATCGTTTTCAATTCATTTCATTTCGAAATCGTTTTCAATTCATTTCATTTCGAAATAAATATCGTTCACGTCAAAATGGCGTCAATCTAATCAACTCGGCTTCATAAATTTCTATTTTCAAATATTCTATTTCAAATATTTCTTTTTCAAAATAGTTGTTATTATCAAAATATTTCGTTCAACACATGACCAATCTCAATGGATGAGTACTGTCAACACATGAACCTTTATTTTATATTGTTCTTTACTTTTCAAATTAGAATGAGGCCCAATCAATTACCATATAAAGTTAATTATATGGATTCCATACAACACATGTATATAATAGCATTGAAAAATAATCAACCATCAACCAAAGTGCACTACACTGTATAAGCATCAAATAAAGATATCTAACGCTTATAACAGCCTGTCAATCGATCGATCGACATATTTAATCAATCAGGATGAGTGAACTTCAAATTTCATCCTAACACCCGTGTGGGGTTTCAAACAATCAAACACATATTTTATTTGTGCAGTTGGGCGATGTGTAAAATTTCTCGTCCCAATCAATGTCCTTCAAATAGGTGTACATAAACAAACCGTCGGGTTTGTAAATGAATATTTATTTATTCATATTCACGTTAAAAATTATATATTTTAACGATAAAACATTTTATTTTAACTTATGAATTTCTATTCGGTTCATTTATTCAATAAAATGATATTTTTATTTTTCTAACATATTTTAGAAAATTTCGGCGGCATAACGGCACAATACTAGAAACGGGACGAGGCCTAGCTTTATCCCCGGTCTAGTGAAGGCCCACGCCATTCACACATCAATCACATCAATTCATTTCACCACACAATTCAATTTCAATCAAATAATCTAACTAATTTTTTTCCAATCAAACAAACAATTCCATGGTCTGTGGACGATTGTGTCGGGTGCTACTAAGCACCGTCTGCATCCTAGTATATATATATAACTAGAAAATGAAATTGAAAGGTGAGAAATTCTCACTGAAAGCTATCCAAACATCTTGACTCTTCTTTGATAAAAATCTTCATCGTTACGCCTTTTTGACATCTTCGTTGCCCGCTTTCACTACCTATGTAAAAATCGAATTTTTACTTCGCTATTCAATATATAAAAATCGAATTTTTACTTCGAAGTTCAATATATAAAAATCACATTTTACTTCGAAGTTCAATATATAAAAATCACATTTTACTTCGAAGTTCAATATATAAAAATCACATTTTACTTCAAAGTTCAATATATAAAAAAAAAATCCTATTTTTAATTCGAAATTTAAATTATAAAGATCATATTTTTATACGGTGTTTATATATAAAAAACTAAAAATAAAATTCACTGTTATTTACATTGATTTGTATATAGACTCAATGTGAATTTTCATACAAATCATGTTCTTAAATCAATGCTAATTTTATTTTTAAAACATCATATTTTTACATCAAGTCTATTTCTATAAACATCATATATATATATATATATATATATATATATATATATATTGTCATTTCTATTTCAAAAACAACACATGTTTATATCCTGCTATATTTAATTAAAAACTGATTTTTAAATGATGTTTTTACATAAAAACTGCTCTCTCTCTTCTCTTTTTTTTTTTTTAAATAATGTATTAACATAAAAAAACTACTGTTATATATAATGTATTTAACAAAAAAAATCTACTGTTATATATAATGTATTTAACAAAATAATCTACTGTTATATATAATGTATTTAACAAAAAAAAAGACTACCGTTATTACCTTTCTTCCTCGACGTTCTAATTCCTTCAGGCCGACGTCGATTGAGCCACCATCCTAGGGTTTAAAACCTGCGCCGCCACACACCACCGGAGATCCATCGGAGTGCGCCACTTGCTTCGACGTCATGAGCCGTTCCTCTCCCCTCAACTACGGCCATCTCGCTCCACCCACGGCGCCAGGAAACGGCGGCGAGCGATGGCTCCTTGAGCCCCGATTTCAAGCAAGATACGAAGTGAAGATTAATCCCACGCATATCAATTTGAAGAAGATAAAGAGGGCTTCAGTTTTGCTTTGATTTTTGTATTGTAATTCGATCTAAATTGAGGAGGATTAAGGGATTTGTTTCTGAGAAAATCGGCCGTAGATTTTGTACAAGGGCGGCTCGTTCTAATAAGTGAATTAGGGTTTCTGAAGTTTTGGCCCCTTTTTTTTCTTATATATATATTTTTATATTATTATTATTTTATTCCAATAATACTTGTTTATCTATCCATACTCCAAATCAAACCCAACGAGGGTCACCCCTGGCTAAATACCCCCATTCCGAACACAATGGGATATGTTTCATAAGCCAATTCCATCGTTTCGATCAGTTTTCATTTAAATTCACATTTAAATCATTATATTGAATTTTAAACGTACATTTCAATTTACCAGGGTCACATACTAACTAGAAAAATTCCAGAAAAATATTTTCTAGCTTCGTATTGACGATACGGTCCTAACAAAACTAATTTCGTCGAATTCTGAGACTGTTGGAAAAATGGCCAATTTCCAGTCGATTAAAATCAACTTAAACTGGTCAAACGCGTTTTCCTTTGCCACGCTCACATATTGATTCGAAAAATTATGAAATTTGAAACCTAGCAATAACTCGACATAACGGACCCAACAAAACTGGTTTCGTCTAGATCCGAGGTCATTTGCAAAATGTCCATTTTTAAGGGCCTGAATTCCATAGCGACTATTCAGAATTTTCAACTAGACATATCTTTTGATTCCCACTATGAAATTTCGATTTTTCGGATTCGTTGGAAAGATATCATCAAATAGGTTCTACTATTTTTGGTTTCATTAAAATCCGGATTGTTTTGCACTCGGTACATTCAATTGAAGTTTGAAATCGAATTATCGAACTACCGCGCCATTTTCAATTCTATTTATAATTATATATAAATATTTATATTCTAACGACGACGTATATAATATATACGTTCTAATTATATCCAAAATAAATTTCTCGTCGATATTATTTAAAATAATTCATTTTAAATAATCTAAATTCGCTAAAATTGCCAAAATAAAAATTTTAAACTGGCCCAGATTTTCGGGTTGTTACAATCTCCCCCACTTAAAACTTTTCGTCCCCGAAAAGGAACAAAGCCGAAAGTGGTTTGATTAATCAACTCTATGTTCGATCTGGCTTTCATTCTCCAACTTTTCAGTTTTTGAGAATTTTCAAAAATTTCAAAAATTTGGCTAACACCCTAAATTTTCGAAAAATTTCGCCATAACCTCCCCTGCAATGGGAGCATCGGGGAATTTCAAATAGCTTCCCCGGTCCTTCAGATCTCAAAAAGAAAAAGAAAAAGCCAAGCTGCTAGCCAATAGGCTCATAAAATCATCATCACCCAAACAAAACAGTAAATTATGTAGTAAACATGTACCTATTTGTCGGGCAAACAAATTTTATTCTCTGCTCTAGCCTCCTTGCTATGACCTGTTCAATGATATACTTGTATATGCAAGCAAATGCAACTAATTCTCAATACAGTTCAATATTTGATACAATTAGGCATAACGGTTCAAAATTCAATTAGGCAACAATAATCAAACAACACAAACATCAATCAATTAGTGGATTAGAGTTTTCAAATTCATAAATTTTGATATATATATACAAAAATCATGTTTTGATGCCAATTCACAACAAAGTGTTCTAACTATATTAGTTTTGGTTCTCACACCAGTCAATAGGAAATATATAGGAATCTCACCTTCGAAACACGAAAATAAATTCTAATGATGACGCGTCAATCATTAGAATCATGTCTGAGCGACTAGAGTGTGATTCTATATCTATCGAATATATTTGAGGCTTCAATACACGTGGATCAGACGTATACTAAAATCTCTATATATTTGATTGTCCAAATCAATGTAAATAAATAAGCAAATACGTATAATTGATTTAAATTTTCAAAACAAAAATTTGTTTTCATTTTAAAAATATACTCTTCACACTCGTTTTAGGATACTGCTGATCCCATCTCTAACGAGTCATTCCATTGGATATTGCTAATCCAATATCTGATGAATTCTTTCGTATTGTTCTAATGTGCCTTGTTCTCTGCTTTGTAAACCAAAGCTCTGATACCAACTGTGACGGCAAGGAATTTCGCTCGGTCCGAACCAGTCGCTAAACCAACCCAGACCGTTCGAAACGCCCTATCGTTTGAGAACACGACAAATCAGAATGCATACAAAAGAACATTTCGTTGTATATTACAACAATGCATCAGATTACAAGAATATACAGAGTATGAACAAACAAATATTACACAGAAATATCAGAGGTTTAAATTACATTTAAATACATAGCAGCGGAAAATAATACAATACACAACTAGAAGGAGATATACGGATACAAAGCTTTCCGGATATCGTTCCAGCTGTAAACCAGGATCCTGTGAATATAAATCTGCAAAACCAAAACTACTAGCTGCCCGTGTCAAAATAAGGGCACCCAGAGTTTAGGTTACAACAATAAACTCCAGGTCAGTCATGGGACTGGTGTGAGAACTAAAACAGTTAATCTTTATTTTAAAGTTAAGTAAATCAAGGGACCACGCCGTATAACACGGAACGGGTTTCCTCCCAAGAATACCAGTGCATAGAACAAACAGCGCAATGCTAAATAAAGAAAAATGAAGCTGTTATAAGACCCAGGTCCTATCACACAATGCAACGCAAGCCGGAGGATAGGGTTTTCCCTTATAACAGCCAAGGCATGCTTGATACGTTTAAAACACATTATTTGATACTATCATAAGTGTATAGTGTATAAAACAACTTCAAATCATAAGTATCAATCATAGGCGGCATGAGCGCCCCATCCC
Source organism: Allium sativum (assembly GCA_030737875.1). NCBI lineage: Eukaryota > Viridiplantae > Streptophyta > Magnoliopsida > Asparagales > Amaryllidaceae > Allium > Allium sativum. The sequence continues at coordinate 387,027,165 of CM060912.1, read as the reverse complement.
ACTATGTCGCCATACTAGGCTTTACAAATAAAACCGCAAATGTCACGTATTTGGAAATTGGATTTCCGTCTATGAACCGAGGCAAAAAATAGTCCTCAACCGATTCGAGACTGCCTAGCCCGAGTCTCAGGATCAGAGCTCGAGTGACCCTTGGATCGTCAGGGCCGGTCCACCGATGTGGATTAAAATGCCTGAACACTACGTTTCCCCGCCCTTTGGGGCGTAAATGAGCCAACTAAATGACTCCATCGGTTCGAGAACGACCGATCAATCCGAGGCGCCTCGCAACAGCAACAACCACATAAGTCAAACTCGTCAGGGCGTGTAAAACCACTGACGCCACTTCTAACTAGGAAGAAACGCATGCCCTCCCTGAGGTCCGTCTCCCGTTTTTGGTTCATACCGGGTGTGAAACTCGCGAAGTAAACGTTACACAAAGCTATGCCACAAAGGCCGTGCTTTGATCATCACCACAAGACTTTGCTTTTCAACAGAAGCCTCGATCAATTGCCACTTAGGCATGCCACACAGGCCATTCACTCCATGCGTTTGATATCCATCAATATATAACCCCTGAGCTCGTACGTCTCAGAGAAGGGCGTTAAGCAAGAGAATAAATTCTCCGTCGCCAAACAGATATATATTTAATAGAGATCAATCACACGGACTAAAATCCAATGTCAGACACACAGTCCATTTACAAGTCCGTTCTGGGGCTGAACGAAACCGGAGGCACCTAGTACCCCGCATATCCATCGATCTCCAAGTACGTCTGGACGATCACTAACTGTTTCCATCTTCTTGGGTGTACAACCCAATCAAGATCATCAGTAATTACCCAAACGACGTGAAGACTTCCGGTCTTCGACCACCGTCTTCATCTTCGACTTATCGTCGTATCAGTTATTCAGAATGGGATAAACCCGGTCTTTCCGAATAACCCGCGTATATTTTAAATAAGTGTTACACAAACACAACATACGCCTCATTCCAATTCATCAGTCACTAACCGTAAATTAATCAAGAGAATAATTCCCCAAATATTAACCCCGAAGGCCGAAACCAACATCAGATCAATATCCAGAAAACCATTCTGCTTGGCTAACCGACAGTTAGTTTCTAAATTTCACATTCATAGGGAAAGGTTCCCATTAATTTTATCCATGATAAATTCCTGGAATTTATTCTCTAATCTTCTTTTGAATTTCGATTCAACTAGTCGGGATTAACGAAACTTACCGAAGTAATCATTTGTTTTAATTTCCCAATCCCAACCTATTAATCCCATGAAGTAAAACTGGTAATACTTCATATCTAACACCACAGTGTTATCGGTAAATTCAATTACCATTTCACGTTCAAATCTAATTAAAGATTTAACTATCGCCTGGAGTAAAACTGGTGATACTCCATTCTCGATTATTTCAATCTAATTAAAGATTCATTAAAACTCCACTTAGTTTTAATCGTTAACTGGGTTAAAGAATCAGTGTCATTTAAAACACGGTTCACGGTAAACCCAAAATATCATTCCATTAATTATCGGGTTAAAGAACAAGTGTTATTTAAAACACTGTCCACGATAAACCCAAAAATCAATATCAATTCTATTCCAATTAAATATTGTTTAATTGGTACACTTCATTAAATCTGAATAAAAAGATTTAATCTTTTCTCAACTGGGTTCAAGAACAGTGTTAGTGAAGACACCATTCACGACAAACCCAAATCACATTCGATATTCAATACAAGGCTCTGAATAGAAAATATATCGGCTTATATTCAATATCGAATTCTACGACTAACAAATGTCGTATTGGAAATAACGATATAAATATATATCTTTCAAATTTCCATAACAACACCTGTATAATCACGAATTCCAACATCGAAATATTCCGAAGACAATTTCGATTCAAATCCACTCCAATGCAATCATTGGATATTCTGGTTATTTTTAAACCCCTTTTTAAATTCAATTTATTTATTTAAAAATAAATAGAATTATAATTCTAGTTCAAAACCAGTTCATTTCGATAAAAATCTATTTTTATCTTTTCAAATATGGAGTTTTTCATCCCAATTCTTTCTAAATCATTTCTTATGATTTTACACAAATTATTACTATTTTTAATAATTTTATCGAGGCCTGTACAGTCGATTTCCATCAACGGTCATCGAACTGCACTTACAGCGACCTTTTTCAAATTTGATTTGGACATAATTCCAAATCCAACCGTTAGATTTCAAATTTCTAATATTCGTTAGAAAGCTCTTTTCGATATGAACCCAACGGTTCCGGTTTTAGGAGAATCCGATGGTCGGATCTCCCGCAATGTCCGTTTGAAATAAATGGTCGAAATTCACGAACTGCCGCGGCGCGGCGCGTTCTATTCAGGCCATTATATTATATATATAATATATATAATATATACTTCGTCGATTTCTGTTTAAAACGAATTATATAAATAGTTTTAAAATCGTTTCAAAAGCAATTTCAACTTTCTTTTCAATTCAAATCAAAATTGAATTCTTCTTTATAAATTCGTTTTGAAATTCATTTCTATTCAATTCAAATTTCAATTCAATTCATTTCGAAATCGTTTTCAATTCAATTCATTTCGAAATTGTTTTCAATTCAATTCATTTCGAAATTGTTTTCAATTCAATTCATTTCGAAATCGTTTTCAATTTATTTCATTTCGAAATCGTTTTCAATTCATTTCATTTCGAAATCGTTTTCAATTCATTTCATTTCGAAATCGTTTTCAATTCATTTCATTTCGAAATCGTTTTCAATTCATTTCATTTCGAAATCGTTTTCAATTCATTTCATTTCGAAATCGTTTTCAATTCAATTCATTTCGAAATCGTTTTCAATTCAATTCATTTCGAAATTGTTTTCAATTCAATTCATTTCGAAATTGTTTTCAATTCAATTCATTTCGAAATTGTTTTCAATTCAATTCATTTCGAAATTGTTTTCAATTCAATTCATTTCGAAATCGTTTTCAATTCATTTCATTTCGAAATCGTTTTCAATTCATTTCATTTCGAAATAAATATCGTTCACGTCAAAATGGCGTCAATCTAATCAACTCGGCTTCATAAATTTCTATTTTCAAATATTCTATTTCAAATATTTCTTTTTCAAAATAGTTGTTATTATCAAAATATTTCGTTCAACACATGACCAATCTCAATGGATGATTACTGTCAACACATGAACCTTTATTTTATATTGTTCTTTATTTTTCAAATTAGAATGAGGCCCAATCAATTACCATATAAAGTTAATTATATGGATTCCATACAACACATGTATATAATAGCATTGAAAAATAATCAACCATCAACCAAAGTGCACTACACTGTATAAGCATCAAATAAAGATATCTAACGCTTATAACAGCCTGTCAATCGATCGATCGACATATTTAATCAATCAGGATGAGTGAACTTCAAATTTCATCCTAACACCCGTGTGGGGTTTCAAACAATCAAACACATATTTTATTTGTGCAGTTGGGCGATGTGTAAAATTTCTCGTCCCAATCAATGTCCTTCAAATAGGTGTACATAAACAAACCGTCGGGTTTGTAAATGAATATTTATTTATTCATATTCACGTTAAAAATTATATATTTTAACGATAAAACATTTTATTTTAACTTATGAATTTCTATTCGGTTCATTTATTCAATAAAATGATATTTTTATTTTTCTAACATATTTTGGAAAATTTCGGCGGCATAACGGCACAATACTAGAAACGGGACGAGGCCTAGCCTTATCCCCGGTCTAGTGAAGGCCCACGCCATTCACACATCAATCACATCAATTCATTTCACCACACAATTGAATTTCAATCAAATAATCTAACTAATTTTTTTCCAATCAAACAAACAAGTCCATGGTCTGTGGACGATTGTGTCGGGTGCTACTAAGCACCTTCTGCATCCTAGTATATATATATAACTAGAAAATGAAATTGAAAGGTGAGAAATTCTCACTGAAAGCTATCCAAACATCTTGACTCTTCTTTGATAAAAATCTTCATCGTTACGCCTTTTTGACATCTTCGTTGCCCGCTTTCACTACCTATGTAAAAATCGAATTTTTACTTCGCTATTCAATATATAAAAATCGAATTTTTACTTCGAAGTTCAATATATAAAAATCACATTTTACTTCGAAGTTCAATATATAAAAATCACATTTTACTTCGAAGTTCAATATATAAAAATCACATTTTACTTCAAAGTTCAATATATAAAAAAAAAATCCTATTTTTAATTCGAAATTTAAATTATAAAGATCATATTTTTATACGGTGTTTATATATATAAAACTAAAAATAAAATTCACTGTTATTTACATTGATTTGTATATAGACTCAATGTGAATTTTCATACAAATCATGTTCTTAAATCAATGCTAATTTTATTTTTAAAACATCATATTTTTACATCAAGTCTATTTCTATAAACATCATATATATATATATATATATTGTCATTTCTATTTCAAAAACAACACATGTTTATATCCTGCTATATTTAATTAAAAACTGATTTTTAAATGATGTTTTTACATAAAAACTGCTCTCTCTCTTCTCTTCTTTTTTTTTTTTAAATAATGTATTAACATAAAAAAACTACTGTTATATATAATGTATTTAACAAAAAAAATCTACTGTTATATATAATGTATTTAACAAAAAAATCTACTGTTATATATAATGTATTTAACAAAAAAAAGACTACCGTTATTACCTTTCTTCCTCGACGTTCTAATTCCTTCAGGCCGACGTCGATTGAGCCACCATCCTAGGGTTTAAAACCTGCGCCGCCACACACCACCGGAGATCCATCGGAGTGCGCCACTTGCTTCGACGTCATGAGCCGTTCCTCTCCCCTCAACTACGGCCATCTCGCTCCACCCACGGCGCCAGGAAACGGCGGCGAGCGATGGCTCCTTGAGCCCCGATTTCAAGCAAGATACGAAGTGAAGATTAATCCCGCGCATATCAATTTGAACAAGATAAAGAGGGCTTCAGTTTTGCTTTGATTTTTGTATTGTAATTCGATCTAAATTGAGGAGGATTAAGGGATTTGTTTCTGAGAAAATCGGCCGTAGATTTTGTACAAGGGCGGCTCGTTCTGATAAGTGAATTAGGGTTTCTGAAGTTTTGGCCCCTTTTTTTTCTTATATATATATATATATATATATTTATATTATTATTATTTTATTCCAATAATACTTGTTTATCTATCCATACTCCAAATCAAACCCAACGAGGGTCACCCCTGGCTAAATACCCCCATTCCGAACACAATGGGATATGTTTCATAAGCCAATTCCATCGTTTCGATCAGTTTTCATTTAAATTCACATTTAAATCATTATATTGAATTTTAAACGTACATTTCAATTTACCAGGGTCACATACTAACTAGAAAAATTCCAGAAAAATATTTTCTAGCTTCGTATTGACGATACGGTCCTAACAAAACTAATTTCGTCGAATTCTGAGACTGTTGGAAAAATGGCCAATTTCCAGTCGATTAAAATCAACTGAAACTGGTCAAACGCGTTTTCCTTTGCCACGCTCACATATTCATTCGAAAAATTATGAAATTTGAAACCTAGCAATAACTCGACATAACGGACCCAACAAAACTGGTTTCGTCGAGATCCGAGGTCATTTGCAAAATGTCCATTTTTAAGGGCCTGAATTCCATAGCGACTATTCAGAATTTTCAACTAGACATATCTTTTGATTCCCGCTATGAAATTTCGATTTTTCGGATTCGTTGGAAAGATATCATCAAATAGGTTCTACTATTTTTGGTTTCACTAAAATCCGGATTGTTTTGCACCCGGTACATTCAATTGAAGTTTGAAATCGAATTATCGAACTACCGCGCCATTTTCAATTCTATTTATAATTATATATAAATATTTATATTCTAACGACGACGTATATAATATATACGTTCTAATTATATCCAAAATAAATTTCTCGTCGATATTATTTAAAATAATTCATTTTAAATAATCTAAATTCGCTAAAATTGCCAAAATAAAAATTTTAAACTGGCCCAGATTTTCGGGTTGTTACAAAATTCAAATAATTTAATCAGTTATTATTCTTTGTATGAAATGCATGCATTTGTAATTAAAAATCTGAAATGGTATATGCATCTATCATTCTTCATATATAATGCATGTTGCAATTTCAACAATTATAATGCTATATTCATTTAACATTCTTTGTTTGCAACACACGCTCATGTATTTGACAAAAAATGCAAATGTTGTATACAACTATTTTGAATGTTTTACACATTTTAGTCCACTTAAAAAAATACAATGCTAAATTCAACTATATTTATTATACTCTATACATGCTAATTTATTTTACTAATATAATGCCATATTCAAACATTATTTTGCAAACTCAACACGTACTGATTCACTTCAAAAATACAAATGATAAATTCAATTATCATTTATTATATTTTATACATGGTAGCTCACTTTAAAAATACAATGCTATATTCAAATATCATTTATCATATTGAACATATGTTATTTCACTTTAAAAAATACAATGCTAAATTCAAATCATTTATTATATTCTATACGTGCTAGTTCATTTTACTAACAAATGCTATATTCAAACTTTATTTTGCAAATTCTACATGTGTTAACACACTTCAATGATAAAGATGATAACTTTTAACTATCATTTATTATATTTTGTACATGCCAATTCACTTTAAAAATACAATGTTATATTCAACTATCATTTAGCATATTGTACATATGTTATTTCACTTTAAAAAATACAGTGCTATATTCAACTATCATTTAGCATATTGTACATATGTTATTTCACTTTAAAAAATAAAGTGCTAAATTCAACTATCATTTATCATATTTTATACATGCTCTAGTTCACTTTACAAATATTATATTATATACAACTATCGTTTTTCATATTTTATACATATAATTCACTTTAAAATTATAATGATATATTTAATTGTCATGCAACGTATTCTACGCATTTTATTTCAATTTAAAAAATACAATGCTAATATCAACTATCATTTATTATATACTTTACACATGTTATTTTATTTTTTTAAATAATGTTATATTCAACCATTATTTACTTTACTATACATGATGCTCTATTCAATTTTATAATATAATGTTATAAACATGCTAGTTCTTTTTTTAATATAATCATATATAACTATTATAATGCTAGTTCACTTTAAAAGATGCAATGCTAAATTCAACTATCATTCATCAAATTTTATGCTTACCAGCTCAACTTAAAAAAACAATGTTAAATTCATTTATAATTAATTAGCATACTATATTCAGATATCATTCATCATAATATATACATGCTAGTTTATCTATCATTTATAATATTCTATAATGTTAGTTCACTTTAATATGGCGTTTGAGTAATGATAGACATACATAACATTGAAAAAAAAATGATACACAAACATAGCATGATATATATACAATCGAAGAATAATAAAACCACAAACACAATCTATTGAGTAAATAAAAAGAAACAAATCACACAGCATGTATCATACAATCAATATGAAATATAAATGAATTGATATATATAATTAGCATTATACTGTAGCAAATGATAATATAACCACAAACACAATTAATAGAGAAAATCAAATAGAATAAAATTCAAACAATATTTGCATCACACTTGAGCAAATTCAAAAAACAGTCTGAAACTAACAAAAAAGCAAATCAGCATAAAATACATGGACACATTGAAGTAAACGAACATATAATGGAGTAAAATTCAGAGCACATGCACGAATGATAGTTTCATATATCATTATCCTGGGCAGAAACCAAAACCAGTTGAAACAAATCACAGCAGCATAATTTCTTTCTCTCAAAATCGCAAATCACAACAAGAATGAAACACTCGTTTGGTTTAATAGAAAATACACGATTTGAGGCGGATCGATCAAATTTGACAGAAAATTTACAAATGATACAAATAATTAACTACTAAAATGAAATGCTATATACATTTAGCATTGCTCCTAAGCAAATTCAACAAAAGCCTGAAACTTTGCTTTATAGAATAATTCAAAAAAACTCATAGCAGCAAAAAAAATTATTCACAAAATCACGAATCAGAAGCCACCGCCGTCATCTAGAGTGAAGCCATCGTCGTCGAGTGAAGCCACCACCGCCGAGTAAAGCCGTCGTCGTCGAGTGAAGGCGTCGGCTGTAGAAAGAACACGCACGATTTAATCGATTTGTCTTTTTTTTTCAATCGCTAGGAGTGAAGATAGAGATGGGAGAAGAACAATGGCTATTCAAAATTTCTATAAAACTTTTTCCTTCAGCCGAAATTTAGAATAGCGCGTCCTTACTGTATAAAAATAAAAAGTGTGTCCTTCAATCTAAAAAACACGAGATGTTCTTCCTTGAACTGATTTTCCTGATTAATAAATATTAACTATAATTAATAAATATTAACTATAATTAATAAATATTAACTATAATTACTAAAAAATATTTACTATAAAATATAATTAATAAATATTAAATATAATTTACTAATTATTAATCATTAACAATAATACATTTAACACGTGATGTAATAGACAACAACATCACTTTAAAAACTGTCGTTAAACAAGTGATGTAATAGCCAAGCGTCCTAAGTTCAATTTTTTAAAAGCGTATTTAAGACTTTAGTCGTTCAATAAATCGATGTCTGAGAAACCGACAACATCACTTTTAAAATGAGCGATGCTAAAAATATGTTTTGACATTGGCTGAATTTAAGACGATGTTAAAACTATGATGTTTATTCTAATTATTCTTGTAGTGAAAAACATGCCTTCCCAATTAATTTTACTCAAGGGTGGTCGACCACTCCATAAAAGGGCAGTTGACACCTAGTCAACACCCTTTAAGGGAATCGGTCGACCACTCTAAGTCGATTTTTCATAGGGAAGTTAATTTCCTGGTTTGTCGCCTGATTTATTAAATGTTTGTTTATTACACTGATTTCCTTCCTTTGTTTTCTTATCCTTGTCCTCTATTGTATATAAATATACTAGTGTGTGGCCCGTGCTATGCATGCGGGCTATTGCAACATTTGTATGTGTTAAATACATTTTGTCTAATGTTTTAGCAAATCACTATTTTTGAAATTTCTTCAATTTATTTCACGTATAATGTATAATTGCTTTGATTATCTGAATATACTACCATTTTGAAATATAGTATGCACTTTCCAACGTCGTGAGTTGTTTAAGGCATGTTTGATGAAATCCACTCCACTCGCAACTTAGTATATTCTAAAGATGCTCTCACCAGATGCGAAGAATTAATATGTTAATAAGGTTATCGATGGAAATCTAGAAAGGGTAACCTGTGCATATTGATAATTGAAAGCGAGTAAATATTCACCTTTCAAAAACATAAATACAATGTGAATATGAAGACATCTACATTCAAAAATTATCCATCCATTTGTTTTAAATTATATTTTATGTTCTGTGTATTTTCTGAAATGAAAGAAATGTATTTTTTAATTTAGTTGGAAATTTATGTTATATGAATTTAATGCTTTTTAATTGCTAAAAGCTATCTATTATTATTATAGCTATTTATTTTTGTACTCTCGTGAAAAAAATTATGCGAAACCAACATTTTTTTATTTAATTCTCTTGATTTATTGATCATATATGGGTGGAATAAGTACTTGATATACATTTGTACCTGATGCAAATGTTCAATATTCAAAATCGATTTGAGATACGAACATGACAATATCTTCATCCAATATCACCGGCCAGTTGACAGACCCAGATGGTAGTTTTATAAAACAAATAACACCCTTTCATTTTGTAATTGATAATCCTATATCGCTTAACTTTATCGGTCAGTAATGAACTAATCAAAAGTTTAATTCTTCGAGCATGGCCAAACTAATGGGTTTAACAAAAAAAAATACAAAAGTGTTGTTGGGTAGTAGGCACTTTGAAAGTCGAAGGCTTATTAATAGTGGTAAGCAATTCTAAACACACTCTTCCTTAGAGAGAGTGAACTTATACTTGCCACCCTGATTGGTGAAAATGGGTTGGCATCAATCATTAGCTATATGATATTATCAACTAATTCCACCAATCAGGTGGCAAGTATAAGTTTACTGTCCCCAAGGAAGAGCTCACTCTCTTACTTTCCCTAAGGGAGAGTGTGCTTAGAATTTCTCAATTCTCATTTTCTAATTGCTGGAAAAGGAACCTTACTTACATACCATAATTATTGGTTTATGTTTGTGGAAGAAATATTATAGTTGATGCGGGTTATTTTGTAGAATAATTGGATTCTTATCTTTGTCAACAATTTTATATAGCATATTTTAGTTTCAAATTTGCATGCAAATGATAATTTACTATAATTAATGGTCTGAACTTACCAGTTGCTTTACTTTACTAAAATTTCTTATTTTGTAAGTGTAACGACCCGGATTTTTGGTTGATTTATTTTAAATATTTAGTATGGTTTTAAATATTGAATTTATAATATAAATGGTATGTTATTGAGTTATCGATTAAAGAATCGAAATACGATTAATTTTGATAATCATCGTAATACGAGAATTTAAAATAATTCAATTCGAAGTTAGAATTACATCAAAACAATTCAGATGATCAGTATTAATTGTATTTGAATATAGATGATAATAAAGATATTTTATTATCAGAGAATTTATTTGTTTTTGAATTTAAAGTATAGTATATCGATTTAATATGGTTATTTTATATATACACATTCAAAATAAAATTCAGAAAATATTCTGTTGAGTTCAGTATAACGCTATAATATTGAAACATCGGTCAGTACGTTGAAATAGCGGTTAGTGAATTAAAATAACAAACCCCGAGATATTTGTTTTGTAGATAAGATCGAAATCAAATCGATATCTATTTAAAAACAAAATAAAAATCTCTTTTTTTCATGTCGTATTAATTTAAAATCAAATCAGATTAAATCAAAAATCAAATCGGCAATAAATTTGCAATGTACTTCACCCTACACTCCTTTAATTACCATGTACTTCTGGTCTCCTTTCCACTTACTTATAAAACGCGACTGCCTCATCTCCTTTCTATAATCCCTCATTCATTCTCTTCCATTCAGAAAACCCAAATCGAGTTCGTACTTAAATCGATACTCCTTTTTATTCTTCAAATCGACGGTTCGAGCAAAGCCTTGGGTTCGAAGGCTCTGGGAAGCGCTCGCGTTTGCAGGAGAGGACGGGAGTGTTGTCGTGGGTACTGAGTGGCTAAAGGTGTTGCTGGAAGTCGCGATTTAAGTGGAGGAGTGGGTGGATTCGAAAGCGATGGTTCTGATGATGTGAAGTATCGATCAACACTGGATGATAGAGGTGCGATGATGTTAGGCGGGTTGAGTTGGGCATCGATCATATTAAAATTAGGGATTTAGTGTCGTGGCAATAAGGATTATTGGGAGTGGGGGTTAGCAGTGTCGAGGCCTGGGTTTTCAAGGTGGTGCAGTGTTGTTTTAGGGCGCAATGCTTGTTACTGTAGCCGCTGAGAAGTTGAAAAATCATGGTGCTGAGAAGGAGCCGCGAGAGGGTAAATGGGTGGTTCTGAGTGGTTCAAAGGAAGACTGTTCGAACTGTGTATGGTGAGGTCTAGTGGAAGGTTTTGGTGATGGGTTCAGAAGAGCTCCTGCCAATGGAAATTAGGTCATGGCAACATTGAGAAAGGATTAGAGCAGATGGCAGAAAAACCGATGTGAGTAATCTCACTTAGATTTACTCGATTAGTATTTTAAATGCTTAAAAATAATTGTTTATTGGAAAACGTTACCAAACATGTTAATCGATGTTACTATTAACTGAATTGTTGAAAGAAGATTAGAAACACAGGGATTTAGGTAAATTAATTATAACTAGTTTAGTAACGTCTTTCGATTTAATTAAATTAGTTTAAATTTAGTTAGCAAATATACAAAATAAAATGGTAAACTTGCCATTGGAGTATGATATATATATATAAATAATAAAGAAAGAAGAAAGTTAGATTTTTATGTCGATCATTAAATTAAAAGAAAATATAAGTGGTTTAGTGTAAAATATATGTGTATATATATATATGTATATATTAGTTTAAATTTATAACCATTTAAGAAGAAGAAGAAAATTCTAGGAAAAGAAATTTATTCATCTAATAGTAAATTTAAATAAAATTATCGTAGGTGCAAATTAATTTGAGAAGATTCGTAGCCGATGATTTGGAAATAAACAGGATATTCGGCAACGGCAATTTCAGTGAGTAAATCTCACACGCAGTTTTATATTTAAGTTTATTTCCATTGAAAAAAATAAATTTGTTGGTTGCTTGGGTGCATGAATGAATTGTTGAATTTTTGTGGTTATTGGATATTTCCCGCAATACTATTGGCGGATGCCCGCAGTATCATTAGTGGATGACCCTACGCCCACGTATATAAGTGGATCCCCTTTTATACCGCGATATCCTGCCTTGAAGCAGGATGAGTATTATTTATGTTGACTAACGTCTGTGGATGCAGGAAAACAGGTTGGAGGGATCCAACTGGATTCCTCAAAAATATATACTATCTGTTTGTTTATTTGTTGCATATATACTGTCATATATGATGTGTTAGAAAACCTGAAATAAATAATTGGTTGTTTGGTGTTTAAATATCATTGGGCCTAAGTGTTAATTTATAAAAATACCCTGAAAGGGGTATTTGAGATTTAAAAGGGGAATTCTATTTTTTTTCTAAAATAGAATTGGAATTTTTAAATAGATTTGAAATATAAACTTGTTTTGAAAAATAAAACAAGTAGTTCCTTTATAAACGAAGTTTATAAACAGTTTATTTATAAATGAAGTTTATAAATGAAGTGAAATGAATTATCATTGGATAATTCAGAAAATAGAAATACGAGTATGACTTTGGGAAGGGAAATATATTTTTTCCAAAGAAGAAATATTTTATTTGAAAGCGAGACTTGTTTAAATGAGATTTGTAAATAGAAAGTGGAAAAATTATCATTTGGATAATTTGAATATTTAAATTCAAATGTGAATTTAAAAATAGAAATGGGGAAAATCGTTTAAAAGGATTAAACGATGGAATTTATTCTGATGTCAGAATATAAATTGAACTAAAATAAATCCGTAAGGATTTGTGATTTTTGAATTCGATTAATTCGAATTTACTTAAATAAAAGTTAAATTGAATATAGAAAATTCAAAGAAAATTAAAATATAGAATTTGAATATAGAATTCAAATGGAATTTTAAATAATAGAATTTGGATATAAGAAATTGAAATAGAATTTGAATTCAAATGGATTTGAATAAAGAAAGTTCAAATGAAACTTAAAATATAGAGATTTGAAAATAAAATTCAAATGGAGTTTAACTATAGGATTTGAATAATAGAATCCAAATGGAGTTTAAATATAGAAATTGAATAAGAGGAATTAAAAAATAATAATTTGAATAAGAGGAATTTAAATGGAAATTGAATAGAGAATTCAAATGGAATTTAAAATATGGAATTTGAATATAGGATTCAAATAGAAAAATCAAAGGGAATTTGAATATAGAAATTCAAATGGAGTTTGAATATATGAAATTCAAAGGAAATTCAAATATAGAATTTGAACGTAGAAATTCAAATGAAATTTGAATAAAGGAAATACGAACATAGAAATTCAAATAGAATTTGAAAAATAGAAGCGAATTGAAATTTGAATATAGAATTTCAAATAGAAGTGAAATAGATCGGAAATACTATGTTGAATTGGGAAAAATTGATTTGATATATATTAAAAATATATCAGAATAAAGTGGAATTTATTATAGACGAAGTTTAAACGTTTATATTTATAAATATAATTAAAACGAACTCGCCGCAGCGTTGTAGTTCGTAAATTGGCGTTTCGCACTTCAATTGAGTATACAGAACTCAATTGAAGTCGGAATTATTTGAAACAAGAAACGTCAGGACCGATTTGATAATAGTTTGCTAATGGAGGAGAAAAATCTGGATTTCGTCGAATAGATTTTGAGTTAAGTCAAAATCAAATTTTTAGAAAAACAGCGCCGTAACCATTTAAAAACCATAACGGTTTATTTAATTTTATAAAAGGATTTTAAGCGAATAAAATCCGAATTTCTATTTAGAAAATTTCAGACTTTGAGTTGTAAATTATATGTGAACTCAAGTGGAGTAATGAATTGATTTTTGAAACAAAAATCAGATTTTTGGTTATTGAATAGAATTAACTAATTTGAATAGTAATTAGTTAATGAGAATTTTGAATTGATATTGGACCTTGAGCAAGTGAATTCGATTTAAAAATTTATATTCGAAATCAAAATGGAAACTATAATTGAAATTGAAATTCAATTTGGTTACGAGCAAGTTAAATATTTTGTTTGAACATGTTATGTTCAAACAAAGAAGTGAAATAGGAAAAATAGCTAAATAAAGAACAAATGAGAGAAACTGAATTCAAATTAATGGATCAAGTTGAATTGAATTGAAAACAGGTAAATATAGGTTAAGCAGGTATGGGATGAAGTGTACGAAGATTTTAATTCGTGTGCCCAACAAAAAGGTACACGTTTAAATTCCATATGAGGTTTATGCGCCGAATCGGCTAGCCTCTTGGCTTTTCCTTTTTCTTTTTGGATTGGTGAGGGCCATGGGAGGCTATTTGAAATATCCCGATGCTCCCGGTACAAGGGAGGTTATGGCGAAATTTTCCGGAAATTTAAGGAGTTAGAATATTTTTAAGAAAAAATTGATAGTTAGAGATAAATGTATCGATATATATAAAATTCGATAGGTAAATGAATTTAAAATAGAATGTTATAAACAAAAAGGAAATCGATGGCTAGTAATAGAAAGAGAAACATATATACGTTTAAAAATGAATAATTTGTTTGTATGGTGTTGATTATTCGAGGTAAGTGGTTTTGTTCGTTTTGAAGTTGAGGATGTTTTCGGTCAAGGCCTGAGAGGTAGTTATACCCCAACTTGATTGATTTCATTTTTAATTGATAAATAGCAAGATCCAGTCTCAAAGAGAAGTGTTTGAATAAGAGTTAGTTGAATAAATCATTTTGGGTTGTTGTAACGATGTTTTACACAACACTCGTTATAACCCAAGTGATGGAATTTTGGAAATACAAAAGTAAATATTCCCTGCGTATAATTAAAGTAGTCGGAAAAGAGATAGGTGATTGGAATTGTTTTCAATTTCAAATAGAATATATTTTCTAAGTGTAGAAAATATAAGGAGGTGATATAGGGAAATGATTTTTTCAAATAGCGTAAGAGTCCAACAAGATCACTGAATATATTTGGTTAACGAATATTGATAGGGAAGTGAGGAAGTGATTTAATTAATGAAATATTAATTAAATGGCCCAGTGATTGTTTGATGTTTTGAATGGATGTTTGTTTTTCTTCGATAGTTAAATAACCGACTATCGAATTGTTTGCCAATATCGTTGTCAATATGGAGAGACCGGTTGGATTATTATCCGTGAACCACTCTATATTGGCAGTAGCGTTGCGAATCATATTATATGAAGATAATCAAAGACGGAGTAAAGTGCAAGGACTTTTTCTATTAATAGAAATTGTGCCTTCGGTTTTGTTCAATCCCAGGACGAACATATATGGACGAATGTCTGACAAAGTATTTCCAATGATCGCATGAGTTGGTCTGTATAAATATATATGGTTGCAACGGATTTATTCCCGTAGCATAACATCTAGAATATTTGTGCAATCAATTAGTGATTAACAGATCTGACAATGTGGCATTCAAAGTGATTGTGCTATTAAAGAATAGAAAGTAATCGTAGCCTCAGGGCTCAACAATCGGGAAATGACAAAAATCGGGCAGGCAGCATGGCTATGTGGGTCGCTCCCATTAGGGTGTATAATCACCTATCTAGAGATTCATTTAATTTCTTATTCTATTCGATGTTGTCCCATTCAGGAAACAGTTGCTGATCCCAACCGTTGGTGATATACATTCGATACACTCGAGAGAAATGAGTGGTCGGTCATGTGTGGGCCGGGTTGCAAGATGTTCATATTAAACCCAGTGTATTCCTCTCTAGAAATACACTTTCGGAAGGTAGTTCCATACCTTGTCATGTTGGAAATCCAATCTCCAATAGGCGCCATGCAGTTTTTGATTTATACTATGTATGTGGAGCATAAGATGCAAGCGTTCTGCTATTTGGTTATCTATTTGATTTAGACACTATTGTAATATCACTGGATTTTTGTATCAAAGTGTTTTTGGGTTATAGTAAGGTAAAAACTGTCCATGTTTATGTGTGGGCTGGTCTTACTATTATCTTTTCTTTCGAAAGGATTTTGAAAGTTAAACAATTGGTTGGAGTTTACTCACACCAGTCCCATGACTAACCCAGAGTTTATTTTGTTTGTTTTCCCTAAACTTTTGGGTGCCCAAATTTGTACGAGCAGTCAAGTAGTCGGGAGTTTACAGATTCATTTGGAGGAGCTGGAAGCAGGAGGCTTCACCAGTTAGCTATAGATTATCATATTTCCGCTGTGTACTATGTTGTATCTAGAAATAGGTGTTTATAACTGTTCCAGGAATAACTGTTGTGCTCTGATAATGGTATGTACATCCAGTTTCTGATTTGTATTTTCAAAAGTTATGTTATATAATATATTTTATTCGTTCCGCTGTGAGTTTGTGATCTTCGTTTTCTTCTATTCTAATATTTCTTTCTTTCTATTTCTCATCCTCTAACTTCTTTCTAAAAAATGATTCGTATTTCTGTGCTATTTGGGTCGGACGTGTGGTGTTATTAGACGACTCAGATAGTACAGATTTGCAGGCCTTTACAGTTGGTATCAGAGCTTAGGTTGAGCGAATACCTAGGCTTGTGTGGCATGTGCTCATTAGAGATAGGGTCAGTAGTACCCTAGAATGAGTTGAGTGTATATACGAGAGCGCGTATTTGTAAATTGATATAAAAACTGTTTTATCTTGTGTTGGCTAGTCTGTTGAGCTGTTTATGAATTCTGATCGAATTGTGGGACGCCACGACGTCGATAAGAGTTTGTAAATACTTGAACAGAAGATTGAACATGATATTGTTTTAAAGTGGGTGAATGCAATTATTTTACCCAAAATTCTATTTTGATATAGAAAGAATAATTTTTGAAATTATTATAATATATGGATGTGTTGGTTGTTATTATTATAATCAAATGAGATTATAAGAAATGAAATGGTTATATAGAACCAAATAGAATTTGTATACGAATGAAATATACAAACGAGATGAATTAAAATTGGGTTCATAATTTGAATTAAGAATTTAAATCCTGTGGAATTTGGAAAATATTTTTGAAGTATATTAAAATAATATAGCTTTGTTTTGAAAGGGATTTTGAAAGTGATAAAGCACTGAACTCACTTCAGTGGCTGGGAAATAATTCTGATGATGGCTGTAGCATTATCAGGGTTCATTTTCGAGTTTCTAAGTGATGGATTGCTACCTTAGAAAATTTTCTTATGGAAATTTGTTTGAAAGAAAACAAATTGGTTTGGAAATTCGAATGTTTTGAATTTGGGATAGTGAAAAATATACATGTATATACTTATGTGATTTCGAAAGGATTTAAAACGAAATCCCAGGAATGTGAATGTGGAAATTTAAATTAATCAAAGTAAATAAATTGAATCAGAATCAAGTTGAATGAATTAGAATGCATATGAAAGAAAACCAAAAGTTTAGGTGGAATTAAATTTGTTGAAATATGAGGAGTTGAGCTGCAACATAAGTGAGATTTCAAAAAGCAAGGGATTTGTACCATTTTTCCTACCCTAGCAATTTCGAGGACGAAATTATTTTAAGGGGTAAAGAATGTAACGAACCGGATTTTTGGTCGATTTATTTTAAATATTTAGTATGGTTTTAAATATTGAATTTATAATATAAATGGTATTTTATTGCGTTATCGATTAAATAATCGAAGTACGATTAATTTTGATAATCATCGTAATACGAGAATTTAAAATAATTCAATTCGAAATTAGAATTAAATCAAAACAATTCAGATGATCTGTATTAATTGTATTTGAATATAGATGATAACAAAGATATTTTATTATCAGAGAATTTATTTGTTTTTGAATTTAAAGTAAAGTATATCGATTTAATATGGTTATTTATATATACACATTCGAAATAAAATTCAGAAAATATTCTGTTGAGTTCAATATAACACTATAATATTGAAACGTCAGTTAGTACGTTGAAATAGCGGTTAGTGAATTAAAATAACAGACCCTGAGATATTTGTTTTGTAGATAAGATTGAAATCAAATCGATATCTATTTAAAAACAAAATAAAAATCTCTTTATTTCATGTCACATTAATTTGAAATCAAATCAAATTAAATCAAAAATCAAATCGACAATAAATTTGCGATGTACTTCACCCTACACTCCTTTAACTGCCATGTACTTCTGGTCTCCTTTCCACTTCTTTATAAAACGCGACTGTCTCATCTCCTTTCTACAATCCCTCGTTCATTCTCTTCCGTTCAGAAAACCCAAATCGAGTTCGTACTTAAATCGATACTCCTTTTTATTCTTCAAATCGACGGTTCGAGCAAAGCCTGGAGTTCGAAGGCTCTGGGAAGCGCTCGCGTTTGCAGGAGAGGAAGGGAGTGTTGTCGTAGGTACTGAGTGGCTAAAGGTGTTGCTGGAAGTCGCGATTTAAGTGGAGGATTGGGTGGATTCGAAAGTGATGGCTCTGATCATGTGAAGTATCAATCAACACTGGATGATAGAGGTGCGATGATGTTAGGCGGGTTGAGTTGGGTATCGATCATATTAAAATTGGGGATCTAGTGTCGTCGCAATAAGGATGATTGGGAGTGGGGGTTAGCAGCGTCGAGGCCAGGGTTTTCAAGGTGGTGTGGTGCTGTTTTGGGGCGCAATGCTTGTTACTGTAGCCGCTGAGAAGTTGAAAAATCATGGTGCTGAGAAGGAGCCGCGAGAGGGTAAATGGGTAGTTCTGAGTGGTTCAAAGGAAGACTATTCGAACTGTGTATGGTGAGGTCCAGTGGAAGGTTTTGGTGATGGGTTTAGAAGAGCTCCTGCCAATGGAAATTAGGTCATGGCAACATTGAGAAAGGATTAGAGCAGATGGCAGAAAAACCGATGTGAGTAATCTCACTTAGATTTGCTCGATTAGTATTTTAAATGCTTAAAAATAATTGTTTATTGAAAAACGTTACCAAACATGTTAATCGATGTTACTATTAATTGAATTGTTGAAAGAAGATTAGAAACACAAGGATTTAGGTAAATTAATTATAACTAATTTAGTAACGTCTTTCGATTTAATTAAATTAGTTTAAATTTAGTTAGCAAATATACAAAATAAAATGGTAAACTTACCATTTGAGTATGATATATATATAAATAATAAAGAAAGAAGAAAGTTAGATTTTTATATCGATCATTAAATTAAAAGAAAATATAAGTGGTTTAGTGTAAAATATATGTGTGTGTTATATATATGTATATATTAGTTTAAATTTATAACCATTTAAGAAGAAGAAGAAAATTCTAGGAAAAGAAATTTATTCGTCTAATAGTAAATTTAAATAAAATTATCGTAGGCGCAAATTCATTTGAGAAGATTCGTAGCCGATGATTTGGAAATAAACAGGATATTCGGCAACTACAATTTCGGTGAGTAAATCTCACTCACAGTTTTATATTTTAGTTTATTTCTATTGAAAAAAATAAATTTGTTGGTTGCTTGGGTGCATGAATGAATTGTTGAATTTTTGTGGTTATTGGATATTTCCTTTGTTGGTTGCTTGGGTGCATGAATGAATTGTTGAATTTTTGTGGTTATTGAATATTTCCCGCAATACTATTGGCGGATGCCCGCAGTATCATTAGCGGATGACCCTACGCCCACGTATATAAGTGGATCCCCTTTTATACCGCGATATCCTACCTTGAAGCAGGATGGGTATTATTTATGTTGACTAACGTCTGTGGATGCAGAAAAACAGGTTGGAGGGATCCAACTGGATTCCTCAAAAATATATATTATCTGTTTGTTTATTTGTTGCATATATACTGTCATATATGATGTGTTAGAAAACCTGAAATAAATAATTCGTTGTTTGGTGTTTAAATATCACCGGGCCTAAGTGTTAATTTATAAAAATACCCTGAAAGGGGTATTTGAGATTTAAAAGGGGAATTCTATTTTTTTCTAAAATAGAATTGAAATTTTTAAATAGATTTGAAATATAAACTTGTTCTGAAAAATAAAACAAGTAGTTCCTTTATAAACAAAGTTTATAAACAGTTTATTTATAAACGAAGTTTATAAATGAAGTGAAATGAATTATCATTGGATAATTCAGAAAATAGAAATATGAGTATGACTATGGGAAGGAAAATATATTTTTTCCAAAGAAGAAATATTTTATTTGAAAGCGAGACTTGTTTAAATGAGATTTGTAAATAGAAAGTGGAAAAATTATCATTTGGATAATTTGAATATTTAAATTCAAATGTTAATTTTAAATTAGAAACGGGGATAATTGTTTAAAGGGATTAAACGATGGAATTTATTCTGATGTCAGAATATAAATTGAACTAAAATAAATCCGTAAGGATTTGTGATTTTTGAATTCGATTAGTTCGAATTTACTTAAATAAAAGTTAAATTGAATATAGAAAATTCAAAGAAAATTAAAATATAGAATTTGAATATAGAATTCAAATGGAATTTTAAATAATAGAATTTGGATATAAGAAATTGAAATAGAATTTGAATTCAAAGGAATTCAAATGGATTTGAATAAAGAAAGTTCAAATGAAATTTAAAATATAGAGATTTAAAAATAAAATTCAAATGGAGTTTAACTATAGGATTTGAATAATAGAATCCAAATGGAGTTTAAATATAGAAATTGAATAAGAGGAATTAAAAAAAAAAGAATTTGAATAAGAGGAATTTAAATGGGATTTGAATAGAGAATTCAAATGGAATTTAAAATATGGAATTTGAATATAGGATTCAAATAGAAAATTCAAAGGGAATTTGAATATAGAAATTCAAATGGAGATTGAATATACGAAATTCAAAGGAAATTCAAATATAGAATTTGAACGTAGAAATTCAAACGGAATTTGAATAAAGGAAATTCGAACATAGAAATTCAAATAGAATTTGAAAAATAGAAGCGAATTGAAATTTGAATATAGAATTTCAAATAGAAGTGAAATAGATCGGAAATACTATGTTGAATTGGGAAAATTTGATTTGATATATATTAAAAATATATCAGAATGAAGTAGAATTTATTATAGACGAAGTTTAAACGTTTATATTTATAAATATAATTAAAACGAACTCGCTGCAGCGCTGTAGTTCGTAAATTGGCGTTTCGCACTTCAATTGAGTATACAGAACTCAATTGAAGTCGGAATTCTTTGAAACAAGAAACGTCAGGACCAATTTGATAATAGTTTGCTAATGGAGGAGAAAAATCTGGATTTCGTTGAATAGATTTTGAGTTATGTCAAAATCAAATTTTCAGAAAAACAGCGTCGTAACCATTTAAAAACCATAATGGTTTATTTAATTTTATAAAAGGATTTTAAGCGAATAAAATCCGAATTTCTATTTAGAAAATTTCATATTTCGAGTTGTAAATTATATGTGAACTCAAGTGGAGTAATGAATTGATTTTTGAAACAAAAATCAGATTTTTGATTATTGAATAGAATTAACTAATTTGAATAGCAATTAGATAATGAGAAATTTGAATTGATATTGGACCTTGAGCAAGTGAATTCGATTTAAAAATTTATATTCGAAATCAAAAAGGAAACTAGAATTGAAATTGAAATTCAATTTGGTTACGAGCAAGTTAAATATTTTGTTTGAACATGTTATATTCAAACAAAGAAGTGAAATAGGAAAAATAGCTAATTAAAGAATAAATGAGCGAAACTGAATTCAAACGAATGGATCAAGTTGAATTGAATTGAAAATGGGTAAATATAGGTTGAGCAGGTATGGGATGAAGTGTATGAAGATTTTAATTCGTGTGCCCAACAAAAAGGTACACGTTTAAATTCCATATGAGGTTTTATGCGTCTAATCGGCTAGCTGCTTGGCTTTTCCTTTTTCTTTTTGGGATTGTGAGGGCCATGGGAGGCTATTTGAAATATCCTGATGCTCCCGGTACAAGGGAGGTTATGGTGAAATTTTCCGGAAATTTATGGAGTTAGAATATTTTTAAGAAAAATTTGATAGTTAGAGATAAATGTATCGATATATATAGAATTCGATAGGTAAATGAATTTAAAAATAGAATGTTATAAACAAGAAGGAAATCGATAGCTGGTAATAGAAAGAGAAACATATATACGTTTAAAAATGAATAATTTGTTTGTATGGTGTTGATTATTCGAGGTAAGTGGTTTTGTTCGTTTTGAAGTTGAGGATGTTTTAGGTCAAGGTCTGAGAGGTAGTTATACCCCAACTTGATTGATTTCATTTTTAATTGATAAATAGCAAGATCCAGTCTCGAAGAGAAGTGTTTGAATAAGAGTTAGTTGAATAAAACATCTTGGGTTGTTGTAACGATGTTTTACACAACATTCGTTATAACCCAAGTGATGGAATTTTGGAAATATAAAAGTAAATATTCCCATAGTATAATTAAAGTAGTCAGAAAAGAGATAGGTGATTGGAATTGTTTTCAATTTCAAATAGAATATATTTTCTAAGTGTAGAAAATAAAAGGAGGTGATATAGGGAAATGTTTTTTTCAGATAGCGTAAGAGTCCAACAAGATCACTGAAAATATTTGGTTAACAAATATTGATAGGGAAGTGATTTAATTAATGAAATATTAATTAAATAGCCCAGTGATTGTTTGATGTTTTGAATGGATGTTTGTTTTTCTTCGATAGTCAAATAACCGACTATTGAAATGCTTGCCAATATCATTGTCAATATGGAGAGACCGGTTGGATTATTATCCGTGAACCACTCTATATTGGCAGTAGCGTTGCGAATCAGATTATATGAAGATAATCGAAGACGGAGTAAAGTGCAAGGACTTTTTCTATTAACAGAAATTGTGCCTTCGGTTTCGTTCAATCCCAGGACGAACGTATATGGACGAATGTCTGACAAAGTATTTCCGATGATCGCATGAGTTAGTCCGTATAAATATATATGGTTGCAACGGATTTATTCCCTTAGCATAACATCCAGAATATTTGTGCAAATCAATTAGTGATTAACGGATCTAACAATATGGCATTCAAAGTGATTGTGCTATCAATGAATAGAAAGTAATCGTAGCCTCAGGCCTCAACAACCGGGAAATGACAAAAATCGGGCAGGCAGCATGGCTATGTGGGTCGCTCCCATTAGGGTGTATAATCACCTATCTAGAGATTCATTTAATTCCTTGTTATGTTCGATGCTGTCCCATTCGGGAAACAGTTGCTGATCCCAACCGTTGGTGATATACATTCGATACGCTCAAGTGAAATGAGTGGTCGGTCATGTGTGGGCTGGATTGCAAGATGTTCTTGTTGAACCCAGTGTATTCCTCTCTAGAGATGCACTATCGGAAGGTGGTTCCATACCTTGTCATGTTGGAAATCCAATCTCCAATAAGCGCCATGCAGTTTTTGATTTTATACTATGTATGTAGAGCGTGAGATGCAAGCGTTCTGCTATTTGGTTATCTATTTGATTTAGACACTATTGTAATATCACTGGATTTTTGTATCAAAGTGTTTTTGGGTTATAGTAAGGTAAAAACCGTCCATGTTTATGTGTGGGCTGGTCTTACTATTATCTTATCTTTCGAAAGGATTTTGAAAGTTAAACAATTGGTTGGAGTTTACTCACACCAGTCCCACGACTTTCCCAGAGTTTATTTTGTTTGTTCTCCCTAAACTCTTGGGTGCCCAAATTTGTACGGGCAGTCAAGTAGTCGGGAGTTTACAGATTCATTTGGAGGAGCTGGAAGCAGGAGGCTTCACCAGTTAGCTATAGATTATCATATTTCCGCTGTGTACTATGTTGTATCTGGAAACAGGTGTTTATAACTGTTCCAAGAATAACTGTTGTGCTCTGATAATGGTATGTACATCCAGTTACTGATTTGTATTTTCAAAAGTTATTTTATATAATATATTTTATTCGTTCCGTTGTGAGTTTGTGATATTCGTTTTCTTCTATTCTAATATTTCTTTCTTTCTATTTCTCATCCTCTAACTTCTTTCTAAAAAATGATTCGTATTTCTGTGCAATTTGGGTTGGACGTGTGGTGTTATTAGTCGACTCAGATAGTACGGATTTGCGGGCCTTTACAGTAAGTAAATTAGATCAAATGTCAAGCAATGATATATCTCAATCTTTTTACTGCATTATAGACCGTTCATTTCCACAATTAGAAACTACTCCAAGCTTTCAATTAGACAAAATTACAATTGCAAGAGCACAACTCATCACATTCATAGTTAGCGAATAATTAAACTTAACCCATTAAAATAACTACATGATCCTATGTAGTTTGGAGACATCTTGATCTTACTTGACAAACACGTTTGTTTATGCCACCACCAGCATAACTTCAACCTATGCAAGTCGTTACCTGATTTTTTTGGAGTGCCACCAGTCATCCTCATTTTTTTCCAAAATCAGATTAAATACTTTGACTATTATATTACCTTTCCACATATATTCAACAATACCAGATTCCTTAGTTTCCAAACAATCATACCATAATCAAGGAGGTGTTGGAATATCTCTTTCTCAAATTACACACTACAAAACCTAAGATGCCACACCAAAATTAATATAAGCAATGACCCAAAAGATCACCCAATATAGGGACTAAAATTATATTGCACCATGCAGAATAAAAGTGAATAGTATAAAACTAGACAATAAAGAAGTTAAACTCTGTACTACTGCATGCTACTAACATGATTTTAGTAAAATTCCGTAAATGATTATCATTTAGCTTTCACCTTTGGTCTCTTTTAAAACTCATCTTCATATATTCAAATAAAAAAATTTCACTTTCTTGAAAACAAATCCACATTGCAACTAAACTAAAAAAACAAATTATCAAATGTATTGAGTATTTGGAATTTTTATGTTGTGTATTAAAATATTTCTAGATTTTTTTACTCAATTTAGCCCTCTTTTTAGAACTTATTATACATATAGCCCTGTTTGCAAATTAATTACAAATAATCTTGTTTTGGCCAACTCAGCGCTAGTATACCTAAAAAAAAGTTAATATTTGTGCCATTTCGAATGGCATCAGTGCGTTCAGGCCAACACAGCGCTAAGTTAGATAGAAAAACTATATTTGTAATTAGTTTACAAACAGGACTATGTGTGTATCAGGTTTTAAAAAAGCAGGCAACATTTCAGTTACTAACTTCCATATACATTAATTATTGTCAACATGGATGATGCATCAAGTAAGCTGAAGGCATATAAATAGCTACACTAATATACTGTTTTGTTGTTTTGTTAATTGATCGGTTGTGCTCACATTTTACATCATTTATATGTACCTTCATTCCCATATTAGCATCTACTTATTATTCAAGATGCCCAGAGAATTTTACATAAAGGATTATGCACATTATAAATGAATGCATCATCAAAACATGTGGATGATAATTTGAAACTGGATATTTTATCAATTCACCAAAGTGGATTGCCTAATTAAGGAAATGTGCTATAAGCAAAGTGGATTGCTTAATTAAGGCAATGTGTTATAAGCAAAGTGGATTGCCTAATTAAGGCATTGTGCTATAAGCAACCAAAACTAAGTAAATTGTATAAGTATTTCATTAGGTGGTTGGCTTAAGCAGTGCAAACCGTTTAGTTAACCATATAAGTTTTCAGTAATGATGAATATGCAAACATACTATGGGCTCATTGCAATTTTAGAAGAATAATGCAGATAGGATTAAAGATTATATCAATACCTATTTTAAAAAAATAAGTGCATTATTGTAAAATTTTCAATCTATGGGAAGAAAGCATATAATAAATCTAAAATATAAGAAAATGAATTGTAACACTCCACGTCCATTAATGTCACTCACCAGGGGAATGCATTAACTTCTATGGAGGTCATAAGTGAATATAGAACAGAGAAATTACAACAAGACAGATAATAAATAGCACTTGAAAATCTAAAGCTTCATTTTATTGCAGCGGAAATTAAATATGTCTGTTACATCATAAAACCATAGATCATAACCAAGTACAATATCCATCTTCTCAAAAACAAAATACATAATCCCATTACAATAAATAGCCATTAAAAAGAAAGATAACAAGCTGGACTTTACTTCTGAAGTCCAAGCTTTCCAAGAGATAAGCGATCCAACTAGACTCCACTAGAACTTGGCCCAACCTGAGGACCTGAAGGAAAAAAAAGATGGAAAAGAGGGGGTCAGACATAAAGTCTGGCGAGTATGATAATTCTACAATACTATTATCAAAATAACCGGACTAAGGCATAAGCTGGAAAACAAGGAAATGTCTATGAAAGAGCAGATTAAGGACATAGACAATCGCTAAAGGAAACGTTATAGGCGCTCCTAAATACTAAAGGATAAACACTATACTGCACCACACCAGTCACCCTAAAGATTGATCCCACTTAGCTTCACTTAGAAACTTTCCTAATGGCTTTACGTACTCCTAGCTGACTACATAGGTGTCGCCTGCCCCTATCTCCACTAGGTGTACCCCACTTTCCATTTTTCGATCGGCTCCCTACTCGTAGATACCCGTGCTGGCCCCACAGTGGGGTGTATCATTCCCCTAAAGTGGCAACCCGATATAACGGAGATGCACGACTTATATCTATACGATGCAACAACGTCTTACCTACCAGCCCGGGTCCACACACGCATATGAAACCCGTTGGACTTGCGTTGCCACCGCTCCCTGTTTTGGCCTCTTATAGTCAAACCCAGTATGCGTGTCCCGTCCTCGACTTGGGTCGAGCACACAAAGATACGTTTTGGGATACTGGTTGAAATGGGCCCCCATTATTTCCCACAAGCATTCCACCTAAGCTTGTCCCATTAGTCCATCCACTTAACCCACTTAGTCATGTTCATTGTAACAACCTGTATTTTCAATAAACTGTTATAACATAAATCGAGGCAGAATTTAATTCTAAAATCTGAATCAAGGGAAACGGGCTGTGCCATTGCGTTCGTCTCGGAAAAATACGCGAAATAGTGTCCGAGTTTTCGAAAATCGGAGTTCGTATGACCCGATTAAGGCCCGACGAAGTTTTCAGAAAATTCCTAAGTAAAAACAGATTTAAATTTTAAGATAAAAACAAGGGTTAGGGCACAACTGGCGTCAGGCGGGAAAACTCCCGCCAAGACCCCCAAGTCGACAGGCATGTCGACAGGGGTCTAAGGGTGTCGACTGCCCTGTCGACAGCCCTGTCGACACGGGGTGGCCGGGCAGTTTTGCCTGGCGCACCATTTCTGATTTGGGCTTGGTTGTGTGGCTTGGTTCTAGAGAATTCCGAAATCTGATGGACCTAATTCAACTAGGGTTTAATCCTATGGTCTAAATCACTAGCCTAATCTATAAATAAGACCCTAACCTACCCTAAATCACTCATTATTCATTCTAGCAACTAAACTATGTCAAAATCAAACCTCTCATGGCCCCCACTCTCTTCATACAATTCCTAAAACAAATTCCTAAGAGATTTCCATGCATACAAGTGTATTTAGACTTGTATGATCCTCTTTAGCTTGCATTAAAGTCTTGTTTCTCTATTGTCATCATAAAGGAGGAGTCCTGATCAAGTTTTCTTGCATTTTGTGGTTTTATTTTGTTGCATAAGGGGTTTCTTACATTTGCTATACTCATTTGAGTCCGCATAGGCATTGTAAGCCCTCTTACCTTCATTTTAGAAACTCTAAAGTTAATATGTGATGAAAGTTGGGATTTATGCATGTTTAATAAGTTATGCATGCTTATGCGAGTTCAATATGCCATGTTACACATGTTTGATAAATTATGCATGTTTATGCAAGTTCACTATGTCATGATTTGCAAGTTTAACAAGGTATGCATGTTTATGCAAGTTCACTATGCCATGATTTGCAAGTTTAACAAGTTATGCATGTTTATGCAAGTTCACTATGCCATGATTTGCAAGTTTAACAAGTTATGCATGTTTATGCAAGTTCACTATGCTAAGTTATGCAAGTCCAACATGTTATGCATGTTTATTATGATATGTAAGATTCATCATGTATGTTGTGCCAAGTTCCCTCTTTCTATCCTTTATGCGCTATGACGAATATGTAAGCGATAGAATGACGTTGGGGGGTTTGGGTAAAACTTAAAATACATGAAAATATAAGATTGGGAATTTACCTATTAAGTTAGGTCTACCCAAGTATTTGTTAAACTTGTAATTATGTTTTGAAATTAAAGTGGACATGACACTTAGAAAACATAAGTGTGGCCAACTCGAGGTTGGGTTGAGTTTGTAGCATAAACCTACCCGGAACCGACCGGCTTAACTAGTGGCTACAAGCAATAGGACCCAATGTGAGTAGTTGGTCATGTTGCACGTGAAACCCGAGGTTAGACTAAGTTGTGGTGTAAACCTACCCGGACCCGCCCGGCCTAACTAGTAACCACAACAAGGTCTAATGTGAGAGGTTGGGTGCATTAAATTAACTAATGCCTCATGATTAGGGTTAAGTCATGGCCCACTAATACTTAACCAATTTTGGGGATACGAGGGATTAAATGGGGTTAAGTGGTGAACTGTTGGTTACACTTAACTAATTTAATCCATGGTTAGTGAGGGGTTAAACCACACTTAGCCCTCTTAGAAAACCCTAGCAACGTGGTCTGTTCTAGCAGTAATCCCAGTTTGGTATCATTCACAACCCTAGAGGCTAGGCTAGGGCGGGGCACGATTACTGGACTGATGTAAGCGACCAAAGCGACGGCTGAGTGGTACAGCGGTGCGGGTCCAGGCGGGCTACGGACGTGCACGTAGTCCGGTATTGGACAAACTCGAGGCACGGGTACCAGTAGGTTTAGACTGTGCATTATTGCTTAGGTGTCTGGGGTTGACACCCGAGGGCTTGATACACCCGAAGGTGGACCCAGCACAGTCTGACTACAACCATATGTGGGCCGTATGGACACCAACACTTGATGTGTTAGGTTTATAGGGAGCCGATCGACTAGACCGTTGGGCTGGACCTTGTATTAAGGTCACCTCATGTTATTGGGCCAAAGTTTGGGCTGAGGGATCAATACCTGTTATGTTAGTTTGCTAGTACACTGTGGTGCAAAGCTTAATCTTCTTTATGTGATGACACCTTTATCTATTGCCAGTATGTTCATCTCAGTTTCCATCATGATGCTAACTTTACTAGTTTATAGACTGATCATAGTAGGGCTTACCAGTCTTTTTGACTGACCTGTTTTCTTTCGCCTCTTTTCTTCGGTTTCCCCCCCAGGTTCTCAGGGAGGGAATACAGGAGCTTAGCTTGGATCCTACCTGCTTTCTTGGATAGCTCATGTATGCTTTGGACTTGAGCTCGCTATGGTTTTTCTGCTTTGGGGATAGCTACTTATGTTTTTCTTTTCAGTTTTCAGATGATGTTGTTTATGTACTAGACTTATTTTATTTGGAAAATTGACATGATGTTGTACTAAGACTTGATTTGAAATGGTTTGAAAATCTTCCGCTGTTTTATCTATGTTATTTACTCTGCTTTACATATATATTTATGTTCTTGTTCTGCCTTGATATATCATTATGCATGCTTACCCAGTTCTAACGCCCCCCAGAAGCTAGTGCCCCCGAAAGAGCGACCCTAGCGGAGGTGGGGTGTTACAAATTTGGTATCAGAGCATATGGTTTACAAGAAAGAACAAAAAGTTTTTAAAAGACTTTTGAAAAACTATTTTCAAAACAAGTATAAAGTATTTTCCAAAGAAAAGTCTAGTATTTTAAAAGGCTATTCCCCAAAAAGCCATTAGCGTTATCCTTCGTTCCCTTGACCTAATCTTATCTTATCTTATCTTTCGTTTCAGTATGGCTGAGAATCTTGCCATCCCGGATGGAGTAAACGTACCACTCTGGTATAGGAGACTTCTAGAAGCTAGGGCGGTAGTTGGCCCCGCAAACCCTACTCCCACTCCTCCTCCTGTAGTTGAGAATCCTCCCCCTAATGTCCCTCCTCCGGTGGTTCCTGTTCCTCCTCCTCCAGTTGTTGAGGCTCCTCTTCCTCCTCCTCCCCCTCAGCATCCTCAGGTTGAGTTCACGAAGGTTTGTAAAGACTTCAAGGCGATGGGAGGCAAGAATTTCCTAGGCACGGAGTCTTTTGTTGAAGCTAGGAATTGGCTGAAAGACACTGAGGACTTGTTTGCTATCTTTAGGATTGATGACGAGAGGAAGATCTTATTGACAGTGTGGCTTTTGAAGGACGAAGAAGCCTATTGGTGGGAGGTCACCAATGGGACGAGGTCCGTCGAGACTTGGGCCGATTTGAGGGCTAGATTTGTGGCCAAGTTTCTATCTTCTGCTGAGGCAAATTTACAGATGGAGAAGTTCATTGCATTAAAGCAAGGTGATATGTCTGTCAAGGAGTATGTGAACAAGTTTAATCAGCTGGCCCGTTTTGGTTTGGATATGGTGAACACTCCTGAGAAGAAGGCTCTTCGATTTGCTAGAGGGTTGAATGAGCCGCTGCAGGGTTTGGCGATGTCACATATTCCGCATGGGGCTACTTTTGAGAGTTTGGTCGATATGGCTCTACTTCAGGGAGATGGAAAGAAAGAGGTCGAGTTGAGTGATACTCAAGCAAAGAAGACCGATTCTCAGGGTAAAGGCAATCAAGGTGGTCAAAGCAGTCAGGGGAATCAGAGCAAGAAGGGGAACAACAACAAAGGCAAAGGAAAGTGCAATTACTGTGGTGCGCCTGGACACTTTGCTAAGGATTGTAGGAAGAAGAAAAGGAAGCTTAGTGGTGGATGTTTTTCCTGTGGTGAGACTGGACACTTCAGCAAGGAATGCCCGAAGAAGAAAGGGCAGGGTCAGACTCAGCATGCTGGACCTTCAGGAGGGAAAGTTCATGCTCTCAATACCGCTCCAGTTCCCGATCGAGGTAGTGTTTCTGTTGAGAACCTTGTTTATGTTTCCGATCTTCCAGTTCGTACCTTGTTTGATTCTGGTGCATCACATAGCTTTATTTCATCTGATCTTGTTGATAGTTTGCACCTTAGTACTAGCTTAGTGGATGATCCCGTTTGCGTTTCGAATCCCATTGGGGGTTCTGCTCATCTATCTATGATATGTGAGGATCTGAGGATCTCTATACTCAGTGTAGAGTTCTTGTGTAGTGCATATGTTCTTGGTTTCAGGGGATACGGATTGATTTTGGGCATGGATTGGCTGTCTAGACATGGAGCCATTCTTGATTGTGAGCATAGGGTTGTGAGGCTTGTGACTCGCCTTGGCAACACCTTAGAGATTTCATGCAATCCGAAGGATCCCGTCATGTTGTGCTATCTTGAATCTCTCGACTCGTCGGAGGAAACCCTTCAGTCTGTAAGGGTGGTCCGAGATTATCCAGATGTTTTTGAAGAAGTTAAGGGGTTGCCCCCTAAACGAGAGATTGACTTTCGCATTTATCTGGTGGATAATGCTAAGCCTGTTTCTTTGCCCGTTCGGCACATGGCTCCGCGTGAGAGACGGGAGCTCAGCAAGCAAGTAAAGGAGTTGCTTGAGAAGAACTTCATCAGACGAAGTATATCCGAATGGGGAGCGCCTGTGGTGTTTGCTACTAAGGCAGATGGTTCTCTTCGACTTTGTGTGGACTATAGAGAGTTGAATAAGCTGACTAAGAAGAACAGACACCCATTACCGAGGATTGATGATCTTTTCGACCAGCTGGTTGGTGCTTCTGTTCTCTCTCAGCTTGATCTTGCTACTGGATTTCATCAGCTCAGAGTGGCTGAAGATAGTATAGACAAGACTGCATTCAGAACTCCAGATGGATTCTTTGAATGGCTTGTTATGCCGTTCGGTTTGACGAATGCACCCGCGTATTTCGTGGACTTGATGAGTAGGGTGTTTCGAGAGTTCTTGAACAAGTTTGTCGTGGTCTTTGTGGATGATATTCTGATCTTCTCTAAGGATGAAGAAGAGCACGCGAGGCATCTTGTAGAGGTGATGGATACGCTTAGAGCGCATCAGTTAAAGGCCAAGTTCTCCAAGTGTCATTTTTGGAGAAGGGAAGTTCGGTTCCTTGGGCATATAATATCTAAGCAAGGCTTGGCGGTAGATCCCGCTAAAGTAGTTGCTGTGCAGGATTGGAAGACTCCAAGGAATGCAACCGAAGTGAGAAGTTTTCTAGGTCTTGCAGGTTTTTACCGGAAGTTCATCAAGGACTTCGCGAAGGTATCCGCTCCTCTTACTAAGTTGACGAAGAAGAACTTAGTTTTTGCTTGGGATATGGACTGTGAGCTTGCTTTTCAGAGACTCAAGAGAGCCCTTACCTCAGCACCAGTTCTAGCTTTACCCGATGGTGGTAAGATGTTTACCGTGTACACTGATGCTTGTGGCACGGGATTGGGCGCCGTTCTGATGCAAGAAGGCAGAGTTATATGTTTTGGTGGTAGGCAACTTAAGGTGCATGAGAAGAATTATCCCACTCATGATCTAGAGCTGGCAGCGATAGTATATGCACTCAAGGCTTGGCGTCATTATCTTCTGGGAGAGAGATTTGAGCTGTATACTGATCATAAGTCTTTGAAGTATCTCTTTTCGCAGAAGGATCTGAACTTGAGGCAGCAAAGGTGGATGGAATTCTTGGCATCCTACGACTTTGATATAGCCTATACCCCTGGCAAGGGGAATGTTGTAGTGGATGCGTTGAGCAGAAAAAGGTTGACACTAAGTCCTCTATTTGTTGAGATGAAGAATTTAGAGTTCTTGGCAACCTTTGATTTCTCTTTGGCAGTTGAGTCGATGACCGGTTCTTTAGCATCTCTTGAGCTCAGGCCTACCCTTATAGATCAAGTTGGGGCTTCGCAGAAGGAAGACCCTCAGATAATTGAGATTATGGATAAGCTGATTCGAGGGGAGACATCTAGTCACCTTGCTCGATATTCTATAGATGATAAGGGTTGGCTGAAGAAAGACGGAAGGCTTTGTGTTCCGATGGTGGAAGACTTGGTGAGGAAAGTTCTTGAGGAAGCACATCGCTCCAAGTTGACTATACATCCGGGTGGAGATAAGATGTATAAGGATATGAAGCGCATTTTCTTCTGGCCTGGAATGAAGAAGGATGTGGCAGAATTCGTCTCTAGATGTGTTGTTTGTCAGAGAGTAAAAGCCGAGTCGAAGAAGCCTGGTGGGCTATTACATCCTCTAGAGGTCCCGCTATGGAAGTGGGAGAGTATTTCTATGGACTTTGTTGACGGATTGCCAAGGTCGAGAAAAGGGAATACCAGCATATGGGTCATTGTGGATAGGCTTACGAAGAGCGCTCATTTCATTCCGGTGAAGAGGAAAAGGACCGCATCTGGACTAGCATCAGTATATCTTCGTGAGATAGTACGACTACATGGAGTCCCTTCTAGCATAGTCAGTGACCGAGACCCCATCTTTACTAGTCAGTTCTGGAACAGTTTGCAAGAAGCTATGGGCACGAGGTTGAACCTGAGTACGGCTTATCACCCACAAACGGACGGTCAGACAGAAAGGGTGAATAGGGTACTTGAGGACTTGTTGAGGCTTTGCATTCTGGATTTTGGTGGTACTTGGGAAGACCATCTTCCTCTTGTGGAATTTGCTTATAATAACAGTTATCAGGCGAGCATTGGGATGGCACCATTTGAGGCTTTATATGGGAGACCGTGCAAGTCACCTACATGTTGGTGGGAGACTACAGATAAGCTTATACTTGGACCTGACATGATTAGAGATACATCCGAGAAGGTCGAGTTGATTAGAAGACGGATGAAGGCGGCCCAAGACAGACAGAAGTCTTATGCCGATAGGCGAAGGACTGATTTGGAGTTTGATGTTGGGGATATGGTTTTCGTAAAGGTTTCTCCTTTGCGGAATGTGGTTCGGTTTGGAGCAGTAGGAAAGTTAGCACCAAGGTTTGTTGGACCGTTTCCAGTTGTAGAGAGGATCGGGCAGATGGCCTATAGAGTGGAATTGCCCGAGAAGCTAGCTGGAGTGCATAATGTTTTTCATGTTTCGCATCTTCGGAAGTGTTTGCATAAGTCAGCAGAGGTGGTTGAGCCGAGTGTTCTAGAAGATGTGGAAGTAGAGAAAGAAGCTACCTTGAGGAAAGCTCCGATTCGTATCTTGGGAACAGAGATCAAGAAGCTAAGGAATCGTGAGGTCAAGTTGGTGAAGGTTCAATGGGGTGAAGCCGAGGAAGACGCAACTTGGGAAACTGAAGAGAAGATGCGTAGGCTTTATCCATTCCTTTTTGAGGGTACACTCTCAATCTCTTTATCTTTCCATGTCTATCTAGTTTATCTAGTTCATCGTGTCTATCTTATCATGAGAACCTTAGGTAGAATCCTTTGGATGAAACATGTGTTTGAGACATGTTATGTTTGATGGTTGCAAGTGGTTGCAAGTGTTTGCAAGTGGTTACTCGTGGATGCATGATACACATTAGGCACTAGATCGGCTCACACACTCCTCATATTGCATGTGCATGAGTGTTTATGCTTATTCTTGGATGAAATTTGTATGCTATCACATGGATGTTGCATACGGATGTATGATTGAGCACGCATGTAGATATTATACATTATGTTAGGGAT
This sequence comes from Allium sativum, assembly GCA_030737875.1. NCBI lineage: Eukaryota > Viridiplantae > Streptophyta > Magnoliopsida > Asparagales > Amaryllidaceae > Allium > Allium sativum. Next base: position 386,992,101 of record CM060912.1, on the reverse strand, counting down.
TTGCATACATATGGATACATTTCACTAACATATTTTGCATTGATCTTTGCATTAGATAAGTACATACACACACACTTCTGCATATGTTCATCCAGCATTTAGAATCTTGTAAGGACAATGATTGCTCGTGGATGATGCTTTGAGTAGATGGATGATTGGATGGTAGGATACGTTCTTCCTAACTTGAAGATTTCGGGGACGAAATCCTTTAAGGAGGGGAGAATGTAACAACCTGTATTTTCAATAAACTGTTATAACATAAATCGAGGCAGAATTTAATTCTAAAATCTGAATCAAGGGAAACGGGCTGTGCCATTGCGTTCGTCTCGGAAAAATACGCGAAATAGAGTCCGAGTTTTCGAAAATCGGAGTCCGTATGACCCATTAAGGCCCGACGAAGTTTTCAGAAAATTCCTAAGTAAAAACAGATTTAAATTTTAAGATAAAAACAAGGGTTAGGGCACAACTGGCGTCAGGCGGGAAAACTCCCGCCAAGACCCCCAAGTCGACAGGCATGTCGACAGGGGTCTAAGGGTGTCGACTGCCCTGTCGACAGCCCTGTCGACACGGGGTGGCCGGGCAGTTTTGCCTGGCGCACCATTTCTGATTTGGGCTTGGTTGTGTGGCTTGGTTCTAGAGAATTCCGAAATCTGATGGACCTAATTCAACTAGGGTTTAATCCTATGGTCTAAATCACTAGCCTAATCTATAAATAAGACCCTAACCTACCCTAAATCACTCATTATTCATTCTAGCAACTAAACTATGTCAAAATCAAACCTCTCATGGCCTCCACTCTCTTCATACAATTCCTAAAACAAATTCCTAAGAGATTTCCATGCATACAAGTGTATTTAGACTTGTATGATCCTCTTTAGCTTGCATTAAAGTCTTGTTTCTCTATTGTCATCATAAAGGAGGAGTCTTGATCAAGTTTGCTTGCATTTTGGGGTTTTATTTTGTTGCATAAGGGGTTTCTTACATTTGCTATACTCATTTGAGTCCGCATAAGCATTGTAAGCCCTCTTACCTTCATTTTAGAAACTCTAAAGTTAATATGTGATGAAAGTTGGGATTTATGCATGTTTAATAAGTTATGCATGCTTATGCGAGTTCAATATGCCATGTTACACATGTTTGATAAATTATGCATGTTTATGCAAGTTCACTATGCCATGATTTGCAAGTTTAACAAGTTATGCATGTTTATGCAAGTTCACTATGCCATGATTTGCAAGTTTAACAAGTTATGCATGTTTATGCAAGTTCACTATGCCATGATTTGCAAGTTTAACAAGTTATGCATGTTTATGCAAGTTCACTATGCCATGATTTGCAAGTTTAACAAGTTATGCATGTTTATGCAAGTTCACTATGCTAAGTTATGCAAGTCCAACATGTTATGCATGTTTATTATGATATGTAAGATTCATCATGTATGTTGTGCCAAGTTCCCTCTTTCTATCCTTTATGCGCTATGACGAATATGTAAGCGATAGAATGACGTTGGGGGGTTTGGGTAAAACTTAAAATACATGAAAATATAAGATTGGGAATTTACCTATTAAGTTAGGTCTACCCCTTGGGAATTTACCTATTAAGTTAGGTCTACCCAAGTATTTGTTAAACTTGTAATTATGTTTTGAAATTAAAGTGGACATGACACTTAGAAAACATAAGTGTGGCCAACTCGAGGTTGGGTTGAGTTTGTAGCATAAACCTACCCGGAACCGACCGGCTTAACTAGTGGCTACAAGCAATAGGACCCAATGTGAGTAGTTGGTCATGTTGCACGTGAAACCCGAGGTTAGACTAAGTTGTGGTGTAAACCTACCCGGACCCGCCCGGCCTAACTAGTAACCACAACAAGGTCTAATGTGAGAGGTTGGGTGCATTAAATTAACTAATGCCTCATGATTAGGGTTAAGTCATGGCCCACTAATACTTAACCAATTTTGGGGATACGAGGGATTAAATGGGGTTAAGTGGTGAACTGTTGGTTACACTTAACTAATTTAATCCATGGTTAGTGAGGGGTTAAACCACACTTAGCCCTCTTAGAAAACCCTAGCAACGTGGTCTGTTCTAGCAGTAATCCCAGTTTGGTATCATTCACAACCCTAGAGGCTAGGCTAGGGCGGGGCACGATTACTGGACTGATGTAAGCGACCAAAGCGACGGCTGAGTGGTACAGCGGTGCGGGTCCAGGCGGGCTACGGACGTGCACGTAGTCCGGTATTGGACAAACTCGAGGCACGGGTACCAGTAGGTTTAGACTGTGCATTATTGCTTAGGTGTCTGGGGTTGACACCCGAGGGCTTGATACACCCGAAGGTGGACCCAGCACAGTCTGACTACAACCATATGTGGGCCGTATGGACACCAACACTTGACGTGTTAGGTTTATAGGGAGCCGATCGACTAGACCGTTGGGCTGGACTTTGTATTAAGGTCACCTCATGTTATTGGGCCAAAGTTTGGGCTGAGGGATCAATACCTGTTATGTTAGTTTGCTAGTACACTGTGGTGCAAAGCTTAATCTTCTTTATGTGATGACACCTTTATCTATTGCCAGTATGTTCATCTCAGTTTCCATCATGATGCTAACTTTACTAGTTTATAGACTGATCGTAGTAGGGCTTACCAGTCTTTTTGACTGACCTGTTTTCTTTCGCCTCTTTTCTTCCGTTCCCCCCCCCCCCCAGGTTCTCAGGGAGGGAATACAGGAGCTTAGCTTGGATCCTACCTGCTTTCTTGGATAGCTCATGTATGCTTTGGACTTGAGCTCGCTATGGTTTTTCTGCTTTGGGGATAGCAACTTATGTTTTTCTTTTCAGTTTTCAGATGATGTTGTTTATGTACTAGACTTATTTTATTTGGAAAATTGACATGATGTTGTACTAAGACTTGATTTGAAATGGTTTGAAAATCTTCCGCTGTTTTATCTATGTTATTTACTCTGCTTTACATATATATTTATGTTCTTGTTCTGCCTTGATATATCATTATGCATGCTTACCCAGTTCTAACGCCCCCCAGAAGCTAGTGCCCCCGAAAGAGCGACCCTAGCGGAGGTGGGGTGTTACATTCATTTACATGTGTATTTGGTTAAGTCTACTCGTATTTCAAATGCCTCTAAAGGCAACCACTAGATTCCTCATGCCACCCAAGGCACCTACTTAACCCCCATGTCCCACCTTACATGATTATCTGGCTAAGTATTTCTTAATTCATTAAGGCCATAACCTCATAAAGACCTCTCACATTAGACTGGCATTTATGGCAGCTGGATTTGCCGGGCGGGTCCGGGCAGTCTTATACCATAAAAGAGTCTAACCTCGTGTCTTTACAACTGTTATGCTTTAGTTTGGGCCTAGGACCTCTCACATTGGGCCGACATTTGTGACTACTGGATTTGCCGGGCGGGTCCGGGCAGGTTTACGTCACAAACGGGTCCAACCTCGTGTCCTAAGCATTGATTATTATCAATAATCCACTTTCCCCAATTTTAATAATTCCCTACTTGAATTATTAATTAATTCCAAATTCAACAATGTCCATAATTGACTCAATTATGGACATCCATTCAAGGCGTGCAAAATCATACAAAATTGCACCCAATTTATTAATTCCTAATATCACCCCTACCCCACGTTTGAACGTTTATTCGCAAAATATATATTAGACTCGAATAGTCTAACTCATAGCATAAAAGAGATTATCACAATAACAACATGTATATATGACTAAATGAATCATAATAAGGGGTGAAACTTGCATATGTACAACTTGCATAGGATTATACATGTCATGGATTTAAAGATGTCAACTTGTTCATAATTCACATAATATGATCTCAATCAAATTTCATAAACTTGCATAGGAACATGTGTGAATCAACATCATCTAATCTAACAATATGGGTTTATATGGGTACACCTAACTTAATAGGCAAATTCCCATAATAAAAATTCATTTAGTCATAGATTCATGCATATATGGGTACACCTAACTTAATAGGCAAATTCCCATATTCAAGATCCAATTTAAATTGTGGATTCATGTATATGGGTACACCTAACTTAATAGGCAAATTCCCATAATCATGATCCATTTAATTTTTAGAAAACATAAACTTTAAAACATGATCCAATTTGCATAAATAACAACATCATGATTTTACAACTTGTACGATTCAACACAACTTAACATGATATCATAATCATATAACTTATGGATTTCCAACATATGTGTTAACATGAGATCTACAACATATATAAGATTTATGACATAACATAGCATGATTTACACATAGCATAGCATGATAGCATAACATAGCATAGCATGATTTTCATCATAGCATGGCATAGCATAGGAGAATTTACAACATATGACAACATAATAACATAACAAGAGATCCACAATATAGAATTTACAATTACAATTCACATCACTTTCTTGTGATCCATTCATAACTTAATCGAATTATTTTATAATAACATTGTGAGAATCATCATACTCACAATTTAAATAAGAGAAATAGAAAGAGTCTTTGGTTTAATTTGTTTGTTGAGTAGATTTAGTTGTAGGCTAGGCTTTCTCCTTCTTCTTTAGTTTGTGACGGCTACGCTGAACTCCATGGCAACGGCATGTCGGTAGCTCTCCAATTTTTCAAGATATTTAGGGTTAGAGTCTACCCACTTATTTATAGATGTTAGGATGCATTTAGGCCATTAGATTTACCCTAGAATAGATTAGAGCCATTAGATTTCGTCCAGCCTTCAAAACACAGCCCGAAAACCCAATCAGATGCACCCAGGTCACCTGGGCTCGACCAGGGAGGTCGACACCCAGGTCGACTCTAGTGTCGACCTGCCCCCCACCTCAGGTCGACTCCCAAGTTGACCCCCAGGTCGACCTGGTCTGGGCGGGAGTTTTCCCGCCTGCCTCCATTTCTGTGTTTTTGAAATCTGTTTTAAAATTTGAATTTTTCGTGAAACTTCTCGAGGCCATATCTCGGTCATACGAACTCCGATTCACAAAATTTTGGACTCTATTTCGCGTATTTTTCCGAGACGAACACAATGGCGCAGCCCGTTTCCCAATATTCTTATATTTGAAATTAATTATTCTTTCATTTGTGAATATTAGTATTAACTGATTTACGGGGTGTTACATTCTCCCCTCCTTAAAGGATTTCGATCCCGAAATCTTCAAGTCAAGGAGAATGTTTAACCTAACATCCAATCAACCATCTACTCAATCATCAAACATTGGCATCCATTGTCCTTATAGACTTCTAATGCTTTTATGTTTAAATGCATAGTGTGTGTATATGTCCGTATCTAATGCAAAATCAGGCGGTCCACTGATTCAGTTGACCTCCTTGATGCAATTCATGATAGTGCCATGCATCCATTATGTATGCAAAAGATCCTAATGGCTTACATACTACTTCTATATGCGTGCACATCCATTCAACCGAATGCAGCATCTATATGATGGTACAACCATTATACATCCATTATACTAAATACATTCATTTATGCAATATGCAATATGTAGTGACTGAGCCGATCTAGTGCCTAAAGTGTGTGTATATATGCATCCACGAGCAACCACTAGCAACCACTTGCATCCATTTTGCATCCATCATACATAACATGTCTCAAACACATGTTTCAACCATAGGATTATCCTAACTAAAGGTCAAAGATACTAATGAGAGGACATACTAAAGATAAGATAAGATAAGCTAAGCGATAAAGGAGAAATTAAAAGACATACCCTCAAAAAGAAAAGGGTACAACGAACGCATCTTCTCTTCTGTCTCCCAAGTAGCGTTGCTCTCATCATCTCCCCATTGCACCTTAACTAGTCTGACCTCTCGATTCCTCAACTTTTTGATCTCCGACCCAAGAATGCATGTAGGAGCTCGTCTAATTGTTGCATCACGCTCTATTTCCACCGCTTTAAGCAAGCTCGGCTCTACCACCTCCGCGGTCTTGTGCAAACACTTCCACAAATGTGATACATGGAATACGCCGTGTACTCCACTAAGTTTCTCAGGCAACTCCACCCTATACGCTATCTTCCCAATCCTGTCTTTTATAGGAAACGGCCCTACAAACCTTGGCGCTAATTTCCCAACGGACCCAAAGCGAACAACATTCCGTAACGGAGATACTTTGATAAAAACCATGTCCCCAATGTCAAACTCAAGATCTGTCCTCCTCTTATCAGCATACGATTTCTGCCTATCTTGTGCTGCTTTCATCCTCCTTCGAATCAAATCAATCTTCTCCGAGGTTTCCCTAACCATATCGGGCCCAAGTAGGATTTTATCGGTAGATTCCCACCAACATGTAGGCGAACGGCAAGGCCTTCCATAAAGAGCTTCGAAAGGTGCCATGCCAATACTAGACTGAAAGCTATTATTATATGCGAATTCTACCAACGGAAGGTGCTCTTCCCATGTACCCCCAAAGTCTAGGATACAAAGCCTTAAAAGATCCTCTAGAATACGATTCACCCTCTCGGTCTGGCCGTCCATCTGAGGATGATATGCGGTGCTTAAACATAGCTGAGTCCCTACCGCCTCTTGTAAACTCTTCCAAAATTCGCTAGTGAAGATGGGATCACGGTCGCTTACTATACTAGAAGGAATACCGTGCAAACGAACTATCTCTTTAATGTATACAGAAGCCAACCACGGAGCAGTCTTCTTACTTTTCACGGGAATAAAATGGGCGCTCTTAGTAAGTCTATCTACTATAACCCAAATCCCCGTATTACCCTTCCTTGATCTTGGTAATCCATCCACAAAATCCATTGAGATGCTTTCCCATTTCCATAGTGGAACTTCCAATGGGTGAAGCAACCCACCGGGTTTCTTTTGTTCCGCTTTTACTCGTTGGCACACCAAGCATCTAGCGACGTACTCGGCCACATCCTTCTTCATACCGGCCCAAAAGAAAACCCGCTTCATATCTTTGTACATCTTGTCTCCGCCGGGATGAATGGTCATCTTTGAGTGATGAGCATCATCAAGAATGGCCTTCCTTAAGTCTTCATCTTGTGGTACACAAAGTCTATTATCCCTTCGTAACCAACCCATATCGTCTAGGATATACCTACGAAGATGGCTAGACGACTCCCCTCCTTTGAGCTTTTCTACTATCTCAACCAACTGTGGGTCGTCTTGCTGTGCCTCACCAACTCGTCCTAGAAGTGTAGGTCTAACCTCCAAGGATGCTAACAAACCAGGTACTAGGTCAACGGAGGGTCTAAAGTCAAACATGGAGATGAATTCTAAGCTTCGTCGTTCAACAAACAACGGACTCAAGGACAACCTTTTCCTACTTAAGGCGTCTGCTACCACGTTACCCTTGCCCGGGGTATATGCTATTTCAAAATCGTAGGAGGCTAAGAATTCCATCCACCGTTGCTGCCTTAAATTCAAATCCTTCTGAGAGAATAAGTATTTTAATGATTTGTGGTCAGTGAACAGTTCGAATTTCTCACCAAGAAGATAGTGACGCCAAGACTTAAGCGCGAAAACAATTGCGGCTAACTCAAGGTTATGCGTAGGGTAATTCTTTTCATGAACCCTCAACTGCCTTCCACCATAGGCTATTACTCTTCCCTCTTGCATGAGGACCGCGCCAAGTCCCATCCCACAAGCATCAGTATAGACGGTAAATGGTTTATTCCCGTCTGGCAGCACTAAGACTGGGGCTGAAGTTAAGGCTCTCTTTAAACGTTGGAACGCATCATCACAATCTTCGTCCCACGTAAAAACCAGGTTCTTCTTCGTTAACCGTGTTAATGGAGCTGATATTTTTGCGAAGTCTTTGATAAACTTCCTATAATAGCCAGCCAACCCCAAGAAACTTCTTACTTCGGTTACATTTTTAGGGACCTTCCAATCTTGGATGGCCACCACCTTTGCGGGATCCACTTCTATCCCTTCCTTGGAAACCACGTGCCCTAAGAACCGTACTTCTTTCCTCCAGAAGTGACACTTAGAAAATTTTGCCTTAAGGTTATGCGCTCGAAGGGTTTCCAACACTTCCCAAAGATGTAGGGCATGCTCTTCTTCATTGATTGACATTGAAAAATGTTTATTCTATGCTATTATATTTTATCTTTTGTAAATAAATAAATGATACTTTGGTTACTTTTGTATGTTTTTACAGGATGTCAAGAAATGCCCCCTTCAATTCAAATCAAAGGCCAACTACAAGAAAGAGCTACTTCCTCACATCAAATTCATTTCAATTACAAAAGAAGGAGTAGCTTACTGGTAAAGGCATAGGGATTGGTGCTGAGAGACCTGAGTTCGAACCCCGTCAAGCTCACTTTTTGCCAAAGAAACAGAGCGCGTTCACACTGGCCCCTTTGCTTTGAGGAATATTTGGATTAGTGTTATGTTATATACATACACATATTCATGTGTATGTATTTATGATGTGCACCAATTAACATTTCAGCAATAGCCATATTCTTATCATGGAATTAAATTCAAATCATTCAATTTCAATTAGAAGAATTTCTGATTGAAGTGCTGCCAAGAAAAGATCCATTGTGAAGATTTTATCCTTTGTGCCTTGGGATTCTAATAAGCATCCTTGTTTGGAAGAATCAATTACATGCACCAATCAATTAGCCACATGAGAGAATTGAAAGATATGGAAAATATTTACCATGATATGCCAGATTTTCTCCAATCAAGCTGAGTCAAGGAAGGCAAGAGATATTCATGAATGAGGAGGCCTATTTATTCATAGACCTAATCATGGTTTTCCCATTCTCATCTATAAATATGTGTTGTAACCATTGTAAAAATTCATTCATTCTTCTGTACTCCCTTTTAGTTTTAATAAAGCCTTCTTTTCTTTAGTTTCTGCATTTTATTTTCATGGCTAATTGTGTTGTCTAGTCAATTAGATTTGCTAGAACACAATTTGCTATTGCTTCTATCTTTCTTACTAGTGATTGACCGTCTGATTAGATTCAGCGGTAATCCTAGTTTTTATTTTCAGCTGTTGATTTCTTTTCTGCAATTTTATTTAGTGTTCTATTTTATTTTAATCATTGAATTTATTACAGATCCGATTAGATTCGAATCTATGGTGAATTTAATTGCATCTTTTATTCGTAGTTTCAGTTTTTATTTTGCTTTGCGAAAAAAATCAACCTCTAAGCTTTGTCTAACTCGCCTAAGAGATTAGATAAATAATTGATTTAATTTACCTCCCTGTGTTCGACCTGTATGCTACACACCTGTATGCTTGTAGAATTTATTACAAATGTCGCGCTTTTCTAATTCATAGACTAGCGTCGATCAAGTTTTTGGCGCCGTTGCCGGGGAGGTAACGATTGAATTTTATTGTTTATTTAATTTCTGATTCGTGTTAGTTTTTGTTTGTTTTTCTATGTATATATAAAAAAAATGTTGGTTAATTTGGCATTGATCATTGATACTATAATCTTCTATACAAGAGAAAAAAATCTTACTAGATTTCTTTGATTTCTTTCCCTTTTCACTTTCCTCCCTCTTTTCAGTAAATAATCTTCCCTTTCTTCTTTTATAAAAAAACAACTTGCCCGTTTTCACTGATTTTTTTTTTCCTTTTTCCAATTCCTTGCCATTTTTTTTCTTCTTTCTCTTTTACACTGTTCAGTCTCTCTTTCCTCTGGAAAAAAAAAACTCAGAATTTTCTTCTTGCAATTTTATTCCTTTCTCTGCCGTAAACTCTCCACCGAACCAAAGTTCACCACTCTCCATCCTCTTTCCACTACCCAAAACCACATCACTGCCTCAACCAATCTTCTCTTGTCCTTCTCCACTGAAAACCACAACATAGCAGCTTCTTCATCGACCAACACAAAAACCCAACATCATTCACACACCAGCCTCCATTCTCCACTTCGAACAACATTATCCTTGCTTACAGCCTCTGCGTCACTCAACTAAATTCATATCAGCACCCCGATCCATACCAGTGCCACCACAGCGACTACAAAGCAAACCCTTTCCAACTCACAGTCAAAGCAATAACCTTTCATACCCAAACCATCTTCCATAAACTTCAAACCAGTTCTGCCACACTCCACCGTGAGCAAACCACCCTTCACAGCAAACATTACCACGTCGAACTCTCAAAGCACAACAATCCCCCCTCCCTCTTTGAACCAAACCAAAACAGTCAGACCTCACCACACCATCAAAAGCCGTCACCTCTCTTTGCTTCACGTTCATCCACAAGTAGGCAGACCACCATCTTAGTCTGTCAGAAGCATCATCGACTGCTTCCATCACCACCATACCAAAACATCACCACAACTTCGCAGCAACCACAGCAAAACCCAACGCTGAACACCAGACACAACCCCCTTCACCTCTTAACAACTCCAACATTACAGAAACCTCAGTCACGCCACATACTGTCCACAAAAACCATTCATCACCTTGTCCAGTTCTTAGTGCCAAACCTTCATCAATTCTTCCAATTCCTCTGCACCAATTCATCAACTTCAGACAACACGCCTGACTTCCCCAATCCTCTCTGTCATGGATTTGCAAACCAATCAATCCAAATCACAACCTCCTTCTGGCACATAAAAATCCACGCACGAATCCTTTTCCAGATCCGTCAGCAAATACCCTTCTCCACAAACACCACCTACACCAAGCCCCTCCTTCACCGACCCCCCTCTCAACCAGTAACAAACGTGCCTGCTTGACAACCAACCACGGTCATCTTCCACAAAACCTACCCTCATCGATTCAAACCAAAGCCAAACCCGAATTGTACCAAACCCCAAACTACACTGAGTGCCAACCACCGAAATCGAACTCCGGATTCAGAGAAAGAAAAAAAAACTTCGATTTTGCGCGATTTGCTTTCTGAAATCAAAAGAGGCGGCGTGCCCTACTTTCTCTGATTTTCATATGTTGGGAAAGATTTTTGTTGTTGAGAAATAATGGGGGGGTGCTGAGCCGGTCTGTGTTAAAAGGGCGCGAGCGACTTTGCATAACTGCGAACATCAGGGGACATTTCTATTTCCTGTTTAGTCTTAACAATGTTTGTTTTATTTTTCTATTTTTTTTTTTTTTTGGTATCATACGGTATAGTTCAGTTTTTTTTTTCTAAGTTGAGAAACCATCCAGTTTACTTCCATGCTTTTTATTCCTTTGAGCTTAGTTTAGTTTTTTTTTAATCCATTCAGTTTCTGCCTTCTTTTGTTCGTAGGTTTTAAACTCCGAGTCAGTTTAATTTTCTTTTCGTTTGTGTTATTTGTTTTAGCAAAAAAAAAAGGAGAATTTTTCAAAAACAGGTACAGCTGAAATTTAAAAAAAAAAGGTCTTTAAAAAAATGGGTTGGAGCCCGAACCCGTGCCGCAGCGCAGTCAAGCAATTAATAGAAGGGGACAACAACAGAAAGCAGCGGACGATTCAAATGGGTTGGAGCGGTTGCACACCAAGTGGGGTGTGAACGCGCTAGCGCTTCTCAAATTCACTGGAGGACTGCCGATCAAGGTGAAAGCTTTTAAAACTCTACAGGTGCTCTACCGCAAAGAAAAAAATATATATAGACAATTGTTGTAAAAAATTTCTGCAGGGGCAGCGGCTTTGAATGTACAATTTTTAATTTTTGCAATTATCTGTGTGATTTCTGTTTTTTTTATTCATTCTGTTAAGGGCAATACCCCAATTCACATAAGGTGAGGGATTTCATCACCCTTTCCTTAGCCCACAAATTGCATTTCATCGTAGAATCTGACTAATAATAACGGTTAGACATTGGACTTAAGGGAGTCACGGGCTCATCTAGGGCTTAATTATATTGTGGTATTTGATTCATTTGGAATGAATTATTTCTCGGTGTCTAGACTACGGCAGAGAAATAACCGTTTATAAATATTACGGTGATTCGTAAATATTATATCGGTTGTTACTCTGAAGGTACTTAAACCTTCGGCTGCATTGCTAGGGTGATTCCTGGTGCACCGATAACTCCTGTCCGTTAACTGGCTGAGAAATCTTTTGATCTAAGTAATCAAACGTGTCACTTTATAATTTTGGATTAGGAGCCAATAAGGACAGAAAACTTCATTGTAGCTAATTTCTGTGCTTGCATTCAACAACAATGAGTGAAAAAAGTGTCAGCCAACAAAATTCTCCTAGGGGTTCTCGAATCAACCAAAATTTTCCACCCGAATTGGATCAAAATCGAGTGAATCAAAACTTTCCAAACTTTGGGGATCAAAACCAAATAAATCAAAATTTTCAAAACCTCAATATCCAAATGGATAGACCCCTGTCTCTTCGTGATCGATGTTATCCTACTAGGACCGTTCAACCATCTGTCATTGTGTTCCCACCAGCTGAAGGAAACAATTTTGAGCTAAAACATTCTTTTATCCAAGGGGTACCAAAATTTACTGGGTCTGAAAATGCTTATGAATTTCTGAGTGAATTTGAATTGTATGCTTCCACAACAAAAATGCAACAACTATCTAACGAATCGATCAAGCTAAGGCTAATTCCATTTGCACTACTTGAAAGCGCTAAAAGATGGCTAAATTCTCTTCCACGACATTCCATAAGAAGTTGGGATGAATTTGTCACTGCATTCTTGAAAAAGTTTTTCCCTTTCCATAAAACTCTGAAAATCTGAACCGAGATAAATCAATTTTGTCAAAATGAGGGGGAAACTTTTTCAAAATACTTTGAGAGATTCAACCAGCTATTATATAGTTGCCCTCATCATGGAATTCTAAAAGATCACTTATGTCAAATTGCATATGAAGGGCTAAACTATCAGACTAGAACTCAACTAGAATCAATGTGTGGAGGAGACTTTATGTCTAAAACAACCGATGAAGCTTGGCGGTTTTTAGAAGATTATTCTGAAAAGGACATGCAGTGGGAATCGATTCGTGTTCCCTTTCGTACTTCTACTAGAGGAGTGCATGTCGTGGACCCAAGTCAAATTCCCTTAGAAAATCAAACTCCTCAAACCGGAGAAGGGTTACCCCACTTTTACTCTCAGGACCAAGCCAATGCTATAGCTCAAAATAATCCTTACTCTTCCACGTACAACCCTGGTTGGAGGAACCACCCAAACTTTTCTTGGTCGAACCCCAATAATTCGGCTAACCCATCTCACGTGCAACCCTTTATTCCCAATCCGAATTACCAAGGTCCACCCCCCCAATTCTCAAACCTCTCAAGCTACACCTCAATCCAAACAACCTTATAGGCACCCCAATTTTCAATCATCAAACCAATCTTCTCAACCATCACAAGATATTGGGCGTCTAGAAAAACAGATGAACTCTTACGAAGCTAAAATAAACTCGCAAGACGCTAAAATGGACCAAATGTTCAATATGATGAAGGAATTTATGAAAACTCATGAGAAGGGAAAATTCTTGTGAGGACGAAAATCAAAATCCAGTCAATGCTATTACAACCCTTCGATCTGGTAAGAGGGTTGATAACAACGTGGGCGACCCTGACGAACCTTCTAACTCGACCCCAATCTCTAATCTTGATGATCACCCTTTGGCTTCGAATGCCAATTCTTCCAAACCTCCAGTTCCCTCAAGTGTTGGCAATCCCAACAGTTCTTCTCCCAGTGTCGGCAAACCCGACCCACCTTCGAAAATTAATGTTGGCAATACCAACATTCCATCTTCTACAACCTTACCACCTTCCCCTCCCTTGGATAAACCTTCTTCTTCGAATGACGAAACTCATCACAGAGTCAAAGAACCAGTAGCCCCTTTTCCTCATAGACTCAATAATAAGAAGAAAGCGGCAAATTTCGATAAAATTCTGGAAATTTTCAAGCAAGTCCGAGTGAACATTCCTCTTTTAGACACTATTGAACAGATTCCTCAATATGCTAAATGTCTTAAGGAATTGTGCACACAAAAATGTGCGACCAATGTCCCAAAAACCGCCTTTCTAACTGCGAATACAAGCTCTGTTCTTTCAAATCTTGCCCCAGTCAAGTATAAAGACCCTGGCTGCCCTACGATTGATTGCAAAATAGGAAACACCCATATCTCTCGTGCCCTACTCGACCTTGGTGCCAGTGTCAACCTTCTCCCTTATACTGTCTATCGTCAACTTGGACTAGGGGAGATTAAACCAACAAACATCACACTTCAACTAGCCGATCGATCTGTCAAAAAGCCATTGGGAATTATCGAAGATGTCTTGATACAGATCGAACAGTTCTACTTCCCTGTCGATTTTATAGTTCTAGAAACAGAGCCTGTCTCAAATCCCAACGTTCAAATACCATTGATCTTAGGACGCCCTTTCTTAGCAACCTCTAATGCTGTCATTAATTGTAGGAATGGTCAGCTTCGACTTTCCTTCGGGCACCTAACCATTGAGCTAAACATCTTTAATCTCAACAAGCAACCTAGGGATTTTGAGGTCGATGAAATTGACATGATTCAAACCACAGTTGATGAAACCTCTAGTGACACTTCTGAAGCCCTGAAAATGTGTCTTGATCATTTCGACTCTGATTTCGATGAACTCGAATACATTTCTGAACTAAACAAAATTCTTGACTCCGACACTTCGTCACCTGAATCTAACCAAGGAATGTTGACCAATGTTGATACAAAAGAACTTCCTAAGTTAGACCTCAAACCCTTGCCACCAGACCTTAAGTACGCCTACCTAGACACTTCAAAAACTTTTCCCGTAATCTTGGCCTCCGATATGACTCAGGACCAAGAAGAAAAACTCTTAGAAGTTTTGCGGGAAAATAAAGACGCCTTAGGGTGGGAAATTAGCGATATAAAAGGAATTGGCCCATCAATTGTGGAACATCGCATACATTTAGTTGATGAGGCTAAACCCACCCGTGAGGCTCAAAGGCGATTAAACCCAAACATGAGAGAAGTGGTCAAGGAGGAGATAATCAAATGTCTAGACAATAACATCATCTATCCCATCTCTGATAGTACTTGGGTGAGTCTGGTACAAGTAGTACCAAAGAAGTCGGGAGTCACAGTGATCAAAAACGACAGTAATGAACTCGTCCCAACAAAAATCAAAACCAAATGGCGTGTGTGTACCAAAGAAGTCGAGAGTTTCTAAACTCCGTCTGCAACCTAATGTAATTTTATTTATTTATTTTAGATTCAGAAATCTCACTTTACTTTTTATTTCTTCTAAAATTGTAGAAAGCTCCAAAAATTCTCCGCTCTCTTCTGGAATGTCGCGTATAATGCCACAGTCCCAATGTCTCATGTTTCATCGAATTTCATTATCGTATGATAAAGATACGATTTTTATAAATAAATAGGAATTCGCAACGCTTAAAAGTGTTATAATCATTTAAATTAAAACAATCGTACCCTTTCAGAAATCGTTCAGAACTAGGTTTAGGATATTAGCGAAATCCGTGCAGCGCTTTGACGATCGAGCTTCACCACGCTAGAGAGCCTAGAGAGGCATGCCCGACACCAGAGGAGCGATCTAGATCGGCGGCGGTCTGAAGGTCGTGATTTTGAGGCGACGGATCTCCTTTCACATGCAATGAAAATTTCTGAAATTGGTATGGAATTGGAGAGGGGAAAAATCTCTACAGAATCCTCAAAAGAATCGTTCGATTTCGTTGAGAGGATCGTGAGTTATTTGGAGAGGAAGAATTGAAGAATAGCCGCCATCAAATTGCAAAGGGATCGGGTTTGGGAAGATAACGACAAGGGTTATATTATTTTAATACTTATATATATATTATTTAATATAATTTTAATTTACAAATTATTTGTTTATCGGTCCGGACTCCAAACGAGGCCCAACGACTGTTACCCCTAGCTAATTACCCCTATTCTGGATGCAATGGACTAGTTCTCTTCAGCCCATTTGATCGTTTCAGCCCATTTTTCTTTAAATTAAAATATAAAAACACTGCTTATTTTCATAGAATTGCTAATTGCCACAGACGCTCCTCATTCATCTCTGAAATTGTTCATAACAACAACACATTCACCGACTCCAAAGACATTTGCCATCAATTTACTGTTTTCTACAGAAGCATCCTTGTTTCATCTCCACCCCCCTCTCCAGACATCGATTGACATTATCTTTATCCAAACCCATCTCCCATTAACATTGATCATCCTTTCTCAGAGGAGGAAATATGGAATGCGGTTAATGATATGGCTGATGATAAAGCCCCTGGGCCTGATGGCTTTGGCCCATCTTTCTTCAAACACTTTTGGCCTACCTTAAAAAAAGACATCATTGGAATGTGCTCGGAATTCTATTCAAACCCCTCATCAATTGCAAAATTGAACTATGCCAACATCATCCTCATGCCAAAACATTCTGGTTCTAACACTGTCTCCTCCTTTAAACCCATCAGTCTTCTCAATACAACTTTCAAAATCATCACTAAAATTATATCTAATAGACTTCAACAGCATATTGACTCTCTGGTGGGTAACGAACAATCAGCTTTCATATCTGGTAGAAATATCCTTGACTGTGTAGCAGCCACTCCGGAAGTAATCTCTCATTGTCATTTCTCCAACACCCCTGGTTTCCTCCTTAAACTTGATTTTTCAAAAGCCTTTGACTCAGTCAATTGGGAGTTCATTTTATCCCTGATGAAGCATAGGGGATTCCCATTAAGGTGGTGTAACTGGATCAAAGAAGTTCTGCACATTAGCATTTCTACTGTTTTTATCAATGGAGAATATGGTGGCAAAATAAAATCTAAAAGAGGCTTAAGACAAGGAGATCCTCTCTCTCCACTCATTTTTGTTCTAATAGCTGATGTCTTTAATCAAATGGTGAAGCAAGCTCTATCTCAATGCATTCTTTCTGGCATTCTAATCCCAAATTCTGAAATTTACACAACCAATTTGCAATTTGCAGATGACACAATCCTTTTCACCACTCCTTCCCCGAAAAACATTCATTGTCTCAAAGTTCTTCTCTACTTATTTGAAATGATTTCAGGCCTCTCAATTAATTTTAATAAATGCTCCATTATTATGCTTGGTAATTGTTCTCACCTGGGTCCTATTATAGCTGATTGCCTTAATTGCAAGCTTGATTCATTCCCAATTAACTATCTTGGTATTCCCCTCCGTCCCACTAAGCTCCATAAATCAGATTGGCAACCGCTCATTTCAAAAATTGAAAGTAACTGGCCGTCTTGTTCTTGTAAAACACGTCCTCTCATCAATTCCAACTTACTGGATGTCTTTCCACAAACTTCCTAATTGGGTTATCAAAAAAATTGACTCAATTCGTAGTACATTCCTTTGGAATGGGGGTAATCTGAAAAAATTAATCAACTGGCAAACTGTTTGTCTCCCAACTAACCATGGTGGTCTTGGTGTTCTGAACCTCTCGACCTTCAATATTGCGCTGCTTGCTAAGTGGATATGGCGAGCTCTCTCGCCTGGTCATTTCATTTGGAAAGACTGGATCTTGAATTGCTTATACAATGCTAACCCCTTCATCATCCTCCACTTTAGACCTGATGGTAGACCCTCACCATTCTGGAAAGGAATCTTATCCACCATAATTAGAGTTAAATCTCTTCTCCATGTTAAAGTTGGTAATGGAGAATCTTGTCTCTTTTGGCTGGATATATGGAAAGAACAGATCCCTCTTCATTCTCTTTTTCCCACCCTTACATCAAACCATAATAACCTACTCACGATAGCCGTGGCCCACGATTTAGGCCCAATGGGCTTTTTCCCTGAAACTTTTCTGGGCCTTGAATCGCTAAATGAAATAGATTCATTGGATAATATTCTCAGCTCTACTCGTCTAGTACCAGAACCAGACTTTTTCATTTGGGCTCTAGGCCCATCTAAATCCTTCTCAGTAGCATCCTGCTACAAATTCTTAATCCACCCTGGACGATGCTTCTCCTTCTCAAGAATTTGGAAATGCCACCTTCCCCCTCGCATTATTTTTTTCCAATGGCTTCTCATACATAACCGTATTAACACCAGAGATAGACAACATCGCTTCAATAACTCTATTGACCCCATATGTGTACTGTGTAGGCAGAGCAACGAATCCATTTCCCACCTCTTCTTTGATTGTGAATTTTCTTACGCAGTATAGGCTGCAACCAATTCTTTTACCCTTGGCTTCATCCCAGCATTCATCTCATTCTTCGACTACTGGCAACACTTCCCCCCAGACCCCATAATAGATTCCTTAGTGGCTTTTTTTTTTCATGGTGTATTTGGTTAGAACGTAATGCATTCATCTTTGGCAGACCGTCGAAACTCATGATGGGTACTTGTTATCATATCCTGCATCTACTTGATTCATGGACAGGAACAAACAGGCATGCGCGCTTCAGGCTTTCTCTTCCAATGCCACATTCTCCTGGCTCTCAGGAGAGCAGTACTCTCTTTCCCAGCTGATCCAGATGTAGTTCCTTAGTTCTACTTATGCTGTATTTTGGTTGTGTACTCTTATCTTATGCTTAGTTTTCTATGATGTATATATTCAGATCGGTACTTGTACTTCCTTATTGACCGACTAGGTTTGGACTATTTGCCACTGGTTGGGCCTGTCAACCAGCTTATATTGTTTCCTACTATGTTTACACGTAACCGGTTGTGTAGTCTCACGCTACACACCCGTCTTCCTCTAAAAAATTATTTAATTTAATCGTACATTTTAATTTACCGGGGCCACATACTAACTCCAAAAATTCCCAAAAAATAAATCTAGCTATTTTTTGACAATATGGTCCTAACAAAATTAATTTCGTCGAATTTGGAGATCGTTTGAAAAATGGCCATTTTCGGGTCAATCCAATTTGACTAAAATTGACAAAACATGTTTTCTTTTGCCACACTCACATATTAATTCCAAAAATTATGAAAATTGGAATCTTGCAATAATTTGACATTCCAGATCCAACAAAGTTGTTTCGTCGAAAATGGAATTTCAAATTTTCCCGCTATGAAATTTCAAATTTTCAGATCCGTTAGAAGGATATAATTAAACAGATTTAATATTTTTTGTTTTACTGAAATCCGATTTATTTAGAATCATGTACATTCAATCAAAGATCAAATTCAAATATATTTGACTAGCCATAACTTTTTATTCCCGCTATGAAATTTCAAATTTTCAGATCCGTTAGAAAGATATAATTAAACAGATTTAATATTTTTTGTTTTACTGAAATCCGATTTATTTTGAATCATGTACATTCAATCAAAGATCAAATTCAAATTTTCAAACTACCGCGCTATTTCTTACTCATTTTATAATTAAAATAAATATATTCGTTCAAACTTCGATTTAAATAAAATTTTAATTGTTAACACCTAAAATAAATTATTTTAAAATTTTTGAATTCATTAAAATAGCCAAATAAGAATTTTAAATTGGTTCTGATTTTCCGGGTTGTTACACTAACTCTTTATCCTTCACAAGTTGCCTAATCAAATTAGATTTTTCCTTTAAAGTCTAACCATAAATTTAGTTTGAGTAGAAATTTGTCAACGGTTTCCATTAATACTTTGGTATTTTAGATGGCCTCCTTGAAATTCTTCAACAACGCCACCAATTAACTAAAAGATAATTACACTACTCCTAAAATGATAAATATTATTCCTATTGTCTAAGAGTTCCAAGATGCATTTCTTCCTTTTATACCAAAAGCTCCCTTTGTCCTTCAGTCTTCGAATGCGATTTAACTCAAAACTAAAAAAAAATTCTATTTTTTTCTAAATCTAACTAATAAGCTAGTCTATACTAATAGCTAGAATATTTTCCTATGCTCCAATTTGTTGGACTATAAATCTCAGTAAAGGTCTTTTGTTATAATTTCTGTAAACTAGCCCAAACAATATTATTGGCATACTCGAAATTACAAGGAATGAGTATTGTCTTATTTTGAAAGGATAGTGTATTTTACGTGTTAATACGTAAAAGTACACATCACACCCTTTTTCATTTTCATGAATATTCCTTATTATTCCAAATATAGTCCTTTTTATGAAAACAAAAAAGGGAAAATTTATAAAAATTTAACAAAAACTCTTAACCCACCAAAACGCGGTCATATTCAAAATAGAATATCTAATATAAATCCAGTTTTTAAGCTTATCCCTTATTCTCATGCTCCAAGTTCTTATTCTTTAGGATGACATTCTCTATGATTAAACTCTTCTTCACTAAATATCCAAAAGTCACTAGGTTCCACACTTCCTTCTCGTCGGCTACAAATCTAATTCCATTATTAACTTCCAAATCCCATAGATGGTAGATCACTAAGCTAAGTATCCCCATCAAATCCATTCTTACATTTATCTTAAAATTTAATAAGGGTTTCAAATCCCAACATCGTGGGTGTAAATAAGGATTCATTACTTATATCACTTTATACCCTTATTCAATCAATACAGGGGACATTTAGTGATCACAACCTAAAATATTCTTTTGCAAGTTCTATTATAGTCACGTGATTTAAATGGTGCTTCGATCTGAATACCTTTATTCCAATTCCTTAAGATGCCAATCCATTCCTTTAAGTTTTACACCTTTGTTTTTCTCATAATTTTGGTCCATCCATTCTCAAAACTGGATCATTTCATGAATACTTACTTAACTCTTTCAAATTCCTTTAAGCTTTAAAATAAATAAATCCATTTTCTCCAAAATAATTTATTTTTCTAAATCTATCCCCAAAACCCTCTTTTGATCTTATTAACTACAAATTTATTGCCCACTAAATTTGCAACTAATATCCGTGAATCTTTCTTTAAAATCGTAACTTACGGTAAGTTGCGTTATACTTATTTATATATATACACTAATCTCTAGATACAGATATAAACGTACTAATCCTAGACTAAATTATTCAGAGCAATTTAATTCATAACCAACCTTTGATTCTAGAAATACTGTAACTTACCAAATTTTTATGTAGAAACTTCTGGGACTAATGATAAAATTTCTAGAATAGCTTGTGAAATTTAACCTTACGTAGTCCAAGAGCTTAATTTTAATTTATCTAACTAGCTCCCCTTATTACTTTAGAATTATCTCTTTTTATAAGGTGAAATTTTTAGTGGTTACACAATACATATTCTTGTGAACATTGTAATATCCTTATTATTCCTCAAATCTGCACAAATTCAAAAATATTTAGTACCTTATTAAAACCTCAAATGATAAATTTCTATGAAGACTTTAATACTTATTGTACTCAATGTCAATAGATGTTATATTTTAATAAAACATCCTTCATTGAGAATTTTCTTCCAAAATGTTATAGTAAGGATTTAGATGCCTTTTTTCAAACATTTACTAAATGTTTAAATAAGAGTAGGATAATTTTGTCTTTAAACAATACTTTTATTAACAGTTTTTATGTCTACCACTAACATTTTTTTCAAACAGTCAATAGAAACTTTTTAATGGCTAGTAAACAAATGTTCATTTAGAAAATAGAGTATTAATTGAATATCCACTAATCAGGCGACAATTAAGTTTGCTAAAATGTCGATTGACATTTATTTATTTTTCAAAAATGACCCGTTAAAAATAGTAGATACCCAATTTTAAAATTCAAAATGTCTTTAAACATTTATTGCTAAATTTCAAAATACATTATAACTTCATATAATAACACATTTGAGGCATTACTCAAGGTTTGTGTACCTAAAATAAATCTTAATGACTTCTTTCTTTCTTTACAAAATGTTTCAAATAAATGCCCCATTTTTAAAAATTGTAACATTTATCAAATGTCTATAAATCCATAATTTAAGAGGAAAATAGCCTTTCTTATTTTAACGCTTATCTTATATTTGTGTTCTTAGTATCAGTCTTTAATGTCCTTCAAAATGACAAATGTTTTGAGGAAAATGCCGGTCTTTATTTGAAATTAAGTCTCTAACAATTCAGCATTAAATTAAGTAGCAATTTAGCCCTTTTCACATATTCATTTCAGTATCCTCACTTTATGTTGTTACTTCCAAAATATGTTTTAAAAAATTAATTCAAGACTTCTTTTATTTTAGTAATATAGTTTAATACCTTTACTATCATGCACGTTGTTGACGTAGAAAATTGACGTCACACCTAATGATTCTCGAGAATACGAGAATAAAGTTTCGCATATGGAAAATAAAGTGTAGAAAGCAAGAACACAAGAATTATAGTGGTTTGATCCGTATTGACCCTACATCCACTTTGAAGCTTTTGCCGATTTTATTCACAATTGAAGAATTACCACTACAACAAAAACACCATATTACAACTTTAATTTTACAATGGTGGTAAAAGCACCGTTGTAATAAATGGATTTTTACAACAGTGGTAAAAGCACCGTTGTAATAAATGGGTTTTTACAACGGTGGTAAAAGCACCGTTGTAATAAATGATTTTTTACAACGGTGGTAAAAACACCGTTGTAATAAATGGTTTTTTACAACTATCAGTTCCCTAAAGTTGTAATAAACATATTTTTAACAACTTTTTACTTTGTTAGTTGTAATAGATGCCCATTACAAACTTCATGTTTATAATATCTATATTTAATAACCAATTATATTAATATTTAATAATAACTAATAATTAATAATAAACTTAGGAATCAATAATATTTATTAATTATTATTAAATAATTACTATTTAATAACTAGTAATTTATTTTTAATAGTTAATGTATGTTAACTGCTTATTAATCAATAATTAGTAACATACATTATCAGCTTTTAATAATTATTAATCGATTATATCTAAGTTGAAATAAGTAAAAGTTAAATAATAACTATTATTAATAAGTAATATTTGATTTGGTAACTCTTTTTCTAATATAACTAATATATACTAATTAATTTCTGATAATTAATAGTTAAATTAGAAAGTCGTTTAAACTTATTTTTAGTAACTCTTTTTTCTATTTCTTGTATTAGAAACCTATTAAATATTAATAACAACTTATATTTAATAATTAGTAATATTAACATTTAAGAATAATTCATATTCAATAATAAATTTACAAATTAATATCAATTACTATTAATTACTATTAGATTAGATAAAAATGCTTAATTGATGATTAATAAATAATAGTTACTTTTTAAAAATTACTATTAAATATTTAATAGTATATAATCAATAGCATTTACATAATAATTCACTTTTAATAGTTGGAATTCAATTATAACTTTGAAGAAATAGGTAATTATTAATAATAACTAATATTAATCAGTAATATTTAATATTTTAGCAAAAATCAATTCTCAAGAAATTCATATTATATTTATATTTAATATAAAATTTTACTTATTAATTCTAAATTATAATTTTTAATTCTCTAAGTTTTGGTGAAATTTTAATTGTAACTGATGGAAAACTGACGGTCATGTTAAATGCAAATTAAACAATGAAATTTAATGGCTGTAATTTAATTAACAGATAATTCACTATTAAATGCTACTAATTAGTACTTAACAATAAAATTTTATAATATGTAAAAGTGGTTACAAGTTAAATTTCAGTATTTACTAATAATTATAGTAATAAATTGAACAAAAAAGTACAAAATAACATGCCACGTTTGATCTGAATGGCATGTAACGCAACATGCTAGGGGCTAAAGAAATTTCTTGGCATGTAACGCAACATGCCACGTTGGCTCCAAGGAACGAAATTTCTTGGCTCCAAAACGAAATTTCTTGGCTCCAAAACGAAATTTTCGGATGTAATCACCTTGTCAATTCGAACTCCAGCCTCCAGATGTCCTCCCAAACCTAATCCAAATTCAAGATCTCCCGAAACCCACTGAAATTATCCGGACCGAACTATTCGACTACAATTCCAAATTCCATTTTTCCATTTTTCCCCAAAGCTTAGAACAATGGCCACCGAAGAGAAAACTCCTTTCCCTAAATCAAAAATCTGAACTTTCCCTAAAATAATGGTCGGAACCTTCGTCACCGCTCTCTCTCCACCTCCTTGACGTCGCTTGAAGCACCATAACCGCCTTCGAAGCCTTGTTTGCAGGTGAGCCACCGGCAACCGAGTTTCCACCTAATCAAATTGAAGAACCCTAGCACCGCTTCTGCAATCAAAGTCACCCCGTTGAGCACACGGTCTACACCTCCTTGCTGTTCAGCGTAAGTGAGTACCTCCTCACTCACGATAAATCTTTTGTTCAAGTTTGCAACTTTAATCTGAAACCGAAATAAAATAGTAGTTTGTTTGTACTACTTTAAAATTGAGTCGCCCATTAGTTGATTAGTTTTTGATGCATGAATTTTGGTATACTAGTGTGTTTTGGCTTCCAGAATCTTTGCACAGCAGTTAGATATGATAATGAGTTGCGAACCAGTTTGTTTACTATTGTGGTTTTGACTGGTATGAGCTGTGTTCGTCATCATATGGGAGACTGAAGGACAGGTGATGTATATTTGGCTCCTTGGTGACTTAGTTCAGAGTTTGGTGTTATGGAGTTTTAGGGAGTGTGTCTTATTGATTTTTTGTAGCAATTGAAACTGCCATGGGTGCGAATGCGTACGGACAGTTTAATGCATCTTATTTCAGCTGTTGAGTTTTCTACATGGCTTTTAGTGGTCTGGGCTGAGCCTGTAATTATGATGGTTACATCTTTCAGGTTTATGCATAGACTACTTCATATCAACCACTTGTTGTTGGCATTTTTTTTCAAACAAGACATGGCTGCTGGAGAATAGTAAAATGAGTTCGAACATTAGCACCGTTGATTTTGCATTATGGTAATTCCACCGTGTTTAGAACAAAGGTATCATTTATTTATGTTTGCTTCCATTACTTTTTCTTTTGTTTTGTGGTGTTGATGCTTGCAATTTGGATGCAAAAAATTTTAGTTATCTTGCTTATATGCTTGAAGGTTTTGCTTGGTGATGGCAAGCTGTTGCTTGTTTCTGCTAATTTCCAGCAAAGCTCATGCTCTTAAAAAGGAGACAGCAATTTCAATTTTTTTTTTAATTTTTTTTGACATAGTAAAACAAAATACTGAAAATTATGTTCCATTTTGAAGCTCGCAGATTCTTTCTTACTTGTTCCTTCCTACCTTTTAACTGTTGCTTGCATTTCTTTTTTGGGGTAAGCAAGTTAAAATAACCGACTTTCCATGTTTAAATTTTGCTTTTTTGGGGTATGAACAATGTACAGGTTAAAATAGGAGATCTTGGGGAAGCAGCAGTAGTAGAAAGGAACCATGCAGCACGCACAATGACCGGAATGCCCGAATACATGGCACTTGAACTATACGAAGAGAACTACACAGAGCAAGTATATTTACTCATTCGGGATGTGCCTAATCGGAATGGTCACTCTCGAAATACTCATTTGTGATGTGCCTAGAGCTAGACCGTCTGCCTCGGATTTGTTGAGCGATTAGTTTGTAGGGAGGAATGTATGTATTGTT
Source organism: Allium sativum (assembly GCA_030737875.1). Classification (NCBI taxonomy): domain Eukaryota; kingdom Viridiplantae; phylum Streptophyta; class Magnoliopsida; order Asparagales; family Amaryllidaceae; genus Allium; species Allium sativum. The sequence goes on along the minus strand of CM060912.1, from coordinate 386,966,644 downwards.
ATGACTGTATTATGTAAAAGTGAGTTATACGATAGTGGATCACAAAGTTGTAATAATTCAAATATTGAAATAAAATATTTAATTGATTATTTTAGTTCAGTGTAGTATCATTTTATTCAATATAAATATTTATTTTTATATGAAATGTAATGTATAACGAAACAAAAATCATATTGTTATAATTAATTGTAGTAGGAATTACTACAACGGTGAAAAAAAGTTGTAATATCTATTACTACAACAGTGCAAAAATGTTGTAATATGTATTACTACAACGGTGGAAAACAGTTGTAAAATATACATATAACAACGGTGTCGCAACGGTGGATAAAAGTTGTAAAAGATTTCAGTCTATTACAACTTCTTCATAGACGACGGTGGCTCCACCGTTGTAAAAAGTATTTTACAACTGTTTTCCACCGTTGTAATAGGGTCATTTTGTTGTAGTGTACAATGCTGGACTTCATTATTATATTGACTACAATATTTGACCAAGTATTCGAGACTCGCTATTTGCATGTTCAAAACCTTGAGAAAAAGTTGGTTCTTCTTCCCCAAAGCTCAAGAAGCCATTAACGGTGTCCAAAGGTCCTTTCAAGGTGTCAAATCAAGCAAATGCCAACCCCTTAAATTACAAGATAGGGGGTATTTATAGGTAGGGGTAAAGTGGAAATAGGAAAGAATTGGGGACCATGGACCGGATTTTGCATCCCAGAGCAACTGAAATGAAGATTTTGCATCACCTTAGGGGATACTAGTTTCGCATCCCAGAGGATATGAATTCGTATCCTGTGGTGCTATGAAGCTTCATAACGCGTGGGCATATAAGACTTTGTATCCCGAGGGAATACAATGACTCATATCCTATAAGGATATGAATTACCGTATCCTCGTGGGGATACGAAGTCTGTATCATCGTGGGGATATGAAATATCGTATCCTTATGGGGACACAATAATTCACATCCAGTGGGGATACGAAATCTCGTATCATCGTAGGGATACAAATTATCGTATACCCGATGGGGATACAATTTATCCTACCCTCATGTGGATATGATAATTCGTATCCCATATGGATACAAGATGCTAAAGAAAACGCGAGACCAGGAATGCGAAATTTTGTGTCTAGCATACTTTTGCAGTGTTGTGAGGCCTGCGCTCACATGACTCCTTCTGATCTTGGATCTTGAGTGTTTTGGCGATACTTAGGGCTTTTTTAACATGCGATGGGTCAAGTCGAGTGGGTGTGATATGCATTTGGGAACCAAACCAAAAAGGTCGGTTAACACTTACCCTCCAATGTATGTCTTTTCTTTACATGATGTGCTTTAAGTTGAGTTGAGCATCTCTGGAAGCAGGAAAGATCTCCAAGCTATGTCGAGCGCTTAGTCGCGACAATTCCGTTGAGTATGTTGAGGATATTGATTTTCTGGTAGCTTTAGTGAACATCTATTTTTTTATTCAATAAATTAAATGTTAGTCGTCGTCTCCCACTTACGTTGGAATGTAAATGGGTTGTTATCGACAAAGTATCACGTATTCACTCACACATATTCACGTGATCTCACACGATGCAATCAGAGTTTGTAATGAAACATAATTGGCAAAATAAGTTTTCGGCATACGATTGCGCAAGTTGGTTTTCGGAAATGATAGCGAATCATGAACTCGATCGCTTGGCATATGCTATCGAGTTGTTTAAACTTATGAGCACATGATAGGTTAGTGAATCGAATTGGGCTCGATGATTAGGAATCCGAAAGCATGTTCATGCAATTGCAGCGGAAGTCACGAGTTTGGAATTTTACGAAGTTGGAAATTCGGTTCTCACTATCTTTTTCTGTTTTTTTAGAGGGATACGAAAGATGTGTATTGGCTGTGGCGATGTGATTTCTTATATCCCATGTAGGATGCGAAATTTGTATCCCTAAGGGATGCGAAATTTTGTATCCGAATGGGATGCGAAATCACACCCTGAGGGAATGCGAAATTTTGCATCCTAAAGGAATGGGATTTTTAGCACCTTGGTTCACGTTCCTCCTCGGTATAAATATTGGGATACGAACCTCCTCCCCCTCACCCCCCACCTGGCATAAAATCGCATCCCACGGACATGACATTTTTCATCAAAACTCTCAAAAACCATGAATCGGGGCTCGAATTGAACTCAGGTGAGTTTAACTTATAGGCGATTTGATATTATGTTCCGGTGTTGTAACACCCCATATTCCTTAATGTCACCCGTATGAAGACTTCATTAAGAAAGTATGGAGCATTATAGGTATAAAGACATAAAACACCATAAAGACTAAGATTTCACAAGACATGAAATAATAAATTTACAGGGGAAGAAGAAACTTTTATCTTTGAATACAAAGCCATTTTTGTTTCAATCAAACAAATAGTTACAAAATTCCATGTCTCAAAATCTCAGTCAAAAACATCAGAGTAAAAATTATTATCCCCCAAAAAGTCAAAAATATACAACCTAACCTTGAAAAAAAGACCAGAAGTAATCCGTCTTTTGCAGAAATACATCATGATAAAGTCAAATAAGAAATTTGAACTATACACTTTCTCCCTGTAAGCTTGGGGGAAAGAAAAGAGAAAGGAAGAAAGAAAAAGGGTCAGACATAAAGCTTGATGAGCTGCCGTGATTACCAGGTCGACTACTAAAATAAGTAAAATAGATAAGTAGTGGTTCTAGTGTCACAAAAGGGTAAATGCCTATACATATCTAAAGGTGAACAGTAATTGATATGAATTGATATAAAGGATTGACTATTCTAATCCAAGAGACAGTGATGATAATAATGATCATACTAGAACTGATTGACTGTTTTCTATAGATTTAGACAGAAACAAGTAATTAGGTAGGAATTTCCTAATGCTACCCATCAATCAGCTTTCCAAATGTGAATAATTTGTGCCATTTATGGCATTCAGTGTTATTACATCCCAAACCCATCAACTAAAAAGACACAGCCTTAATCACAACCGTTACAATGTCTTATCTTCCACTTTCGGACTCATATACGCTCATGACTCCACTGAAAAGCGCCTATACCTAGCTCTTATTTGGACCTCTTACTACCCAGTTCAAAATAAGTGTTCCTTGACTCTTACCTAGTGTGAGGCCCCATTGATAACTAAGGAATACTGACTAATATGGATCCTACACGAAATGTTTATGACATAAGCCTCCCTGAGGCTTGGTCCCCAGGCCAACTAGGTTTTCTACGAGCCCCTTATATCTTAAAGGAATGGACCCCATCCGCTTATTAATCCAGTGTTTAACTTAACTATATTAAGTTCATTAATAAGATCATAACATGTTTTCCCTAGATTATAATTAATGAAAGTAATCTACAACCCCTTTCCTTGCTTATGAATCTGGTGTTTTAACTTAACCTGTTTAAGTTCATTAATAAGCCTATAACATGTTGTTCCCTAGATGGTAATTAACAAAAGTAATCTACAACCTTTTACTCTCGGTTTGTAATTAACGGAAGTAATCACCAACCCCTTTTCCACGCTTATTAATCTAGTGTTTTAACTTAACCTGTTTATGTTCATTAATAAGCCCATAACATGTTATTCCCTATATTGTAATTAATGAAAGTAACTGACAACCTTTTACCCTCATATTGTAATTAAAGAAAGTAAACTACAACCCCTTTTTATCCCGCTTATGAATCCGGTGTTTTAACTTAACCCTTTTGAGTTCATTAATAAGCCTAGTGTCACAACATGTTCTTTTTTAGATTGTAATTAATGGAAGTAATCTACAAACTATTACCCTTTGATTATAATTAAAGAAAGAAATTTACAACCCCTCTCTATTATCATGTCACTTATTTTCCAATTACATGTTTACAAATTACAATAATATGTTTTACTTAATGTATAATTAAGTATATTTTACCCCGATGCACATGTTTTCTGTTTGCATGTTAATGTCCAACTAAATATCGTTAATCCCAATTAACATGTTTTCCCATACATATTACTTAATGTTATATTAAATATAATTAACACGTTTTCCGAATTAACGTCAAATTAACATGCTTTCTAGATTAACGTCAAATGAATATATTTCCCATTTTAAAGTTAAATGAACGTAAATGTCAAATTAATATGTTTTCCCCAAATAATGTCAAATGAACATATTTTCCAATTTAATGTCAAATGAACACATTTTCCATTATAATGAACATAAGTGACAATTTGACATGTTTTTTTCAAATAAATGCCAATTGAACATATTCACAATTAATGTCAAATAACATGTTTACAAATTAATGTCAAATAACATGTTTACCAAATCAATGCCATGTTTACAAACCAATGTCAAATAACATGTTTTCCAAATCAATGTCATGTAAACAAATTAATGTCATATTAACATGTTTACTAAATGAATGACAAATAATATGTTTTTCTAATCAATGTTATATTAACAAATTAATGTCATATTAACATGTTTACTAAATCAATGACAAATAACGTGTTTATCCTAATCAATGCCATATTAACAAATTAATGTTATATTAACATGTTTACCAAATTAATGACAAATAACATGTTTTCCTAATTAAGGCCATATTAACAAATTAATGTCATATTAACATGTTTATTAAATCAATGACAAATAGCATGTTTTCCTAATCAATGTCAACAAATTATTGTCATATTAACATGTTTACCAAACCAATGACAAATAACTTGTTTTCCTAATCAACGTCGTATTAACATGTTTACAAATTAATGTCAATTAACATGTTTTCCTATGACATGTCTACTTAATGTATAATTAAGTTCAACCTATTCTGATTCACACATTTACAAATTAGTCCTTTACAATAATCCCAATTAACAGTTCATGATTCCCAATTTCTAATATGTCTGGTTCCCCTTTTTAACGTTATTTCACACTATTCCAATTTTACACAACTCAAATGGTAATAAGACTATAAATAAACAATGACAAAAAGTGGATAAGAAAGAAGAATATACATATAAACAAATAATAACTGCAAAAGGAATAGGTAATTGATAGTAATTAAAAGAATAATAACATAGAAGAATAAACTTATAAACATTGATACTTTCAGATCCAATATATTTTACTGTCAAGATTGCTAATCACTACAACAACTATTGTATCTATTTTAACACTAACTTAGAAGAAATCTGAAAATCATAGTAATACTCACATAATTAGAGGAAACCCAATAAGCTTTGGTAGATCTTCTCTATCCATGAATATCCCCCAGATATACGTGTTGTACCAAGCACCCAATATTCCATTAAAATTATATTTAAGAATATTTAAGAGAGGTAGAGAAATGGACAGTGAAGATCTGGTTAGATGTTGTAGGCTATTTATTGTGGAGTTAGGTGTCCAAGTTCATTGGATTTATTGTCCAGGTTCATTATATTTTACGCATCAATAATACATCAGAAGAATTATCCAGAAACGATCAAAGCTGGGTCAACCCGCCTTAGACATGGGTCGACCCGTGTGTCAAGCCGGTTAAGGGCTGGGTCGCCTATTAACTGCTGCACCATTATGATTTTATTTATTAAATTATTTAACTTATTCTCAACTTTGACTGATCATAGCTTGTTCATTTCTTGTCTGATTTACGCAAACTATAAGTCTATCTAAATTAGAATTTCGTAATGGATGGAACAGTGAAATCCATTTTGCTCAATTCTCAATATTTTTCTAATTAATATTTATTTTATTATTCCATTCCTCTATTAAGTAATTAATTAATTATTGTTCTATTAAAAATTTGGGTGGTTACAGGTGTTGCCCTCGAGCTTCGAAATACGTGATGTTTGAGGTACGAGAACATGGCCTGGAGTTTGGCTATGGCGTCTTGAGGAGGATGGAGGGCATCACCGTGGAAGTCGAAGGGTATGCAAAGTTCCGACCTCCAGGATACGATAATTCATATTTTATCCCCGTGGTTGGTGAGGGAGAAGGAGGAGCTAGGAGAGGAAAGTAGACGTAGGTGAAAAATGGAAGCAAGAGGGAGGTTTTTACATTGATGTTTCACATCTCGGGGTTGATTTCGCTTCCCAAGGAGAAGAGGTACGAGGCTCGGATTTCGCATCCCTAAGTGGGGATATGAAATGATGGCTTCGCATCCCCAAAGGGATGTGAAATCTCCATTTCATATCCGCCTTGGGAATCGAAGTTTTCTAAACCTTGGGATATGAATTTCGTATCCTTGGGACTTAGAAAATTCACATTCTAGGGGAATACAAAATGAAGTGTTAAGCCTGAGATTCGAAACTTCCTGGAGGCGCATGGTATTCAAACTCAGCCGGTCTCGGGGATTTGAATTTGTGTGAGTTTGGGGATGCGAAATTCGCATTCCTAATACTTAAGAGAAATTTGAATTCCTAGGAAAGTTGGTATGAAATTTTGTACTCGATTGCTCTATCCCACTGTACCTAATGAAAACTCGAATCCTATGTGATATATCATTGGACTTGTACCATTTTCGCAACGTTACGTAACCAGATCAGGCTAGAGTTCAAAAATATTGACTAATAACGCCTTTACGTTCAATAAGAACTAATAATTTGGACTTGCATATAGGATTAGAGCATAAACTCTAAATATGGACATGCGACTGAACTACTGATATTTGGACCGAATCCCCAATCTCAATCACGATGTAATCACGACATGACGCGAACCCGATGATATCGACTAATGACGACGATGGTTTCATCCCTAGGGCTAGTAATCGTCGCCATGTTCCGAGTTCTTTTGTTATAATCGTATCAGCACATCACGAAACTGCACGTTCCATGTTAGTTTACACCAACGCAAGGGCATAGGTTTTTCGGTGTGGTATCTAACGCGACTATGTTAAAAGTATAGTTTGCAATATCACCGAGATCTTCTCGATGACTTAAGGGATTGGAAGCCAAAGCTTTACAACCCTCACCATCCTCAACTAGATCATCTAGCAATTGCAATTCCGGGGTAAGCATGCTTGAGACCTGGAGGGTTCCACCACCTCCCAGCATATCAGCTCGCCTATTGCACCCGACCAGGGTGCACAGTTAGAAAGACCACAATAGTCGATCGAGCGCACAAGCAAGCCAGTAATACTAGAAGGGGCTGGAACTACAGAAGGAAATTAAGAAAGAGAAGAGGATGTAGATATCATAGGGTAAGATGTTACTAAGGCGTCAGATATGATGGTGGATGCCGCCATAGTCAACGATCCATCATGTTCGGTGCCTTCGTGGATGGATGAAGCCTTGTAGAGGCACGTGTGCAAGAATATGACATACCCTAGGATGATGTTCGTGTCCCTAATGAGGGAGATAGGGCGTATGCACCTCCAGAAGGATACACTACCTGAAACAAGAATATGTGCTTCTAGGTGTGTGCCCTCGTCCTGCGGGTTCATCTGCGATATGATATGCTACTTCCGCTTAGCATTGATATAGTTTCACCCAAACGCGTATGCCTTCCTGCTTGCTACCTACATTATGTTTATGGAATACCTGCACAGAGTGCCAATTTGGGAGGACATCCGGTTTCATTTCTAGATGTAGAGAAGAATCGTTGTTGCACCCTATCTTGTCTACTTAAAGGCGCATGCCAATTCCTAATTCATCTCGGGTTCATGGAGTAGGCTTATTGTTTCAAGTAAAATTGGACTTATGTTCGCTGCCCCTAGGATTCGTGAGGTGATGGCTGGCTGAAAGTAAGTATATTTTTCTTGCATTGGAGTTAGCTGTTAATTGAGTCATAATCTCAATACTAGCTTGTGGTTTAGGTGACATGTATCCCCCCAATCCCCAAAAGCAAATTGTATCAGAAGCATTTCGAAGCACAGAAAGGTATTCCAACCGAGACACGCAACACCAAAAATATTCTGAGTGACCAACTCCTTCATCGAGTAGGCTTACTTCCTACAAATTCTTCAATAAGTCGTTTGGTCGGTGCTGGAGAAGAAAAAAAGGCAGAAGCTGAGGGAGGAAACAGTCCTCTAGGTTCACAAGTGAAAGTGCCCTCCTGTGATGTACAAATGACGCAAGTTCATAAGAGCTCAGTGAGGACCTAGTGAGCGCGGTGCCAACGGTTAGGAGATACCTTTCGGAGAAGAGGTTCTGCCAATCACCCCTGTCCCATCTCCAACAATTGAGGCGAGGTCAGGATTGTCGCCCAGGCCAATTTCTCCTATTTTTTACCTCTAGGACACTGCATCACTGGAAATGGAGGGACAATTTAAAGACTTGGACCAAGTCCCACTTGTACTAACAACATCTTAGTCGAGTGTCACAAGTATCGGGAGTCTTACGCTGAACGTTGGAGAAGTCACCCTTCAAACGGGCTAAAAACTGGTCTGTGGAGGAAACATTTAGGACACACACTCATAAACACTGCATAAAACATCATTTGTTTTGTGCATGGAATGTTCAATTCTGACTTTTAATATGCTACGTGTAGGTGAAATGGCTCGATACAGCGACAGAGACCGAGGTTGAGGGTTTGGAGGTCACCGGCCTCAGAAGAGCGGGTTATGAGTAGCTTTAAGGAAGGCACAAACTTGTTTACACATCACCTCGTTCTTATGACTGCAATGGTGACTGTCATTACAGAGATCAACCCGACACTCGCCGCCACCGCTCATTTGACCGTCGAGAACAGATTCAAGGCAAGAAACTGTGACTACAAGGCAACAGACTTCCACAATGCCTCATTATGTTCCATCTGTGGAGCCCGTGAGCACATCTATAAGTAAAAAGATGGTGTCTGGGGTGGAAACACAAGACAAAGACAGTGACGAAGTGGGCCCTAATATTTCCTGATATGTCCACTATTTCACAGCTTAGTGGTGAAGAGAGAAAAGATGTACTTAAGAAGTCTTTCCCTGGCTTCTATTTTGATGAGCTGTTTTGGCTGCCGAACATTCATTAGATCTCGTTGGACGTGGATGAATATGTGTGCGACAAAGTGTACGACATCTACTTTCAATGCAAGGAAATGTATGCATATGCAAAGAAGCTCTTAGAACTGATTTACAGCAAGAATGTAGAACTCCCGGGTCTATGACTGGATGTTAATGCTGAGAGGGAGCGCCTGAAAAATCGGGAGAATGAATTGAGTAAGACAATGCTCTATTTCACCAATTTCCACATATTCGAGTAACGCGTTTATGTGCTAACTCTCATGTTGTTGAAATAGGTGAGGGAGAGAGAGCTTAAGAGGGTCAAGGATGAGGCGAAAGAGGCTCGAGAGTCATTCAAAGATACAATAGCCTCAGACTCATCCAATAATATGGCGCTTAAAAAAGATAAAAAAGATTTGGTGGAGGAGAACACCCAACTGATGAATGACAATGAGGAGGTGCACCAACTCCATAAAAGATGTGAAACCTTGGTTGAGGAGTACAAGAAGCTGAAAGAAGAGAATGAACGGGCGCAATGGCTCATCAATGGGAACACTTAGTTTAGAAAGCTTCTTTACTTGAGGAATGATGAGCTCGAACAAGCTAGGAAGTAGAAGGAGGGCGCTGAGGTCTCGAACAAGGAGGTATTGAGCTAGGTGGACAGCGTAAAAGTCGAGTAGCAGGTTGAGTGGAGAAGGCTCAAAGATGAGATTACAGACATTGAGGCTAGAGTGGAGGCTTCACTAGAGCCATCGATTTGGGGTATGTACGTCAAAGAACATTGATTCCGGGGTATCTCTTGGGTTGATGATTATTCTCGAACCTTGGCTCAGACCTAGGAGAGGCTGGTGTAGTTTGAGGCTAGGTTGCGGCAGGTGGATTTGATCTTGTAACGCTTGACCAAGAAGAAGCGCAAGTTGTTGGTTGAAGGAAGGGCGTTGTTGAGAGAGGATACTGAGTCGGTGAGGCTGGCGCAACTTGCTGCTACAAAAGGAAAATCGTTGGACACCGAGAGCATGATAAATTCTCATGATATGAAGGAAGCAGCTCTCAGCAGCAGAGGTTGTTCTGTCTGGGTCTAAAAGTGGTTAGTCGGTCCCAGCCCCTATCACTATCGAGTACGATACCAATTATCCAGGGTTGGGATAGAAAGCTCTCTTCAGCCAACGATTGGGAGAACAATTCCTGCCAAAGCCATGCCAGAAGTGTTGGAAGATAAAACCCCATTCCCATGTGTGCTTTAAGGTTGGTAACATGAAGTCGAAGTACACTAACTTGTCTTCTCCTTCCTTATGCAATTTCTTCCAAAGTAGAAGTAGCAATGGGCTTTGCACCAACATTGCCTGCAATGCCTGGGATTGGTATGGAGATCCGAAGGGAGCAACTGGGAGAAGGGTCTAGTTATATGGATACGTTCTCGAATATAGAGTTTGGGGAGATCAAGATGGATGATAATTTCTTGGAGTTTAAAGGACCCGAGGAATGTATTCAAGTGGCTGGGTTGATGGAAGCGGGTGAGTAAACAATGCACGACTTAGGTAAGAAACAGAAAGCCCAGCTGCTAGCTATGTCGAAAGAGCAGGAGCAAAAGAGGAAGGCGAATGAGGCACCCCTACATATGGCATTGGAGGAGGCCAGAAAGACGGACAAGGATAAGGCTTAAGCTAAGGTGCATGACATTGGAAAAAAGAGAATTGATGATGAGGCCTCCTTGAACAGGGGTGAAGATACATGTTCAGGAAGTTGCAGGAGGAAGAGAGTAATAGCTCAAGGCTGGACGCGCATCCCAGTAGAAAGCGTACAGGGAGGCCAAAAAGATAGGATGATATGGATGCAAAGAAGGCTAAAGAGGAGGGAATCTCTCAATACTAGTGCTAGCCAGTGAAGTCGCACCCAAACCTTTGAAAGAGATCGCACCTGTTGATGAGCAGACAACTGGGATCTCAAGTGATGATGACGATGAGAAGAAATTCAAGGTGGTTACCTGCAAGCGAACTACTCTAACCAAGGGGAGGAAGGGAAGCGGAGGGAGTGGCTCACGAAAGAGGAAGACAAAAGTTGGTGATGAGTTGTCTAGTGTTGAGTCCGATGAGAAGAAGAAGAGGGGTGTCTAAGTGATGGTTATAAAAAGATTTTTGGTTATGTAGGCCAATAGGATATGTGAGTACGACCCTCGCTTTTGGACGCGTGATGTGGTTTTCATGTACATCATGTCATTAAAAAGAAACAGATAGTTGTAGTTTTCTTTTGTGAATAAAAGTTAGTGGACTTTGCTTATATCACATGTTATCTTAAGTGTTCGAACTTTCATCTACGCCTTCCAATCTTTGTACTTTCATAAATGTGCTCATCATTACACTTAAGAAAACATTTTCAGTGGCTTCACTCTTGAGATTCTCAAGTCGTGTGAAGCTCGTATGTGTTGACTCTACTTTTGGGACTTCCCTTCGATTAGGAACATCGAGTCGTGCGAAGTTTGAGCTTGGTGACTTGCCTCTGGGATATCCTTACGATCGTTTATCTCGAGTCATGAGGAGGCAAGGTGGACATCATTGTTTCGTCCTTTATACTCCCCTGGTGGTTTGTTCGGGATGGAGTTTGAGGGCGTCGTTAGTTAGCCAGTTTTGTACCCGGATCTAGACCTTATGGTTTGGATGGAGCCGAGCGAGCGGTCAATGTCACACACACTCGGCTGATGGGTTTTCCTAAAGCCCGGAGACCTTGGAACGGGATTAGACATTCAAGTTAATAAGCGATGTGAGTTATTTATACTCGATCTTGTCATTGGTTTGAGGTTTGAGTTAACTTGCGAAGGGCGGACCACATCACAAGGTTTGAGTCTTTGTAAAGACTCGACTGGGCAGACTGATGCGAAGCTTCAATGTGCCGATCCAGTGCTGTATGCTTGTTTATGCAGGTCGGTTGTTAATAGCTCAAACACACTATGCAGAAAGTAAACACACCAAGTACATGGAAATATGAAATTCCTTTACTGACAACTTTGGCAATAGTGGCCTTTTTCTTTACAATGCCTTGAACTTTGAAAACAAAACATTGGTGGAAAGTAGAAAATATGTACAATAGACTAAGTGAAGTAGCGGAGGAGGTGTTATGCTTTTGATAATTTGGCACGATCAATGGTTGTTAGCTTGAATGTTTCATCTCGAAGCCTCCATTGTAAGGCATACAGACCTTCTCAGCAAGGACCAAAACTGGTAAATAAAGGAAAGATCTGCTTCGGTATGAGGTTGTCGATATCAAAGTTCTTTGTGCAGACTTTTAATTTTAAGTACCAGGTGACTCGTTAACGTTGGACGATGGCTCTAAGTTCAGCTTTGTCTCTTTTCTCTTCAAGTAAGTCAAGCTGTTTCAAGAGAAGATCTTTATTGGTTTTCAGATCATAATATGTGACTCGATGAGATTGGAGCTTGAGCTCAATGGGAATGAAGACTTCAGGTCCATATAAGAGAGCGAATAAAATGTGATCATTCGTTGACTTATGAGTAATCTGGTAAGCCTAAAGGGCTAGAGGGAGTTCATTTACCCATAAGCCTCCACCCTTTTCCAAACGTTTCTTGATAATGAACTTAATCACTTTGTTGATAGCCTCGACTTTCCCATTATATGAGGATGAGCTACTAATGGGAATTTCTTCTCAATGTAGTGTCATCGGCAGAAAATCTTGAACTCGGGGCTCTCGATTTTGGTCCCGTTATTGAAAACGATAGTCTTAGGAACTCCAAATGATAAATTATGTTATGGACGATGAAGTTAATCACTTTCTAAGCAGTAATTGTAGTGAGGGGCCCGGCTTTGACCCACTTGGTAAAGTAATAAACTACGATGATAGAATATCGTGCACCGACTCTAGCCATCAAAAGAGTTTCAATGATATTGATTCCCCACATAGCAAATGCCCATGGGTAGACCATCTGCGTAAGTTTAGTAGGATGGACTGTTGGAATTTTAGAAAACTTCTGGCATTAGTCACACTTGCGGGCATAGTCTACGTCATCCCACTCTAGTGCTGGCCAAAAATAGTCATATCTGAGAATATTCTTTGCCAGAGTTTTCCCCCTATTGTGGTCACCACACTCGCCTTTGTGCACATCCAGCAGTACATGATCAGCATCGTTGTGGGCTATATACCGGAGTAATGGAATAGAGGTTCCTCTTCGGTAGGGTATTCCATCTTGAATGATGTAGCGTGATGATTTGCAGATGACTGCTCGTTTCTCCTTGAGATATTGGGGTCGATTCCATGCAGTAGGTAATTATTGATCGGTGTTATCCAAGACTTGGGTTAGGGCTTGGTCTCCGTCAACGAAATCGAATCAGTTTGCATCTAGTCGATTCTCGGAGAACTAAGTACTTCGACAGGGACAAGTCCCAAAAGTTGAAAATCCCCAGACTTTGCTAGCTTGGCTAGTGAATTGACTTTCTCATTTTGTTCATGAAGGATATGTGCGATGATGTAGTGGTCGAGTGTGATCCTGAGTTCGACAATCAAGGCTTCATATTTTTGCATTGTTGTTTGTGGTAGGGAAGTCAAGCTTCAGAGCATAACAGATCGATAATTCCTTAGTAGTAATGAGTATAACTCCAATGCTAGAACACTAACTGTTAGATGAAACATCAATGAATAGTTTCCACTAAATGTTGGGAGGACTCATTCTGTTTTCGAAGGATATGTGCGATGATGTAGTGGTCTAAGTTGGTAATAAATTCGAGGACCATAGCAAGGTAGGGATCAAGTCATGCCCCTTTTGCTTGATATTTGCCCTGCACCTGGTGTATAATGAGCTGTGAGCCGAAGTAAATCAAGATAGCCTTAATGTTAAGTTCGAGTGTGATTCTGAGTCTAACAATCAAGGCTTCATATTTTGCATTGTTATTTGTTGTAGGGAAGTCGAGCTTTAGAGCGTAACAGATCGAGCATTCCTCAGGAGTAATGAGTATAACTCTAACGCCAGAACACTGACTGTTAGATGAAACATCCATGAATAGTTTCCACTAAATGTTGGGAGGATCACTGTTAGATGAAACATCCATGAATAGTTTCTACTAAATGTTGGGAGGATCACTGTCTTTTGGAGGAGGTTCTTCGGGAATAGCGAACTCTACGATAAATTCTGCCTGGGCTTGTTACGCTAGACGAGGAATGAATGTAATCTCGATTAGACTCAGTTCTATTTCTGCTTTAAAAGTCGCCCAGACGCCTTAGGTCGTTGTAGGACCTGTCATAGCAGTGGTCAGTGTATACTTTAATTGGATGGGATTGAAATTATGGTTATAGCTTCCGGGAAGAGATCAACAGGCAGTAAGCAATCTTTTCAAGCTTCGGATAATACTTTTCTGCGCATGTCAATCTTTTTCTGATGTAGTAAACGGATTATTGGACACGGTCTTCTTTATGCACTAGCATCGAGCTAATTTCCTGCATAGAAACAACCAAGTAGATGAATAATTCTTCATGATCCATGGGTTTTGTCAAGATAAGTGGTTGCTCTAAGTGATTCAAGAGGTCCTAGAATGCAATAATGCACTCTAGTGTCCATAAGAAATTGTGCTTTCCTTTTCTAAGCAAGTCGAAATGGGAATGCACTTATCAGTATCTTTTGATATGAATCGACTTGGGGCGGAAACTTTCTCATTTAAGCTTTGAACATATTTAATGCTCTGAGGGACCTGAATATCCAGGATAGGTTGGATTTTTATGGATTTGTCTCGATTCAACGTAATTTGACAATGAAAACAAGGACTTTATCCAACGAACGTTGAAAAAGCATTTCAAGGGATTGAGTTTCATGTCATATTTACGGAGAATGTTGAACTTCTCCACGAGGTCGTTGATATGGTCATTCGATGCCTCATTTTCATAAGCATATCATCCACGTAGACTACCATGGATCTCCCGATCTAGTTCTTGAGCATGCAGTTAACCAGTCGCTTATAGATGGCTCCAGCATTCTTGAGACCAAAGGGCATAACAACATAGAAATAAAGCCCTAGGTCGGTAATGAATTAAGTGTGCCCTTAATCTGGAAGGTAGATTGGGCTCTGATTGTATCCTGAGTACGCTTCCATGAAGGAGAGAAGCTAGTAGTCTGCAGTTGAATCAACGAGTTGGTAGATCTTTGGAAGCAGGAAGTTGTCCTTTGGTCAATCTTTGCCCAAGTCTGAGAGTCGACACACCCTCGTCACTTCCTATTTGATTTCTTGACCAAGACCGTGTTAGAGACCCATTCTAGGTAAGAGGGCATCACAGATAAAGTCGTTGTCAAGCATCTTATCCACCTTCTTTTTATGCGCCATCGATCTCTCTATTCCCAAAATCTAGCGCTTTTGTTTGACAAGAACATGCTTCAGGTCGATACTGAGCATGTGGCAGGCGATTCTCGGGTCGATGCCACACATATCTGAATGGGTCCAAGAGAATACATCGAGGTTAGCCCCTAAGAAGTCCATGAGATCTTCCTTTATTTCTGGGTGGAGTTTTGATCCAATTTTCAAGACATTGATTGTTAGTATGGTTGATTGGAATATCGACAGTCGGCTCCACTGGGTAGTCCATTCGAAATCAAACTCTTCGTCTTCCCTTGAATTGAGGCTGTTAGAAAGACGATAGTGATGTCTAAGCCAGAACCCAGACTCCAGTGGCTGCTATGCACTGGCGATTTTGGTGTTGTGGATTGGTTTTGCGCTCTTGCCTTTCCCCTTCTTGATGATGTCCTTCCATTTGGCAAGGTGGCAGGCTCTACCTTGCCAAACCATATCCACTGGTCGGTTTGAGGAGCCATTGAAGCCATGGTTTGTGTCGTGGTAATGCTTTAAGTCTTTGGCCTCAAGTTTCATTTGATCGTAGGCCGACTTGAAGATAATATTGATTGAGCTCCCCGAGTCTATGAGGATTATTCGGATATAGGCTGGGACTATGGTACCAGAAATGACGAGAGGATCAACGGATGGAATCCAGTTCGGATAGAGTCCCTTTCCTGGAAAACTATGTCGCCATGCAGAGTCTTCTAAAGTTTCGCTGGGATAGATTCTTCCTGGGCGGAGCTTACCTCCAAGTTAGTATGCTTAATAGAGTTGGTATATTCCTCCATATGCCAAAATATTTCATTTGTAGGTAAGGCCGCAGCAAATGGTGTTAATCACAATACCCCCGCGAGGAGGTCTCGGATTGGACTGCCCTAGGGACACCTGAGCTGGGAAAGTGCAGGCGTTGAAGGGCCTGCGACTGCTTCTTTGGGAGCAAGGTCTTGATCATATTGCTCTAGGTGCTTCTCTCAGATTAACTTCTCGATTGTATCCTTTAAGATGACGACAGTCGTTCGTATTATGATCGATCATGTCGTGGGATCTGCAATATTTTCTGGAGTTTTTCTCTCAGTCGGTACTCTCTTGCGTTTGGCTTCTTATACTGGACAGTATTATAGTCTCGAGATAAATTTTCTCCAACTCGCGGTTGAGTGGAGTGTAGACCTTGTAGATTGGATAACGATTAAGCTTTTTCTGATATCCAAGTGACTGGTTGTTGCAGCCGCCTGGTTTGTTGTATCCACTAACCCTTATCGGAATGTTCCCCGACTTGCTTTTCCTCGACGGTGTCTTGAACAATGCTCGGGTTGGGTTTTGAGGATGGCCTGTCTAAGCTGCCCTGTTTATGTACGCTTCTTCTTGGCATAGAAACGGATTTACCTTTTCATAGAAAGCCTCCAGAGTCTTCGGCTGCTTCTTGTCGATCCAAGCTCCGAATTTGGACTTGGGTCAAATACCCTTAGCAAACTGAACCAAGACTGTGAGTGGCTCTGGGTCTCCGGCCTTTGCTATGGCATTCTTGAAGAGTCTGAAGTAACTCTTGAGAGTTCCCTCGTGCCCTGGTAAACTTTAGAAATAGTCAGGATGTCCTTCGGCCTTTTGACATGCAATCTGAATTGCTTCACTAGTTTGGAAGCAAGATGGTCAAAGGTGGAGATAAATCATGTTGGAAGTCAGGAAAACATGAGGTGAATGACGCCTTCAAGGAACAATGGAAAGCATTTGCATTTGACGACATTGGTGGTTCGACTTGAGTTCATATGCCATTCATAATAGTTTAAGAAATTGCAGGGATCGGTCTTCTTCGAGTAAGCCGTTAGCTGGGGCATGTTGAAGCGTCGAGTCCATTCAACACGTGGACGACCCGAATGAAGGGGTTACGCCTCATATTGGTTTCCTAAACGTCGGTGGCATTCACCCGCATTTCTCTCATGATCCATTAGACTATGTCGGTGAGAATCGCGGACTGAACCTCCAATGGATTCTAGTGGTCGTGGTTCAGCTCAGAAGTTCAGGGTCGTGGGCGCCTTCTTGGATGAACATCTGCATCATCTTCATCCATATCATCAACCTCGACTGCTTTTTTCTGTTTAGGTTGAACTTGGGTATGTTGGGCTGTTGGACACATAGGCATCAAGTCCTGAGCGACGACAGGTAAGTTCCGTCAAGGAAGTGGTTGGGCACTAGGTCCTACTTCGCCGTTAATACCCAACCGGGAACGGTTACATTGACTCGTTCCCTCACTGAAGGTCACATTAGTTCCGTTACCATTTCCGTCACCGTTGACATTGGTGTTGGCATTGATAGTGGCGCTGGTGTTAGTCCTCCTTCTTTGTCTTTCATTCCCATTGTGGGTGTCAAAAGAAAAGCTTTCCAAGACATTAGATAGCGGATGAGTGTTCCTGTTGACTTCCTAGAAGTAGGCGCACCAGCTCGATGCTTGTTCTCAATTATTCGTTAAGTTCTCTTATCATTT
Organism: Allium sativum; assembly: GCA_030737875.1. Taxonomy (NCBI): domain Eukaryota; kingdom Viridiplantae; phylum Streptophyta; class Magnoliopsida; order Asparagales; family Amaryllidaceae; genus Allium; species Allium sativum. The sequence goes on along the minus strand of CM060912.1, from coordinate 386,948,912 downwards.
CTTCCAACTTCTTATTGAGCTCAAATAGGATTCAGTGTGGACCAGATTTTCCAAAGGTTGAGGATGAGGAGAGGTTTCAGTGTCAGCCACACTGGAAGTTCCGATCATTCGGGACATCCCATTTCTTCTCATCGTAAACAAACTCAGAAGGTAGATCGAGAGGACCTAAGTAGCGCTCCCAAGTTGAGCTAAAGTTAATCAGAAAGAAGCGAGTCTCGAGAGTTCGAATATCTCTCAGTGAAAGCACCAAAGTATTGACGCATAAATAGGCGTCACACCCAATGATTCTAGAGAATACAAGAATAATAAAGTTTCACGAATGGAAAATAAAGTGCAAAAAGCAAGAACACAAGAATTATAGTGGTTCAGTCTATATTGAACCTATGCCCACTTTGAAGCTTTTGCCGATTTTATTCACAGCTGAAGGTTTGCAGTATTGGACTTCATTATTACATTGGATTAAAATATTTGACTAAGTATTCGGGAGTCACTATTTGCAAGCTCAAAGCCCTGATACAAAGTTGGTTCTTCTTACCCAAAGCTCAAGAAGCCATTAATTGTGTCCGAAGGTCCTTTTAAAGTGTCATTATTATTCTTTATTCTTTAGATCCAGTCTCTATGAGTTCATGTTATTTTTAGATATAAACATTTAACATGTAATCCTGACATGTCTATTAATATGGATCTAAACCTATGCCCGTTAAGAATCTGATTCATACCTAACAGATCTGCCATTACATGTACACTTGATCTACTGTTCAGTTCTTATATGCCTATTTCTGTTCTCTTCTCTTCCTCTTTCCCTTTTTATTTTTATAGTCAGGCTACCTTTGAGCATAGGCCTATCGCTGAAATATGCGAACGAACAAAATTGGGTATGGTTGGGAAAGTTGAATTGGGGGCATATCTTGTATTATGAATCATGACTGGGGTTTAGGGCATAACCTATACTGTGATATATGACAATAATTTCAGGCATATCTTATACTATGAATTATGACATGAGGGTTGGGGCATGTAAAGCTATAGGCTCAATAATTAGATTAAGAGGAACATGTAATGAAACTATAATTCTTAACCTGTTTAAATCGGTGGGGGTTATATGAACCTGTTAAATTGTGTTGGGGTTAAGTAAACCTGTTTGAATCAGTGGGGGTTAAGTAAATATGTTAAATCAGCGGGGGTTTATATGAACCCAATAAACTTAACCTATTTTATATGTCGGGATTATGCGGGCTTGTTAAACTATTAGGCGTAACCTGCAAAATCCTAGTAGTTGGGGATACAAGCCTAGGGGGTTGCTTGTATCGTCTGTTGTGTGGGACCCGTATCAGTCAGTAACCCATACTGGTATCGTAGGGGGACCCCGAACTAGGTAGGGGATGGGGTACGCTTACTGAGCTGATTATAAGAGGTTCATAGGGAAGAGGTGTTCTGATAGCGCATTCGACGGAGTCATGTGCATGCATGGGTCCAGATTGTTCAGGGATAATAAGACGCTATAACAGCAGTAGATGCAGCTATGTCTATATGGGGGTTGCCACTTTAGGAAGTGACAACCTATTATGGAGCCGGCATAGGGTATTTATGGGATAGGGAGCCGATCGATTGGGGGTAGTAATTAGGGTACATCTAGTCCTGCCAGTTTAGGTGCCCATTATTTATGGTTGGGGTAACACCCGTTATTTATGTTGGGGTACCTGCTATCATTGTTTGGGCTAAAACCCGTTACTAGAAGTATATCTAAGTCTACCATTATGTTTCTGTTGGGATCATTCATAACTGTAATACTATTATTAGTGCAAAGAAAAGTAGTTGAGAAGCGTAATCTATTCAATTCGTCCTGCTTATTCTGTTCAGTTTGTTATACCTATCATATGATACTGTTATCTCTCATTCAGTTTATATGCATGTCATGATGCTTCTTACTTGTTTATATGCTAAAAGTAACCGAATCGCTAGACTTTATGTCTGACCCGTTTTGTATCCTTTTCTTTCTCTTCCTTTCCCCCCAGGTTCTCAGGATAGGAGTGCTCAGGCTTGATTAGGATTCTCTCTTCTGTTTCTTCTTGGATCTTGGATATTCTTCGATGTACCACTTTGACTACTCGTTTACTCTGTTATGGCTCTTTTTGGGGACTATGATTTTATATTACTATACTCTGATGGTTTTAGTACAAGGCACATACTTTATTTGATGCAGTTGGTTCTCAGTATTTCGGACTGATGTTCTAACTGGATTTTGGACCATGGTGTTTTCTATTGGAAAATAAAGTTTTAAATTTTCGCTGCTATTTTATATCTGTCTTGTGATGTTTATGTTTTTGTTTACCCATAAAGCTTCACGAAACTTAATGCATTATGTTAAAAAGTGGCATTAATGGACATGGGGTGTCACAATGTGCATTTGAATTTAGGAAATCCTAAATTACTCATTACATTTTGTTTGCATACTGAGGGTACTTCACAAATTTTAATTTAATAGTCTTGAATAAATTATTAATTTCTAAATTAATTTATTGGAGTAGTCTTTTACCATTTGTCCTACTCCTGATATTACAACTCCATCATGTACTCCTTATTATATGGGAATTATAATATTTCAAATTATACATAATTTTTTAGTAAACGAATCTACTATACCCTCTTTCTCAAATGAGTATATTTATGATGTTTATCCTACCAACTTTATGTGTCTTCTTTTCTTTTTGATTGGACTGCAAATTTGTCGCCTCAACATATATTGGATTTTTAAGAAAAGAACCTTTTCAAATTCGTTCCAACATTAAAAGCTTGTTATATCAAGGCAATGACAATTATAGATTTGCCATTATAATTGTTTACGGCTTGACACTTACATTTCTTATATTTTGAAAGCTTATAACTAAAAATGTTTAGTATTATTCTTTAATTAAGGAATCCATCCTCTATTTTCCTTAAGGTTTAAATTTATAGTTTGTCTAGTAGAAGAAACAGTAAACTTTTCAAATTTCTCAAAAACATCTATTTTTTGAAAAACCATATTTCCAGTTTTCTTTCCTTAATGGAATAATTACGTAATTTGAGCTTATATGTAACAACCCGCAAATTCTGGGCCAGTTTAAAATTTTTATTTTGGCAATTTTAGCGAATTTTGAATATTTAAAATAGATTATTTTAAATAATATCGACGAGAAATTTATTTTGAATAGAATTCGACGTATATATTATATACGTCGTCGTTAGAATATATAATAATTATATATATAAATATAAAAGGAATTGAAAATGGCGCGGTAGTTCGAAAATTCGATTTCTAATTTCAAATGAATATACAGAATTCAATATAAGTCAGAATTGAACGAAACAAGAAATATTTGAATCTGTATAAATATATCTTTGTAACGAAGTTAACAAACTGAGATTTCATCTTAGAAATGATAAGATATGTCCAGTTTAAAATTAGAAATAGTCGCTGTGGAATTTTTATATATTTTTATATATATAAGGCCCTTAAAATTGGACATTTTGCAAACGACCTCGGATTTCGACGAAACCAGTTTTGTTGGGTCCGTGATGTTAAGTTATTGCTAGATTCCAAATTTCATAATTTTTAGAATCAATATGTGAGCGTGGCAAAGGAAAACGTGTTTTGACCATTTCAGTTGATTTTAATCGACTGGAAATTGGCCATTTTTCTAACGGTCTCAGAATTCGACGAAACTAGTTTTGTTAGGACCGTATCGTCAATACGAAGCTAGAAAATATTTTTCTGGAATTTTTCTAGTTAGTATGTGACCCCGGAAATTTGAAATGTACGTTTAAAATTAAATATAGTGATTTAAATGTAAATCTAACGGAAACTGATTCAAACAGTCGAATCAGCCTACGATACATAGCCTATTGTGTTCGGAATGGGGGTAATACGCTAGGGATGACAGTCGGTGTGTTCGATTCCGAGTTTGAAACAAAAAGTTGCTTTATAAAAGAAAATTAAAATAAAATAATATATAAATTATTATATAACTTCTACCCTTCCCTACTTTATCTCCCTCCCCTCTTTGACCAAATCAGCAGAAAGAAAAAAAAAAAAAAAAAAAAAAAAAACCCTAACTACTCGTTCGATCCCGCCCCCGCCCAGTCGTATCGCCACCCTCCATCGCCGAACCTCCCCCCCCTCCCTCGACGAAGCCGTCGAACCCTTCCCCCCTCCCTCGACGAACTCGCCGAAGCCCCCTCGCACGCAATGCTGAAGCCGCCGAACCCCCCCCCCCCCTGAAGCGCCACCACGGTACATCACCCCGACCTCCCCACCATCCTCCGACGAAGCCGACATCAGCCCCCCCTCCCGAGGTAAGTTCACTATATTGTTTTTGTTTTATTTTTGTTTTTACAGTAAAGTTTTAAACTGTATTTTTAAATAGGAAAAAAACTTTTTTTAAAAAGAAATGAACTGAATTGATTTTTGTTTTAGGAATTTTAAAACTGTTTTTTTATTTTATTTTACTTTAAACTGTTTTTCTTTTTTTTTTATTATTTACTTTTTCTGTTTTTTTTATAAAAGAATTTAAAACTGTAATTTTTATAAAAGAATTTAAAAACTGCATTTATTTAAAAGGAAAAACTCTATTTTGAAAAAGATATAAAAACTGCATTTTCAAAAAGATAAAAGAAAAAGGGTAGATCTTTTAATAGAAAAAGATTGTTTAGAAAACATATATGAAATTGTTTTGAAAATATATGTTGTTTTAAAAATAAAGATAACAACTTTGTTTTTATAAAGATAACAACTTTGTTTTTATAAAGATAACAACTTGGTTTTTAGAAAGGCGAAAACTTTAAATTGAAAAGTTGAAAACTTTATTTTAGAAAGATGAAAACTTTAAATTGAAAAGTTGAAAACTTTATTTTAGAAAGGCGAAAACTTTAAATTGAAAAGTTGAAAACTTTATTTTAGAAAGATGAAAACTTTAAATTGAAAAGTTGAAAACTTTATTTTAGAAAGGCGAAAACTTTAAATTGAAAAGTTGAAAACTTTATTTTAGAAAGATGAAAACTTTAAATTGAAAAGTTGAAAACTTTATTTTAGAAAGGCGAAAACTTTAAATTGAAAAGTTGAAAACTTTATTTTTATAAAGGCGGAATTTTTAAATATATGATAGCGATATAAAAATATGATTTTTATATATCACATCGAAGTAAAAATTCGATTTTTATATATTGAATAGCAAAATAAAAATTCGATTTTTATATATTGAACTTCGAAATAAAAATATGATTTTTATATATGGAATAGCGAAGTAAAAATTCGATTTTTACATATGTAGTGGCTACGGGCAATAAAGATGCCGAAGATGCGATAGCAATGAAGACTTCTGCAAATGAAGAGCCGTGGAGCTAGGATAGCTATAAGTGAGAATTTCTCACCTTTCAATTTTATTTCTAGTTATATATATATATACTAGGATGCAGACGGTGCTTAGTAGCACCCGACACAATCGTCCACAGACCATGGACTTGTTTGTTTGATTGTTTGGTGATTGATTGCGATATTGGTTTGAATGTGGTTTGTGGTGAAAAAAAATCGAATCGATAAATTGGTTAGGATTAGACGTGCGCCGTTATAAGGCGAAGGAGTAAGGCTAGGTTAGACCCTTACTCCAAAGTTTGTGGTTTGCATAACGAATTGATTTGATTGATGTGTGAATGGCGTGGGCCTTCACTAGACCGGGGATAAGGCTAGGCCTTGTCCCGTTTCTAGTATCGTGCCGTTATGCCGCCGAAATTTTCTAAAATAAGTTAGAAAAATAAAAATAGCATTTTATTTAACGAATGAACTGAATAGAAATTCATATGTTAAAATAAAATGTGTTATCGTTAAAAATATAATTTTTAACGTGAATGTGAATAAATAAATATTCATTTACAAACCAGACGGTTTGTTTATGTACACCTATTTGAATGACGTTGATTGGGTCGATAAATTTTACACATCGCCTAACTGCACAAATAAAATATGTGTTTGATTGTTTGAAACCCCACACGGGTGTTAGGATGAAATTTGAAGTTCACTCATCCTGATTGATTAAATATGTCGATCGATTGATTGACAGGCTGTTATAAGCGTTGAATATCTATATTTGATGCTTATACAGTGTAGTGCACTTTGGTTGATGGTTGATTATTTTCAATGCTATTATATACTTGTGTTGTATGAAAATCCATATAATTAATTTTATATGGTAATTGATTGGGCCTCATTCCAGTTTCGAAAAAAAATATTTGAAATAGAAATATTTGAAATAGAATATTTGAATATTGAAATATGTGAAGCCGTGAGGATTAGATTGACGCCATTTTGACGTGAACGATATTTATATCGATTTTATTCATTTTAAAATGAATATTGAAAAGCAATTTCGAAATCGAATATTTCGAAATGAATTGAATTGAAAGTGATTTCGAAATGAATTGAATTGAAAACGAATTCAAAGTGAATTGAATTGAAAACGATTTCGAAATGAATTGAATTGAAAACGATTTCGAAATGAATTGAATTGAAAACGATTTCGAAATGAAATGAATTGAAAACGATTTCGAAATGAATTGAATTGAAAACGATTTCGAAATGAATTGAATTGAAAACGATTTCGAAATGAAATGAATTGAAAACGATTTCGAAATGAATTGAATTGAAAACGAATTCGAATGGAATAGAAAGCGAATTGAAATGAATTCAAATTGAATTGAAATTCGAATTGAATAGAAATGAATTTTTAAACGAATTTATAAAGAAGAATTCAATTTTGCTTTGAATTGAAATTGAAGTTGAAATAGAATTTGAAACGAATTTAAAACTATTTATATAATTCGTTTTAAATAGAAATCGACGAAATATATATTATATATATTATATATATAATATAATGGCCTGAATAGAACGCGCCGCGCCGCGGCAGTTCGCGAATTTCGACCATTTATTTCAAACGGACATTACGGGAGATCCGACCGTCGGATTCTCCTAAAACCGGAACCGTTGGGTTCGTATCGAAAAGAGCTTTCTAAAGAGGGTTAGAAATTTGAAATCTAACGGTTGGATTTGGAGATACGTCCAAATCAAATTCGAAAAAGGTCGCTGTAAGTGCAGTTCGATGGCCGTTGATGGAAATCGACTGTACGGGCCTTGATAAAATTATTAAAAATAGTAATAATTTATGTAAAATCATAAGAAATGATTTGTGAAGATTTGGGATGAAAAACTCCATATTTGAAAAGATAAAAATAGATTTTTATCGAAATGAACTAGTTTTGAACTAGAATTATAATTCTATTTATTTTTAAATAAATAAATTGAATTCGAAAAGGGTTTTGAAAATAACCAAAATTTCCAATGATTGCATTGGAGTGGATTTGAATCGAAATTGTCTTCGGAATATTTCGATGTTGGAATTCGTGATTATACAGGTGTTGTTATGGAAATTTGAAAGATATATATTGATATCGTTATTTCCAATACGACATTTGTTAGTCGTAGAATTCGATATTGAATATAAGCCGATATATTTTCTATTCAGAGCCTTGTATTGAATATCGAATGTGATTTGGGTTTGTCGTGAATGGTGTCTTCACTAACACTATTCTTGAACCCAGTTGAGAAAAGATTAAATCTTTTTATTTAGATTTAATGAAGTGTACCAATTAAATAATATTTAATTGGGATTGAATTGATATTGATTTTTGGGTTTATCGTGAACAGTGTTTTAAATAACACTTGTTCTTTAACCCGATAATTAATGAATGTGATTTGGGTTTGTCGTGAATGGTGTCTTCACTAACACTGTTCTTGAACCCAGTTGAGAAAAGATTAAATCTTTTTATTTAGATTTAATGAAGTGTACCAATTAAACGATATTTAATTGGAATTGAATTGGTATTGATTTTTGGGTTTATCGTGAACAGTGTTTTAAATAACACTTGTTCTTTAACCCGATAATTAATGGAATGTGATTTGGGTTTGTCGTGAATGGTGTCTTCACTAACACTGTTCTTGAACCCAGTTGAGAAAAGATTAAATCTTTTTATTTAGATTTAATGAAGTGTACCAATTAAATGATATTTAATTGGAATTGAATTGGTATTGATTTTTGGGTTTATCGTGAACAGTGTTTTAAATAACACTTGTTCTTTAACCCGATAATTAATGGAATGTGATTTTGGGTTTATCGTGAATCGTGTTTTAAATGACACTGATTCTTTAACCCAGATAATGATTAAAACTAAGTGGAGTTTTAATGAATCTTTAATTAGATTGAAAAGATCGAGAATGGAGTATCACCAGTTTTGCTCCAGGCGATAGTTAAATCTTTAATTAGATTTGAACGTGAAATTTAGAAACTAACTGTCGGTTAGCTAAGCAGAATGGTTTTCTGGATATTGATCTGATGTTGGTTTCGGCCTTCGGGGTTAATATTTGGGGAATTATTCTCTTGATTAATTTACGATTAGTGACTAATGAATTGGAATGAGGCGTATGTTGTGTTTGTGTAACACTTATTTAAAATATACGCGAGTTATTCGGAAAGACCGGGTTTATCCCATTCTGAATAACTGATACGACGATAAGTCGAAGATGAAGACGATGGTCGAAGACCGGAAGTCTTCACGTCGTTTGGGTGATAACTGATGATCTTGATTGGGCTGTACACCCAAGAAGATGGAAACAGTTAGTGATCGTCCAGACGTACTTGGAGATCGATGGATATGCGGGGTACTAGGTGCCTCCGGTTTCGTTCAGACCCAGAACGGACTTGTAAATGGACTGTGTGTCTGACATCGGATTTCATTCTGTGTGACTGATATCGGTTGCATAGGATGGTTTGCCTGTGTGGCATGCTAAGATGCAAATGATCAAGGCTTCTGTTGAAAAGCAAAGTCTTGTGGTGATGATCAAAGCACGGCCTTTATGGCGTAGCTTTGTGTAACGTTTACCTCGCGTGTTTCACACCAGGTATGAACCAAAAACGGGAGACGGACCTCAGGGAGGGCCTACGTTTCCTCCTAGCTAAAAGTGGCATCAGTGGTTTTACACGCCCTGACGAGTTTGACTTATGTTGTTGTTGCTGTTGCGAGGCGCCTCGGATTGATCGGTCGTTCTCGAACCGATGGAGTCATTTAGTTGGCTCGCTTACGCCCCAAAGGGCGGCGAAACGTAGTGCTCAGGTATAATAATCCACATCGGTGGACCGGCCCTGTCGCTCCAAGGCTTGCCTGCACGCTTGCCTGAGACTCGGGCTAGGCAGTCTCGAATCATTGAGGATCTTGCCCCTAGCCTCGGTTCATACCATAAATGATAACCCAATTTCCAAATACGACATTTGCGGTTTTGATTGTAAACTTATATATGGCGACATAGTGTTATGGGCCGTTCATGCCGCCTATGATTGATACTTATGATTTGAAGTGTTTTATACACTATGCACTTATTATAGTATCAAATGATTTGTTTTAAAACGTATCAAGCATTCTTTGGCTGTTATAAGGGAAAACCCTATCCCCCGGCTTGCGTTGCATTGTGTGATAGGACCTGGGTCTTATAACAGCTTCATTCTTCTTTATTTAGCATTGCGCTGTTTGTTTTTGCACTGGTATTCTTGGGAGGAATCCCGTTCCGTGTTATACGGCGTGGTCCCTTGATTTACCTAATGATTTAAAATAAAGATTAATAACTGTTTTAGTTCTCACACCAGTCACATGACTGACCTGGAGTTTATTGTTTTAACCTAAACTCTGGGTGCCCCTATTTTTGACACGGGCAGCTAGTAGTTTTGGTTTTGCAGATTTATATTCACAGGATCCTGGTTTACAGCTGGAACGATATCCGGAAAGCTTTGTATCCGTATATCTCTTCTAGTTGTGTATTGTATTATTTTCCGCTGCGATGTATTTAAATGTAATTTAAATCTCTGATATTTCTGTGTAATATTCATTTATACTCTGTATATTCTTGTAATCTGATGCATTGTTGTAATATACAATGAAATGTTCTTTTATATGCGTTCTGTTGTGGTTTGTTCTCGAACTATCCGACGCTTTCCTTTACGGGGAGGTTGCGGGTCTTTACACGTGGTATCAGAGCTTTGGTTTACAAAGCAGAGAACAAGACACATTAGAACCTTACGAAAGAATTCATCAGATATTGGATTAGCAATATCCAATTAGAATGACTCGTTAGAGATAGGATCAGTAGTATCCTAGAACGAGTGTGAAGAGTATATTTTTCAAATGAAAGCAAATTTCGTTTTGAAAATTTAAATCAATTATTCGTATTTGATTATTTATTTTATATTGATTAGGACAATCCGATATATAAAGATTTTGCGTATATGTCTTGCAAACGTGTATTCGAAGTTTTAATATATTGGGTAGATATAGAATCCCTCTAGTGCCCGGGAGTAATTCTGGTGATGGGGCACTGTCGCCAGTATTTATTTTCGAGTGACGAAAGTGAGATTTCTATATATTTCCTATTGACTGGTGTGAGAACCAAAATTAGATAGGGCCTATTGTTGTGATTTGGCATCAAAAATCTGATTCTTGACTATATATCAAAATTATGAATTTGAAACTCTAATTCACTAATTGATTGATGTTTGTGTTGTTTGTTTATTTGTTTGCTAATTTTGAACCATTATGCCTAACTGAATCAAATATTGAATCGTATTGAAAATTGGTCGCAATTGTTTGCATATACATATATATCATTGAACAGGTCATAGCAAGGAGGCTAGAGCCAGAGAATAAAATTTGTTTGCCCGACAAATAGGTACATGTTTACTACATAATTTACTGTTTTGTTTGGGTGATGATGATTTTGTGAGCCTATTGACTAGCCGCTTGGCCTTTTCTTTTTCTTTTTGAGATCTGAAGGACCGGGGAAGCTATTTGAAATTCCCCGATGCTCCCGGTGCAGGGGAGGTTATGGCGAAATTTTTCAAAAATTTAGGGTGTTAGCCAAATTTTTGAAATTTTGAAAATTCTCAGAAACTAAAGAGTTAGAGAATGGAAGTTAGACCGAGCGTACAGCTGATTAATCAAACCACTTTCGACTTTGTTCCTTTTCGGGGACGAAAAGTTTTAAGTGGGGGAGATTGTAACAACCCGCAAATTCTGGGCCAGTTTAAAATTTTTATTTTGGCAATTTTAGCGAATTTTGAATATTTAAAATAGATTATTTTAAATAATATCGACGAGAAATTTATTTTGAATAGAATTCGACGTATATATTATATACGTCGTCGTTAGAATATATAATAATTATATATATAAATATAAAAGGAATTGAAAATGGCGCGGTAGTTCGAAAATTCGATTTCTAATTTCAAATGAATATACAGAATTCAATATAAGTCAGAATTGAACGAAACAAGAAATATTTGAATCTGTATAAATATATCTTTGTAACGAAGTTAACAAACTGAGATTTCATCTTAGAAATGATAAGATATGTCCAGTTTAAAATTAGAAATAGTCGCTGTGGAATTTTTATATATTTTTATATATATAAGGCCCTTAAAATTGGACATTTTGCAAACGACCTCGGATTTCGACGAAACCAGTTTTGTTGGGTCCGTGATGTTAAGTTATTGCTAGATTCCAAATTTCATAATTTTTAGAATCAATATGTGAGCGTGGCAAAGGAAAACGTGTTTTGACCATTTCAGTTGATTTTAATCGACTGGAAATTGGCCATTTTTCTAACGGTCTCAGAATTCGACGAAACTAGTTTTGTTAGGACCGTATCGTCAATACGAAGCTAGAAAATATTTTTCTGGAATTTTTCTAGTTAGTATGTGACCCCGGTAATTTGAAATGTACGTTTAAAATTAAATATAGTGATTTAAATGTAAATCTAACGGAAACTGATTCAAACAGTCGAATCAGCCTACGATACATAGCCTATTGTGTTCGGAATGGGGGTAATACGCTAGGGATGACAGTCGGTGTGTTCGATTCCGAGTTTGAAACAAAAAGTTGCTTTATAAAAGAAAATTAAAATAAAATAATATATAAATTATTATATAACTTCTACCCTTCCCTACTTTATCTCCCTCCCCTCTTTGACCAAATCAGCAGAAAGAAAAAAAAAAAAAAAAAAAAAAACCCTAACTACTCGTTCGATCCCGCCCCCGCCCAGTCGTATCGCCACCCTCCATCGCCGAACCTCCCCCCCCCCTCCCTCGACGAAGCCGTCGAACCCTTCCCCCCTCCCTCGACGAACTCGCCGAAGCCCCCTCGCACGCAATGCTGAAGCCGCCGAACCCCCCCCCCCCCCTGAAGCGCCACCACGGTACATCACCCCGACCTCCCCACCATCCTCCGACGAAGCCGACATCAGCCCCCCCTCCCGAGGTAAGTTCACTATATTGTTTTTGTTTTATTTTTGTTTTTACAGTAAAGTTTTAAACTGTATTTTTAAATAGGAAAAAAACTTTTTTTAAAAAGAAATGAACTGAATTGATTTTTGTTTTAGGAATTTTAAAACTGTTTTTTTATTTTATTTTACTTTAAACTGTTTTTCTTTTTTTTTTATTATTTACTTTTTCTGTTTTTTTTATAAAAGAATTTAAAACTGTAATTTTTATAAAAGAATTTAAAAACTGCATTTATTTAAAAGGAAAAACTCTATTTTGAAAAAGATATAAAAACTGCATTTTCAAAAAGATAAAAGAAAAAGGGTAGATCTTTTAATAGAAAAAGATTGTTTAGAAAACATATATGAAATTGTTTTGAAAATATATGTTGTTTTAAAAATAAAGATAACAACTTTGTTTTTATAAAGATAACAACTTTGTTTTTATAAAGATAACAACTTGGTTTTTAGAAAGGCGAAAACTTTAAATTGAAAAGTTGAAAACTTTATTTTAGAAAGATGAAAACTTTAAATTGAAAAGTTGAAAACTTTATTTTAGAAAGGCGAAAACTTTAAATTGAAAAGTTGAAAACTTTATTTTAGAAAGATGAAAACTTTAAATTGAAAAGTTGAAAACTTTATTTTAGAAAGGCGAAAACTTTAAATTGAAAAGTTGAAAACTTTATTTTAGAAAGATGAAAACTTTAAATTGAAAAGTTGAAAACTTTATTTTAGAAAGGCGAAAACTTTAAATTGAAAAGTTGAAAACTTTATTTTTATAAAGGCGGAATTTTTAAATATATGATAGCGATATAAAAATATGATTTTTATATATCACATCGAAGTAAAAATTCGATTTTTATATATTGAATAGCAAAATAAAAATTCGATTTTTATATATTGAACTTCGAAATAAAAATATGATTTTTATATATGGAATAGCGAAGTAAAAATTCGATTTTTACATATGTAGTGGCTACGGGCAATAAAGATGCCGAAGATGCGATAGCAATGAAGACTTCTGCAAATGAAGAGCCGTGGAGCTAGGATAGCTATAAGTGAGAATTTCTCACCTTTCAATTTTATTTCTAGTTATATATATATATACTAGGATGCAGACGGTGCTTAGTAGCACCCGACACAATCGTCCACAGACCATGGACTTGTTTGTTTGATTGTTTGGTGATTGATTGCGATATTGGTTTGAATGTGGTTTGTGGTGAAAAAAAATCGAATCGATAAATTGGTTAGGATTAGACGTGCGCCGTTATAAGGCGAAGGAGTAAGGCTAGGTTAGACCCTTACTCCAAAGTTTGTGGTTTGCATAACGAATTGATTTGATTGATGTGTGAATGGCGTGGGCCTTCACTAGACCGGGGATAAGGCTAGGCCTTGTCCCGTTTCTAGTATCGTGCCGTTATGCCGCCGAAATTTTCTAAAATAAGTTAGAAAAATAAAAATAGCATTTTATTTAACGAATGAACTGAATAGAAATTCATATGTTAAAATAAAATGTGTTATCGTTAAAAATATAATTTTTAACGTGAATGTGAATAAATAAATATTCATTTACAAACCAGACGGTTTGTTTATGTACACCTATTTGAATGACGTTGATTGGGTCGATAAATTTTACACATCGCCTAACTGCACAAATAAAATATGTGTTTGATTGTTTGAAACCCCACACGGGTGTTAGGATGAAATTTGAAGTTCACTCATCCTGATTGATTAAATATGTCGATCGATTGATTGACAGGCTGTTATAAGCGTTGAATATCTATATTTGATGCTTATACAGTGTAGTGCACTTTGGTTGATGGTTGATTATTTTCAATGCTATTATATACTTGTGTTGTATGAAAATCCATATAATTAATTTTATATGGTAATTGATTGGGCCTCATTCCAGTTTCGAAAAAAAATATTTGAAATAGAAATATTTGAAATAGAATATTTGAATATTGAAATATGTGAAGCCGTGAGGATTAGATTGACGCCATTTTGACGTGAACGATATTTATATCGATTTTATTCATTTTAAAATGAATATTGAAAAGCAATTTCGAAATCGAATATTTCGAAATGAATTGAATTGAAAGTGATTTCGAAATGAATTGAATTGAAAACGAATTCAAAGTGAATTGAATTGAAAACGATTTCGAAATGAATTGAATTGAAAACGATTTCGAAATGAATTGAATTGAAAACGATTTCGAAATGAAATGAATTGAAAACGATTTCGAAATGAATTGAATTGAAAACGATTTCGAAATGAATTGAATTGAAAATGATTTCGAAATGAAATGAATTGAAAACGATTTCGAAATGAATTGAATTGAAAACGAATTCGAATGGAATAGAAAGCGAATTGAAATGAATTCAAATTGAATTGAAATTCGAATTGAATAGAAATGAATTTTTAAACGAATTTATAAAGAAGAATTCAATTTTGCTTTGAATTGAAATTGAAGTTGAAATAGAATTTGAAACGAATTTAAAACTATTTATATAATTCGTTTTAAATAGAAATCGACGAAATATATATTATATATATTATATATATAATATAATGGCCTGAATAGAACGCGCCGCGCCGCGGCAGTTCGCGAATTTCGACCATTTATTTCAAACGGACATTACGGGAGATCCGACCGTCGGATTCTCCTAAAACCGGAACCGTTGGGTTCGTATCGAAAAGAGCTTTCTAAAGAGGGTTAGAAATTTGAAATCTAACGGTTGGATTTGGAGATACGTCCAAATCAAATTCGAAAAAGGTCGCTGTAAGTGCAGTTCGATGGCCGTTGATGGAAATCGACTGTACGGGCCTTGATAAAATTATTAAAAATAGTAATAATTTATGTAAAATCATAAGAAATGATTTGTGAAGATTTGGGATGAAAAACTCCATATTTGAAAAGATAAAAATAGATTTTTATCGAAATGAACTAGTTTTGAACTAGAATTATAATTCTATTTATTTTTAAATAAATAAATTGAATTCGAAAAGGGTTTTGAAAATAACCAAAATTTCCAATGATTGCATTGGAGTGGATTTGAATCGAAATTGTCTTCGGAATATTTCGATGTTGGAATTCGTGATTATACAGGTGTTGTTATGGAAATTTGAAAGATATATATTGATATCGTTATTTCCAATACGACATTTGTTAGTCGTAGAATTCGATATTGAATATAAGCCGATATATTTTCTATTCAGAGCCTTGTATTGAATATCGAATGTGATTTGGGTTTGTCGTGAATGGTGTCTTCACTAACACTATTCTTGAACCCAGTTGAGAAAAGATTAAATCTTTTTATTTAGATTTAATGAAGTGTACCAATTAAATAATATTTAATTGGGATTGAATTGATATTGATTTTTGGGTTTATCGTGAACAGTGTTTTAAATAACACTTGTTCTTTAACCCGATAATTAATGAATGTGATTTGGGTTTGTCGTGAATGGTGTCTTCACTAACACTGTTCTTGAACCCAGTTGAGAAAAGATTAAATCTTTTTATTTAGATTTAATGAAGTGTACCAATTAAACGATATTTAATTGGAATTGAATTGGTATTGATTTTTGGGTTTATCGTGAACAGTGTTTTAAATAACACTTGTTCTTTAACCCGATAATTAATGGAATGTGATTTGGGTTTGTCGTGAATGGTGTCTTCACTAACACTGTTCTTGAACCCAGTTGAGAAAAGATTAAATCTTTTTATTTAGATTTAATGAAGTGTACCAATTAAATGATATTTAATTGGAATTGAATTGGTATTGATTTTTGGGTTTATCGTGAACAGTGTGTTAAATAACACTTGTTCTTTAACCCGATAATTAATGGAATGTGATTTTGGGTTTATCGTGAATCGTGTTTTAAATGACACTGATTCTTTAACCCAGATAATGATTAAAACTAAGTGGAGTTTTAATGAATCTTTAATTAGATTGAAAAGATCGAGAATGGAGTATCACCAGTTTTGCTCCAGGCGATAGTTAAATCTTTAATTAGATTTGAACGTGAAATTTAGAAACTAACTGTCGGTTAGCTAAGCAGAATGGTTTTCTGGATATTGATCTGATGTTGGTTTCGGCCTTCGGGGTTAATATTTGGGGAATTATTCTCTTGATTAATTTACGATTAGTGACTAATGAATTGGAATGAGGCGTATGTTGTGTTTGTGTAACACTTATTTAAAATATACGCGAGTTATTCGGAAAGACCGGGTTTATCCCATTCTGAATAACTGATACGACGATAAGTCGAAGATGAAGACGATGGTCGAAGACCGGAAGTCTTCACGTCGTTTGGGTGATAACTGATGATCTTGATTGGGCTGTACACCCAAGAAGATGGAAACAGTTAGTGATCGTCCAGACGTACTTGGAGATCGATGGATATGCGGGGTACTAGGTGCCTCCGGTTTCGTTCAGACCCAGAACGGACTTGTAAATGGACTGTGTGTCTGACATCGGATTTCATTCTGTGTGACTGATATCGGTTGCATAGGATGGTTTGCCTGTGTGGCATGCTAAGATGCAAATGATCAAGGCTTCTGTTGAAAAGCAAAGTCTTGTGGTGATGATCAAAGCACGGCCTTTATGGCGTAGCTTTGTGTAACGTTTACCTCGCGTGTTTCACACCAGGTATGAACCAAAAACGGGAGACGGACCTCAGGGAGGGCCTACGTTTCCTCCTAGCTAAAAGTGGCGTCAGTGGTTTTACACGCCCTGACGAGTTTGACTTATGTTGTTGTTGCTGTTGCGAGGCGCCTCGGATTGATCGGTCGTTCTCGAACCGATGGAGTCATTTAGTTGGCTCGCTTACGCCCCAAAGGGCGGCGAAACGTAGTGCTCAGGTATAATAATCCACATCGGTGGACCGGCCCTGTCGCTCCAAGGCTTGCCTGCGCGCTTGCCTGAGACTCGGGCTAGGCAGTCTCGAATCATTGAGGATCTTGCCCCTAGCCTCGGTTCATACCATAAATGATAACCCAATTTCCAAATACGACATTTGCGGTTTTGATTGTAAACTTATATATGGCGACATAGTGTTATGGGCCGTTCATGCCGCCTATGATTGATACTTATGATTTGAAGTGTTTTATACACTATGCACTTATTATAGTATCAAATGATTTGTTTTAAAACGTATCAAGCATTCTTTGGCTGTTATAAGGGAAAACCCTATCCCCCGGCTTGCGTTGCATTGTGTGATAGGACCTGGGTCTTATAACAGCTTCATTCTTCTTTATTTAGCATTGCGCTGTTTGTTTTTGCACTGGTATTCTTGGGAGGAATCCCGTTCCGTGTTATACGGCGTGGTCCCTTGATTTACCTAATGATTTAAAATAAAGATTAATAACTGTTTTAGTTCTCACACCAGTCACATGACTGACCTGGAGTTTATTGTTTTAACCTAAACTCTGGGTGCCCCTATTTTTGACACGGGCAGCTAGTAGTTTTGGTTTTGCAGATTTATATTCACAGGATCCTGGTTTACAGCTGGAACGATATCCGGAAAGCTTTGTATCCGTATATCTCTTCTAGTTGTGTATTGTATTATTTTCCGCTGCGATGTATTTAAATGTAATTTAAATCTCTGATATTTCTGTGTAATATTCATTTATACTCTGTATATTCTTGTAATCTGATGCATTGTTGTAATATACAATGAAATGTTCTTTTATATGCGTTCTGTTGTGGTTTGTTCTCGAACTATCCGACGCTTTCCTTTACGGGGAGGTTGCGGGTCTTTACATTATATCAAAATTCCCTTTTTCAATTAATTTAATATTATGTCAAAAATCACTTTTATAGGTTTCGTTACATTTTTATCTTTTCTTCTAATCCTTCTGACACGCTATTCTACGAAAGTCTATTTCTTTTATAAAGTCCTTTTTTCATGTTTCTATATTTTTCAATTCTTAACCTTCTAATTAATCCTTCTCAATGTCCTTTATGTCCATTTTATACAATAAAAATTGCTTATTCTTATGCACATTTAATTCAAAATCGAATATCCATACCTTCAGCCTTAATTACATCCTTAATATACTCCATTTTCAACATCCTTTCTCTTATTGACCATTTAGTGCTCTTTTGAATTTCAAAATTCCATGTTCACTAATTCTGCTCTTCATGAAACCGTTACGCCTCTATGCTAGGAATGTTATTTTGTCCTATTCCAAATTCTTACTACTTATTTCTCCATTATCTATTCCATGAATGATAATTAAATCACCAATTTATTCTCATTATCTGCCTATTAAATTTTGGGGTTTCATTCCTTTCCACATTTCCAACTTTTTGGTTCTTTCATCTCTTAGGTTCTTATAGGCTTCTAAATTGATAAGAGAGCTAATGAATCATTACATGGCTTCTAGGGATTTTCTAGAAATTAAGGTAAATCCTTTCCTAGAAGGATCTATAGATAATGTTTTCTAAAGATATGCGCACTTTAAATAAATAAATAAATAAATAAATACTTATATATATAGTGAAAATTCTGAAAATCCTTTTCAAAATAACAAGTACGCCTCATACATATATTTTTCCCATAATTGGGTAATCTATGCTCTGATACCAACTGAAACAACCGCGCAAAATAGGCCTAAATTTCGATCCAAAAAGGCTAACTGAAACATAGAGCCATTCTAAATAGACCATTCATTCCTATAAGGAAATGGTATAACAAATATAAAGAGCGCACTAAAACGAAATCAGAATCTAACATAGCGGGAGGGATAAAATAACTCAAAATAGATGTACCTTTAATTAAAACCATCATAAATGTCTATACGTCAATAATAATTATCCCAATATAATAATACTATAACACCCCGTAAAAATATACCTAAAACAAATAAATAATGAAAATTAACAATAAAGTAATAATTTATTAATGGGCTGAAAATTTGTAGAACTAGGAATTTGGCTACAAAAATATCGTAGTTATATTCGTGGTGAAATTCTGATCAATTTTCAAATATATTATGTCAGAATCTGATCCCGTACAAAAGAATTACACTTAAAAAAAATTGTACGTTAAATATATATGCAATAGTGTTTGAAATTCAAATTGCAATACAAATACATGGAATAATATATGACCAATAAATGAGTAATTGGAATATTCCACCCAATTTGAATTTGTGTGTATATGTAAGTATACAATAGGGGACAAGAATAACGTTTAAAAGGCAATAAATAAATTAAATAAATAAACGTTATCTAAAATTATCTCCCAGCAAAAAAGAAGGCCAGTGGCCTATTTTACGACATGGTGGTCGACCGCCCCTAGAAAGGGTGTAGACCACCAGTTGACCGCACTTCTAGGGGGACGATCGACCGCCTGGTGCAGCCAATCCCCAGTTCGGTTGGTTTTAGTTTGGTTTTTGGTGTTAGTTTATAAATTTAACAACCGGGAATTAATCTAAATAATCCTAATGCTATTATTTCACACACACTTATAAATAAAACCATAAATCTCAAACCCAAACCTAGCCTCCTTCTCCTTTCCTGCCTCCACTCTGTCATCTGTTGCAAATAAATATATTATAAGTTTTCTTCTTCCTCTATTAAGATTTATTTTCTTTTCTAATTCCTTTTCTTATAGATTTTGAATAACCTATTAATATGGAATCATAAGATTCATATATTTATATATTCTAACTGTTTAATTCTTTATATATATATATTCTAACTGTTTAATTCTTTTATATATATATATATATATATGTATGTATTTCTAAGTGATTGTAGTTCGTAATAGTATTCGTTCTTGAAGATTTTAGATCTAATAAGCAAACACCTTCAAATCTATGCCATTTCTATACAGTCAAATCACTGTGACTGGAAATAATAATTGTTTAGGCATATTCTATATTTTTTTTAGTTTTGTGTATTGATTAGTATTCCTAGGGATATATGGACTAATGAAAATATCAAATTAAAAAAAACCAAAATCTCCTATTTTTATATATTTTTTGCCAGAATTGTCAGTAAATGTTTGGGTTTGGGAATTTTTTTGGGTTATGGATAAAGAACATTTTGGGTGATTTACTTTTGTTTGATTTGATTTATTCTTTATATTTAAAAGTGTTTGTGATGTATAAAAAGGTTCGTATTTTACTTAGTTTTATTAATTGAATAGGTTTTGATTTCAATTATAATGGATAATTTGAACGTATTTAGATTTGAAACAAATCAAATATCAACGTTTTTATGCACAACATAAAAAAGGTAAATTAGATTAAACAGAGGTCTATCTATATGTGTGTGTATATGTATATGCTGAATGAAGTTTACCCCTTAGTCTTGATTCATTATTCAAGTAGTTTTAACAAGCCTAGGATGCAAGTTTTGATAGTTATGTTGCATTTTCCCATTATTGTTATCAATAATTATGTCATTATGCCATTAATTTAGTGGTCTAATGTGGGAATTAATTTGTATGCCTTTAATATAGATCGAATTGACAATTTACACTGATAGAACGTTTATTTGTCTATACAAAAATTAACATTTATTATACTTATTAAATACCCTATTTATATAGCCTAATTCAACGTAATAATGACGTAGTAAATACGATTATAATAAGGTTAGAATTTGAAATTTCCCCATATAAATTGTTGTTTGTGTGTGTGTATAAAATGGCTTATCTATATATTAAATAGTGACGTACAGACACGAGGTTAGTCGTCATTTGTGGTAGAAGTCTACCGGGAACCGACTGAAAAATCCAGCGATCACAAGTGAGCCTGGCTAATGTGAGAGGTCTTGAATATTGACAGAAGTCCATCCTTGAATATTGACATAAACTATGAGAACAAAGCTATGAATGTCTAAGATTTCAAAGCAACGCTAAATCGTCAGGAAGAAAAGTATTAATGGATTTATTAAGACCATTTATAGGTATGGATATTTGGATGAGATGTTAAAAATGTCCATAAGAATAAGCAATATTTAAAATGGTTTAAATGGACATAATGGACATGTATTAGGAATGTGGAAGGATGGGAAAAATAAAAGAATACCGAAAGAAAAGGGTTAAGACAAGATATAAACTTTTGTGAATGAAGATATCAACCTTCGTTGAAAAGATTGTAGGGGCATTAAGAAAATTGAAAGAGTAAACATGTTTTCCAAATCGATAAAGAAATGTAAAGCCTACAAATATGATTTTTGACATCATCAATTTATTTTGAAAAATAGAAATTTTAAGAAACATACTTCCGTAGAGTAGTGTGTCTGAAAATTTAAAGAAAAGACCAAGAATATTAAGAAACCCATAAAGATGAAATTTTAACATGCTACAAAATTATCTGGAAGAGGAAATTTTTGAAGAATTGTTTAACATCTTTTATATGGACTAGAATTACATGATAATTCTAATTAAAAATAAAAAAATTGGGGTTATAAATGTTCATTAATTCTTATGTTAGACAAACAATAAATATGAGTTTTAGCAAAAACAGAAATGAAAAGGTTAATTGTAAAAATTTGCAAATAAGAGCTTTAATGGAAAAGGAATTAAAGCGACAAGCAATAAACAATTCAAATGGTTAATTTGTAACTGTCATGGTCTTGATGTAACAAGATTTTATATTTTAGATTTGAAAATATTCTTTTCCTAAAATCTAGTACAGATTGTGGTACTAATTAACGTTTAGTCAAAAAGAGAAAGAAGACAAGACATATAAGCTTGGAAAATAAATTTCATTGACATACTCAATTAAAAAAGAAAAGATAGTAAATTTATTTACTAAAATTGAGTAGATTTAAACTAATAAAATGCTCGTAAAATGAGAAGCATTTGAGAAAATAATAATTCTAGGAGTATTATAAAGGATAAAAGACTACACCAAGGAATTTATTTAGTAATTTGGAATTTATTAATTATCATTAAATTAAATTTTGAAGACCTTTCGTTGTGAAAAAAAGAGTAATGAATAGTTATGTTCATTAAGGACTTTCAAAATCCACACACACACACACTTACATATATATATATATATATATATATATATATGAGAGTTTTAAGTTTAGTGTTGAAATGAATGCAGTCTAATGTTTCAAAATATATTTGAAAGTAAAAGAATAAACTAAAAATATAAATATGAATAGAAGAATTAATTTCTATTTAACTCAATGCTGAGAGATTTAGGTCTCATTTTCAAATAAAGATGAACGTTTATTTCAAAACAATTATCGGTTTGAAAGTCAATAAAGACTGGGTAATCATAAATTCCCAACATATAGCAGAAATAACAAAACACCACTATAGTAGGTAGTAGTAATATGTCAACCCCCCGCTCATCATCGCACAACATCATCGGCACCAAAACCTGCTATTTCAGTGTTCTTAGCATCAACGTTGATGAGTAGCCCAAGATGATAAGAGGGAAACATACAACCTTGAGGTAGACAATAGCCTTAGTGAGCAATAAAATAACCAACAACAGCTACATAGTATAAAATATAAGTATAGACTGTTCAACCATCTAATATGTCCAGCAACACAAAGATTAGCATAAGATAATATTCTATTATATGACACTCCAGAATAGGAAAGGACATCCTCTAATCTCACTTCTCTACAATGACCTATGGTGATAGCCTACCAAGGGAAAACAGAAAAGAATGAACACAACAACCGTAGCATCCATAGAAACCAATATCCTAGCTATCACCAACTAAAGCCTTGAATCCATTGGTAATCGAACTTGCTTTCAGCGATCAAAAGGGATAATGGAAACCCCGGTTATATCCAGACTACCATACAGCCTACCTGTGTATGTTTGCCACAATCATCTAAGACAACTAGATCAATCATGCCTGAGCTCCATCCTGGGTACATGATCCTACCTAATCCTAATAGGGTCCCCCACGATACCCCTGCTTTGAGTCGGCTAGTACCTTCGATAATCACGATTCCTTGGCATTTCAAATTTGTCGAGTCTTCTTTCTCGGTGATTTCTTTTATATTCCAAGTTACCTCTTAACAAATTCCATTATCATCCTTGATTAGCTCCTACCTGAGCTAATCCATCCACGTACTGAATTGTATATTGTCTCATGACCAGTATCACATACATACAACTCCAACCACTTTACTTGAGTTCAAAATCGAAGTGCTACCCATCTTTGAACGATCTGAAGTCCATTCATCACCAAACTTCATCAGCAACCCCTAGAAGGCACCACAATCCAACTCCCCAAACTTTAGCCCTAACTGCCTTTATATGATGGATCGGTACCGGTCCATACACTTAGCCAAAAACGACTAAGTGTTTAGATTTCTGTGATCCTCTTCCCACGTGCTTCCTACCGGTTCAATATTGAATCATATCATCCATCGAGCAAAAACCGTTGCCTGTCCATCATAACACTCGAGAAATCAACCTTTGACCCATCTTAAATCACTTCCAAATCACTCGAAATTTTATACGTAGCTTCGATTTACCACCACGATGCCAGGACTAAAGTTTCACGATAATACGATTAACTGTGATGGACCGATGTCGGTCCATCGGCCATGAACAGGTGCCGGTCCATGTAGTTAGCTTATTTTTGACCCAAAATTTCTGGGTTCCCTTGATTCATCCTCCAGAGCTTCTCCGCCAACTTTCATTTGAATCTAATCATCTAATCCTCCGATTTACTCTATTCTTCAAACCTATGTTCTACGGATCACAATTCTAACAAATAATTCAAGCAATGCATTCAATTCAATCAAAACAAACAGCAAATCATCAAATCTTAATCATACAAACATGCACATAAGCATAATATAAATCAATGGATCTAACTTAATTTGGATCTAAATATACACAAGAACATGATAGATCTAACAATTATCTAGTTTACATGATTAAATTAGGTTTTCCCCAAGGCGTAAAAATATGAATTAAACCTATATGATCAAATCTAGGAAGTTTATCCTATAACATATGAATTTGATCCTAATTTACCCATGTAATCCGTAATTTCCATGTAAGAGATATCTATCATTTACCAAATCTAAGATCTAATGTAAATCCGATGTAATCAAATCTCGATAGCGATGGAAAATCCAAAAATTAATGCAAATTGATGTGATCTAGTCTTCCTTGATGATGATCTAACCTTTAGATGCAATTTATGATGAATTAGGACGAATAGGATGAAGAAACTAAGGATTAGGTTGAACTAGAGAATCACAAGCGCCCAACTGAATGTTTGGATGAAGAGAGAAACCTTAATTCTCTGTCCAATCCCCTCTATTTATAGCTGCAAGTCCTTAGCCTAATGGGCTTGATTAATCATCCCATAAATTGCTAATCAGTCTTCCTATCAGGGGTTGAAACTTAATATAGCGATTTCTCTCAAACCTCTGAGCCAAATCTTTAATGTGACCTCGAAAACCACCATTTCGATCTAATGAAGTTGATTTCAACACCTGATTCAATCTCTATCATAAGTTATAGCTAAAACATTATTCGTAGGGGCAAAATGGTCACAAATCGATTTGGTAGAAATCATGGACATTTCTCACATCCCCATGAACAACATATTAAAATCTGATAATGGTTCATCCATTAGGGATTTTAATATAATTATTTTACAATTTTACAATATGTAAAATATGGGTCGTAACATTCTCCCTCACCTTTCTTTCGGAATTTCGCCATCGCGGTCCCAAACAAATCAAACACGAGCGAACAAGGTTTTCCGCATGCCTACCATCCGCGAGTATCCAATCTAACATCCAACAATCCATACAATCAAAATCCTTCCCTAGCATGCGGAACTCTAGTTGTACAAGAAACAATGGCACAAGGAAAAAATGATATATGGGGAATACCACTCAAAAAGTTCTGGATTGGTTGACTTCTTGCTCTATTCCATTATCCATGTGCAATCGTTATCGTCCTTGCTTTATATAACCTTGACTAGCTTAATGACCTTTTTCCTAAGCTCTTTCGTGTCACTGCCTACGACACGAAGTGGCTTACGAGGCTTAGAAACTTCAAGCTCAACCTCTAAATCTTTAAGCTGATTAGGAAATACCAAACATTTGAGTCGTACACAGACTTTCATAAAAACAAAACATAAAACACATTAAGCATACTCGTTATCTTCTCAAGTAAATCCACTCTATAAGTGGGCATCCTAATACGCTCGATAATCTGAAATGGTCCAACCAACCTTGGCGCTAACTTTTCTTTGCTTCCTAAATGAACCACATTCCTTAAAGCTGAAACTTTGACAAACACTAAATTCCCGATTTAGTATTATATGTCCTTTCGTCGTTTATCGGTATAACTTTTCTAACGATCTTGGGTTGCCTTCATTTGTTGTCGAATGATCTCAATATTATCTGCTATTTCTCTATCATCTCAGGCCCAAGTACTATATTCTTGCCAGTTTCTAACCAACATGATGGAGAATTATATGGTCTACGGTACTACACCTCACACGGTGCCACTACAATACTCGATTGATAACTGTTATTATAAGAAAACTCGACTAAATGCAGATGGTATCCCCAAATTCTCCAAAATCAAAGACACAAAACCAAAGAAGACCTTCTAATACTTGATTATTATTTTTGGCCTAACCTTCTGTTTGGGTATGATAAGTCGTATTCAAACATAGCTCGATTGCCAACGTCTCTTGAAACTCTTCCAGAATCCACTGGTGAATAACTGATCTCATTCGCTAACAATACTCTTTGGAATCCCATGGAATCGAACTATTCACTTAAGATATAACTCAGCCAACTTCGATGCAGTCCTAGTCGATCTGACAGGAATAAACCTTGCAATTTTGGTTAAGTGATCCACAATAACCCAAATACTATCATTTCATGCCTTTATCCTGGGTAATCCATCGATAAAATTCATTGATACTTGCTTGTATTTTTATATGGAAACTTCTACTGGCTGTATCAATAGACTTGGCTTCTTCTATTCGGCTTTAACCAACTGATATTCTATACATTTCGAGATAAATTTCCTGACATCCCTCTTCATATCTTCCTAGTAGAAACTCACTTCACATCTCGATAAATATTATTACCGCCAGGATGAATCATCAACCTAGAGTGATGACATTCCCTCAGAACCTCATCACTTAATCGATCTATATCTGGAACAGCTGATCGTCCATTCTTACGAAGACCAACCATCTCGATCTACATCGAAATACTTAATTTCCACCAGTTCCACTCTAATCTCCGTATGATTTCCGTAACCTTATAATCTCGCTTTTTGCCATTGCCAATCCTTTTGATGAGAGTTGGTCTAATTAATAAGCTTGCTAACATCTTGGGCTTTAACTCACATTATGGTCTAATATCAAATCTGCTCAAATACTTGAGATGCTTCTATTTCGAAAACATGGCTCCCAAACTTGCGCGTCTTTTACTCAACGCGTCAGCCACTGCATTAGCTTTTCCTAAGGTATAGGCTATTCCAAATTAATATGATGTCAGAAACTATAACCTTCGCTGCAACTGAAGATTCAAATCCTTTTGAGAGAAAAAAATACATCATTGACTTATGATCCGTAAACAATTCAAACCTTACTCCTAACAAATAATGACTCTAAATCTTTAGAGAAAACATTATCGTCGCTAACTCCAAATTTGGATTTGGTAATTCCTTTCCTGCGACTTCAGTTGTCGACTCGCGTAAGCTAAAACTCTATCCGTCTCCGTTAGCACAACTCCAATTATAGTGCCACATGCACCGGTGTATACCACTCACTACACCAAAACAGCGAATTTGGCACACTAGGACGCAGACGTTTGGTATGGCTTTAAGTCGAATCAAATTTAGTAGGGCTCATAGCCGTATCAAAATTCCTTTTCTGATCTGCACCACCCCCTACACCTAAAATCTAACCCTACATCTTAAAAAGCACCAGATCAGTTCATTTGAGCCGTACCAAATCCACATCATATTTTCACTCCTGTCCCCCTACTATTTTTCATTTCTCACAATCCCTAATATTATACGATAAATCAGCAATCACTTCCTTCCTGAATCCCAATAGCCTATAATAGCATGATTCTCTATCGTTTCATGAATCCCAATTGCCTAAAGTTGCGTGAACCGCTTCCTGATTCCGATATTCTCAACCAATTGCTTCCTGAATCCTGAATCCTGAATCGCTCTGACCTTTCTTCATGAATTGCTTTGACCATCATTAGTGTGCTTTTTTCTAGGTAATTTTTTTCCAACATCATCATTTTCTTATATGATTCTGTAATTAGATATTGCACGATTGTGGTTGTTGCATAGTTTTGAATTTTTGATAAAGATGGTTTGACAGTTTAATATGTTGAAACCGAGATTGATTTCTTCTTCTTATTCTTGGTTAGGCATCAATTAAGGAGTTTATTAGTATTTGTGTAATAAATAGAAGTATTTTAAGTATTATGGTATACCTAGGTATATCATCTTTTGAGCTAGTATATTTTAATGCATAATTAAATTGTTGTTACCACTATTCTAGGCATCATATTGTGATGTTGATTTACTCTTCGGTCGATCAAGAAATTGTGTTGAAGTTTGTTGTTGCTAGTAAAAATGTGATTCCTAGGACTAGGAGTGTAATCATGTACTATTCAAGTTCCAAATTATCGAGTTTGATTCATATTGGGATTGCAAATAAGTACTGTCTATAAAATTTCATACCATTATCCTTTTTTTGAACAATAACTATCTTTGCACTCCATAATCGGCGTTAGTTTGAATTTCAATTAGAAACAGCAGCCATCCTAGATCCGGCTCACTTGCGAATAAGTGGACCTAACAGTCCACTACACCTTAAAAAAATTAGCCCTTGTTTTTCTTCAAGCTAGTATATGCATTCAATGTATGAGATGAAAGAATAGAGCTTTACCAAGATTTGTAAACGAATATCTTGTATAAATTTCATAGCTAGATTTGCTTATACAAATATATTTGTGTAGACCACACACTTGCACATCTACTCTTCAATGCACTAACAAACACAACCAATATCCAAATGTACACCATAAATTTATTTGATTATTAATGTTATGAAATTCAATATATAAATCTACACTGCATACTTATTTATATGAGACATAAACGATGAATGGTCATTGCCAACAGAAAATTTACAGTTTCATACAATATACACTTATCTATGTTTAATTTCTCACAAATGTCCATCTTTTCTTATATATACTATGGTTTTAACAGATCTTGGGGAAGGTTACTTTAAATCAAACATGTTGGCAGTTGAGCAATCGGTAACATCAGAATAGTAGTGGCACGCTTCTCAAAAAAGAAAGTAACTGGTATGTATGAGTGAGAGCTTGTTGAACCTTCTCAACAATCTTTTCGACATAGCCAAGCTGCTGGCAATTTCCATGGTGTTTTGATGTTCTTCCTCATTTCCTCATATGCCTAGGCCATGTGGTAACATCATTCTTTTTTTCATAAGGTTTATTATCATTACTGCATTTGAGGCTTGATGTATCTATCTGGGAAATATTATACACATAATTCTAACAGTGAGACCAATTTCAAAAGTGGTCGGTAAATAGAGTCGGTCTGAGAGTTTTAAAATATTATATGTGTATCTTTGTGCATAGATGCACATAAACTTGACATCAAAATCTACTTTTAAGTAATTGTTTTTATAGCATGCTGTTTAATACTATTTATATGAGTCAAGGGGGGATTTCATTTATGACGACCGCCCATAACCCCCGCACTATACAAGAGGAATAATGCGCTGAAGGATGTGCCAGGCAGTCTTGGACGATCATCAAAGAAGGTAAACACAAGCGGAAACTGTCGTAAACTCACAACATAAGGATAAAATATAATATAACATATACAACAGGTAGTAATAGTGAAGCAGAAACACAAGACTTTCATAAAACCAGAAAGTAATATCCACAACATGGAAATAATGTTTGTACAAAGTTGCCTCACTACATCACTCAGAAAAGCAAAGAGCAGAAATCCAATTATCATATAGTAGTAAAACTGGTACGTGAGCCTCCTGCACACCATCGATCAGCATAGTCGTCCTCACTAAAGCATTACCTGTCACCTGTTACTTAGTCTGCGCATCCACAACCGGATGAACAACCCAAGGTAATAAGAGGAAACATAAAATCTTGAGTCAGACAACAGTCTTAGTGAGCGATAAAACAACTAACAAACTTCAACAATAAAGTGTATGAGAAAGGATAGATAAACATACTGATCTACCTACGACACCAGAGAAGAACTCAACCTTATCTTCCTCACATCGGATAGTGATAGCCTTTACAATCTATTCAACCAAAGGAATAACAATTCATATATAGGAACCAGAACAACCATTGATAACATTCATAGCATCCTGATTACATAGGTCTCAGGTAGACAACCCTAATCGAGTTTAACATTCCCCCAGTACTCTCCCCAGAGGCCTAGACCAATATCAGTTAAGCACTCAAAGAACATCTCCCTCGACTTTGGATAATCTATATGAGATAGTATAAACAGAACAACCAACCATCCATGACTGACTTAGGCTATCACCGCCAATCCTGCTTTGAAATCATCGTTAATCGTTTGACGGCCAACCTTTCCATTTGTCAAGGGCTAATGGTAAACCCGGTTCTAGCATAAACTCCATATGTCCAACCTTAACAATGTCCAACCTTGACAACTAGGCCTTTCAACGATACCCAAGGTACTCGACCTACAATCGGTCTTTTGGGTGCCCCCATCATACCCCTGCTTTGAGCCTGCTAGAACTTATGACAACGATAATCTCTCGGCCTTCAATATCTCCAGTCGTCCAACCTTGACGGCTATTTATAGCTCAAGAGACCTTCTCGAGCAACCATTATCCACCAACTCACGACCTTTGAGTTGTCTGCCTATTCGTTGCTTTTAACCGATCAACGAATATATCACATCACTTCGAACATCCCCTTCTGGACTCTTGTCGAAGCCACCACCATCGTTGAACCAACCAACATCTTTATAAGGTTCAAAGCAATCCATAGCATTATTTTAGTACTTCCTGACTTCCCAATTAAATTTACTTTGAAGTCACACCATCACCGGAAATGTCCGGGTCACTTTAGTCCGAATCACTTCTGGCTGATCCAATTCTGGCTGAGCCGATTCTGGCCGAGCCAACTTCTGGCCGAGCCAACTTTTGGCCGATTCAACTTCTGCCTGAGCCAACTTCTGCCCGATCCAACTTCTGCCCGAGCCAACTTCTGTCCGAGCCAACTTCTGCCCGAGCCAACCTCTGCCCGAGCCAACTTCTGCCTGATCCAACTTCAGCCCGAGCCAACTTCTGCCCGATCCAACTTCAGCCCGAGCCAACTTATGCCCGATCCAACTTCTGCCCAAGCCAACTTCTGCCCGAGTCAATTTTGGCCGAGTCAAAACCTGCATATTGTAGTTCAACTCCGATTTTGACCAAAACTTCGCCAAACGACGAATCCGACGAAACCAACTCAACCAAAATCATCAAACACAATCATAAACATATCATAACATTACTAACCACATGAATATGAGGATTACCACAAAAATGATGTAAATCTCACCAAAAACCATTAAAATGAACATGTGATCAAAATGAGAGATCTAGCTAACATAAACATGTAAAATAACATGAAATTAACGAGTAGAACTTGTTAGATTAGATCATAGGGCGATGCATATGAAAATGGACATGTAATGGTGTAAATCTACGGTAAAACATTCCAATTTGATGAGAAACATGCACAAACACTCATATACTTCATTGCATTCATGTGAGAGATGTAAACCACTCACCAATTATCCAAAACAAAACAAAATGATGAAATAGAATTCCGGACAGTGAAGAGATAGCTCCTAGCCCTTCGATTTGATGAATCCTTATTTGAAATGATGTAGATCTAGCCTCCAATGGTGTAGATCTATGATTTCCCTCCTTAGATTTGGGATTTTAATGGTGGAAATGTGTTAGAGGAAGAAGGAAATCAATGCCTCCAAATGAGAGAATGGGAAAGTAAACTTTTTCCCTTCCACTCTCACCCCCTATTTATAGGATTCCACCAAGACTCCAAAACCTGAATAGCTAACTGTAAAACCTTAAAACAGCGATTTCTGCCAAATCACTGAGCCAAATCTTTAATGTAACCACTCTACTGAAAGGCAATCATCAATTCCTTTCCAATGGCACAGGTCTCACCCTCTGATTCGATCTAAGTCAAAAGTTATTCCCTGTACATGGCTGACAGGGAAAAATGGTCATAAAAAAATCGATAAAAATTATGGACATGTCTCACATCCCCATAAGAAACATATTAAAAGATGAGAATGATCCAACCCTCAGAGAATGAAATAAAAATATTTTACGATCTTTCGATATATAAAATGCGGGTTGTTACATTCTCCCCCCTCCCTCCCCCCTCCTTAAGAATTTCATCCCTGAAATTCCAAACAAACACAAGTAATCAGAATGATTCTACATGCCTATCATCCATGAAAAGCCAATTCTATCATCCAAACTAGTAACCATCAAGCCATGCATCCACAGCCTTACCTAGCACGTGGAATTCTAACAATCAACAATAAGATACAATGATATAACGAAGATACGATATCAAAGGGTCCTACCGACGAAGAGTTCTGGATGAGTCGCTCTCATACTCTATTACGTCTCCTACGTACAATCGTATCCATCCCCACTCCATTGTGCCTTGACTAGCTTAACTGTCTTCCTCCTAAGTTGTTTTGTGTCATTCCAAACAACACGAAGTGGCTTACGAGGTCTCGAAACTACGGTCTCTACTTCTAAGTCTTCGTACTGCTCTGGAGATACCACCACATTCGAATCATGCACGAACTTCCGTAGAAATGACACATGGAACACATTATGCACACTTGGCATCTTCTCGGGTAACTCCAATCTATACGCGAGCTTTCCAATTCGCTCGACTATCGGAAATGGTCGAACAAACCTTGGAGCTAACTTTCCTTTCTTACCAAATCTAACCATGTGCTTCAACGTCGAAGCTTTCACGAAAATCGTATCACCAACGTCGAATTCCAAGTCCTTACGACGCTTGTCGGCGTAACTCTTCTGACGATCCTGGGCTGCCTTCATTCGTTGCCGAACTATCTCGATACAATCCGAGGTTTCTCTAATCATCTCAGGCCCAAGTACTAACTTATCTCCAGTTTCTAACCAACATGCTGGAGAATTGCACAGCCTTCCATACAATGCTTCGTATGGTGCCATCCCAATGCTAGACTGGTAGCTATAATTATACGCAAACTCAACTAAATGTAGATGGTCTTCCCATGATCCTCCAAAGTCTAACACACAAGCCCTTGGGAGATCTTCCAAAACTCGATTGACTCTCGCGGTCTGACCATCAGTTTGGGGATGATATGCCGTACTCATGCACAACTCACTTCCCAAAGCTTCTTGTAGACTTTTCCAAAATGCACTCATGAATAATGGATCTCGGTCACTCACCATACTCTTTGGGACACCATGGAATCAAACTATTCATTTCACATAAAGTTCAACCAATTTCGATGCTGTCCTAGTCGACTTGACAAGAATATATCTCGCACTTTTGGTCAAAGGATCCACGATAACCCAAATCTTTTCGTTTCCTGCCCTTGTTCTAGGTAGTCCATCGATAAAATCCATCGATACTTGCTCCCACTTCCACGTAGGAACTTTCAATGGCTGAAGCAAACCGCTCGGCTTCTTTTGTTCAGCTTTCACCAACTGACAGTTCATACACTTAGAAATGAACTTTCCAATATCTCGCTTCATCCCTTTCCAGTAATAGACTCTCTTCATGTCCTGATACATCTTATTTCCACTGGGATGAATCGTCAGCTTCGAGTGATGACATTCCCTCAGAACATCATCCCTCAATCCGTCGATATCAGGAACAACTAATCATCCTTGCTTTCGAAGCCAACCTTCTCGATCGACCTCGAACTCTTTATCTTCTGGTTCCAGTTTCTGAATGAACTCGACAAGCTTCGCATCTTTCTTTTGGCTCTCGCCAATTCTTTCGATAAGAGTAGGTCTTATCGACAAGCTTGCCAACATTTCAGGTTCCAACTCATACCTTGGCCTGAAATCGAACCTTGCCAAGTACTCTAGGCTCTTCTATTCCAAAAACATCGCTCCTAAACTTGCGTGTCTTCGGCTTAACACATCTGCAACTGCGTTACCCTTGCCCGGAGTATAGACTATGCCAAAATCATATGACACCAGAAACTCTAACCATCTTTACTTCCGAAGATTCAAATCCTTTTGGGAGATAAGATACTTCAACAGCTTGTGATCCGTAAACAACTCGAATCGAACTCCCAACAGGTAATGTCTCCACATTTTCAGAGCAAATACAATCGCCGCCAACTCCAAATCATGAGTAGGGTAATTCTTCTTATGCGGCTTTAGCTGTCGACTTGCGTAGGCCGCAACTTTATCCTTCTGCATTAGTACTGCTCCAAGTCAAGTACCACATGCATCGGTATATACCACTATCTCTTCATTCCCACTTGGAATGGTCAACACAGGTGCACTCGTCAATCTCTCCCTCAGGATTTCAAGCGCTTGTTCACACTTTGCATTCCATGTGAACGCTTGGTTCTTCTTCGTCAATCCTGTCAACGGTGCAGCTACTTTGGAGAAATCCTTGATAAACCGTCGGTAATATCCTGCCAGCCCAAGGAAACTCCGAACATCCGTCACATTCTTAGGTCGATCCCAGTCCTGGATTGCTGCAACTTTAGCGGGGTCAACCACTATCCCTTTCAGAAACTACATGACCTAAGAACCTCACTTCATCCTTCCAGAAGTGACACTTTGAGAACTTAGCCTTAAGCTGATGCTTCCGCATGATCTCTAACACAACTCTCAAGTGCGTCTTATGTTCTCCTTCATTTCTGGAGTAAACCAGAATATCATCCACGAATACAAGCACAAACTTGTTCAACTGGTATCTGGATACTCTATTCATAAGATCCACAAAATACGCTGGTGCATTAGTCAACCCGAATGGCATCACCAACCATTCGAAGAAACCAGATGGTGTCCTAAAAGCAGCCTTTAACACACTATCCTTAGCCATCCTCAACTGGTGAAATCATGTTGCCAAATCCATCTGAGAAAACACTTTGGCCTCGTGAAGTTGATCGAATAAGTCATCTATCCTTGGCAACGGATACTTGTTCTTCTTTGTCACCTTGTTCAGCTCACGATAGTCCACACACAATTTTAACGAGCCATCCGCCTTGGTTGCAAATACGACTGGTGCACCCCACTCGGAAACACTCCTCCGAATGAATCCTTTTCCCAAAAGGTCACGAACTTGCACCTCTAACTCTCGCTGTTCCCTAGGCGCCATCTGCCTAAGTGGCTTTACAATTGGTCTAGCATCTTCGACCAAATCGATCCTAAACTCGATCTCACGATGCGGCGGCAACCCTTTGACCTCGTCAAAGACATCTACATACTCATTAGCAATCAGCACTGATGACAGGTCTTCTTGTGGAATCCCAAGCGAATATAGATAACTCACGAAGACCTCGTCTTCGCGCTTACATCTAATCAACACCTTTCGCCCTTCCACATCCCCCGACCCTCACCTCTAGCTTCTCGCAATTCACCCTGCCGCATACCTCTTGAGCCAATCCATGCCCAAGATGATCCCAAACCCAGCGAAGTTAAGAACAAAGCAATCACACACAAAAGAGCAACCCTGACTCGACAACACTAGACCACGACATATCATGCAAAGATTTGACGAACCCCCAATTGGATTAGTCACTATGATGGGTATATCACAAATCTCTGGTTCCAAACCCAAGAGACACACAAGCTCATTGCAAATAAAAGAATGTGATGCACCAGTATCGAAAAGAACACAAACTAAAACACCTTTTACAGAAAGAGTACCTTGCATCACGACACCCTTTCCCTTCTCCTCTACGATAGGAGCTCTCGAAGAAGATGGCATAGCTTCCAAAGCATATGCCTTCACAATCTGCTTGCCTTTAGCTGATTCTGGACAGTCTTTCTTCTCATGCCCAGGCTTCCCACATTTGAAGCACTTCTTCTCAGCTTTGGGATTCTTGCATTCACTAGCAAAATGGCCTTTTTGTTGGCAGTTAAAGCAAACCACCTCACTCTTGGGCTTCTTTTGGCCATCTTTTCCTTTTTGTTGTTGTTGCTTCCTCTTCTTATTATTACCACCTGGCTGTGGTTTCTGAGCCTCTTTGGTCGCAGCGACAACATTTGCTTCCTTAGGAAACAAGCTCTCATGACGAATATCTTTTTCCATAATCTTCTCAAATGAGTCATCAAGATGGTCCACCAACGGCTTTCCGATATAAGCATCCAAACCCAAGAAAAACTTCTTGTTTTTCTGATCGGGTGTATCATTGTTTGAACAAGCATATCTAGACAAAGCCTCAAAATCAAAAATGTAGTCAAGAACTGATCTGCCATTATGTTTCAACTCTATGAACTTCTTGAAGAGAACAGACTTCTGAGTAGTGGAGATAAACTTTGCTTCAAACTTAGCTTGAAATAGCTCCCATGAAATTTCTTCCTCTAGAGTCTCGAGTGTAACAGAATTCCACCATTCCATGGCCCTGCCTTGCAGTTGCCTTGATGCAAGCTTTCTCTTTATTGCATCCTCAATACCCAAGTCTCCAAAGATTCGGACACATGAATCCATCCATCTCTGAACCTCTTCAGCTGGTTTAGTTCCCATGAATGGTTTTCCCCCTAGAGATGTAAAGTCCTTGCACAGCTTTTCAAAATCTACTACTCTAGGAACTCGCACATTAACATCTACCGTTGTTGCCACTGGGGTGGGTGCCCTTCGCATAATTACTTCTGCCATCGCTTCAAACATGGCCGGGTAATTAGGTTCCACACCATTTCCCCCTCCAGTATTGGCTCCACTAGCAGCGTGTCTTGTTTCTCATCTACTCATTCTAAATATGCAATTTAAAATAATTAGTCACTTTCAAGAATAACTACTAAAGGAAAACAACCGTTAATACTATATATGCTAATATATAGTAAGCATCCAGCTGAAATCTCCAAGTATGTCTCTCATACGTGATTACGTCCTTGAACTTTGGCCAAAAATCATCGACCAGAGCACTGATACCAAATGTGACGACCGCCCATAACCCCCGCACTATACAAGGGGAATAATGCACTGAAGGATGTGCCAGACAGTCATGGACGATCATCAGAGTAGGTAAACACAAGCGGAAACTGTCGTAAACTCACAGCGCAAGAATAAAATATAATAGAACATATACAATAGGTAGTAATAGTGAAGAAGAAACACAAGACTTTCATACAACCAGAAAGTAATATCCACAACTTGGAAATAGTGTTTGTACAAAGTTGCCTCACTACATCACTCAGAAAAGCAAACAGCGGAAATCCAATTATTATATAGTAGTAATACTGGTACGTGAGCCTCCTGCAAGCCATCGATCAGCATTGTCGTCCTCACTAAAGCATTACTTATCACTTGTTACTTAGTCTGCCCATCCACAACCGGATGAACAGCCCAAGGTAATAAGAGGAAACATGAAACCTTGAGTCATACAACAGTCATAGTGAGTGATAAAACAGCTAACAAACTTCAACAATAAAGTGTATGAGAAAGGATATATAAACATACTGATCTACCCTGGACACCAGAGAAGAACTCAACCTTATCTTCCCCACATCAGACAGTGATAGCCTTTACAATCAATTCAACAAAAGGAATAACAATTCATACATGGGAACCAGAGCAAGCATTGATAACATTCATAGCATCCAGATTACATAGGTCTCACGTTGACAACCCTAATCGAGTTTAACATTCCCCAAGTACTCTCCCCAGAGGCTTAAACCAATATCAGTTAAGCACTCAAAGAACATCTCCCTCGACTTTGGATAATCTATATGAGATAGTATAAACAGAACAACCAATCATCCGTGACTGACTCTGGCAATCACTGCTAATCCTTCTTTGAAATCGTCGTTAATCGTATGACGGCCAACCTTGCCATATGTCAAGGGCTAATAGTAACCCCAGTTCTAGCATAAACTCTATATGTCCAACCTTGACAATGTGGCCTTTCAACGATACCCAAGGTACTCGACCTACAATCGGTCTTTTGGGTGCCCCCATCATACCCCTGCTTTGAGCCTGCTAGAAATTACGACAACGATAATCTCTCGGCCTTCAATATCTCCAGTCGTCCAACCTTGACGGCTATTTACAGCTCAAGAGACCTTCTCGAGCAACCATTATCCACCAACTCACGACCTTTGAGTTGTCTGCCTATTCATTGCTTTTCACCGATCAACGAACATATCACATCACTTCGAACATCCCCTTCCGGACTCTTGTCGAAGCCACCACCATCGTTGAACCAACCAACATCTTTATAAGGTTCAAATCAATCCATAGCATTATTTTAGCACTTCCTGACTTCCCAATTAAATTTAGTTTGAAGTCACACCATCACTGGAAATGTCCGAGTCACTTTAGTCCGAATCATTTCTGGCTGATCCAATTCTGCCCAATCCAATTCTGCCCGATCCAACTTCTGCCCGATCCAACTTCTGCCCGAGCCAACTTCTGCCAGATCCAACTTCTGCCCGATCCAACTTCTGGTGGAGCCAACTTCTATCCGATCCAACTTCTACCCGATACAACTTCTGCCCAAGCCAACTTCTGCCCGAGCCAACTTCTGCCTGATCCAACTTCTGCCCGATCCAACTTCTAGCTGAGCCAACTTCTGCCCGAGCCAACTTATGCCCGATCAACCTTCTGCCCGAGCCAACTCAACCAACTCAACCAAAATCATCAAACACAACCATAAACATATCATAACATTACTAACCACATGAATATGACGATTACCACAAAAATGTTGTAAATCTCACCAAAACAATTAAAATGAACATATGATCAAAATGAGAGATCTAACTAACATAAACATGTAAAATAACATGAAATTAACGAGTAAAACTTGTTAGATTAGATTATAGGGTGATGCATATGAAAATGGACATGTAATGGTGTAAATCTATGATAAAACATTCCAATTTGATGAGAAACATGCACAAACACTCATATACTTCATTACATTCATGTAAGAGATGCAAATCACTCACCAATTATCCAAAACAAAGCAAAATGATGAAATAGAATTCCGTACAGCGAAGAGATAGCTCCTAGCCCTTCGATTTGATGAATCCTTACTTGAAATGATGTAGATCTAGCCTCCAATGGTGTAGACCTATGATTTCCCTCCTTAGATTTGGATTTTTAATGGTGGAAATGTGTTAGAGGAAGAAGGAGATCAATGCCTCTGAATGAGAGAATGGGAAAATAAACCTTTTCCCTCTACTCTCACCCCCTATTTATAAGATTCCACCAAGGCTCCAAAACCTGAATAGCCAATTGTAAAACCTTAAAACAACGATTTCTCCCAAACCGCTGAGCCAAATCTTTAATGTAACCACTCTACGGAAAGGCAATCATCAATTCCTTTCCAATGGCACATGTCTCACCCTTCGATTCAACCTGAGTCAAAAGTTATGCCCTATACAAGGATGACAGGGAAAAATGGTCACAAACAAAATCGGTAAAATTTATGGACATGTATCACATCCCCATAAGCAACATATTAAAAGATGAGAACTATCCAACCCTCAGAGAATAAAATAAAAATATTTTACAATCTTTCGATACATAAAATGCGGGCTGGTACATCATTAATCTATGAACTTTCATTTAGTATGGAATTTTGAATCTACTGAGCAATATGCTAAACTAAAAATTTACTAGATTTATATATCTTCACCTTGAGTGTTCAAGAGTAATTCAAGCGCAATTGCATGTGTTATTCGTATCCTAGCTATCCTGTTTGTTTACTAGTATATTTTATCATAAGCCTTCTCTGTAAAAGGTTGATGATCTTTTTCATCATTCTGTTAGTATTATGATTTTTTTGTAGGTTGATCACTTAGGAAAAGAAGCTTGAACTTGCTGCATTAATGGACAAACCAACCAACATCAAGAAGTGGTAATCGTCTTAAACTTTGTATATTATGGCATTTTCACTATCTTAAGGGTTCTTGTTTTCATTGTGTTAATCAAACTTGTTATAGCAATTGTTGATATTTAATTCCATCATAAAATATTTATGTGAAGTGTAACTCGGAACTCCAAAGCCTTTATCTATTAGTTCAAATAATACACTTCCTTCCCTTAAAACTGCAGTGCTTGTATTTATTAGCTCAAAGAAAATCCTAACCAATGATAATATGCTCTCAAAAAATACTCAATTGGTAAGAAAACAAAATGTTGATGATTCTGAGTTAAAAATACAATCAAGTATGTTTAATGCATTAAGGCGTTTCTTCTATTCCAATCGAAAAATATATAATGAATTCTCGTTGACATGGCTTTTCTTTAACTGACAATGCATGTATTGTTCTCTCGGGACTTCTTCCCTTCCCGTGAAAGTATAGTTTATATACTTGTTTTGTAGACTGGCAATGCATGACTTTTCACTATCTTAAGGTGTTTCTTTAATGTTTTGTAGAATGCTTGTTGTAGACAAAGTGTCAAAGTATAGTTAGTCTAACTTAAATCCTTCTTTTTTGAAGGAGATTTCTAGTCCCCTTTGCCATTTGCGGTTAAGTCAGGTATGCTTCATTGCATTCAAAAATTATGATTTGGTTATTAATTTCCTAGATAGTAAATTAGTTCAAGGCATATATATATATATATGGAAACATTCTGTTGAGATGTAATATGATTAAACTGTGTTCGAGCTCGGTTTTCGTCGCTGACTATGTTCAGTTTTATAATTGAATGTAACTGAGCTTTAGTTATGTAAAGTTTTGTTGGGTTTTAGCTCCAATTAAACCTCCATTAGGAATGGGCTAAGATATAAAAGGCTAATTGACCTTATATATTCTAATATTTTTAAATATATGCGCTCTCATAAGTATTTAAACTTGGCATCCAAACAGCCTACTTCTTATTTTGTTTTGACCATATATACGTCTGTTGATTTAGTTGTATAAACACTGCACTGTATTATTTGTTGAGATGCCATATATACGCATTTCCCAAAAGTTGTATATTATTATATTATATGATGTATTTCTTGGTTTATTTTTTTTATAATAATGTCTACAGTTGTGACCGGTTTTATACAATATATGAAGTCTCTATAGATATATTAGAGACCTATAAAATAAAGGAGTTTCAAATAAAAAAAATTGTTGTAGTGTATAACATTAAGAGTATATGCATATGTGAATTATCGGATGATCTTTCTTATCATGATCATCAGTACCAACGCCCTTTTACACTTGGTCCTACTGTGTGTAGAGCCTGGCATCGTTCGACTCAAAATATAGATGAAATAATTTTATATTGTATTCTCATAGGTGCGTTTATTTCTTGCATACTTCAGGCATATAGTACCATTGTATGTTTTGATTTATCAATGGGTTTAAAATTATAAAGAACAAAAGAAATATTTGTTGCATAAGCATTTCAGATCAGAGAGACTAGAAACTTAATAGAGAGACTTTCTATGTTACCGAACAAACTTGAGGTACAAATTTGAAAAAAAAAACATATTTTATGCATATTTACATTTATGTTTTCATGTCAATATAATTTTCTGGTTTATCATGCAATGTCAGAAATTTGGTTTTTCTAGTGGCAGTAATGATATGTTGCCAATTCACATAAGAGTGATAAACACTTAATTGTTATTTATTTAGGAGGCAAATATGGAGTCTAGAGCCATTACAAAAGCATCTGCAATGAAAGGTTAAAATTAAGTTGATAATTAGAAGTAATAGTTACCCTAAAGAAAGAAACAAGCTAACATTTAAATGAGTTCAGCACTCAGACAATGCATGGACAAAGACATTAATGAAGCTAGAAAAATTGAGCTTAACATCAAGTCGAAGTCGGAAAAAATTGACAGAGATGTAATAACATTTGAATCCAAAATGAGTTTGTACAGATGTTATGGATTGTTTTGTTACATGTTTAAAGTTATTGTATCGTTTTTAGATTGAACTTATTCTAATTTTTTTTGGCATTCACGGTTGTTTTAGAGTTATGTTTTACAGCTACCTAGTTTTGTTCATTCTTTCTTTATTATGGTACCAAAATAGTTCTCGTGGGTTATAAAGCTAATTGTATTTTTTATTTTTTATTTTAAATTTGCTACAACTTAAGGTCGTATCTAATGATGAATTAGATATGGCTCATGGTCATAGCTAATTGAAAATTAGATACGACACATGGCCATATCTAATTCATCATTAAATACGACTTAAGGTCATATCTAATTGTTAAACACGTCAGAAATTGATACGACCCAAAGCACTGCCTAATCAAATTAGACACGGTCCAAAGAAGTGTCTAATTGGCATTTTTGTGTAGTGGCTATCTCTTTATTTCCACTTGCAATTGTCAACACAGGAGCACTCGTCAACCTCTCTTTCAAGATTCTAAAAACTTTCTTACACTTTGCATTCCACGCGAAAACCTGGTTCTTTTTCATTAATTCAACCAATGGTGCAGCAATCTTCGAGAAATCTTTGATAAATCGTCGATAGTATCCCGCTAAACTAAGGAAACTTCCAACAACCGTTGTGCTCTTGGGTCGATCCCAATCCTGTATTGCTTCCACCTTAGCGGGATCCACTGTTATTGCTTGCCCCGACACGACATGACCCAAGAACCTCACTTCTTCCTTCTAGAAGTGACACTTTGAAAACTTAGCCTTCAGCCGATGTTTCTGTAAGATATCTAAAACGATCCTCAAGTGCGTCTTGTGTTCTTTCTCATTCCTAAAATAAACCAATATATCATCCACGAATACAAGTACTAACTTGTTCAACTGATCTCTGAAAACCCGATTCATAAGATACACAAAATACGATCGTGCGTTATTCAATCCAAACGGCATCACAAACCACTCATAAAATATGGATGGTGTCCAAAAAGCAGTCCTCAACACACTATTCCTATCCACTCTCAATTGGTGAAATCTCATCGCTAAATTCATTTAGGGAAACACCTTGTCTTTGTGAAGCTGATCGAACAAGTCAACTATCCTCGGCAATGGACACATGTTCTTCTTGGCCACCTTATTCAGCTTACGATAATCTACGCATAATCGTAACGATCCATCAGCCTTGGTCGCAAATACAACTGGTGCACCCCACTCGAATACGCTTCTCCAAATGAATCCCTTACTCAAAGGATCGTTCACTTTTACACCTAACTCTAGTTGTTCCGTAGGCATCATCCTCCTAAGAGGCATAATAATAGGTCTGGCTCCATCCACTAGATTAACTCGAAACTCAATCTCTCAATGTGGTGGCAGTCCTATGACCTCATAAAAAACATTGGAAAACTCTCGAACGATTGGCATAGATGACAACCTATCCCGTAGAATTACAAGCAGATATAAAAAGCTAACTAGAACTCTACCATATGGTAGACAACGTATCACCATCATTCACCCTTCCACATTCCCTATTATCACCTCAAGTCTCTTGCAATCCATAATAGTCGCATACCAATTGAGCCAGTTCATACCCAAAATAATCCCAAACCCAGCGAAGTTCCAAGCAAAACAATTACCACAAAAGAGCAACCATGACTCGATAAGATTAGACCATGACAAAGCATACAAAAACTTGGTGAACCCCCAACTGGATTAGTCATTGCCAATGGTCTATCATTAATCTCAGATTTCAAATCTAACTTACAAACAAGCTCATTACAAATAAAAGAATGTGATGCTTTAGTATCAAACAAAACTCGAACTGAAGTACCTCTGATAGCAAGTGTACCTTGAACAATAACACTCTTCCCCTTCTTGTAACACCCCATATTTTAACAACACTAAAAGATGATAAATTAAACAATAATTAATATAATATTTAGAATTAAGTGAAACGGACTACTCCATTGCGTTCGTCTAGGAATTCTGCTCAAAATAGACACCTGGTTTGTGTAAAACGGACACCGTATGAAGAAGTTATTAAGGTTTGAAGTTTATATATGCACAAGAGAATTATATATATACAAAACAATCAAAATCGAGTTTTAGGAGGGAGCGGGAAAATTCCCGCCCAGGGGTGTCGACCCCATCAAGGGTGTGTCAACCCCTGGGTCGACCCCATAAGGGGGGGTCGACCCCCC
Source organism: Allium sativum (assembly GCA_030737875.1). Classification (NCBI taxonomy): domain Eukaryota; kingdom Viridiplantae; phylum Streptophyta; class Magnoliopsida; order Asparagales; family Amaryllidaceae; genus Allium; species Allium sativum. The sequence continues at coordinate 386,905,233 of CM060912.1, read as the reverse complement.
TACGGCAGATCTGGGCAGATTAGGGTTTGGTGATCGCTATATATATATATATATATATATATATATATATATATATTACCCCATTTCTCTTGCTTCTCCGCACTGGAGAACTAGATGTTGCCTCTGCCTAGATTAAATCAAGCCTTTTCTCCTTCAGCAATTAACTAGAGTTTAGAGATATGTGATTCAACATCTGCAACCTTTCTTCTACATTTCTCAGATCCAATCACAGTTAATCTATGTTAATTTTAGATTTAAATATTTAAAAAGTAAATCTTGACATAACTATAACTTGGATTAATGCCTGTGACTATTTGAATCATATCAGATCTACTATGACTTGTTTATCTAAGTTACTCTGACATGACTATGAACTAGATCCGAACCTATACCGATTTATCATGTCAGATCTGCCATTGTTGTAGATCTAATTCACTGTTTAGATCACCTCATGCCTTTTCCTATTATATTTGTGGCTAAATCAGATCTGTTATTAGTTGGATATCTAATTCATTATTTAGATCTCATCATGCATGTTTATGATATCCCTATTATGTTAATATTAGTTCTATTGTCACATATTCATTAGATATGTTCCTATATGCCTACCTTGTCATTATGACATTATATGTTTATGCCTATTTCTGCTATTATGTCCACATTGTTAGTATGATCATTTCTGTCCTCTTCCCTCTATCTTTTCCCTTTTTATTTTTATATAGTCAGGCTACCTTCGAGCCGAGGCATGCCGCTGAAATACGCGAACGCGATAAATTGGGAACGAGAGGAAAACGTTAAAATTGGAGCATAACTTGTATGAAATATATGAATGTTAACTCAGGGCATAAATCGAATTGTGATTAAAGACCTTAATTTAGGACATATGGTTCATTTTGAACATAACTTGGAAAAGGGGCATGAAAACCGATAACGACATAGGAACAATTGGTTAATAATGGAAATGCCTAGAATTACAGTAATTAGAAACTGTAACCACGCTTAGACATGAGGTTAGATTACACTTATGGTGGAAGTCTGCACGGAACCGACCAGCATATCCAGCGACCACAAGTGGTGAATCTAATGTGAGGGGTCTAAGTGCATTAACATGAGATGTGCTAAGACATGAGGTTAAGTCCAACTTGTGGAAGAAGTCTGCCCAGAACCGACCGGCATATCAAGCATCCACAAGTGGTAGGCTTAACGTGGGAGGTCTAGCACATTATAACCATAAATGAATATGGTAATGAATTGGAATACTTAACCTAGTTGAATCTATTGGGATTATATGAACATATAACTTGAGTAGGGGTTAAGTAAACTTGTTTGAAACAGTGGGTGGGTTAAGAAAATCTTGGGTGGGTGGGTAATATATATATATATATATATGTATATGTGTATATATATATATATATGCTTACAAACTTAACCTGTGGGGTTATGCAATCTTTTACTCTGGTATGGCATAACCTGTGGAAAACCTAGTGGGGATGCAAGGGTAAGGAAGCTTGTATCATATTGTGTGTAGGACCCATTTCAGTCAGTAACCCATATATAGGTATCAAACGAGTACTCCGAACTAGGTCGGAGTCGGGGAACGCTTACTAGGCTAATTGTAAGAGATCCAAACGTAGGGGACGGTGTGGGCGGCGCATTCCGACGGGGTTATGTGCGTGCATAGGTCCGGAAGAGGAGGTTTAGACGCCATGACACCTATAGATATGGTTGTGCACATCCTGAAAACGAAGGGCTGCCACTTTAGGGAGTGATACACCCTACAGTGCAGCCAGCACAGGGTATCTACGGAGTAGGGAGCCGATCGATTGGGGTAGTAATTAGGGTACATCTAGACTTCGGTATGTTGGGAAGCCCGTTAATAACCTTTGGGGTAACTCCGGTATGTTGGGCTATCTATTGATTGTATGGGGTGAAAACCTCTCACTGGAAGTACACCTAAGTCTACCATTTTGTAGTTGTTAAGATAATCTCATTCTGGTTATACTAGTATTGGTGCAGAGAAATCATTAGAGAAGCGTAGTATACTCTATCATGTTATCCTGTTTATCTTATCATACCTGCCTTTTATAATGTTATCTCTCTTATCCACTTTATATGCCTGTTATGATACTTTTGCTTATTTATATGCTAAAATTAACTGGACTCGCCAGACTTTATATCTGACCCATTTTGTTTCCTCCTCTTTCTTTTCCGTTTACCCCCTCCCCCCAAGGTTCTCAGGGTAGGAATACTCGAGCTTGATCATGATTCTGCTTTCACCTTGCTTAGAGATTCATAGATGTACTGCTTCATTTCATATTTCTCTCTACTATGGCTATGTTTTTTGGGATTATGCTTCTATTATTATTGTACTCTGATGTTTTAAGTACAAGATAGAAATTTTAATGATGTATTTAGTTTTATGCATCTCAGACTTGTGATGTAACCATGTTTTGAACTACGATGCTTTATTATTAGTAAAAAAATTTAATTCCGCTGCTATTTTATATCTGTCTTGTAATGTTCATGTTTCTGTTTACCTATAACGCTTTACAAAACTTAATGCATTCTCTTAATGAGTGACATTAATGGATGTGGGGTGTCACACTTATCTCTGCAATCAGACCCTTCGAGGAAGACAGTATAGCATCCGGAGCATATGCCTTCATAACCTGCCTGCATTCGATGGTTCCGGACAATTCTTCTTCATATGTCCAGGCTTATCACAGTTATAACGCTTTCCGTCCATCTTAGGGTTCTTACAATACTTGGAATAATCGCCTTTCTATATTATAGCAGGTAACCTCACCCTTAGGTTTCTTTTAGCCATTCTTACCTTGTTGTAGTTGTTTTCTCTTACCATTCCACTTTTTCTTATTGACATTACCCTACTATAGCTTTGACTCCTCCTTATTCTCAACAATAGCCTCTATTTTTTGAGGAAACAAACTTTCCTTCCTCAAAGCCTTCTCGACCAACTTCTCATAAGGATCATCAATATGGTCAATCAATTGTTTTCCAAGTCCCTTATCTAATTCCAATATAAACTTCTCGTACTTCTGATAAGGAGTCACAATATACAAACAAGCAAATTCGGATAAAACCTCAAATTCAGCCATATACTCAAACACTGGTCTACCTCCGTGGTTAAGGTCAATAAACTTTTTAAAGAGTATCAACTTCTAGACCATAAAAATGAACTTCTACGCAAACTTAGTTCCGAACTAATCCCAAGTGATCTGGTCCTCTGGAGTCTCTATAGTAATAGGGTTCCCCCAACCCATTACTCGACCACGCAGCTACCTCGATGTAAGCTTCCTCTTAATTGCATCTTCAATTCCCGAATCTTTAAAATTCAAAATGCAAATATACAACCAATTCTGAAGCTCAATAGTAGGCTCCGTACCAATGAACGGTTTCTCACCGAGAGAAGTAAAATCCTTGCAGAGCTTAGCGAAATCTACCACCCTAAGTGTAGCAGCTTGCATTTTACGTATCGGAGGATCATAAAATATTTTTATTTAATTTCCTAAGGGTTGGATCATTCTCATAATTTGATATGTTGCTTATGGGGATGTGAGACATGTCCATATTTTTATCAATTTTATTTGTGACCATTTTTCTCCTATCAATTTTGTCTAGGGAATAACTTTTTATTGGGATTGAATCAGATGATGTAGTTGATTTCATCGAAAAGGAAATGGTGTTGCCAATTCCATAGAGTGGTCACATTAAAGATTTGGTTCAACGGTCTGGGATAAATCGTTGTTTTAGTGTTGCACAATTTCTGTACAGGTTTGGCTAGTCATTAATAGACTGATCTGGAGTGGCCCATTGGTGGTATGGGTTGAGGCTATAAATATGGGGTTAAAGGCATGGAGAAAGGGGTACTTTACTTCATTCTCTCATTTGGTTGAGCTTATGATCCTCCTTACTCAATCAAATACACCTTTCCACCATTAAAATTCTAGATCAACACAAGAAGATTGAAGATCTACATGAAGCAAAGCTAGATCTACATCAAGTGAAGGGAGATCACACCAAATAGAGAGGTTTGAAGATCATTCTTCATTCTTCGAATTGGGAATTTAGTGATTTCAAGTTATTTTTAATATTTGGTGAGTGATAAGCATATCTCACATGGACTCAATCAAGTATATGGGTTGTTTGATCTTATTTTCATCATTTTAAGCTGCTTTCACCAAGATCTACATTATGGTAACTATATTTTCATTTGAATCACCATATGATCTAATCTAGAAACTTAAATCGTCAATTCTTATGTTAATTCATATGTTTATGCAAGTTTAGATCCACTATTTTGTTTATTCGTTGATTTATCATGATTTGGTGAGTTTTATATGGTTTTATGATGAATAATTGTCGTTTAAGTGTTGTTGATCATTTCATAAAGTTTTGATGGTTGAATTGTATGATTTGGATGGGTTGTTTTCATCGATGTTGTCGTTTAATGATGGTTTGGTCAAGATTGAAGGTAGATTGGTCAATTCTAGAATCGGGACGTTTTTGAATGGGTCGTTGATGACATGGTAGGACTAGGTAATTTGGTTTGAAGAGCAAGAAATGAGGTTGGGTCGTGGGCTTCAGGTCGTAGGTCGTGGCTTGAGGAGCACGAAAGGAGGCGGGTTGGTCTGAATCATTGGTTTTGGGTCATTGCTCATAGGTTAGGTCGAACTGCTCTGGCGCAAAGCGGGTCATTCTGTGTGATGAAGGGGTCAGGTTGTTAGCACCGGGTCATTGAAAGGTAGGTCGTCCAGGGTAGATTGGTCGGGTGAAGCTTCATAAAGTAAAGCAAGGCGGGTCGTTTGTGGTAGTTGGGTCGTTCAAGCATCTATGGACCAGGTCCTTCGAATGATGGGTCGTTGGTGCTTTGATGAGTTAGGTCGTGAAGCATCTGGGTTGAGTCGGGTCATTATGGAGATGATGGGTCGTTGGAACGACTTAGGGAGTTAGGTCGTTGGGGGTGTTATAACCAAGGTTAGGTTGTTCGATGACCTGACTATTGGGCAGAAAACGACCTGATTATGTTGACCAAATATAGATGATTTTTGGTTCTGTGATGGATGTGGCTTAGAGTTAATTCAAGTAGGAATGTCGAAGTGTTGTGAAATTTTCGTTGATCGTTGAAATGCAACGAATGTGAAGATGACTCAAGGTGGTGAGTTCGTGGATAATGGTTGCTCGAGAAGTGGCTTGAGCTTATGAACAATCATCAAGATGGATGGCTAGAGATATCCAAGGCCGAGGAATTATTGTTGTCGTAGGTTCTAGCGGTCTCAAAGCATGGGTATAATGAGGACACCGAATAGACTAGAAGTGGATGGTCGAGTACCCTTGGCAGCTCAACAGGCCTAAATACATTTCGTTGTATGGCGTATGGAGTTTTGCAAGAATCGGGGTTTACCATTAGCCCTCAACGGACGGCAAAGTGATGAGTCGGTTGTACGATTAATGATGGTTTCGAAGCAGGATTGGTGGTGATAGCCAAAGTCATGGATGATGATTGTTTTGCGTGTATCATCTTGTGTAGATTATTCGACGTCGAAGGCGATATCTCTTGGGTGCTTGTCTAATGTTGGTTTAGGCCTTCAGTTCTTGTTCTTAGGAGATGTTGATATCGATTAGGATGCTCTACGCTTGACAACTGATTGCCATGAATGTATTGTTATTGCTACATGGTTGTTTGTAAAGGCTACCACTGTCGAATGTAGGGAAGATGGGTTTGGGTTCTTTTTTGTTGGTGTTGGTAGATTAGTTGATTAATCTATCTGTTTTGATATACTTTATTGATGATGTTAGATAGCTATCTTATCGCTCATTAAGACTGTTGTCTGACTCAAGGTTTTGTATTTCCTCTTATTACCTTGGGATGTTCATCCGGTTTTGGATAGGTAGACTGAGTAGCAGGTGACACATGACAGACCTTGATGAGGACGTGCTGCTGAATGATGACGAGCAAGAGGCTGGCGTATTATTTTCAATATCTAGTATTTGTTGTTTCCGCTGCTTGATGTATTCTCTGTGTGCTTGTAGTGAGACTTACTGTACAGACTCTCATAGTGTAATCCAAGGTTGTATGGATATTTTATGGTGATATGAAAAAGTTTAAGATTCTTCTCAATTCTGCTTCACTATTGTTTCCTGTCGTATATGTTCTATTATATTTTATCCTTGCGTTGTGAGTTACACTACAGGTCCCACTTGTGTTATCTTACCTTGTTGATCGTCCATGGTTGCCTGGAACACCTTTTAGCGCATTATTTCTCTTGTTTAGTGTAGGAGCTATGGGCGGTCATCGCATTTGGTATCAGAGCTCCAGTTATCGATTTTAGCTAAAGTTCAAAGATGTAATTACGTTTGAGAGACGTATTTGTAGATTTCTGATGGATGTATATTATATATTAGTGTATAGTATAATAACGTTTTAACTCCATTTGAAATTTTTCTTATATATGGACTAATCATTCTGTATTACGGATTTAGAATGAGTCGTTGACCATCGAGGCACGCTGCTAGGGAGAAGACTGTTCTTGTAGGGGTAGTGGTAGTATACCAGAATACCTAGCTATGTTCGTGGCCATGATGGCAGCGATCATGAGGAGGGTACCCGCTCAGGAGACAGTCGCGGTAGATATAGGAGTTCAAGTGCAGGTTCCTAAAGACATGGACTTTGCAAAGCTATGCAAAGACTTCACCACTCTAGAAAGGAAGCAGTTAAAAGGAATGGAGCTGATTGAATAGATTCAAGAGTGGCTTGATACATGCATTAGGATCTTTGGAAACTTGGAAATTTACGATGCGATTAAGAGAAAGCTAGCATCAAGACAGCTACAGGGCAGAGCTATGGACTAATGGAACTCTATCACTTTAGAGACCCTAGAAAATGATATTTCATTGGAGCAATTCCAAGTCAAGTTTGAGACAAAGTTTATCTCTATCGTTTAGAAGTCTATTATGTTTAAGAGGTTTTTCGAGCTTAAGCAGAATGGTCGAAAAGTGCTTAAGTATGTTTTTTATTTTGAAGTTTTGTCGAAGTATGCTCATTTGTATATCGAGACTCCTTATCAGAAGAACGAGAAGTTTGTCATGGGCTTGAACAAATACCTTGGGAATCAGTAGGTGGATCATCTAGATGACACTTATGAGAAGATTGTCGAGAAATTTTTGAGGCATGAGATTTTGTTTCCTAAGGAAGTGACTGTTGTTGCAACTAAAGAGAGGAACCGAAGCCACTAAAGGTTGGTAATAATAAAAAAGGAAGCAGTAGTAACAGAAAGGGAAGGATGGTCAGAAAAAGAAGAAGGGCGAAGTGATTTTCTTTAACTACTGGCAGAAGAGCCATTATTCCAAGGATTGTTAGAATCCAAAATCGAAAAAAAAGTGATTTAAGTGTGGAAAGCCTGGGAACGACAAGAAGGATTGTCCAGAACTAACTAAGGGTAAGCAGGCTGTGAAGGAGTATGCTTTGGAAGTTGTGCCATCGTCTTCAAGGACTCCTATAGCAGAGGAGAAAGGGAAGATTGTCGTTGTTCAAGGTATTCCTTCCACTAGAGGTGTTTTGGTTCATGTGTTGTTTGATACTGGAGCATTGCATTCTTTCATTTGTAATGAGCTTATATGCCGCTTGGGTTTGGAACCCGGGATTTGTGATAAACCTTTTGTGGTGATTAATCCAGTTGGGTGTTCATCCAGTTTTTGTATGATTTATCATGGTCTAGTGTTGTCGAGCCATGGTTGATCCTTTGCATGTAATGGCTTTGTTCTAAACTTTGATGGGTTTGGGATTATCTTAGATATGGACTGGATCAAGAGGTATACGAAAAATGTGGATTGCGAGAAGCTAGAGGTGACTGTCGGGAATGTGGAAGGGCGAATGGTTGTGATTCGGTGTAAGCCCGAAGATGGTGTCTTCGTGAGCTATTTGTATTTGCTTGTGATTCCATGGGAAGACTTGTCATCGGTGTCGATCGCAAGTGGGTTTCAGGATGTCTTTGACAAGGTCAAAGGGTTGCCGCCGCATCATGAGATTGAGTTCAGAATTGGTTTGGTCGAGGGTGCTAGACCTATCGTTATGCCTCTTAGGCGGATGGCACATAAGTAACAGCGAGAGTTAGAAATGCAAGTACGTGACCTTTTGGGAAAAGGATTCATTCAGAGAAGTGTGTCCAAATGGGTTGCACCAGTTGTGTTTGCAACCAAGGCAGATGGATCTTTGAGGTTGTGTGTAACACCCCACACCCGCTACGGTCACTCACTTAGGGAATGCCATAACATTGGTGGAGTATTTTAAGTGAATATAGAACAGAAAAATTACAACAAGACAGATATAAGTAATACTTGAAAATTTAAATCATCATTTCATTTCAGCGTAAAGTAAAACATGTTTGGTTACATCACAAAACCATAACAAGAGTCAAGTACATAATATCCATCCTGACAAAAATAAGTACATAATCCCACTAAGTAAACAATAGCCATAAAAGGATAGATGAACCGAGCTTTACTTCTACGATCCAAGCCCAAAAGATAGATATAGCGGTCTGATCCAAGCCCACTAGTGCTAGGCCCACTCTGATAACCTGAGGGTTGGGAAAAAAGATAAAAACAACGGGGTCAGACATAAGTCTGAGTGAGTCCTATAACCCTAACAATACAACCATTAAAGTAATTAGGGTATGACATAAATAAGGTACGGTACCTCCGGGGATAATGACTACATTAAGTAGCCCACAAAACACAGGATGTACTACGATAACCGCAACAACGTATTTATCCACCCAAGGATAATTACTAGCTTACACCACCCCAGACCTACCCACCCAAGGGTAATTCCTACACTGCACCACACCAGTTCTACCCACCAAGAGTAATTCCTACTTAAAGGTTGATCCCATCTAAAGACTTAGAAAATATAACTAGTAGTTTCTGGTACTTCTATCTGACCATGTAGGTGCCGTCTGCCCCTACGTCCACTAGGTGTATATCTGACCACGTAAGTGCCGTCTGCCCCTACCTCCACTAGGTGTACCTAGTAATCTTACCCAGTAGTTTCGTGTACCCCTACATAGGTGCCGTCTGCCCCTATCTTTACTAGGTGTACCCACTACTCCCAAGCGATCGGCTCCCTAACGTAGATACCCGTGCTGGTCCCACATCTGGGGTGTATCATTCCCCAAAGTGGCTACCTGATAATATCAACGGTGCACGGCTTTATATCTACACGATGCAACAACGACTTATCTACCAGCCCGGGCCCACACACGCATATGAAACCCGATGGACTTGCGTTGCCACCGCTAACCCGTTTTGGCCTCTTATAATCAAGCCCAATATGCGTGTCCCGTCACTCGACATGGGTCGAGCCCACAAAGATACGTTTGGGATATTGGTTGAAATGGGCCCCCACAAGCTACCCACTTAAGCTTGTCATATATCTAGTGCATCCCACTTAACCCCTCTTTATAATCATGCCCACTTACATGTTAAGTTTTGGTTAAGTCATCTAATCATATTTCAATTGCCACTAAGGGCACCCACTAGATTTCCACATGCCACCCAAAGCACTTACTTGATTCCCACATGCCACCCAAGGCACTTACTTAACCCTTTAATCATGTTTAATTACATGTTCCACTTTGGTTAAGTATTCTAATCGTATTTTCTATTGCCACCCAAGGCAACCCACTAGTTTCCTCATGCCACCCGAGGCACCCCCACTAGTTACTACATGCCACCCAAGGCACCCACTTAACCCTCATGTCCCACTACATGCTAATTTGGTTAAGTGTTTCTTAATTAATTAAGACCGTGATCCTCCTAAAGACCTCTCACATTAGACTATCTTTTATGACTGCCGGTTAAGCCGGTTGGGTCCGGGCAGCCTTACGTCATAACCGAGTCTAACCTCGTGTCTTTACGTTAATCACGTATTTAGTTTGTGACTAAGACCTCTCACATTGGGCCAATCATTTGTAGCCGCTGGATGGCCGGTCGGTTCCGGGCAGACTTCCACTACAAAAGGGTCCAACCTCGTGTCTTAGTTGATTAATTACGCCTAATTAATCACCCCCACAATTAATTATCCCTAATTAATTACACATTGTTCATAACATGGGTAGACCTAACTCAATAGGTAAATTCCCATGGGGTAGACCTAACTCAATAGGTAAATTCCCACTTATGTTAATTTATTTTTTTATGGTATGCTTAATCATACCCAATCATACTTTTATTAACATATTTACCAACCCCATCGTTCCCCACGTAAATCGTTCTCATTTCATGACATAAATAAGGGGAAGATCATCACAAATATCATGGGTTTAGCATACAACTTTGTCATGGGTTAAGAGGATGTCAACTTGCATATATGAACATATATTAACCCAACTACATATAACCCAAACTTGCATATTATCATACACATGATTTGCATAACATATGACATATGAGTTTGCATATTATCATACACATATCTTGCATAACATGTTGAACTTGCATATAAGCATTCTCATAACTTGCATAACATGTTAAACATGCATTTAAGCATACACATAACTTGCATAAGCATTCACATACTTGCATGAGCATTCACATACTTGCATGAGCATTCACATACTTGCATGAGCATTCACATACTTGCATGAACATGCATAACTTGCATATCACATTAAACTTGCATTTAAGCATATATATAACTTGCATAGCATCATGCACATAACTTGCATAATCTTACATATTCAACATGCATAAACCCACTTGTTAAGCATGCATAAACCAACTTATTAATCATGCATAAATCCACTTATCAAGTATGCATAAACCAACTTATTAAATATGCATAAACCAACTTATTAAATATGCATAAATCCACTTATCAAGTATGCATACAATCAAATACTTAACATGCATAAAATCAAATACTTAGCATGCATAACACCAAATATTTAGCATGCATAAAATCACATGCATAACTTGCATATCATGTTACATATAACTTGCATATACTCTCACATATAGTTTGCATAACATGTTACATATGCATAAATGTTGAACATAATGTTTTGCATCATAAAACATGGCATTAACCTTGCATATAACATAAAACTTGCAAGTCACATATCATACAAACTTGCATAAACATATTTATCCACAAACATAGCCATGTCTTATCACATCCTACCATAATCAATTTAACAGTTGATTATTAAAGCCATAGGAACTCACCAAAACCAAGATTAGCAAATCAATGAAATAAAACTAGTTGCCAAATATGAAGAAGAAGGTGATTAGGGGTTGATTAGCTTGCAACTCTCTTCATTGATTTGTGGAGGCCATGACCAAGTTTCATTTTGCCATAGTTTAATTACAAGATTTAATTATGAATGAATTAGGATAGGGTTAGGGTCTTATTTATAGGATTAGGTGAGTGTTTTAGGCCCTTAGATTAACCCTAGATTAGATTAGGACCCTTAGATTTAGGAAACCTCTAGAACCAGCCCTCCTAGCCAGCCTGAAACCCAACCTGGTGCAACCTGGTGCACCCAGGTTCACAGAACGGTGCCACCCTGTCGACAGGCAAGTCGACAGGCATGTCGACACCCCTGTCGACAGGCCTGTCGACAGCCCTGTCGACATGGGTTGGGCGGGAAGCTCCCCGCCTGACCCCGCCTGGCCCAATTTAAAATCTGAATTTTAAATTCTTAATTCTGTTTTAGATTTGAATTTTCTGAAAACTTCTTTGGGCCATAACTGGGCCATACGGACTCCGATTTTCGAAAACTCGGACTCTATTTTGCGTATTTTTCCGAGACGAATACAATAACGCAGCCCGTTTCCCCTAATTCCCACATCTGAGATTATTTATTCTGTAATTAGTGAATTTTAGTATTAACCCAAAATACGGGGTGTTACATTCTCCCCTCCTTAAAGGATTTCGTCCCCGAAATCTCTAAGCTAAGGAGAATGCATATCCTACCATCCAAACAACCATCTACTCAAACCATCATCCACGGGCATCCATTGTCCTTAAAACAATTTCTAATGATGTATGAGCATATGCAAAAAGTGTGTGTATATGTTCCCTATCTAACGTATGAACATATGCAAACCATGATAGTGCCATGCATCCATTATGTATGCGAGAGAACCCTATCGACGCATACAATATCTATATGAGTGCACAATCATTCACCAAAATGCATCATCCATGTGATAACACAACCATTATACATCCATAAATATATTTTCCTACACACAATTTTATGCAATATGCAATATGAAGTGATTGAGCCGATCTAGTGCCTAGAGTGTGTGTATATGCATCCACGAGCAACCACTAGCAAACACTTGCATCCATTTGCATCCATCAACCATAACATGTCTCAAACACATGTTTCAACCATAGGTTTACCCTATCTAAAGGTCAAAGGTACTAACGAGAGGACATACTAAGAATAAGATAAGCACAAGATATGCGATGAAGGAGAAGCAAAAGGACATACCCTCCGAAAGAAAAGGGTACCTCGAACGCATCTTCGCTTCCGTCTCCCAGGTAGCGTCGCTCTCTTCATCTCCCCTTCGTACTTCGACTAGTTGAACCTCTCTGTTTCTCAACTTCCAAATCTCTGACCCAAGGATGCAAGTAGGAGCTCGTCGAATCGTCGCATCACGCTCTACTTCCACTTCTCTAAGCAGGCTCGGCTCTACCGCCTCTGCGGTCCCATGTAGGAACTTCCTCAAATGTAACACATGGAATATATCATGTACACCACTAAGCCTGTCGGGCAACTCCACTCTATATGACATCTGTCCAATCCTTTCCTTAATAGGAAACGGTCCAACAACCTTGGTACTCACTTCCCAACAGATCCAAAGTGAACCACATTCCGTAACGGAGATATCTTGATAGAAAACCATGTCCTAATATCAAACTCAAGCTCTGTTCTCCTCTTGTCCGCATAAGATTTCTGTTTATCTTGCGTCGCTTTCATCCTTCTTTGAATCAAATCAATCTTTTCCCGAAGTCTTTCTAACTTTATCGGCCCAAGCAAGATCTCATCCGTAGATTCCTACCAACGTGTAGGTGATCGACAAGGCCTTTCATAAAGAGCTTCGAAAGGTGCCATACCAATACTGGACTGAAAGCTATTACTATACGCGAACTCCACCAATGGACGATGCTCTTCCCATGTTCCTCCAAAATTTAAGATACAAAGCCTCAAAAGGTCTTCTAGGACCTGATTCACCCTCTCGGTCTGGCCGTCCGTCTGAGGATGATATGCGGTACTCAAACACAACTGAGTCCCTACCGCCTCTTGCAAACTCTTCCAGAACTCGCTAGTGAAGATAGGATCTCGATCACTTACTATGCTAGAGGGTACCCCATGTAATCGAACTATCTCTCGAAGATATACTGAAGCTAGCCATGGGGCAGTCCTCTTGCTCTTCACAGGTATGAAATGGGCGCTCTTAGTAAGTCTATCTACCACCACCCAAATTCCTGTATTACCCTTCCTCGACCGGGGTAACCCGTCAATAAAATCTATCGAGACGCTATCCCACTTCCATTGCGGAACCTCCAATGGGTGAAGCAACCCACCTGGTTTCCTTTGCTCCGCCTTCACTTGCTGGCACACCAAACATCGAGCGACATACTCGGCCACATCTTTCTTCATACCGGCCCAGAAGAAAACCCTCTTCATGTCTTGGTACATCTTATCCCCACCGGGATGAATGGTCATCCTAGAACGGTGTGCGTCATCAAGAATAGCCTTCCTCAAACCCTCGTCTTGCGGTACACAAAGTCTACCGTCTCTACGCAAACACCCCTATCGTCTAGGGTGTTCCTACTCAAATGGCTGGACGACCTCCCCCCCCTTATGAGCTTCTCTACCAACTCAACCAACTGTGGGTCGTCCCTCTGTGCTCTTCCAATCTGCCCCAAAAGAGTAGGTCTAACCTCCAAGGAGGCTAGCAAACCGGGTACAAAGTCAACGGAAGGTCTAAAGTCAAACTTAGAAATAAACTCTAAGCTCCGTCGTTCAACGAACAATGAACTCAAGGACAACCTTTTTCTACCTAAGGCGTCCGCTACCATGTTACCCTTACTCATAGGATGCTAAGGATCCCATCCACTTTTGCTGTCCTAAGACTATGCGCTCGAAGAGTCCCCAACGCTTCCCTAAGATGTAGGGCATGCTCTTCTCCACCAGGATATCATCCAAAATTATCACAATTGTCTCCCACGCAGACCGCCCTAGTCGAATTCGGCATCCCCCAAATGCAAGCCCCAAAGGCCTAAACCAATATCAGACAAACACCCAAGGGATACCTCCTTCGAATTCAGACGACCTACGTGAGATGATACTAATAAAAATGGCTAAATAATTAAGCCCTTGACCAATTCTGGATGTTCTCGCCAGTCTCGCTCCAAAACCGTCGTTTATCCTATACTGGCCCTGCTCAGCCTATTGAGCACATACGAAAACTTATTTCGCTCCTAGAAAAGACCAAAATGTCATCCATAAAGACCATCACAACTTATTTAGGTACTCCTTGAACACCGTTCTCATCAAATTAATAAAATATGCGGTGCGTATGTCAAACCAAATGGCATCACCAGCCACTCATAAAAACATCCGGAGTCCTAAAGGTAGTCTTTTCTATGCTATCCTCAGCCACTCTCAACTGATGAACTTCCGTGGCTGAGTCCACTATTAAAACACTGAGGCGCCAACCAACTGATCAAAGAGATCATCAATCCTTGGCGATGGGTGTCTATTCTTCTTTGTGAGTTTCTTTAGTTCTCTTTAGCCTACACAAAGTCTGAGGGACCCATCCGCCTTCATAACAAAACTACTGGAGCGCCCCACTCCGATATACTTTGTCTTATGAACCCCTTCTCAAGCAAATCGCCTACTTACTTATGGAGTTCCCTCCTCTCACGAGGAGCCACGTGGCACCCTGGCCAAGGTACTGGTTTAGCCTTACCCACCAGATATATTTGGAAGTCAATTTCCCGTTCCGGAGGTAAGCCCTTTACCTCCTTATACTCATCCGGGTATTCCCGGACTGCTCTAACAGATCACAAATTCTAGACCGACGTGTCCAGCGATTCTAGATAACTTAGCATAACAGATTCTATGGGATTACAAAAATCTCGAGAGTGTTACCCAAGCGGGTCATAAGCCTAACAACTCTCCCTTCAAAATCAAGAACGGCACCTTTACTGGATAACCAGTCCATGCCCAAAACTAGCCCATAGCCCGTGAAGCCCAACAAGCATCACATCTAAACTCAACGCTAAGTATAGAAACTTTCAAACCCAAACACATCATGGAGCCCAATTGGGTTTGAAACAACTAAGGGACCATCTACCAAACTGGTGTCTCAGTGCAGTGACTCTACAAGTAATGATGAGATAAACGAACTCAATGCGTCAGAATCAAATAAAGTTCGAATTGGATGATAAAGAAATCCAACCTCAAATCTAGACGGTCTTATCCCCATCTGGTACCCTAGTCGTGAGGGAATACAACTACCCTCCAGAAGATTTCATACCTTGCCCTTGCTTCTTTGGACAATCCTAATAAGGGGTCCCATTCCTCTCAAAAGGATAACCACTTGCCTTCTTCTTCCCTATTCCCCACTCGTAACTTCCCACCAATGAGGTTTCATCTTTCATTAACCAAACAACTATTTGAGCCTTCCTCCCACCGTCTATCCAATAGATACCTACCAGTCCTCCTCCTTCTTGAACCAACTTCTAATCCGACTAACGTCTAAGTCCCTTGAAGTGGTTTTCCATCCTTATCTATCTTAGAAAGATCACCTATACGTGGAGGGGAAACTCAAAACGAGAGAAAGGAAGAGATTCAAAATGGAGAATTCGAAAGATATAGATATGGCTATTGGGGATTATGCTTTTCTTTCAAAAACTTTTCTCTTAAAAGACATGTTTTTGAAAATACTCCTTTCCAAAAATATTCTTAGAAAATAGTTTTTCTAAAAAATTTATCTGTTCCGGTAACCTTAAGCTCTGATACCACGTGTAACACCCCACACCCGCTACGGTCACTCACTTAGGGAATGCCATAACATTGGTGGAGTATTTTAAGTGAATATAGAACAGAAAAATTACAACAAGACAGATATAAGTAATACTTGAAAATTTAAATCATCATTTCATTTCAGCGTAAAGTAAAACATGTTTGGTTACATCACAAAACCATAACAAGAGTCAAGTACATAATATCCATCATGACAAAAATAAGTACATAATCCCACTAAGTAAACAATAGCCATAAAAGGATAGATGAACCGAGCTTTACTTCTACGATCCAAGCCCAAAAGATAGATATAGCGGTCTGATCCAAGCCCACTAGTGCTAGGCCCACTCTGATAACCTGAGGGTTGGGAAAAAAGATAAAAACAACGGGGTCAGACATAAGTCTGAGTGAGTCCTATAACCCTAACAATACAACCATTAAAGTAATTAGGGTATGACATAAATAAGGTACGGTACCTCCGGGGATAATGACTACATTAAGTAGCCCACAAAACACAGGATGTACTACGATAACCGCAACAACGTATTTATCCACCCAAGGATAATTACTAGCTTACACCACCCCAGACCTACCCACCCAAGGGTAATTCCTACACTGCACCACACCAGTTCTACCCACCAAGAGTAATTCCTACTTAAAGGTTGATCCCATCTAAAGACTTAGAAAATATAACTAGTAGTTTCTGGTACTTCTATCTGACCATGTAGGTGCCGTCTGCCCCTACGTCCACTAGGTGTATATCTGACCACGTAGGTGCCGTCTGCCCCTACCTCCACTAGGTGTACCTAGTAATCTTACCCAGTAGTTTCGTGTACCCCTACATAGGTGCCGTCTGCCCCTATCTTTACTAGGTGCACCCACTACTCCCAAGCGATCGGCTCCCTAACGTAGATACCCGTGCTGGTCCCACATCTGGGGTGTATCATTCCCCAAAGTGGCTACCTGATAATATCAACGGTGCACGGCTTTATATCTACACGATGCAACAACGACTTATCTACCAGCCCGGGCCCACACACGCATATGAAACCCGATGGACTTGCGTTGCCACCGCTAACCCGTTTTGGCCTCTTATAATCAAGCCCAATATGCGTGTCCCGTCACTCGACATGGGTCGAGCCCACAAAGATACGTTTGGGATATTGGTTGAAATGGGCCCCCACAAGCTACCCACTTAAGCTTGTCATATATCTAGTGCATCCCACTTAACCCCTCTTTATAATCATGCCCACTTACATGTTAAGTTTTGGTTAAGTCATCTAATCATATTTCAATTGCCACTAAGGGCACCCACTAGATTTCCACATGCCACCCAAAGCACTTACTTGATTCCCACATGCCACCCAAGGCACTTACTTAACCCTTTAATCATGTTTAATTACATGTTCCACTTTGGTTAAGTATTCTAATCGTATTTTCTATTGCCACCCAAGGCAACCCACTAGTTTCCTCATGCCACCCGAGGCACCCCCACTAGTTACTACATGCCACCCAAGGCACCCACTTAACCCTCATGTCCCACTACATGCTAATTTGGTTAAGTGTTTCTTAATTAATTAAGACCGTGATCCTCCTAAAGACCTCTCACATTAGACTATCTTTTATGACTGCTGGTTAAGCCGGTTGGGTCCGGGCAGCCTTACGTCATAACCGAGTCTAACCTCGTGTCTTTACGTTAATCACGTATTTAGTTTGTGACTAAGACCTCTCACATTGGGCCAATCATTTGTAGCCGCTGGATGGCCGGTCGGTTCCGGGCAGACTTCCGCTACAAAAGGGTCCAACCTCGTGTCTTAGTTGATTAATTACGCCTAATTAATCACCCCCACAATTAATTATCCCTAATTAATTACACATTGTTCATAACATGGGTAGACCTAACTCAATAGGTAAATTCCCATGGGGTAGACCTAACTCAATAGGTAAATTCCCACTTATGTTAATTTATTTTTTTATGGTATGCTTAATCATACCCAATCATACTTTTATTAACATATTTACCAACCCCATCGTTCCCCACGTAAATCGTTCTCATTTCATGACATAAATAAGGGGAAGATCATCACAAATATCATGGGTTTAGCATACAACTTTGTCATGGGTTAAGAGGATGTCAACTTGCATATATGAACATATATTAACCCAACTACATATAACCCAAACTTGCATATTATCATACACATGATTTGCATAACATATGACATATGAGTTTGCATATTATCATACACATATCTTGCATAACATGTTGAACTTGCATATAAGCATTCTCATAACTTGCATAACATGTTAAACATGCATTTAAGCATACACATAACTTGCATAAGCATTCATATACTTGCATAAGCATTCACATACTTGCATGAGCATTCACATACTTGCATGAGCATTCACATACTTGCATGAGCATTCACATACTTGCATGAACATGCATAACTTGCATATCACATTAAACTTGCATTTAAGCATATATATAACTTGCATAGCATCATGCACATAACTTGCATAATCTTACATATTCAACATGCATAAACCCACTTGTTAAGCATGCATAAACCAACTTATTAATCATGCATAAATCCACTTATCAAGTATGCATAAACCAACTTATTAAATATGCATAAACCAACTTATTAAATATGCATAAATCCACTTATCAAGTATGCATACAATCAAATACTTAACATGCATAAAATCAAATACTTAGCATGCATAACACCAAATATTTAGCATGCATAAAATCACATGCATAACTTGCATATCATGTTACATATAACTTGCATATACTCTCACATATAGTTTGCATAACATGTTACATATGCATAAATGTTGAACATAATGTTTTGCATCATAAAACATGGCATTAACCTTGCATATAACATAAAACTTGCAAGTCACATATCATACAAACTTGCATAAACATATTTATCCACAAACATAGCCATGTCTTATCACATCCTACCATAATCAATTTAACAATTGATTATTAAAGCCATAGGAACTCACCAAAACCAAGATTAGCAAATCAATGAAATAAAACTAGTTGCCAAATATGAAGAAGAAGGTGATTAGGGGTTGATTAGCTTGCAACTCTCTTCATTGATTTGTGGAGGCCATGACCAAGTTTCATTTTGCCATAGTTTAATTACAAGATTTAATTATGAATGAATTAGGATAGGGTTAGGGTCTTATTTATAGGATTAGGTGAGTGTTTTAGGCCCTTAGATTAACCCTAGATTAGATTAGGACCCTTAGATTTAGGAAACCTCTAGAACCAGCCCTCCTAGCCAGCCTGAAACCCAACCTGGTGCAACCTGGTGCACCCAGGTTCATAGAACGGTGCCACCCTGTCGACAGGCAAGTCGACAGGCATGTCGACACCCCTGTCGACAGCCCTGTCGACATGGGTTGGGCGGGAAGCTCCCCGCCTGACCCCGCCTGGCCCAATTTAAAATCTGAATTTTAAATTCTTAATTCTGTTTTAGATTTGAATTTTCTGAAAACTTCTTTGGGCCATAACTGGGCCATACGGACTCCGATTTTCGAAAACTCGGACTCTATTTTGCGTATTTTTCCGAGACGAATTCAATAACGCAGCCCGTTTCCCCTAATTCCCACATCTGAGATTATTTATTCTGTAATTAGTGAATTTTAGTATTAACCCAAAATACGGGGTGTTACATTGTGTGTGGATTATCATGCGCTGAATAAGGTGACCAAGAAGAACAAGTAACCGTTGCCGATGATCGATGACTTGTTCGATAAGCTCCATGAAGCCAAGGTGTTTTCTCAGATGGATTTGGTAACGGGATACCACCGGTTGAGGGTGGCAAAGGATAGTGCGCAGAAGACAGATTTTGGGATACCATATGGTTTCTTCGAATGGTTGGTGATGCCAATTGGGTTGACTTACGCGCCAACGTATTTCTTGGATATTATGAGTAAGGTTTTCAGAACAAGTTCGTGCTTGTGTTCGTGGATGATATTCTGGTTTTCTCCTGGAATGAGGAAGAGCATAAGATGCACTTGCGAGTTGTTTTGGAAATCTTGCGAAAACATCAGCTGAGATTTAAATTTTGAAGTGTCACTTCTGGAAGAGCGAAGTGATGTTCTTAGGCCATGTTGTTTCTAGAAATGGTAGAGTGGTTGACCCCGCTAAGGTATCTAGGACTGGAATAGACCTAAGAATGCGACGGATGTCTGGAGTTTCCTTGGGTTAGCAGGATATTATTGTCATTTTATAAAGGATTTCACCAAGATATCTGCACCATTAACGGGGCTGACAAAGAAGAATCAAGTGTTCACATGGGTTGCGAAGTGTGAGCAAGCTTTCGAAATCCTAAAAGAGAGATTTATGAGTGCTCCAGTTTTGACAATTCCGAGTGGGAATGAATTGATAGTGGTATACACTGATGCATATGCTACTGGACTTGGAGCAGTGCTGATGCAGAAGGATAAAGTTGTGGCCCATGCAAGTCGACAGTTGAAGCCTCATGAAAGGAGTTATTCAGCTCATGATTTGGAGTTGGCAGCGATCGTGTTTGCTCTAAAGATGTGGAGACATTACCTATTGGGAGTTCGATTCGAGTTGTTTACGGATCACAAGTTGTTGAAGTATCTTTTCTCCCAAAAGAATTTGAATTTTCGACAGCAACGGTGGCTAGAGTTTCTGGCATTGTATGATTTTGGTATAGCATATACTCTTGGTAAAGGTAACGCAGTGGCGGATGCGTTGAGTCGAAGATACACAAGTTTGGGAGCGAAGTTTTCGGAATGGAAACACCTCAAGTACTTGGTAGGATTTGATTTCATGCCTCGGTGTCAGTTGGAACTTGAAATGTTGGCAAGCTTATCGATAAGACCTACTCTCATCGAAAGGATTGGCGAAAGCCAAAAGCGTGATGCAAAGCTTGTCGGGACTATCCAAAAGTTAGAACCTGAGGATAAGGAATTCAAGGTCGATCAAGAAAGTTGGCTTCGAAAGAAAGGAAGACTGGTTGTTCCTGATATCAATGGATTGAGAGATGAGGTTCTGACGGAATGTCATCACTCGAAGTTGATGATCCATCCTGGTGGTAATAAGATGTATCCGGACATGAAGCAAGCCTACTATTGAGATGGTATGAAGAGGGATGTTGGGAAGTTTATTTCCAATTGCATAAACTGTCAGTTGGTGAAAGCTGAACAGATGAAGCCAAGTGGATTGCTTCAGCCATTGGAAGTTCCTACGTAGAAGTGGGAGCAGATATCGATGGACTTTATCGATGGACTACCCAAAACCAGGGCAAAAAAAGGAAGGAATTTGAGTTATTGTGGATCGCTTGACCAAAAGTAAAAGGTTTATTCCAGTCAGATCGACTAGGACAACATCGAAGTTGGCTGAGCTTTATATAAAATGGATAGTTCAATTCCATGGTATTGCGAAGAGCATAGTAAGTGATCGAGATCCATTATTCATGAGCGGATTTTGGAAGAGTTTGCAAGAGATTTTGGGAACCGAGTTGTGTTTAAATACGGCTTATCATCCCCAGACTGATGGTCAAACTGAGAGAGTTAATCGAGTTTTGAAGATCTCCTAAGAGCTTGTGTATTGAACTTCGAGGGATCATGGGAAGACCATCTACATTTAGTTGAGTTTGCGTACAACAATAGCTACCAATCGATCATTGGGATGACACCATATGAGGCGTTGTATGGCAAACCGTGCAATTCTCTGGCATGTTGGTTAGAAACTGGAGATAAGTTGATACTTGGGCCAGAGATAATTAGAGAAACATCGGATTATATCGAGATTGTTCGGCAATGAACGAAGGCAATCCAATATCGTCAGAAGAGTTAAGCCGATAAGCGTCGTAAGGATTTGGAATTCGACGTTAGCGATATGGTCTTTGTGAAGATTTCGCCGTTGAAGCATGTTTTCGGTTCAGAAGAAAAGGAAAGTTAGACCCAATATTCGTTGGACCGTTTTCGATAGTCAAGCAGATTGGAAATCTCGCATATAGTTTGGAGTTACCTGAGAAGATGTCGAGTATGCATAATGTTTTCCATGTGTCGTTTCTACATAAGTGTGTGCACGATTCGAATGTGGTGATATCTCCAGAGCAGTACGAAGACGTAGAAATTGAGACCGTAGTTACGAGACCTCGTAAGCAGCTTCGCGTTATAGGGAATGACACGAAATAGCTTAGGAGGAAGATGGTTAAGTTATTCAAGGTGCAATGGAGTGAGGATGATGACGATTGTACGTAGGAGACGGAAGAAAGTATGAACATGACCCATCCAGAACTCTTCGTCGGTATGACCCATTGATATCATGTCACCGTACATCATTGTAACTTGTAATATTGTTGTTAGAAATCTACGTGCTAGGATAACGATATGGATGAGTGGCTTGATGGATGCTAGTTTGGATAGTAAATTGGTTGCTTATGGATGTTAGGCATGCAAAATGGTTTTGGTTGCTTGTGTTTGCTTGGAATTTCAAGGGAGAAATCCCTAAGGGGGGAGAATGTAAAAGCCCGCACTTTATGTATCAGAGGACCATAAAATATTTTTATTTAATTCCCTAAGGGTCGGATCATTCTAATATTTTGATATGTTGCTTATGGGGATATGAGACATGTCAATAATTTTTACCAAATTTATTTGTAACCATTAAAATTCTAGTTCTATGCAAGAAGATTGAAGATCAACATCAAGCAAAGCTAGGTCTACATAAAGTGAAGGGAGATCGAATTAAATTAAGACGTTTGAAGATCATTCTTCGCTATTCGGATTGGGCAATTTAGTGATTTTAAGTTATTTTGAAGATTTGGTGAGTGATAAGCATCTCTCACATGGATTCAATCAAGTATATGGATTGTTTGATCTAATCTTCATCATTTTAAGTTGTTTTCATCAAGATCTACATCATGGTAAGTATATTTTAATTTGAATCACCATAAGATCTAATCTAACAACTTAAATCAGTAATTCTTATGTTAATTCATATGCTTATGCAAGTTTAGATCCACTATTTTGTTTATTCATTGATTTATCATGATTTGATGAGTTTCATATGGTTTTATGATGAATAATTGTCGTTTAAATGTTGTTGATGATTTCATAAAATGTTGATGGTTGAATTGATGACTTGGATGAGTTGTTTGCATCGATGTTTTCGTTTGGTGATGATTTGGTCAAAATTGGAGGTAGATTGGTTAGGTCTGGAATCATGATGTTTTTGTATAGGTCGTTGATGACGTGGTAGGACTCATGTCTTGTAACACCCCACCTCCGCTAGGGTCACTCACAAAGGGAATGCACTAGTTTTGGAGGAGCGTTATCGAGGTAAACAAACACAGACATATTACAAGGCAGAACATAGATAAAAAAAGCGGAAGAATCAAAAGATAAATTTCATTACTTTCAAAAAGAGTCAAAACCTTTTACATACAAAGTACCAAATAGCCAAAGTCATTATTTTTCATTACAACAAATTCTGTCTTGCATAAACAAAGAAGCATAAACTTAAAACAACAAAAGTAGCTTGATTCCCCAAAGGTAGCAGAAATGCAGCCATAGCATAGCTCAAGATCAAACCATACATGAGCTGAACTGAAAGCAAGCGAAATCCAAGCTAAGTGCTAGAGTTTCCTCACTGAGAACCTGGGGGGGAAACGAAAGAAAAAGAGGCAAAAGAAAACGGGTTAGTCATAAAGACTGGTAAGTCCTAGTGACTTTCAGCATAAAAACAGGTAAAGGTAACATGACATGTATAAACCGAAAGTAAACATAAAGATGATGACAAGATAGACTAAGATAACATGATAAATCAAGTATAGCATTGCATGTTCAAGGTTTGTTACACCAACTGTACTAGTATTCCAACCCATGCCAAATGTTAACCATGAAGTGATCCCTTGGCCCAATATCATGAAATGACCCATTACTAGGTCCAACGGAACGATCCACTAATCGATCAAATCCATACAAGTTCTAACTCGTCATGTGTCTGTGTCATACGGCACTATCACAAATGTAGTCACCTGTGCTAGGTCCACCATAGGGTGTATCTAGCCCGATGGTGCCAACCATCGACACGAATCAAGCATGCACAGGTAAACCTACTGATGCCCAATGCCTGCTTTTTCAACTCCGGACCACGTGCACGACCATGGCCCGCCTGAACCTACACTGGAGCACCAACTCAGCCGTCGTTCTGGTCGCTTACAATCAGCCCAGTAATCGTGCCCCACCCTGCCTAGTTCCAGGGTACCATGACACATCTAGTGGGTTACTGCTGAAATGGACTGCGTAACTAGGGTTTCCGTCCAACAGGTTAAGTGTTTTCATTTAAATTCGTAACTTAACCCTTATCAGTCTAGCATGTCAAGTTGGTTAAGTGTTGTCTTCCATGTTCATGACTTAACCCTATCATGTGGCATTAATTCATTAATGCACCCCAACCTCTCACATCATACCTGTTGTTGTGGTCACTGGATATGCCGGGCGGTTCCGGGCAGATTTAAACCACAACTCAGTCTGACCTCGGGTTTCAAGCGTGATATGACCAACTACCCACATTGGATCCTATTGTTTGCAGTCACTTGATTTGCCGGGCGGTTCCGGGCAGGATTACACTGCAAACTCAACCCAACCTCGAGTTGGCCATTCTCAAGTTCATTCTACTGTCATGTCCATGTTCAAGTTTCATGTCAAGTTCGTGTCGAGTTTCATGGCGAGTTTCATGCCAAGTTTCCTATAATTACCAATTTTTCCCAATGTTACCCCATCTAAATATTAGGCTAACAATCTTAGCCTAATCTTTCGTCCGCATGATTATTTGACATATAATATTAGGCTAAAAACTTAGACTAATTTAATGTACACAATATTCGCATAAAGAAATTCATTAACATAAACATGACATAGGTGTAAACTTGGCATTTTCGGCAAAGTCAATATGAACACCATAGGTGTGAACTAGCAAAATGATCAACATGAATATCATAGGTGTGTACTTGCAACGTAGACTAAATCAACATACATATATGTGAACTTGCAAATCAATCATGAACATATGAATAAGTGTGAACTTGAAATATGACATAGGTTTAACATATACAAATAAACATGTAAATCTAACATTTTGTCACATATGTGATATGATTTTACAACCTAAAACTTGCATAACATGATAAACTACACAACTTGTCATAACAGGTTATACTCCAAGTTCATATGAATAAACTTATTCATTAATTCCTAATTCAACATGACAATAAAATAGAACCACAAACATAGATCAATATCATTCAATTCCACATATAACATAATAAACATTATTCTATTATCAATTTATTTCCAAGGCATGACATAACTAAATAAATTGACTAAAACATCGCAGGCATATAGATCTGATAACATTATGAACATGAAAAGGTTTGAATAATAATCTAGGTTCAAGAACATGGATAGATCTAACTTAAATAGAAAAATCCCCAAAATCAAGATCCAAGGATAAAAAAAAGAAAATAGGTCTGAATAGAAAATCAAGCTTAGATCCAATTTCATAGTCATAATCCAAGGCAATAACCTCATGGTCGTGAATCATAGGTGATTAGCCACAATTGTCCTTGTCATAGTCATAGGCAATAGTCTTATGTTCACAGTCATAGGCATAGGCATAGTCTTATGTTCACAGTCATAGGCATAGGTATAGTCTTATGTTCACAGTCATAAGCATAGGTATAGTCTTATGTTCACAGTCATAGACATAGGCATAGTCTTATGCTCACAGTCATAGGCATAGGTATAGTCTTAGGCCATTAACAATAATTTCAACGTCATAGGCATGATAATGTTATGGACATGAAAGAATTTGATTTACAACATGAATAGGCCTAAACTGATTTCATAGCAATATTCTCAAAAGTCAAGATCCAAGATGAACAAGAATAGATACGAATCACTTATCATACATAGGTCCAATTCCAATTTATAACATATCCATATTAAGTTTATAGTTTTAATCTAAAAGTAACTTGAACTTATAGATTGTGGTCTAAGAAATTTAGATGCAGAAGTCAAGTTTAGAAATGAGTTGTTGAATCGTTGAATCTTGCTTTGATTGTAGAAGCAAATCCCCAATATGAAATTCCTAGCCGTAGTCTTCAAGAAATAGTCTTCGCGTTTTAATTTACTTTTATCTTAATTTAATTTAGAGTAAGAAGAAGAAGCCATGTCCATCAAGAATTTGTGCAGCAAAAGGTTAGAGAAGAATGGTGTAAAGAGAATGAGGCCAGGAGGCTGTTTATAAAGGATTAGACAGACGAATTTGGACAGAAAACGAGATCAGATACATCAGAATGCATCAGGTTCGAAAACTGGGTTCGGGAGGCAGGTCGACCCCCAGGTCGACACTATGGTCGACCTGGTCCCTGAGAGGTCGACACTATGGTTGACCCCCAGATCGACCTGGTCCTGGGCGGGAAATTCCCCGCCCAGCCTGTTCTGGGTTTTGAATTCGAATTTTCGAGCTGTTTTTGATTCTGAAAATTCCTGAAACTTCCGAGGGTCATATCTCCCTCATACAGACTCCGATTTTCGAAAACTCGGACTCGTTTCCAAGCAGAATTTCGAGACAAACGCAATGGAGCAACCCGTTTCCCTTGATTCTTGTTTTAAAAATTAATTCTACCTTGATTTATGGTTTTAACATGTTATTAAAATTCGGGTTGTTACATTCTCCCCACCTTAAAGGATTTCGTCCCCGAAATCTGCAAGTTAAGGAGAATGCATCCTATCATCCAATCAATCATCTACTCAACCATCATCCACAAGCAATCATTTTCCTTAAAAGATTTCTAATGCTATATGAACATATACAGAAAGTGTGTGTATATGTTCCTTATCTAATACAAATGATTAGGCCTGATTGATCTTCTTAATGCAAAATATGTTTAGTGCCATGAATCCAACACGTATGCAAATAGTCCTAGTCACATAAACACTATATGTGTGCACAAACATCCATCCATATGCGACATTCACATGATAACACATTCAATTTCATCCATAAACAAGTATAAACACTCATGCATATGCAATATGAAAATGTGTCTGAGACGATCTAGTGCCTAATGTGTGTTATGCAACCACGAGCAACCACTTGCAACCATTTGCAAACATCAACCATAACATGTTTCAATCACATGTTTACATCCAAAAGGGTTCTACCTAAGGTTCTCAAGATAGGATTGAGAAGGTAAGCAAGATAAAACAAAGCATCTAGGAGAAGAAGTTAAAGATGTACCCCCAGAAGGTCCTGCCTGCGGGCCTTGCCCTTTCTTCTTAGGGCAGTTCTTGCTTATATGTCCATTATCGCCACACTGAAAGAATGCTCCCATCTTCATCTTCATCTTCTTCTTTCTACAATCGTGGACTATATGCCCCTCAATACCACAAAATTGGCATTTTCTCTTCTCACGTGTCTTGTTATTATTATTGTTGTTGTTGTTCTTGCCTCCTTTCCTGGAGTCTACCTTCTTGTTTTGAGACTCATTCGCCTTGACCTCCTTCTTGCCATTCTTGTCTTCTTCATTTAAGAGCGCCATGTCTACTAGCTTTTCGTAAGTAGCCCCCATAGGTATGTGGGTCATAGCCAAGCTGTGAAGTGGCTCATTCAATCCTTTGACAAAATAGAGAGCCTTTTTATGAGGGGTATTCACTAAGTCCAGTCCAAACCGAGCCAGCAGATTGAATTGATTGACGTACTCCTTGACCGTCATACTTCCTTGCTTAAGCGATAAGAATTTTTCCAGCTGTAGACTTCGTTCAGCTTGCGAGAGGAATTTCATCTCGAACCTTATTCTATAATCCATCCATGTTTCAACCGGCCTATCAGCGTTAGTGACTTCCCACCAATAGGAAGCTTCGTCTTTGAGCAACCATACCGCCAATTGTACCTTCTGCCTATCGTCCACCTCGAAGATAACGAACAGATCCTCAGTTTCTTTGAGCCAGTTCCTCGCTTCTACGAATGATTCAGTTCCCTTGAAATCCTTTCCACCCATGTCCCTAAAATCTTTACAGATCCTTGAGAAAGCAATTGCACGAGGAGGGGGCAGAGGAGGAGGAATCGCTGCAGCTGGAGGAGGAATATCCGCTGGGCCTGCATCGTTGGCCCTAGCCTCTAAGTACCTCCTGAACCAGCCAGGTATTGGCACGCCCTCTGGAAAGTTAAGATTCCCAGACATGCTGAAATGAAAAAGAAGAAATTCAAATGAGGAAACAAAGGATAGTGCTAATGGCTTTTGGTGAATAGCCTTTAAATAAAACAAGACTTTTCTTGAAAAATGCTTCTTTGTAAACGGTTTTGAAAATAGTTTTAGAAAGTTTTTAAAAACTTTTTGCCCAGTCTGGTAACCTTCTGCTCTGATACCAAATGTAACACCCCACCTCCGCTAGGGTCACTCACAAAGGGAATGCACTAGTTTTGGAGGAGCGTTATCGAGGTAAACAAACACAGAAATATTACAAGACAGAACATAGATAAAAACAGCGGAAGAATCAAAAGATAAATTTCATTACTTTCAAAAAGAGTCAAAACCTTTTACATCCAAAGTACCAAATAGCCAAAGTCATTATTTTTCATTACAACACATTCTGTCTTGCATAAACAAAGAAG
The DNA here is from genome assembly GCA_030737875.1 of Allium sativum. Lineage (NCBI taxonomy): Eukaryota > Viridiplantae > Streptophyta > Magnoliopsida > Asparagales > Amaryllidaceae > Allium > Allium sativum. The sequence goes on along the minus strand of CM060912.1, from coordinate 386,876,478 downwards.
CATAAACTTAAAACAACAAAAGTAGCTTAATTCCCCAAAGGTAGCAGAAATGCAGCCATAGCATAGCTCAAGATCAAACCATACATGAGCTAAACCGAAAGCAAGCGAAATCCAAGCTAAGTGCTAGAGTTTCCTCCCTGAGAACCTGGGGGGACGAAAGAAAAAGAGGCGAAAGAAAATGGGTCAGTCATAAAGACTGGTACGTCCTAGTGACTTTCAGCTTAAAAACAGGTAAAGGTAACATGACATGTTTAAACCGAAAGTAAACATAAAAATGATGACAGGATGGGCGAGACAGACTAAGATAACATGATATATCAAGTATAGCATTGCATGTTCAAGGTTTGTTACACTAACTGTACTAGTATTCCAACCCATGTCAAATGTTAACCATGAAGTGATCCCTTGGCCCAATATCATGAAATGACCCATTACTAGGTCCAACGGAACGATCCACTAATCGATCGGCTCCCTACAAGTTCTAGCTCGTCATGTGTCTGTGTCATACGGCCCTATCACAAATGTAGTCACCTGTGCTAGGTCCACCATAGGGTGTTTCAAGCTTTATGGTGCCAACCACCGACACGAATTAAGCATGCACAGGTAAACCTACTGATGCCCAATGCCTGCTTTTTCAACTCCGGACCACGTGCATGACCAAAGCCCGCCTGAACCTACACTGGCGCACCAACTCAGCCGTCGTTCTGGTCGCTTACAACCAGCCCAGTAATCGTGCCCTGCCCTTCCTAGTTCAAGGGTACCATGATACGTCTAGTGGGTTACTGCTGAAATGGACCGCGTAACTAGGGTTTCCGTCCAACAGGTTAAGTGTTTTCATTTAAATTCGTGACTTAACCCTTATCAGTCTAGCATGTCATGTTGGTTAAGTGTTGTCTTCCATGTCCATGACTTAACCCTATCATGTGGCATTAATTCATTAATGCACCCCAATCTCTCACATCAGACCTGTTGTTGTGGTCACTGGATATGCTGGGCGGTTCCGGGCAGATTTACACCACAACTCAGTCTGACCTCGGGTTTCAAGCGCGATATGACCAACTACCCACATTGGATCCTATTATTTGCAGTCACTGGATTTGCCAGGCGGTTCCGGGAAGGATTACACTGCAAACTCAACCCAACCTCGAGTTGGCCATTCTCAAGTTCATTCTAGTGTCATGTCCATGTTCAAGTTTCATGTCAAGTTCGTGTCAAATTTCATGGCGAATTTCATGCCAAGTTTTATATAATTACCAATTTTTTCCAACGTTACCCCGTCTAAATATTAGGCTAACAATCTTAGCCTAATCTTTCGTCCGCATGATTATTTGACATATAATATTAGGCTAAAAACTTAGCCTAATTTAATGTACACAATATTCGCATAAAGAAATTCATTAACATAAACATGACATAGGTGTAAACTTGGCATTTTCGGCATAGTCAATATGAACACCATAGGTGTGTACTAGCAAAATGATCAACATGTAGGTGTGTACTTGCAACGTAGACTAAATCAACATACATATATGTGAACTTGCAAATCAATCATGAACATATGAATAAGTGTGAACTTGAAATATGACATAGGTTTAACATATACACATAAACATGTAGATCTAATATTTCGTCACATATGTGATATGATTTTACAACCTAAAACTTGCATAACATGATAAACTACACAACTTGTCATAACAGGTTATACTCCAAGTTCATATGAATAAACTTATTCATTAATTCCTAATTCAACATGACAATAAAATAGAACCACAAACATAGATCAATATCATTCAATTCCACATATAACATAATAAACATTATTCTATTATCAATTTATTTCCAAGGCATGACATAACTATATAAATTGACTAAAACATCGCAGGCATATAGATCTGATAACATTATGAACATGAAAAGGTTTGAATAATAATCTAGATTCAAGAACATGGATAGATCTAACTTAAATAGAAAAATCCCCAAAATCAAGATCCAAGGATAAATAAAGAAAATAGGTATGAATAGAAAATCAAGCTTAGATCCAATTTCATAGTCATAATCCGAGGCAATAACCTTATGGTCATGAATCATAGGTGATTAGCCACAATTGTCCTTGTCATAGTCATAGGCAATAGTCTTATGTTCACAGTCATAGGCATAGTCTTATGTTCACAGTCAAAGGCATAGGTATAGTCTTATGTTCACTGTCATAGGCATAGGTATAGTCTTATGTTCACTGTCATAAACATAGGCATAGTCTTATGCTCACAGTCATAGGCATAGGTATAGTCTTAGGCCATTAACAATAATTTCAACGTCATAGGCATGATAATGTTATGGACATGAAAGAGTTTGATTTACAACATGAATAGGCCTAAACTGATTTCATAGCAATATTCTCAAAAGTCAAGATCCAAGATGAACAAGAATAGATATGAATCACTTATCATACATAGGTCCAATTCCAATTTATAACATATCCATGTTAAGTTTATAGTTTTAATCTAAAAGTAACTTGAACTTACAGATTGTGGTCTAAGAAATTTAGATGCAGAAGTCAAGTCTAGAAATGAGTCGTTGAATCGTTGAATCTTGCTTTGATTGTAGAAGCAAATCCCCAATATGAAATTCCTAGTCGTAGTCTTCAAGAAATAGTCTTCGCGTTTTAATTTACTTTTATCTTAATTTAATTTAGAGTAAGAAGAAGAAGCCATGTCCATCAAGAATTTGTGCAGCATAAGGTTAGAGAAGAATGGTGTATAGAGAATGAGGCTAGGAGGCTGTTTATAAAGGATTAGACAGACGAATCTGGACAGAAAACGAGATCAGATACATCAGAATGCATTAGGTTCGAAAACTGGGTTCGGGAGGCAGGTCGACCCCCAGGTCGACACTATGGTCGACCTGGTCCCTGAGAGGTCGACACTATGGTTGACCCCCAGATCGACCTGGTCCTGGGCGGGAAATTTCCCGCCCAGCCTGTTCTGGGTTTTCAATTCGAATTTTCGAGCTGTTTTTGATTCTGAAAATTCCTGAAACTTCGGAGGGTCATATCTCCCTCATACGGACTCCAATTTTCGAAAACTCGGACTCGTTTCCAAGAAGAATTTAGAGACGAATGCAATGGTGCAACCTGTTTCCCTTGATTCTTGTTTTAAAAATTAATTCTGCATTGATTTATAGTTTTAACATGTTATTAAAATTTGGGTTGTTACATTCTCCCCTCCTTAAAGGATTTCGTCCCTGAAATCTTCAAGTTAAGGAGAATGCATCCTATCATCCAATCAATCATCTACTCAACCATAATCCACAAGAAACCATTTTCCTTAAAAGATTTCTAATGCTATATGAACATATGCAGAAAGTGTGTGTATATGTTCCTTATCTAATGCAAATGATTAGGCCTGATTGATCTTCTTAATGCAAAATATGTTTAGTGCCATGAATCCAACATGTATGCAAATAGTCCTAGTCACATAAACACTATATGTGTGCACAAACATCCATCCATATGCGACATTCACATGATAACACATTCAATTTCATCCATAAACAAGTATAAACACTCATGCATATGCAATATGAAAATGTGTCTGAGCCGATCTAGTGCCTAATGTGTGTTATGCAACCACGAGCAACCATTTGCAAACATCAACCATAACATGTTTCAATCACATGTTTACATCCAAAAGGGTTCTACCTAAGGTTCTCAAGATAGGATTGAGAAGGTAAGTAAGATAAAACAAAGCATCTAGGAGAAGAAGTTAAAGATGTATCCCCAGAAGATCCTGCCTGCGGGCCTTGCCCTTGCTTCTTAGGGCAGTTCTTGCTGATATGTCCAGTATCGCCACACTGAAAGAATGCTCCCATCTTCATCTTCTTCTTTCTACAATCGTGGACTATATGCCCCTCAATACCACAAAATTGGCATTTTCTCTTCTTACGTGTCTTGTTATCATTATTGTTGTTGTTGTTCTTGCCTCCTTTCCTGGAGTCTACCTTCTTGTTTTGAGACTCATTCGCCTTGACCTCCTTCTTGCCATTCTTGTCTTCTTCATTTAAGAGCGCCATGTCTACTAGCTTTTCGTAAGTAGCCCCCATAGGTACGTGGGTCATAGCCAAGCTGTGAAGTGGCTCACTCAATCCTTTGACAAGACAGAGAGCCTTTTATGAGGGGTATTCACTAAGTCCAGTCCAAACCAAGCCAGCTGATTGAATTGATTGACGTACTCCTTGACCGTCATACTTCCTTGCTTAAGAGGTAAGAATTTTTCCAGCTGTAGACTTCGTTCAGCTTGCGAGAGGAATTTCATCTCGAACCTTATTCTGAAATCCATCCATGTTTCAACCGGCCTCTTAGCGTTAATGACTTCCCACCAATCGGAAGCTTCCTCTTTGAGCAACCATACCGCCAACTATACCTTCTGCCTATCGTCCACCTCGAAGATAACGAACAGATCCTCAATTTCTTTGAGCCAGTTCCTCGCTTCTACGAATGATTCAGTTCCCTTGAAATCCTTTCCACCCATGGCCCTAAAATCATTACAGATCTTTGAGAAAGCAATTGCACGAGGAGGGGCGAAGGAGGAGGAATCGCTGCAGCTGGAGGAGGAATATCCGCTGGGCCTGCATCGTTGGCCCTAGCCTCTAAGTACCTCCTGAACCAGCCAGGTATTGGCACGTCCTCTGGAAAGTTAAGATTCCCAGACATGCTGAAATGAAAAAGAAGAGATTCAAATGAGGAAACAAAGGATAATGCTAATGGCTTTTGGGGAATAGCCTTTAAATAAAACAAGACTTTTCTTGAAAAATGCTTCTTTGTAAACGGTTTTGAAAATAGTTTTAGAAGGTTTTTAAAAACTTTTGCCCAGTCTGGTAACCTTTTGCTCTGATACCAAATGTAACACCCCACCTCCGCTAGGGTCACTCACAAAGGGAATGCACTAGTTTTGGAGGAGCGTTATCGAGGTAAACAAACACAGAAATATTACAAGACAGAACATAGATAAAAATAGCGGAAGAATCAAAAGATAAATTTCATTACTTTCAAAAAGAATCAAAACCTTTTACATCTAAAGTACCAAATAGCCAAAGTCATTATTTTTCATTACAACAAATTTTGTCTTGCATAAACAAAGAAGCATAAACTTAAAACAACAAAAGTAGCTTAATTCCCCAAAGGTAGCAGAATTGCAGCCATAGCATAGCTCAAGATTAAACCATACATGAGCTAAACCGAAAGCAAGCGAAATCCAAGCTAAGTGCTAGAGTTTCCTCCCTGAGAACCTGGGAGGGGACGAAAGAAAAAAAGGCGAAAGAAAACGGGTCAGTCATAAAGACTGGTAAGTCCTAGTGACTTTCAGCATAAAAACAGGTAAAGGTAACATGACATGTTTAAACCGAAAGTAAACATAAAGATGATGACAAGATGGGCGAGACAGACTAAGATAACATGATATATCAAGTATAGCATTGCATGTTCAAGGTTTGTTACACCAACTGTACTAGTATTCCAACCCTTGTCAAATGTTAACCATGAAGTGATCCCTTGGCCCAATATCATGAAATGACCCATTACTAGGTCCAAAGGAACGATCCACTAATCGATCGACTCCCTACAAGTTCTAGCTCGTCATGTGTCTGTGTCATACGGCCCTATCACAAATGTAGTCACCTGTGTTAGGTCCACCATAGGGTGTTTCAAGATTTATGATGCCAACCACCGACACGAATCAAGCATGCACAAGTAAACCTACCGATGCCCAATGCCTGCTTTTTCAACTCTGGACCACGTGCATGACCATAGCCCGCCTGAACCTACACTGGCGCACCAACTCAGCCGTCGTTCTGGCCGCTTACAATCAGCCCAGTAATCGTGCCCTACCCTGCCTAGTTCAAGGGTACCATGATACGTCTAGTGGGTTACTGCTGAAATGGACCGCGGAATCCATCCAACAGGTTAAGTGTTGTCATTTAAATTCGTGACTTAACCCTTATCAGTCTAGCATGTCAAGTTGGTTAAGTGTTGTCTTCCATGTTCATGACTTAACCCTATCATGTGGCATTAATTCATTAATGCACCCCAACCTCTCACATCAGACCTGTTGTTGTGGTAACTGGATATGCCGGGCGGTTCCAGGCAGATTTACACCACAACTCAGTCTGACCTCGGGTTTCAAGCGCGATATGACCAACTACCCACATTGGATCCTATTGTTTGCAGTCACTGAACTTACCGGGCGGTTCCGGTTAGGATTACACTGCAAACTCAACCAAACCTCGAGTTGGCCATTTTCAAGTTCATTCTAGTGTCATGTCCATGTTCAAGTTTCATGTCAAGTTCGTGTTAAGTTTCATGGCAAGTTTCATGCCAAGTTTCCTATAATTACCCATTTTTTCCAACGTTACCCCGTCTAAAATTAGGCTAACAATCTTAGCCTAATCTTTCGTCCGCATGATTATTTGACATATAATATTAGGCTAAAAACTTAGCCTAATTTAATGTACACAATATTTGCATAAAGAGATTCATTAACATAAACATGATAGAGGTGTAAACTTGGCATTTTCGGCATAGTCAGTATGAACACCATAGGTGTGTACTAGCAAAATAATCAACATGAATATCATAGGTGTGTACTTGCAACGTAGACTAAATCAACATACATATATGTGAACTTGCAAATCAATCACGAAAATATGAATAAGTGTGAACTTGAAATATGACATAGGTTTAACATATACACATAAACATGTAGATCTAACATTTTGTCACATATGTGATATGATTTTACAACCTAAAACTTGCATAACATGATAAACTACACAACTTGTCATAACAGGTTATACTCCAAGTTTATATGAATAGACTTATTCATTAATTCCCAATTCAACATGACAATAAAATAGAACCACAGACATAGATCAATATCATTCACTTCCACATATAACATAATAAACACTGTTCTATTATCAATTTATTTCCAAGGCATGACAAAACTAAATAAATTGACTAAAACATCGCAGGCATATAGATCTGATAACATTATGAACATGAAAAGGTTTGAATAATAATCTAGGTTCAAAAACATGGATAGATCTAACTTAAATAGAAAAATCCCCAAAATCAAGATCCAAGGATAAATAAAGAAAATAGATCTGAATAGAAAATCAAGCTTAGATCCAATTTCATAGTCATAATCCTGGGCAATAACCTCATGGTCATGAATCATAGGTGATTAGCCACAATTGTCCTTGTCATAGTCATAGGCAATAGTCTTATGTTCACAGTCATAGGCATAGGCATAGTCTTATGTTCACAGTCATAGGCATAGGTATAGTCTTATGTTCACAGTCATTGGTATAGGCATAGTCTTATGCTCACAGTCATAGGCATAGGTATAGTCTTTGGCCATTAACAATAATTTCAACGTCATAGGCATGATAATGTTATGGACATGAAAGAGTTTGATTTACAACATGAATAGGCCTAAACTAATTTCATAGCAATATTCTAAAAAGTCAAGATCCAAGATGAACAAGAATAGATATGAATCACTTATCATACATAGGTCCAATTCCAATTTATAACATGTCCATATTAAGTTTATAGTTTTAATATAAAAGTAACTTGAACTTACAGATCGTGGTCTAAGAAATTTAGATGCAGAAGTCAAGTCTAGAAATGAGTCGTTGAATTGTTGAATCTTGCTTTGATTGTAGAAGCAAATTCCCAATATGAAATTCCTAGCCGTAGTCTTCAAGAAATAGTCTTCGCGTTTTAATTTACTTTTATCTTAATTTAATTTAGAGGAAGAAGAAGAAGCCACGTCCATCAAGAATTTGTGCCGCTGTCCATCAAAAATTTATGCAGCATAAGGTTAGAGAAGAATGGTGTAAAGAGAATGATGCTAGGAGGCTGTTTATAAAGGATTAGGTAGATAAATCTGGACAGAAAACGAGATCAGATACATCAGAATGCATCAGGTTCGAAAACTGGGTTCGGGAGGCAGGTCGACCCCCAGGTCAACTCTATGGTTGACCTGGTCCCTGGGAGGTCGACTCTATGGTTAACCCCCAGGTCGACTTGGTCCTGGGTGGGAAATTTCCCGCCCAGCCTGTTCTGGGTTTTGAATTCGAATTTTCGATCTGTTTTTTATTCTGAAAATTCTTGAAACTTCGGAGGGTCATATCTCCCTCATACGGACTCCGATTTTCAAAAACTCGGACTCGTTTCCTAGAAGAATTTCGAGATGAACACAATGGCGCAACCCGTTTCCCTTGATTCTTGTTTTAAAAATTAATTCTGCCTTGATTTATGGTTTTAACATGTTATTAAAATTCGGGTTGTTACATGTGTTTTGGCTTGAAGAGCAAGAAATAGGGTTGGGTCGTGGGCTTCAGGTCATGGGTTGTAGCTTGGGGAGCACAAAAGGAGGCAGGTTGGTCTGAATCGTTGGTTTTAGGTCATTGCTTATAAGTCAGGTCGAACTGCTCTGTTGCATGGCAGGTCATTCTATGTGATGAAGTGTTTAGGTTGTTGGCTCCGGGTCATTGAAAGGTAGGTCATACAGGGTAGACAGGTCGACCGAATCTCCGTAGACTAAAGCAAGGCGGTTTGTTCATAGTAGTTGGGTTTTTCCAGCATCAATGGATCAGGCCATCCGAATGATGGGTCATTGGTGCTTCGAAGAGTCAGGTCGTGGAGTATCTGGTTGAGTTGGGTCGTTATGGAGATGATGGGTTGTTGGAAAGTTAGGTCGTTGGGGATGTTATGACTGAAACGACCCGCAAATCCGTACCCTTTGAGTCGACTAATAACACCACACGTCCAACTCAAATTGCACAGAAATACGAACCATTATTAGAAAGAAGTTAGAGGATGAGAAATAGAAAGAAAGAAATATTAGAATAGAAGAAAACGAAGATCAAAAACTCACAGCGGAACGAATAAAATATATTAGATAATATAACTTTGAAGCACAAATCAGTATTTGTATATACATACCCTTATCAGAGCACAACGATTATCCCTGGAACAGTTATAAACACCTGTTTCCAGATACAACAAAATACACAGCGGAAAGTATGATAGTCTATAGCTAACTGGTAAAGCCTCCTGCTTCAAGCTCCTCCAAGTGAATCTGGAAAATCCCGACTACTTGACTGCCCGTACAAATTTGGGCACCCAAGAGTTTAGGGAAAACAAACAAAATAAACTCTGGGTCAGTCATGGGACTGGTGTGAGTAAACTCCAATCATTTGGTTTAACTTTTCAAAATCCTTTTCAAAAGAAAAGATAATCGTAAGACCAATCCACACATAAATACGGATGGCTTTTACCTTTCGATAACCCAAAACCCTTTGGAAATCATATATTATCTGATATTATAATAATGTCTAATCACAAGTAATTAACAATCTAGCAGAACGCTTGCATCTCACGCTCTACATATATAATATACAATCAAACTCGCAGGCACTTATTGGAGATTGGATTCCAACTTGACAAGGTATGGGACCACCTTCCGAACGTGTATCTCTAGAGGCAAATACACTAGGTTCAACAAGAACATCTTGCAACCCGGCCCACACATGACCGACCACTCATTTCGCTTGAGTGTATCGAATGTATATCACCAACGGTTGGGATCAGCAACCGTCTCCCGATAAGGGACAGCATCGATAGATTTAAGAACAAAAGGAATTTCTCTAGATAGGTGATCATACATCCTAATGGGTGCGACCCACATAGCCATGCTGCCTGCCCGATTTTTGTCCACTTCCGGGTTGTGAGGCTTGAGGTTTGAATTATCTTCCAGAACATCTGGCCATCATTCACTTTGAATGCCACATCGTCAGATCCATCGGAAATCACTAATTGATTTCCACAAAAATACTCAGATTGTTAGGCTAAAGAAGTTTCCCTTCTATGCCACCAACTTCGTACGTTTGAAGAAATCAACGTACGTAACCTCCTTTGGAAATACTCTGTCAGACACTCGTCCATACAAGTTGTCCTGGGTCTGGACAAACCGAAGGCACTATTCCGTAAACAGGATAGCCCTTGCATAACTCCGTCTTCAATTTTCTTCAGCATAAGTTGCTTCATAACGCTTACGCCAATACGGAGTGGTTTTCAGATATCAAATCTGATCCCGGTCTCTCCATATTGACAACGGAGGTATAAAAAAAATATAAAACTTTGATAGTCGGTGATTTAACTATCAAAGAAACATCCATACAATCAACGGTCCTATTTCCAAATGGAAATTCTATCAATCAAGCATCAAACAACACTGGGCCCTTTTTATATTAATTATCATTCCCAATTTCCATTTCCCATCTTTCGTGTTCTTCCAAAGCACTATTTTCTCTCACGATTATTGGAAAACATTTCCAATATATATATATATAATTCCTTTATTTAGAAAATATCTTTTACTCCAGTTAGAAAACATTTCTAAATCCTTTGAATTTACTGATGTTATCAACATCGTTATTATAACTCAAATCATAATCATTCGTTAACTAACGATATCACTAACCAACCCTTGTTATTGAGCCTTAACCATTTCTCCGTCAATAATGCAGCTAGTCAAGTTGGGGTATAATTACCTCTCAGACCTTAACTGAACGACATTCTTAACTTTGAAATAGTCAGAGCTCACAACTTTAAACCAAACATTGCTTTCAACAACAGCGTTAAAACCGCTGTCTAGCATTATAGAACACTTATCATAATCATAGCATTAAGATTGCTATTAAAACAGTTATTATAACGGCAGCGTTAAAATTGCTATTTAGATTTACCAAGACATTTATTATAACAGCAGCGTCTAAAATTGCTGTATAGATTCACAACATCTATTATAACAACAGCGCTAAAATCGCTGTTTAGTTTTATAAAAGCATTTCTTACAAAGACAGCGTTAAAATCGTTGTTTAAAATTATAAAAGCATTTCTTATAACAACAGCGTTATGATTGCTGTTTTGAATAAAATACCGTGTGCGACGCACACGCTTCCGTTGTTCATTTATAAACTCTGTTTATTTTAAACAATTCAAGTTCTCCTTTAAACATAATTATAAACTATACATTTTTTTAACCACTTAATATAAATCCCCTTTTTATATACATTTTATTTGCAAAATATTTCCTTGTTTAAACTATTATTCTTTTATTTTAAGCATTTGAAAATCTTTCTTTAAACTTTCCTCTGTAATTTGCTAAATTCAAATCCATTTCCAAATATTGGTTTTCAAAACCGATACTCGCTTTCAAATATACATTCATATTTGAACTCACCTCTTAATTTATCCAATGGTTAATGATCCACTTGATTTATATCTTTATTCATAACATTTTTCTTGGTTTACCCTAATGGAATAGGTTTCCATTTGCAACTCAATGAAAAAGAGATTATTTCTAATTTGGAAATAAATTCTGCTTTTAAATTCTAATTTCTTTTTCACATTTTCGATGATATTTTACGGTATCTAAAATACCAGTTTCCTAAGGCCAGGGTAAACCAAACACACAAATTCAACCATGGATAATGTAGCATAACATATATCATCATCAAATAAAACAGTAAATAAAATGTTGAGGGATCCAGTTGGATCCCTCCAACCTGTTTCCCTGCATCCACAGATGTTAGTAACATCAAAAATATCGCATTAATGAAAAATCAATCAACGATGTGATTATATCAACCAATTTATCAACTATTCAACCAAGCAACCATTTCACATTATAAAATAATTTTAAACGAGTGAGTTTACTCACCTTGGTTTGCAGTTGATGATTCTGCTCTGATTTTGTTTAAATTCAAACAGACGTTTGATTTTTATTACGGAATTCCAGTAGCGTTGTTCTCAACTACATCAGCTATACAGCGCAGATCTTGTTGCCCATTTCCAATACGACTGGCCCGTCCGCTTCATAATTAGTCCCACTAACCTTGCCATTTAACCTAATCCGACCACCTCAAACTCTATTCTTTCCTGATGAAGACCAGACCTGCTATTATTTCATAAATATGGTCCAGAATTTGCCTTCCTTCCCGACATCAAGACATCGTAACTTCCTGGATTCCATTTCGCAACATTGATCAACTATCCATGTTCTAAACCACTTAATCACGTTACTGTTAATACCATCTCCTCCGCGTCCAAAGAATCAAATTTGCACCACCAACAAACTCCATACCTGACCGTATTAATGATCTGCAGCTCACATCCCCCTTTATATGTTATTTTAACATCGTACTCTTCTTCCTTCATAACATTTATTTGTCATTGATTTCCGCACCTTTACCAGTCCATGAAATTTCCGAATGGACTTCACCATAAGCTCCCCCTGAGCATCGAACCTTCTTCATCCCCGTACCCAAAACATAAGCCTGTCGCTTATCTACAAACCGTGATTTCCCCCTTTAAGCTTGAATACTCAACACTGTTCCCACCTTAAGGCACTGTATGAAACCCACGTTGATATCCTCCTTGCCAACCCCATTCCCCACCTGAAAACACGGTAGTCCACACCATAAAGCCCAGCTTCCACCCTAACACCACGCTGAGCTCCTGCTCATTCCATACGCTATAACAAATTAACGTGAGAACCCCTCCTACATACCACTAACGCCACAACGCAGACCATCGCACCCAACCTCACAAACTCCGGTCCTCCTCCATCGCAACCCCGTACCCACAGCAAGGAAAACCAAATCGAACTAAACTCACGAAAGCCCAACAGCTCAGCCTCCTTCGAACCCGATCTGCCCTCAAACCCGCCTCTCGACCATCGATTAGTCCTAGGTGGCAGTAGAAAAATAAAATCGAACGCCAGAAAGATCATTCGAGTGTAATGAATTGGGTAACAAAGTGAAGCTCCTCTTTAAACGATTTCAACCAAAAAAATCTCGTTTAATTTCGTTTACTATCGGATTTTTAATGATTTTGTGAAGTTTCGTTTTTGCGTTATGTTTGGTCTGGGAAACAAAAATGAGGAGGAGATTGAACGGTATTTAAAGAGGGGACAACTTGGGGATCACGGAGTTAAAATTACTTGGGACTCACGGTTTTTAATTACTTGCGACGCACGGACTACAGTGGCTTGGCACACACGACCTTTGAAACTTGGGGAGCACGGGTTGGAGAAAAAAACTTGATAGTCGCGCTGTTAAAGGATACGGTAGAGAATATATATTATTTTATATTATATGACTAACCTCAGTCGACTTCTGTCTACTGATGTAAAAGCTGATCTTGGTGTAAAAAGTTATTCTGAACCCAATGGGACAAGTTTCGTCGAATTCTGACATCGTATGAAAAAAATTCCTTTATAAAACCGGAAATCAACACGCGTTTAATTTTTTCACGATCACCATATAAATCAAAATAACTTGAAACTGCGAATACCGACAATAACTTTTCGATACGAACCCAACGGCACTAGTTTCGTCGCATTCTGAGACTGTTGCCCCGGTAGACTGTTTTTGGCGCGTACCGCACTGCCCTTCTGAATACCAAATTTCCCGATCTCTAAAAATAACAAATTATATATCTACCCTGACTAAAATCGACGATACGAACTCACCGGAACTGGTTTCGTGGCCTGATTCGATCGTCTGTTCAAATTACACTCTAATATCCCTTTATTCAGTTGAATTAATTTAATTGCACTGAACGAGCGTTTACGGCTACCGTGGTCACATACGACATCGGTTTTCCACGCCACTCACCACCGTACAATAATTTAACGATACGGTCCCAATGAAACTGATTTCGTCGAAATCTGATTCCGTTTGCAAAACGGCTATTTTAACGCGTATAATTTAAATAACGATTTTCCACAGCGACTATTTCAAAAATTTGATTTGACCATAACTAACAAATTATAACACGAAATCTAGATTTTTCTCTTTCATATGAAAATTATAATCAATATGGTTCCAACGTGTCTTGTTTCACAGAAATCCGAGTTATAACGAATCCTGTATACTCAGTTGAAGTTCAAAACTCCATATTACTAACTGCCGCGCGATTTCGAGCTCGTTTTATAATTATATTATAAATTAACGTTCAAACTTCCTTTTTAATTAATAAATTCCTATATGTAATTCAATTAAAAATTTTAAAACAAATTTAAATATTCAGAATTTAACGGCCGAAAATCCGGGTCGTTACATTCCTTCCCCCTTAAAATAATTTCGTCCTCGAAATTGCTAAGGTAGGAAAAGATGCTACATACCCTATTAACTAGGTCCAATAATACTTTTTGTTCACTTTTTAATTTCAGCTTAACTGAACCAATTTATTTCAATTAAAATATTAATTTATTCTTCTTAACGAAACTTTTCAAAATTCTGAAAATTTTCTAATACTTTAAATTCTGAAAAAATTCAGCAGCATCTCCTCTGCACGGCTCAACCGGTACAACCACAAATTGCCTTTCTAGGCCTTCTTTAATCCAAAAGAAAATCAAAAAGCCAAGTGGCTTGCCTCATAGGCTCATAAAATCATCAATCCAAACAATATTGTAAACATGTACCTTTTTGTCGGGCATAATTCTATCTCTTGCACTTGCTTCCATTCAATATTTGCTCAGCATATCCATTCCAACTGATTTCCAATCAGTCCAACTTCCAGTCTTTAACTCTCTAATCAACTTCTGATTAGTTCACTTCCATTCTATCAATTCAAATCTGATCTCTACTTCAGGAATCAATCCACTTATCCCATTTGAGTTTCAATTTCCCTTTTAACTTAAATTTCGATCCATTTGATTTATTTCCACCAATTTGTTCAACTTATACAAGTTATATTTGGTTATATATAACCATTTCAATATTTATAATTCCATTTGATTGTAATAACAATCAACACATTCGATAATTTCAGAAAATTATCCCTTTATATCAAAATAACTTGTGGGCAAATTATATCACTTACCCACTTTAAAACAATACTGAGTCGATTTGCTCTGTTCGAGAGTTTAGAAACACTTATCGATACAGTTGTACTTCCTGTATCGACCAGAATTCATAAACCACTCAACAAACCAGACAACACAATATAAAACAATTCTATATCAAATCTACAAATACGCGCTCATATATATACACTCAAACTCAATCTAGGGTATTACTAACCCCATTTCTATTGAGTCACGCCACAGAGCCAAGGGTAATCACTTAACCTTCAGCTCTGATACCAACTGAAACGACCCGCAAATCCGTACCCTTTGAGTCGACTAATAACACCACACGTCCAACTCAAATTGCACAGAAATACGAACCATTATTAGAAAGAAGTTAGAGGATGAGAAATAGAAAGAAAGAAATATTAGAATAGAAGAAAACGAAGATCACAAACTCACAGCGGAACGAATAAAATATATTAGATAATATAACTTTGAAGCACAAATCAGTATTTGTATATACATACCCTTATCAGAGCACAACGATTATCCCTGGAACAGTTATAAACACCTGTTTCCAGATACAACAAAATACACAGCGGAAAGTATGATAGTCTATAGCTAACTGGTAAAGCCTCCTGCTTCAAGCTCCTCCAAGTGAATCTGGAAAATCCCGACTACTTGACTGCCCGTACAAATTTGGGCACCCAAGAGTTTAGGGAAAACAAACAAAATAAACTCTGGGTCAGTCATGGGACTGGTGTGAGTAAACTACAATCATTTGGTTTAACTTTTCAAAATCCTTTTCAAAAGAAAAGATAATCGTAAGACCAATCCACACATAAATACGGATGGCTTTTACCTTACGATAACCCAAAACCCTTTGGAAATCATATATTATCTGATATTATAATAATGTCTAATCACAAGTAATTAACAATCTAGCAGAACGCTTGCATCTCACGCTCTACATATATAATATACAATCAAACTCGCAGGCACTTATTGGAGATTGGATTCCAACTTGACAAGGTATGGGACCACCTTCCGAACGTGTATCTCTAGAGGCAAATACACTGGGTTCAACAAGAACATCTTGCAACCCGGCCCACACATGACCGACCACTCATTTCGCTTGAGTGTATCGAATGTATATCACCAACGGTTGGGATCAGCAACCGTCTCCCGATAAGGGACAGCATCGATAGATTTAAGAACAAAAGGAATTTCTCTAGATAGGTGATCATACATCCTAATGGGTGCGACCCACATAGCCATGCTGCCTGCCCGATTTTTGTCCACTTCCGGGTTGTGAGGCTTGAGGTTTGAATTATCTTCCAGAACATCTGGCCATCATTCACTTTGAATGCCACATCGTCAGATCCATCGAAAATCACTAATTGATTTCCACAAAAATACTCAGATTGTTAGGCTAAAGAAGTTTCCCTTCTATGCCACCAACTTCGTACGTTTGAAGAAATCAACGTACGTAACCTCCTTTGGAAATACTCTGTCAGACACTCGTCCATACAAGTTGTCCTGGGTCTGGATAAACCGAAGGCACTATTCCGTAAACAGGATAGCCCTTGCATAACTCCTTCTTCAATTTTCTTCAGCATAAGTTGCTTCATAACGCTTACGCCAATACGGAGTGGTTTTCAGATATCAAATCTGATCCCCCAATACGGAGTGGTTTTCAGATATCAAATCTGATCCCGGTCTCTCCATATTGACAACGGAGGTATAAAAAAAATATAAAACTTTGATAGTCGGTGATTTAACTATCAAAGAAACATCCATACAATCAACGGTCCTATTTCCAAATGGAAATTCTATCAATCAAGCATCAAACAACACTGGGCCCTTTTTATATTAATTATCATTCCCAATTTCCATTTCCCATCTTTCGTGTTCTTCCAAAGCACTATTTTCTCTCACGATTATTGGAAAACATTTCCAATATATATATATATATAATTCCTTTATTTAGAAAATATCTTTTACTCCAGTTAGAAAACATTTCTAAATCCTTTGAATTTACTGATGTTATCAACATCGTTATTATAACTCAAATCATAATCATTCGTTAACTAACGATATCACTAACCAACCCTTGTTATTGAGCCTTAACCATTTCTCCGTCAATAATGCAGCTAGTCAAGTTGGGGTATAATTACCTCTCAGACCTTAACTGAACGACATTCTTAACTTTGAAATAGTCAGAGCTCACAACTTTAAACCAAACATTGCTTTCAACAACAGCGTTAAAACCGTTGTCTAGCATTATAGAACACTTATCATAATCATAGCATTAAGATTGCTATTAAAACAGTTATTATAACGGCAGCGTTAAAATTGCTATTTAGATTTACCAAGACATTTATTATAACAGCAGCGTCTAAAATTGCTGTATAGATTCACAACATCTATTATAACAACAGCGCTAAAATCGCTGTTTAGTTTTATAAAAGCATTTCTTACAAAGACAGCGTTAAAATCGTTGCTTAAAATTATAAAAGCATTTCTTATAACAACAGCGTTATGATTGCTGTTTTGAATAAAATACCGTGTGCGACGCACACGCTTCCGTTGTTCATTTATAAACTCTGTTTATTTTAAACAATTCAAGTTCTCCTTTAAACATAATTATAAACTATACATTCTTTTAACCACTTAATATAAATCCCCTTTTTATATACATTTTATTTGCAAAATATTTCCTTGTTTAAACTATTATTCTTTTATTTTAAGCATTTGAAAATCTTTCTTTAAACTTTCCTCTGTAATTTGCTAAATTCAAATCCATTTCCAAATATTGGTTTTCAAAACCGATACTCGCTTTCAAATATACATTCATATTTGAACTCACCTCTTAATTTATCCAATGGTTAATGATCCACTTGATTTATATCTTTATTCATAACATTTTTCTTGGTTTACCCTAATGGAATAGGTTTCCATTTGCAACTCAATGAAAAAGAGATTATTTCTAATTTGGAAATAAATTCTGCTTTTAAATTCTAATTTCTTTTTCACATTTTCAATGATATTTTACGGTATCTAAAATACCAGTTTCCTAAGGCCAGGGTAAACCAAACACACAAATTCAACCATGGATAATGTAGCATAACATATATCATCATCAAATAAAACAGTAAATAAAATGTTGAGGGATCCAGTTGGATCCCTCCAACCTGTTTCCCTGCATCCACAGATGTTAGTAACATCAAAAATATCGCATTAATGAAAAATCAATCAACGATGTGATTATATCAACCAATTTATCAACTATTCAACCAAGCAACCATTTCACATTATAAAATAATTTTAAACGAGTGAGTTTACTCACCTTGGTTTGCAGTTGATGATTCTGCTCTGATTTTGTTTAAATTCAAACAGACGTTTGATTTTTATTACGGAATTCCAGTAGCGTTGTTCTCAACTACATCAGCTATACAGCGCAGATCTTGTTGCCCATTTCCAATACGACTGGCCCGTCCGCTTCATAATTAGTCCCACTAACCTTGCCATTTAACCTAATCCGACCACCTCAAACTCTATTCTTTCCTGATGAAGACCAGACCTGCTATTATTTCATAAATATGGTCCAGAATTTGCCTTCCTTCCCGACATCAAGACATCGTAACTTCCTGGAGTCCATTTCGCAACATTGATCAACTATCCATGTTCTAAACCACTTAATCACGTTACTGTTAATACCATCTCCTCCGCGTCCAAAGAATCAAATTTGCACCACCAACAAACTCCATACCTGACCGTATTAATGATCTGCAGCTCACATCCCCCTTTATACGTTATTTTAACATCGTACTCTTCTTCCTTCATAACATTTATTTGTCATTGATTTCCGCACCTTTACCAGTCCATGAAATTTTCGAATGGACTTCACCATAAGCTCCCCCTGAGCATCGAACCTTCTTCATCCCCGTACCCAAAACATAAGCCTGTCGCTTATCTACAAACCGTGATTTCCCCCTTTAAGCTTGAATACTCAACACTGTTCCCACCTTAAGGCACTGTATGAAACCCACGTTGATATCCTCCTTGCCAACCCCATTCCCCACCTGAAAACACGGTAGTCCACACCATAAAGCCCAGCTTCCACCCCAACACCACGCTGAGCTCCTGCTCATTCCATACGCTATAACAAATTAACGTGAGAACCCCTCCTACATACCACTAACGCCACAACGCAGACCATCGCACCCAACCTCACAAACTCCGGTCCTCCTCCATCGCAACCCCGTACCCACAGCAAGGAAAACCAAATCGAACTAAACTCACGAAAGCCCAACAGCTCAGCCTCCTTCGAACCCGATCTGCCCTCAAACCCGCCTCTCGACCATCGATTAGTCCTAGGTGGCAGTAGAAAAATAAAATCGAACGCCAGAAAGATCATTCGAGTGTAATGAATTGGGTAACAAAGTGAAGCTCCTCTTTAAACGATTTCAACCAAAAAAATCTCGTTTAATTTCGTTTACTATCGGATTTTTAATGATTTTGTGAAGTTTCGTTTTTGCGTTATGTTTGGTCTGGGAAACAAAAATGAGGAGGAGATTGAACGGTATTTAAAGAGGGGACAACTTGGGGATCACGGAGTTAAAATTACTTGGGACTCACGGTTTTTAATTACTTGCGACGCACGGACTACAGTGGCTTGGCACACACGGCCTTTGAAACTTGGGGAGCACGGGTTGGAGAAAAAAACTTGATAGTCGCGCTGTTAAAGGATACGGTAGAGAATATATATTATTTTATATTATATGACTAACCTCAGTCGACTTCTGTCTACTGATGTAAAAGCTGATCTTGGTGTAAAAAGTTATTCTGAACCCAATGGGACAAGTTTCGTCGAATTCTGACATCGTATGAAAAAAATTCCTTTATAAAACCGGAAATCAACACGCGTTTAATTTTTTCACGATCACCATATAAATCAAAATAACTTGAAACTGCGAACACCGACAATAACTTTTCGATACGAACCCAACGGCACTAGTTTCGTCGCATTCTGAGACTGTTGCCCCGGTAGACTGTTTTTGGCGCGTACCGCACTGCCCTTCTGAATACCAAATTTCCCGATCTCTAAAAATAACAAATTATATATCTACCCTGACTAAAATCGACGATACAAACTCACCGGAACTGGTTTCGTGGCCTGATTCGATCGTCTGTTCAAATTACACTCTAATATCCCTTTATTCAGTTGAATTAATTTAATTGCACTGAACGAGCGTTTACGGCTACCGTGGTCACATACGACATCGGTTTTCCACGCCACTCACCACCGTACAATAATTTAACGATACGGTCCCAATGAAACTGATTTCGTCGAAATCTGATTCCGTTTGCAAAACGGCTATTTTAACGCGTATAATTTAAATAACGATTTTCCACAGCGACTATTTCAAAAATTTGATTTGACCATAACTAACAAATTATAACACGAAATCTAGATTTTTCTCTTTCATATGAAAATTATAATCAATACGGTTCCAACGTGTCTTGTTTCACAGAAATCCGAGTTATAACGAATCCTGTATACTCAGTTGAAGTTCAAAACTCCATATTACTAACTGCCGCGCGATTTCGAGCTCGTTTTATAATTATATTATAAATTAACGTTCAAACTTCCTTTTTAATTAATAAATTCCTATATGTAATTCAATTAAAAATTTTAAAACAAATTTAAATATTCAGAATTTAACGGCCGAAAATCCGGGTCGTTACAATGACCAAGATTAGGTTGTTCGAAAACCTGACTTTTGGGTAGAAAACGACCTAATTATATTGACCAAATATTGATGACTTTTGGTTCAGTGATGGATGTGGCTTCGAGTTATATTCAAGCGGGAATGTCGAAGTGTTATGATCCGCTTGTTTATCGTTGAAATGCAATGAACGTGAAGATGACTCTAGGTGGTGAGATCATGGATAATGGTTTCTTGAGAAGTGGCTTGAGCTTACGAACAATCATCAGGATGGCTAGAGACATCGAAGGCCGAGGAATTATCGTTGTCGTAGGTTCTAGTGATCTCAAAGCAAGGATGTAACGGGGACGCCCAAAAGAATAGAAGTGGATGGTTGATTACCCTGGGCAGCTCGATGGGCCTAGATACATTTGATCGTATGGCGTATGGAGTTTTGCTAGAATCGCGGTTTACCATTATCCCTCGACGAAGGGCATGGTGTTGACCCGGTCATATGATTCACGATGGTTTCAAAGTAGGATTGGCAGTGATAGCCAGAGTCATGGATGATGATGATTGTTTTGCGCGTATCATCTTGTGTAGATTATTCCACGTCGAAGGAGATATCTCTAGGGTGCTTGTCTGATGTTGGTTTAGGCCTTCGGGGCTTGTTCTTGAGAGATGTCAATATCGATTAGGATGGCCTACAAATGTACTGTTATTTCTACTTGATTATTTGTAAAGGCTGTCACTATCGAATGTGGGGAAGGAGGGTTTGGGTTCTTGTTTATTGGTGCTAGTAGATTAGTTGATTAATCTGCTTATTCTAATATACTTTATTAATGATGTTAGATAGTTGTTTTATCTCTCAGTAAGACTATTGTCTGACTCAAGGTTTTATGTTTCCTCTTATTACCTTAGGTTATTCATCCAATTGTGGATGGGAAGACTGAGTAGCAAGTGGTGGGTGACAGATCTTGATGAAGACGATGTTGTTGAACGATGATGAGCAGGAGGCTGGCGTATTATTTTCTACTATCTAGTATTTTTTTGTTTCCGCTGTTTGATGTATTCCCTGAGTGCTTGTAGTTAGGCTTATTGTACAGACTCTTATAGTGTAATCTGAGGTTGTATGGATATTTCATGGTGATATGAAAAAGTTTAAGATTTTGCTCAATTCTGCTTCACTATTATTGCCTATTGTATATGTGCAATTACGTTTTACCCTTGCGATGTGAGTTATACGACATGTCCTGCTTGTGTTGTCTTACCTTGATGATCGTCCATGGCTTCTTGGCACACCTTTCAGCGCATTACTTCTCTTGTTTAGTGCAGGAGTTAAGGGCGGTCGTCACACTAAGTGCCTGCACAGTAACACCATGCTCTACTACCGCTTTTGGAGTGGGAATCCTTCTCATGATCGCTACCATCATAGCCTCGAACATAGCAGGACAATTAGGCATAGCAACTGCTGCTCCCGACTTACTACCATCGCCTAACTCCTAACCTTCCAGCCATAGGTTCATCCCTAGCAGCGTGTCTCAAAGTTCTTCAACTCATTCTCTATCTAAAACGAGAATGATCAACTCACATTAGAGAAAGGACGCATTGGATTTCAAGTGCTTACTAACATACCAAACTATATATATTATAATATAGTAATCATCCATTAAAAATTACAAGTACGTCTGTCATACGTTTTTATGCTTCGAACTTTGCGTAAAATCAATAAACCAAAGCTCTGATACCAAATGTGACGACTAACTTATACCTCCCGCACCAAACTAAGAACGGTTGTGTTGTATGCAGTGACATGCTGATATGGGATGATCACCAGGGAAGAATAACTCGAAGTAAACCAGTCGTATAACTCACAGTGCATGGAGAACATATAATAAAAATATACAACATGATATAGTAGTGAAGCATAATGGAATAGAAACTCAAATCTCATAACATCTTAGAGTCACTAGTATAAATCAACTATATAAATGAGTAACATGTACATCGGGATTCACTGCATACTTCTTAGAGTAATCATAAATTCTCAACAAATAGCGGAAATAACAAAACATCAATATAGTAGGTAGTATTAATACGCCAGCCTCCTGCTTGTCACCACACAGCATCATCAGTACCGAAACCTACTACCTTCTGTCTTAGTTTTTTCACCATCAACGTTGATGAGCAGCCCGTAACAACCCGGAATTTTGATAATAGAAATTAATCATTATAAGCTCAAAAATAGAAATATCTACAAACGATGGAATTAGAGCATGAAACTTTAACCGTTGCGTTCGTCTCAAAATTCCGATCAACTTTCATGTTTGAAGTTTCGTGAACGAAGTCCGTATGAAAAAGTTATAGACGAAATACGAAAAATGTATGGAAAATATTTAAATAGTATATATCTTACCATCTTTAACCTGCATTTACTGGGAAGTTCGGTCGAAGGGCGGTCGACCACTCCTAGGGAGGTGTCGACCGCTTCGAGCATGTAGTTCCCATGATGGCTAGGTTTTGAAGGGTATTTTCATTATTTTACAATATAAACGGATGAATGCTTATTTAAATAAATCTGACTGTTCATGGCCAATTCCACTCCTATAAATAAAGGGGTAAGGCCTCACTCTTTTCCACACAAATCTGTATGCAGCAGCGAAGCTCTGCAATTTCCCTTTCTCTTCAAATCAAATTCTTAATCTAAAATATATTCTATACAATCAATCAAATATAAATCATTCGGATTTGAAAGGGACTATTAGCTCTAAATGAAAAAGGGTATGAATTGACGTTTAAGCTATTCTTCATCAGATTCTCCCCTTTTTTCCTACTTCCTTTCAAATGTACAGATCTAAAAGTATCCCCTTTTTAGAATAATTGTAGATCTGTTAGAATTTGGGAATTGTAGTCTTAAATGATTTTTCAGATTTGGATGCTTTTAGGTGATTGGGTTTCAGAAACTTAATTATTTCTTAATACTGACTCAATGATGCACCTCCCATTGCTAAATTATGACAATTTCACAAACTTATTTATTTCTTATTAATTAATTAATACTTAAATTTTATGGTTGTTACATTATCCCCTCCTTAGTATTTCGTCCTCAAAATCTCCAAAGACAGAAGAATGATATAAGAAATTATAGCCAATGTCAACATCCACCCACTCAACCATCAACCACTGCATCAATCGTACTTAAGTTTTCTAATGCAATTTATGTTATTATGCAATAGTTTAGTGTGTATGTCCCAAACTAATTCAAAATATTAGGCAGTCTACTAATTTAGTCAACCTCCTTTTTATGCAATTATGCTCGTGCCATGCATCCAAATGTATGCAGATATCCTAATGGTAACAGATAGTTATATATGCGTGCTACAATCATCATCCATATTCCAAAATCATATGACAATCATCTATTTATAACAATCATGGAAATAAAATAAAAATGCACATACATCCATATGCATATGCTTGGTGTCCTAATTTGTCGATCTCAAATAGTGTCAAGTGTGTGTATATGCATACATTTGCATCCACTAGTAACTACTTGTACCCTCTTGCATACATCATACATAACAAGTTCGACTAATATGTTTGTAATTAATTCTATCGTCTATAGGTTATATTCTAAGATCTACCCATTCACAGGATATGAAAGATAAGAACCTATTCAAAGAAAAAACTAATAAGGGAAAATTCAAAGCGTACCATCGAAAAGAAAAGTATAGAAAATATGGATCTTCTCTTCCACCTGCCACGTTGCTTCCTCTACACTACTTCGCCACTGAAATTTCACAAGCTTAACCTCATTGTTCCTCAAATACTTCACCTCACGCTCTAAAATATGATTACGTATACGACAAACTGATGCATCTCGCTCGATATCCACCTTCTTGAGCTGGTTGGGCTCAACTGCATTAGTTGAATCATGTAAAAACATCCTTAAGTGCGAGACACGAAATACATCGTGAATTCCTGCATGTCTCTCTCATAGTCTTACCCTATACACCGACCCCCCTACTCAAGCTATAATGGGGAACGATCCAATGAATCTAGGAGCAAGTTTACCAACTGAACCATATCTCACTACTTTCGTTAGAGTTGACACTAAAATCAAATCTCCAACATTGAACTCTAAGTCTATCCTCCTTTGGTTGGCCTAAGATTACTATCTTGGTCCACCTTCATCCCTTTTCTTATCAGCTTCTTAATGGTTTCCCTAACCATATCTGGTCCAAGTAGCAGTCTGTTTATCATCTCCCACCAATTTGAATGTGATCTGCATGGTTGTCCATAAATAGCCTCGAAAGGATCCATCCTTATACTCGTTTGAAACCTATTATAATAGGAGAGTGGTACCAAGGGTTGGTGATCGTCTCAAGTACCTTCAAAGTCTAAGATGCACAATCTCAGCAAATCCTCTAGAACTCTATTCACCCTCTTAGTATGCCCGTCGATCTGAGCCGGGTGGACTGTACTGAGTCTAGTTTTAGTCCCTAACGCCTCTTTTAGATTCCTCCAAAATTTGTTGGTAAAGATCGGGTCTTTGTCTTTCACTATGTTGGAAGGTATACCATGGAGTCGAACAACGTCTTTGATGTATAAAGATTCTAACCAAGTCGTTGTCCTCTTACTCTTAACTACAACGAAATGGGTGCTCTTCGTCAGTCTATCCGGTACAACCCAAATATGGGTACTTGCCTTTCTGGATCAAGGCAAGCCATCTATGAAATCCATAGACATGCTCTCCCACATCCAATATGCATGTCTAATGGATGTAGAAATCCACCATACTTTCGTTGCTCCGCCTTAACTCGTTGCCAAACTAAGCACTTCGCTGCATACTCGGCGTCATCCTTCTTCATCCTACTATATTAGAACACTCTCTTTATATCCCTATACATTTTATCACAACCGATTTGGATGGTCATCCTCAAGTGGTGTGCTCCTGCCAATACTGCATCCACCAAGTCACCGGCGCGGGGGTATACAAAGTCTTCCATCTCTCCGTACTCAACCCTTACTATCAACATAATATCTTTGGAGATGTGTGAAGGCTTCTCCTCTACTAAGCTGATCAAAAATATCCACAAGATCTTGACCCTCTCACTACTTCGACTCAATCTTCTCCATCAAACTTGGCTGAACCTCTAATGATCCTAATAATTTAGGGTTATAGTCCATAAAAGGTCTAAAATCAAAAATAGAAATGAACTTCAAACTCTCTCACTCTATGAACAGAAAACTCAAAGATGCCCCCTTCAAACTTATTGCATCTACAACTACATTATCCTTACCAGGGTTATAAGCTATCTCAAAATCGTACTATACCAAGAATTCCGTCCAAAGTTGTTACCTCAAGTTCAAATTCTTCTACAAAAATAGATACTTTAGCGATTTGTGGTCTGTGTAAATCTCGAACCTCTCCCAAAATTGATAATGCCTCCATGACTTGGGTGCAAAAACAATCACAACCAACTTCAAATCATAGGTAGGGTAATTCCTCTCATAAGCCTTTAGTTGTCTACTCCCATAACGTACTACCCTACTTCTTGCATCAATGCAGCTCCCAAGCTTATCCAACATGCATGATATACATAATAAGCATCTAAGAACCATCCACAAGTGTCAACATCGACGCACTAGTAATAGCCTTCTTAAGTCACATGAAAGAATCTCACAATCTTCATCCCACAAAAATGCCGAATTCTTCTTGTGAGGCGGGCAAGCGATGCCGAAATCTGTGCAAAACCCTCAATAGACTTTTTGTAATATCCCGCCAAACCGAGAAAGCTCCTCACCTCAGTAGAATTCTTAGGGGACCTCCAATCCTGTACTGCCACTACCTTGGCGGGATCCACAGCTAGACCTTTCCAAGAAACCATGTGCCCCAACAAACGCACCTCCTTATGCCAAAAATGGCATCTAAAAAAATTCTCCTTTAACCGATGTGCTCGGAGAGTACAGTGAACCTCTTGCAAATGTAAGGTGTGCTCCTCCTTGCTCCTCGAGAGTACCAAAATCGTCAACAAACACAACTATGAACTTATTATTGCAGAAGACTCAGCTCATCATATCCACAAAATAAGTCAGGGCATTGGTAAGTCCAAAGAGCATAGCCAACCACTTAAAAAAACCGTCTATTGTCCGAAAGGCCGTCTAGTCAATGCTATAACAAACCACTCTAAGTTGATGATAACCAATAGCTAAATCCAACTGAGAGAATACTGAAGTGACAACCAATCGATCAAACAAATCATCTATCTGAGGAAGTGGAAAAAAGTTCTTCTTTGTGAACTTTTTCAATTCTCTAAAATCCACACAAAGTCGGAGAGAACCATCTGCCTTTGTAGCAAAGACGACTGGCAGTTCCCACTTAGAGATACTCCGCTTGATGGATCCCTTCTCTAGCAACTCATCCACTTTTCTACTCAATTTTATTTGTTCCCTCAGAGCCATATGTTGTACGGGCTTTGCATTCTCACTAAGATGTATCTGCGATGCAAACTCTCTCTTAAGAGGTAACCCACTCACCTCCTCAAAAACAATTGGAAACTCTCTTACCATGGGAACTGAATCATTATTATCTATAGACGAATCTAGGGAATAAAAAAAGCTCAACATTATTGATCTGCAAGTCGCAAGAAATCTCGAGGGTCCTCGCATTAAATGTACTTAGTTGAACAACCCTCCTCTCGCAGTTCGGTATAGCCCTATACATAGCTAAAAAAATCCATCCCTATCCCAAGAATCCTAATACATAAATGTCACAATCAAACTATACACCTAATATCAAAAAAATTCAAATCCCTATAAATAAACTATCGATCCACCTATGGGATTTTAAATAACTATGGGATCCATAATTAAAGAAATGTCCAAGTGCAAACAATCGACCAAAGAACTAAAGATAAAATAATGAGACGCTCATAAGTCAAAAAGAGTCAAAATCGGAAAGTCGAAAATAGAAATCAAACCTTCTACCACAAATTCCCTACTCCTACCTAGTCCACTACAAGATAGAGCTTCCTCTAGGACCTGTACCTGAGCTGCTAGCGTTCGATCCCCTTGTCATGTACTCTAAGGACAAGTCCTACTAATATGTCTAGCTTCCTACAAATATAACAATTTTCTCCCATCATATTCCTCTTGCAATCCTTAACATAATGACCCACAAATCCATAGCTATGGCACTTGATTTCATTCTTGATCTATCCTTTTTTAGGTCCTCCAGCATTCTTCTTATTGGCCTTCTTATTTTTTCACTATTGCTTCTTCGAGCCCGTAGCTTTAGAAACCTCTTTCTTTCCTTCTTTATCCTCTACCTTCGAGAGCCCAGACAAAAGATCCATTTCCACAAATAACTCAAATGAGTTCCCATTGGTACATGTGTCAACACCAACCGTTGAAGTGGTTGGTTCAATCCTCTCACAAAATTGACATTTTCTTGTGGGTGTGTTAACTAAATCTATTCAAAATCTCGACATCTCGTTGAATTGATTAATGTATTCCTATATCACCTTGCTTCAAACAATAAACGTTTCTAACTAAATGCACTCCTTATCATGTGACAAGAATCTCCTCTTAACCCTATCTCTGAATCCAGCGCAAAAAAGCTCTCCTCTCAGCCTTAACTAACTCCTACTGATACGATACTTCCTTCTTCAGCTGTCAAGAGGCTAGCTGAACTCTATTACGATCCTCAAGTCTCAATAATCCAAAAATCTTCTCCTTACTCCTCAACCAAGTATGCATCTCAAAAAACTCTATGTACTCGAGAAAGATCGACTGCTAAGAATAAAGAAATCCTTGTAATGCCAAGAGAAGTCAATTTCCTCTGGTGGGTGGGGAGGAACCACAACAGCAGATGTAGGACCTTGCGCAGAGTCTTGTGCTTTGGCTCATGTCATATCCTGAAGATATTAACATAACATATCGGGGACAAAGACACTCTCAGGAAGATTTGGGGCATCCACCATACTGCGTAAGAGAAAGATTAAGATTAGGGATCAAAAGAATCTAAGAAAAGTTTTGATTGGAATTTAAAGGGGTTAAATCTAATTTTTAAAATTTCTTTTGCTTTTAAAATCAATTTTATTTTGAATAATATTTTATTTTTAAAACAAGTTTTTAGGAATCCTGCAATCTTAGGCTCTGATATCAAATATAACACCCTACACTCTTTAACATCCCCTAAAATAGGGTTATGGCAAGAAATGTTGAGCACTGTAGATATAAAGAAATATATCACAAACACTAAGATTCATAAGATGATAAATAACAAGCACAATGTAAAACGTTTAAACCAAAAACATAACTTTTATTCCAAAACCTGACTTTCATTTCAGTTATAAGTCATAAAGCCACCATATGCCTGATAAAAATAAAACCACATTCTCATAATATCAGGGTACAATAACAACATCATAATCCCTCTCAATGTTAGTAGTACAACCCAAGATAACATGAAAAGATAACAAAGTTGAACGATACATTAGAATAGAAATGGAATCTCCGTAATGCGTCTGAAAACCAAGTTGTCTACAATGATTAACTCTGCGAGCCTATGGGGAAAGAAGAAGGAAGAGATAGTAGTGGATCAGACAATAAGTATGGTGAATGACGTAATCACTAGCATGATTGACCAAGATAAAGAAATAAACTCAACAACAGTTCTAGTATAAATAGAGTAAAGTGTTCATGCACAACGAAAGAAAGCAAAGATAATTTAAATGATTGTTCAATTGTTTTCACTCATTCAACCACTGAGTATAAGAGATATAATTAGGATAATTTCCTAGTACTACCCATTGATCGGCCTTTCACTATGTGTCTACCACCTCCTATGGTAGAATGTAGAATGTCATTATAAACCCGCCTGTCGTTAAGTCCACCACCTCCCGTTTATCCACCAATAGCAACATAATTTAATGTTTGGACGCAATAGTGACTTATTTCCCCAGTCGATGTTGTCGCACGCCCAGTCATAATTGGAACGCACCTACTCTTGCACTTTCCCAATTGACCACTTATCTATCCCCCATATGAGACTATCAGTAATAAACCCAAAAGGGAATGTTGCCGGTATGGGCTTCTAGCAAAAAAATATTCTAATTTGCGCTCCCTGCCCAATCTCCTTGATCTAGGCCTTATTTATAACTTAGATGCCTATGTCAATGTGCCTAGCTTTAACCCCCGGTGTTGAGATCATGGTTTTTAAATTGAAAGGGAATTCTTCTGGTTACAAACCACAACTATTTTCCACTTATTAACATAATCCAGGATCCGTGTTTTAATTATAATAATCTTTTGTGTTCTCTTTTTAATTATAAACCCCATATTATAACTTTAGTTGCAAATATCCCAAATTTGCCTATTATGATTTTCTAACATATCCATATAGTTATCATAATAATATACGCATTCTCTATTACTTTTCAAATTACAACCCATGTTATAATTTATTGCAAATTCCTGCTTATTTGCCTAATTCAGTCTGATTCCTTTTTAAATTCAAATCTACAATTTATGCACAGGTTTCTGTAAATTTAGTTCACTTTATTTAATCCATGCCTACAAAATTATTGCTTTTTATTTTATTTTCCACGTGCAAAAAGATGATTAAAACTACATCAATTAATTAACATTTAAAAATCAAAGCATATTTAAGAATGAACTTGAATAATTACAGTAATTTTAAATAATTGACAAGAACAAAATATCTGCTAAAGGAAAACGACTAAAAAACTAACTTACATAATTTAATTAAAAATAAATTGTAAGAAAGAATGGAGAAATAGTTGTAGGAAATATTTTAAAGAAAAACTACTAGAAACTGGAAGAAAAATGATAAGAAAAACTATAACTATTATAAACTCTATTTTACTAAATTATTTAAAAATACAAATAATTACAGCATCCACCTACATTCCTTAGCTTTCAGAACACGATCAACCTTCCCAGATCCCGTCCTTAGGTTGATTAAGAATATTTTTATTTACAAATATCTTCCCAAAGTTTAAGTTTTAGATCCGACTCGGCTAAGAGAAAACGCAGAGGAAAAAGATTTATATTATGAGTCAAGAGTTGGGCCTATGGTCTTATTTATAGTGAAGTCCAAGGATCTCAGGTGGTTGGATTTGAAGGTTTAATCCGATCCAGACATGTCACAAGTTCACTTACAGCTGTTAGATTAGCAAACAAATACTCCAGAAACAACCATACCAACTTAAGGATTATAAAATTTTTGTTCAGCACTAACCTGGATGAATTATCGTCATACTCAATGTGCAGGTCAACCCTAGGCCTTCATAGGTCGACCATTGCAAGTTTGGTTGACCTGTGCAAACGATTTTTTTCTTCTTTTTCCCTTATTAATTCCTGATTTATTCTCATAACTTGTTTATTTAATATCTTCTTTATTGTAACACCGACTTAGGCAAGTTATATATGTAAATTGCTCATAAAATAGCCATGGACTCAAATTTTGACATTTTCACAAATTTAATTATTTCTCAGTAATTCTTTAATTAATTATTATTACTTAAATTTTAAAGTTGCTACAATGTTGTTATGTATGAGTGCCAAAAAGCCAAAAGAAGGTTCCCCAAAAAATATCCCAAAATTTCCCAAGTGGAAGTGTATTTAAAGATATCATAGAGGTCGAGTAAGCCAAAAAAGTGGAGAGAAAATAGGACCACCAAAAGACCAAGTCCAGCAAAGAAAAGCCAGGTCAGGCTAATCTATTGCGATTCAGATCAGTATTGATCTAAATCCCCGGATCAGCACACACCCGGTGGGACCAACCCCAAAACGTATTAAGTCCTAGCACATACCTCGATGAGTCGTATCTAAATCCAAGTGTGAGTTATGTAATGATTGAAGATGAATTAAACGAAGCAAGGACCAAAGTGAAATGCCAGTTGGATTGATTCGTCCTATGTAGCTTGCGCCATCCTAACCTAATGAGTTCTTATGCATGCCAATCCGAGGCGATGCGTTGCAGTTGATCTAAGTTAAAGTGTTTCATTGATCCAGTACAGTCTTGTGGGGGCCAATCTGGGGCAATAGCGCTTTCCGATCCACGACAATGGTCTAGGATGACCAGGACTGAAGTTATCTGAAATTTCAAGAATTCGTATAATCAATTTCTACAACCAAGCATTTCCAACTTTATATAAGTTCATGATCAAGTCTCAAGCGATCCAGTAAGAAAAATCCAGAGCATGATAGCCCTGCAAAAAGATGGGTCATCACTTAGCCCCAAAACATGTCATTTTGTAACATACCACACTTTTCTGCGCCCAAATTGCAACAAAAATTGAAACTTAAACACATCCAAGCATGGAGCGTGTAAATATGGTACCTGTAATAAATGAGCATGAGCATAATCAGAGTACGATAAAAGAAAACTCACAGTGGAAACAAAATAGGATAACTAGTATTAACTTAAGTAACTACCTTTTTCAAAGTAAGTCACTCTACCAATACTGAGCATGAGAGAGAATGAGAACCGATAGCCAAACTTAATACCTGCGAAAACCCGACCTTCTCCAGAAAAGTTGGGTAGTTGTAATGAGGAGGGGGTCAGAACAACAAGATTCTAGTGAACAAGAAATGTACAACACATATTATAATACACAGATGTATCCTGTTTTGTGCAACCAAAGATGTATGCCTACCAAGTTTAGTGATTCTAGCCTAACCTTGTAAATGTTTATGCAAGACCCTACTACTCTTCCCGATATAGTGTTCCAAGATATAATGCTGAGATAGAAGGTTTACGAATATATCTAGGAAGCCCTTGAACCATAATCTAACTAATTATTAGACCGAGAAGTGAACCCCTAACTGCAGAGTTCTTATATATATATATATATATATATATATATATATATATATATATATATATATATATATCCTTCCATCCACTTTCCCTTTATTGTTTTCGGCCTCACTATCAATGATAGATAGGGTGGATTCTCCCGATCACTTAAGACCCTAGGTGGACTTATTGGTCACCTAATACCTCTCGATAACTTGTTCCACATTCTTATAAACTAGAGAGCACTAGCTAAAGGCCCAACTAGTTAAGGCTTCCGTCATTCGCGCATATATCCTTACCCCGTATAAGGTGAAAGATGGTATTTTATCACTTGTTGTACCTCTAGCTGACCTTATTGGATAACCCCCTTAGTCGCTTACTACTTCCTGTAGGATAGGTAGCCATATTTGACATTTTAAGTTTCCAAGTTTGAGTAAACAATACATACACATTCCGTTTAAGACCCCTATACTGAAAGACCTATTCCCAGGTGGACTTTTCAACCCTAGCCGCTTAAGACCCAAGAAGCGGACTATACGAAAGGTTATTAGGTTTGTTCCCCATTAGCTCTTAGTTCCTTTCCTTATTGGGATAAAGTGGTCCATGTCATCACGTCTTTTTTCGTTTAGTTACTCTCTATGGATATATTATAAGATTTATTATCGTCACGGGTTACTATGGTTAATAATATCTTTACATTATTAGCCTACCAAGTCCAACTCTGCTTTTAAATTTTAAGTTCTATATTCATTAATATAAATAAGGAAAGTTACATCCTCTTTATCATAGGATATTTATTTAATTATCTCCCTAATTGGACTTAGTATTTAAACAACAATCAATATCTCTTGATCCCCTTATTACACCCACTTACTTTTTATTTCATTGTTTATTGCCCTTTATGACCATAACAGTCATATTTTCCTAAGGCAACCATTTATCAGTCTCGGATTATCTATTTATTGTACCCCAACAGACAATTTCTATTCCCATTTATTTAGTTGTTTGTTGCTTGTTATATACATATATATATATATATGAGTGTGTGTGTGTGTGTATATATATTTGTGTGTGTAACAGCCCGCATTTTACGTATCGGAAGATCGTAAAATATTTTTATTTTGTTCCCTAAGGGTTGTATCGTTCTCATCTTTTGATAAGTTGCTTATGGGGATGTGAGACATGTCCTAAATTTTTACCAATTTTGTTTGTTAACATTTTGCCCATGTTAGTTTTGTACAGGGAATAACTTTTGACTCAGGTCGGATCAGAGGGTGAGACTTGTGCCATTGGAAAGGAATTGATGATTGCCTTTCCATAAAGTAGTTACATTAAAGATTTGGCTCAGCGGTTTGGGGGGAATCGTTGTTTTAAGGTTTTTTAGTTGGCTGTCCAGGTTTGGTAAGGGATAATGGGCTGAATTGGAGAGGCCCATTTGTGGGCTGATGGGAGGGTATAAATAGGGGGTGAGGGATATGGGAAATGGTTTATTTTTTCATTTCCTCATTGGGTACCCTTATGCTTCTTCTTCCTCTAACACCTTTCCACCATTAAAAATCCAAATCCAAGGAGGGAAATCATAGATCTACACCATCAGAGGCTAGATCGACATCAATCAAAGCAAGAGTTCATCGGATCATGGTGACTGGTGCGAGGTGCTTGTTTTCCAGATTCCTATTTCATTGATTTTAGCTTGTTTTGGCAAATCGATGAGTGATTTACATCTCTCACATGAATGCAATGAAGTATATGAGTGTTTGTGCATGGTTCTCATCAAATTCTAGTGTTTTACCATAGATCCACACCATTATATGTCCATTTCACATGAATCACTTTATGATCTAATTTAACAAGTTTTACCCGTTAAATTTATATCATTTCATATGTTTGTATAAGTTAGATCTCTCATTTTGATCATATGTTCATTTTAATGGTTTTTGGTGAGATTTACATCATTTTTGTGGTAAATGTCATATTCATGTTGTTAGCAATGTCATGACATATTTATGATTGTGTTTGATGATTTGGTTGAGTTGGTTTCGTCAGATTTGTCATTTGACGAAGATTTGGTCGAAATCGGGGTAGAATCGGGTCGGCCAGAAGTTGGATCGGGTCGGCCAGAAGTTGGATCGGGTCGGTCTGGAGTGGGTTGGTCTATTCGGGTCGGGTTGGTCATGAAGAGGATCGGGTCGGTCATGTTGGTGATTGGATCAGATCGGGTCGGTCAAGTTGGTGCAACCGGGTCGAGTTGGGTCAGGCTGGTCGGTTAGTTGTGAAATGAATGTGAGGAGTTGGATCGGGTCGGTCAGTGGGATACTGGTTGGGTCGGTCATATGGAGTTGGGTCGGGTCGGTCAGTGGGAGGCTGGTCGGGTCGGTCTAAAGGATTGGGTCGGGTCGGCCTATATTCTGGTCGATTGTGTTTTTCAGCAGCGCTCCTAAGTGCTATGATGGATGGCTTAAGTGCTATGGTTAGTTTTCCTTAGCTTGTGTGTATGAATGCTATGGATTATTTGAACCTTATATTGATGTTGTTTGGTTCGACGATGATGATGGCTTTGACGAGAGTCCAGAAGGGGATGTTCAAAGTGTTGGAGTGTTCGTTGATTGGGGAGATGCAACGAATGTGTATTCAACTCAAAGGTCGTGAGTTGGTGGATAATGGATTGCTTGAGAAGGTTGCTTGAGCTATGAAACATCGCCAGGTTGGATGACTAGAGATGCAAAGGCCGAGAAGTCGTCGTTGCCGTAAGTTATAGCAGGCTCAAAGCGGGGGTACAATGGGGGCACCCAAAAGATCGGAAGGTTGCTGGTCGAGTACCCTAGGCCTTGGAGAAAGGGCTAGTTGTCAAAGTTGGACATATGGAGTGTATGCTAGAATTGGGGTTGCCACTAGCCCTTGACATGTGGCAAGGTTGGCCGTCACATGATTAATGATGGTTTCAAAGCAGAATTGGCGGTGATAGCCAGAGTCAGTCATGGATGATTGGTTGTTCTATTTTTACCATATCACATGGATTATCCAAAGTCGAGGGAGATGTTCTTTGAGTGCTTAACTGATATTGGATTAGGCCTCTAGGGAGAGTGCTTGGGGAATGTTAAACTCGATTAGGGTTGTCCGTGTGAGACTTATATAATCTGGATGTTATGAGCGCTTTCCATGATTGAATGGAAGTTCTGGTTTCCATGGATGAATTGTTGTTACCTTATATGTTATGGATTGTAAAGGCTATCACTGTCATGATGTGGGAAGGCGGATGATAGTTCTTCTCTAGTGTTGGGTAGTGGTTGGTAAATCTACCCATTCTCATATACTTTATTGTTGAAGTTTGTTAGCTGTTTTATCGCTCACTATGACTGTTGTCTAACTCAAGGTTTTATGTCTCCTCTTATTACCTTGGGTTGTTCATCTGATTTTTGGATGGGCAGACTAAGTAGCAGGTGACAGATGATAGCTTAAGTGAGGACGGTGTTGCTGGACGGAGGCGAGCAGGAGGCTGGCGTTCTATCTTTACTACTACCTAGTATTGTTTCGGCAATGTGCTTTTCTATGTGTGTTATAGTGAAGCAAAATGTTTAAACACTACTGTTGCTATCCACGTGTAAGGGAAATACTTTCTAGTTGTCATGAAAGTTTAGTATTTTCTGCTTCACTATCACTAACTGTTGTATATATTCTATTATATTTTATCCTTGTGCCATGAGTTTACGATAGGTTTCGTTTATCCATCATACCTTGATGATCGTCCATAGCTGCCTAGCACACCTTTCAGCGCATTATTCCTCTTGTACAGTGCGGGGGTTATGGGTGGTCATCACATTTGGTATCAGAGCTCGGTTAACAATTGTGGCCAAAGTTCTAAGACGTAATCACGTATGAGAGACGTACTTGTAGATTTCAGTTGGATGCTTATTATATATATTAGCATATATAGTAGTAGCGGTTGTATTCTTTAGCAGTTTATCATGTAAGTGGACTAATCATTCTATTTTAGATTTAGAACGAGTCATCAAACCTCTAGGAGTGAGCCTGAGACTGGAAGAGTAGGAGATGGAAGAAGCCATGGAAACCGGGTCGGCCAGAAGTTGGATCGGGTCGGTCTGGAGTGGGTTGGTCTATTCGGGTCGGGTTGGTCATGAAGAGGATCGGGTCGGTCATGTTGGTGATTGGATCAGATCGGGTCGGTCAAGTTGGTGCAACCGGGTCGAGTTGGGTCAGGCAAAAAGGGATGCCTATTCCAGAAGCGTCAGTATAGCGTCGTGTTCCTGCGCAAGTATCCAAAAGGGATTCTGTTAAGCGACAGAGGGAATATTCTCCTACAGATGAAGAAACCTTTATTGTCCTCGGTGCTAATAAGAAGAAAAGCAAGAAGAAGAGATTTAAGAAGAATGTCACTTGCTTTAATTGTCAATTGGAGGGTCATTATGCCAACGATTATGAGAAGCCGAAAACCGAAAGGAAGTGCTTTGAATGCGGGAAGCCTGGACATAAGAAGAAAGACTGTCCGGACCTTCCAAAGAATAAGCAACTGGAGGAAGCATGTGTTGTGGAAGCTATTCCAATTTCCTATTGCGTTCCTGATGAGAACGAGGAGAAGCTGTTGTCTGGATATGCTTCTAGCCAGTGAAGTTGTTTGAGTTCTTTTTGGTACTAGAGAATCGTCTTCTTTTACCTATGATAAGATTGTATGTTGAATGGGTTCAGAACTTGAAGTTGTAATAGACCATTGATTGTGATTAATCCAGTTGGGGGTTCGTCCAGTTTGTGCATGATTTGCCTGTTGGATCTAGATTAACCCTAGAGGGGGGTGAATAGGGTTTATCACAGTTTTTAACAGAATTGAAACTCTAACGCGATATATAATAATAAACTGACAACAGAATATAACAGGAATAGAAATGCAGAAAATAAATCACACACAGATATACCCAGCTTCGGCAAAACCCTGCCTACTGCTGCATTTCTAAGGTTTCTACTAGGTGATAGAACAGATCCCGCATACAAGACCATGTACACTCGCAAACCCTGCTCCTATTCTAACCCTACGCTCAAATCCCTAGACTGATCGATATCCCCTCAATCAGATTTCCCCGAATTACAATCCCGTAATCCGTAACTCAGATTTTACAGAATCTGAAACTGACAGTCAACACCCTGACTGATTCACTCTAGTTTATACAGACACTAGAAAACTGTTCAGATGATTGTTTGAATTTACAACTCGAATTAAAAACAAAAATAAAAACAAATTAAAAAGAAATTGAAACCCAAGGAGTTAAATAAAGAGGGTTATCCCCTTGTAATCTTGGCCGGCCATATCCATTTAGGTTCCACCCTTCCTTGTTATTTTCTTTGGCCCGATCCCTTTTCTTATGGAATTAGAAATGGCGGCTAGGGTTTCTGATTTGAATCCCAAATTGATTGCGATGTTTATATGAAAAGATTCCTCTTTGTTGCTCAAATCTGTGTGGCTCTCCAACGCTTCGAGTTGGGATACTGATGATCGAAAACGATAAAAGAATTTGGTGAGTTCCTCTGAAATTTCTTTATCAATTTTTGCTTTGGAATACTTGAATTGATTTGTGGGTTTTTCGATTATTTTGCTAGTGATGAAAATGGTGTGGACTTATAGGGTAATTTAGAAACCCTAATCTCTGATTTCTTGATGAATGACTTGGCCCTGATTTACGAGTTTCCTATTTTTTGATTTGCGGCTTGAATGAAATGAAATCCTTGGCATTGATTTTGTTCCTTCAATTGATTTGCTCGAATTTTCCTTTTTGAAATACTTCGAATAAATATCGTGAATTGTGATTGAAACCTTCGAATGAAACTGGAAACAAATTGCCCTCTTTGATTGAGTCCAAATCTGGAAATACCACGCGATTTCAAAAAAAAACTTGTCCACTGAAATATGTGCACCCGGCCAAGTTTGATTCCAAAAAAAAACTCGATTTAATTTTCTGCCCAAGAAAAAATACATTTCTGGAAACTTGATTTAAAAACATGCCAAAACCACATTTGCCATTTTCAGGAAAGAAATGAAGAATCCTTTTTGCTGTAAATCAATGGAGTAATTTCTGGAAATAAATCTATATATATTTGTGGTTTTGAAAACTTTCCATAGCAGTCTGAATTCATTGTCCCTTGCTTGATTGAAGCACTGTCCGCACTTGAGTGAATGATTTACTGGATGCTTTACTGCTTGGTCTTGATTGATAAAAACAAAATCTAAAAAAGAAACTTGCCAAAACATGTTTCCAAAACTGAATATTCTGAATTGATTTTCTTTCTTTAAAAAAACAATCAAGCATGATTTTTTTTTTTTTACTTGGTTATATAAATGTGCTCGACACATTTGTCTATATTGATAGCATGGTCCTGCTGTATATGCTCCTGTGCATATTTGCATGCTGTTGTACTTTCTGGCTTACCTAGTTTGTGGCTTTGTTAACCAAACTTCCTTTGCTATGTTCACTAAACTTGTCGCTGTTTGCATGCAAGTCTCCTTATTGCTGAAATCTTGTCTGTGCACTCATGTTACCTTATGCACCAGTCATTACACTTTCCCCTGTGCTCGACCATTCTGAAGTACTGCTATGCTTTTAACTGAACTGCTGCCTTACCCTTGTGTATGTGCTTGTATGCTAGCACCATGTTTTTAGTGCACTGAACTAAAAGACATTTCTGATCCATACAGTCATTCATGTTAGCCTGATGCATCAGTATATTTGGTTGCACACCCATATTTGAGAACTTGAGCATTGCAATGAACACTTCACTTCACTGCTGTTCATATGTTCATTTGAATCACTTGTACAAACCTGTTTCATGTTTAATGCACCCATGCTCCATTCTGGATTGATACATACTTGTGCAAAACCATTTCTGTTCAACCACTTTGTGAGTACATGCTAAAATTTATTCGCACCACCCATGCAAAACACAATTGGTCTGGTTCAAGTCCACTTAGAAAAAGAAATACTTCATGTAGATGGAGTAAACATGCAGACAATTTTGTGCACTGTTTTGTTTCACCATGTATTTGTATATGCACATAATACACCTGTTTACTTCTTGCTGCTTTGATATGCATTGAAATATAATTTGGCATTGTTGTTGCTTCGACCATTTGATATACTTGAACTGTTTTCACCCATACTGAAACATTTTGTCCACCCTGTTTTGCACTGTTGTACACCACCATGAACATGAAACATTATGCACAAGCAATGTTCACTTTCGTATCTCATTTGACAATGCATTTATGTCATTCTTGAGTTGCTGTTGTGCTTGACATGCTTACACCCTCTTTGAAACTACCTTGTTTGCTGAGTTGATTTGAATTTGTGTTTGCCATGCGCTGAGTCGAGTTGGTCCACGTGGCTGCTCCTCAGTCGCACACTGATCGGCGAGGCAATGCACATGTGTATATTTATACACGTGTGTATATGCAGCCATCAGAAAGATTTTTTTTTGTCCCTGTTCATATACAAACTGTCTGCCTAGACACAGATGAATCAGATCAAGTCATGAAAAATGATGAGAAAACACACCAGAAAACTGAGGCAAATAAAATTTTAAAAATAAAATTTATATTTGCATAAATTATTTCTGTTTTATTCCTGTTGCAGTGTACTGTGTGTTTGTTTCTATATATGACAGGTATGAAGACTGGACTGACTGTGAAGTGAAGACTGACTTGTAAGCTGTGAAGACAGAAGACTGAAGAAGCCAGTGTGTCAATATGTAAATGAGTGTATATAAAATTGTATATTGAAATGTATGAAATCAAAATATTTATATATATACGAGTGTGAGTGTTATAGTGGGAAGCTGTGTACTGAAATGGAGTTGTACTGTAATTTGTAATACACAAGTTTGATTGAAATAAAATAATATCTTATTGTTGTCAAACAAACTCGTCTATTTCATTCTGTTATTTATTAGTACAAATATTCTGTGAGTGTTTAAATAGTGGAGTTTATAAGATTTGTACTGTTGTGTTATTGAAATAGGATATTCAATTTAAATAGAATACAGTATGAATATATCAATGTCTGTATTGCCGTATTCCATTTAAATATAAATACTATATTTTAGTCAGTGATGTATATAGTACGATTTCAAACACATTTATAATAATATTTATTTGGTTGTTATCAGCAAACAAAAATCATATAATTGTGTATACAACAAAGTTATATACAACAATCTCCCCCTTTTGATGATGACAAACAAATAAAAGATTTTGTATACAATAAATGTGTTTGACAGTGAAAATTGAACCCCCCCTATTTATCAGCTCCCCCTACAACAGACAACTCCCCCTATAACTGTGCATGAGTGAAATGAATGATATGAATAATCATAAATTTTCAAAAAAAAAATATTTATAAAATATTCACTCATAAATCAAAATCTCAACCCATTCTCCCCCTTTTGTTATCATCAAAAGGATACAGAAATTAAAATATAGATGAAAAATGACTAACAAATACAATATCAGTTTAAGAGGAAGAACTGTCATCATAAATTTCAATCAGTCAAACAAAAATCATAATATTCTAAGAACAGGTGGCATATTTCACGTTGTAGAAAATGACGGATATATGATGAATTTTATAAAAAATGGAGAGAGTTTTAAAAACAATTCATTTCCAATTATTTTCAAAGGATTTTTATAAAAAATAAAGCACAAAAAACAGTGATGGATTTGGACTATAATCAATAATTCAACTTAAGTGAGAAAATCGAATAATCTCAAATCCCAATACCTATCAATCAACAAATCATAATATGTCATAAATTTCAACATATTTCACATAATAGAAGATGGATTGATAGGCTGGCTTTTATACTCAGAGGAGAATTTCAAAAATTATTTCTATTTTTAGCACTTTATTTCCTTTTTATTTAAGAGCACACTGACCACGCATAACCAGAGCTTGGATTTTTAAATGGGATCAGTCGCAGCTTAAATTATAAGACGTCTCATAACCATGCATAACCAGAGCTTGGATTTTTAAATGAGGTTAGAGACACTCTTATATATTAATTATATTTATTATTTTCAGCTTCAAAATAGAAAAAACTCCTCAGTATATATAAACCAATATGAATGATAGAAATGCGATAGGTACAGAGATGGACTGTGAAATAAATTTCTAAATTAATAATATTATGAAATATGATCAACCGTACCGGGACCATTGAAAATTTCAATTGTCACTAATTCTGAAAAAATAACATAACCACAATTCCATCACAAATATTTTCACTATTTATTCAAAAAGATTCTTAAAAAAAATAACTCTCCACATTGATATAAAATCATAACGGATTGCAGAAGGATGATAGGTAATGAAGATGGTCGTGAAATAATTGCCAGTTCAGAGATATTATAATACATGTTCAACTATCATGAAAATATAAATAAAATCTCCTCTTGATGTGAAATATAATGCAGTCACAATTCATCACAATTTCAAAATCTGATAATTATTTTGATGAATTACAAATACAGTTCAATTTTGATATTGATTTCAATTTCTGAATGAATAATTAATAAAAAATTCTAAAATTGAAAATCAAATACAAGAGAAATATGCTGATCTATACACGACAAGAGGGAAAAATGTGTACAAGACAAAAAGAGTGTGTGGATTTATACATGGTGAAGATTTGAATCTAAGTACAGATGGGTGAGACAAATA
The DNA here is from genome assembly GCA_030737875.1 of Allium sativum. NCBI lineage: Eukaryota > Viridiplantae > Streptophyta > Magnoliopsida > Asparagales > Amaryllidaceae > Allium > Allium sativum. Next base: position 386,834,297 of record CM060912.1, on the reverse strand, counting down.
TAAGGCGCTTCTGATACCACTTGGTGTCTCTATTTACGATGAATTTTAACATGATACTGAACAAGAATGTCATAAACAAAAGAATTGTTAAGTACCAAGCCCAAACAGACGAGATAATAGATTATGCACATGTATCAGAGCAGCAAGCATGAGATTCCAAAACAAACATTTTTCAAAACAGTATCAGAGCAACACAGAACATAGTTTCAAATCATACTTGTCAGGATGATGGCCACATATGATGATTCATGATCTAATGATTAAAATACTGTTTACTTGAAATCATTTGAGGAATATGAAAATATCAGAATTTAATGAATCAATCACACCAGATTATAAATTTTTGATTCGAGATATGTGTGAGATTCAATAAATCAATAATTTCAAATGATTTTAAACAAATAAATATTTAAATCAAATAATCATGAAATAAGAGTGAATTTCAAGACCAGATTTTCAAAGGAATTTTTCACACAATTTCTAAGAATAATTTCAGATCATTTACATCAAATAATTAAGAGAAATTCATGATCCATAAATAAATAATTTATTTGAAATCACTTGAATCAATGTCAAGTTTGAGATATAATGAATTATTCACACAAGATTGATAATTTCAACTTTAGGAGGTGTGTGAGATTCAAAATATCAAGAATTTCAGATGATTTCAAACAAACTAATTTCAACTGTACTAATCATGAATAAAAATGAATTTTAAGATGTATCACCGAGACAGGATATTTAAAAAAAAATCAAGCCAATCTGAAAATTACTGGAATTGTCACAACTGATAAATAACAGTGTGCTGTAATGAGTATAATATTTTGAGCTTTTCTAAAATGAATTAGAAGAAAACCAAAACAGCAGTGTTATGTGAAATTCCATTAAACTTTTAGATCTTCAAAAAGTTTAGAATTCATATTAATAGTGTTCAAGATATAACAAGAATACGTCAACACCGTTAGGAATTCAGAAAACAGAAAATGAATTTCAAAACAATTGCAGAAAAAAATTCAGTATCTGGAAATGATTAAAAGTATTAGAGTTCTATACACGCAAAACAAATTTCCAGAATATCATGAATACTGCAATTCAAGAAGCACAAAGAAAAATATGGCAGTGATAAATCAAATTAGAATAGACAGAAGAAAGAGATAGAAGGGAGAAGAAAAAGAAATAAACAAAAGAAAAAAATCAAAACAGAAAATATTTACAGAGGTGAGTTTAGAGATCATACCAGAATTCAGTGTAAAGCAGAATCTCTAACTCAATAGATGTGGCTAAGGAACTGTGAATGTTTCTGTGATACGTAGCAATTTGAATCCAATTTTTCTTTAGCTATGCAGTTCCTCAGCCTCCTTCGGTACCTAACTATTAAGAGGATTGAGTGGTCTAACAAAAGTAGTAAAACCACTCACAGATATATTCGTACGTTTTGGTACCCAAACCTGTTTGTATAATAATCCATTCGAATCTATCTTCATACCCTTTGGAACCCAAATCTGTTTGAATTTAATGAAGTTTGTTTTATTTCTTTTTGGGATCCAGGATTGTTTAAATGGATTATTATCAAGCAAATTCACATCACGTTTTTGATTTAAAAATCCTTTGAAATTGTTAGAGTTCAAATTTTCAAAACAAACATTTCCAAAGCGGTTTGAAGGATTTTTAGAATCAATTGAATTCCCTTTTTCAAAATCATTTGTTTTTCCAAAACCAAGACCTCTTTTATTCCCATGAGAAAACTGATTTTTCAAAAGCATATTTAAAGATTTTTCTCCGAAAGAAAAACGTTTCAGACTCAACTCAAGACTGTTGATTTTTGATTTCAAATTATTATTCTCGTTTATTAGCTTAGAACAACGATCGACCAAAATTTCATTTTTCTCTGAATTGCATTGTTTCAAAATTGAATTTTCATTTTCAAGCATTTTGATTTTAGCTTTGGATCCAAAGATCTCAGATTCAAAACATTTTTGTTTTTCAAATTCAGTTTTTCAAAGTTCTTGAAATTTTGAATCTCGTTTTCTAGCTCTTTTAAAATCAAATCAGATTTCAACAAATTTTCTTTTTCAACAATTTCAAATTTGGAATTTATATTGGTCTTAAACATTTCAAATTCTTTTTGTAGAAGATTGTTCAAACTTGATAACTCAATCTTGTTCTCATTTAAGATCAGAATTTCTTTTTCAAACTTTTGAATATTTTTATTGATATGAACAAGATTGGTTTCCAATTTCATACAATTTTTACAATCAGACTTTGAAGAGTTTTTAAACGATTTAAGTTGTGATTCCAAATCATCAATTTTGCCAGTTAACTCGGAATTCATAGATTTCAGAGATTTGTTTTTAGATTGGAGTTTATCAATAGATTTAGTTAAATCAGTGCACATATAAACCAAATTTTCGTATGTGAAATTTTTAGTTTCAGCATCTGTTGATTCTCCATAGTTTGATCCATCTGTTTCTCCTTTTAAGCACAGATCTGAATCTGAGTTGACATTCTGAGGTTTTGAGCAGTCGTCAGATTTTCCATAGAGCTTGTTGAGAGTTCTCCAGACATCCTGCGCAGTCAAACAATGAGATACATGAATAAAATGTTTTGTACTGAGATAATCAAATATGATATTCATAGCACGAGAATCGAAAACAATGTTTCTATTATCAGACATATCACTCCCATTGATAACAGTATCCCAACATTTAATATTAACAGATTTTAAATAAAATTCTATTTCGGATTTCCAGTTTGAAAAATTTGTTCCATTGAAAATAGTTGGAGATGAACTGGACTGACTATCAGAAGACTGACAACAAGGGGAAAACATGATTCTAGAGTTAATCAAAAACCAAGCTCTGATACCACTTGTTGGATCTAGATTAACCCTAGAGGGGGGGTGAATAGGGTTTATCACAGTTTTTAACAGAATTGAAACTCTAACGCGATATATAATAATAAACTAACAACAGAATATAACAGGAGCAGAAATGCAGAAAATAAATCACACACAGATATACCCAGCTTCGGCAAAACCCTGCCTACTGCTGCATTTCTAAGGTTTCTACTAGGTGATAGAACAGATCCCGCATACAAGACCATGTACACTCGCAAACCCTGCTCCTATTTTAACCTACGCTCAAATACCTAGACTGATCGATATCCCCTCAATCAGATTTCCCCGAATTACAATCCCGTAATCCGTAACTCAGATTTTACAGAGTCTGAAACTAACAGTCAACACCCTGATTGATTCACTCTAGTTTATACAGACACTTGAAAACTGTTCAGATGATTGTTTGAATTTACAACTCGAATTAAAAACAAAAATAAAAACAAATTAAAAATAAATTGAAACCTAAGGAGTTAAATAAAGAGGGTTATCCCCTTGTAATCTTGGTCGGCCATATCCATTTAGGTTCCACCCTTCCTTGTTATTTTCTTTGGCCCGATCCCTTTTCTTATGGAATTAGAAATGGCGGCTGGGGTTTCTGATTTGAATCCCAAATCGACTGCGATGTTGATATGAAAAGATTCCTCTTTGTTGCTCAAATCTATGTGGCTCTCCGATGCTTCGAGTTGGGATACTGATGATCGAAAACGATAAAAGAATTTGGTGAGTTCCTCTGAAATTTCTTTATCAATTTTTGCTTTGGAATACTTGAATTGATTTGTGGGTTTTTCGATTATTTTGCTAGTGATGAAAATGGTGTGGACTTATAGGGTAATTTAGAAACCCTAATCTCTGATTTCTTGATGAATGACTTGGCCCTGATTTGCGAGTTTCCTCTTTTTGATTTGCGGCTTGAATGAAACGAAATCCTTGGCATTGATTTTGTTCCTTCAATTGATTTGCTTGAATTTTCCTTTTTGAAATACTTTGAATAAATATCGTGAATTGTGATTGAAACCTTCGAATGAAACTGGAAACAAATTGCCCTCTTTGATTGAGTCCAAATCTGGAAACACCACACGATTTCAAAAAAAAACTTGTCCACTGAAATATGTGCACCCGGCCAAGTTTGATTCCAAAAAAAAAACTCGATTTAATTTTCTGCCCAAGAAAAAATACATTTCTGGAAACTGGATTTAAAAACATGCCAAAACCACATTTGCCATTTTCAAGAAAGAAATGAAGAATCCTTTTTGCTGTAAATCAATGGAGTAATTTCTGGAAATAAATCTATATATATTTGTGGTTTTGAAAACTTTCCATAGCAGTCTGAATTCATTGTCCCTTGCTTGATTGAAACACTGTCCGCACTTGAGTGAATGATTTACTGGATGCTTTACTGCTTGGTCTTGATTGATAAAAACAAAATCTAAAAAAAAAACTTGCCAAAACATGTTTCCAAAACTGAATATTCTGAATTGATTTTCTTTCATAAAAAAAAACAATCAAGCATGATTTTTTTTTTACTTGGTTATATAAATGTGCTCGACACATTTGTCTATATTGATAGCATGGTCCTGCTGTATATGCTCCTGTGCATATTTGCATGCTGTTGTACTTTCTGGCTTACCTAGTTTGTGGCTTTGTTAACCAAACTTCCTTTGCTATGTTCACTAAACTTGTCGCTGTTTGCATGCAAGTCTCCTTATTGCTGAAATCTTGTCTGTGCACTCATGTTACCTTATGCACCAGTCATTACACTTTCCCCTGTGCTCGACCATTCTGAAGTACTGCTATGCTTTTAACTGAACTGCTGCCTTACCCTTGTGTATGTGCTTGTATGCTAGCACCATGTTTTTAGTGCACTGAACTAAAAGACATTTCTGATCCATACAGTCATTCATGTTAGCCTGATGCATCAGTATATTTGGTTGCAAACCCATATTTGAGAACTTGAGCATTGCAATGAACACTTCACTTCACTGCTGTTCATATGTTCATTTGAATCACTTGTACAGACATGTTTCATGTTTAATGCACCCATGCTCCATTCTGGATTGATACATACTTGTGCAAAACCATTTCTGTTCAACCACTTTGTGAGTACCATGCTAAAATTTATTCGCACCACCCATGCAAAACACAATTGGTCTGGTTCAAGTCCACTTAGAAAAAGAAATACTTCAAGTAGATGAAGTAAACATGCAGACATTTTTGTGCACTGTTTTGTTTCACCATGTATTTGTATATGCACATAATACACCTGTTTACTTCTTGCTGCTTTGATATGCATTGAAATATAATTTGGCATTGTTGTTGCTTCGACCATTTGATATACTTGAACTGTTTTCACCCATACTGAAACATTTTGTCCACCCTGTTTTGCACTGTTGTACACCACCATGAACATGAAACATTATGCACAAGCAATGTTCACTTTCGTGTCTCATTTGACAATGCATTTATGTCATTCTTGAGTTTCTGTTGCGCTTGACATGCTTACACCCTCTTTGAAACTACCTTGTTTGCTGAGTTGATTTGAATTTGTGTTTGCCATGCGTTGAGTCGAGTTGGTCCACGTGGCTGCTCCTCAGTCGCACACTGATCGGCGAGGCAATGCACATGTGTATATTTATACACGTGTGTATATGCAGCAATCAGAAAGAATTTTTTTTTGTCCCTGTTCATATATAAACTGTCTGCCTAGACACAGATGAATCAGATCAAGTCATGAAAAATGATGAGAAAACACACCAGAAAACTGAGGCAAATAAAATTTTAAAAATAAAATTTATATTTGCATAAATTTTGTAAATTATTTCTGTTCTATTCCTGTTGCAGTGTACTGTGTGTTTGTTTCTATATATGACAGGTATGGAGACTGGACTGACTGTGAAGTGAAGACTGACTTGTAAGCTGTGAAGACAGAAGACTAAAGAAGCCAGTGTGTCAATATGTAAATGAGTGTATATAAAATAGTATATTGAAATGTATGAAATCAAAATATTTATATATATACGAGTGTGAGTGTTATAGTGGGAAGCTGTGTACTGAAATGGAGTTGTACTGTAATTTGTAATAAACAAGTTTGATTGAAATAAAATAATATCTTATTGTTGTCAAACAAACTCGTCTATTTCATTCTGTTATTTATTATTACAAATATTCTGTGAGTGTTTAAATAGTGGAGTTTATAAGATTTGTAATGTTGTGTTATTGAAATAGAATATTCAATTTAAATAGAATACAGTATGAATATATCAATGTCTGTATTGCCGTATTCCATTTAAATATAAATACTATATTTCAGTCAGTGATGTATATAGTACGATTTCAAACACATTTATAATAATATTTATTTGGTTGTTATCAGCAAACAAAAATCATATAATTGTGTATACAACAACGTTATATACAATATTGCCATGGTCTAGTGTTGTCGAGTCATGCTTGCACTTTTTGTGTGATTGTTTTGTTCTTAACTTTGCTGGGTATGGGATCATCTTGGGCATGGATTGGCTCAAGAGGTATGCGGCAAGGGTGAATTGCGAGAAGCTAGAGGTGAGGGTCGGGATGTGGAAGGGCGAAAGGTGTTGATTAGATGTAAGCGCGAAAACGGAGTCTTCGTGAGTTATCTATATTCGCTTGGGATTCCACAAGAAGACCTGTCATCAGTGCTGATCGCTAATACGTATGTAGATGTCTTTGATGAGGTCAAAGGGTTGTCGCCGCATCGTGAGATCGAGTTTAGGATCGATTTGGTCGAGGGTGCTAGACCAATCGTTATGCCTCTTAGGCGGATGATGCCTAAGGAACAACGAGAGTTGGAGGTGCAAGTTCGTGACCTTTTGGGAAAAGGATTCATTCGGAGGAGTGTATCTGAATGGGGTGCACCAGTCGTATTTGCAACCAAGGCAGATGGCTCGTTAAGATTGTGTGTGGACTATCGTGAGCTGAACAAGGTGACTAAGAAGAACAAGTATCTGTTGCCAAGGATTGATGACTTGTTTGATCAGCTTCACGAAGCCAAAGTGTTTTCACAGATGGATTTGGCAACAGGATTTCACCAGTTGAGGGTGGCGAAGGATAGTGTGCCAAAGACTGCTTTTAGGACACCAACCGGTTTTTTTGAGTGGTTGGTGATGCCATTCGACTTGAATAACGCGCCAACGTATTTCATGGATTTTATTAATAGGGTATTAAGAGATCAGTTGAACAAGTTCGTGCTTGTGTTTGTGGATGATATTCTGGTTTATTCCAGGAATAGGGTACACACTTGAGAGTTGTGTTAGAGATCTTGCGAAAGCATCAGTTGAAAGCTAAGTTCTCGAAGTGTCACTTCTGGAAGGATGAGGTGAGATTCTTAGGCCATGTAGTTTCTGGAAAAGGGATAGCGGTTGACCCCGCTAAAGTTGCAGCAATCCAGGACTAGGATCGACCTAAGAGTGCGACATATGTTCGAAGTTTCCTTGGGTTGACCGATTATTACCGACGGTTTATCAAGGATTTCTCCAAGGTAGTTGCACCATTGACAGGATTGATGAAGAAGAACCAAGTGTTCATATGGAATGCAAAGTGTGAGCAAGCGTTCGGGATCCTGAAAGAGAAATTGACGAGTGCACCTGTGTTGACCATTCCGAGTGGGAATGAAGAGATGGTGGTATACACTGATGCATGTGGTACTGGGCTTGGAGCAATGCTAATGCAAAAGGATAAGGTTGTGCCCTACGTGTGTCGACAGAAGAAGCCGCACAAGATGAATTACCCAAATCATGATTTGGAGTTGGCAGCGATTGTGTTTGCTTTGAAGATGTGGAGACATTACCTATTGGGAGTTCGATTCGAGTTTCTGGCATCATATGATTTTGACATAGCCTATACTCCTGGCAAGGGTAACGCAGTTGCGGATGCCTTAAGTCGAAGACACGCGAGTTTGGGAGCGATGTTTTTAGAATGAAAGAGCCTTGAGTATTTGGCAAGGTTCGATTTCTGGCCAAGATGTGAGCTGGAACTTGAAATGTTGGCAAGCTTATCGATAAGACCTACACTTATCGAAAGGATTGGCGAGAGCGAAAAGCAAGATGTGAAGCTTGTCGAGTTTATCCAGAAGCTGGAACTGAAAAATAAAGAGTTCGAAGTCAATCGAGAAGGTTGGCTTCGAAAGCAAGGACGATTAGTTGTTCCTGATATTGATAAATTGAGAGATGAGGTTATGAGAGAATGTCATCACTCAAAGTTGACGATTCATCCCGGTGGTAATAAAATGTATCAGGACATGAAGCGAATCTACTATTGGGAGGGGATGAAGAGAGATATTGGAAAATTCATTTCCAAGTGCATAAACGTCAGTTAGTGAAAGCTGAACAGAAGAAGCCGAGTGGTTTGCTTCAGCCATTGGAAGTTCCTACATGGAAGTGGGAGAAAGTTTTGATGGATTTTATCAATGGACTACCAAGGACGAGGGCAGTAAATGAAGGGATTTGGGTCATTGTGGATCGTTTGACCGAAAGTGTAAGATTCATTTCTGTTAAGTCGACGAGAACAGCGTCGAAATTGGCTGAACTTTATGTGAAATGGATAGTTCGATTCCATGGTGTCCCCAAGAGTATAGTGAGTGACCGAGATCCATTATTTACGGGTGGGTTTTGGAAGAGTTTGCAAGAATCTTTAGGAACCGAGTTGTGTTTAAGTACGGCTTACCATCCCCAAACTGATGGTTAGACTGAGAGAGTCAACCGAGTTTTGGAAGATCTCCTGAGGGCTTGTGTGTTAGACTTCGGAGGATCATGGGAAGACCATCTACATCTAGTTGGGTTTGCATATAATAATAGCTACCAGTCTAGCATTCGGATGGCACCATACGAGGCGTTGTATGGGAGGCCGTGCAATTCTCCAGCTTGTTGGTTAGAAACTGGAGATAAATTGCTACTTGGGCCAGAGATGATTAGAGAGACCTCGGATTGTATCGTGATCATTCGACAACGAATGAAAGAGGCTCAAGATCGTCAGAAGAGTTATGTTGGTAAGCGTAGAAAAGATTTGGAATTCTACGTAGGCGATATGGTTTTTGTGAAGATTTCGCCGTCGAAGCATGTGGTTCGATTCAGGAGTAAAGAAAAGTTGGCTCCTAGATTCGTTGGACCATTTCTGATAGTCAAGTGAATAGGAAAACTCGCATATAGATTGGAGTTACCCAAGAAGATGTCGAGTGTGCATAATGTGTTCCATATGTCTTTTCTACGGAAGGTTGTGCATGATTTGAATGTGGTGGTACCTCTAGAGCAGTACGAAGGCCTAGAAGTTGAAACCGCAGTTGCGAAACCTAGTAAGCCACTTCGTGTTGTGGGGAATGACACGAAACAGCTTAGGAGGAAGACGGTTAAGCTAGTCAAGGTACAATGGAGTGAAGAGGGTGACGATTGTACATGGGAGACAGAAGAGAGCATGAGAGCGACTCATCCAGAACTCTTTGTTGGTAGGTGTGACGGCAAGGAATTTCGCTCGGTCCGAACCAGTCGCTAAACCGATCCAGGCCGCTCGAAACGCCCTCTCGTTTGAGAACACGACAAAATAGAACGCATACAGAAGAACATTTCACTATATATAACAACAGTGCATCAGATTACAAGAATATACAGAGTATGAATGAATATTACACAGAAATATCAGAGATTTAAATTACATTTAAATAAATCACAGCGGAAAATAATACAATACACAACTAGAAGGAGATATACGGATACAAAGCTTTCCGGATATCGTTCCAGCTGTAAACCAGGATCCTGTGAATATAAATCTGCAAAACCCAAAACTACTAGCTGCCCGTGTCAAAATAAGGGCACCCAGAGTTTAGGTTAAAACAATAAACTCCAGGTCAGTCATGGGACTGGTGTGAGAACTAAAACAGTTATTTATCTTTATTTTCAAAGTTTGGTAAATCAAGGGACCACGCCGTATAACACGGAACGGGTTTCCTCCCAAGAATACCAGTGCATAAAACAAACAGCGCAATGCTAAATAAAGAAAAATGAAGCCGTTATAAGACCCAGGTCCCATCACACAATGCAACGCAGTCGAGGATAGGGTTTTCCCTTATAACAGCCAAAGAATGCTTGATACGTTTAAAACAAATCGTTTGATACTATAATAAGTGCATAGTGTATAAAACAACTTCAAATCATAAGTATCAATCATAGGCGGCATAAGCGCCCCATCCCACTATGTCGCCATATATAGGATTACAACTAAAACCGCAAATGTCACGTATTTGGAAATTGGATTTCCATCTATGAACCGAGGCAAAAGATAGTCCTCAACCGATTCGAGACGCTCTAGCCCGCCCCTCAGGAACAGCCGCAACTGCCCCTTGGATCCTCAGGGCCGGTCCACACGGAGTGGATTATTATGCCTGAACACTACGTCTCCCCACCCTATGGGGTGTAAGTCTGGTCCGTCAGCCGACCAGAATGCATTCGGCCGAAACCGATATAACCGAGGCACCTCGCAACAGCAACAACCACATAAGTCAAACTCGTCAGGGCGTGTAAAACCACTGACGCCACTTCTAGCTAGAAAGAAACGCATGCCCTCCCTGACGTCCGTCTCCCGTTTTTGGTTCATACCTGGTGTGAAACACGCGAGGTAAACGTTACACAAAGCTACGCCACAAAGGCCGTGCTTTGATCATCACCACAAGACTTTGCTTTTCAACAGAAGCCTTGATCATTTGCATCTTAGCATGCCACACAGGCAAACCATCCTATGCAACCGATATCAGTCACACAGAATGAAATCCGATGTCAGACACACAGTCCATTTACAAGTCCGTTCTGGGTCTGAACGAAACCGGAGGCACCTAGTACCCCGCATATCCATCGATCTCCAAGTACGTCTGGACGATCACTAACTGTTTCCATCTTCTTGGGTGTACAGCCCAATCAAGATCATCAGTTATCACCCAAACGACGTGAAGACCTCCGGTCTTCGACCATCGTCTTCATCTTCGACTTATCGTCGTATCAGTTATTCAGAATGGGACAAGCCCGGTCTTTCCGAATAACTCGCGTATATTTTAAATAAGTGTTACACAAACACAACATACGCCTCATTCCAATCCATCAGTCACTAACCGTAAATTAATCAAGAGAATAATTTCCCAAACATTAACCCCGAAGGCCGAAACCAACATCAGATCAATATCCAGGAAACCCTTCTGCTTAGCTAACCGACAGTTAGTTTCTAAATTTCACATTCATAGGGAAAGGTTCCCATTAATTTTATCAAAGATAAATTCTTGAATTTATTCTTTAATCTACTTTTGAATATCAATTCAAACTAGTCGGGATTAGCGAACCTTACCGAAGTAATCATTTGTTTTAATTTCTCAGTCCCAACCTATTCATCCCATGAAGTAAAACTGGTAATACTTCATATCTAACACCACAGTGTTATCGGTAAATTCAATTACCATTTCACGTTCAAATCTAATTAAAGATTTAACTATCGCCTGGAGCAAAACTGGTGATACTCCATTTTCGATCATTTCAATCTAATTAAAGATTCATTAAAACTCCACTTAGTTTTAATCTTCGACTGGGTTAAAGAATCAGTGTCATTTAAAACACGGTTCACGATAAACCCAAAATCCCATTCATTAATTATCGGGTTAAAGAACGAGTGCTATTTAAAAACACTGTTCACGATAAACCCAAAAATCAATACCAATTCAATTCCAATTAAATATTATTTAATTGGTACACTTCATTAAATCTAAATAAAAGATTTAATCTTTTCTCAACTGGGTTCAAGAACAGTGTTAGTGAAGACACCATTCACGACAAACCCAAATCACATTCATTAATTATCGGGTTAAAGAACAAGTGTTATTTAAAACACTGTTCACGATAAACCCAAAAATCAATATCAATTCAATTCCAATTAAATATCATTTAATTGGTACACTTCATTAAATCTAAATAAAAAGATTTAATCTTTTCTCAACTGGGTTCAAGAACAGTGTTAGTGAAGACACCATTCACGACAAACCCAAATCACATTCATTAATTATCGGGTTAAAGAACAAGTGTTATTTAAAACACTGTTCACGATAAACCCAAAAATCAATATCAATTCAATTCCAATTAAATATCATTTAATTGGTACACTTCATTAAATCTAAATAAAAAGATTTAATCTTTTCTCAACTGGGTTCAAGAACAGTGTTAGTGAAGACACCATTCACGACAAACCCAAATCACATTCATTAATTATCGGGTTAAAGAACAAGTGTTATTTAAAACACTGTTCACGATAAACCCAAAAATCAATATCAATTCAATTCCAATTAAATATCATTTAATTGGTACACTTCATTAAATCTAAATAAAAAGATTTAATCTTTTCTCAACTGGGTTCAAGAACAGTGTTAGTGAAGACACCATTCACGACAAACCCAAATCACATTTGATATTCAATATAAGGCTCTGAATAGAAAATATATCGGCTTATATTCAATATCAAATTCTACGATTAACAAATGTCGTATTGGAAATAACGATATAAATATATATCTTTCAAATTTCCGTAACAACATCCGTATAATCCCGAAATCCAACATCGAAATATTCCGAAGACAATTTCGATTCTAATCCACTCCAATGCAATCATTGGAAATTTTGGTTATTTTCAAAACCCTTTTCAAATTCAATTTATTTATTTAAAAATAAATAGAATTATAATTCTAGTTCAAAACTAGTTCATTTCGATAAAAATCTATTTTTATCTTTTCAAATAGGGAGTTTTTCATCCCAATTTTTCACAAATCATTTCTTATGATTTTATACAAATTATTACTATTTTTAATAATTTTATCAAGGCCCGTACAGTCGATTTCCATCAATGGCCATCGAACTGCACTTACAGCGACCTTTTTCGAATTTGATTTGGACATAATTCCAAATCCAACCGTTAGATTTCAAATTTCTAATATTCGTTAGAAAGCTCTTTTCGATACGAACCCAACGGTTCCGGTTTTAGGAGAATCCGACGGTCGGATCTCCCGTAATGTCCGTTTGAAATCAATGGTCGAAATTCACGAACTACCGCGGCACGGCGCGTTCTATTCAGGCCATTATATTATATATATAATATATATAATATATATTTCGTCGATTTCTATTCAAAACGAATTATATAAATAGTTTTAAAATCGTTTCAAAACCTATTTCAACTTCCATTTCAATTCAAAGCAAAATTGAATTCTTCTTTATAAATTCGTTTCAAAATTCATTTCTATTCAATTCAAATTTCAATTTAATTTGAATTCATTTCAATTCAATTTGAATTCGTTTTCAATTCAATTCATTTCGAAATCGTTTTCAATTCAATTCATCTCGAAATCGTTTTCAATTCAATTCATTTCGAAATCGTTTTCAATTCAATTCATTTCGAAATCGTTTTCAATTCAATTCATTTCGAAATCGTTTTCAATTCAATTCATTTCGAAATCGTTTTCAATTCAATTCATTTCGAAGTCGAATAAAATCGATATAAATATCGTTCACGTCAAAAATGGCGTTAATCTAATCAACACGGCTTCATAAATTTCTATTTTCAAAATAGTTGTTATTATCAAAATATTTCGTTCAACACATGACCAATCTCAATAGATGAGTACTGTCAACACATGAACCTTTATTTTATATTGATAAAGATGTAAATTTTATTACTAAAATATTTCGTTCAACACATGACCAATCTCAATAGATGAGTACTGTCAACACATGAACCTTTATTTTATATTGATAAAGATGTAAATTTTATTACTAAAATATTTCGTTCAACACATGACCAATCTCAATGAATGAGTACTGTCAACACATGAACCTTTATTTTATAATATTCTTTATTTTTCAAATTGGAATGAGGCCCAATCAATTACCATATAAAGTTAATTATATGGATTTCCATACAACACATGTATATAATAACATTGAAAAATAATCAACCATCAACCAAAGTGCACTACACTGTATAAGCATCAAATATAGATATTCAACGCTTATAACAGCCTGTCAATCAATCGATCGACATATTTAATCAATCAGGATGAGTGAACTTTCAAATTTCATCCCAACACCCGTGTGGGGTTTCAAACAATCAAACAAATATTTTATTCGTGCAGTTGGGCGATGTGTAAAATTTATCGTCCCAATCAATGTCCTTCAAATAGGTGTACATAAACAAACCGTCTGGTTTGTAAATGAATATTTATTTATTCACATTCACGTTAAAAATTATATTTTTAACGATAAAACATTTTATTTCAACATATGAATTTCTATTCAGTTCATTCTTTAAATAAAATGATATTTTTATTATTTTTTTCTAACATATTTTAGAAAATTTCGGCGGCATAACGGCACGATACTAGAAACGGGACAAGGTCTAGCCTTATCCCCGGTCTAGTGAAGGCCCACGCCATTCACACATCAATCAAATCAATTCGTTATGCAAACCACAGAATTTAGAGTAAGAGTCTAACCTAGCCTTACTCCTTCGCCTTATAACGGCGCACGTCTAATCCTAACCAATTTATCGATTCGATTTTTCACACCACAAACCACATTCAAACCAATATCACAATCAATAACCAAACAGCCAAACAAACAAGTCCATGGTCTGTGGACGATTGTGTCGGGTGTTACTAAGCACCGTCTGCATCCTAGTATATATATATAACTAGAAAATAAATTGAAGAGTGAGAAATTCTCACAATTAGCTATCCAATCATCTTGACTCTTCTTTTGCAGAAGTCTTCGTCGTTTCGCCTTTTTGTCCTCTTCGTTGCCCGTAGCCACTACATATGTAAAAATCGAATTTTTACTTCGCTATTCCATATATAAAAATCATATTTTTCTATCGAAGTTCAATACGAAGTTCAATATATAAAAACCCTACTTTTATTTCGAAGTTCAATATATAAAAATTCCATTTTTCTATCGTTATTCAATATATAAAAATTCCATTTTTCTATCGTTATTCAATATATAAAAATCTCGCCTTTTTAACTATAAAGATTTTACCTTTTTCAAAAATAAAGATTTGATTTTTATAGTTCCTACTAGGCAAAGATTATATTTTGACATCATCTATATAGTAAAGACTATATTTTTAATATTTTAAAAATATAAAGATCATATTTTTAATTCTTTAAAAATATAAAAATCATATTTTTATTACTTCATATATTTAAAAATCGAATTTTTATCTCTATATCACTTCATATGAAAAGTTCAATCTTCTCTGTCGCTTCATATATAAAATAAAAATCTAATCTTTTTATTCTCTACATATAAAAATCATAGCTTTTTAAATTAAAATAAACAAGTTTTATGTTTAAAATAAATATGTTTTCAGTTTTAAAATCTTTTCTAAAAATTACAGTTTTAAATTCTTTTATAAAAATTACAGTTTTAAAATCTTTTATAAAAATTACAGTTTTAAATTCTTTTATAAAAATTACAGTTTTTAAATTCTTTTATAAAAATTACAGTTTTAAAATCTTTTATAAAAATTACAGTTTTAAATTCTTTTATAAAAATTACAGTTTTAAATTCTTTTAAAAAAAGAAAACAGAAAAAGTAAATAATAAAAAAAACAGCAGGGCACTTACAGGGGGGGATTTGCAGCGCCGTCGAGGTCGGAGGGGGGGGGGGGGTATCGCGTCACTTCTGGTGAGAGAGGGGGGGGGGGTTTCGTCGAGGGTTCGTAGGAGGGGGGTCGGCTTCGTCGAGGGTTCGGAGGAGGGGGGTCGGCTTCGTCGAGGCGTGGTGGCGATTCCGAGGGAGGCGGCGGCGATTTATAGATCGGGCCCCTTTTTTTTTTTTTTTGATTTTCTTTGATTATTGCAGAATGAAATCGGGGGGGGGGGGGGGGCAGAGGGAAAATAAAGGAGGGAAATATTTTTTTTTTTTATTAATTGCATAAAGTTGACTTTTACCCATGACCTCGAAACGAGGCCCACCGCCTGTCGTCCATAGCGTTTAACCCCCATTCCGAACCCAATGGGATATGTATCGTAGGCTGATTCGACTGTTTGAATCAGTTTCCGTTAAATTTACATTTAAATCACTATATTGAATTTTAAACGTACGTTTCAAATTACCGGGGTCACATACTAACTCGAAAAATTCCAGAAAAATATTTTCTAGCTTCGTATTGACGATACGGTCCTAACAAAACTAGTTTCGTCGAATTCCGAGACCGTTAGAAAAATGGCCATTTTCCAGTCGATTAAAATCAACTGAAACTGGTCAAACGCGTTTTCCTTTGCCACGCTCACATATTGATTCGAAAAATTATGAAATTTGGAATCTAGCAATAACTTGACACTGCGGACCCAACAAAAGTGGTTTCGTCGAAATCCGAGGTCGTTTGCAAAATTGCTATTTTTTTAGGGCCTTATATATATAAAAATATATATAAATTCCACAGCGACTATTTCTAATTTTAAACTGGACATATCTTATCATTTCTAAGATGAAATCACAGTTTGTTAACTTCGTTACAAAGATATAGTTATACAGATTCAAATATTTCTTGTTTCGTTCAATTCTGACTTATATTGAATTCTGTATATTCATTTGAAATTAGAAATCGAATTTTCGAACTACCGCGCCATTTTCAATTCGATTTATAATTATATATAAATATTTATATTCTAACGACGACGTATATAATATATACGTCGAATTATATTCAAAATAAATTTTCTCGTCGATATTATTTAAAATAATCTATTTTAAATATTCAAAATTCGCTAAAATTGCCAACATAAAATTTTTAAACTGGCCCAGATTTTCGGGTTGTTACAATCTCCCCCACTTAAAACTTTTCGTCCCCGAAAAGGAACAAAGTCGAAAGTGGTTTGATTATTCAGCTCTACGCTCGACCCGGCTTTCATTCTCCAACTCTTTAGTTTCTGAGAATTTTCAAAATTTCAAAAATTTGGCTAACACCCTAAATTTTTGAAAAATTTCGCCATAACCTCCCCTGCACCGGGAGCATCGGGGAATTTCAAATAGCTTCCCCGGTCCTTCAGATCTCAAAAAGAAAAAGAAAAAGCCAAGCGGCTAGCCAATAGGCTCACAAAATCATCATCACCCAAACAAAACAGTAAATTATGTAGTAAACATGTACCTATTTGTCGGGCAAACAAATTTTATTCTCTGGCTCTAGCCTCCTTGCTATGACCTGTTCAATGATATATATGTATATGCAAGCAAATGCGACCAAATTTCAATATGATTCAATATTTGGTTCAATTAGGCTAATTGGTTAAAAATTAGCAAACAAATAAACAAACAACCCAAACATCAATCAATTAGTTGAATTAGAGTTTGAAATTCATAACTTTGATATATATAAAGAAAATCATGTTTTTGATGCCAAATCACAACAAGGTGTTCTAACTATATATATAAGTTTTGGTTCTCACACCAGTCTAATGGAAATATATAGATATCACACCTTCGTCACACGAATATAAATTCTGACGATGAGTACTCAACCATCAGAATCATCTTCGGGCCACTAGAGTATGATTCTATATCTATCCAATATATTAAAACTTCGAATACACGCGGATCAGACGTATACGCAAAATCTTTATATACTGGACTGTCCAACTCAATATAAATAGATAATCAAATACGAATAATTGATTTAATTTTCAAAACAAAATTTGTTTTCACTTTAAAAATATACTCTTCACACTCGTTCTAGGATACTACTGATCCTATCTCTAACGAGTCATTCTAATTGGATTTTACTAACCCAATATCTGATGAATTCTTTCATATGGTTCTAATGTGCCTTGTTCTCTAAGCTTTGTAAACCAAAGCTCTGATACCAAATGTGACGGCAAGGAATTTCGCTCGGTCCGAACCAGTCGCTAAACCGATCCAGGCCGCTCGAAACGCCCTCTCGTTTGAGAACACGACAAAATAGAACGCATACAGAAGAACATTTCACTATATATAACAACAGTGCATCAGATTACAAGAATATACAGAGTATGAATGAATATTACACAGAAATATCAGAGATTTAAATTACATTTAAATACATCGCAGCGGAAAATAATACAATACACAACTAGAAGGAGATATACGGATACAAAGCTTTCCGGATATCGTTCCAGCTGTAAACCAGGATCCTGTGAATATAAATCTGCAAAACCCAAAACTACTAGCTGCCCGTGTCAAAATAAGGGCACCCAGAGTTTAGGTTAAAACAATAAACTCCAGGTCAGTCATGGGACTGGTGTGAGAACTAAAACAGTTATTTATCTTTATTTTCAAAGTTTGGTAAATCAAGGGACCACGCCGTATAACACGGAACGGGTTTCCTCCCAAGAATACCAGTGCATAAAACAAACAGCGCAATGCTAAATAAAGAAAAATGAAGCCGTTATAAGACCCAGGTCCCATCACACAATGCAACGCAGTCGAGGATAGGGTTTTCCCTTATAACAGCCAAAGAATGCTTGATACGTTTAAAACAAATCGTTTGATACTATAATAAGTGCATAGTGTATAAAACAACTTCAAATCATAAGTATCAATCATAGGCGGCATAAGCGCCCCATCCCACTATGTCGCCATATATAGGATTACAACTAAAACCGCAAATGTCACGTATTTGGAAATTGGATTTCCATCTATGAACCGAGGCAAAAGATAGTCCTCAACCGATTCGAGACGCTCTAGCCCGCCCCTCAGGAACAGCCGCAACTGCCCCTTGGATCCTCAGGGCCGGTCCACACGGAGTGGATTATTATGCCTGAACACTACGTCTCCCCACCCTATGGGGTGTAAGTCTGGTCCGTCAGCCGACCAGAATGCATTCGGCCGAAACCGATATAACCGAGGCGCCTCGCAACAGCAACAACCACATAAGTCAAACTCGTCAGGGCGTGTAAAACCACTGACGCCACTTCTAGCTAGAAAGAAACGCATGCCCTCCCTGACGTCCGTCTCCCGTTTTTGGTTCATACCTGGTGTGAAACACGCGAGGTAAACGTTACACAAAGCTACGCCACAAAGGCCGTGCTTTGATCATCACCACAAGACTTTGCTTTTCAACAGAAGCCTTGATCATTTGCATCTTAGCATGCCACACAGGCAAACCATCCTATGCAACCGATATCAGTCACACAGAATGAAATCCGATGTCAGACACACAGTCCATTTACAAGTCCGTTCTGGGTCTGAACGAAACCGGAGGCACCTAGTACCCCGCATATCCATCGATCTCCAAGTACGTCTGGACGATCACTAACTGTTTCCATCTTCTTGGGTGTACAGCCCAATCAAGATCATCAGTTATCACCCAAACGACGTGAAGACCTCCGGTCTTCGACCATCGTCTTCATCTTCGACTTATCGTCGTATCAGTTATTCAGAATGGGACAAGCCCGGTCTTTCCGAATAACTCGCGTATATTTTAAATAAGTGTTACACAAACACAACATACGCCTCATTCCAATCCATCAGTCACTAACCGTAAATTAATCAAGAGAATAATTTCCCAAACATTAACCCCGAAGGCCGAAACCAACATCAGATCAATATCCAGGAAACCCTTCTGCTTAGCTAACCGACAGTTAGTTTCTAAATTTCACATTCATAGGGAAAGGTTCCCATTAATTTTATCAAAGATAAATTCTTGAATTTATTCTTTAATCTACTTTTGAATATCAATTCAAACTAGTCGGGATTAGCGAACCTTACCGAAGTAATCATTTGTTTTAATTTCTCAGTCCCAACCTATTCATCCCATGAAGTAAAACTGGTAATACTTCATATCTAACACCACAGTGTTATCGGTAAATTCAATTACCATTTCACGTTCAAATCTAATTAAAGATTTAACTATCGCCTGGAGCAAAACTGGTGATACTCCATTTTCGATCATTTCAATCTAATTAAAGATTCATTAAAACTCCACTTAGTTTTAATCTTCGACTGGGTTAAAGAATCAGTGTCATTTAAAACACGGTTCACGATAAACCCAAAATCCCATTCATTAATTATCGGGTTAAAGAACGAGTGCTATTTAAAAACACTGTTCACGATAAACCCAAAAATCAATACCAATTCAATTCCAATTAAATATTATTTAATTGGTACACTTCATTAAATCTAAATAAAAGATTTAATCTTTTCTCAACTGGGTTCAAGAACAGTGTTAGTGAAGACACCATTCACGACAAACCCAAATCACATTCATTAATTATCGGGTTAAAGAACAAGTGTTATTTAAAACACTGTTCACGATAAACCCAAAAATCAATATCAATTCAATTCCAATTAAATATCATTTAATTGGTACACTTCATTAAATCTAAATAAAAAGATTTAATCTTTTCTCAACTGGGTTCAAGAACAGTGTTAGTGAAGACACCATTCACGACAAACCCAAATCACATTCATTAATTATCGGGTTAAAGAACAAGTGTTATTTAAAACACTGTTCACGATAAACCCAAAAATCAATATCAATTCAATTCCAATTAAATATCATTTAATTGGTACACTTCATTAAATCTAAATAAAAAGATTTAATCTTTTCTCAACTGGGTTCAAGAACAGTGTTAGTGAAGACACCATTCACGACAAACCCAAATCACATTCATTAATTATCGGGTTAAAGAACAAGTGTTATTTAAAACACTGTTCACGATAAACCCAAAAATCAATATCAATTCAATTCCAATTAAATATCATTTAATTGGTACACTTCATTAAATCTAAATAAAAAGATTTAATCTTTTCTCAACTGGGTTCAAGAACAGTGTTAGTGAAGACACCATTCACGACAAACCCAAATCACATTTGATATTCAATATAAGGCTCTGAATAGAAAATATATCGGCTTATATTCAATATCAAATTCTACGATTAACAAATGTCGTATTGGAAATAACGATATAAATATATATCTTTCAAATTTCCGTAACAACATCCGTATAATCCCGAAATCCAACATCGAAATATTCCGAAGACAATTTCGATTCTAATCCACTCCAATGCAATCATTGGAAATTTTGGTTATTTTCAAAACCCTTTTCAAATTCAATTTATTTATTTAAAAATAAATAGAATTATAATTCTAGTTCAAAACTAGTTCATTTCGATAAAAATCTATTTTTATCTTTTCAAATAGGGAGTTTTTCATCCCAATTCTTCACAAATAATTTCTTATGATTTTATACAAATTATTACTATTTTTAATAATTTTATCAAGGCCCGTACAGTCGATTTCCATCAATGGCCATCGAACTGCACTTACAGCGACCTTTTTCGAATTTGATTTGGACATAATTCCAAATCCAACCGTTAGATTTCAAATTTCTAATATTCGTTAGAAAGCTCTTTTCGATACGAACCCAACGGTTCCGGTTTTAGGAGAATCCGACGGCCGGATCTCCCGTAATGTCCGTTTGAAATCAATGGTCGAAATTCACGAACTACCGCGGCACGGCGCGTTCTATTCAGGCCATTATATTATATATATAATATATATAATATATATTTCGTCGATTTCTATTCAAAACGAATTATATAAATAGTTTTAAAATCGTTTCAAAACCTATTTCAACTTCCATTTCAATTCAAAGCAAAATTGAATTCTTCTTTATAAATTCGTTTCAAAATTCATTTCTATTCAATTCAAATTTCAATTTAATTTGAATTCATTTCAATTCAATTTGAATTCGTTTTCAATTCAATTCATTTCGAAATCGTTTTCAATTCAATTCATCTCGAAATCGTTTTCAATTCAATTCATTTCGAAATCGTTTTCAATTCAATTCATTTCGAAATCGTTTTCAATTCAATTCATTTCGAAATCGTTTTCAATTCAATTCATTTCGAAATCGTTTTCAATTCATTTCGAAGTCGAATAAAATCGATATAAATATCGTTCACGTCAAAAATGGCGTTAATCTAATCAACACGGCTTCATAAATTTCTATTTTCAAAATAGTTGTTATTATCAAAATATTTCGTTCAACACATGACCAATCTCAATAGATGAGTACTGTCAACACATGAACCTTTATTTTATATTGATAAAGATGTAAATTTTATTACTAAAATATTTCGTTCAACACATGACCAATCTCAATAGATGAGTACTGTCAACACATGAACCTTTATTTTATATTGATAAAGATGTAAATTTTATTACTAAAATATTTCGTTCAACACATGACCAATCTCAATGAATGAGTACTGTCAACACATGAACCTTTATTTTATAATATTCTTTATTTTTCAAATTGGAATGAGGCCCAATCAATTACCATATAAAGTTAATTATATGGATTTCCATACAACACATGTATATAATAACATTGAAAAATAATCAACCATCAACCAAAGTGCACTACACTGTATAAGCATCAAATATAGATATTCAACGCTTATAACAGCCTGTCAATCAATCGATCGACATATTTAATCAATCAGGATGAGTGAACTTTCAAATTTCATCCCAACACCCGTGTGGGGTTTCAAACAATCAAACAAATATTTTATTCGTGCAGTTGGGCGATGTGTAAAATTTATCGTCCCAATCAATGTCCTTCAAATAGGTGTACATAAACAAACCGTCTGGTTTGTAAATGAATATTTATTTATTCACATTCACGTTAAAAATTATATTTTTAACGATAAAACATTTTATTTCAACATATGAATTTCTATTCAGTTCATTCTTTAAATAAAATGATATTTTTATTTTTTTTTTCTAACATATTTTAGAAAATTTCGGCGGCATAACGGCACGATACTAGAAACGGGACAAGGTCTAGCCTTATCCCCGGTCTAGTGAAGGCCCACGCCATTCACACATCAATCAAATCAATTCGTTATGCAAACCACAGAATTTAGAGTAAGAGTCTAACCTAGCCTTACTCCTTCGCCTTATAACGGCGCACGTCTAATCCTAACCAATTTATCGATTCGATTTTTCACACCACAAACCACATTCAAACCAATATCACAATCAATAACCAAACAGCCAAACAAACAAGTCCATGGTCTGTGGACGATTGTGTCGGGTGCTACTAAGCACCGTCTGCATCCTAGTATATATATATAACTAGAAAATAAATTGAAGAGTGAGAAATTCTCACAATTAGCTATCCAATCATCTTGACTCTTCTTTTGCAGAAGTCTTCGTCGTTTCGCCTTTTTGTCCTCTTCGTTGCCCGTAGCCACTACATATGTAAAAATCGAATTTTTACTTCGCTATTCCATATATAAAAATCATATTTTTCTATCGAAGTTCAATACGAAGTTCAATATATAAAAACCCTATTTTTATTTCGAAGTTCAATATATAAAAATTCCATTTTTCTATCGTTATTCAATATATAAAAATTCCATTTTTCTATCGTTATTCAATATATAAAAATCTCGCCTTTTTAACTATAAAGATTTTACCTTTTTCAAAAATAAAGATTTGATTTTTATAGTTCCTACTAGGCAAAGATTATATTTTGACATCATCTATATAGTAAAGACTATATTTTTAATATTTTAAAAATATAAAGATCATATTTTTAATTCTTTAAAAATATAAAAATCATATTTTTATTACTTCATATATTTAAAAATCGAATTTTTATCTCTATATCACTTCATATGAAAAGTTCAATCTTCTCTGTCGCTTCATATATAAAATAAAAATCTAATCTTTTTATTCTCTACATATAAAAATCATAGCTTTTTAAATTAAAATAAACAAGTTTTATGTTTAAAATAAATATGTTTTCAGTTTTAAAATCTTTTCTAAAAATTACAGTTTTAAATTCTTTTATAAAAATTACAGTTTTAAAATCTTTTATAAAAATTACAGTTTTAAATTCTTTTATAAAAATTACAGTTTTTAAATTCTTTTATAAAAATTACAGTTTTAAAATCTTTTATAAAAATTACAGTTTTAAATTCTTTTATAAAAATTACAGTTTTAAATTCTTTTAAAAAAAGAAAACAGAAAAAGTAAATAATAAAAAAAACAGCAGGGCACTTACAGGGGGGGATTTGCAGCGCCGTCGAGGTCGGAGGGGGGGGGGGGTATCGCGTCACTTCTGGTGAGAGAGGGGGGGGTTTCGTCGAGGGTTCGTAGGAGGGGGGTCGGCTTCGTCGAGGGTTCGGAGGAGGGGGGTCGGCTTCGTCGAGGCGTGGTGGCGATTCCGAGGGAGGCGGCGGCGATTTATAGATCGGGCCCCTTTTTTTTTTTTTTTTTTTTGATTTTCTTTGATTATTGCAGAATGAAATCGGGGGGGGGGGGGGCAGAGGGAAAATAAAGGAGGGAAATATTTTTTTTTTTTATTAATTGCATAAAGTTGACTTTTACCCATGACCTCGAAACGAGGCCCACCGCCTGTCGTCCATAGCGTTTAACCCCCATTCCGAACCCAATGGGATATGTATCGTAGGCTGATTCGACTGTTTGAATCAGTTTCCGTTAAATTTACATTTAAATCACTATATTGAATTTTAAACGTACGTTTCAAATTACCGGGGTCACATACTAACTCGAAAAATTCCAGAAAAATATTTTCTAGCTTCGTATTGACGATACGGTCCTAACAAAACTAGTTTCGTCGAATTCCGAGACCGTTAGAAAAATGGCCATTTTCCAGTCGATTAAAATCAACTGAAACTGGTCAAACGCGTTTTCCTTTGCCACGCTCACATATTGATTCGAAAAATTATGAAATTTGGAATCTAGCAATAACTTGACACTGCGGACCCAACAAAAGTGGTTTCGTCGAAATCCGAGGTCGTTTGCAAAATTGCTATTTTTTTAGGGCCTTATATATATAAAAATATATATAAATTCCACAGCGACTATTTCTAATTTTAAACTGGACATATCTTATCATTTCTAAGATGAAATCACAGTTTGTTAACTTCGTTACAAAGATATAGTTATACAGATTCAAATATTTCTTGTTTCGTTCAATTCTGACTTATATTGAATTCTGTATATTCATTTGAAATTAGAAATCGAATTTTCGAACTACCGCGCCATTTTCAATTCGATTTATAATTATATATAAATATTTATATTCTAACGACGACGTATATAATATATACGTCGAATTATATTCAAAATAAATTTTCTCGTCGATATTATTTAAAATAATCTATTTTAAATATTCAAAATTCGCTAAAATTGCCAACATAAAATTTTTAAACTGGCCCAGATTTTCGGGTTGTTACAGTAGGATCCGTTGATCGTATCATCGCTATATTGTTGTATTTTGTTGTTGTTTGATAGAATTCCGCGTGCTAGGATAAGGCTATGGATGCACGGCTTGATGGTTGCTAGTTTGGGTAATAGAATTGGCTTCTCATGGATGATAGGCATGCGGAATTGTTATGGTTGCTTATGTTTACTTGGAATTTCGGGGGCGAAATTCTTAATGGGAGGAGAATGTAACAGCCCGCATTTTACGTATCGGAAGATCATAAAATATTTTTATTTTATTCCCTAAGGGTTGGATCATTCTCATCTTTTGATATGTTGCTTATGGGGATGTGAGACATGTCCATAATTTTTACCGATTTTGTTTGTGAACATTTTTCCCCTATCAGTTTTGTACAGGGCATAACCTTTGACTTAGGTCGAATTAGAGGGTGAGACCTGTGCCATTGGAAAGGAATTGATGATTGCCTTTCCGTAGAGTGGTTACATTAAAGATTTGGCTCAGCGGTTTGGGGGGAATCATTGTTTTAAGGTTTTTCAGTTGGCTGTCCAGATTTGGTAACCCATAATGGGTTGAATTGGAGAGGCCCATTAGTGGGCTGATGGGAGGGTATAAATAGGGGGTGAGGGATATGGGAAATGGTTTAGTTTTTCATTTCCTCATTGGGTGGCCTTGTGCTCCTTCTTCCTCTAACACCTTTCCACCATTAAAAATCCAAATCCAAGGAGGGAAATCATAGATATACACCATCGAAGGCTAGATCTACACCAATCAAAGCAAGAGTTCATCGGATCAAGGTGACTGGTGCGAGGTGCTTGCTGTATGAATTCCTATTTCATTGATTTTAGCTTGTTTTGGCAAATCGGTGAGTGATTTACATCTCTCACATGAATGCAATGAAGTATATGAGTGTTTGTGCATGTTTCTCATCAAATTCTAGTGTTTTACCATAGATACACACCATTATATGTCCATTTTCACATGAATCACTTTATGATCTAATTTAGCAAGTTTTACCTGTTAAATTTATGTCATTTCATATGTTTATATAAGTTAGATCTCTCATTTTGATCATATGTTCATTTTAATGGTTTTTGGTGAGATGCATAATTTTTGTGGTAATTGTCATATTCATGTTGTTAGCAATGCCATGACATGTTTATGATTGTGTTTGATGATTTGGTTGAGGTGGTTTCGTCAGATTTGTCATTTGACGAAGATTTGGTCGAAATCGGGGTAGAATTGGAGATGTGTAGGAAGTGGATCGGGTCGGCCAGAAGTTGGATCGGGTCGGTCTGGAGTGGGTTGGTCCATTCGGGTTGGGTCGGTCATGGAGAGGATCGGGTCGGTCATGTTGGTGATTGGATCGGGTCGGTCGAGTTGGTGCAACCAGGTCGGGTTGGCCCAGGCTGGTCGGTTAGTTGTGAAATGAATGTGAGGAGTTGGATCGGGTTGGTTAGTGGGAGACTGGTTAGGTCGGTCAGATGGAGTTGGGTCGGGTCGGTCAGTGGGAGGCTGGTCGGGTCGGTCTGGAGGATTGGGTCGGGTCGGCCTATATTCCGGTCGGTTGTGTTTTTCAGCAGCGCTCCTAAACGCTGTGGTGGATGGCTTAAGTGCTGTGGTTAGTTTTCCTTAGCTTGTGTGTATGAATGCTATGGATTATTTTGAACCTTATATTGATGCAAATTTTAAAGATAAATTTGCTAAAGAGAAGAATCTTTCCTTTTTCATGTAGACATTCTGGGACGGAAGGATTCGAACCTCCGAATAGCGGGACCAAGACCGGTTGCCTTACCACTTTATTCGTAAACAAATACATAAAGGACACTTAAATGCTCCCCATCGAGAAATAGAACTACTAATCCGGATATAACCTACCATGGGGACACATGCTTCACACCCAACCAATCTTGATTTGAGTTGGTATCTCAGTCATTGAAGCTTCAACGTTTGGTTCGACGATGATGATGGCTTTGACGAGAGTCCAAAAGGGGATGTTCGAAGTGTTGGAGTGTTCGTTGATCGGGGAGATGCAACGAATGTGAATTCAACTCAAAGGTTGTGAGTTGGTGGATAATGGATTGCTCGAGAAGGTTGCTTGAGCTATGAAATGTCGTCAAGTTGGATGACTAGAGATGCGAAGGCCGAGAAGTCGTTGTTGTCGTAAGTTCTAGCAGGCTCAAAGCAGGGGTACAATGGGGGCACCGAAAAGATCGGAAGGTTGCTGATTGAGTACCCTGGGCCTTGGAGAAAGGCCTAGTTGTCAATGTTGGACATTGTCAAGGTTGAACATATGGAGTTTATGCTAGAGCTGGGGTTGCCATTATCCCTTGACATATGGATGGGTTGGCCGTCATACAATTAACGATGGTTTCAAAGTAGGATCGACGGTGATAGCCAGAGTCAGTCATGGATGATTGGTTGTTCTGTTTGTACCATATCACATGGATTATCCAAAGTCGAGGGAGATGTTCTTTGAATGCTTAACTGATATTGGTTTAGGCCTCTGGGGAGAGTGCTTGGGGAATGTTAAACTCGATTAGGTTGTCCGTGTGAGACTTATATAATCTGGATGTTATGAGTGCTTTCCATGATTGAATGGATGTTCTGGTTTCCATGGATGAATTTTTGTTACCTTATATGTTATGGATTGTAAAGGTTATCACTGTCATGATGTGGGGAAGGCGAATGTTAGTTCTTCTCTAGTGTTGGGCAGTGGTTGGTAAATCTACCCATTCTCATATACTTTATTGTTGAAGTTTTTAGTTGTTTTATCGCTTATTAAAACTGTTGTATGACTCAAGGTTTTATGTCTCCTCTTATTACCTTGAGTTGTTCATCCAATTGTTAGATGGGCAGACTAAGTAGCAGGTGATAGCTTAAGTGAGGACGGTGTTGATGTTCGGAGGTGAGCAGGAGGCTGGCATATTATCTTTACTACTATCTAGTATTTGTTTTCGCTATGTGCTCTTTCTACGAGTATTGTAGTGAGGAAAATTGTTCAAACACTACTGTTAGTATCCACGTGCAAGGGAAATACTTTCTAGTTGTCATGAAAGTTTAGTGTTTTCTGCTTCACTATCACTACCTGTTGTTTATATTTTATTATATTTTATCCCTGCGCCATGAGTTTACGACAGGTTTCGTTTATCTACCATACCTTGATGATCGTCCATAGCTGCGTGGTACACCTTTCAGCGCATTATTCCTCTTGTGTAGTGCGGGGGTTATGGGCGGTCGTCACAGTATGTGTGTGTGTGGGTTTTATTTGTGAACCAGACCTCTCATATTAAGTTGACCACTTGTGGATGTTGGATTTGCCGGTCGGTTCCGGGCAGGCTTCTACCACAAGTTGAACTTAACCTCGTGCCTTGGTACATTAATATTAACACATTAGACCCCTCACATTAAGCCGACGGCCCGTGGATGCTGGATTTGTCGGTCGGTTCCGAGAAGACTTCTTCCACAAGTTAAGCTTAACCTCGTTTCCAGATGCAGTTATAATTCAAATTTCCTAATTGGGGTGCACATCATAAATCCTAATTAACTTAGGAATTGTAACCATTATCATATTTCATTTACTTTCCCCATTCAATACTGGTTACAATTGTTATTTATTAATTTGACGTCAGATTTATAGCAATAAATTATATTGATTGCTACAATAGTCACCACAAATATATTAATTCAATATAGATTACATTCATATGATTTCATAATTGAACATCATTCAAACATTCAATACAATGTATATTTTACTGTTTTATGCTGATTTGGACGGATAATATGTACGTTTATATTTTTCATGTATTCGTGCGGTCAACGTAGTTATCTTTATTATTATTAGTATTATTATTTTTATTATTAGTTTTAATGGTTTGGTTTAATTAATAACCAAACATTCCTTTTTACATTCAATCCTGCCAAAAGGTTTCAATCTTCAAAGATACCGTTAGCTGTAACTATTGTAAATTATGCCTAATTTGTGGATAGACACATTTCATATTCACAAGAAATATATATATATATATATGTTTATATTTTTTTTGAATACTTGATGCAAACTACGCACAAATATATATATATATATATTTATATATTTATGTATGTTTGCACCGCTTTTCCCTTTTTAAAATCTTTTTGTCATACCTCTTGTGAATTCAAAATCATATCTTTTTGTTCAAAAAGGAGGAAACGACATATTTACAATAATTAAGTAAAACCCAACAATATTGAATACAAATAGGTACAATTATTTTGAAATTTCAATCACATAATTTATAATTTTATGCAATATTCACATAATTTATTACTCAACAATGAACATAGGGATCTGGAATATAACTACATCTAAATGGTGTTTAATGGGACATATTTCCAAATCTACAGTGTTTTGCAATGTACACAATACATTTTACAACATAAATATAGGAAATAGGTATAAACAAATTTAAGAACCCCACAATTAATATTATGCCTAACCACAATTCATAATATTCAAGTTCTAACAATGTTTACAATCAGATCTGGTGGGTGTCAATCCAATTACAACAATTTAGTGAATAGATCTGATAGAAGTAGGCATAAAAATTTAAATCTAATTCAGACGAAATAGATAGTCTATTATAACTGTATTCGGAAATTCCCCACTCACCTTAAAGCATCCAAATCCAAAGTTTAAACCTTTTAGGCCTACAATTCGCAAATTCTTATAAATCTACAATTTATCTAAAAAAGGGTTGATTTCATACCTGTAGAGATGTAAGAAAATAGGAAGAGAGGAGAGAATCTAGTTTGGAGCGTCAATTTGCATTATTTTCCTTTGGATCTGATAATCCTCTCAATATTATATGATTTGGATTTGATTTGTTGTGTATGAATATTTTTAATTTAGAAATTAGGTTAGAAGATGGAAGAAAATGGCAGAGCTCCGTTGCTGCTACAGATTTGTATGGAAAAGAATGAGGTCTTACCCCTTTATTTATAGGAGTGGAATCGGCCTTGGACCGTTAGATTCATTTTATTTATCATCTGCCGATTCATTAAAAATATATAATAACCTAACCTTATAAAACCTAGCCGTCACTGGGCATTCTGACGACCAGTGGGTCAACCGCCATGGTCGACCGCCTGCGTCGCCAAATGCCCAGTCAGGCTAGTTTAATAAGGTATGTTATATTAAATTATTCTAATTTATTTATTTTCCATCTATTTTCGTATTTCGTCCGTAACTTTTTCATACGGACTCCGTTCGCGAAACTCCAAATATGAAAGTTGACCAGAATTCCAAGACGAACACATAGGTTAAAGTTTTGTGGTCAAATTCCATCATTTGCAAATATTCCTATTTTTGAAATTGTAATAATTAATTCTTACTGCCAAAATTCAGTGTTGTTACATTCTTTCCTCCTTAAAAGGATCTTCATCACGAAATTCTGACACCTACAGTCCTATTCTATACAACCAATTTGTGTACATCCATTTTGCAACCATGTGTATATGTGCATGGTGTACATAATGCAATTAGACCGCAAAATATGCATGCAAGATTATTCTAAATTGGATCCTCCTATATATGTGCATTATATTTCGAAATACTTTTGAAAGCATGATGCAATACATTCCGAATATACTGGCAGTTCTATATGAATGCAAATTCTAAAATTCTTTTTCATCCATTACCTTCACACAATTACGAATAAAAGTGTGAAACAACCAATTTTGCATCCAAAGCCTACCATCCAAAACGTCACGCAATCTAATCGTTTCATGTTTAATTTCTCCTAAACCGGAAAAAGGAAATCGAAGCGAAGAATTTTAACATTTCCTCCGCTTACAAATAATCCATTTCCCGCCCTACAGTGGAATTTTCACCTCAGTTACCCAAAATACTCCAAAAATTTCCATCTGTAGACTGTAAAGGAGGCTTAAAACAAGCTCTAAAATGTAAAACAAGTTAATTAGTAACCAGCGCGCATCGTCGACAAGGTATGGAAACAATGTTTCCAAGGCTAAAACAACCTTTGCCTTGTTGTCGTTAACGTTTTCATCGTAACATAGGTCTTATTGCACCGCTACACCGCACACACAAAGCATCCAAAAATCTTCTTTACGCTATTCATGTGACAAAAAATCGTAATTCTTTATAAAAATAAATTTCCACCTCAAAATTTCGTATATTTATTTTGAAAATTCCTCTTTCAATACCGCTTTACTTTCCATATGAGATTCGTATGAAAAATCAAAATTTCGGTAATTTGCACTTTGTGCCATTCAAATCGTCCATTTTGATGTAAAATAAAGATTTAAATATGCATAAATTGTTGTATCCAAATTTTGCGTTTTCGCATAAACCGAAATAAAAGAAAGTAAATCAGTTAAAAATTAAAAATAGTAAAAAAAATTGTTTTCTTTCGAAAAACTCCAAAATTGTACTTTACGGAAACTTAAACGATTCAAGTCACATGTCGGCAAAGAAGGAAGTCAGTCACACGAAAATGTGAAAAACTGATCACACAAAAGACCAAAATAAATTTTAGCTTTAACAAGGAATAGAGATTTATTTATTTATATACTCGCGATGTAGAACCTGCCCATTACTAAAATTTATCCAACATAGAATTCTATCTTTCCAGCCCTAGGACAACTGTTAGTTTAGATTAGAAATGAGAATCCATTCGAACATGCATGTGTGAATGACATAAACATTCCAAACATAGAAATATCATTAACCTAAGTCGTGCGATTTAAAGAACACTAACAGTTACAAGCACGAATCACCGCCAAGCCAAGAACCCAATGCTGGAAAGGGAAAACAGCAAAGATGATGACAAACAACATCATCGAACCTCCCAAAACAATGGTTATAAACAACGAAATGTCTTGCTCCACGGCTGGAGCTCAAACCAACTTTTACAATCTTTAGTTAACCATATCATGGTAACATAATGCTTAATCTCATGTTACAAACACTGCTGGTGTTGTTGGAGGTTCCCACATCACCACCTCTTCTAAGAGAAAATTTGCGATGAGGAAAGAAACCTACCACAAAACTGCTTCTCATGGAAACCTACCCAATATTGCCTAAAGATAAAATGGATAGGTGAAATTGCAGAAAGTAACTCCATAAGACAACACAAAAGAACAACAAGCTGAATCAAATATGATGTGGTACTAAATGATGGTTACGCCATCGATCAAGCAAAAGACTAATTTCCGCACCATGAGATAAACCTAGTCATAACTTCCTATTTATAGAACAATGTGCTAAACGGGTCACACGTCTTCATGGGAAGTTCGAACATAGATTCCTGAACACATAAACCCGACATCAAGAAAAAGATATTTGCTGCAAAATCTCCAAAGCCGATCAAACCAAAGACTATCCAATTCCACGTAAGACACGGATGCCTCTAAGATCTCATCGAGATTCTACTCAGAAAAACCATGTAAAGATAGCTTACTCTTCATCTCCGAAATGACGATCGCCTTTGAAAGAACATATTCCAACAAGGTATAACAAAGGCGGATGCAGCACAAATAACACATATTCTAAGACCTCAAGGCAACTAGCCGGTGCAAGTCCAACTGCCTCGACAAATTTTCTTATCCCTAAAGTGGTGAAACCTTTTTGTTCATTCCAATCCAACCAAATGATCTTCCCTTAAGGATAAGACTAAATGGTACGAGTAAGATCAGATAACGTAAATATGTATTATGGACTAAGAATTTACCGGAGAGAAGAAATTTGATCTTGGAGTATTAGTAAGGCAAGATCTAATATGCAAACTAGTGCGGAAAAAGAGGAAACGAGGCGTGGACAAAGAAAGAGAAGAAGGATAAGGATATGGTTCGGCTAGATGAGGAAGAAAGAAATTAAGAGAGTGACTTGGACGCAACTTTTAAGGTTGAGTTTTGGGCCCAAATTATACCAAAACTCATCAACTAATTAACCGTCCTAATATAACACTAAACGGTCAACTATAACATGAGCTATAGACAAAGGTTGAACCTTGGCCTTGTTAGGCTGGATTAAAATATTAATCGTCCCACGTCATTTTAAAAAAAAAAGATTTGATGCGATCCAGAAAACAATTATCCTCGTCATGGTGGTATTAAAAACCGCAGTCAAACTACGAACCGTCTCCAAAGATTTATAGTCTCAACAACGATGCTACAACTACACAAAGAATGAACTTAAACAGGAAATTAGCTAGAAATCCAAAATAAAATTAAAACGGATTTTCCCCTTACTAGCCGACATAAACTAAACGATTCAAAATCAAATAGCCCAAAAATCTAAAACCCAAACTCTACTTCAACCCTTAGTCGCTTAAAGCCCATCATTATATAATTAGTCCCATGACTAATTCGTTGTTGAAATAAATTAAAGTCGAGTAAGAAAGATGAAGAAAAACAGAAAAGAAATTAGAATTACGTTCTCTCACGAATCCTAATTTAACTAATTCCTCTGATCGTTTAACCTAGATTTTGATACCAAATGTGACACCCCATACTTTTCCGTGCCCAAAATTCGATAAAAGTCAAAACTTAAACACATCCAAGCATAAAGTGTGTATATCTGGTACCTGCAACAAATGAGCATGAGCATAATCAGAGTACGATAAAAGAAAACTCACAACGGAAACAAAATAGGATAAATAGTATTAACTTAAGTAACTACCTTTTTCAAAGTAAGTCACTTTGCCAATACCGAGCATGAGAGAGAATGAGAACCGATAGCCAAACTTAACACCTGTGGAAACCAGGCCTTCTCCAGAAAACCTGGGTGGTTGTACAGAGAAGGTGGGTCAGAACAATAAGATTTTGGTGAACAAGAAATGTACAACAAAGATTATAATACACGTATGTATCCCGTTTGGTTCAATCAAAGATGTACGCCCACTAAGGTTAGTGAATCTAGTCTAACTTGTAAATGTTTACGCACGACCCTACTACTCTTCCCGAGATAGTGTTCCAAGATATAATACCGAGACAAAACGTTTACACATATATTTAGGAAACCCTTAAACCATAATTTAACTGATTATTAGACCGAGAAGTGAACCCCTAAATGCGGAATTCTTTTATATATATATATATACACACACACATACATATATATATATATACATATATATATATATATATATATATATATCTCCATCCACTTTCTCTTTATTGTTTTCCGTCTCACTATCAATGATAGATAGGGTGGATTCTCCCGACCACTTAAGACCCTAGGCGGACATATTGGTTGCTTAATACCTCTCGATAACTTGTTCCACATTATTATAAACTAGAGTGCACTAGCTATGGGCCCAACTAGTTAAGGCTTCTGTCATTCACGCATATACCCTTACCCCGTACAAGGTGAGAGATGGTATTTTATCACTCGTTATACCTCTAGCTGGCCTTATTGGATAACCCCCTTAGTCGCTTACTACTTCCTATAGGATAGGTAGTCATACTTGACATTTTAAGTTTTCAAGTTTGAGTAGACAATACATACACAATCCGTTTAAGACCCCTATACTGAAAGACTTATTCCCATGTGGACTCTTTAACTCTAGCCGCTTAAGACCCAAGAAGCGGACTATAGGCGAAGGTCATTAGGTTCGTACCCCATTAGCCCTTAGTACCTTTCCTTATTAGGATAAAGTGGGCCACGTCATCATGTCTTTTCTTTTTATTTACTCTCCAAGGAAATATTATAAGATTTATTATCGTCACGGGTTACTATGGTTAATAATATCTTTACATTATTAGCCTACCAAGTCCAACTCTACTTTTAAATTTAAAGTTTTATATTCATTAATATAAATAAGGAAAGTTATATTCTCTTTATCCTGGGATATTTATTTAATTACTTCCCTAATTGGACTTAGTATTTAAACAACAATCAATATCTCTTAATCCCCTTATTACACCCATTTGCTTCTCATTTCTTTGTTTATTGCCCTTTATGACCATAACAGCCATATTTTCCTAAGGCAACCATTTATCAGTCACAAGTTGTCTATTTGTTATACCCCAACAGACAAGTTCTATTCCCATTTATTTAGTTATTTGTTGCTTGTTATATATATATATATATATATATATATATATATATATATATATATATATATATATATATCGTGAAGCAGACCTCTCACATTAAGTTGACCACTTGTGGATGCTGGATTTGCCAGTCAGTTCCGGGCAAGCTTCTACCACAAGTTGAACCTCGTGCCTTGATATATTTCTATTTACACATTAAACCCCTTACATTAAGCTGACCACCTGTGGATGCTGTATTTTCCAGTCGGTTCCAGGAAGACTTCTTCCACAAGTTAAGCTTAACTTCATGTTTAGATGCAGTTATAATTAAAAATTTCTAATTGGGGTGCATACCATTAATCTTGATTAACTTAGGAATTGTAACCATTATCATATTATATTTACTTTCCCCATTCAACATTGGTTACAATTGTTATTTATTGATTTGCAGTCTCATTTATAGCAATAAATTATATTGATTGCTAAAGTGGTCACCACAAATATATTAATTAAATATGGATTACATTCTCAAATGATTTCAGAATTGAACATCATTCAAACATTCATTACAATGTATATTTTACCGTTTTGCGCTGATTTGGATGAATAATATGTATGTTTATATTTTTATGTTTTCGTGCGGTCAACGTAGTTATCTTTTAATTATTATTATTATTAGGTTTAATTTATAACCAAACATTCCTTTTTTACATTCAATCTTGCCAAAAGATTTCAATCTTCAAAAGATACCGTTAGTTGTAACTGTTGTAAATTATGCCTAATTTGTGGATAGACACATTTCAAATTCACAAGATATATATGTGTCTATATATTTTTTGAATAGTTGATGCAAACTACGCACAATATATATATATATATATATATATATATATATATATATATATATACGTATATATATAAATTTGCACCACTTTTCCCTTTTTTAAATCTTTTTGTCATACCTCTTGTGAATTCAAAATCATATCTTTTTGCTCAAAAAGGAGGAAATGACATATTTACAATAATTAAGCCAAAACCCAACAATATTGAATACAAATAGGTACATTTCTTTTAAAATTTCAATCACACAATTTAATATTTTATCCAATATTCACATAATTTATTATTCAACACTGAAAATAGAGATCTGGAATATAACTACATCTAAATGGTGTTTAATGGGACTGGTTTCCAGATCTACAGTGTTTTGTGATGTACACAATACATTTTACAACATAATTGTAGGAAATAGGTATTTAAATTTTTTAAGAATCCCACAATTAATATTATGCCTAACCACAATTCATAATATTAATTTTTAACAGTGTTTACAATCAGATCTGATGGGTGTCAATCCAATTACAACAATTTAGTGAATAGATCTGATAGAAGTAGGCATAAAAATTTAGATCTAATTCAAACCAAATAGATAGGCTATTATAACTTATTCATAAATTTCCCAATCACCTTAAAGCATCCAAATCCAAAGTTTTAACCTTTTAGGCCTACAATTCCTAAATTCTTATAAATCTACAATTTATCTGAAAATGGAATGATTTCAGATCTGTAGAGATGTAAGAAAATAGGAAAAGAGGAGAGAATCTGATTTGGAGTGTCAATTTGCATTCTTTTCCATTGGATCTGATAATCATCTCAATTCTATATGATTTGGATTTGATTTGTTGTGTATGAATATATTTTTTCATTTAGAAATTAGGTTAGAAGAGGGAGGAAAATGGCAGAGCTGCGCTGTTGCTACAGATTTGTATGGAAAAGAATGAGGTCTTACCCTTTTTTTTAAAGGAGTGGAATTGGCCTTGGACGGTAAGATTCATTTTAATTATCATCCGTTCATTCGTTAAAAATATACAATAACCTAACCTTATAAAACCTAGTCGTTACTAGGTATTCTGACGCCCAGTGGGTCAACCATTGGGGTCGACCGCCTGGGTCGTCAAATGCCCAGTCAGGCTAGTTTAATAAGGTATGTTATATTAAATTGTTCTGATCTATTTATTATCCGCCCATTTTCGTATTTCTTCCCTAACTTTTTCATATGGACTCCGTTCGCGAAACTCCAAATATGAAAGTTGACCAAAATTCCGAGATGAACGCAGTAATTAAAGTTTCATGGTCAAATTCCATCGTTTGTAGATTGAAATTCTAATAATTAATTCTTATTGCCAAAATTCCAAGTTGTTACACATTTAGTGGAAGACATGTTTTGCATAATTTCAAAAATCCAGAAATACATAAACCATAACCCGAGAGAAACCCAATAGAAATCTAACAGCTGAAGATTTGTAATCTAGAAAGCCATGGATGCATTGAATCACATTAATAGAAAACCGTCTGAAACCCAAATCCAAAAGGCAATAAAATCCCATGATCCCTCCGTATCGCATTATGAGTAAACTACAGAAATCCCACAATCGTTCCGGATCGTAATTATAATAGAGCACCAAAGTCCAAAATCCGAGAAATCGGAATATCTGGAAAACTATAGAAATCTGACAAATTTATGATATCCAAAAAAATCCAAAATCTATAGTATCTAATTAAAAATCCATGGTCCCTCCAAGCCTAGCCAGCGTGGGTATAATCCGTACCTATAAAAAATCATCCGAGTAACTTTGCCAAGCCTTGAAAAAATAGTTAAATTCCTATCGAGTATAGTCCATACTTGAGTATCGACCCAGCGGTCTTGCCAAATCCTGACAAGACGATCTTGCTTTTCCCGAGCATAATCCATACTTAGGGATTGGTTATTAAAGCCTGAACTTCCAATTCCATGCTTTACAAGCATATCCGTACAAGTGAAACCTTATTAAAATTGCAAAATTCAAAGTTATTACGGAAGCCAAAAGAAAAACTAACGGTTTATTGTCGAGTACAGAACACGCCTAGATATTACATCCTAATATCGTACATGGATGAGTCGACTTAACCGTTTTTTATTACAAATTATTACATTAAGGGTGGATGCTTTATTGTCGGTAAAGAGCATGCATAAGGATTAAGTTCTAACCTCGTACATGGATAGGATGACGTAGCCATTTAAAAGCCAAAAAACCAAAAGTGACCAACTAAAAGCCAAAAAACCAAAACCTAGAGAAATCTAAATCAATTGATGACTAACCCATGCGAGCTAAGTCCTATCTCGTTCTTATTCTGAGTGGTAAGCAGTTGCATATGTTCCCCTATGTTGCCATACTCCTGATGTATTATGGCAGTTCTCCACATTTGGCACGTTACTCAAGCATATCCCGTAAATGCCGACACCCGTTCGTACTGTGACCTTCTTTGTCATGGAGCAAACAATATTCATCAGATTCCCTTCCTTTGTGTTGGGGCTCCCTCCTGCGAGGCTTTCTGAACGGAGCAGTTTCATGAATATTCAAATAAATGTCTCCCAGATATGCATTGAGTTTTGAACAAGAAGAGAACTTAGGTTCACTCTATGGCTGAGTATTCCGATCAACTTCATTAGGGGGTTTCCCTTTGCCTTTATCCTTTTTATTCCCATACCCGGATAGTCCTGTGTTCTCAAAAGCGTTAATCTTGAGAGTTCCTTTATCTGCTCTTGTATCCTCTTGGCATAGGAACCTATCTTCATAACAAAATTAGCCAAGATCCCTCAGCAGATCCCTTTCCAATGAAAATTAAAAGTTCGAATTATCCAAAATGCCATAAACAACAACAATAAGTACCATGGACGGTCCCGACCGATCCACCGATGTCACCACCACATTAAATTTTTACCAGACAACACCCAGAGTTTCTCAAGTCCCTCGCTGAATTGTAGATAGCGTCATCATGTTCTTAGATCAAAAGATATAGACCCTGAACTGCCCAATAAACCGTTCAATCAAAACATTAGATTATGATTACAGTTGTCTGAACCATATAATAGTGATATGCGATAAGAGGACAAGGAAGCACTTTGTCAGGATATCATCTGATGCTCCTAGCACTACCATATAACGCATTTAGTGCATAAGATGGATAGTAGGAAGGATCCTACCATCATAAACATCCAATATTGGTGATTTGAAATTCGGTGGATTCCGAGAATTTCTTATAGTCTGAGTGAAAAGGTTGCGATTGACCAAGTTGAGGTGCGTTTATAGTTGCTACATATTTCGAGTCTGCCAAGAAGAATGGAGCAAAAATAGAATCAACAAAAGATCAAATCTACAAAGAGAATCCAGGTAAGCCCAATCCATTGCGATTCGGATCGGTACCAATCGAGATTCGAATCGCGATCGGTACCGATCTAGTTGGACCAACTCGAAAACGTGCTAAGTCCTAGCACGTGCCTCGATGAGTTGTATCTGAATCCAAGTGTTAGTTGTGTGATGCTCGAAGCTCAATTGAACTAAGCCAAGACCGAAGTGCAAATCTCAGTTTATCCAAGACATTTTCCGAAGATATTCTGGCATACAATTACACATAACGTTCTCTAGAAAGTGGATTAAAGCTCGTGCAAGGGGAGGAATGATTGAAGTCTCGGATTGTCCTTTCTACGCCAAAGATTGGGAGAATTAATCGTAAAAGTCAACATTTAAACAAACTTGAGTATCCATACAATTATTCTAATTTAACAAAGGCTATAACTTATAGCGACCAAATTACTTGAAAACACGAACATTTTCGCCATGTTTTTGCTGAAGAAACTAAAATTGAATAAATGAATGGGCATCAATATTTTGACCGGCTTTCAACAATATCAACTATAACTACAACTACATAGAATGGTTGAGTATTTGGAACGTACATAAACATCATACAT
This sequence comes from Allium sativum, assembly GCA_030737875.1. NCBI lineage: Eukaryota > Viridiplantae > Streptophyta > Magnoliopsida > Asparagales > Amaryllidaceae > Allium > Allium sativum. The sequence continues at coordinate 386,794,283 of CM060912.1, read as the reverse complement.
AAAACTGATGAAGCTGTGAGTTCTTGATTATCTGTTACCAGAATCACTGGTATATTAGCTTCAATGTTATTGGATAAATGAATTTGGAATCATACTTTCCTCCTCTTACCATCATTTTTGAATAATATCATACAGTTTTACACAATATTCTTTGTACTACCAGACTTTCGTAAGTAAATCATTCAAAATGAGTTCTATTTGTAAGGAACTTCTCGCACAAATATAACTTTGTTTCTGACGACATTTCATTACAAGCATCAAGCCAATAGAAGGGAAAAACATACAAACACAACATGATCCAATCACACATTTGTACGTAGACAAACTATTACTGGTCTTTTATTCATTAACAAATACAAATAGATGCCCTTGTATTATTATAGGTAACCCAATAAGACTTCAAATTAGCAGCATCCTCTCAACCTGCAACAAGCGTGAGACTATAGTCAGCAAACTTACAACAATGGATTATTCGGCCATTCGTGAATATACGTCAAATACGCGTGTGTACTGTGTAGACACACGCACGTGTGTGTGGGAATGTATGTACTTTTATCAATAGCATGATTACAACATATAATTAGGAGTAGAATACCAACCTGAGATGAAGAGATCTATTCATTCAACCTGATAATAAAAACATCAGAAATAAGAAATTAGTATGCATCATCATAGGAGTAAACTTCTGATTGCTAATTCAGAACAAGAGATAATTCACCCCAAACATTTTCTTCATTATTGCAAGCAACACTAGAGGATCTTGTACGGTACATGCATATGCATCGATCTTGTTCAACTCCTACAAATGGTGACAACAATAGGCAGCCGCTTTTAAGTTTCACGTTATAAATAGTTTCCATTTGAAACGAAGCAATAACTTGTAACTTAACACTAGCATATAAAGTACTTAATTCCTTGAAAATTTTGATCCAAACAAATCGAATTGTCTCCCAAGAGAAATAGACTATCATATCAACCTGATATCCACAAAGGATGGAAAGCAGTGCATGTTAAAGGCATACTAATTAAAAATATTGAATTGGACTAATCTTGTTTTAGAGGAATGCGATCTTGTCATAACAATCTACCACTCATAAAGTGGACCAAGACCGCAGTCCTAATTAGGGCTGTTATGGTAATAGTAACCGCTACCAATACAAGAAAACCATTACCATACCGATATTATTGTTAGTCAAAAATGAATACCGATAATTCAACGTTACCGCTGGTAAAATGCTCATTGATATACAGATAAACTGGTAAACCGTTGATTGGTAATGGTAAATTTACCAATACATAAAACTATTAACACATTAAAATTTTGATAATGATAAAAAGTAAATATTTTTTTTCTAATTCTAACTCCATTAATGTTTATATAAATATTTAAACTTATTTTAATTGACATAGAAAATTTACTTAGTTTATCACAAGATATTTACAACAATATGATCTAATAATTTTGTTAATCGCAAACTTTGAAGTTAATAAAGCCAAAAAGAATTACCATCCTAAATAAATCTATAAGCATCCGCATAAAATATGATAAATTTTCAAAAAAAAAGGTTGTAATTCATTAAAATAGCAAAATAATAATAATAATAATAATAATAATAATAATAATCAATATGACTAGTTAATTTGCCGTTACCACTGGTATTGACATTTCTTTACCGTTAATAATGATAAAACTTACCGTTACCATACTGATAGCATTGGTATACCGATGCAGCTCGATATTGGCCACCACTGGTTTGATACGGGTACCATAACAGCCCTAGTCCTAATGGTCAGGTGCTTCAACTTTGATGTGAGAGACCATATGTCGCGTAACGTGATTTGAACAATAATTGATATGTAGTATGTTGTATACTATGTTAAGACTTTAACTACGATTTAATTACTTGATTTCAAAATAATAATAATATTAATCATGAGTACCTTTTATACTAACATCATGTAAGTTATGACTAATGATTATCACATATTACAATTTATTGCATATCCCAAATTGCACGCAGTATGAAGAAATTTAAATTGCAGGAATCATGACCAACATTACACCGAACAGTGAAATTCCTCGGTCCCCATATGCCCAGAGCTAATTACAACCATTGATTAGTTGAATAAAATATTAAATAGCGGAAAGGACACTTATTACGGAGGTACATTATCATGATAACTTTGAATGGTAATAATGAGTTGATAACATACAAATATAAGTCCAAATTAACTGCACATATATGATAAAATTTGGAGTTGGTACTTGTAAACAAAATACTAAATATACTCCTCCAACATACGAATTAACCATCAGTTTTGACTATGTGTTATGAATATGCGTACCTCAATCCATTTTGCTAACTTGGGCCTTCCCTTGGTTATGTCGTACTTTTTAACTTCTGTATAATAAAGTTTGAACCGTTCAATAAAAGGAGCATATGCAATATCCACCTGATCATCAAGTTTAAGTAATGGTTAAAACGGATGAGTCCCCCTAATAAGATGGGGATATATACATCCCTGGAATAAATAAATATAGAAAATATGACATGCAACTCACCCTCTATTTTTTACTTTAACATCGATATCAATGGCAACACAAAAAAGAAAGAAGCAATAGTGCATTTATCTCTCTATAATACTCCCAAGAATGACAAGCAAGGTGTTTTTTCAATACCTACGTAAACTGAACATTGTATGCAAACTACTGAGAGTATATGCATAACAACACATGCTCCAGGCTACTTAAATGGATTCATGTCATCCTTAGTATATGAACCTAATACCTATCATTGGACACTTTAATGATTCGACTGAAAGACATTAAGAGTTGTATTTTTCTTCCCAAAATAGATAACATTTGAAGAATTAGTGATGAAGCAAATACAGATTAAAGTAAAATATGATATTTATTTCCTGAAAAATGTGATTTCCAAATATTTTACACAAAATAATGATTTCCTTAGTAATAACGTATAAATTATCGTTAGGAAATATACCCAAAATGTAGTAAGTATACCAATCAAAAAATATCTATTGCTCTTTGGGTTAGAGGGGGAAAAACTTAATTTGCCAAATTAATGATGAAAATACCAAATGATTTGATGAGTTCCAGAAGAGCAAATTTCCTCTTAACTACAAGAGCAAAGTTTTACTTAATACAAGTATATGCTTTTCAACTAAAGTTTCTTTGAGTCCCATAATCATCACACCCCCCCCCCCCCCCCCCCTAATCATCACATATTAATATTACAACGGTAACTTTGAAAATGCACTCAGCAATGTCTAAAAGGTATTAAATCCAACTTCATTCATGCATCATAGCTTACAATATACGGAACTAATTAACGTAGAGTTTTTCAGATTACTCAATGCAAATGGTGCATAACTTAAGTTACCAGACAGAGAGATGCAAGATTATGGGCATTTCTACACAGTAACAGATACTTCGTATTCAAAAGTACATGCAAGGTTATAAGCGAAGTGTTAGGAACCAATGTCATTAAAAAGTGAGATGGATTGGCATGCCATCATTATGCATTTTGATGCCAACCCCGGAAAACATATCTTAAGTAGATCATGGTTAGGTAATTGTGCAAAAAATTATAAAAATATTTCAATGCTACTGCTGCTAGTTAGATACATCGCAAGGAAAAAGAGAGTGTATACATACCAAACTGAATTGCCCAAGGAAAAACGGTCCATCGTCAAACTTAGCGAGGTACATTTCCAATTTGTCATATGCAACGTCTGAATGGAAAGGGAATAATTTAACCGATATCAGTAGCTACTAAACAGGAAACAGTTCTTTTCCAACTAAACATTTTAAAGACAACCATAGGATACTCACCAACGTCGCTAGGCACATCTCCTTTAGAGGATAGAGCAGAGAAATTAACACTGTTGAAAACATCGCAATAGGAGAGGAGCTCATCTGCAAATTGCTTTTTGGCAGGATCCTACGAATTACAGAATCACGTGTTATGAGGGGAGTATTCAAATGACACAAAGTTAACACTACAAAACACTTGCGCGACAAACTAATAACAGTAGCATCCATTTCATCGAGTACATTCATGTAGATAAAAATTGTAATTATCATAGGCTCTGTTGACATACCAATTCTGAAAAATAAATTATAAGATTGCATTTAATCAAAGTTTATAGAACAGAAGAATCATAACGAATTCAGAAGTTGGTTCTTACATCAGGAAGCAACTTGGGACCTTCAAAATTTTCATCAATAAACTTGATCAGATCAAGACTCTCTCCTTTCACTTCATTGTTATATTCCAAAGCAGGAACCTATAAGGAAAAATTAGTAAATATCAGCAAAATTCATGAATAAGGCCATTATTTTACAAAATGATAATATACCTTGTTTGCAGGGTTAACTTTCTCTTTATACCAAGCAGGCCTATTTTTCAGATCAATCGGAACCAATTTTATCTTCTCAAGACCCTTTATTTATTCCAAAAAGAGTCGAAATTACAGTCAACAATAAAATAATCAACATGCAGAAAAAAAATAGAGATGAAACTAGGAGAAAAACACATACTTTTGCATTTCTAGCAATCCATGTTCGTTGGGCATAAGGGCATATGTAGGAAATATACAGCCTGAAGAGGGAAAAATAATAATAATCAAATTTGTAGTTAGATCACCAAAACCAAATAAAGTTAAAACAAAATAGCAAGATATAATACCTTATAGTTCCATCAAAAAGAGCAGGAGGATTCGCTGCGGCATCAAGGCTAGGAGGAAGGTCCTCTTTCACGGAGCTATCAATTTCAAAAATACACGAATTAAAGAAAACGCATTTAAACAAGTCATACTTGTAGATTCTAGGGAGATCGGAGCTTACGCAACAGTAGATGCCATTGAAATTCTATAAATGGGAAAAAAAAGTGTAAGGACAAATTAATTAAATATTTTATTCATAAGGACAACACTAATATATTTTATCCAAAAGGACAAATAATAGCCCAGCCCAAATAATACCCCGTTATTTCATTTTTCTTCTTGTACAGCGTAACCCTCAATTTCGTCCGTCGTAATTCAGAAATGACCACAGAAACGCGATCGACGAATTCTCCTCCTACGGATTCCCCTAAATCAAACCGAAACCCTAGCAGCAAGACTGACAGCGAGTTAATGGAAAGAGTCGTGGAAAGGAATTTTGAAACCCTAGCTGATGCCACCGAATTATCACTTAGTGGAGTCGAAAACCTAGTTATTGACGCACAGAAGCAAATCGACAGTACTGCAATTGATAAACACGCAGTTGACAGAGGAAATGATAACGTTGATTATCAATTTGTGGATGAAAGAGAAGATAGTGGAAAAAATCAAACCGCGAATGCACAATCTGTTGAAAGAAATGAGGTTGATAACCAGAGCGAAACAATACAGGAGATTACCGATGAAGAAGGTCTGTTGGGGAAAAAAAATGATAATGTCAACGCTGAAAATGTAGAGCAAGCGAATTTAGCCAAAAGAAATGATAATGTTAATCGAAAAAATGATGGAAAAAAAACAGTCAAGAAAAGCACTGAATGTATAAGAAGAGAGACGCGGTCGAAAAGGTTCAATGATCCTAAATATGTTGCAGAAAAGTTGAAGAAAGAAATGAAAGCAAAAAAAAAAAAGGTAAGTTCTATTCATTATAATAAATTTTTGTATGTTTTGTTTAAATTTTGTTACAATATTTCTTTATTTGTGCAGCTTAAAGAAGGAATAAAATCGAAAATTCTTGAAGAAAAGGATGGTGGAGTCAATGAAGAAAATTTTGTAAGTAAAAAATGCTAACTTCAATTATATATAAATGATAACTTCATAGGTATTAAAATGATATCCTGAGTATAGATATTTATAAAAAATGATACTGTATATGTGTTAAAAATGATACCTTGAGTATGAGAATACTATTTAACTTGATTTTTTTTGTGTAGGTAAAAATGATAGTGTACATTGATAAAATGATAATGCAAAGTGAGACTGTAAATTTGTTAATTAGTATAATTAGCACCTACATTGTTATTTAGATTAATTATGGTTTGTAATGAATGAAATTCAATTGTGTCAGTGATAAATAATTTTGTTCTCTACAGTTATTTTAGTTTTTTTTTTTTTTTTGATAACTAGGATGATGATTTTGAAAATCCGAGGCCTCGAGAAATCAAGTCTGGTACAATTCCAGTGGAAAGTAAAGAAGAGGTAGTGGTTGGTGAGAAAACCAGTTGTGCTGCAGCTTACAGATGTGGGTTGCAATCGTCTTACAAGACGATCTGTTTGTTGAGAGATAAGAAAGCACTTACATCAAAGCAAACTGAGTTTTTGAAACAAACACCATTCTATGATTTCTTTTCTGTTTTTTACGAGAAAAACATTTCACTAACAGAGTGCAAGAAAAAAGCAGAAAATTTGGATGCTGTATATTCGTGCTACTCAGTGGAGAAAGAATGTTTTGTGTTTGGTGAAAGTGAAATGGAAATATGTCCAGAAGATATAAGTCTTCTATTTTACATGCCTTTGGAAGGTACTGATATAGACGATACACCAAAAATGATTAGTAAAACGACACCGACAGATTGCAAGGAATTCGTGTCGAGAAACTTTGGGAAATCAACTATCATTGTAAGAAGTTTAATTGAAAAAAGAATTAAAGAAGAAATAGGGAAGAAGAAGAAGGTGTTTGAAGAGGACTTGCCACTGCTTATGATAATGCTAATATTGCTTACATTTTTCTTTCCGAATAACCAACAAAAGTTTAGGTGGGGTTTCATTCCATACATTGTAGACACGAAGAAAATGAGATCAGTGTCATGGCCTAAAACCATTCATTCAAGTTTTAAAAAGTTTGTAAAAAGTTCCATAAAAATTCCGCGTGATATGGCTGGTTGCTCAATGATTCCTTTGGTAAATATTTTGATTAAAGTATTTCTTCTGTAAACACGACCAACTATTGATGAATTTATTGTTAACATTGTATTTTATGTTTATGCAGTATGTGATGTGTGAGAAGTTAAATCTAATTGCCCAGAGGAAGAAGTTTGAGAATAAATTCCCTCGTTTTGCTAGGTGGGATTTGAGGAAGTTGAGTAAAATCGTGACGAAGGAATTTTTAGAAACTTTCAAAGCTGGACAGGTAAAAATATAATTTTGATGTATTCGTCGGGTTCGTTTTTGTGTAGGTAACGTGTATTGGAATTTTTTTGGTATCTTATTTGTAATTAGTTAGGTTTTTTTTTTGTACTAATCTTAATTTCATAGTCCATGGGTATCTTTTTTCATTCACTGCAAATATCATTTTTATGTTGAAATGTTAACTTCAGATTTAGGTTATCATTTTTGGTTTCTTGTAGATATCATTTTTACAGTCAATTTAACTTAACATTTTATGGATATCATTTTTTCTAAACTATGGTTATCATTTTTTGTTTTTTGGTTTGTACACAACATTTGTACACAAACACAAATAATTAGACAAAAATTTTGTTGTCAGTTCAGTATTTCATTAATCAGTTTACTGACTACACTCTTTGATGATATTATTCAACTGTTCATATTTTTAATTTAATCTGCTGAGTATTTAACTTATGAAATACCCATAGATATCATTTTTTAAACAATTCAATTATCATTTAATTTGTACAAATGCTTATTCAATTTTAAATTATATTTTGCATGTATTACAGTTATCATTTGTTGATGTCTAAGCCACTGTACAGTTTTTAGTTATCTTTTTCCAGCTGATGTAGTTATCATTTTTAAAATTTTGATAGTTGACATAAATTGTAAAAACATACAAAATAGTGAAAAAGGAAAAAAATTCTGTTATTCATCCATTCTTTTTAAATCCAATTCTAAATTGTGGCTAGTATGCAAATTAATTCATATTATGTGTCTTCTTGTGCAGGTAATGGAAATGGGAAAAATTTTACTACATGAAACACTGCTGTTAGAGTGTAAGGAAAGTTTGGCAAATAGAGCTGCATTAAAAGGAAAAGTTGCACAAAACAAAAAAAGAAAGCGTGGTCAGCAAGTCCAAGTAGTGGAAACAGTTGGTTTGGACATGGAAAATAGAGTTCTGAACTATCGCATCACAGAGTTGGAGAAAGAAAACAAAGAATTTAAAAAGAAGTGGATGCAGGAAAGAAACTTGAGAAGAAAAGCAGAAGAAGAGTTATGTAGACTTAAAGAGCAAATGAAAGAACAGAAAGCTGAAATGCAACATGATAAAACGGAGGATAGAGTTGGTTTACAAACGACAATGGTTGATGCGCATACAGATGATAATTTGGACTGTAATGAAGTGAGAACAACTGAGGTAAATAATCTGAATCTAGATCAGGATAAATTGAATGATTGCATGACGAATGTTGAGGATAGGAGTTATGCAGAAGAAAGCCTACCAGCTGGTTTAGGGAATGAAAAAACGCCAGTCACAGTTAAAGATTCTGTCGGTAACAGTGAGATTGGAAATAAGAGTGTACAGTCAATTGACGACATTGAACCTCCGAGTTTTAGTTTTAATTTGACTGCTGAGATTGCAAAGATGAAAATCAGAAAAGGGAATTCTCAAAAGTCAAGAAAAAAAAAATCATCTTCCAAGTCAAAAAGTGCAAAACCACCTTCATACATACTGAGATTGAGAGCAAAAAGAAGAACACAAAAAAGAAAAGAGGAGTATGAATATTATGTAAAAGCGTGGAAGAAAGCACGGGTAACACAAAAGAAGGAGACTGAAGTTTCATGTGAAGGGAAAAATGATGAGTTACAACTCTCATTGATTCCATTTGATGATGAAAAATGTAGGAAAAAAACGATAAATGAAGATAACGTTGAGCACGAAAAAAATGTTGAACTGGTAGAGCCAATAAATGTTGAAGAACCGTCATGGAAAGAATTGGACTTATCAAAATGCAAAAAAGTGACAAAACATCTAGATGATGAGGAAGGTAGAATTGTACGGAAATTTTATTCAATGTCAATAGCAGAAGAGAAGTGAGCATTATATTTCCATCTGTGCTTATAAAACATAGAAATTATTTTGTTAACTGTTTGACTTGTAAATATTGGACAGTCCAGTAGCTTGGCAAGATGATGACATGGCAAGGGGAGGATGTGTTGTGACGAAGGACATGCTGACAGAATTGTTGAGAGGGTCGTTAACAGATGGGCAGGTAAACATAAGTACAAAAATAATTTATTGATAGCCATCTTACTGAAATAGTTCATGGGTATCATTTTTCCTTCAATGAAGATATCATTTTTTGTGTTGAATTATTTACTGCACATTTTGGTTATTAATTTTATTGTATAGTAGTTATCATTTATACAGTTCATTTAACTTTACAGTTTCTAGATATCATTTTTTATAAAATGTGGTTATCATTATCTGTTATTTGATTATTACACAATATTTCTCCACAAACACAAATACTTACAAAAAATTATTGTTGTCAGTTCAGTATGTCATCATCCAATTTACTGACTACACTCTTTGATGATATTATTTGTTAATGAATACTCATTATTGATTTGAATTTTTAACTCCAGGTTTATATTATCATTTTCTGTTTATTTTAGATATCATTTTAGTAATTCATATCACTTAACAGTTTATGGAGATCTTTTTTTCTAAACTGTTGTTATCATTTTATGTTTTTTGTTAATAACACAACATTTCTCCACAAACACAAATTATTAGCAAGATAAAGCAATGACGTAAATCGTTTATTAGTTATTGTAGCATGTTTATTGACTTTATGTTATTTTTTTTTTATTTTTTTTTGGATATTCAGATAATCGACTGGTGCACCAATAAATGTGATCTAGTTGATTACAATTACGCAATGTCTACAATTATGACAGTAAGTTGAATCACAGTTTTAAAAAATTAATATTACAGTATTCAGGTCTTCAGTACTCATTAAGATAAAGTTTACACTGAGCAGAAAGGAATAATGGAAGGCAGGAGTTCAATTATTAATTGTTTGGTTACTCCTTTCTTGAAAGAAGCAGCTTTACAGAAGTATACAGAAAAAATTTACTTCCCATTACATTTTGACAATCATTGGTCCCTGTTGACATTAGCATATGCAAACATGCAATGGGTTCACTACGATTCGAAGAGACCAAGAAGATCGAACAAGTATAATAATCTTCATTTGAACGAAGCGTATGAAGTGGTAATAATTTTCCGTTATATTTTTTGTGAGTAAACTAGTACTAAAAAATGTTTATTACAGCGAAAGAAAGTGGAAGAAATTCTGCAACAAATTTGGGTAGAAAATAAAATTGTGTATAAGAAAATTGTTGACAGAGAGATTTTTCAAGAACCATGTGCACAGCAGCACTCTGACAGGTTAAGTTTTCTTCATGTTGTTTTTCTGATGTTTCTGTCTTTTTAATTTATTTTTTGCGTTGCTGAATACAAAAGAAGTACTAGTTAGTCCCAATAATTGTTTGAAACTGGCATAGAAGTGTTTGTCATGCACAACAATGATAACTGGAATTTTTTTTCTATTTTCTAATCAGCATTAGTTTTCATTTATACAGAGTGGACTGCGGGATATTTGTCATCATAAATATAATTTCAGACAACAGAGCTGAAATTCCACTAAAGGTGTCGAAAGAGAATATGGATAAGATAAGAGCACTGATTGTACGTGAAGTAATTTCGAATCATGGATGCTGTTGGAATCTAGTTCGATTCGTCACTGGATTGACCAAAAAGAGCAGTAAAAAATCAATGAAAAAATGAGTGAAACAGTGCTGTGTGTTGTAGTTGGTTGGAAAACAGTTTATTTTCTGTTACGTTGAAATTTATGCAGTTGTTAATGTTTAAAATTTCAGTAATGAATGGATGTTTGTGTGAAATACTAGTACTGAATAAATGATTGATGATGAATCTGTGTACTAGCAAAATTAAGGATTTGGATTGGAAAAGTCTAAATTTGAAAAATAATATCATTTTTACTGTTATCAGTATGTTGTATGTGTGCACAAGGGATGTTAACTATCAAAATGTAAAAAATGATAATTACATAAGCCGGGAAAAGATAACTTAAAACTGTACAGTGGAGGAGATATCAAAAAATGATAACTAAACTGCATAAAAAATGATATCCAGAAACTGTTAATTTATTTGATTTATAAAAATGATATCTAAAATATACGAAAAATGATAACCTAAATCTGAAGTTTTAAATTCAAAGAAAAAATGATATCTGCAGTGTAGGAAAAAAGATACTCATATACTCTGAAAGGAAGATAAGTTAAAAATGACCCCTAAAATATTATAAAAATGATACCAGGATATTTTTTATACATGGTAACTACACAAAACTGAACCGTACAAAGACATTGAAAAGATAATCACCTAATTAAACATAAAAGAAAAACATAAATAAATGTATACAAACTTGTAAAAACAAATACTAAACATGCAGATCGAATGTCAATGATCATAACAACCAAAAAAAAACATCAAGCCAACAACACAGCAATGTTATAATAAAATGTTAACTAAATAAAACAAGAATTTTATTTATTAAAAATGCAGATTATTGCGTACATTTAAAGAGCATAATCAACTAAATTGCCAACGTATACAAGTTTACTCGACAAGTATATATGGAGATACAAATGATACATAGAAGAAATATAATGAATTTTATTCTTTAATTTTTGGATGCTTGACAATTCCGCTTATTATGACCATATGCATTGCACACTCTACATCTGTTTAGCTTGTTTCGGAAATATGCAAATCCTCCTTTTCTTTTTGATGAAGGTCTACCAGCACCACGTTTATCCTTTGGTGGCTTAATTATTGCTTCAGTACTTGAATCAACATCCGGTTTGTCATATGTAGGTATAGGATTAATTGTATGACTATATGAAGATCGGTAAGCTTCAACCGTGAAATAGTGCTCAATGAAATCGTACACATTTAATTTCATTTTAGTAATGCATTTTATCGCATGAGCACATGGAAATCCCATGACATTCCACTGGTTACAACTACAATTCCTGTCTTGTAGATCAACACGATGAGAGATTGGTGATCTAACTTCGAAAAGGTGTTCAGAAGCCCGTAATACATCCCAACCAAAACCGTCTTGAACTAGCACTTGTAATCGATTTTCCATTGTTGGACACAAAATAGTAGTCCATAAACGAGATTCTTCCCGACGTTTAGCCATTTGTTCCATGATTTTTATTCGTATCCCGTCCAAACAAGATGTAATTGGTAAGGCCCGTTCTTCTAAAATCCAGCTGTTGAAACTTTCAGCCACATTGGAGCTGTACTCACCGTACCTTTTACCACGGAAAAAAAATCAGCCCACTTATCAAAAGGTTTGTCTTTCAAAAAATTAACCGCTGCAGCACCACCAACTTGTAAAAACTTTGAATGAGCAACTTGAAACTCATGAACATTATATGCTCGAGAACATGTGTAGAACAATTCCACAATCGAAATGTGTGCATTTTTTGACTTAACAGCAGACAGCAAATTTTGTTCCATGTGAAGGTAGCAATAACTATGGTATGAAGTGTGAAAAACATCTTGAACACCCGAAATCAGACCTTGATGTCGATCGGACATAAAAACCAAATTACGATCTTCGTTAAGCATTTTCTTCAAATGATTTAAAAACCAACTCCAATTATCCACATTTTCAATTGAAACTACGGCCATAGCTAGAGGGAAGAAACCTGGAAAAAAAATTTGAATATAAATCATAAAGAATTCTTCATTATAAGAAAAAATTATAGTTTCAGACATAAAAAAAATGTTAATTAAATACTGTAAAATACAAACTGATACCTACAAATAACAAAAAATGATGCTTAAAAAGTGTTTGATATAAACTGATCCCTAAATACGTGTAAAATGATACCTACAAACTGTGCATTGAAACATAACAGAAAATGATAACTAGATGGAAATAAAAATGATAACGTAAATCTGCTTTAAAAATGTTTGATAAAAAATGATCCCTAGATACGTAGTAAAATGATACTTACAAACTGCAGATTGGAAACAGAGAAGAAAATGATACCGTAGTTTAAAAAAATGATAACTTAAATCAGTACAGCTAAACAATGATAGTGTAAGAAACAAAATACTGATAAATAATAAAATGTACTAACTAAAGCTGATCCAATAGAGGCCAAATGGTATCGTAAAATAATACCTTGATTGTCGTTCTTAGCTGTAGCACCCATCAACACTCCTGGCCTCCCTTTCAAATGGGTACCATCTAAAAAAATCATAGGCCTACAATGTTTGAATCCAAGAATACAAGCACCAAAAGCAACAAACACTCGTTCAAACTGATTTGTAGAAGAGTCTACATCCATTACAACATAAGAACCTGGGTTGTGGGTCTGTAGTGCACCTAAATACCAACACAAATCATTGTACGACATTGCATCATCGCCATACAATTCCTTTAAAGCCAATTGCTTTCCTTTATAAGCATAAGGGTAAGACAAAGTAAGATTAAACTCTCTTCGAAAATCATACATAATGTCTTTCGGTTTCTTATTCGGACGATCTCTAATTTCAACAATGATCAATGATTTAACAAATTCACTAGATAGAGCAGGTTTATTCGAATTTGTTAAACCACCTCCGCAAGAATGGTCAGCAATCAAATTTCTAATGAAAAACCTACGTAGTTGGCCAACATCAGAAGAGGCATGCACTTTAAAAAGACAACCAAAAGACGATGATGAGCAAATAGCAGTGATCCTAGTAGCACTATTCTTCAGAAATTGTAATTCATGACCTAATTTAATTTGATAGGCCATCAAGAATAGTCTGAACTCAGTAGCGCCTTCAAAACAAAAACCGGTAAAATCAGAAAATTTCAATGTTGATCCATTTTTCATAAAATCTTTTAAGTAACTCTTCCTATGGACAACAATGCTCGCACCCAAACATGGAACAGAAGACGAAGGAATCGAAACATTAGTAGAAAGTGCTGAGGAACCATCAACCACATCTTCCAACAGATACTCCTTCAACTTAACATCAAAGGAAAAAAAGCAGCCCTCTTATGTAATTGAAATAAAATGGTACTTTGAAGATCAAAGTCAGTTTCAACAATTTTAGTTCTTTCCTCAATCACGTAGCTTATTTCAATTGATTTAGGAGTAAGCTGAGACCAGTACGCACATATTTCATTTTGCAAAGCGTACAATGAACAATTAACCGACAACCGAGTACTGAAAGATGTACCATTGAAGACAAGCACTATAAGAAGAGTGTCTTCACAACTGCAACACATTTTTAATTTGAACACTTCAGTTAGCAGAGTAAAAAGAGGTAAACACATACAGTAAAAAATTAAAACAAGCAGGTAACACATACAAAATGATACCTATAAAAATAGTACAATGATATCTACATAATACTGCACATGCAAAGAAGAGAGAAGAAAATGATAACCACAAAAATACTAAAATGATACCTAAAAACTGCAGTAGTTAATTTTTCATGAAACCATAACAAACAAATTCCAATTTTACTCAAAACTAACATGTATACTGATTGAATGAAAAATTGCTTTAATATAAAACAATTGTAATTCATCAATGCATTTACATTTCAATTATTGAATTTATAGAAAAAACAATTGAGAGTAAAAACAAAGAATAACAGGAAAAAATAACAGAGATTCGAAAACAGGAAAAAACCATACCTGCTTGTATCACAACGAGAATCCATGAATTTTTAGTATCATAAACGCACAATGAATCGTCGAAATAAGGCCTAAACCTAATATGCAATTGATCGCGGTTCTGTATGATTGGCTTCTGATCAAATTTCCGTTCAAGAATTCTGCGTTCAATTAGGATTTCGGATTTGATTGAATTTATGAAATCAAAATAAAAATTGAAATCGAAAATATCGAAGACTGAGTCGAGATGAATGAGATGAATGACGACGAGATCCTGATAATTTTTCCAGGACGAGAAAGATTTTATGAATTAAGGAATTGCGCACGTGATATGCGAAAGATAATTTCGACAGGTAATAAAAAAACGCACGTGAGATCAGAAAATGAAGATGTTGTCCTAATGAGTAAAATTTAAGTGGGCTGTCCTTTTGGAGAAAAAAAGCCTTTAAATTTGTCCTCTTAAATATTTTCCTGTCTATAAATTTGATCGAAATAAAGGTTTAGGACAACATAACAATTTTACATGAGAAACAAAATTGGCAAATTCTATTAACACCCCTGTATTTGCCTTTCCCACCCCATTAAAAACTAAAAAAAATAAAGTGTCAAATATACCCTTGTAAATCATTCAACTTATCTTGTTTCATTTTTTTTTTTTTTTTCATTATGTTACTTTAATTATAAAATAAATACAATGATACTAATATATTTTAAAAGAGACGAATGATTCAGATGAAGAAAATAACATTTTTTTCTTTTAAAAAAACGGTGTTTTGTTTTAAATTTACTCTTTTTCAACTTTTATGTCCTTTTTTTCTTAACATTGTTTAATTTTATGATTTCCAGTGTAATATATATTTCAAATATTTTTAAATTAAACCGAATTGTAACTTTTTATCGATTGCAAAACGAAAAAATTTAAATAAATATGGATTAATGCTTTGTTGTTGTTATGTTTAGATTTATCTTTTATTTCTTTTCATTGTTAACGTACAGTTATTCGGTTGTGAGAATAAAAATTGAAGGGTAGTTCTGGTAACTCTTGGGATGTGAAAACCAAAATATGGGGTGAAATGTTTTTTGTTTAAACAACGGGGTGTGAAAGGCAAAATGTGGGGTGCAAATAGATTTGGCCAACAAAATTTTGTGTCTGATTTATAAAGAGGAAATGAATAGCAGCTTCCGGTGAAATTCGTCAGTGGTAACGGGTCTTATTTCCACGTTTCCACGGCCTTTGCTTCTGGACGTTTTTACAGCTGCGTAACTTATAATACCAAATCAAGGGAATTTAGCAACTAATTTTTTTTCTCTATTACGGTATCGACTTATAATACCAAATCAACAAATCAAGAATTTTTCTATACCTATATACAAAAAAACAAAAGGAACCCGACACTCCTAGCTCAGTTGGTTAGACGTGGGCGAATTGGGATGAGACATAGGTCTCAGGTTCGAGGGCCACTTCTGCCAATTTCTAGGGGTGACTACCTTGGTAGTGTGAAGGCGTTGAAAAATTGGGTTATATCACTGCCCGTGGGGTTTACTAAGACCGACAAGCAATGGCTTGAGTGAAGTCTTAGGTTCCACACGTAAATCAAAAAAAAAAAAAAAAAAGGAAAAATAAAAATAAAAACTAACACGAATCGGAAATTAAATAAATAATAAAATTTAATTGTTGCCTCTCTAGCAACGGCGTCAAAAACTTGATCGATGCTTTGTAAAAATTCGAACACAGTAATGAATTTTAAATTTTATTATTTATATATTTATTGGGCGAGTTAAACAATGTTTGGAGGAGGTTTTGAATTAATGCTATTGAAATTACTATAAATCTGAATCTAATTCTTCAACAATTAAATTAAAATGACAAATTACTAGAAAAGGAACAATAAATGAAAACAACAGAAAATTAAAATTAGTATTGCCGTCAAATCTAATCGAACGATCAATCATAAACATGAAAAATAATTGAAAAAGACAACTAGTGCTCTATCAAAACTAATTGTGTAGACAACACTAATTGCTAAGAAAATAAAATTGCAAAAAAATAAAAGAAGCTTTATAAATGGAGGAAAGAAAACTTTCAATTCATGGATGATCATTTACAATGAGAACACAAGGGTATTTATAGGATACATAGCCAACCTAAACTCTAATTTAATCTATGCATATATGGGCATGTTAATTAGCAATTATTCCTCCCCTCTTAATTAACCATTATTCTTCCCCTCTTAATTAGCCATTATTCCACCCTCTTAATTAGCCATTATTCCTCCTCTCTTAATTAGTCATTATTCCTCCCATATCTTCCTTGTTTGGCATGTGCGTAATTGAAGGGAGATAAGATTTTAGAAGATTTCTTCTACCAAAGATGAACCTAACTTAAACTCAAAAAGAAACACAATGTGAAGTCTTCATCTGCGGATCTTTATATGTATATAGACAGCATTTTGATCTTTATTTTCTTTTTTATGGTTGTATGTGGCTTAATTGGCATATCTGTAAAAGTGACAAAATAATACCCAAGTAATATTTATTTATATACAAAACATAAGATATAATATAAAATAAACACATTTCTATATTAATCAAATATCCCCACACTTATCTTTTATTCGTTCTCGAGTAAAAAAATAAATGAAAAACTAAACTAGATAGTGCACACTTTCGTAAGAAATACGATTGCATTGAGCGTATGCAATAAGTCATTAAACCTCCAAGTGTCTCTAGTAGGACGAGTGGTGTCTCGTGAGGGTTTTCAGCGAATACTACCCACAAAATCCAAATGCAGTGTGCAATGATTTTAATGCAACTATATGAATGCACTGAAATATGCAAATAAAAACAAAAAAAAAAATGAAAACACGACTTATTTCAGAGAAGTGGTACAACAAATTAAATTAACAATTTCTAGTCAGTTGATTTTATTTTAGATACCTTAACTTGTCACAAATTTTCAACACAATTCAAGTTTTCAAACGTTAAATTCTAGTTTGGCTAGTTGGTTCAGTCGATAACATAGTGTAGTCATGACATAAATTCTTAGTTTACTTGTCACAGTTCGCAAAGTGATATTCTAAATTTCTTGTGTCTGACTAGTCAAATCAATAAGGTCAAGAAGTGATTGACATCATCGTTTATTCTCTATCTCTATAAAAATTAAAATTTATAATTAATTACATACACCTAACTTAAATAGCAAAGTATATCATCCATTCACTGCCTCGCGGACTGACGGAGAGTTGGGAAAGAGCTTGGCAGATTGTGCAGACCGATGTTGACTTCGTCAACAACATGTCGGTAATCCTTAGGTATCCAATCTCATAAAATGAGATCAAGATATACCGACGCTGGCTTTGTCAACAACATGTCAGATAAAGCTTGGTGGGTTTGAATACCAACGCTAGATTTACAAGCAATGTTGGATATCCTTGGATTATTATTATTATTATTATTATTATTATTATTGAAAATATAAGAACAAGAGAGAGTTTATGCGAATTTAACTTAAAAAAACTTAGTTTTAAAGATTTGAAAAAACCAATACAAGTATTTTAAGTCCACTTATTAAACAAAGGCTACAATCTAGAATAAACTTTATGGCCATCACTTAAGAATCTCCCTATGTACCAGTTACACTATTATCCCTCAAAATTCAACTTTTCATTATATTTCTTATTTGATCTTAGTTGAGAGAAAAAAATACTATCAACTGACTAACAATTGTTAACTTATTTTGTTATTGTATCAATTTAAAATGAGTCGTATTTCAAGCAAAAAAAAAAAAATTGACATGTTGCTAAGATCTAAAATGCATGATAGTCTTATATAAAAAGAAAAAAGATTTAAGAAAAATAAAAGAATGTAATGCAGACTCCCCTCACACTTGATCTAAACAGTGTCCACACTGTAAACACGTTTCCTGAATGTGAAAGATAAAACCCAAAGGTGGATTAAATGCAAAATTATTTGTAGAATGAAATGCAGTCTAACTATATGTAAGAATGGATCGTATGTACAATGATATATGTGTTTGCGATGCACGCGATGCAATGAATGCCACCAACTTTTCCCCCCACACTTGGTTCTAGCCCGATGAATCTCATTCCCACTATGTCTAGGGATGTTTTCGAATAAGCAAAGGATTTTGAAAACCATCTCATCTTTATACCTAGATTTATAGTCCATTAGATAAATGTCCAGTGTCATCCTAACATGAAGTTTTTCAAGCAAGTTAACATTTCAAAAATAGTTCATGTGTTCAACAAATTTATCAGTGTAATTGTTCAAGAATTTATGATCGTATATAAATTCAGGTGCAATCGTGAAATTTGAACGTTGAGTACTATTTAAGACTATTCGATCACATTTCTCAATTTCATTACTGGACAACATATTTTCGATCCTAACAACTTCAAGTTCATTAGAAGTTTTCTCGAAGTTAAAATTTTCGAACTCATGACTTGAATCTACTTCTTCCTCATATAACAGTTCATCCGTATACAATCCAAAAAATTCATGTTCATTTAAATCCTTCTCTAATTTTGAGTTTTTGAAAAATTCAACACTTTTATTTTGTTCAATTTCTAAAATTTCAAGTTTCTCGCAGCCTGAAAGAGAAAGACCAAAATCTAAGCTAAAATATTTTTCCTGAAAAGAGTTGAAGTCCAAATCATTTGTTGAATTTTGAACAACTTCATTTAGATCACTATTCTCAATTTCCAAAGTTGTTATTTGAAAATCTTCACTATCAGTAAAAATTGGATTATTTTCTGATTCAATGCCCATTTGATTTTGTTGCTCGCGTTATTCTGGAAAAGATGTCATTAAACAAAGAAGTTCATCCATCTATTTATCTAGCCTTTCTTCTCTCTCTCTAAGAATATTAAGATAATATTCTTTAAAATCGTTGATTTGAGAGATCACGTTTTGGATTCTTTGATTCTCAAAATTATTGTCCACATCAATTTCCCAATAAATATTATTTCCAATGCGGTGGTTGTTTGAATTTTCAGAAAAATGACAATGATATTGGAAATCATTTTGATTGTAAAAATTATGTTCATAACCAAAACTATTGAAATTCGAGGGAAAATTGCAATTTTGGTTATTTCAAGATGTTGATATGGGCTATAATTTTGAGAATTTTGGTTTATAACCCCATATTGATGTTGATCAAAGCTATATTGAGATTCAAAGCTATTTTGACGTGGATGTGTCCCATAGTCGCAATTATTGAAATTTAAATTGAAATCGCCATTTCGGTCAATTCTATGATTTTGAAAATGTTGGTCAGTTGGAAAATTTTGAAAATTGTTGGCATTGGGCTCACGAAATTTTGAATTTTTTTACTTCATGAGTTGTAATTCATACCCATACTCTTCAAGAGGACGTCTACGTAGGTTATTATACCACGATTCTCTAAGGGGTTTTTTTGAATCAGACATTTTAATGAAGCCAAGACAAAACAGAAAATATTCTCACTTCAAATAGTATAAAATACTAAGTTGTGCTCTATTAATTAACTGACTCAATTAGAAGGGGGAAGAGGGTCTTATGGCCATTCACGTATAGTATAAATAGTAAGGTATACAACCAATGTTTTACGGGTAGTATGCAACCTCTTTTGCTAATAGTTCAATAAATTGAACTACTATATATCCGCAATCCAGTTATACAAGACAGTCAACTTCACAAAACACCACTTTTAATTATATTATTTTGCAAATCAAATCAAGTTTCATAATTGAAAAACTACGAGAGTGATGATTTTAGTTATGGAAATTCGTTCCTCACAAACAGATTCAAAAATTTCAGTCACGGAATGGTCACAAAATAATAAATTGCAGAAATAAATTTTTTACAAGTGAGCCGCGACACCTGCAAAAAATCTTTACAAGCAATTTCTATATATTTTCAAGCAGCAACATACCCTGTAGAGTTTAGAAAATTTTACAGTGGTGTATGGCGGTCCGTCCAGAAAGTTGAGCAACACTGACAATTCAAATAAACTGTTTGCAAGTCGTTTGACTGTCCCTGTTTGATGCTCGGATTCTATCTCTCGCTTTGCTTTGAATCTGGTCTTCGAATATTTTGATTCTTTTTTTTCGAAAAGAAAAGAAACAAAGAAAATAAGTTGCAAACCAAAAGGGACTAAAATAAGAAAGAAAAGCAAGGAAATTAACAGAAGAAATGAGAAGAAAACAAAACCAACAGATTAAAAATGAGCAAAACTCATGAAAATGCCACTCTAGTGTAATTAAATAATAAAACAGAACGTCCTAGTCCACCACACCTGTTCTAGCCACACGCACCC
Source organism: Allium sativum (assembly GCA_030737875.1). Lineage (NCBI taxonomy): Eukaryota > Viridiplantae > Streptophyta > Magnoliopsida > Asparagales > Amaryllidaceae > Allium > Allium sativum. Next base: position 386,773,265 of record CM060912.1, on the reverse strand, counting down.
AACACTAAATTTAAATCACGCACTCTAGGGCAATTACATAAAGAAATATCCAGACCCTGCATTAATTATCTGTTGCTCACAAATCACACTCCCTTTTATTTTCATTCTATTTTTGGAAATGCAGCACATTCCTTAAAAGCCAAATTTTCAACGAACCAAACCAAAATAAAATCACGCACCCATCTCTATTTTTCTCTAAGACAATTGGAACAAGTTTCGATTTTTATTAAAAAAATCTTTGGGTTTTCCTTTGTGGATCGAATCGTATGTTCGAAATTTTTTTTTTTCTGGAATCTCAAATCGGATTGTAAAAGTTGGGTTCTTGGGTGTGCGAAGCGAATCGATTTGGGTTGTTGCGATGTGGATTTATGGTTTGAAGGATGGTGGTTTGTGAAGCTTGCGTGATTACAGGGGGAGGATGTGATGAGTCCGATTTGGTCTGAGAGCGGTAATGGTCTTTGAAGATGTGGAGACTCTGAGTGGTGATTAAACGGTAGGAAAATGGTGCGATCTGGTCTAAGCATTGCGTGAATTGTTGAGGGGTATGGTTTTGTGCGACTGTAACGCAGAGGATGGTTTGATGGTCGGAAAATTGATGGAATTGTGATAGAAGGGCGGAAGGTTCGATTTGTGCATGTTACCCTTAATTTTGGGTGTGACATGGTGATCAGCTGATGGGGTATGAATTGTGGTGGTGAGGTTTGAGAGTTTTTTCAGGAGATTGGATGGTCAGAAGAGGTTGTTTGCAGAAATTGGGTTGATGGTGGGAGGAAGAAGAGTTCTCGTATGGGTAGGCGGAAAAGATGAAGCTTGGATGGGCTTTATGAAATTTTTGAACAGAAGGCACTGAATAGAAAGAAAAAAGATAGAAAAAAGGAAATTGTTGTATTTTTTTTATTGCTGGAAGGGCGGAAAGGAAAAAATAGGAAATTGTAAAAGGAAAAAATTGAAAAGGGGAAAGGAATAAATGGAAATTGTAAAAGGAAAAAAAATAGAAAAGGGAAAAGGAATTAATTGAAAAATAAAGGAAAGAAAATCAAGGGAATTTGGCAATTAATTTTTTTCTCTTGTTAGGAAGATTACGGTATAACTTATAATTTCGAATCAACCAATAAAGAATTTTTTCTATATCTATACGCAAGAAAACAAAAATAAAAATAAAAATAAAAACTAACACGAATCGGAAATTAAATAAATAATAAAATTTAATTGTTGCATCCCCGACAACGGCGCCAAAAACTTGATCGACGCTTTCTAAGAATTTAGAAAAGCGCGAATTTTGCAATAATACTGTAAGCGCACAGATCGTGTAATATGCAGGTCGAACACAGGGAGGAATTTTAAATTTTATTATTTATATATTTCTTGGGCGAGTTAGACTATATTTGGAGGAGGTTTTGAATTAATGCTATTGAATTTACTATGAATCTAAATCTAATTAGATCAATACCAAATTCAAAAATTCAAATAAATGACAAATTACTAGAAAAAGAACAATAAACGAAAACAACAACAGAAAATTAAAATTAGTATTGTCGTAGAATCTAATCGAACGGTCAATCCTAATATGAAAAATAAATGAAAAAGACAACTAGTGCTCTACCAAAACTAATTGTGTAGACAACACAATTGCTAAGAAAATAAAACTGCAGAAAAATAAAAGAAGCTTTGTAAATGGAGAAAAGAAAACTTTCAATTCATGGATGATCATTTACAATGAGAATACAAGGGTATTTATAGGATACATAGCCAATCTAAACCCTAATTCAATCTATGCATATATGGGCATGTTAATTAGCAATTATTCCTCCCCCCTTAATTTGTCATTATTCTTCCCTCTTAATTAGCCATTATTCCTCCCCTCTTAATTAGTCATTTTTCCTCCCCTCTTAATTAGCCATTATTCCTCTCATATCTTCCTTATTTGGAATGTTCCTAATTGAAGGGAGATAACATTTCAGGAGATTTATTTTACCAAAAATGAACCTATCTTAAACTCAAAAAGAAACACAATGCGAAGTCTTCATCTGCGGATCTTTATATGTATATACACAGCATTTTGATTATTATTTTCTTTTTTATGGTTGTATGTGGTTTAACTGGCATATCTGTAAAAGTGACAAAATAATACCCAAGTAATATTTATTTATATACAAAAATTAAGATATAAGAGCATAAAATAAACACATTTCTATGTTAATCACGACGCGTCGAACATAAACGACTACAATTTCCTCTGCTTTTATAAAATTCATCCTAGCTTCTATGTTTTCTTTAGTCTTCCTTCCTAACCGCTACGACTTCTCAACACCCCAACTACCAATAACTTCACACGCTTTTATCAACAAAAATGATGGCCACCTCAGACACAAATTCCAACAATTAAAACTTACGAGATGTTATCATTGGAGCGTATTTATGTAAAAAATGGGGGGAAAATCAACCAGATGCATACAGGGAATTTATCAGTCTATTGTAGGTGAAAGATAAATTGCATGGTCATCAAGGGTGATGCCAAATAAATTTCTGAATGAAACGACTTTGTTTTCACTTTTTATGTGATAGACTGCAAAATTATGGTTTTATTACAACGGTAGGCATTAGTATTCGAGTGACGGTAGCCATATTTGTATACACTATAGTGATATCATTATCTAATCGACAAATGGCTGAAAATTTTCAACCTTTAGGTATCACAATTTTATATTGTTTTCATGTTGCTTTAGAAATTATGCAATTACTCATGTTAACCCGCCTTCTAATAAGGCAGTTACGCTTTGGATTTGGAAGCTCGGATAACTTGAGAATTGAGTTGATGATTATATGAATCCATGGATGATAGGATGAACCGAAATATCATTTTGGAAAAAGCTAGATTAAAGCTAAAAAAACTGACTAAGTATCATATCGGTACCTATCCCAGACATGAGAACAAAACAGGAAATTTGACTAAGTACCAGATCGATGCATATCTAAGACACGTGAACATGACTAGAAATTTGTCCAAGTATCGGCTAGGTACCCATATCCGAGACATAGAAATAAAACTGAGAATTTGGAAAAGTATGAGATCGATATCTATCTGAGGCTTAGTATTTCAGATTTCAAAACTCACTCAAAACTACGTCAACAACTTGGAATTGGGAGCTCATACTTTAAAGTCAATCACTCAAACATCCAGGCAACTGAATATGCCAACTTATGGGTCGCAGCCTACAAGGTGCAAGCCCTAAGGGATCGATACTGGTCCCACAAAGGTGGGATGATCGAGGCCCCACCTCTTGGGTCGGGTTGTTTGGCTCTCCGTGTGTTTCTGAACTGATATGACTTATTGTTTCCTCCACAAATAGTCCATCAAGTTTTAAAAAAGGATCTTCTCATCTCCTCGCAAAAGCTTTATTAAACCTTAGAGACAATCTTCTACTCCCTTTATTTATACAGACAACTTGCTATACTTGTAATCAACGATATAAACAAAGATTACCTCAAGTGGACGTAAATGAATCATTTGCCAAATCACTATAATAACCTTATGTTCTTTAATGATTTCATTATATATCCTATTATTCTATGATGGTGATCTGTGAACTCTTTGTGATTTTTGTTGATTATTAGATATTTGAAGTGTTAGGCTCGATTGAACAAAATCACATCTAACATTGTTGGCATGTCAGGTAGGGGTACACTACTTAAGCTAAGGACTACTAAGGGAATATGGTCAAAAAAAGAAAACGGATGCTCAACCGTAAGATGCTAGAGTGGAAGAAAGTTAGGGAGCTTCCTCTAATTGAAGTCCCTATTCTTATCATATGAAGGAGGAAATGGACGAGGTGGTAAATAAACTTCAAAACTGCCTAGAACGTTAGGAATCTGTTGATGATGGCTAATTTCTTCAGCCGGACAGGACAAGATGGAAGGCGAAGAGGCTATAACATAGCTATTGAATTTGGACCCAGCAAATTGATGACGCAAAGGCAAAAACCATGGGATACTACCAGCTCTAAGGATCGGTACTGACCCCATACCCCAGGTCGGTACCTACCTGATTCAGACCAGAGCCAACACCCTGTAGGTACTAGTTCGACTTTGGACATTGCATGACTTGGAGACTTAATTGGTGATGGAATTCAGGCGCATATAGAAAAAACCTTGGATTAGATTGATCCAAGGTTGGCCCTAATCAGGGAAATAGGGTTGATACCAACTTAACATTGGCAACTAAAGGTAGACCCTCTTATTTGGATAATCAAGGCACTCAGGCTGCAAGTACTGGTTCTGATTGGTGACAGCTCTTGAATGATTATGATTGGATAACGAACATTGTTCGAAGAGCTTCAAGATGAGGATTATTTTGATAAGATCTTAACTGCGTTAACTAAAGTCCAATCACTCCTAATATATGAATTCAGGGAGTTGGTCAGACTTCTAATTATAGCACTGGAAGCATATGATGGAAGGAAGGATCCAATAGTTCATTTAATAAGATACATACGTCAAATGGAGTTACTGGAGGTATCAGATGATGTTAAAGCTATGTGCTTCCCATTGTTTCTTTCGTATATTGCAGCCATGTGCTTTTGGCAGTTGGAATGTGTTTCTACTGAAAGTTGGAACAATCATGTTGAAAAGTTTGTTGAGTAATTTTTGTTTCACATCTCTAGATGCAAAGACCTGATGGCTTATGCAACTATTAAGCAGAGAACGGGCGAGACTCTGTGAAAGTTCCTCGAAAGATTCAATGCAATGGTCGTTTCAATGGATTGACCAGATCCATCCAATGTATAAATGGCAGTTGTATCAAGGGTTCTTGATAATTCAAAATTAAGAATATCATTGGAAAATGATCCCCTGAGGGATCTAGGTGAATTTTATTATGAAACCGACAGGTTTTTGAGGAAAGAGGACGCAAGAGTAGATAAAGAGGCTCATGAAGTTAATGTTGTTATGGGCGGGGGACTATCCAATTCTGGAATAAATAAATAAAGCTTGAAGCTAATGGAAATCATGGCCAAAAACAAGATAAAAAGAGGGCCAAAATTCGACTCTATGCGAGGCTGAATCTGAATCTAGAATGAACCTATATAGACATCAAAGACTGTCTTCCGAGAAGAAGGAAAACTGGAAGGGATCCCATAAAGAAAGAAATAGCTTTTGGGAAGTTCTGTTTAATTTGTTCCATGAAATTGTTGGTGTTAACATTATTTTTCGCCAACACCAAAAATAAGGGTATGGATATGGACCTTGGTTAACCGAGGTTTTTTTTAGTTCTTACAAGTTTAAGTTAATTCGTCGTTTCCTGGATATCAAGGTCTTAAGCCCAAAGATTAGTTATTATTCCTTCAAAGAGGTGAGTATCGTGCTTACGAGACTCAAGGACTAACAATTACCTTGACATAAGGGTTTTATAAACTCGACACAAGTTAGAAAGCTAAATGGCTTATGAAGGATTATTTTGGTAATTATACTCTCATAGAAGGGTTTTGTCGTGAACAAGCAATGAAAAAAATAGGCGAGATATGAGACTTGTGCTAAGTTTCTCTCTTTATTGATCACTTGATTGAGTATATTGAAGATTACAAGTAAAACCCCCCAAATTGATTTAGAAATTAGGATTTACTTTCTAAAAAAAGAATACAAGATTTTGGAATGAGGAAAAAATCTCCCTAAATGAGACCCCTGGGGTCCTATTTATAGGAAAATTGGCCCGCTTTTGGTTGCGATTGGTAGAAAGCTCGCTTTCGGTTCATGCTTCTGGTGTCGACCCGCATCTATGGTCTTTGGTTCCGGTTTCTGGGTTTCGGCCTTCTTTTAATGACACCCGGCTTCAATAGCGATTTCTGGTCCTTTGCCCCTTGTATTTCTGCATGTTGACCCGCTTTGTACTTTGAAGCACATGTGCCGGTTCTGCATACGAGTGTCGATACTAAGTATATTAGTATCGATAGCTTTCTTCTTCATCACGTAGTTATCGACTCTTATTTCATGTTTCTTTCTTTGTTGGTTTGGCGCCGTCTTTAGCATTGGTATCGATACCATGCCAGTTGGTATTGATAACACTTTACTTTTTTCCACATTGGTCTTGTGCCTTCCCTTTTTACAGCTCTAGGTTTCGGTGTCGAACCACATGCTTCCCGCTTTGAGATTTGGCAAATTGCTTTCCCTCCTTGATTCCCTTCCTTGCTTCCCTTTGGTATTGAATTGCTTTCGGCGTCGGTACCAACACCACTTTAGGCTGCTTATTCGTAGCGTGCTTTGCTGCTATCTTTCATGTATCCGTACCAAGCTTCTACTATCCATTTTTGCACCAATAGCATATCGATCAAGTATTTTCCCTTTTTGCTTCTGGTATCGGCTGTAGGCATTCCTGGCCTTCATTTTGATGTCGGTTCTATCCCGATACCCCTTCACTACTATTTGATTTCGGTGTCAAAATATGTTAGTAACATTTACCCCTACTGAAAGGTTATTTTCGACTTTTTAAGTTAAAACTTTTGCCTTTAGCTCTATTTTTTCTTATTAGTCCCTGGTTTTCCCGTCTTTTGGCCTTCTAGGATTGATCTGAATCGTTGACCTATACTTGCATGTACGGGTCATGCAACATATTTTTTAGTATAAAGACTCTTCTTCTCCCTTCTTTATTTCCTCTTCCGCAAGAAATCAAATTCAACCAAAATTACTGTTCTTTGAGATTTTATAAAGCTTTCAAAACCATAGATCAGTATTTAATCACATTAATAATCGATTTAGGATTTGAAAATCGTCATTTCTCGACTTTAATTATAGGTTTAATCGAGGTTAGACAAAATTCATCTTTGATGAATCAATAAAGAGTGTAATTGGATGGAATATCTTGCGTAGTGTTTTGATTTCATATTCATCTTCTTTTTTATCAAAATTTATCTCTTTGTCATTTAGGTGAACAAGTTTCTGGCATACATGCTCCTGCAATAAGCGCATATCTCCACCTAAAGCTCTAATAAATCAAAAGATTTTGAGGAACCATTATGCACTTCAAATAAAAATGTGCATGGTTTAACTTTAGTGCTTGAATCCCTCCTTTAAAACATGATGCAGCACTACGGTTTTTACAATATTGGAGCATTATGCACTTCAAATAAAAATGTGCATGGTTTTTACAATATTGGAGCATCTGATACGGAAGGATATATCTAGAATACCTTCTTTTCACAACTAACTAAATCATCCAACATGCGTTTCCAACAATTTAACAGCTCTTTCTATTTGTAAGGCACTTTTCACACAAGTATAACTTTGTTTTGGACAACACTTCATTACAAGCATCAAGCCAATAGAAGGGAAAAACATACGAACACAACATGACCCAATCGAACATTCATATGTAGACAAACTACTACTGGTCTTCTATTCATTAACAAATACAAAAGAGATTATAGGTAACCCAATAAGACTTTAAATTAGCAGCATCCTCTCAACCTGTAACAAGCGTGAGACTATAGTCAGTAAACTTACAACTACGGATTATTCAGCCATCCTATGAATATAACACGTGTGTGTACTGTGTACACACGCACACAAGTGTGCGTATGTGTGGGAATGTTTGTGCTTTTATCAATAACATGATTGCAACCTATAATTAGGAGGAGGAGGAAGCTAGAATACCAACCTGATATGAAGAGATCTATTCATTCAACCTGTTAAGAAAACATCAGAAATAAGAAATTAGCATGGCATCATCATAGACTCATAGTAGTAAACTTCAGATTGATAATTCAGAACAAGAGATAATTCACCCCAATCTTCTTCTTAAATGAAGCAACCAACACTTGCGGATCTTGTACAGTACATGCATACGCATCAATCTTGTTCAACTCCTACAAATAGTGACAACATTAGGCAGCCGCATTTAAGTTTCACATTATAAATAGCTTCCAATTTGAAACGGAGCAATAACTTGTAACTTAACACTAGCATATAAAGTACTTAATTTTTAGGAAATTTTGACTAGGGTAAACAGACAACTCGAATTGTTTGCAGAGAGAAATAGACTATCATATCAACCTGATAATCACGAACTATGGTCATTGCATGTTAAAGGCATACTAATTAAAAATATTGAATTGGACTCGTCTTGTTTTAGAGGAATGCAATCTTGTTCTAACAATCTACCGTTCATAAATTGGATCAACACAACAGTCATAATGGTTACAAGCTTCGACTTTGGTGTGAAAGATCATATGTTGCGTAACATGATTTGAACAATGTAGCATGTTGTATACTATGTTATAAAGACTTCTAACTACCATCAATTACTCGATTTCAAGATAATAATAATAATTAATAATGAGTACCGTTTATACTAACATCATGTAAGTTATGACTAATGATTATCACATATTACAATTTATAGCTGCCAGCATTAAGAGTCATAGTAGCTACCTAATTGGGTCGGGGCGAAATCATACAAATTATTGCATATCCCAGATTACAAGCAGTATGAACAAATTTAAATTGCAGGAATTAGGATCAATGTATACAAAATTAGGGGTGGGCACGGATCGGTCCGATGCAGTTTGGAGCCCAAACCGCTTACGTACCGCATCAAACGGTTGATCAGTCATTCAAACCATTATACTAACCGTTCAAACAGTTCAGCTTCAGTTCGATTTTTATAGCAATACGGTTTAGTTTTCGTTCGATCCAGTTTGAACCCGTATTAAATATGAAATATGAGAATTACTTCTATCAACAATCAATTTACAATTATGTGACATTGACACTTAAAAGCTAAAAACCACAGTGCAATCTTGAATTGAATGATTAGTTTCTAACTGTATGAATACTTCAATTTTACATTAATGAAAAGCAAAATTGTTTTAGTTAACCAAGCATCAGCGTTAACTAATGCATAAACATTAAATAAGATTATAACTAACATTATCTTTAAAAAAATGATATGGAAACTATTACACTAAAACTATAAAATTTCCTTTGTGGTAACGATTATTATTACTATAACAACATACGCTGAAAATAAATACGCATCGTTAAAATAAAACATTAGATAGGAATTAGGTATATTTTTATATAAGATTATTAGTGCAGGTATTCAATTCAGTTTAATATGGTTGTGTCAACATCTGCAACCGCAACCGAACCGTATCATTACGGGTTGGTTCGATTCGAGAAATTTGTTTTAGAGAAAGTATTCAATTTGGTTTTCCGCAATGTTTATATTGTTCGATCTGGGCGGTTTCCGTATTGCAGTTCGGTTTATGTCCATCCCTATACCAAATAGTGAAATTCCTCGGTCCCTATATGCCCAGAGCTAATTACAACCATCGATTAGTTGAATAAAATATTAAATAGTGGGAACGACACTTATTATGGATTTTGGATGTATATTATTATGGTATAAATTTGTATGGTACCGTAATAATGAATTGGTAACATACAAATGTAAGTCCAAATTAACTGCACAGATATGATAAAAATTTGGAGTCGGTACATGTAAACAAAATACTAAATATACTCCACCAAGACATGAATTAACCATCAGTCCGACATATTTTGACGATGTAATTATGAGAACATGCGTACCTCAATCCATTTTGCTAACTTGGGCCTTCCCTTGGTTATGTCGTAGCTTGTAACTACTGGATAATAAAGTTTGAACCGTTCGATAAAGGGAGCATATGCAATATCCACCTGATTATCAAGTTTAAGTAATGGTTAAATGTAAAACGAATGAGCCCCCCTAATAAAATGGGGATATATACATCCCTGGAATAATAAAAATAGAAAATAAGACATGCAACTCACCCTCTATTTTTTACTCTAACATCGTTATCAATGGCAACACAAGAAAAAAAAAATGCAAGTGAAGCAATAGTGCATTTATCTTTCTACAATACTCCCAAAAATGACAAGCAAGGTGTTTTTTCAATACCTACGTAAACTGAACATTGGATGCAAACTATTGAGTATATGCATCACAGCACATGCTCCAGGCTATTTAAATGGATTCATGTCACCGTTAATATATGAACCTGATACCTATCATTGGACATTTTGATGATTCTTCCTGAAATAGATATCCTTTGAAGAATTAAGGATGAAGTAAGATAAAGATTTAAGTAAAATACAATTACTTATTTCCTGAAAATTGTGACTTCCAAATATTTTACACAAAAGTATAATGATTTTCTTAACAAGGTACAAATTATCATTGGGAAATATACCCAAAATGTAGCAAGTATACCAATCAAAAAATATCTTTTGCTCTTTAAGTTAGAGTGGGAAAAACGTAATCTGCCAAATTAATGATGAAAATACGAAATGATTTGATGAGTTTCAGAAGAGTGATTTTCCTCTTAACTACAAGAGTAAAATTTTACTTAATATAAGTATATGCTTTCAACTAAAGTTTCTTTGAGTCCCCATAATCATCACACATTAACATTACAAGTTAAAGAACTACTCGGTAACTTTGAAAAATGCACTCAGCAATCTCTAAAAGGTATTAAATAAAACTTCATTCATGCATCATAGCTTGTAACATACAGAACGTAGAGCTTTTCAGATTACTTAATAACTATATATAACTTACGTTACCAGACAGAGAGATGCAAGATTATGGGAGTATTTACACATTAATAGAAACTTCGTATTCAAAAGTACATGCAAGATTATAAGCGAAGTGTTAGGAACCAAGGTCAGTGAAAAGTGAGATGTAATGGTATGACATCATTATGCATTTAGATGCCAATCTTGGAAAACATATCTTAAGTAGATCACGGTTAACAGATTGTGCAAAAAATTATAAAAATATTTTAATGCTGCTGCTGCTAGTCAGATACACCAAAACGAAAAATCAAGTAAGTGTATACGTACCAAACTGAATTGCCCAAGGAAAAATGGTCCATCGTCAAACTTAGCAAGGTACGTTTCCAATTTGTCATATGCAGCGTCTGAATGGAAAGGGAATAATTTAGCCGATATCAGTAACTACGAAACTGGAAACAGTTCTTTTCCAACTAAACATTTCAAAGACAACCATAGAACACTCACCAACGTCGCTAGGCACATCTCCTTTAGAGGCTAGAGCAGAGTAATTAACACTGTTGAAAACATCGGAATAGAAGAGGAGTTCATCAGCAAATTGCTTTTTGGCAGGATCCTAAGAATTATCAAAGCACTTGTTATGAGGTGAGTATTGAAATCACATATGGTTAACACTACAAAACACTTGGGTGACAAACTAATAACAGGAGCATCCATTTCACCTAGTACATTCATGTAGAGAAAAATTGTAATTACCATAGGCTTTGTTGACACACCAATTATGAAGAACAAAGTATAAGATAACATTTAATCAAAATTTATAGAGCAGAAGAATCGTAAGGAATTCAGAAGCTTTGTTCTTACATCAGGAAGCAACTTGGGACCTTCAAAAGTTTCATCAATAAACTTGATCAGATCAAGACTCTCTCCTTTCACTTCATTGTTATATTCCAAAGCAGGAACCTATAAGGAAAAATCAGTAAATATCAGCATAATTCATGAATAAGGCTTGTATAAAACTTAATTATTTATTCTCTTTATACCTTGTTTCCAGGGTAAACTTTCTCTTTATACCAAGCAGGCCTATTTTGCAGATCAATCGGAACCAATTTTATCTTCTCAAGACCCTTTATTTATTCCAAAATCCAAATAGTTGCAAAGTCGAAATTACAGTCAACAATAAAATATCAACATGCAGGAAAAAAATAGAGATGAAACTAGGAGAAAACACATACTTTCGCATTTCTAGCAATCCATGTTCGTTGGGCATAAGGGCATATATAGGAAATATACAGCCTGAAGAGGGAAAAATAATAATAATCAAATTTGTACTTAAATCACCAAAACCAAATAAAGTTAAACCAAAATAGCAAGATATAATACCTTATAGTTCCATCAAAAAGAGCAGGAGGATTCGCTGTGGCATCAAGGCTAGGAGGAAGGTCCTCTTTCACGGAACTATCAATTTAAAAAATACACGAATTAAAGAAAACGCATTGAAACAAGTCGATATGTCAGATATTTGTAGATTCTAGAGGGATCGGAGCTTACGCAACAGTAGCTGCCATTGAAATTATGTAAATTTGATCGAAATAAAAGTTTAGGACAACGTAACGATTTTACATGAGAAACAAAATTTTGTGTCTGATTTATAGAGAGGAAATGAATAGCAGCTTCTAGTGAAATTCGTCAGCGGTGACGGGTCTTACCACGGTTTTTGCTTCTGGACGTTTTTACGGCTGCGTTGATTGTGCGACTTTTCACGTGGGCTTTCAATGCATTCCCATTTATTCTGCAAATTTTATGCAACTACGAAGTACTGACCTACTTTTTAAACTACTACTGCATGACTATCCTCTTTTCAGCAACATGCCCTATTTTTAGTTCCTTTACCGCCATTTTTTATAAATTAGTTTTGTCACCTAAGTCACTTTCTACTTTCCAACACAATTGCATTGGAGACACTTTTGTTCATGTATATTATTTTTTGGACACCCGGGCTTCAAAATGTAAAACAGCTGTTTACACGTATTTTTCAAATGACATTACATTAGCTTGAGATTGGAGATGCTTTAAGGTACAGTTCGCAGTCAAAATGAGTCCCTTTACAGTTCTACTAGCATCCGACGTGATAAACCTTGTTCAACAACATCATTTTGATGGCAGGAAAATGAAGTGTTAGCGTCAGACGCGTCGGCCGAAAGGTCAAAGCGCAGATCAAAGCAAATAGGAATGGATGCTCACGTGGATGTGTCCAACTTCCAAATGCTCAAAGGACTGGCAATAGATACCCGAAAAATCTGAAATCCGTCTGTATTCATATCAGAAAAAACGGTTACATCTGATATTCAAAACAAAAGATGCGGATACAGATACAAAGGGATCCGAATCCGAAAATTATCCGTTAATTTTTTGTCAAAATTATATCTTATTTTATATGTATTCTAGCATAATAAACAATGATAATTTATTGTTTCGCTAAGTTAATAGTTTATATTTTATACATTTAATGCATATTAACTGCTCAAAACTATTTATTATCATTTTACTTATTGATTTTGCATACTTTTATAATCATAACATTAAGAAAATATCACATTAAACCTACAATTTCAATTTACAATTTTTAATTAGTGATCATCAGCGGATAAGATAATACCTGATATTCGTTCGTATCCGCGATACAGATATTCGATATCCGCGGATACGGATATCCGATATCCGAAAATAGTTTCGGATACGGATACAAATGTGACACTATCCGTATCTGAATTGACAACCCTACTATTCATTGTCATTTAATTCTTGTATTATTTCGCATTAATTTTAATCCATGCTTGGTTTAGCTGATGTTTCATTCCATATTTCATCCATGCGTCCAACTAATGTTATTATTTCCAACCATCCTGCATCCTTGCCATTTAATTCACGTATTAATTTGCTTATTAATTCACGTATTAAGGTACCGTTCACATAAGAAACAAGAATTGAAATTAAACGCATAAAATTAATTTAAAACAAATAAATATTCCGTTCAAATATCACGCTCAAATAGCTCGTTCGTAGCAAAAATTGCATTCCTCTTTTACAACGGTATCGCACTCAAATACCCCGTTATCGTTCGTCAAAAACGAAGCTTAAGTACAGTCTCCCAAACGGGGTAGGTTTACTTTTTTTCAACATGCCCCACTAAAATTTCATTTCATCCCATTTTGTTGATGATAGGAACTGGATAAAAAGCAATGCACGAATTTAGTGGGAACATCTTTGCAAGGAAAAATATGAATTACAGAGTGCGTTTGCAGAGTTGGAAGTGAACCGGATATGTATTTCCTATTTCTAACGTAGTATTGTAATTTTCGATTTTTGATATAGGTATCGTTCGAAAGGGTTAAATGGCCAGATTATGTAATAGACGCATCCGACGTTTATTTTCTCAACAAGTAGAATTTGAGTCGTTGCATCTGACGCGTCGAATATAAACAACTACAGTTTCCTTTTACCCTTATAAAATTCACCCTAACTCCTATATTTTCTCTATTCTTCTTTTCTATCATCTACAACTTTTCAACACCCTAACTATCAATAACTTCACACATTTTTATCAATGAGAGTGATGGCTAATTCAGAAACAGATTCCAACAATTAAAACTTACAGGATGTTGTTATTATTGGAGCGTATTTATGTAAAAAAAAAGGAAAAAAATCAATCAGATGCATACCCCAGACTTTACCGGTCTATTGTAGTTGGAAGATAAACTAAATGGTCATCAAGGGCGATGTCAAATAAATTTCCAAATGAAATGACTTTGTTTTCATTTTTTTTATGTGATAGACTGCAAATTATGGTTTTGTTACAATGAAAGGCACTAACATTTGAGTGAGGAAGCCATATTTGTATACACTATGGTGGCATCGTTATCTAGTCGACAAATAGCTGAAAAAATTCAACATTCAGGTAGCACAATTTCAGATTGTTTTCATGTTGTTTTAGATATTACACAATTATTCGTGTTAACCCGCATTCTAACAAGACCGTTACTCTTTGGATTTGGAAGCTCGGATAACTTGAGAATCGAGTGGATTTTTATATGAATCCATGGATGACTGGATGCATTGAAATATCACTCTGGAACAAACTAGATTAAAGCTAAAAAAAGGTTGTTTAAGTATCGGATTAGTACCTATCCGAGACACATGAACAAAACAGGAAATTTGACTAAGTATCGGATCGATGCTTATCTAAGACACGGGAACAAGACTAGAAATTGGTCTAAGTATCGGCTTGGTACCTATCTGAGACATAGACATAGAACTGAGAGCATGGCAAAGTATGAGATCGGTATCTATCTGAGGCGCAGTATTTCAGATTTCAAACAAACTCAAAACTACGTCAACAACTTGGAATCGGGAGCTCATACTTTAAAGTCAATCACTCAAACATCCAGGCAAAGGAATAAGCCACCTTGTGGGTCGCACCGTATAAGGTGCAAGCCCCAAGGGATCAATACTGATCCTACAAAGGTGGGATGATCCAGGCCCTACCTCTTGGGTCAGGTTGTTTGGCCCTCCGTGCGTTTCTGAACCGATCTGACTTATTGTTTCCTTTGTAAATAGACCATCAGATTTCCAAAAAAGGATCTTCTCGTCTCCTTGCAAAAGCTTTATTAAACCTTGGAGACAACTTCATTTTTACCCCCTTTATTCATATAAACAACTTACTATACTTGTAATCAACGGTTTAAACAAAGATTACTTTAAGTGGACATAAATCAAGCATTTGCCAAATCACTATGGTAACCTTATGTTCTTTAATGATTTCATTATTTTTCCTGTTATTTTTTGATGGTGATATGTGAACTCATTGTGATTTTCATTTATTATTGGATAATTGAGGTGTTAAGCTTAATTGAACAAAATCGCATCTAACATTTTTGGCATGCCAAGTAGGGGTACACTATTAAACAAATGACTACTAAGGGAATATGGATAAAAAAGAGGACAGATGCTCAACCGGAAGAAGCTAGAGTGGAAGAAAGTCAAGAAGCTTCCTTTTAATTGAAGTCCATCTTCTTATCTTATGAGGGAGGAAACGGACGAGGCGGTAAACCAACTTCCAAACTACCTGAACGTCAGGCAAATCTATTGATGATGGCTAATTTATTCATTCGGATTAGGCAAGTTGGAAGGACAAGGGGCTATAACATAGCTATTGAATTTGGACCTAGAACACGATGATGCTAAGGCAAGAACCAGGGGTGACTACCTCTTCAACTCTAGGAATTGATATCGACCCATACCCTAGGTCGGTACCTACTCGATTCAGACCAGAGGCAAATCCCTAGATGCACCGGTTCAACGTTCAAAATTTCAGGACTTAGAGACTTCGATGTTGATGGAATTCAGGAGTGTATAGAAGAAAACTTTGGATCAGATCAAGTCGGGTTAGGCCTTATTCAGGGAAATCAGGTTGATACCAACCTAACGTTAGCAACCGAAGGCAGACTCTCTTATTTGGATAATTAAGGCACTCAGGCGGCAAGTACTGGTTCTAACTAGCGATAGCTCTTGAATTATTTTGATTGGGTAACGAACATAGTTCGATGAGCTTTTGATGAGGATTTTCTCGACAAGATCTTAGCTACATTAATCAAAGTCCATTCACTCCTAATATACTAATTTAGGGAGTTTGCTGGACTTCTAATACCAGCACTAGAAGCTTATGATGGAAGGAAGGATTCGACAGTTCCTTTAATAAGATACATATGTCAAATGGAGTAACTGGGGGTATCGGACGATATCATAGCTAAGTGCTTTCCATTGTTTCTTTCGGACATTGTAGCCATGTGCTTTTGGCAGTTGAAATGCAGTTCTATTGGAAGCTGGAACAATCTTGTTGAAAAGTTTATTGAGAAATTTTGGTTTCACATCTCTCGATGCAAAAACGTGATGACTCATACAACTATCAAGTAGAGAACGGGCAAGACTCTGCGAAAATTTCTCAAAAGATTCAATACAACAGTTGCTTCGATGGATCGACCGGATCCATCCATGGTGTAAATAACAGTTGTACCAAGGGTTCTTGATAATTCAAATATTAGAATATCATTGGAAAATGATCCCCGAGGGATTTAGGTGAATTTTATCATGAAACCGACAGGTTTTTAAGGAAATAGGATGCAAGAGAAGATAAAGAGGCTTATGAAGTTAATGTTGTTATGGACGGAGGAATGTCCAATTTTGGAATAAATATAATAAATAAAGCTCGAAGCTAATGGTAATCATGGCCAATAAAACAAGATAAAAAGGGCCAAAATTCGACTCTACGCGAGGCTGAATGTGAATCTAGAGTGAATCTGCATAAACATCAAAGACCATCTTCCGAAAGAAGGAAAATTGGAAGGGATCTCATAGAGAAAGAGATAGCTTTTAGGAAGTTTTGTTTGTGTCATGAAATTGTTGGACATGAAATGAACCAATGCAAACACTTGTGGGGCATCATTGAAGAGCAAGTGAGGAAAGGACATCTTCAACAATATGGCCTAGCAGGGCCGTTGCAACAGAACATGAGCATCGTTAGTCGCACAGGATGAAGCGGGCCTAACTCGCGTGATGGCATTATGATCAATTAATAATTAGAACCAAACATAATGATGGATATGTCTTTTTTCCCACGTACGAGAACCACCGAGATCCTTAGGCATGCTCTTGGACGACGACAAACCATCAATTTTACCTTTATTTCAATCAACTTCTAATAATTGGCTAAGCCACTTACTTTTTTATGGGAACTGGCGAGATCCCTAACCAAGCTCTGGGAAAATATTAGTTTCTTGCAGTAAAACTTATGCTTGTTTACTTTACAAAAATTATTTGGCGAGTATGGCTGATGTTCGTCAAGTATGATATCTATAATTGAATTACTTTATTGGAACCATTTGGCGAGTATGACTAATGCTCGTCAAATATAAAATTTACAACTGAACTACTCAAAAAAAACTATTTGGTAATTATGGTTGATGCTCATCAAGCATAAAAATTCCAATCAAATCTTAAACTTAACATACTTAATGGATCATCATGTATGGTTGATGCATGGCAAGAGCTCTTTGAGGCTTTCGAACGCCAAGTATGTGTGAGGCTTGTCAAGAACCCAATGAGGTTAATGATCATCAAATATGGTTCGACAGGAGCTCGACAAGGCTATAAATCATCGAGTATAGTTAATGCTTAGTAAGAACCCATTAAGTCTATGGATTGCCAAATTGGTCGATGGTTGACAATACTCCAATCAAATTGTATACTAGCAAGGATGGTTGATACTTGATGAAAATCCAACAAAATGATAGAATGCCAAGTATGGATGATGCTTAGAGAAAACTCGACAAGGTTACAAATCAACAAATATGGATGATGCTCGACCTAATCCTGACAAGGCTAGGATCACCAACTGTGGATTAGGATTGATGCGGAAAGGACTTGGACCATCGAGTACAGCTGCGCTCTGCAAAAGCCCAACAAGGCTATGATAATCGAAGTACGAACGACACTTAGCAAGGAATCGACCAAACGTGGTCGTAGACATTAAATATTGAGCGGATGAGGACGTGCATACCAAGAATCGACCTAGAGAGGTCGCCAAAATCAATGAAGGATGTTATCTCATGATGGTATCTAGGCTTGATATCACACCATCTATATAAAGATGCCAAACATATAAATAATCAGGTGAGATCATTGATTTAACTAATAGTTTGGAACAACCATGGAATTTACGAACAATCCGGAGAGATTGCAGACATTAGACTTTATATAAAACACGTTTTCCAACTAAAGATATGTTTTGAGGGTCAAGTATTAACTTGCCTTCTAATGAGAACATTATGCTTTGGATTTGGATCCTCGGATAACTCGAGAATTAATTAAGGATGATTATATGAACCCATGACAATGGGATTCATCAAAATATCACTTTAGGAAAATCTGGATTGAAACAAAAAAAATTGGCTAAATATCGCATTGGAACCTATCTGAGTCATAAGAATAGGACTTGAAATTTGGCTAAGTATCGGATCAGTGCTTATTTGAGGTATATGAACATGATTGGAAATTTAGTTGAGTATCAGATCAGTACCTATCCAAGACATAGGAACGAGATTGAAAATTTGCATCATTATATGATCGATTCATATCCAAGACATAGGAACATGATTGGAAATTTTGCTAAGTATTGGATCGGTACCTATCTAAGACATAGAAATAGAATTGAGAATTTGGCTAAGTACAGGATCGACACCTATCCGAGGAGCAGTGTTTCATTACCAATATTGGCCATAATAATTACGATCCATCTCTAAATACAACAATGAGTAACAATCTCATACTACACATAATCATTACT
Source organism: Allium sativum (assembly GCA_030737875.1). Taxonomy (NCBI): domain Eukaryota; kingdom Viridiplantae; phylum Streptophyta; class Magnoliopsida; order Asparagales; family Amaryllidaceae; genus Allium; species Allium sativum. The sequence continues at coordinate 386,754,322 of CM060912.1, read as the reverse complement.
ACTTCTACTAACACAACCTCGATGAAACTCTACATGTAAGAAAATTTTCTTTTGAACAATTGTTGTTCGATCTAAAATCAAAGGTCAAGCTTCTAAACTAGCTTACATCACTCATGATACGAATCAAATCCCCAATCACTAACCTTGCATAATGCAAGAGCTTCAATATCCTTCCTATCATATAACATCATAGAGACAACAACTTGGTACTTTAAGCTAAGAGCGTTGGCTACTTGATTGCCCTTCCTTGGAGTATAGCATATTTTAAAGTCATGGGTTGCTAAAAAAATTAATCACCTTTGTCATCTCATAATAAGTTTTTCATGAGAAAAAATATATATTTCAAGGATGTGACTAAAGAATAAATTGCTCCCCCCAAAGGTAATGGCATCACATCTTTAACATAAAAACAATGCTTGCAAGTATTAGATCCTGCGTAGCATATCTGACCTCTTGCCGTGAAGCATATGTGATCACTTGTTCCTTTGCATAAGGCCGGTTCCATGACTAGAACCACATGTACTTGTATAAATGAAAATATCTTTATTCCCTTTTGGAACTATAAGAATAATCATATGAGTGCAATATTTTCTAACTTTTGAAAAGTTGCCCCATATTTCTCTGTTTCACTTACACTTTATATTGGAATTCCTAGTGTAAATGAAATACACTTGTCCCACATCACCAAACTTGAAAAAGTTTTCAAGTATATAAGCGGCTTCCTTAATAAGAGGTGGGGTCCTTAGGGCACCTAAATGTGTGCTTTGTTTTGAGAAGGGAACTCATACTTCACCACCACACACGCGCGCCGCCGCCGTTCATACATCCGACCGTACCGAACTGGGCCGGTTCGGTTCGGGGTCTAAATAACCTTAATTTTTAGGCCGATTTTTAACGGCAGCAGACTTCAGGAAGAAACTGGACTGGGCTTGAATTCAGATAGAAGTGGGTGCAGGAGCAACAGTTTGAAGAAGTGCGACTTCTGGAAACGGTCGTATAGAAGGAGATGCAACTTTTGACGAAACAGAGCGGTTGCAACCTGTTTGATGTGAGCAGGTGCGAGCGATAGCAGTAGGCGCAGCCCATATGAGCAGGTGCGATTTCCAGAAGCAGGCAGATGCGTTTTCTAAAGAGATACATGTACAATTGTACGAGAGGTACGGATGCGACCGTTCGGAAGAGGTACGAACCAACCACATAAATAGAAGAATACTGATCACATCCATTCCATTCTGAAAATCTGAATATTCCTACTCTCCTCTCTTCTATCACTGCTACTATAATATAAATCACAGAGTGAAATACTCATTACAATCTCGTGCAAATTACGTCTGTTGTATCTTAGGAGAATTTTGAATAAAAATTCTTAAGGAAATTGTTACGACAAGCCTCAAACGAAATTTCCTTCGTTACCAGGTTAGATTTCTAGTTTATTTATATATTTATATACAGCATTCTATAATCTTTCCGATTTCAATGTTGTGCTATTTTCTTCTAATGGTATAAAGTTGTTGTTATAAATTGATTACAACATACTTATTGCTAAAATTAGCAAATATAGATTTTCAAAGTAGTGGAAATCTGATTTATAAACTTGTGAGACGAGTTTATAAGTGATTGGTCTCTATTTTGGTATATTAGATGCATAACATCTTAATAATTTTTCTGTTTTCTTTCTCAAACAGAGATGACAATAGTTAAACTATCAACAAAGGCTACTACCCACAATAGGCCTGATCCGTTCAAAGGATATGGTAATGACTTCCTAACATGGCAGAATCAAATGCTATTTATATCACCACGTTGGGGCTGTAAAACTGCATTGAGGAGGATGAACCAAAGCCCAAAGACGGACAGAAAAGAGAGAAAGACGCATATATTTTTCTCAAGATTGGCTCATGGAAACATCGAATTTCCTCTGTTGAAACTACATTCTGAACTGTTTGTATAAAGTCCTACACAAAGTGTACAAACTACACTAGATAGCAAAACCTCTTTGGACTGCGCTTGCAAAGAAATACAAGACGCGGAATGTTAGTTTGAATAAGTTCATAGTTGATAACTTTATGGAGTACAAGATGGTGGATTCCAAATCCGTAAAATCTCAAGTGCAGGAACTTCAACTCATAACCTATGAACTTGAATCGGAAGGACATCAAGTTGGAGAATCTTTCCTTGTTGAAGCAATAACAGGAAAATTACCACCATCCTAGAGAGACTACCATAAACTATCTGAAACATAAGAAAAAAGAGATTTCCTTAAAAGATCACATTGTCAGATTAAAGATTAAAGCAGATAATCACGGAATAACTCAACCCAAAGGCGAAAAGGCTTTTATTACTGAAGGGTCAAAGAAGGAAGGAAACTACAACAAAAAGAAAAAACACTCTAAAAAAAGAAAGGCCCCAGAAAATCAATTGAAATATAATCAAACCAAGAAGTTCAAAGGCGAATGTTAGGTCTACAGAAAGATTGGACACGTAGCTAAAGATTGCAGGCACAAAAAGACAGTGACAAATCAATGGAAAATATAGTGGAAAATTTAAGTTCAAACGTTGAGGAGTTGTACTTTTCAAAAGTTGTTTCAGAATGTAACTTAGTCCATAACCCTACACAGTGGTGTGTAGACACATGCGCTACTCGTTATGTCTGTTCTGACATATCTATGTTCTCCACTTACAAAAAATAGGATCAGGGAGAAAAACTCTACATGGGTAATTCTACAGTCTCCATGATCAAAGGTAATGGTAGTATCATTCTCAAATTTACATCGGGAAAATCCATAACATTGAATGAAGTTCTTCATATTCCGAATACCCGCAAAAATCTTATATCTAGATCTGTGCGGTCAAAGAAAGGATTCTAAATGGTCTTCTAGTCAGATAAAGTAGTTCTATCTAAGGCTGGAATTTATATAGAAAGGGGTTACTTATGTGATGGTCTATTTAAGGCAAATGTAGCCCTAGACATCCAAAACTATGTATTTTGATTACGTTACTAGTAAAACTGAAGCTTCTTATTTGCTTGAGCATGAAATTTTATTATGGCATGATAGATTATGATACATAAATTTCCGAAAAATGAGAAAAAATATCAAACTTGGGATTAATTCCTAAATTCCAAAAGGATAAAAACTACAAATGTAAGACATGTGTAGAAGCGAAAATGGTCTAGAAAAAATTTCATATTGTTCACAGAAGTACTGAACAACTAGGTTTGTTCGTAATGATTTATGTGATTTTAAATCATTACCTACAAGAGGTAGGAAGAAGTACTTTATTACTTTTATTAACGATTATACGCTATATTGTTGTGTATATCTTTTGAACAATAAAGATGAAGCAATTACATCGTTTATGAAGTACAAGGCTGCGGTATAAAACCAGTTAAATAAAAATATCTAGATATTGAGGTCTGATTGAGGTGTATTATGAATCACCGTTTGAACAATTTTGCGTAAAAATGGTATAATTCATCAAACAACAGCCTCATATTCACAAAAAAAAAAAAAAAATGGTGTAGCTGAGAGACATAATAGAATATTAAAAGATATGATTAATGTGATGTTATTGACCTTTGGTTTACCGACAAACTTGTGGGGGTAAAGCCTTAAATATAAATATGTCTAATCACATTTCAAACTAGGTCTCTCACAATAAAACATGAACAATTCCATATGAGATATGGAAGGACATAAACCAAGCTTTAAGTACCTCAAAGTGTGGGGGAGGGGGTGTGTGCTCGGCAAAGGTTCCGGTTCCGCCTCCCAAGAAAGTCAAACTTGAACTAAAATTGTAGATTGTTACTATGTAGCGACAACCCAAAATAGTAGTGCCTATAGATTTCTGGTATTCAAGTCTGATATAGTTGGTATCAATATAAATACAATCATTGAATCGAGAGATACCTCATTCTTTGAAGATGTGTTTCCGCAAAAAAGGAATTGAAGAAATAATGTCCCTATAAGGACAAGAGAAGAATCAGGCAATTCATATGAAGATGTATCTCCTCATGAAATCGAGGAACTTGAAACCAGAACAAGCGTAAGGGCTAGAACTTTCAAGACATTTTGTTCAGAATTCTTAACATGCATGTTAAAACACGAACCTCAAACATACAAGGAAGAAATTTCATCTTCTAGATCTACATGTTGGAAAGAAGCAATCCAAAGTGAAATTGATTCAATTCGGAGTAATAAAACTTGGAAAATAGTTGATCTTCCACCAGGAATAAAACCGATTGGCTATAAATTGATTTCAAGAAGAAAATGAAATTAGATGGCTCTATCAACTAGTATAAAGCCATATTAGTAGCTAAAGCATATCGTCAAAAAGAAGGTGTGGACTTATTTGATACATATTCGTCGGTAACACAAGTAACCTCTATAAGATGCTAATAGTAATTACATCCATCTATAATCTAGAAATTCATTAAATGGATGTAAAGACAATATTCTTAAATGAAGATCTCGATGAGAAGATCTACATGGAGTAACCCAAAGGCTATATTTTCAAAGGAAATGGAAACAAAATTTGTAGATTAGTAAAATCATTATATGGACTAAAACAAGATCCAAAACAATGGCATGCAATTTGATAGTGTCATGATGAAAAATGGTTTTGTATAAATGAATGTGATAAATGTGTTTATTACAAACAAGTTGGACAATCATACGTTATGGTTTGTTTATATGTAGATGATATGCTAATCTTTGGTCATAACATTAAAGTTATAAAGACCATAAAGAAAATGTTAATTAACAATTTCGATATGCAAGATTTAGGTGTCGCGGAAGTTATTTTGGGAATTAAAATAAAAGGAACACCCAATGGAATTGAATTATCTCAGTTACAATATATAGAAAAAGTGATTGAAATATTTCAAAATTCTGGAATAAAAGAAGTACGAACACCTTTAATACATCAGAAGTATTGCATAAAAACACTAAGGAGAGTGTAATGCAACTGGAATATTCTCGTGTAATAAGATGTCTAATGTATCTCATGAATTGCACAAGACCAGATATAGCTTATGCACTAAGTCGACTGAGCAGGTACACAAGCAATCCAAGAGAGAAACACTGGAAAGCACTAATGAAAGTGCTTGGATATTTAAAAAATACCACAAATTATTCCTTATAATAAGGAAAATATCTTGTCGAGTTAGAAGGATATAGTGATGCAAACTGTATTGTTGGTTCAGAGGAATCAAAATCAACTAGTGGTTATGTATTTACCCTGGCAGGGGCAGTAGTGTCATGGAAATCTACTAAACAAAACATGCATAACTCGATCCACTGTGGAATCAGAGTTTATTGCTTTAAATAAAGCACGTGAAGAAGTAGAATGGCTTCATCACTTTTTATAAGAGATTCTGTTTTGGCCTAAACTTGTATCGGCCATATGCATACATTGTTATAACCAAACAACCCTAAGTAGAGCGCAAAACTTTGTGTATAATGGAAAGTCACGACATATTCGTAGGCATCATAACACAGTTAGGCAGTTGCTCTCAAATGGAACTATTTTGATTAATTATGTGAGAACAAATAATAATCTAGCGGATCAATTTACTAAAGGTCTATCAAGAGAGAAAATTGATTGCGCATTGAGGGGAATGTGTTTAAAAGCCTAAACCAACCAGAGTTATCTTATATGGAAACCTATCCTAGCGAATGGAGATCCCATGGAGTAGGATCAATAGGCAAACTTATTATGAATAATTCATGATGTAATGCATTTATTTGGACATAGCCCTACTCCATTCCTATGGTGCATAATATAAATGCATGCCTACAGAAGTATTAAAAGGTTAATACTATGTTTTTAATGGTGACCATATCTTGAAAATAATAAGTGGGGTGTATGTAGGATACTCTTAATGGTTGCGATCACGTATGTCAGTGTGAGCTGGGTCGACTCTATGGGAATATTAAAGGCCGCTTAAAATTCTCTATAACACTCGTAGGACCAAAAATTGTTCAGGACCAAATTGAATACAACCAAGAGATTTGATGGGAAGGGAATTAATGCTTTGTAAAGCTTATTGTCTAGATATACAATAAAGTCCAACGATTCAAGATGAAATAATTCAACGATTTGCCAAGTAGATATAATAAGTTTTAACTAGGGAACATTCAAAGTGAAATATCTACTTATCCACGATAAAGCATTATTACATATGCACTTTGTGATATTTAGCTTTATGGGGGAGAGGGGAAGTATATTATCATTTATGTGGGGGGATTGTTGGAATTCCTAGTGTAAATGAAGTACGCATCTCCCACATCACCAAGCTTGAAGAAAGTTTGCAAGTATACCAGTGGCTTTGTTAATAGGAGGTTGGGGATTTGGGGCACCCAAATGTGTGCTTTGTTCTAAGGAGGGAAGTCATGCTTCGCCACCACACACATACGCGCCGCCACCACCGTTCGTCCGAAGGACCGTACTGAACTAGGTCAGCGTAGGTCTAAATAACCTTAATTTTTTGGGTCGATTTTTAATGGTAGCAGGCTTCGGGCAGAAACTGGGTTGGGCTTAAATTCAGATAGAAGCGGGTATGGGCGGGACAGTTTGAAGAAGTGCGAATTCTGAAGGTAGGTGCACAACAGAAGGCGTGACTTTTGAAAAAACAGAGTAGATGCAATGTGACGGCCCGCCCCGCAGCAACCGACATTTACTCCAAAAGTGCGCTGTACACATGTCCAGTTATCACGGAACGGGTCGTCAGAAGGAAAGGGAAGAAGGAAATGAACATACAAAGAACCTGTAGAATGTCTCACAGCGCATGGGATAATATATAATAATGATAACATACTTGACATAAAACAGGTGAGACAGTACATAAGCTGTTAACTAAAATCAACATCAACATCAGAGCAGCGGAAATCCAAGTACAGCTTATTACAACTTTTCAAAATCTACTGTCTCTAAACAAAAGAAAGTCAAAGTAGAAGATACACCACCAATGCCCAAGCAGTGATCTTCAACAACACAGGGAGAATACTATATATATATATATTACGTGGAAGCCTCCTGCTCGTCTCCGGATCATCTACCCGTGCATCACCAGCTAACCTGTCTCTAGTCTGCTCGTGTGAGCACCCAGAGTAATAAGAGGAGACATAAAACTCTGGGTCAGACATAAAGCCTGGTATGAGCGATAAGCATGTAAACAGAATAATAACAGGTATACTAAACCATACCTGAACCTGTACCTGTACCTGCAACCAAAGAGTTAGTACCACATACCGTACAATACTCTAAGGTGCCATAATAAATAGTGCAAGAATACGGGGGTGGGGTGTGCATGTCATAATGATAGCAAACAAATCATCCATGGCAACCATCCTCACATTTCTCACTCAGTGCGTAAAGCATACGATACCTACCACTTTGGAACACTAGACAAATTGAGGTAACGATGAATCCCGACTTGTAGAAACCCTGCTGTGACCAAGCCAAACATATGGAGTCATGACCAAACATTTCAACGACCCATTTCATTGATCGTAGCCCTTGGTTCTACCAATGCCATAATATCCCTGAATCCGCCTCCGTACCTCCTACCATAGTGGTCCAAAGCTACAGACATCGTAAACCCCTTAGCACGCGTCCCGCAGCAAAGCCCAACCATGAAGCGAACTCATTGATTCCCATCTGAATCTTGAGCTCTAACTTCTCATTTGGACTTCCTTTGCATCTCGAGTTTGGTCGAATTGGAGTGGATCTTCAGAAGAGTTGTCGCGTAGTAACAGTCCTAGAATTCGGTTCGGTTCGGTAGTCATCACCCTCGTCGGTTCGGTTCGGTAGTCATCTTCTTGATCGGTTCGGTTCGGTAGTCATCTTCGCGTCGGGTCGGTGTCCTCCTACGGGTCGGGTCGGGTTGCTGTCTTCCTTCCAGTTCTTCTTCGATCAGCTCCCTCTTTTCCATCCACTCCGATCCGATCCGATCCCTTCACCTTCTCCCGCTGTAGCCTTCCATTCTTAGGTCGATCCGATCTGGTCTCCACTATTCTTCCGATCCGATCCCCTTGTCCACTCCAACCCTAAGTAAACGTCCTTCCTTTTTGCCAAGTCTCTTATGTGCCAAACTCCAGTTCGGGTCGGTTTTCTTGCCCAGTTCACATATCCGATCCGAGCCCTCATCCGATCCGATCCGAAGCCCTGCACAACTTTCTGCAACTTTTTCCAGCAACTTGTATACGCCATTCGACGACGTTTTCGACAAATCTAACTATACTAATCAATCACAAATCATGTCAAACAGTCACAACAACATAGTAAGCTAACCACAAACACCAAAACAATGAATTTACATGTTACAATGGATCAAATATACCCAAAACCCCTTATTTTCCCTTAAGCATGTTTAAGCAAATCTAATCACAGGGTTAACAAAACTTAATCAAATCGAACCAAATTTCAACCAGAGGCATAAAACATTATTTAAGAATTTCTAAACATTTTTCCAGAATTTATTAGTGTATAAATTCGCTAATCTTCACTAATCACCCTTAATTAACTGTAATTAGTGTCAAAACGATGCTATCACTCACCTTGGCCACAAAATAAAACACCAAATCTGAAATACTCTCTGTTTGGGTCGAATTTCTATGTATAGCAGCAGCTCCAACCTTGCTTTGTTGCTATTTGGCCTTGTTTTGATGTAGTCTAGGCTTAATCTTCACTAAAAATGTGTTTAGGAGTGGTTTTAGAGGATGGAAGCCATTACTAGGGTCTCAAGAAGGTTTGTGGCGGCTCAAAACTGAAATGAAAGTGATTTCCTAACCCTAATCAGTCCTCCTATACCTCTAAACCCGAAATTCCCCTCTGGGCCTAGCCGCTAATCACCCGGTTAAGCCCAATTAAGTTGTTTTTCACCATCTGAAACTTGTTTCAGCCATATCTCCCAAAGGGTGAGTCCATTTGGCTATTATGACCACTCTACGGAAAGAGAAACCATCATCCGGAGCCAATGGAAGTGGTTTCAGGTCAAAATTCCTTTCCAGTCAAAAGTTATGGCCAAAACAGTGCCAACTAGGGGGAAAATGGTCATTTAAAAATCGGGAAAAATCATGAACATGGGAAATGACCACAGTAGTCGTCTCCCAAAGTTACATGACCATACGACTTCGTATGTGAAAGAAATAAATATTCTACGATCCTATGACGCGTAGAATGCGGGTCGTTACATTCTCCCCCCTTAAGAAATTTCGTCCCCGAAATTCCTTAACCCAAACATACAAAGGATCCCGCATGCCTAACAACCACATACCACAATCAAACATGCAAAACAAGCAAACAAGCCTATCCTAGCATGCAGAAAACTAAATTGAAGTCAAAATCTTACCAGGCAAATAGTTCTGGGTGTGTCTTCCTAATGTTCTCCTCTGTCTCCCAAGTACAATCATTCTCGTCCTCGCCCCACTGAACCTTGACTAGCTTCACCGCCTTCCTTCGAAGTTGTTTCATGTCGTGCTCGACAATACGGGCCGGCTTGCGGTTCCCAACCGCCTCGGGTTCTACTTCGAAGTCCTCTAACTGATCAGGTGAAATAGTCATATCCGGATTGCGAACGAACTTTCTTAGTTGGGAAACATGAAATACGTTGTGAACTCCTACCATTTTCTCTGGTAAGTCAATTCTATATGCCAAACTCCCGACTAGTTCAAGAACAGGGAATGGGCCAACGAATCTTGGTGCCAACTTGCCTCTCCTGCCAAATCGTATTACGCTCTTCAATGGATAAATCTTGACAAACACCAAGTCGCCAACGGAGAATTTTAAGTCTCTTCTCCTCTTATCAGCATAACTCTTCTGCCTATCTTGGGCAGCCTTCATTCGTTGTTGAATGGTCTTGATTTTATCTGAAGTTTCCCTCACCATATCTGGTCCAAGCATAAATTTCTCGCCAGTCTCTATCCAACATGATGGTGAGTTGCACGGTCTTCCGTACAAAGCTTCAAACGGAGCCATACCGATACTGGATTGGTAGTTATTATTATATGCAAACTCTACTAGATGCAAATGATCATACCATGATCCACCAAAATCCAATATACATGCTCTCAAGAGATCTTCCAAAATACGATTCACCCTCTCCGTCTGACCGTCGGTCTGAGGATGATATGCGGTGCTGAGATGTAACTCTGACCCTAGAGCCTCTTGTAAGCTCTTCCAAAACCCACTAGTGAACAACGGGTCTCGGTCACTTACAATGCTTTTAGGTACTCCATGAAATCTCACTACCCACTTCATATACAATTCTGCCAACTTGGCTGCCGTTCTGGTCGATTAGACTGGTATAAATCTTGCACTCTTAGTCAATCGGTCTACAATCACCCAAATGCTATCATGTCCCGATCTAGTCCTCGGTAAACCATCGAGGAAATCCATCGAGACTTGCTCCCATTTCCATTCGGGAATTTCTAATGGTTGCAATAACCCACTAGGTTTCTTTTGCTCGGCTTTAACTAGCTGGCAATTCATGCACTTGGATATAAACTTCCCAACGTCTCTCTTCATCCCTTCCCAGTAGTAAGTCTGCTTCATATCTTGATACATCTTATTACCACCGGGGTGTATAGTCAGTTTTGAGTGATGACACTCTCTAAGCACTTCATCCCTCAATCCATCGACATTGGGTACAACAAGCTTTTCTAAGCCATCCATCTCGATCAAGCCCATACTTGTTCATCTCCTCATCGATACCCATCTCTAACTTGGAGATGATTTCCAATAGGTTAGGATCGTCCCTCTGACTAGAGCCGATCCGCTCAATCAAAGTGGGTCTGACTGTCAAACTTGCTAACATTTCTGGATTCAGTTCGCACTTTGGTCTGAAATCAAACCCCGCGATATACTCTAGTTGCTTCCATTCTAGAAACATTGCGCCTAAGCTGGCATGTCTCCTACTCAATGCATCAGCCACCGCATTACCCTTTCCCGGTGTATATGCGATGTCAAAATCATAGGAAGCCAAGAATTCTAGCCACCTTTGTTGCCGGAGATTTAAATCCTTCTGGGAGAAGAGATACTTCAACGACTTATGATCTGTAAACAGCTCAAATCTTTCTCCCAAGAGATAGTGTCTCCACATCTTCAACGCGAACACGATCGCTGCCAATTCCAAATCATGGGTAGGGTATCTTTTCTCGTGCGGTTTCAATTGCCGACTTGCATAAGCTACAACCCTACCGCTTTGCATCAATACAGCACCCAGTCCGGTACCACAGGCATCCGTGTATACCGTCATCTCTTCATTCCCCTTAGGAATGACTAACACTGGTGCGCTTGTCAACTTGTCCTTTAGACTCTTGAATGCATTCTCGCACCTACCATCCCAAACAAAAGCTTGATTCTTCTTAGTCAACTGGGTCAATGGTGCTGCTATCTTGGAGAAACCTTGGATAAACTTACGATAATATCCAGCCAATCCCAAGAAACTTCTTACGTCTGTTGCATTCTTGGGCGTAGGCCAATCCTGTACCGTAGCCACCTTTGCCGGGTCCACAGCAATCCCATTCTCTGATACAACATGGCCCAAGAACCTCACTTCCCTCTTCCAGAAGTGACACTTAGAAAACTTTGCTTTCAATCGGTGTTTTCTCAACACCTCCATCACTATCCTTAGATATTCCTTGTGTTCTTCCTCTGTCCTCGAATAGACCAAAATATCATCAACGAACACAAGGACAAACTTATTCAACTGATCTCTGAATACTCTATTCATAAGATCCACAAAATATGCTGGGGCATTAGTCAGCCCGAATGGCATGACCAACCACTCATAAAATCCAGATGGCGTCCGAAATGCCGTTTTAGCTATACTCTCAGCTTCCACTCTAAGCTGATGAAAACCTGTCGCGAGATCCAACTGAGAAAATACTCTCGCGCCACTCAACTGATCGAACAAATCATCTATCCACGGTAGAGGGTACTTGTTCTTCCTCGTCACTTTATTCAACTCGCGGTAGTCTATACACAAACGAAGGGAACCATCCGCCTTGGTAGCAAACACAACTGGTGCTCCCCATTCAGAAACACTCCTTCTGATAAATCCCTTCTTCAAAAGATCGCTGACTTGCACCTCGAGCTCTCGCTGCTCCCTTGGTGCCATACGACGAAGTGGCATCACTATAGGCCTGGCATCTTTTATCAAATCAATACGGAACTCAATCTCTCGGTGTGGTGGAAGTCCGGTCACTTCTTCGAAAACATCCGGATACTGGCCAACCACGGGCAAACCTGACAACTCACTATGCGGAATGTCAAGGGAGTTTAGAAAACTAGCCAATACCCCCTCACTGGGTAGACCACCAAACTCTATCCTCCGCCCATCATCCGCTCTAGCTGTCACCAAAAACCCTCACAGTCTACCACCACCCCGTATCTTCGGAGCCAATCTACTCCCAAAATAATGCCAAACCCAGTAAAGCCCAAAACAAAGCAATCACAAACAAACATGCATCCATGACTCGATAAGACCACATTACGACAAATCATGCTAAGGCTAGTCGAACCACCAATCGGGTTCGTCACTACTAAAGGTCTATCAACAATCTCGGGCTCCAATCCCAACCTATCTACCAGGTCACTAGATATGAAAGAACTGGAAGCTCCGGTATCAAACAAAACTCTAACAGGAACATCATAAACAGAAAGCATACCTTGAATGACGACATTCTTTCCCTTCTCCGCCGCAGTTGGGGCATTCGACGAAGAAGGAATAGCATTAAGGGCATATGCTTTCACCATTTGCTTTTCTTTAGGGGGTTGCAGACACTTGTCCTTGTGATGTCCCAATTGGCCACAATTGAAGCACTTCCTATCCGCTGGCTTGGCCCGACAATTACTAGCATAATGGCCCTTCTTACCACAGCTGAAGCACTCAACATCTTGCTTATTCTTTTTCTTCTAGCCATCCTTAGTCTGATTTTGCTTTCTCTTATTCTGGGAACCACCTTTGCCTCCACCACTTGCTTGTGGCTTTGGCTCATCTGCGGATGCAACCTCAGTCTTCGGCTTAGGGTAGAGACTTTCTGATCTTAATGCTTTTCCCACAATCGACTCAAACGACTCATCGATGTGGCTAATAAGTCTTTCCCCCAAGTACTGATCCAAACCAGTTATGAATTTTTCATTCTTTTTCTCGGCAGTATCAATAAGAGATAACCCATATTTCGACAAAGTGTCGAATTCAACAATATACTCCGAGACAGCTCTGCCATTCTGCTTGAGCTCCAAGAATTTCTTAAACAGCACTGACTTCTGAGCAGCTGGAATGAACTTCTCGCTAAAGCGAGCCTTAAACTGCTCCCAAGTAATCTGATCTTCGGGAGTGGCTGCCTTTATAGCATTCCACCAATTCATTGCCCGCCCTTGCAACTGACGGGACGCTAGCTTTCTCTTCATCACATCCTCGATCCCCAAATCCTCGAAGATACGTTCGCAACTATCCAACCAATCTTGAACATCCGTGGCCGACTCCGTTCTGTGAAACGGCTTCCCACCAAGGCTAGTATAATCCTTATTCAGCTTGGCGAAATCGACCCTCGGCGCCTGCACTATTGGACCACCACCATTTCCATCATTGGGAGCTGCCCTCTGTACATCTCTAAGCATCTCTCTCATGAGGTCAGTAAACATCGTCCTCATGTCAGCAGCATTCCCATTATTGGCCCCTCTACCGGTACCTCTAACATTTCGGCTCATCGTCAATCTGAAAAAGGAAATGATTAACGACCCCATAGTGGTGGTAGTGCAGCACGACTTCATTCTTATACTACTAATAGTATATATATAGCTTTTGAAAACCTAAATAATCACAAATACGCTCTCTCATATACGTATATTATCTCTCCCTGATAACTTCCCTAGGTTAACTACGCAACCTAGAGCTCTGATACCAAGTGTGACGGCCCGCCCCATAGCAACCGACATTTACTCCAAAAGTGCGCTGTACACATGTCCAGTTAGCACGGAACGGGTCGTCAGAAGGAAAGGGAAGAAGGAAATGAACATACAAAGAACCTGTAGAATGTCTCACAGCGCATGGGATAAAATATAATAATGATAACATACTTGACATAAAACAGGTGAGACAGTACATAAGCTGATAACTAAAATCAACATCAACATCAGAGCAGCGGAAATCCAAGTACAGCTTATTACAACTTTTCAAAATCTACTGTCTCTAAACAAAAGAAAGTCAAAGTAGAAGATACACCACCAATGCCCAAGCAGTGATCTTCAACAACACAGGGAGAATACTATATATATATATATATATATATATATATATATATTACGTGTAAGCCTCCTGCTCGTCTCCGGATCATCTACCCATGCATCACCAGCTAACCTGTCTCTAGTCTGCTCGTGTGAGCACCCAGAGTAATAAGAGGAGACATAAAACTCTAGGTCAGACATAAAGCCTGGTATGAGCGATAAGCATGTAAACAGAATAATAACAGGTATACTAAACCATACCTGAACCTGTACCTGCAACCAAAGAGTTAGTACCACATACCGTACAATACTCTAAGGTGCCATAATAAATAGTGCAAGAATACGGGGGTGGGGTGTGCATGTCATAATGATAGCAAACAAATCATCCATAGCAACCATCCTCACATTTCTCACTCAGTGTGTAAAGCATATGATACCTACCACTTTGGAACACTAGACAAATTGAGGTAACGATGAATCCCGACTTGTAGAAACCCTGCTGTGACCAAGCCAAACATATGGAGTCATGACCAAACATTTCAATGACCCATTTCATTGATCGTAGCCCTTGGTTCTACCAATGCCATAATGGCCCTGAATCCGCCTCCGTACCTCCTACCATAGTGGTCCAAAGCTACAGACATCGTAAACCCCTTAGCACGCGTCCCGCAGCAAAGCCCAACCATGAAGCGAACTCATTGATTCCCATCTGAATCTTGAGCTCTAACTTCTCATTTGGACTTCCTTTGCATCTCGGGTTTGGTCGAGTTGGAGTGGATCTTCAGAAGAGTTGTCGCGTAGTAACTGTCCTAGAATTCGGTTCGGTTCGGTAGTCATCACCCTCGTCGGTTCGGTTCGGTAGTCATCTTCTTGATCGGTTCGGTTCGGTAGTCATCTTCGCGTCGGGTCGGTGTCCTCCTACGAGTCGGGTCGGGTTGCTGTCTTCCTTCCAGTTCTTCTTCGATCAGCTCCCTCTTTTCCATCCATTCCGATCTGATCCGATCCCTTCACCTTCTCCCGCTGTAGCCTTCCATTCTTAGGTCGATCCGATCTGGTCTCCACTATTCTTCCGATCCGATTCCCTTGTCCACTCCAACCCTAAGTAAACGACCTTCCTTTTTGCCAAGTCTCTTATGTGCCAAACTCCAGTTCAGGTCGGTTTTCTTGCCCAGTTCACATATCCGATCCGAGCCCTCATCCGATCCGATCCGAAGCCCTGCACAACTTTCTGCAACTTTTTCCAACAACTTGTTTACGCCATTCGATGACGTTTTTGACAAATCTAACTTTACTAATCAATCACAAATCATGTCAAACAGTCACAACAACATAGTAAACTAACCACAAACACCAAAACAATGAATTTACATGTTACAATGGATCAAATATACCCAAAACCCCTTATTTTCCCTTAAGCATGTTTAAGCAAATCTAATCACAGGGTTAACAAAACTTAATCAAATCGAACCAAATTTCAACCAGAGGCATAAAACATTATTTAAGAATTTCTAAACATTTTTCCAGAATTTATTAGTGTATAAATTCGCTAATCTTCACTAATCACCCTTAATTAACTGTAATTAGTGTCAAAACGATGCTATCACTCACCTTGGCCACAAAATAAAACACCAAATCTGAAATACTCTCTGTTTGGGTCGAATTTCTATGTATAGCAGCAGCTCCAACCTTGCTTTGTTGCTATTTGGCCTTGTTTTGATGTAGTCTAGGCTTAATCTTCACTAAAAATGTGTTTAGGAGTGGTTTTAGAGGATGGAAGCCATTACTAGGGTCTCAAGAAGGTTTGTGGCGGCTCAAAACTGAAATGAAAGT
The DNA here is from genome assembly GCA_030737875.1 of Allium sativum. Classification (NCBI taxonomy): domain Eukaryota; kingdom Viridiplantae; phylum Streptophyta; class Magnoliopsida; order Asparagales; family Amaryllidaceae; genus Allium; species Allium sativum. The sequence goes on along the minus strand of CM060912.1, from coordinate 386,738,260 downwards.
GATTTCCTAACCCTAATCAGTCCTCCTATACCTCTAAACCCGAAATTCCCCTCTGGGCCTAGCCGCTAATCACCCGGTTAAGCTCAATTAAGTTGTTTTTCACCATCTGAAACTTGTTTCAGCCATATCTCTCAAAGGGTGAGTCCATTTGGCTATTATGACCACTCTACGGAAAGAGAAACCATCATCCGGAGCCAATGGGAGTGGTTTCAGGTCAAAATTCCTTTCCAGTCAAAAGTTATGGCCAAAACAGTGCCAACTAGGGGGAAATTGGTCATTTAAAAATCGGGAAAAATCATGAACATGGGAAATGACCACAGTAGTCGTCTCCCAAAGTTACATGACCATACGACTTCGTATGTGAAAGAAATAAATATTCTACGATCCTATGACGCGTAGAATGCGGGTCGTTACATGCAACCTGTTTGACATGGGCGGGTATGAGCAATAGCAGCGGGCGCAACCCGCACGAGTGGGTTCGATTTCCAGAAGTAGGCGAATGTGGTTTTCTAAAGAGATACAGGTGCAACTGTATAAAAAGGTACGGAGGTGACCGTTCAGATAATGGACGAAACAACTACATAAATGGAAGAATACCAATCACATTCATTCCATTTCAAAAATCTGAATCTTGCTTCTCTCTTCACTTCTATCACTGCTAGTATACTATAAATCATAGAGTGATATACTCATTACAATCTCTTTCAGATTACGTCTGTTACATCTTGGGAGAATTTTGAATAAAAATTCTTAAGTACATTATGACAAGCCTCTAACTAAATTTCCTTCGTTACCGGGTTAAATTTCTAGTTTATTTTCATACTTATATTGTGAAAACCCGTAACTTCCCCGTAAAGGAAAGTGTCGGATAGTTCGAGAACAAGCCACAACAGAACACAAACAGAAGAACGTTTCATTGTATATTACAACAACGCATCAGATTACAAGAATATACAGAGTATAAATGAATATTACACAGAAATATCAGAGATTTAAATTACATTTAAATACATCGCAGCGGAAAATAATTCAATACACAACTAGAAGAGATATACGGATACAAAGCTTTCCGGATATCATTCCAGCTGTAAACCAGGATCCTGTGAATATAAATCTGCAAAACCAAAACTACTAGCTGCCCGTGTCAAAATAAGGGCACCCAGAGTTTAGGTTAAAACAATAAACTCCAGGTCAGTCATGTGACTGGTGTGAGAACTAAAATAGTTATTATTCTTTATTTTAAAAGTTAGGTAAATCAAGGGACCACGCCGTATAACACGGAACGGGTTTCCTCCCAAGAATACCAGTGCCTAAAACCAACCGCGCAATGCTAAATAAAGAAAAATGAAGCTGTTATAAGACCCAGGTCCCATCACACAATGCAACGCAGCCGAGGATAGGGTTTTCCCTTATAACAGCCAAAGAATGCTTGATACGTTTTAAAACAAATCATTTGATACTACTATAAGTGCATAGTGTATAAAACAACTTCAAATCATAAGTATCAATCATAGGCGGCATGAATGCCCCATCCCACTATGTCGCCATACTAGGTTCTACAATTAAAACCGCAAATGTCACGTATTTGGAAGTTGGATTTCCATCTATGAACCGAGGCAAAAGATAGTCCTCAACCGATTCGAGACTGCCTAGCCCGAGTCTCAGGATCAGAGCTCGAGTGACCCTAGGAGCGACAGGGCCGGTCCACCGATGTGGATTAAAATGCCTGAGCACTGCGTTTCGCCGCCCTTTGGGGCGTAAGCGAGCCAACGAATGACTCCATCGGACCTGGATCGTCCGATCTAACCGAGGCGCCTCGCAACAGCAACAACCACATAAGTCAAACTCGTCAGGGCGTGTAAAACCACTGACGCCACTTCTAGCTAGGAGGAAACGCAGGCCCTCCCTAAGGTCCTTTCTCCCGTTTTTGGTTCATACCGGGTGTGAAACTCGCGAAGTAAACGTTATACAAAGCTACGCCACAAAGGCCGTGCTTTGATCATCACCACAAGACTTTGCTTTTCAACAGAAGCCTCGATCAATTGCCACTTAGGCATGCCACACAGGCAATTCACTCCATGCGTTTGATATCCATCAATATATAACCCCTGAGCTCGTACGTCTCAGAGAAGGGCGTTAAGCAAGAGAATAAATTCTCCGCCGCCAAACAGATATATATATTTAATAGAGATCAATCACACGGACTAAAATCCAATGTCAGACACACAGTCCATTTACAAGTCCGTTCTGGGGCTGAACGAAACCGGAGGCACCTAGTACCCCGCATATCCATCGATCTCCAAGTACGTCTGGACGATCACCAACTGTTTCCATCTTCTTGGGTGTACAGCCCAATCAAGATCATCAGTTATCACCCAAACGACGTGAAGACCTCCGGTCTTCGACCATCGTCTTCATCTTCGACTTATCGTCGTATCAGTTATTCAGAATGGGATAAACCCGGTCTTCCCGAATAACTCGCGTATATTTTAAATAAGTGTTACACAAACACAACATACGCCTCATTCCAATTCATCAGTCACTAACCGTAAATTAATCAAGAGAATAATTCCCCAAATATTAACCCCGAAGGCCGAAACCAACATCAGATCAATATCCAGAAAACCATTCTGCTTAGCTAACCGACAGTTAGTTTCTGAATTTCACATTCATAGGGAAAGGTTCCCATTAATTTTATCAAAGATAAATTCTTGAATTTATTCTTTAATCTATTTTTGAATATCAATTCAAACTAGTCGGGATTAGCGAACCTTACCGAAGTAATCATTTGTTTTAATTTCCCAATCCCAACCTATTCATCCCATGAAGTAAAACTGGTAATACTTCATATCTAACACCACGGTGTTATCGGTAAATTCAATTACCATTTCACGTTCAAATCTAATTAAAGATTTAACTATCGCCTGGAGCAAAACTGGTGGTACTCCATTTTCGATCTTTTCAATCTAATTAAAGATTCATTAAAACTCCACTTAGTTTTAATCTTCGACTGGGTTAAAGAATTAGTGTCATTTAAAACACGGTTCACGATAAACCCAAAATCACATTCATTAATTATCGGGTTAAAGAACAAGTGTTATTTAAAACACTGTTCACGATAAACCCAAAAATCAATATCGATTCAATTCCAATTAAATGTTATTTAATTGGTACACTTCATTAAATCTAAATAAAAAGATTTAATCTTTTCTCAACTGGGTTCAAGAACAGTGTTAGTGAAGACACCATTCACGACAAACCCAAATCACATTTGATATTCAATACAAGGCTCTGAATAGAAAATATACCGGCTTGTATTCAATATCAAATTCTACGACTAACAAATATCGCATTGGAAATAACGATATATATATATATCTTTCAAATTTCCATAACAACATTTGTACAATCACGAAATCCAACATCGAAATATTCCGAAGACAATTTCGATTCAAATCCACTCCAATGCAATCATTGGATATTCTGGTTATTTTTAAAACCCTTTTTAAATTCAATTTATTTATTTAAAAATAAATAGAATTATAATTCTAGTTCAAAACCAGTTCATTTCGATAAAAATCTATTTTTATCTTTTCAAATATGGAGTTTTTCATCCCAATTCTTTCTAAATCATTTCTTATGATTTTACACAAATTATTACTATTTTTAATAATTTTATCAAGGCCCGTACAGTCGATTTCCACCAATGGCCATCGAACTGCACTTACAGCGACCTTTTTCAAATTTGATTTGGACATAATTCCAAATCCAACCGTTAGATTTCAAATTTCTAATATTCGTTAGAAAGCTCTTTTCGATACGAACCCAACGGTTCCGGTTTTAGGAGAATCCGACGGTCGGATCTCCCGCAATGTCCGTTTGAAATAAATGGTCGAAATTCACGAACTGCCGCGGCGCGGCGCGTTCTATTCAGGCCATTATATAATATATATAATATATATAATATATATTTCGTTGATTTCTATTTAAAACGAATTATATAAATAGTTTTAAAACTCGTTTCAAAAGCAATTTCAACTTCCATTTCAATTCAAATAAAAATTGAATTCTTCTTTATAAATTCGTTTTAAAATTCATTTCTATTCAATTCAAATTTCAATTTGAATTCATTTCTATTTGCTTTAAATTCAATTCGAATTCGAAGTCGTTTTCAATTCATTTCATTTCGAAATCGTTTTCAATTCAATTCATTTCGAAATCGTTTTCAATTCAATTCATTTCGAAATCATTTTCAATTCATTTCATTTCGAAATCATTTTCAATTCATTTCATTTCGAAATCGTTATATATTCAATTCATTTCGAAATCGTTATATATTCAATTCATTTTGAAATCGTTTTCAATTCATTTCATTTCGAAATCGTTATATATTCAATTCATTTCGAAATCGTTATATATTCAATTCATTTCGAAATCGTTTTCAATTCATTTCATTTCGAAATCGTTATATATTCAATTCATTTCGAAATCGTTATATATTCAATTCATTTCGAAATCGTTTTATATTCAATTCATTTCGAAATCGTTTTATATTCAATTCATTTCGAAATCGTTTACGTCAAAATGGCGTCAATCTAATCAACACGGCTTCATAAATTTCTATTTCAAATATTTTATTTCAAATATTTCTTTTTCAAAATAGTTGTTATTATCAAAATATTTCGTTCAACACATGACCAATCTCAATGGATGAGTACTGTCAACACATGAACTTTTATTTTATATTGATAAAGATGTAAATTTTATTATCAAAATATTTCGTTCAACACATGACCAATCTCAATGGATGAGTACTGTCAACACATGAACCGTTATTTTATATTGATAAAGATGTAAATTTTATTATCAAAATATTTCGTTCAACACATGACCAATCTCAATGGATGAGTACTGTCAACACATGAACTTTTATTTTATAATATTCTTTATTTTCTAAATTGGAATGAGGCCCAATCAATCACCATATAATGTTAATTATATGGATTTTCATACATCACACGTATATAATAGCATTGCAAAATAATCAACCATCAACCAAAGTGCACTACACTGTATAAGCATCAAATAAAGATATCTAACGCTTATAACAGCATGTCAATCAATCGATTGACATATTTAATCAATCAGGATGAGTGAACTTCATATTTCATCCCAACACCCGTGTGGGGTTTCAGACAATCAAACAAATATTTTATTCGTGCAGTTGGGCGATGTGTGAAATTTATCGACCCAATCAATGTCCTTCAAATAGGTGTACATAAACAAACCGTCTGGTTTGTAAATGAATATTTATTTATTCACATTCCCGTTAAAAATTACATTTTAACGATAAAACATTTTGTTCCAACATATGAATTTCTATTCAGTTCATTCTTTAAATAAAACGATATTTTTATTTTTCTAACATATTTTAGAAAATTTCGGCGGCATAACGGCACGATACTAGAAACGGGACAAGGCCTAGCCTTATCCCCGGTCTAGTGAAGGCCCACGCCATTCACACATCAATCAACATCACCAAACAACCAAATTCAAATCAAATCATATAACTAATCTATGCAACCAAACAAACAAGTCCATGGTCTGTGGACGATTGTGTCGGGTGCTACTAAGCACCGTCTGCATCCTAGTATATATATATAATTAGAAAAGAAATTGAAAGGTGAGAAATTCTCACATATAGCTATCCTAGCTCCACTTCACTTCATTGATAGAAATCTTCGCCAATCTCGTCTTTTGTCGCTTTCGTTGTCCGCTTTCACTACATATGTAAAAATTGAATTTTTACTACGCTATTCGATATATAAAAATCAAATTTTTCTTTTGTTGTTCAATATATAAAAATCGAATTTTTATTTCGCTATTCAATATATAAAAATCGAATTTTTATTTCGCTATTCAATATATAAAAATCAAATTTTTATTTCGCTATTCAATATATAAAAATCGAATTTTTATTTCGCTATTCAATATATAAAAATCGAATTTTTATTTCGTAAAGCTCAAATCCTTTTTCTCTTTAAAGATTAAACCTTTTTCCTATTTAAAGTTTTTACTTTTAAACAAAATCAGTTTTTATTTTTAAAACAAAATCAGTTTTTGAAAACATAAAAATCAGTTTTTTTTCTTTAAACAAAATCAGTTTTTGAAAACATAAAAATCAGTTTTTTTCTTTAAACAAAATCAGTTTTTGAAAACATAAAAATCAGTTTTTTTTCTTTAAACAAAATCAGTTTTTAAACTGTTAAAATAAAAACAGTATTTAATCTTTAAAATAAAAACAGTGTTTAATCTGTAAATATAAAACAGAAATAAAATATTAATAATAATAAAAAAAACGAAAACTTACAGCCGAGGGGGGGGGGGGGGGTTTCTTCCTGCGTCGGAGGAGGATGGTAGGGGGGAGCGCGAGTCAGTAGGGAGGAGGAAGAAGAAGGTGGAGGTGGGGAAGATCGGAGGAGGGGGGGTGTTCGATTTGATGGAGGATCGAGGGGAGAGGAGAGAGAAGGAAGGCGGCGGAGGAAGAAGAGCGGGGCGTCTCCGACTGGCGGCGCAGGCAACGACGAGGGTGGCTCCGTCGATTTGGTTTTTTTTTCTTCTTTTTAATTTTGATTTCTGGAAAAATAACGGGGGGGGGGGGGGTCTAATAGGAGATAAGGGGAGATATGAAAAAGAGTTTTATTTATTTTAATTATTTTATTTGGCAAAAAGTTGACTTTTACATACGACCTCGAAACGAGGCCCACCGCCTGTCGTCCATAGCGTATTGCCCCCATTCCGAACACAATGGTATATGTATCGTAAGCTGATTCGATTGTTTTGATCAGTTTCCGTTGAATTTACATTTAAATCACTATATTGAATTTTAAACGTACATTTCAAATTACCGGGGTCACATACTAACTCTAAAAATTCTCGAAAAATATTTTCTAGCTTCGTATTGACGATACGGTCCTAACAAAACTAGTTTCGCCGAATTCTGCGACCGTTAGAAAAATGGCCATTTTCCAGTCGATTAAAATCAACTGAAACCGGTCAAACGCGTTTTCCTTTGCCACGCTCACATATTGATTCGAAAAATTATGAAATTTGGAATCTAGCAATAACTTTACATCCCGGACCCAACAAAACTGGTTTCATCGAAATCCGAGGTCGTTTGCAAAATGCCCATTTTTAAGGGCCTGAATTCCATAGCGACTATTCAGAATTTTCAACTGGACATATCTTTTGATTCCCGCTACGAACTTTTGATTTTTCGGATTCGTTGGAAAGATATTCACTATTAGATTCCATTATTTTTGGTTTCACTAAAATCCGGATTGTTTTGCACCCGGTACATTCAATTGAAGTTCGAAATCGAATTATCGAACTACCGCGCCATTTTCAATTCTATTTATAATTATTTATAAATATTTATATTCTAACGACGACGCATATAAATATATACGTTCTATTTATTTTCAAAATAAATTTCTCGTCGATATTATTTAAAATAGTTCATTTTAAATAATCAAAATTCGCTAAAATTGCCAAAATAAAAATTTTAAACTGGCCCAGATTTTCGGGTTATTACAATCTCCCCCACTTAAAAATTTTCGTCCTCGAAAAGGAACAAAGTCGAAAGTGGTTTGATTATTCAACTCTACGCTCGATCTGGCTTCCATTCTCCAACTCTTTAGTTTCTGAGAATTTTCAAAATTTCAAAAATTTGGCTAACACCCTAAATTTTCGAAAAATTTCGCCATAACCTCCCATGTCCCGGGAGCATCGGGGAATTTCAAATAGCTTCCCCGGTCCTTCAGATCTCAAAAAGAAAAAGAAAAAGCCAAGCGGCTAGCCAATAGGCTCATAAAATCCTCATCACCCAAACAAAACAGTAAATTATGTAGTAAACATGTACCTATTTGTCGGGCAAACAAATTTTATTCTCGGCTCTAGCCTCCTTGCTATGACCTGTTCAATGATATACATGTATATGCAAGCAGATGCGACCAATTTTCAATACAGTTCAATATTCGGTTCAATTAGGCTAAATGGCTAAAAATTAGCAAACAAATAAACAAACAACACAAACATCAATCAATTAGTGAATTAGAGTTTCAAATTCATAATTTTGATGCATAGTCAAAAATCATGTTTTTGATGCCAAACCACAACAATTAGCCCTATCTAATTTTGGTTCTCACACCAGTCTAATGGAAATATATAGAAAATCACACCTTCGAAACACGAAAATAAATTCTAATGATGACGCGTCAATCATTAGAATCATGTCCGAGCGACTAGAGTGTGATTCTATATCTATCGAATATATTTGAGGCTTCAATACACGTGGATCAGACGTATACTAAAATCTCTATATATTTGATTGTCCAAATCAATGTAAATAAATAGTCAAATACGTATAATTGATTTAAATTTTCAAAACAAAAATTTGTTTTCATTTTAAAAATATACTCTTCACACTCGTTCTAGGATACTACTGATCCCATCTCCAACGAGTCATTCCATTGGATATTGCTAATCCAATATCTGATGAATTCTTTCGTATGATTCTAATGTGTCTTGTTCTCTGAGCTTTGTAAACCAAAGCTCTGATACCAACTGTGAAAACCCGTAACTTCCCCGTAAAGGAAAGTGTCGGATAGTTCGAGAACAAGCCACAACAGAACACAAACAGAAGAACGTTTCATTGTATATTACAACAACGCATCAGATTACAAGAATATACAGAGTATAAATGAATATTACACAGAAATATCAGAGATTTAAATTACATTTAAATACATCGCAGCGGAAAATAATTCAATACACAACTAGAAGAGATATACGGATACAAAGCTTTCCGGATATCATTCCAGCTGTAAACCAGGATCCTGTGAATATAAATCTGCAAAACCAAAACTACTAGCTGCCCGTGTCAAAATAAGGGCACCCAGAGTTTAGGTTAAAACAATAAACTCCAGGTCAGTCATATGACTGGTGTGAGAACTAAAATAGTTATTATTCTTTATTTTAAAAGTTAGGTAAATCAAGGGACCACGCCGTATAAAACGGAACGGGTTTCCTCCCAAGAATACCAGTGCCTAAAACCAACCGCGCAATGCTAAATAAAGAAAAATGAAGCTGTTATAAGACCCAGGTCCCATCACACAATGCAACGCAGCCGAGGATAGGGTTTTCCCTTATAACAGCCAAAGAATGCTTGATACGTTTTAAAACAAATCATTTGATACTACTATAAGTGCATAGTGTATAAAACAACTTCAAATCATAAGTATCAATCATAGGCGACATGAATGCCCCATCCCACTATGTCGCCATACTAGGTTCTACAATTAAAACCGCAAATGTCACGTATTTGGAAGTTGGATTTCCATCTATGAACCGAGGCAAAAGATAGTCCTCAACCGATTCGAGACTGCCTAGCCTGAGTCTCAGGATCAGAGCTCGAGTGACCCTAGGAGCGACAGGGCCGGTCCACCGATGTGGATTAAAATGCCTGAGCACTGCGTTTCGCCGCCCTTTGGGGCGTAAGCGAGCCAACGAATGACTCCATCGGACCTGGATCGTCCGATCTAACCGAGGCGCCTCGCAACAGCAACAACCACATAAGTCAAACTCGTCAGGGCGTGTAAAACCACTGACGCCACTTCTAGCTAGGAGGAAACGCAGGCCCTCCCTGAGGTCCTTTCTCCCGTTTTTGGTTCATACCGGGTGTGAAACTCGCGAAGTAAACGTTATACAAAGCTACGCCACAAAGGCCGTGCTTTGATCATCACCACAAGACTTTGCTTTTCAACAGAAGCCTCGATAAATTGCCACTTAGGCATGCCACACAGGAAATTCACTCCATGCGTTTGATATCCATCAATATATAACCCCTGAGCTCGTACGTCTCAGAGAAGGGCGTTAAGCAAGAGAATAAATTCTCCGCCGCTAAACAGATATATATTTAATAGAGATCAATCACACGGACTAAAATCCAATGTCAGACACACAGTCCATTTACAAGTCCGTTCTGGGGCTGAACGAAACCGGAGGCACCTAGTACCCCGCATATCCATCGATCTCCAAGTACGTCTGGACGATCACCAACTGTTTCCATCTTCTTGGGTGTACAGCCCAATCAAGATCATCAGTTATCACCCAAACGACGTGAAGACCTCCGGTCTTCGACCATCGTCTTCATCTTCGACTTATCGTCGTATCAGTTATTCAGAATGGGATAAACCCGGTCTTCCCGAATAACTCGCGTATATTTTAAATAAGTGTTACACAAACACAACATACGCCTCATTCCAATTCATCAGTCACTAACCGTAAATTAATCAAGAGAATAATTCCCCAAATATTAACCCCGAAGGCCGAAACCAACATCAGATCAATATCCAGAAAACCATTCTGCTTAGCTAACCGACAGTTAGTTTCTGAATTTCACATTCATAGGGAAAGGTTCCCATTAATTTTATCAAAGATAAATTCTTGAATTTATTCTTTAATCTATTTTTGAATATCAATTCAAACTAGTCGGGATTAGCGAACCTTACCGAAGTAATCATTTGTTTTAATTTCCCAATCCCAACCTATTCATCCCATGAAGTAAAACTGGTAATACTTCATATCTAACACCACGGTGTTATCGGTAAATTCAATTACCATTTCACGTTCAAATCTAATTAAAGATTTAACTATCGCCTAGAGCAAAACTGGTGGTACTCCATTTTCGATCTTTTCAATCTAATTAAAGATTCATTAAAACTCCACTTAGTTTTAATCTTCGACTGGGTTAAAGAATCAGTGTCATTTAAAACACGGTTCACGATAAACCCAAAATCACATTCATTAATTATCGGGTTAAAGAACAAGTGTTATTTAAAACACTGTTCACGATAAACCCAAAAATCAATATCGATTCAATTCCAATTAAATGTTATTTAATTGGTACACTTCATTAAATCTAAATAAAAAGATTTAATCTTTTCTCAACTGGGTTCAAGAACAGTGTTAGTGAAGACACCATTCACGACAAACCCAAATCACATTTGATATTCAATACAAGGCTCTGAATAGAAAATATACCGGCTTGTATTCAATATCAAATTCTACGACTAACAAATATCGCATTGGAAATAACGATATATATATATATATCTTTCAAATTTCCATAACAACATTTGTACAATCACGAAATCCAACATCGAAATATTCCGAAGACAATTTCGATTCAAATCCACTCCAATGCAATCATTGGATATTCTGGTTATTTTTAAAACCCTTTTTAAATTCAATTTATTTATTTAAAAATAAATAGAATTATAATTCTAGTTCAAAACCAGTTCATTTCGATAAAAATCTATTTTTATCTTTTCAAATATGGAGTTTTTCATCCCAATTCTTTCTAAATCATTTCTTATGATTTTACACAAATTATTACTATTTTTAATAATTTTATCAAGGCCCGTACAGTCGATTTCCACCAATGGCCATCGAACTGCACTTACAGCGACCTTTTTCAAATTTGATTTGGACATAATTCCAAATCCAACCGTTAGATTTCAAATTTCTAATATTCGTTAGAAAGCTCTTTTCGATACGAACCCAACGGTTCCGGTTTTAGGAGAATCCGACGGTCGGATCTCCCGCAATGTCCGTTTGAAATAAATGGTCGAAATTCACGAACTGCCGCGGCGCGGCGCGTTCTATTCAGGCCATTATATTATATATATAATATATATAATTTATATTTCGTCGATTTCTATTTAAAAAGAATTATATAAATAGTTTTAAAACTCGTTTCAAAAGCAATTTCAACTTCCATTTCAATTCAAATCAAAATTGAATTCTTCTTTATAAATTCGTTTTAAAATTCATTTCTATTCAATTCAAATTTCAATTTGAATTCATTTCTATTTGCTTTAAATTCAATTCGAATTCGAAGTCGTTTTCAATTCATTTCATTTCGAAATCGTTTTCAATTCAATTCATTTCGAAATCGTTTTCAATTCAATTCATTTCGAAATCGTTTTCAATTCATTTCATTTCGAAATCGTTTTCAATTCATTTCATTTCGAAATCGTTATATATTCAATTCATTTCGAAATCGTTATATATTCAATTCATTTCGAAATCGTTTTCAATTCATTTCATTTCGAAATCGTTATATATTCAATTCATTTCGAAATCGTTATATATTCAATTCATTTCGAAATCGTTTTCAATTCATTTCATTTCGAAATCGTTATATATTCAATTCATTTCGAAATCGTTATATATTCAATTCATTTCGAAATCGTTTTATATTCAATTCATTTCGAAATCGTTTTATATTCAATTCATTTCGAAATCGTTTTATATTCAATTCATTTCGAAATCGTTTACGTCAAAATGGCGTCAATCTAATCAACACGGCTTCATAAATTTCTATTTCAAATATTTTATTTCAAATATTTCTTTTTCAAAATAGTTGTTATTATCAAAATATTTCGTTCAACACATGACCAATCTCAATGGATGAGTACTGTCAACACATGAACTTTTATTTTATATTGATAAAGATGTAAATTTTATTATCAAAATATTTCGTTCAACACATGACCAATCTCAATGGATGAGTACTGTCAACACATGAACCGTTATTTTATATTGATAAAGATGTAAATTTTATTATCAAAATATTTCGTTCAACACATGACCAATCTCAATGGATGAGTACTGTCAACACATGAACTTTTATTTTATAATATTCTTTATTTTCTAAATTGGAATGAGGCCCAATCAATCACCATATAATGTTAATTATATGGATTTTCATACATCACACGTATATAATAGCATTGCAAAATAATCAACCATCAACCAAAGTGCACTACACTGTATAAGCATCAAATAAAGATATCTAACGCTTATAACAGCATGTCAATCAATCGATCGACATATTTAATCAATCAGGATGAGTGAACTTCATATTTCATCCCAACACCCATGTGGGGTTTCAGACAATCAAACAAATATTTTATTCGTGCAGTTGGACGATGTGTGAAATTTATCGACCCAATCAATGTCCTTCAAATAGGTGTACATAAACAAACCGTCTGGTTTGTAAATGAATATTTATTTATTCACATTCACGTTAAAAATTACATTTTAACGATAAAACATTTTATTCCAACATATGAATTTCTATTCAGTTCATTCTTTAAATAAAACGATATTTTTATTTTTCTAACATATTTTAGAAAATTTCGGCGGCATAACGGCACGATACTAGAAACGGGACAAGGCCTAGCCTTTTCCCCGGTCTAGTGAAGGCCCACGCCATTCACACATCAATCAACATCACCAAACAACCAAATTCAAATCAAATCATATAACTAATCTATGCAACCAAACAAACAAGTCCATGGTCTGTGGACGATTGTGTCGGGTGCTACTAAGCACCGTCTGCATCCTAGTATATATATATAATTAGAAAAGAAATTGAAAGGTGAGAAATTCTCACATATAGCTATCCTAGCTCCACTTCACTTCATTGATAGAAATCTTCGCCAATCTCGCCTTTTGTCGCTTTCGTTGTCCGCTTTCACTACATATGTAAAAATCGAATTTTTACTACGCTATTCGATATATAAAAATCAAAATTTTCTTTCGTTGTTCAATATATAAAAATCGAATTTTTATTTCGCTATTCAATATATAAAAATCGAATTTTTATTTCGCTATTCAATATATAAAAATCGAATTTTTATTTCGCTATTCAATATATAAAAATCGAATTTTTATTTCGCTATTCAATATATAAAAATCGAATTTTTATTTCGTAAAGCTCAAATCCTTTTTCTCTTTAAAGATTAAACCTTTTTCCTATTTAAAGTTTTTACTTTTAAACAAAATCAGTTTTTATTTTTAAAACAAAATCAGCTTTTGAAAACATAAAAATCAGTTTTTTTTCTTTAAACAAAATCAGTTTTTGAAAACATAAAAATCAGTTTTTTTCTTTAAACAAAATCAGTTTTTGAAAACATAAAAATCAGTTTTTTTTCTTTAAACAAAATCAGTTTTTAAACTGTTAAAATAAAAACAGTATTTAATCTTTAAAATAAAAACAGTTTTTAATCTGTAAATATAAAACAGAAATAAAATATTAATAATAATAAAAAAAAAAACGAAAACTTACAGCCGAGGGGGGTGGGGGGTTTCTTCCTGCGTCGGAGGAGGATGGTAGGGGGGGAGCGCGAGTCAGCAGGGAGGAGGAAGAAGAAGGTGGAGGTGGGGAAGATCGGAGGAGGGGGGGTGTTCGATTTGATGGAGGATCGAGGGGAGAGGAGAGAGAAGGAAGGCGGCGGAGGAAGAAGAGGGGGGCGTCTCCGACTGGCGGCGCAGGCAACGACGAGGGTGGCTCCGTCGATTTGGCTTTTTTTTTCTTCTTTTTAATTTTTATTTCTGGAAAAATAACGGGGGGGGGGGGGGGGTCTAATAGGAGATAAGGGGAGATATGAAAAAGAGTTTTATTTATTTTAATTATTTTATTTGGCAAAAAGTTGACTTTTACATACGACCTCGAAACGAGGCCCACCGCCTGTCGTCCTTAGTGTATTGCCCCCATTCCGAACACAATGGGATATGTATCGTAAGCTGATTCGATTGTTTTGATCAGTTTCCGTTGAATTTACATTTAAATCACTATATTGAATTTTAAACGTACATTTCAAATTACCGGGGTCACATACTAACTCTAAAAATTCTCGAAAAATATTTTCTAGCTTCGTATTGACGATACGGTCCTAACAAAACTAGTTTCGCCGAATTCTGCGACCGTTTGAAAAATGGCCATTTTCCAGTCGATTAAAATCAACTGAAACCGGTCAAACGCGTTTTCCTTTGCCACGCTCACATATTGATTCGAAAAATTATGAAATTTGGAATCTAGCAATAACTTTACATTCCGGACCCAACAAAACTGGTTTCATCGAAATCCGAGGTCGTTTGCAAAATGCCCATTTTTAAGGGCCTGAATTCCATAACGACTATTCAGAATTTTCAACTGGACATATCTTTTGATTCCCGCTACGAACTTTTGATTTTTCGGATTCGTTGGAAAGATATTCACTATTAGATTCCATTATTTTTGGTTTCACTAAAATCCGGATTGTTTTGCACCCGGTACATTCAATTGAAGCTCGAAATCGAATTATCGAACTACCGCGCCATTTTCAATTCTATTTATAATTATTTATAAATATTTATATTCTAACGACGACGCATATAAATATATACGTTCTATTTATTTTCAAAATAAATTTCTCGTCGATATTATTTAAAATAGTTCATTTTAAATAATCAAAATTCGCTAAAATTGCCAAAATAAAAATTTTAAACTGGCCCAGATTTTCGGGTTATTACATATATACAGCATTCTATAATCTTCTCGTATTTCAACGTTGTGCTCACTATGCCATAGATGCATACTCCAACAGCAGAGTGCCAAATTTTTTTGTTATAGGCCAAAATTGATCCCAACACTTTCTCGGTATTGCATTTTGTCACGTTGCCATAGAGTCAAATGCAACACCTTTGCGACCCAATGGCGACATTTTCATGTTGTTTCCATAAATACTAATTTTACTTAAAAGTGGGCCCCACATTATCTATAGTAACACTTTAACCATCCAATGGCAACACTTACAATCCAATGGAAACACTCTAACAGGATTAAATATTTATTTAATAGAATAAAAAATTTGAATTCAAATAGTGTTTTATTAAATAAAATATTTTATTTCTACAACTGAAATAGTACAAATTTCTGACTCCAACTATTTACAACTCAATGATTAACTACAACATTGGTTATTCACATATACAGATATTCCTCACTACATAACTAAGTTCACTCATTACATATGCAGTTTCAATTTATATAGACACTAACACTGACAAATATATGTTGAGCCGAAGGCGAGCCGAGAGCCGAGCCGAAGATGAGCCCAGAAGCAGGTCCAGGCGCAGCGCCGGTAGGGGTCCAAGGCCCAATAGTTCCGGTGGCGATCAACCTAACCAGTTAGGTCGAACAAGTGGGCATCACCCGATTCATCTGATTTCGGAAGACCAAGTCTTCTTTGAAACACTGCAGACCAAGTCTGTCATCACCCAGAGCCTTAAACAAACAACAAACATTAAACTTCAAAACTTCCACTTTTGTAACACACTTACATCTTGTCCGACCACAAACACCTTGTGTCCCCTTGCTTGGACTTATCCTCCTTCAGCAACACCTCAGAAAATACCCTGCATACCGCACTTATCAAAACTGCACATCATCGCATACCCTGCATACTGCACCACTACTTCTATAGTTTATAAGTTTCATTCCAGTTCAAGACAATAGGATACGATCACACCTAGTAGTACAAAAATATCAAGTTATTATTAAAAAAAAACCAATAAACAATTGGATGTAGTGCAGTAGAGAAAACAAGAGGACGCATACATACGAGTTTGTATGTTGTTTCATTCCAGTTCCAGTTCCAAACAATAGGATCCTTAGTCTTACTTTAGCTGTAGTAAGATTCATGTAAAGGCCTGTAATTAAGTACTGCACATACAAGCATATAAATATATGCATTAAAGTATTATGATCAATAAAATAAGCTTACTTTATCGCCTTCAAATAATCCAGACCAGTTCTTAATGGTTACAAGTTTGTATGCTGTTTCATATGGAAAGTTGAATGTTAAACTGGAGAGAGACCAAAGTGCAGCATATACAAGTGCACAACAAATCAATAAACTCACAAGCAAGTCAGCAGCAATTCAAACAACCCAATAAACTCTCAAAGTTTATCTTTGAATCTGCAAATATATTGATTTGCCCAAAATTCATCTTCCATTAATCAACATTTAATTCTAGAAATTCAATTCTATAAAATCTAATTTTAGTCGAGTCATTCATCACGAAATCAAATTCTAGAAAGTTTGAATATTTCAAACTCGACAAAATCGGAGCTGCAAATCACAACCAAATATAATGTTAAAATTAGAGATTATTTAGAGATTCGAAACCCTATAAATTAACACGAATTCATTACAGGAAAAGGTGGGATTGAAATCAAATAAAACAAGAATCAAAAGTAAAAAAGAGGCAAAATAACATACTAATTTCAGAGATCGATTTCATATCAACAAGACCAGGATCGAAGATTATCGGAGCGCCAACAGCATTCAAGAAATCATGACGAGAGAAGTAGTTGTAATTCGAAGAAATCAGAGGATCATCTTGAATTAAAGAAGCTGAAGTCGTGATTTGTTAAAGAGGGAAAAACCCTGGATTTCGATCATCCATTAAAATGGAAGCCAACTAATTTTTTTTCCTCAAGTGAAAATAGCGTGAATTATGTTCTAGCGGGAAAATGAAAATTTGGGGCAGAGAAGCTGAGGCGATGAAGGAAAATCAGAATGACGCATATCAATAACATGGACCGTTGGATCGTGTTAATGCGGATTGATAGTTTTATTCATGCGGCGACTACAACAAATGGTTGATATCTATGCTAACACATTGAAGCGTGCATTGCAATAGACAAAAATCAGCATAGCTGTGGCAACACCTTGGATTTTCATTGCAAAAGGCCTACAACATACTATTGCTAAAATTAGCTAATACAGATTTTCAAAGTAGTGGAAATCTGATTTATAAACTTGTGAGACGAGTTTATAAGTGAATTGTCTCTTTTTTGGTATACTAGACGTATAACACTATAACTTTGTGTATCAGCTAGTGAAAAGGGAGAATAATTACGAAGAAGTCCTTAAAGAAGCGTTGGTAATAATTAGCTATCCCCATAAAACTATGAACAGTGTCTTTCTATAATGACCCACATTTTAAATCAATTTTAGAATATGAATTTTAATTAATTTATTGGATACTAAATATTTAAAATGATTTATTTTGGGAATTAGTACTTAGAATTTATTTAGAAAGTAGTTTGAACATATAAGTTTATATTAATTATTAAACGAACTCGTAATGTCGCGATAGTTCGAAATATTTGGTTTTGAATTTAAAATGAATATATAGAATTCAAAATAAGTCGGATTTGTGTAAAACAAGAAGAGCTAGAATCTGTTTAATAGTATCTTTTTAATGAGTGTGAGAAATCAAGATTTCGTCGTGTAAATTGTAAGTTATGTCCAAAACAAAATTTCCAAAAAGTCACTATGAAATTGCTTATAAATTATAACAATTTATTATATAAAATAAAAGGATTTTCATATAAATTGTATACCATTTGACTAGGAAATTGTGATATTGAGTCTAAAACCCAAGTATGTTTATTTTATAGCCATGTGATATTTCATTTCAATATATATTGGTTTATTATTAATAACAATACCACATTGGCCTTAAAAATAGTCATTTTGCAAACAACCTCCGATTTCAGCAAAACCAATTTTGTTGGATCCGGAATAATAAATTATTGCTATATTTCAAATTTCGCGCTATTTAGAGTTAATATGTGGCCGTGCGTAATCTAAATTTGAAACGATCAATATTTTGACTTTAAAAATACGTTATTAGAGTAAACAGACTCGAAATTCGACGAAACAAGTTTCGCTGGGTCCGTAATGTCAAATTATAGCTATATGTCAATTTTCATTGAAAACGGGATTGGTATGTGAACACACAAATTTTTAAACGGCAAATGGAGGTAACAATCGAATAAAATAAATTGAATAATACAATAAAAAATATACTCTTCCCTATATAATATCCTTTCCACTTCCTTACCCTAACCCTAAATCACTTCTCTAGTCAACAAGCACCCGCCATTTCTATTTCTTCTTCCATGGCAAAAACTTGAGTTTTAAAATCAAAGTAAAATCTACAAATCCTGAAATGAGTATATTTGAACTCATATGATCTTCCTCTTTAATTCTATGCTAGTTCTACATGGTGAGCACCATGTTTAGTGCGCTCGAAATTTTACAGCGTGTGTAATGTGGTTTTAGGATAGGACATTCTTCAAGTTGAAGAAACGATTCAAGATTTGGTTATTATTTATGTGTTTGTGGTGGAGATTAGTAGTCATTGTGATTTTTTGGAGGTATTTTGCACAAATTTCTTGCGCAAGCTGTATTGTTGTGTGTGGTGTAGACCTGGGTGATGCGATGAAGTGGAGGGGCGCAGGTTCAAGGAGATTAGGTGGAGGTAGATGAATTTTCGAAGAGAAGAATGTATGTGTTGTTGGTTCGAAGAGTCGTGAAGAGATAATCGAGTTTGAGCTTGAGGAGGTCGTGGAAATGGTGCGTGTTTTCCACTGAGAGCGGCTGCGTTGGTGTACAATTGGGAGGAAGGAGACGAGGAAGAGATAAGGGATAGGTTAAGGGTAATTTATTGTTTAATTATATTGTTAATGACTTAAATGTGTATACAATTTTTTAAAAAAGCATCTTTTTCATACATGATCAGAATTCAGCGAAACATGATCCATTGGAACTGTATCGATGAGAGCTTCGTAATAAAACTAATTTGGAGCTCGTTGCAATTTTTGGTAAAGGAAAATGCCTGTGTAGATCAATCGACCATTTATCATTATTTAATGATAAATGACCGATGTGAGAACTCTCACTCAAACTGATTTTTTATATATAATTATTATAATCATGTCTGAATATGTATTGATTGCCTGTGTTTGTTGATTTTTTTAATCTTTGGTTGATTTGAATCGGTTGAAAACCCCACATGGGTTTTGGGATGATGATTAGCCCATACATCTCCCAAGTGTGTAGATAAGTTCACATGGTTTGTGATGTAAACCCCACACGCATACTGGGATGACAATTTATTTACACGTCTTCCAAGTGTGTAGATAATAATCACTAATTGCGAATTGGTTGAAAACCCCACATGGGTGTTTGGATGATAATTAGCCTACACATCTCCCAAGTTTGTAGATAAGTTCACTCGGTTTGTGATGTGAACCCCACACGGATATTGGGATAATAATTTATTTACGCGTCACCCGAGTGTGCAGATAATAATCACTAGTCTATGATAAAAACTCCACACAGGTATTGGGATGATATTAGATTGACACATCGCCCACTTGTTTAGTTTGTATGGCAATCGGTTGATTGACAGACCAATATAAGCGTTATTTATTTATTTATTTAAGGCTTACGGGGTGAAGCTGCACTCTTGATGTGAATGGGATGTTTGGTAGTTGTTCACGACTATTGTTGGATACATATGATGTATGAAATCCAGATAAATGGAATTTTATGGTATTTGGTTTGAATTCATTCCAACTTGAAATAAAATTGAATATTTTAATAGTATATTATCAGTGAAAACTCAAAGTATGATTTTGATGTCTGATTTTGGACGGACGTGAAGATATTAAAATATCGATGAATATTCGTAACTATAATGAATAGTTTTGAAGTAAATTTCATATACTAATGGCCTATCGAAGTTTTGTTTTCGAAATGAATAGTAACCTTTTAAAGTGAGTTCGGTTAGGCTATGTAGAAAACATTTTAAAAGAAGTTTCTTATTTATTATTATAACGACTTCGAGGAAAGTTGGACTTAAAATAACGAGTTTCGACAAAAAATATTATTTTAATGATTAAAATAATATTAAAATGAATTAATGTTGAAATATTGTATTTTGAAGTGAGATGATTAAAATAGAATTTCCAATGATGATAATATATTTTATAAATTACTTTGGAAGCAATTTGGTTTATTTTAAAATTATAAATCGATTTGGGTTTGAATAGCACGTGTCATGCAGCGCCAGTTCAACCCGTAACTTCAGATTGATGTATCGGGAGATCCGACTGTCGGATTCTCCCAAAAATGGAAACGTTGGGTCCGAAATGAAATGAGTTTTCGAATGAAGTAAGAAGTTTTATAATCTAATGGTCTGATTTAAGTCCTTGAAAAAGGTCGCTATGGATGTAGTTCGGTGACCCAAAATTGGAAACCAGATGTAAGGGCGCAAATAAAATTATTAAAAATATGGATAAATTATGTTAAATCATAATAAATGATTTGAAAAGATTTTTGATGGAATAATAAAAGTTTTGAAAAGATAAAATATATTTAATCTAAATGAGCTATTGTAATAACCCGAAAATCTGGGCCAGTTTAAAATTTTTAAGTTGGCAATTTTAGTGAATTTTCTATATTTAAAATAGATTATTTTAAATAATATCGACGAGAAATTTATTTTGAATGGAATTCGACGTATATTTATATACTTCATCGTTAGAATATAAATAATTATATATATAATTATAATAAGAATTGAAAATGGCGCGGTAGTTCGATAATTCGATTTCAAACTTCAATTGAACATACCGCGTGCAAAACAATCCGGATTTTAGTGAAACCAAAAACATTAGGATCTAATTGATAATATCTTACCAACGAATCCGACAAATCAAGATTTCATAGCGGGAATCAAAAGATATGTCCAGTTGAAAATTTTGAATAGTCGCTATGGAATTCAGGCCCTTAAAAATGGGAATTTTGCAAACGACCTCAGATTTCGACAAAACCACTTTTGTTGGATCCGTGATGTCAAATTATTGCTAGATTCCAAATTTCATAATTTTTCGAATCAATATGTGAGCGTGGCAAAGGAAAACGAGTTTGACCAGTTTCAGTTGATTTTAATCGACTCGAAAATGGCCATCTTTCTAACGGTCTCAGAATTCGACGAAACTAGTTTTGTTAGGACCGTATCGTCAATACGAAGCTAGAAAATATTTTTCGGGAATTTTTAGAGTTAGTATGTGACCCCGGTAAATTGAAATGCGCGTTCAAATTCAATATATAGAGTTATATGTTGATTTTAACGGAAACTGATTGTAACGATCAAATCAGCCTACAATACATATCCCATTGTGTTCGGAATGGGGGTAATTAGCTATGGACGACAGGCGGTGGGCCTCGTTTAGAGGTCGTATGTAAAAGTCAACTTTTTCATAATTAAATAATTAATTAAATAAAAAAATATAACCCTCTCCTATACCTTGGCCCCCCCGATTCATCATTCAGAGAAAAGAAAAAGGAAAAAAAATTCAAATCACCTCGCCGTCGCATCTGGCGGAGCGCCGCCGGCCTCCCATCGCATCCCCCCCTTCCCTCTCATCTCCTTCTCCATCGCCTCCCCCTTCTCTCTCCTCATCCCCCATTCGAACCCTAACCCGTAAACCCCTGCACCCCGTCGCTCCAGTGCCAAAGACCACCACCGCAACACCCCCTCGCGTCCGGCCATCATCTCCAACCACCCCATCCTCTCCAGAGCCTGATTGGAAGACCCCAACCCCAACCCCCCCCCCCAAATCAATTTGAAACAGCCGCTGGAAGGACCCCCCACAACTGCCGATCGTCGCTGCACCCTCCCCCTCGTCAACCTCAGCCCCACCCTTCGCTAACCGGTGAGCTCTTGTTTATTTTATTTATTTTATTTTATTTATTTAAAATCTGAAATTATAAACTTATAGAAAGAAAAAAATTCGATTTTCTTTATATGTAGAAAGATGATTGTTATTTATATATAATAGAATTAGGAAAGGGTATGATTTTACTAAGTATAAAGGTTTGATTTTTTTATAGTATGAAAGCATATATTTTTATCTACATGAAAGACGTGATTTTTATAATATAAAAAGAATAAAAATAGGATTTTTATATTATAGAAGTATTAAAGATGTGATTTTAATATAGTAGAAATATTAAAAATACGATTTTTATATTATATAATTATTAAAAATTTGATATTTATATATGTAGCGAAATAAAAATATAATCTTTATTATATGAACATCGATATAAAAATAGAATTTTTATCTATATAGTATCGATGTAAAAATAGAATTTTTATCTATATAGTATCGATGTAAAAATAGAATTTTTACCTATAAAGTAGCGGTGTAAAAATTCGATTTTTATATATTGAGTAGCGGTGTAAAAATTCGATTTTTATATATTGAATAGCGAAGTAAAAATTCGATTTTTATATATTGAATAGCGAAGTAAAAATTCGATTTTTATATATTGAATAGCGAAGTAAAAATTCGATTTTTATATATTGAATAGCGAAGTAAAAATTCGATTTTTATATATTGAATAGCGAAGTAAAAATTCGATTTTTATATATTGAATAGCAAAGTAAAAACTCGATTTTTATATATTGAATAGCAAAGTAAAAATTCGATTTTTACATATGTAGTGGCTACAGGCAACGAAAGCGACAAAAGGCGAGAACGATGAAGATTTCTATCAATGAAGTGTCGTGGAATTGGGATAGCTTTGGTGAGAACTTCTCACTTTAATTTTCCTTTTCTAGTTAAAATATATACTAGGATGTAGACGGTGTTTAGTAGCACCCGACACAATCGTCCACAGACCATGGACTTGTTTGGATTGTGTAGTTAGTTAGATTATTTGGTTTGAATTGAATTGTTTGGTGAAATGGAATGGATTTGATTGATGTGTGAATGGCGTGGGCCTTCACTAGACCGGGGATAAGGCTAGGCCTCGTCCCGTTTCTAGTATCGTGCCGTTATGCCGCCGAAATTTTCTAAAATAAGTTAGAAAAATAAAAATATCATTTTATTGTGTAAATGAACTGAATAGAATATTTTCATAGGTTGAATAAAATGTTTTATCGTTAAAAATAAAATTTTTAACGTGAAAGTGAATAAATAAATATTTATAAACAAATCGGGCGATTTGTTTATATACACTGATTTGACTGATATTGATTGGGTTGATAAATTTTACACATCGCCCAACTGCACAACTAAAATCTGTGTTTGATTGTTTGAAACCCCACACGGGTGTTGGGATGAAATTTGAAGTTCACTCATCCTGATTGATTAAATATGTCGATCGATTGATTGACAGGCTGTTATAAGCGTTAGATATCTATATTTGATGCTTATACAGTGTAGTGCACTTTGGTTAATGGTTGATTATTTTTCAATGCTATTATATACGTGTGATGTATGAAAATCCATATAATTAACATTATATGGTGATTGATTGGGCCTCATTCCAATTTAGAAAATAAAGAATAATATAAAATAAAGGTTCATGTGTTGACCGTACTCATCCGTTGAGATTAGTCATGTGTTGAAAGAAATATTTTAATAATAAAATTTACATCTTTATCAATATAAAATAAAGGTTCATGTGTTGACAGTACTCATCCGTTGAGATTAGTCATGTGTTGAACGAAATATTTGAAAAGAAATATTTGAAATAGAAATATTTGAAATAGAAATATTTGAAAAAGGAATATTTGAAATAGAATATATGAAAATAGAAATATATGAAGCCGTGTTGATTAGACTGACGCCATTTTGACGTGAATGATATTTATATCGATTTTATTCATTTTAAAATGAATATTGAAAAGTGATTTTGAAATCGAATATTTTGGAATGAAATTTGAATTGAATTGCAAAGAAAACGAATTCAAATTGAATTGAATATATAACGAATTTGATTTGAATAGAAAACGAATTTGATTTGAATAGAAAACGAATTTGATTTGAATAGAAAACGAATTGAATTTGATTCGAATAGAAAACCAATTTGAATTGAATCGAATAGAAAACCAATTTGAATTGAATCGAATAGAAAACCAATTTGAATTGAATTGAATAGAATTCGAATTGAATTGAAAGAAAACGAATTCGAATTGAATTGAAAAGAAAATGAATTCGAATCGAATTAAAATCGATTTGAATTGAAATCAAAGAGAAATGAAAGTAAAAAGAATTTATAATAGAAAATTCAATTTTGATTTGAATTTGAGATAAAGGTTGAAATTGTTTTTGAAACGAATTCGAAACTATTTGTAAAATTCGTTTTAAATAGTAATCGACGAAGTATATATTATATATATTATATATATATAATATAATGTCCTGAATAGAACGCGCCGCGTTGCGGCAGTTCGCGAATTTCGACCATTGACTTCGAACGGACATTACGGGAGATCCGACCATCGGATTCTCCTAAAACCGGAACCGTTGGGTTCGTATCGAAAAGAGCTTTCTAACTAATATTAGAAATTTGAAATCTAACGGTTGGATTTGGAGATACGCCTAAATCAAATTTGAAAGTGGTCGTTGTAAGTGCAGTTCGATGGCCGTTGATGGAAATCGACTGTACGGGCCTTGATAAAATTATTAAAAATATTAATAATTTGTGTAGAATCATAAGAAATGATTTGGGAAAAATTGGGATGAAAAACTCCATATTTGAAAAGATAAAAATAGATTTTTATCGAAATGAACTAGTTTTGAACTGAAATTAAAACCCATTTATTTTTAAATAAATAAATTGGATTTGAAATGGGTTTGAAATAGAATTGATTTGTGGGTTTATCGTGAACAGTGTTTTAAATAACACTTACTCTTTAACCGATAATAAATAGAATGTGATTTGGGTTTATAGTGAACTGTGTTTTAAATGACATTAGTTCTTTAACCCAGTAAAAGGGGTTTTAATGAATCTGCAATTAGATTGAAATGTGAATTGATAATTTAAATTATCAAATTTAGATAATGAGCGAGAATGGGGTATCACCAGTTTTGCTCCAAAGCGATAGTTAAATCTTTAATTAGATTTGAACGTGAAATGGTAATTAATTTTACCGATAACACCATGGTGTTAGATATGGAGTTTTACCAGTTTTGCTTCATGGGATGAATAGGTTGGGATTGGGAAATAAAATAAATAATTACTTCGGTGTGGTTCGCTAATCTCGACTAGTTTGGAAAACCATAATTTGGTTTGAAATGACATCCAAAGGAAGATTAAAGGATAAATTTTAAAGAATTTATCTTGGATAAAATTAATGGGAACCTTTCCCTAAGAATTGAAATTTAGAAACTAGCTGAAGGTTAGTTAAGAAGAATGGATTCCTGGGTATTGATCTGATGTTGGTTTCGGCCTTCGGGGTTAACATTTGTGGAATTGTTCTCTTGCTAATTTACGGTTAGTGACTGATGAATTGGAATGAGGCGTATGTTGTGTTTGTGTAACATTTGTTTTTAATATACGCGGTTTGTTTGGAAAGGCCAGGTTTATACCCATTCTGAATAACCGATTCGACGATATGTCGAAGATGATGACGGTGGTCGAAGACCGGAAGTCTTCACATCATTTGGATAATTACTGATGATCCTGATTGGGCTGTACACCCAAGAGGATGGAAATAGTTGGTGGTCGTCCAGACGTACTTGGAGATCGATGGATATGCGAGGAAAGTGCCTCCGGTTTCGTTCAGACCCAGAACGAACTTGTAAATGGATTGTGTGTCTGACATTGGATTTTATTCTGTGTTGATTGATTTCTGTTAAATATATATCTGTTTGGCGGCGGAGAATTTATTCTTTTGCTTAACGCCCTTCTCTGAGATGTACGAGCTTAGAGGTTATATATCGATAGATATCAATCGCATGGCATGAATTGCCTGTGTGGCATACTGAGTTGCATGGATCAAGGCTTCTGTTGAAAAGCAAAGTCTTGTGGTTGATGATCAAAGCACGGCCTACGTGGCATAGCTTTGTGTATAGCGTGGATTCGCGAGCCTCACACCTCGGTATGAGTTAAAAACGGGATACGGACCGTTGGGAGAGCACGACGTTTCTTTCTAGCTATGGTGGTGTCAGTGACTTACCAGCCCTGACATTTATATCTATTTTTCACCTATGTGGTTGTTGGATGTGAGGCGCCTCGATTATAGGTATGTAAGGACCGGGAAACGTGTGTTCAGGCATAATTAATCCTCAAACGTAAGAGAGGACCGACCCAACCGAATCCGGGGTTGCCCAGAGTGTGTAGTCCCGAGGCATTTGCTAGAATGTCTCGAAGCGGAGAGGAGCTTGCCCCTTGCCTCGACTCATGACGGAAATCCAATTTCCAATACGAGATATTTCGGCTTTATTTGTAGTGCCTAGTATGGCGACATAGTGGGATGGGGCACTTATGCCGTCTATGATTTATGTTTATGATTGAAATTGTTTTGACACTATACACTTATTATAGTATCAAATGATTTGTTTTAAACGTACCAAGCATGTTTGGCTATTATAAGGGAAAACCCTATCCTCCGGCTTGCGTTGCATTGTGTGATGGGACCTGGGTCTTATAATAGCTTCATTTTTCGAAAAAGCATTGCGTTATTTATTCTATGCACTGGTATTCTTGGGAGGAAACCCGTTCCGTGTTATACGGCGTGGTCCCTTGAATTACCCTCTTTCAAAGTAAAGTTTTAAATAACTGTTTTAGTTCTCACACCAGTCACATGACTGACCTGGAGTTTATTGTTTTAACCTAAACTCTGGGTGCCCTTATTTCCGCACGGGCAGCTAGTAGTTTTGATTTTGCAGATTTATATTCACAGGATCCTGGTTTACAGCTGGAATGATATCCGAAAAGCTCTGTATCCGTATATCACCTTCAGTTGTCTTTGTATTATTTTCCGCTGCTATGTAATTTATTGTAATCTCTGATATTCATCGAATGTAATTTATTCATTTATACTCTGTATATTCTTGTATCTGATGGAATTGTTGTAATAGCAATGAAATGTTCTTCTATCTGTGTTCTATTTTGTCCTATTCTCAAACGATCAGGGGTTTCGAACGGTCTAGATCGGTTTAACGACTGATTCGGATCGAGAGAAATTCCCGGTCGTCACATTTGG
Organism: Allium sativum; assembly: GCA_030737875.1. Lineage (NCBI taxonomy): Eukaryota > Viridiplantae > Streptophyta > Magnoliopsida > Asparagales > Amaryllidaceae > Allium > Allium sativum. The sequence continues at coordinate 386,710,501 of CM060912.1, read as the reverse complement.
TATTAGAGCTTTGGTTTACAGAGCTCGAGAACAAGACACATTAGAACCATACGAAAGAATTCATCAGATATTAGATTAGTAATATCCAATTAGAATGACTCGTTAGAGATAGGATCAGTAGTATCCTAGAACGAGTGTGAAGAGTATATTTTTCAAATGAAAACAATTTTGTTTTAAAATTTAAATCGTTTTATACGTATTTGAATATTTATTTACTTTGAATTTGGACATTCCGATATATAAAGATTTTGCATATACGCGTCATGAACGTATATTCGAAGTTTTAATATACTGGATAGATATAGGACCGCACTCTAGTAGCCCGGAGATGTTCTGATGGTGGTTCGAAACATCATCAGCATTTATTTTCGTGTTTTGAAGGTGTGATTTCTATATATTTCCATTAGACTGGTGTGAGAACCAAAACTTATATAGATAGATTTATTGTTGTGAATTGGCATCAAAAACATGATTTTCTATATATATATCAAAAATTATGAATTTGAAACGTTAATCCACTAATTGATTGATGTTTGTTTATTTGTTTACTAATTTTTAGCCATTTAGCCTAATTGAACCAAACATTGAATTGTATGGAAAATTGGTCGCATTTGCTTGCATATACATGTACTTACATTGAACAGGTCATAGCAAGGAGGCTAGAGCAGAGAATAAAATTTGTTTGCCCGACAAATAGGTACATGTTTACTATATAATTTACTATTTTGTTTGGGTGATGATGATTTTATGAGCCGATTGGCTAGCCGCTTGGCTTTTTCTTTTTCTTTTTGAGATCAGAAGGCCTATATGGCAATTTTGGGATTTTCCCGTGGCTCCCGGTGCAGGGGAGGTTATGGCGAAATTTTTCGAAAATTTAGGGTGTTAGCCAAATTTTTGAAGAATTTGAAAATTCTCAGAAACTGAAAAGTTAGAGAATGGAAGCCATAATGAACGTAGTGTTGATTAATCAAACCACTTTCGACTTTATTCCTTTTCGGGGACGAAAAGTTTTAAGTGGGGGAGATTGTAATAACCCGAAAATCTGGGCCAGTTTAAAATTTTTAAGTTGGCAATTTTAATGAATTTTCTATATTTAAAATAGATTATTTTAAATAATATCGACGAGAAATTTATTTTGAATGGAATTCGACGTATATTTATATACGTCGTCGTTAGAATATAAATAATTATATATATAATTATAATAGAGATTGAAAATGGCGCGGTAGTTCGATAATTCGATTTCAAACTTCAATTGAACATACCGGGTGCAAAACAATCCGGATTTTAGTGAAACCGAAAACATTAGGATCTAATTGATAATATCTTTCCAACGAATCCGACAAATCAAGATTTCATAGCAGGAATCAAAAGATATGTCCAGTTGAAAATTCTGAATAGTCGCTGTGGAATTCAGGCCCTTAAAAATGGGAATTTTGCAAACGACCTCGGATTTCAACGAAACCACTTTTGTTGGATCCGTGATGTCAAATTATTGCTAGATTCCAAATTTCATAATTTTTCGAATCAATATGTGAGCATGGCAAAGGAAAACGAGTTTGACCCCTTAAAAATGGGAATTTTGCAAACGACCTCGGATTTCAACGAAACCACTTTTGTTGGATCCATGATGTCAAATTATTGCTAGATTCCAAATTTCATAACTTTTCGAATCAATATGTGAGCATGGCAAAGGAAAACGAGTTTGACCAGTTTCAGTTGATTTTAATCGACTGGAAAATGGCCATTTTTCTAACGGTATCAGAATTCGACGAAACGAGTTTTGTTAGGACCGTATCGTCAATACGAAGTTGTAATAACCCGAAAATCTGGGCCAGTTTAAAATTTTTAAGTTGGCAATTTTAATGAATTTTCTATATTTAAAATAGATTATTTTAAATAATATCGACGAGAAATTTATTTTGAATGGAATTCGACGTATATTTATATACGTCGTCGTTAGAATATAAATAATTATATATATAATTATAATAGAGATTGAAAATGGCGCGGTAGTTCGATAATTCGATTTCAAACTTCAATTGAACATACCGGGTGCAAAACAATCCGGATTTTAGTGAAACCGAAAACATTAGGATCTAATTGATAATATCTTTCCAAAGAATCCGACAAATCAAGATTTCATAGCAGGAATCAAAAGATATGTCCAGTTGAAAATTCTGAATAGTCGCTATGGAATTCAGGCCCTTAAAAATGGGAATTTTGCAAACGACCTCAGATTTCAACGAAACCACTTTTGTTGGATCCGTGATGTCAAATTATTGCTAGATTCCAAATTTCATAATTTTTCGAATCAATATGTGAGCATGGCAAAGGAAAACGAGTTTGACCAGTTTCAGTTGATTTTAATCGACTGGAAAATGGCCATTTTTCTAACGGTATCAGAATTCGACGAAACGAGTTTTGTTAGGACCGTATCATCAATACGAAGCTAGGAAATATTTTTCGGGAATTTAAATCAAGATTTCATAGCAGGAATCAAAAGATATGTCCAGTTGAAAATTCTGAATAGTCGCTATGGAATTCAGGCCCTTAAAAATGGGAATTTTGCAAACGACCTCGGATTTCAACGAAACCACTTTTGTTGGATCCATGATGTCAAATTATTGCTAGATTCCAAATTTCATAATTTTTCGAATCAATATGTGAGCATGGCAAAGGAAAACGAGTTTGACCAGTTTCAGTTGATTTTAATCGACTGGAAAATGGCCATTTTTCTAACGGTATCAGAATTCGACGAAACGAGTTTTGTTAGGACCGTATCGTCAATACGAAGCTAGGAAATATTTTTCGGGAATTTTTAGAGTTAGTATGTGACCCCGGTAAATTGAATTGCGCGTTCAAATTCAATATATAGAGTTATATGTTGATTTTAATGGAAACTGATTGTAACGATCGAATCAGCCTACGATACATATCCCATTGTGTTCGAAATGGGGGTAATTAGCTATGGACGACAGGCGGTGGGCCTCGTTTAGAGGTCGTATGTAAAAGTCAACTTTTTCATAATTAAATAATTAATTAAATAAAAAAATATAGCCCTCTCCTATACCTTGGCCCCACCCCCCCGATTCATCATTCAGAGAAAAGAAAAAGGAAAAAAAATTCAAATCACCTCGCCGTCGCATCTGGCGGAGCGTCGCCGGCCTCCCATCGCATCCCCTCCCCTTCCCTCTCATCTCCTTCTCCATCGCCTCCCCCTTCTCTCTTCTCATCCCCCATTCGAACCCTAACCCGTAAACCCCTGCACCCCGTCGCTCCAGTGCCAAAGACCACCACCGCAGCACCCCCTCGCGTCTGGCCATCATCTCCGACCACCCCATCCTCTCCAGAGCCTGATTGGAAGACCCCAACCCCAAACCCTCCCCCCAAATCAATTTGAAACAGCCGCTGGAAGGATCCCCCACCACTGCCGATCGTCGCTGCACCCTCCCCCTCGTCAACCTCAGCCTCTCCCTTCGCTAACCGGTGAGCTCGTGTTTATTTTATTTATTTTATTTTATTTTATTTATTTAAAATCTGAAATTATAAACTTATAGAAAGAAAAAATTCGATTTTCTTTATATGTAGAAAGATGATTGTTATTTATATATAATAGAATTAGGAAAGGGTATGATTTTACTAAGTATAAAGGTTTGATTTTTTTTAATAGTATGAAAGCATATATTTTTATCTACATGAAAGACCTGATTTTTATAATATAAAAAGAATAAAAATAGGATTTTTATATTATAGAAGTATTAAAGATGTGATTTTAATATAGTAGAAATAATAAAAATACGATTTTTATATTATATAATTATTAAAAATTTGATATTTATATATGTAGCGAAATAAAAATATAATCTTTATTATATGAACATCGATATAAAAATAGAATTTTTATCTATATAGTATCGATGTAAAAATAGAATTTTTATCTATATAGTATCAATGTAAAAATAAAATTTTTACCTATAAAGTAGCGGTGTAAAAATTCGATTTTTATATATTGAGTAGCGGTGTAAAAATTCGATTTTTATATATTGAATAGCGAAGTAAAAATTCGATTTTTATATATTGAATAGCGAAGTAAAAATTCGATTTTTATATATTGAATAGCGAAGTAAAAATTCGATTTTTATATATTGAATAGCGAAGTAAAAATTCGATTTTTATATATTGAATAGCGAAGTAAAAATTCGATTTTTATATATTGAATAGCAAAGTAAAAATTCGATTTTTATATATTGAATAGCAAAGTAAAAATTCGATTTTTATATATTTAATAGCAAAGTAAAAATTCAATTTTTACATATGTAGTGGCTACGGGCAACGAAAGCGACAAAAGGCGAGAACGATGAAGATTTCTATCAATGAAGTGTCGTGGAATTGGGATAGCTTTGGTGAGAACTTCTCACTTTAAATTTCCTTTTCTAGTTAAAATATATACTAGGATGTAGACGGTGTTTAGTAGCACCCGACACAATCGTCCACAGACCATGGACTTGTTTGTTTGGATTGTGTAGTTAGTTAGATTATTTGGTTTGAATTGAATTGTTTGGTGAAATGGAATGGATTTGATTGATGTGTGAATGGCGTGGGCCTTCACTAGACCGGGGATAAGGCTAGGCCTCGTCCCGTTTCTAGTATCGTGTCGTTATGCCGCCGAAATTTTCTAAAATAAGTTAGAAAAATAAAAATATCATTTTATTGTGTAAATGAACTGAATAGAATATTTTCATAGATTGAATAAAATGTTTTATCATTAAAAATATAATTTTTAACGTGAAAGTGAATAAATAAATATTTATAAACAAATTGGCCGATTTGTTTATATACACTGATTTGACTGATATTGATTGGGTCGATAAATTTTACACATCGCCCAACTGCACAACTAAAATCTTTGTTTGATTGTTTGAAACCCCACACGGGTGTTGGGATGAAATTTGTAGTTCACTCATCCTGATTGATTTAATATGTCGATCGATTGATTGACAGGCTGTTATAAGCGTTAGATATCTATATTTGATGCTTATACAGTGTAGTGCACTTTGGTTGATGGTTGATTATTTTTCAATGCTATTATATACGTGTGATGTATGAAAATCCATATAATTAACATTATATGGTGATTGATTGGGCCTCATTCCAATTTAGAAAATAAAGAATAATATAAAATAAAGGTTCATGTGTTGACCGTACTCATCCGTTGAGATTAGTCATGTGTTGAACGAAATATTTTAATAATAAAATTTACATCTTTATCAATATAAAATAAAGGTTCATGTGTTGACAGTACTCATCTGTTGAGATTAGTCATGTGTTGAACGAAATATTTGAAAAGAAACATTTGAAATAGAAATATTTGAAATAGAAATATTTGAAATAGCAATATTTGAAATAGAAATATTTGAAATAGAAATATTTGAAATAGAATATTTGAAAATAGAAATATATGAAGCCGTGTTGATTAGATTGACGCCATTTTGACGTGAACGATATTTATATCGATTTTATTCATTTTAAAATGATTATTGAAAAGTGATTTCGAAATCGAATATTTTGAAATGAAATTTGAATTGAATTGCAAAGAAAACGAATTCGAACTGAATTGAATATATAACGAATTTGATTTGAATAGAAAACGAATTTGATTTGAATAGAAAACGAATTTGATTTGAATAGAAAACGAATTGAATTTGATTCGAATAGAAAACCAATTTGAATTGAATCGAATAGAAAACCAATTTGAATTGAATCGAATAGAAAACCAATTTGAATTGAATTGAATTGAAAATAAAATGAATTCGAATCGAATTAAAATCGATTTGAATTGAAATCAAATAGAAATGAAAGTAAAAAGAATTTATAATAGAAAATTCAATTTTGATTTGAATTTGAGATAAAGGTTGAAATTGTTTTTGAAACGAATTCAAAACTATTTGTAAAATTCGTTTTAAATAGTAATCGACGAAGTATATTATATATATATATATATATATATAATATAATGGCCTGAATAGAACGCGCCACGCTGCGGCAGTTCGCGAATTTCGACCATTGACTTCGAACGGGCATTACGGGAGATCCGACCGTCGGATTCTCCTAAAACCAGAACCATTGGGTTCGTATCGAAAAGAGCTTTCTAACGAATATTAGAAATTTGAAATCTAACGGTTGGATTTGGAGATACGTCCAAATCAAATTTGAAAGAGGTCGTTGTAAGTGCAGTTCGATGGCCGTTGATGGAAATCGACTGTACAGGCCTTGATAAAATTATTAAAAATATCAATAATTTGTGTAAAATCATAAGAAATGATTTGGGAAAAATTGGGATGAAAAACTCCATATTTGAAAAGATAAAAATAGATTTTTATCGAAATGAACTAGTTTTGAACTGAAATTAAAACCCATTTATTTTTAAATAAATAAATTGGATTTGAAATGGGTTTGAAATAGAATTGATTTGTGGGTTTATCGTGAGCAGTGTTTTAAATAACACTTACTCTTTAACCCGATAATAAATAGAATGTGATTTGGGTTTATAGTGAAATGTGTTTTAAATGACGTTAGTTCTTTAACCCAGTAAAAGGGGTTTTAATGAATCTGCAATTAGATTGAAATGTGAATTGATAATTTAAATTATCAAATTTAGATAATGAGCGAGAATGGAGTATCACCAGTTTTGCTCCAAAGCGATAGTTAAATCTTTAATTAGATTTGAACGTGAAATGGTAATTAATTTTGCCGATAACACCATGGTGTTAGATATGGAGTATTACCAGTTTTGCTTTATGGGATGAATAGGTTGGGATTGGGAAATAAAATAAATAATTACTTCTGTGTGGTTCGCCAATCTCGACTAGTTTGGAAAACCATAATTTGGTTTGAAATGACATCCAAAGGAAGATTAAAGGATAAATTTTAAAGAATTTATCTTGGATAAAATTAATGGGAACCTTTCCCTAAGAATTGAAATTTAGAAACTAGCTGAAGGTTAGTTAAGAAGAATGGATTCCTGGGTATTGATCTGATGTTGGTTTCGGCCTTCGGGGTTAATATTTGGGGAATTTTTCTCTTGCTAATTTACGGTAAGTGACTGATGAATTGGAATGAGGCGTATGTTGTGTTTGTGTAACATTTGTTTTTAATATACGCGGGTTGTTTGGAAAGGCCGGGTTTATACCCATTCTGAATAACCGATTCGACGATATGTCGAAGATGATGACGGTGGTCGAAGACCGGAAGTCTTCACATCATTTGGATAATTACTGATGATCCTAATTGGGCTGTACACCCAAGAGGATGGAAATAGTTGGTGGTCGTCCAGACGTACTTGGAGATCGATGGATATGCGAGGAAAGTGCCTCCGGTTTCGTTCAGACCCAGAACGAACTTGTAAATGGATTGTGTGTCTGACATTGGATTTTATTCTGTGTTGATTGATTTCTGTTAAATATATATCTATTTGGCGGCGGAGAATTTATTCTTTTGCTTAACGCCCTTCTCTGAGACGTACGAGCTTAGAGGTTATATATCGATAGATATCAATCGCATGACATGAATTGCCTGTGTGGCATGCTGAGTTGCATGGATCAAGGCTTCTGTTGAAAAGCAAAGTCTTGTGGTTGATGATCAAAGCACGGCCTACGTGGCATAGCTTTGTGTATAGCGTGGATTCGCGAGCCTCACACCTCGGTATGAGTTAAAAACGGGATACGGACCGTTGGGAGAGCACGACGTTTCTTTCTAGCTATGGTGGTGTCAGTGACTTACCAGCCCTGACATTTATATCTATTTTTCACCTATGTGGTTGTTGGATGTGAGGCACCTCGATTATAGGTCTGTAAGGACCGGGAAACGTGTGTTCAGGCATAATTAATCCTCAAACGTAAGAGAGGACCGGCCCAACCGAATCCGGGGTTGCTCAGAGTGTGCAGTCCCGAGGCATTTGCTAGAATGTCTCGAAGAGGAGAGGAGCTTGCCCCTTGCCTCGACTCATGATGGAAATCCAATTTCCAATACGAGATATTTCGGCTTTATTTGTAGAGCCTAGTATGGCGACATAGTGGGATGGGGCACTTATGCCGTCTATGATTTATATTTATGATTGAAATTGTTTTGACACTATACACTTATTATAGTATCAAATGATTTGTTTTAAATATACCAAGCATGTTTGGCTATTATAAGGGAAAACCCTATCCTCCGGCTTGCGTTGCATTGTGTGATGGGACCTGGGTCTTATAATAACTTCATTTTTCGAAAAAGCATTGCGTTATTTATTCTATGCACTGGTATTCTTGGGAGGAAACCCGTTCCGTGTTATACGGCGTGGTCCCTTGAATTACCCTCTTTCAAAGTAAAGTTTTAAATAACTGTTTTAGTTCTCACACCAGTCACATGACTGACCTAGAGTTTATTGTTTTAACCTAAACTCTGGGTGCCCTTATTTCCGCACGGGCAGCTAGTAGTTTTGGTTTTGCAGATTTATATTCATAGGATCCTAGTTTACAGCTGGAGTGATATCCGGAAAGCTCTGTATCCGTATATCACCTTCAGTTGTGCTTTGTATTATTTTCCGCTGCTATGTAATTTATTGTAATCTCTGATATTCATCGAATGTAATTTATTCATTTATACTCTGTATATTCTTGTATCTGATGGAATTGTTGTAATAGCAATGAAATGTTCTTCTGTCTGCGTTCTATTTTGTCCTGTTCTCAAACGATCAGGGGTTTCGAACGGTCTAGATCGGTTTAACGACTGATTCAGATCGAGCGAAATTCCCGGTCGTCACAGCTAATTACCATCTAGCGTAAAAAATCCATTGGTTTTAAATAACATATTGGATTGTAATGGTTTGAATATAACAGAGTTTTCGAACGTATAAATTGGAATAGGTTTGAATGGAAATAATCTTCAGATATTTCGATATTGGATTCCATAATTACATGGATACTATTGTGAGGAATTTGGAAGATATAGATATTGTTATTCCCTATACGATATCTGTTGGTTTCAGAATTTGGTATTGAATATAAGTCGATATGATTTCTATTCAAAGCCTTATATTTGATAGCAAATTGGATTTTGGGTTTGTCATGAATGGTGTCTTTAATAACACTGTTCTTAAAAGTAGTTGAAAATGGAATTTATGGAATAAATCTTTTAATTAAGATTTAATGGAATTTTCCAAAGTGAAGTTTTCCAATTTAATAAATTAAATTGGAATTCATTGGAAGTTTATTTAGTGATAATCGACATGAACCTTCGTGGAGGAAGACCTTTATTATTTAAGGAATTTAAAATACTTAGCCATTATTCTGCTTATAGTATTAGGCTGATGTGGGAATTTATATTGATCGTAAACCGGTATGATCTCCGTGAAGATTCCATTTTGAATGGAAGTTGATTATGGGTTTATCGTGAATGATGTTTTAAATGACATTTGTTCTTTAACCCAATTAAAGACATGATTAATTTCTTAAAGTTGAGTGATCATTGAATAATGATTTTTGAGTATTAAAACTGTGTTAGAGTTTTAACGAATCTTTAATTAAATTTTAAATGGTAAAAGGTAATTAAATTTACAGAAAATATGATGGGTGTTAGATATGGAGTACTACTAGTTTTGCTCCATGGGATCAATAGGTTGGGAATGCGATAACAATATGAAATATTATCTTTCATGTAAAGCTCTTTAATCCTGATAAGGCTTATAAACCTTAATTTGAGTTAAGTCTGTGAAAACAGATTTTATAATCTTTTGAGACGATTTCTGTGGAAAGATCTAAACTTGAAGTTTAAATGATATAAGTCTTTGATAAGATTTATGGGTTTAGTTCCCAATGTAATGAATATTTGAATAAAAGAATATTCTGGAGTGGAATGAGATGTAAGATATCTTTATATATCACTTGATTTTAAAGATGGGCGAGTTATTCGAAAAGACTGGGTTTAACCCATTTTAAATAACTGTCATGATGATTAAAAGTCGAAGATATAAAGACGGTGGTTGAAGACCAAAGATCTTCACATCGTTTGGGCTATTACTGATGTCTCGTTTGGTCCATACACCTAAGACGAGGTAATAAGTAGTGGTTGTCCAAACGTACTTGGAGATCGACCAGATATGCGAGAGCCTCTCTCTTGTATTGGACATATGGGATGAAGAATAAGGTGCTTTCGGTTTCGTTCAAACCTAGAATGGACTTGTAAATGGATTGTGTGTTTGACATTGTATTTTGTACTATATTAATTAATCTCTACTAAATTTATATTTGTTTAGTGGTGGAGAATTTATTCTCTTAGCTTAACACCCTTTTCTGAGACGTATGAGCTTAGAGGTTATACATTTGTAGACATCAGTTGTATGATATGAATTGACAATGTGGCATGATGAGTGCTGAGGGTAGATAGATCAAAGCTTCTTGTTGAAAAGCAGTGCTTTGTGTATGATGATCAAAGCATGGATGATATAGCGTAGCTTTGTGTATCGAGACGCGACTTCGATGAACTTGACACCCCAGTATGATGGTGAACTAATGGTTAGATTTGTATACTTTCGAGATGAGGATGAACAACCTTCGGGTTGGGGTTAGACAACTTTTAGGGTTGTCGTGGATTCGGTCGACTAAGATGATCTGGGTTGTGGTCGCTCCACGCCTGTAGGGATATAGTATAGCGGTGTTTCGAGCTTGGACTAAAGTCGTAAGGCGTGCTACGTGACTCTATGAAGGTTAGAGTCTAGACTAAAGCTGCAGGGAGTGATACTCCAGTCCTAGATATAGTGTGGATGTGTATTATGGTGCTTTCCAAAGCCTGGACTTAACCGTGGAAATACACACTTCCACGGTCAGTCTTTTAAATCAAGAGCCATCATGATGGAATCCAACTTCGAATACGAGCCTTGAGTTTTCATTTGTAAACCTATATGGAGACATAATAGGATGAGGTATTATGCCTTCTAAGATTGATACATTTATTTTCAAAAATGATTTTCACACTATGCACTAGTGGTAATAAAAGAGAATATTAGCGTATCAAGCATGTTTGGCTATTAAGGTAAAACTCTTTCCTCCGGTTTGCACTTGCAATGTGTGATGGGACTTGAGTCTTATAATAGCTTTATTTTTCAAAAAGCATGGCAAGTTTTTAATGGTTGGTATTCATGTGGAGGAAACCCATTCCGTGTTTTACGGAATGGTCCTATGATTTAACTAAGTTTAAAATAAAGTTTAAACCCGTTTTTGGTTCTCACACCAGTCCCATGACTGACTTGGAGTTTATTGTTTCCCATCTAAACCCTAGGTGCCCATATTTTCCACACGGGCAGCTAGTTGTTTGGGTTTTGTGGATCTATTTATCAAGCAGGATTCTGGATTGAAGCTAAAGCCGTGTCCAGAGCATTTCATAGTCTTCCACTGTATGTAATTTTTTATTTCCGTTATATCATAATTTATTATTACTCTGATATTTTCTTGTACTCTAATGTAAAATTGTTGTAATAACAAGGAGATGTTCTTTTGTGTTTTGTTCTGATGTGTTTTACCCTATAACAGTTCGAGGATTTCTGTTGTTTTGGATCGGACCTATGTGGTTTACGGTTGATCTGAAAGGCGGGTAATTTCGGGTCGTCACAGTTGGTATCAGAGCTTTGATTTATAAAGCTTTGAGAATACGACGCATTAGAATGAGATGAAAGAATTCATCACAGATAGGATTAGTGATACCCTATAAGAATGACTCGTTAGAGATAGGGTTAGTAATGCCTTAGTATGAGTTTGAAGAGTATTATATATAAAAGAAAACGAATTGGTATTTAAATAAAAGATTTAGTTTTGAAAATAATTATATCTTATTATAAGAATTTGAATATTTTATTTGATGTTGAGTTTGGACTATCGAGTATGAGAGAATTTCGAGTATATGTCTGATTGATGTATATCCGAAGTCTTAAATATACTGGATAGATTTATAATCACACTCTAGTCGCCCGAGGATGATTCTGGTGATAGCTTGAGCATCATTATTATTTCCTTTTGAGTTTCGAAAGTGGGATGCTTAAATAATTCCAATTGACTGGTGTGAGAACCAAAAACTTAGTTAGGATTTAATGTTTGTGATTTGACTTTGAAATATATTTTTAGGTATATAAAAGATACATGTTTTGATAGCATATAATTTGGAAAGTTAATCAACCAATTGATTGTTAGTTGTGATGTATGGTAATTAGTTTAAATAATAAAAATATCGGAACGATAAAACCTATATAGGAATGGAAGGTAAGTTAAGCCAAATCAAATCTAATGTTGAACTGAATTGAAAATTAGTTCGGATTGGACATGTGTATATGTTGGACAAGTTGTTGCATGAAGGTTAAGAAGAGGAATAAAATTGCATGCCCGACAAACAGGTACATATTTATTGTATTGTTTGGATTTGATGATCTTATGAGCCGATTGGCAAGCCGCTTGGCCTTTGGATTTTCTTTTTAGTCGATGAGGACCTAGTGAGACAAGTTGTAGTTGTACCGTTCACCCGTACGAAGGTGGTAATGTGAAATTTTTTGAAAATTTAAGGCGTTAGCCAAATTTTGAGAGAATGGGAAGTTCTTAGAAACTAAACAGTTAAAGAACTTGAGTTGGTTAAAACAAAGGCTGAGTTCGTTAAGTAAACTACCTTCAGTTTCGTCTTCGATTTCGGGGACGAAATCCTTTTAAGTGGGGGAGAATGTAACGATCCACATTTTTGGTCAATTTTAAAATATGAATTTTAATTGATGAATTTGATATTAAATGTTCAAAACTATTTATTTTGAGAATTAACGACTTATAATTTATTTAAAACAAAGTTCGAACGTATATGTTTATATTAAATATAAAACGTACTTGTAACATCACGGTAATTCGAAACATTTGGTATTAAATTTTAAACGGATATACAGAATTCCAAATAAGAAGGATTTTAATAAAACAAGAAAGATTAGAATCTGTTAAGTTATATCTTTCTAACGAATATGAGAAATCAAGATTTCGTCATTTAAATCGTAAGTTATGTCCAAAACAAAATTCCAAAAAGTCGCTATGAAATCGTTTATAATTTATAATGATTTATTATATAAATAAAAGGATTTTCATATAAATTGAATAATGTTTGACTAGGAAATTGTTATATTGAGTCTAAAATCCAAGTAGGTTTATTTTGTAGCTATATGATATTACAGTTGGATATATACGCGATAATAATAATTAGTTTATTATTAATTTGAATAATTTTGGAATTTAATAATATTATAATATTATTATGTAGGCCTTAAAAATAGTCAATTTGCAAACAACATCCTTTTTCGACAAAACCAATTTTGCTTGATCTGGAATAATAAATTATTGCTAGATTTTGAATTTCGTGTCATTCGGAGTTAGTATTTGGCCGTGTGCAATTTAAATGTGAAACGATCTATGTTTTGACTTTAAAAATATGCTACTGGAGCAAACAGACTCGGAATTTGGCGAAACTAGTTTCATTAGGATCGTAATGTCAAATTATAGTTGTATCTCAATTTTCCATTGAAAATGGGATTCGTATGTGATCTTATGGATTTTTAAACGACAAATGGAGGTAACGATTGAACAAAATAGACAGAATAATAAAACAAAAAAATATACTCTCCCCTATATAATATCCTTTCCACTTTCTAACCCTAACTGTAAATCACTTCTGTAATCAGCAACAAAAATCATTTCTATGTCTTCTTCCATGGCAAAAACATGAGTTTTTAAATCATTTTAAAATCAAATAAAAATCAGCAAATCTAGAAATGAGTATATTTGAACTCGTATGATCTTCCTCTTTAATTCTATGTTAGTTTTACATGGTGCGCACCATGTTTGCTGCGCTCAAAATTTTACAAGTGTGCAATGTGGCTTAGGGTTGGGAATTCTTCAAGTTGAAGCAATGATTCAAGATTTGGTTATTGTTTATGTGTTTGTGGTGGAGAGTAGTAGTCACTGTGATTTTTTGGAGTTTTTCACGCAAATTTCTTGCGCAACCTGTACTGTTGCATTTAGTGTAGGCCTAGGTGACGCGACGAAGTGGAGGGGTGCGGGTTCAAGGAGATTAGGTGGAGGTTGATGCGATTTTGAAGAAAGGAATGTTAGTGTTGTTGGTTCGAAGAATCGGAAGAATCATGAAGAGATGATGGAGTTTGAGCTTAAGGAGGTCATGGAAATAGTGCGTTTTTTCTACTGGGAGGCGCTGCGTTGGTTTATGGTAGGGATTAAGGAGACGAGGAAGAGATTAGGGGTAGATTAAGGGTAAGTAATTATTTAATTATATTGTTAATGACTTAAATGTGTGTACAATCTTGTAAAAAGTGTATCTTTTTCATACTTGATCAGAATTCAGTGAAACGGAATCCGTTGGAACCATATCGTCGAGAGTTTCACAAAACTAATTTGGAGCTCATTGCAATTTTTGGTGAAGGAAAACGTCTGTTTGGATCAATTGATTGTTTATAGTTATTTAATGATAAACGACTAATGTGAGAACTCTCACTCAAACTAATTTTTTTATATAATTATTATAATCATATCTGAATATGTATTGATTACCTGTGTTTGTTGATTTTTCTAATCTTTGGTTGATTTGAATTGGTTGAAAACCCTACATGGGTATTTGATGATGATTAGCCCACACATCTCCCAAGTGTGTGTAGATAAGTTCAGATTGTTTGTTATGTAAACCACACACGGGTATTGGGATGACAATTTATTTACACGTCTACCAAGTGTGTGGATAATAATCATTAGTTGTGAATTGGTTGAAAGCCCCACACAGATATTGTGATGATAATTAGCTGACACATCTCCCAAGTGTGTAGATAAGTTCACATGGTTTGTGATGTAAACCCTACACGAGTATTGGGATGACAATTTATTTACACGTCTCTTGATTTTGTATATAATAATCACTAGTTTGTGATGAAAACCCCACATGGGTATCGGGATGATATTCGATTGGCACATCGCCTAATTGTTTAGTTTGTATGTCAATTGGTTGATTGGCAACCATATAAGCGTTGTTTATTTATTTAGGGCTTATACGAGTGAAGCTGCACTTTGGATGTGAATTGGATGTTTGGTAGTTGCTCGCAACTATTGTTGGATACGTATTATGTATGAAATCCATATAAATGGAATTATATGGTATTTGTTTAAATTTCATTCCAATTCGGAATAAAATTGAATATTTTAATAATATAATATTCATTGAAAACCAAAGTATGATTTTGATGTCAGAATTTGGATGGGCGCAAAGATATTAAAATATCGATGAATATTTGTAACTGTAATGAATAGTTTTGAAGTAAATTTCATATACCTATGGCCTGTCGAAGTTTGTTTTCGAAACGAATAATAACTTTTTAAAGTGAAGTTCTGTAAGGTTACGTAGAAAACAATTTAAAAGAAGCTTCTTTTCGAAAGTTTCTTGTTTATTTTTATAACGACTGTCAGGAAAGTTTGGACTTAAAATAACGAGTTTCAAAAAATAATATTATTTTAATGATTAAAATAGTATTAACATGACTTAATGTTGAAATATTGGATTTTGAAGCGAGCTGATTGAAATATAATTTCCAATGATGATTACAAATCTTATATAATATATAAATTACTTTGGAAGCAGTTCGGTTTATTTTAAAATTATTAATCGATTTGGATTTGAATAGGACGTGTCGCGTAGCGATAGTTCGTGAAGTTCAACCCGTAACTTCGAATTGACGTACCGGGAGATCTGACCGTCGGATCCTCCTGAAACTAGAAACATTGGGTCCGATATGAAATGAGTTTTCAAATAAAATAAGAATTTTAAAATCCAATAGTTTGATTTTAAAATAACTCTAAATTTGTTTTGGAGAAGATTGCTATGGATGTAGTTCAGTGACCCGAAATTGGAAAGTAGTTGTAAGGGCGCAAATAAAATTATTAAAAATATGGATAAATTATGTTAAATCATAATAAATGATTTGAAAAGATTTTTGATGGAATATTCCAAGTTTTGAAAAGATAAAAGATATTTTATCTGAATGAGCTAGTTAACAACTAGAGTAAAGGATCCAGTGGTTTTAAATAACATTTTGGGTTGTAATATTTTGAATATAACCATAGTTTTTCAATGTACAGATTGGAATGTATTTGAATGGAAATAATCTTCTGATATTTTGATATTAGATTCTGTAATTACACTGATACTGTTGAGAGGAATTTGGAAGATATAGATATCGTTTTTCCCTATACTGTATCTGTTGGTTTCAGAATTTGGTATATAAGTCGATACGATTTCTATTCAAAACCTTATATTTGATATCGAATTGGATTTTGGGTTATTCATGAATGGTGTCTTTAGTAACACTATTCTTAAACCCAGTTGAAAATGGAATTTATGGAATAAATCTTTTAATTAAGATTTAATGGGATTTTCCAAAGTGAAGTTTTCGAATTTAATAAATTAAATTGGAATTGAATGTAAATCGATTTAGTGATAATCGAGATGAGCATCCGTGGAGGAAGACCTTTACAATTTAAGGAATTTAAAAGGCTTAGACGTTATTCCGCTTATAGTATTAGTCTGATGTGGGAATTTATATCGATTGTAAACTGGTATGATTTTCGTGAAAATTCCATTTTGAATGGAAGTTTATTTTATTTTTATCGTGAATGATGTTTTAAATGACATTTGTTCTTTAACTCAGTTAAAGACAAGATTAATTTTCTAAAGTTGAATGATCCTTGAATAATGATTTTTGAGTATTTAAACTATGTTAGAGTTTTAATGGATCTTTGGTTTAAAAATAGTAAGAGGTGATTAAATTTACCGAAAACATGATGGGTGTTAAATATGGAGTACTACCAGTTTTACTCCATGGGATGAATAGGTTGGGAATGCGATAACGATATGAAATATTATCTTTCGTGTAAAGCTCATTAATCCCGATAAGGATTATAAAACTTAATTTGAGTTAAGTCTGCAAAAAGAGATTTTATAATGTTTTGAAATGATTTCTAAGGAAAGATTTAAACATGAGGTTTAAATGATATAAATCTTTAATAAGATTTATGGCGTTAATTCCCAATGTAATGAATATTTGAATAAAAGAATATTATGGATTGGAATGAGATGTATGAAATCTTTATATATAACTTAATTTTAAAGATGAGCGGTTTATTAGGAAAGACCGAGTTTAACCCATTCTGAATAACTGTTACGACGATTAAAAGTGGAAGATATGAAGAAGATGGTTGAAGACCACAGGTCTTCACATCGTTT
This sequence comes from Allium sativum, assembly GCA_030737875.1. Taxonomy (NCBI): domain Eukaryota; kingdom Viridiplantae; phylum Streptophyta; class Magnoliopsida; order Asparagales; family Amaryllidaceae; genus Allium; species Allium sativum. Next base: position 386,693,164 of record CM060912.1, on the reverse strand, counting down.
GGGCTATTGCCGATGTCTCGTTTGGGCCGTACACCCAGGTTGAGGTAATAATTGGTAGCCATCCAAATGTACTTGGAGATCGACCGGATATGCGAGGGCCTCTCTCTTGTACATATGTGATGAGGAATAAGCTGCCTCCGGTTTTGTTCAAACCTAGAACGGACTTGCAAATGGATTGTGTGTTTGACATTGTATTTTATACTATATTAATTGGTCTCTGCTAAATATATATCTTTTTTGCGATGGAAAATTTATTCTCTTAGCTAAACACCCTTCTCTGAGATGTATGAGCTTAGAGGTTATATATTAGTGGACATCAGTTATATGGTATGAATTGATAATGTGGCAGGATGAGTGCTGCGGGCAGATAGATCAAAGCTTCTTGTTGAAAAGCAGTGCTTTATGGATGATGATCAAAGCATGGCTGATATAGCTTAGCTTTGTGTGTCGAGATTTGCATCGATGAACCTAACAACCCAGTATGATGGTGAACTAATGGTTAGATCAGTATACTTTCGAGATGAGGATGAACAACCTTCGGATTTGGTTTGGAAAACTTTTAGGGTTGTCGTGGATTTGGTCGACCGAGATGAAGTGGGATGTGGTAGCTCTATACCTGGAGGGATGAGTATAGCGGTGTTACGAGCCTGGACTAAAGCCAAATGGCATGATTAGTGAGTCCTAAAATGATAGAGTATAGTGGTGTTTCGATTTTGGACTAAAACCACGGAGCGTGATACTCGAGTCCTGGATATAGTGTTGATGTGTATTACGGTGCTTTCTAAAGCCTGGACTCAATCATGGAAATGCACACTTCTGCGATCGAGCTTTTGAAGGAGCCATCATGATGGAATCCAACTTCCAATAAGAGCCTTACATTTTCAGTTGTAAACCTATATGGCGACATAATAGGATGGGGTATTATGGTGTCTAAGATTGATACATTTATTTTCGAAATTAATTTTCTCACTGTGCACTAGAGATAATTATAGAGAATTATAGTGTATCAAGCATGTTTGGCTATTATATGGTAAAACTCTTTCCTCCGGTTTGAGCTTGCATTATGTGATGGGACTTGAGTCTTATGATAGCTTCATTTTTCAAAAAGCATTGCGAGTTTTTATGATTGGTGTTCATGTGAAGAAAAGCCATTCCGTGTTATACGACATGGTCCTGTGATTTCCCTAACTTTAAAATAAAATTTAAAAGTGTTTTTGGTTCTCACACCAGTCCCAAAACTGACCTGGAGTTTATTGTTTCCCACCTAAACTTTGGGTCCCCGTATTTTCCACATGGGCAACTAGTAGTTTGGGTTTTGCAGATATTTTTATTAAGCAAGATTCTGGGTTGAAGCTAAAGCTGTGTCCAGAGCATTTCCTAGTCTTCTGCGGTATGTAATTTTGTGTTTCCACTGTAATGTAATTTATTATTACTCTTGTATATTCTTGTGCTCTAATGTAAAATTATTGTTATAACAAAGAAATGTTCTTTTATGTTTTGTTCTAATGTGTTGTAACCCATAACGGTTCAAGGATTTCTGTTGTTTTGGATGGGACCTGAATTGTTTACAGTCGATCTAAAAGGCGGGGATTTTCGGTTCGTCACAGTTTCCAATTCTAAATCGCTTCTTTGTTGGATCAACATAGATTCTGGTCTTGAAAACCTTTTTGTCCGAAAAATTCATTTATTTTTATTAGAAATGACATCTAGAGAGTTTTGATTTCAACTGGTTCTTATGAAGCATCTTTTGAGATGCTTCTGATGATCTGCTAGAAATAACATCGATCTGTGACTTGATCGTTGCTCGAAGCATAAGGTAAGGTTGATTAATTAATTCATAAAAAATATTAAGCTCTATTCGACTTCATTTGAGTTTTTTACTTTGCGTTTCAATACTCGTTATGAAATATGGAACAAAAGAGGAGAAGACTTTCAATTTTAAACCATTATGATGATACAAGTATGGTAGAGAGCATGGACATGGACATGATGATGAAAGAGAGAGAAATGTTAGAGTGATGGATTGTTTTTTGTACTTCTGTCATTTCTCAAAACACGTAAAGCAAATTATTTTTTATTTTGTAAGCTAATTTCACTTTCTTAATTAATTGTTTACCAAAAAATCATAATTTATGCCATTTTTTATGGATGGGACTCAAAAACAAAAAAAGGACGAATCAATAAAGACCTTATGTTGCCATTCCCATAGCCATTTTAGCCAGTTTTTGTCTTTGATGAGTCGAACGCATCAATGGTGAAAATCTGTCAAAATGAATAATTTTCTCATTAGAGAAAACCGAGCCATCGACGTTAGATGCAACTGATTTTTCTCTAGTCCACATATACAACCCTTCTCTCCCTTCCTCTTTTAACACCTTCCCTCTCCGCTCCTTCTTCTCTATAAAAATTTCTTATTTCTCATCGATCTAACATAAGAATCAAGTATATGTTTACAATAAAACTATAATATTTTTTGAAGATTACTTGCTTTTTTTTTTATTATTTCAGCTTAGAATGTCAAATCAACTAAAAAGTCTTTGTTACTTTGAATGTACTCGGTGTCTATTGAGACTAATCATATTAGCATATGCCCAATGCGGTATCAACAAGAAGGGTGCACATAAGGCTTGTGCTGGAAATTTTAACTAAGTAGTGGATGAAATCAACTTGCATGGACAAAAAGATAATTTAGAATTGGTAGACGATACACAAGTTTAGGACAAATACAAAGAGATTGGCTCAAACTGGAAATCATGAATAACAAAACTGGTGCTGGGTGGGATCCTAATACACAAACTATTTGAGGCAGCGATGACTGAAAGAGTGATCATACAAAGATACTTTTAATAACTACAAACTCCTTACGCTTGAAACCATTTATTAATTATTATTTAATTGAATAATCTGGACATAACATTCTAAAATATAAAAGAGAACTATTATATAATTTGGATCTATAACAGTAATTATTATAAGGGGAAAATGCAACTAATTGAACGTCAAATATGCTACTCACACCTAATAAAAATTAACTCTAACCCCCTTTTAAGTGTCCATGGGTGTTAAGGGTTTTCAAAATTCGCTAGATAATACTGAAGTTCAAAGGCAACACATTGCAAATTTCAATTCAACAAACAATCCTTCATTGTATCAAGATCTATCGCAACAAACTCTAGTGCAACAAACTTGGAACATTGGTCCATCTTCTGGTGCACATAGCTTTTCGAGGAGACATCATAATGAAACTGACAATAAGATGGTTGAAATAGTTGACGTCATCTATGGTCGACAAATAAAAACAATCTTGTTCGGCTTTAGATAGTACGAACACAAACAACGTGTGTTCAACATGAAATTCTCTAATCTACGCAGATATTATTGCTCGTGTTAAACATTTTACACAAGTAGCAACTTTTAATTTTACTAAAGCGTTATACGTTATTACGCATAATGTTGATTTATTCAATACCCATAACAATGACGATGCAACTGACTGGTTGTTATATACAATAAATCTTGAACGTGCTTATGCAAACTGCAATCTTTTTGGATTTAAGGTACTGGCGAAAAACAAATAGGATTGTGAATTTAATTATATTTAAGTTGTATTATTTCTGTAATATATAGGTGTATCTGGTAGCATGCTTTAACTAATGTCCATGTACTTCAGTTTTTATATTGTTACTTCATTTCAATTAAACACTTTATTACGCAACAAAATAAATAATCAATTAAATATAAAACAACTATGAGTGTGTTTGCACATAACGATAATGGCACATTTAAGCATGACATTTAAAAAAGAGTAGAAAGTTAAATAGGGTATGTGTTTGCGTCTTCAAGTGGAACATTTAAGTGGTGTATTTTAATTTATGATTTATGATTTGATTGTTTTATATTTAATTGATTATTGTCTTGTATAATATGCATTTAATTGACCAATTTAGAAACTGAAATACGTGCATATAATTATACAATACTAGCAAATACAAACTAAATAATGCAGTTAATCAGTGCGACCTTACTACAACAATTTCATCACATATATTATCCCTAACTATTGCCATTTCGGTATTCCTATGTCGTTGAGCCCTTTTACATCCTCTAGGAGCTCAAGTTGACATACTCTAATACTCCTCCACACACACTTCTAGAATAAGATTGGGATCATCGTCAAAAGCCATAAAATATGTATCACCCATGTTGTATTTTTATATGTAATTATGCAGTCATTGTAGCTACGACAACTTTTACTTGCATTTCGAATGAACATGTTGGCATATTCTTCAAAATAATGAGCTTTTTCCATATTTATAGGTTCTTTCAATTGTCACATGTAAACTCGAATGGTAGAGATTAAAATTTTCATTTACCGATTTTGGTTAGTTTGTAGTTTTCTGAAAACGAGGAATATGATATCTGACATTACAATGCGGCGGTAAGTACCCATTTCGAAGCGAAAAACTTGATTTAGCTACATAATATTTTCCAGCTAGAGGATGAGGTATATTCAAGCTTGTGTCATGTACTATTGAATTATAATTCTATTATTATGGGAAATACCTTTCTAGTCAGCTACAATATAGGTAAATACTAAATCAAATGAGCATGCAGCTAAGATATTCCATGTAGGATATCTTTTTCGATCTATGTATAATACAAATCGATCTTGAGGTAAGTGTGATATTATATGTGTACCATCTATTGCACCAACAAAGTTTTGAAAATATGGATAATATTGGTTTGAACTTCTTATTTCATCTGGAAAAGGATTGAATTGGGGGTCAACTGGTTTTATAATATCTAAAGCGAGCTATTGGACGTGATTTTGGTCATTAAAGCGTAATACAATAAATATCCAATAATTAATGCAAATCACGAAGATTTACAAATCACAGCCACATAAATAATGGATAAGTAATGAAAATAGTAAAAACAAAACACAAGGTTTTTATAGTGGTTCGCAAATGCTAGCCTATGTCCACTCTTTGTTTATACTGTTAATTACAGGTACAATAGGTTATTTGTATGAATGAAAAGAGTGGAAGATGAACTTATCTCCAAGATTTACCAAAGCTTCTGTGTTGAGAACACAAGATCGTTTTTCTGGCCCCTCTTGATGGTCTACTCGTAGAGGAAACAACAAGTCATATCGGTCTAGAAATGCATAGGGAGGAACACCATAGTGAGATGACCGAGCCTAAGAGGCACGGACCTGATCGCCCTATTTTGAGGGATGGTTATCAATCTCCTAATGGGGACTAGTAGGGTGAGATAGGGTGGGTCCCTTATTCCCAAGCTTGGTAACTTTTATACTCTGTAGAAATCATAGTGTTGATGACAAAAAATGTCGTAAACACCTAAGATTCCAATGAGAGATTTATAGTGGTTCGGCCTAGCGTGAGACTACATCCAGTTTGGAAGAGTCGTTGGAATATTATTAATAACACAAAGTTACAAGGTCAAGACTATCTCATGACATATCATTACATTCATCTCTAAGTTATATGAAGTCATAATGGTCATATGCAAAGTATTAAGAAAAACACAATTTTGCCCTTCTTCTTCCTCAAAGAGGAGATGACATTAAAGAGGCTACTTGGAACTCTCAAGAGATGTCAAGTCACCAAATTCCAACCCCTTTGAAGTATGAGGTCAAGGGGTATTTATAATGGAGAGGTTAGGTGGGAGTAGGTAGAAGTAAGGACCACAGGCCAATTTTGGTATCCAGAGGAGAGTGCTCTAGAAATTCAGATTCCCCCATTATGCCAGGAAATTTATACCCAGTGAGGTATGAAGTTCGTACCCTAGGACGAGGGGTACGAAATTTGTACCTCGTGGGGTATGAGTTTCATTTTGGCACTTTGCACGGGGGACGTGGATATGACCTAGTTTTGAGGTATAGGAAGGTCATGGAAGTTGTTGGTTGAACCTTAACTTTGAGTTGATCCGGTGATTCTGGGTAACATACTTGTTGGCGCTGCGCCCGAACCCGTTGACGGCTCGCCTTCGGCTCGGTTGTGGATGAATATGGATGGATGTCGCATCCAAGGGATGTGATATTCTGCTAGTCGCCCGACTTGATTCTTCAAGTGCTAGACCCCTGATGATGTTGGCAACGCATCTGGGCTATAATATCACGCGATATGTTGAGTCGAGCGTGTCTTGTATACTTTTGGGAACTAGACCAAAAGGCCGATTAACATTTCCCCCTCAAAGTATGTCTTGTGGTAATGGGACGTGCTTTAGAGTAAGACAAGTCTGATGGATGGAAAGATTCATCATGCCTTGCTTAGTGATTGGTCGTGACCTTTCCCTTGAGTTGTATGCTGGAAGTGCGCTGCTATGGAGTAGCTGAGGCACATTGTTGAAGACCGTTGCATGAGTTTGGGACTTCGACATTGTTAAGGGCTTTGATTTGCTTGTGTCTTGCCACTTGGTACTCGAGGAATGGACTAAAAGGTTGTGTTTTTTATCGTGCAGCCCCTGCTGGAGCTGTTGTGACACTGGACTTTGCCCCCATGCTCCCTCAAACAACGGAACTGGGATCAGCATTGCAAGAGATGCAGTTTGGTGAAGGAGGCGGTCTGGTGGACACTTTTTCAAATGGCTAGGGTCCAACATTTATGATGGCCTTATAGAGGAAGGAGAGGATCAGGGAAGAAGAGGCCTACCTGTGAGGAGCCGTCTAGTGTAGAATGTGCAAAAATGAAACACAGAAAGAAGAAGCATGATTAGCGTTAGTAACTGTAGTAGATGTTACTGCTATTTTGGCTATGTAGGCCGATAGTATACGCGAGTATGGCCCTCGCTTTTGTTTTTTAGAGACGGTTTTCATGTACATCCTGTCATTAGAAAAGAAATATGTTAGATATGTGGCTTGTTTAAAATGTGTGTGTGTGTCGAATGAAATATTAATTTGTAAAAAATCGCATTTCATGTTAAGTGTTCGAACGTTCTTCTCATGCTTTCCAGCATCATGTACTTGCATAAGTGTACTTATCGTTACACTTCACAGAAATCTGACCAGAGATCTCGCTCTGGGAAAGTTCCAGTTGTGTGGAGATCGAGCACTGGTAGCAATCGTGGGGGGTCTCCCTAAGCTCAGGAATCCCACTAAACACCATGAACCAGGCCAGAAGCCTTCTGCCTTGGGTTGCTCGGAGTTTGTCCCCAAGTAGAATGAGGGCTAGGACATTGCAATTCGTCCGATGTTGGGCTCTTCCGTCGTTCATTCGGGTTTAGAGCGAAGGCGTTGTTTATTCGCCTATGGAAACCTGAATCATCATCCCTAATGTCCAATCGTGGCCATGGGCTACTAAGCCTTTAGGACTTAGGGGAGAAAATAAATTTAAGGTCGGTCTCGGTGCTGCACCAAGATACGACTGGCACCCATAGCCAGGTGAGAGGTTTGCGTCACAATAGGTTGGCTGTTGGGCGGTCCCAAGTCCTGGTACTTGGGCGCGGAATTATTTATCCTCGGTCTCGGTGCGGGGCTGAGATTCGAGTTAGTGGTTATTTATACTCAGTCGCTTCACGGGCCAGGGGCTTGAGTATCAATGCCGGCTCCCGTGCTCGGGGTGCCAATTGATGCCAGTAGTGTTTGTCTTCGGTGTTGGCTCGAGGTTTGGATGGCGGCATCGGCTCCTGTATCCGGGGTGCCAATGCGGCAATCAAGTGGTTGTACGAAATTCAGTTGTAATGGTTAGTCAAACATGTCATACATGGAGTAAGCATGGAGTAAACATGAAAGGGACACAGGAAACTAAACATCATTTCTACCGATAACTTTGGCAGTGATAGCCTTTACAATGCCTTGAATTACAATAAAACAAAACAACATTGGAAAGCATAAACAATTATACATTAAGTTATGTAAAGTAGTGGCGGAAATGTTCGTTGTTCCACACCCTTGGAAGCTCGACTCCGTCCACAGTTGAGAGTCTGTAAGTTCCATTGCTGAGCTTCCCCTGTATGACGTATGGGCCTTCCCAACGAGGAGCGAGGCCAGTTGGTGGAGGAAAGACCCGTTTTAGGATGAGGTTGTCGATGTCTAGGTCCTTATGATGGGCTTTGGAGTTGAAATATCGGGTTATCCGTAGTCGATCAGGGGCAGCCCTGAGTTTAGCTTCATTCCTTTTGTCCTCCAGTAGATTAAGCGATCCCAAAAGTAGGTCTTGATTGGTCTTTGTATCAAAGTAGGTCACTCAATGAGATTGAAGCTTCTGCTCAATGGGGATGAAGGCTTCAGATCCATAAACGAGGGTGAAGAGAGTGTGGCCGGTTGTTGACTTGTGAGTGGTTCGATAGGCCCACAAGGCTAGAGGAAGTTCATCTGCCCACATTCCCCCGGCTTTTTCCAAACGCTTCTTGATGATGGATATGATTACTTTGTTAACAGCCTCGACTTGCCCGTTGGCTTGAGGATGAGCCACCGCTGAGAAATTTTTCTCGTTGTTGTACCACTGATAGAAGGTTTTGAACTCGACGCTCTCAAACTGAGTTCCATTGTCAGAAATAATGGCCCGAGGAACCCCGTAGTGGGTGTTGATGTTGCAGACGATGAAGTTTATTATTTTCTTGGTGGTTATTGTGGCAAGAGCTTCGGCTTCTGCCCATTTGGTAAAGTAGTCAACTACGACGACATCATAGCGTGCACCGCCTCTGGCCATTGGAAGAGCTCCAATGATGTCAATTCCCCACATGGAAAATGACCAAGCATTGACCATTTGTGTCAACTCTATAGGCGGGGCTCTTGGAATCTTTGAGAAGTGTTGGTATTTGTTGCACTTGCAAGCGTATCTACGACGTTTTGATCGAGCGTGGGCCAAAATTAGCCATGTCTGATGATCTTTCTTACTAAGGTTTGCCCTCCGGTGTGGTCGCCACACTCGTCTTCATGCACATCTATTAACACATGGTTGGCATCGTTGTGGGCTACGTACCTTAATAATGGGATGGAGAAGCCTCTGCGGTAGAGTACTCCATCCATGAGATGGTAGCGAGCTTATTGGCGAGTGAGTACTCATCTTTCTTTGTAGCGCCCTGGGAGGGTTCTGTGTTGTAGATAGTTATTGATTGGTGTCATCCAAGATTCAGGTTCAGATTCGGTGTCCACGACCACCTCGGTTTGCAGTTGCTTAATACTTGGGGAATCGAGCACTTCGACTGGGGAGAATCCCATGAGCTATGAATCCTCGGAGCTTTCCAACTTGGATAATGAATCCTCTTTTTCAATTTGTTCTCGAGGAATGTATGTGATGACAAAGTGGATGAAACGGGTGAGCAATTACTGAACCTGGGTTAGATATAGGGTGAGTCGTTCCCCCTTGGCTTGATATTCTCCATGTACCTGGCGCATGATGAGTTGTGGATCAGAGAAGATTTGGATGGTCTTTAGCTTAAGTTTGATGGAGATTCTAAGTCTGGCTTCAAGGCCTCATACTCAAAGTCGTTGTTGGTAGTATGGAAGTTGAGTTTAATGCGTAGCATATCGGGAGTTCCTCTGGAGTGATGAGCACAACACTGGGCCCAAAGCATTTGCTACTGGAGAACCCATCTACGAATAATTTCCATTGAGTGTCGGGAGCTTCAATGTTCTCTGTAGGAGTCTCCTCGAGAGTAGTGAATTCTACTATGAAATTAATGAGAGCTTGTCCGGGGATGGCTCGATGTAGGATGAATGTTATCTCAAATTGGCTCAGCTCCATACTCCACTTCATCTAGACGCCTCGGGTAGTTGTAGGACCGCTCGTAGCGGCTGGTAGGTATAAAACTTTATGGATGAGACTGGAAGTATGGTTGAAGCTTCCGAGAGGAAATCAATAAGCAGAATGCTAGTTTCTCAAGCTTCGGATAATTCTTCTCTGCCTCTGTCAATCGCTTGCTTATGTAGTAGACGGTCGCTGGACACGACCTTCGAGGCGCACTTATGCCGAGCAGATTTCCTGCATGAAACAACCAAACAAATGTATAAATCTTCAAGGTTTATAGGCTTGGACAGGATAGGTGGTCGCTCTAAGTGCTTCAACAGGTCCTCAAATGCGGGGACACATTCTGGGGTCCATTTGAAGTTGCGCTTCCCCTTTCGATGTAAGTTGGAAAAGCGAATGCATTTGTCTGTAGCTTTGGAAATGAATCGACTTAATGCGGCGACCTTTCCATTTAGACTTTGGACATCTTTGATGTTCTGAGGGACTTAAATATCCCGGATAGCTTGGATTTTTTCTGGATTGGCTTCGATGCCTCGAGAGTTGATGATGAAACCCAAAAAAATTCCTGAAGCAACTCCGAAGGAGAATTTTATGGGGTTGAGTTTCATTTCATATTGGCGGAGGACACCGAACATTTCAGAGAGGTCATGGACGTGGTTGCTCGATATTTTAGATTTTATCAGCTTATCGTCCACTTATACCTCCACGGATCTCCCAATCTAGTTTTTAAAGAGGCGATTAACCATCCGTTGATAGGTGGCTCCCGCGTTCTTGAGACTGAAAGGCATGACGCGGTAGCAGTAGAGTCCGAGATCTATTATGAAAGAGGTGTGATCCTGATCAAGGAGGTAAATCAGAATCTGATTGTAGCCTGAATACGCATCCATGAAGGATAGGAGCTGCTATCCGGCGATCGAATCGACGAGGCGGTTGATCTTCGGAAGTGGGAAGCGGTCCTTAAGACATGCTTTGTTTAAGTCGGAGAAGTCGATACACGTTCACCACTTTCCATTGGCTTTCTTGACTAGAACCGGATTGGAGACCCATCCAGCATAGTTTGCTTCGCAGATGAAGTTGTTGTTGATTAGCCTATCTACCTCTTCCTTGAGTGCATTAGATCTTTCGTGGCCTAGGAAGCGACGTTTCTATTTGAACGGAGGCAGCGTGGGGTCAAGATTAAACTGATGGCAAGTAATTGCGGGGTTGATGTCCCTCATGTCTGATTGAGTCCAAGCAAACACGTCTAGGTTAACCCTTAGGAAATCCTCAAGATCTTATTTTATTGTGGGGTGGAGCTGTGACCCGACATTCAAGATTTTGATGGGCCATCGGGATCAAATGGAACAACCACCGTAGGTTCAACTGGAGGAGCCCTCTCGTAGTCGGGCTCTTCTTCCTTCCTCGGATCAAGATCGTAGGAAAGACGGTAGTGGGGCCTGAGCCAAGGCCTAGGCGCCTTTAATTGCTATACGGAGGAAGTCTTGGCGCAAGGAGGTGGAGGAAAAATCTTGCCTTTGTCCTTGTTGTGTGCGTTCTTCCATTCTATTGTGTAGCATTCTATAGCATTTTCTTGGTCACCTCTGACCGTTCTAATTTCTTTTACGTCGAGAACTTCATTAGGAAGGACCATGGTGACATGAAAATTCGGAATTCTGTAAGGAAGGGACGTCCGAAGAAGACATTGTAAGGGGATACAACGTCATAACCACGAATGTGAGGACTCGGACTCGGCTTTGGTCCCCATCACAAAGTCCAACAGGTAAGTCGATCACGCCTACTAGGTAACTGGAAGACCCGTTGAAGCAGTGGATCGTGGCATGGCATGGTTTCAAGTCCTTGGTTTCTAGCTTCATTTGATTGTAAGCAGCTTTGAAGATGATGTTAACTGAGCTTCCCAAGTCAATTAGTACCCTTGGGACAAAAGCAACACCGATCTATACCGTGATCACGAGAGGATCCATGGTTGAGATCTCAATTCCCAATGGATTCTCTTTCGTGGAAGACTATGTCATTTCGCATTGTTTTCTGGAGCTTAGTAGGTATGGACTCGTCCGGAGTGGAACAGACTTCATGAGTGGCGTGCTTGATAAAGCTTACGTACTCTTCCATTTTTCGGAAGCTTTCATATGTGGAGTTGGTGCAGGAGGACCTGGGTTTTCTTTGGGAGGAAATGGTTCTTGGATGCACTTCTCAAGATGCTTCTCGCGGATAAGCTTTTCGATTACGTCTTTGAGTTGATGGCAATCATTGGTATTGTGCTCGTCATGTCTTGGTATCGACAATACTTTCCAATATTCTTCTCCTGGTTAGTGGATTCCCTGTTGTATGGTTTCTTGTATTGAAGCATGTTACACGTTTCTAGGAAAGTTGTTTCCAAGTCTTCATTCTGCGCGGTGTAGGTCTCGTATGCCCGCTAGGGGTTGGGCTTCTAGGGTTCTGCAGGAACCTGGCTGTTGTTGCGGCCGCCTTGCCTACCATTATTTGGCCTTTGTTTGCAGGGACCTGCCCCCTTGTTCTTATCGAAAGGCTCCCCAATCTATTTCCCTTTGAAGCTGTCATTGATGGTATTCTCATGCGGATTATTAGGGTGACTGGCCTTGGAGAGTCGGTTTCATCTTGCTTCTTCTTGATATAAGTATTGCCTAGCCTTTTCACAGAAAGTATTAAGGCTTTTAGCTTGCTTCCTATCGATCCATGCCCCAAACTTGGAAGTAGGGAGGACACCTTTTGCTAACTGAAAAAGTACGGCCCAAGGATCCGGGTCTTCGACCTCGGCGAGGGTATTGTTGAACCGGGAATGGTAGCTCTTAAGTGACTCGGTGGGTCATTGGTATAGATTGGATAGAGTGAGGGCATTCTTGGGAGTTAAGATGTGAACTCTGAATTGCTTGACCAATTTTGTCGCTAGTTGGCCGAAGTTGTTGATGGAATTGAGTGGGAGGCGAGAGAACCAGAGTAAAGTTGTTCCTGACAAGAAGACCGGGAATCACTTGCACTTGACTAGGTCGTTGCCTCGGCTAGAGTCCATTTGTCATTCTTATCTATTCAAGAAGGCGCAGGGGTCGATCGTGCAGTCATAGAGTGGCATTTGCGGCATACTGAAGTGTCACATCCATTCGGCTTTGTTTACCCTTCTTGTGAAGGGGTTGCGCCTTATATGGGCTTCCTATGAGTAATTTACGTTCCCTCGCATTTCCCTCATAATCCTTCGGACCATGTCAGGGTGATAAGTTGGATGGGGGTACGCCATCGGAATCCATGGATTTAAGCGAGGTTCAGGAGTTCTGTTGTGAGGGCGTCTCCTATGATGAATTTCCGAGTCATCTTCTTCCATACCTCAACATCTATGATTGGGTTTTGGTATGGGCGACGAGGCTGAGCAGGTTGATATGCATCTTGTTCCAGAAGAGCGTGGGCCGTTGGGAGAGTAGGCCCGTCATCCTGGGCGACGAAAGTTGGCTTATGTCTAGGAAGGGGTTGGTTGCTCGTACCCCGTCCGTCATTGATAATTAATTGCGAGTGATCTCGGTACTTTGCCCCCTTGCTATAAGTGACTGTAGTTCGGTCGCCATTTCCATTACCGTTGCCGTTGTCTAGGGTATTGGTGCGGACGATGACATTGTTGATGAGACTAAACCTCCTTCTTTGATGTGGGCCCCTCCACTTGGAAGAGGAAGTTTCCAAAATAGTATGTCGAGTTCGGGCGTTGTTCCGAGCGAGCTGGAGTCGAGTGACGACGCACTGACTTTGCTGAAGTTGCCACATAAGCTCGATGTTATTTTTTAATGCCTGATTGAGTTCTACAGCTATGTTCTCATATTTTTTACTAAGTGCGCGGATCTACGCTTGTGTTGCGGGAGCTTTGGGGGTCCACAGAAGGAGGGGCGGTTTCTGTAGTGGCTAGGATATCTGCCGGCGGAACCTGCTGGGATGTTCTGGCTTCGGCTGTGGCTGAAGTGTCGATCATTGCGTTTTTTGGTCGCTTTACCATCATAGCCTGACTTGGCGGTAGGTTTAGCAAAGGAACTTAAAGCTCGTTGAATTCGAGATGATAATGTGTGACAAAGACGCAAATCCGAGTTTTCTCAGTGAAAGCACCAAATGTTGAAGGCAAAAAATGTCGTAAACACCCATGATTCCAATTACTTAGGAATTATAGTTTTGATCGTGAAAGTAAATGCGGAAAGCAATAAATAACATGAGATATTTATAATGGTTCGGCCTTGTGAGAGACCTACTTCCACTTTGGAAGAGTCATTGGAATATTATAAATAACACAAACTTACAAGGTAGAGACTATCTTATGACATCTCATTACATTCATCTCTAATTTATATGAAGTCATAATGGTCAGATGCAAAGTATTGGGAAAAAGAAAATTTTGCCCTTCTTCTTCCTCAAAGAAGAGATGTCATTAAAGAGGCTACTTGGAGTTCTCAAGAGATGTTAGGTCACCAAATTTGAACCCCTTTGAAGTGTGAGGTCAAAGGGTATTTATAGTGGAGAGGTTAGGTGGGAGTAGGTAGGAGTACGTAGAAATAGGGGCCACAAGCCAATTTTCGTATCCCAGAGGTGAGTGCTCCAGAAATTCGGATCGCCCATTGTGCCAGGAAATTCGTATCCCATGTTAGGGGTACGAAATTCGTATCAGTGGGGTATGAATTTCGTACCCAGTAGGGTACGAAATTTGTACCTCGTGGGGTATGAGTTTTATGTTGGCGCTTGGCACAGGGGATTCAGGAAGAGAGGTATACGACAACGTGGACTAGTTTTGAGGGATACAAAGGTCATGGAAGTTATTGTTGAACCTTGACTTTGAGTCGATCCGGTGATTCTGGGTAACACACTTGTTGGCGCTGCGCCCGGACCCGCCGACGGCACGGCTCGCCTTCGGCTCGGCTGCAAATGAATACGATGGATGTCGCATCCAAGGGATGCGACATTTTGCTAGTCTCCTGAGTCGAGTCTTCTAGTGCTAGAACCCTGATGATGTTGGCAATGCTTCTGGGCTATAATATCACGCGATATGTTGAGTTGAGCGTGTCTTGCATACTTGTGGGAACTGTACCAAAAGGCTGGTTAACACATAGATTTCCAAAACAACATCTAAGCGACTATCGCTATCTAGAATATAACCTTTAAAACTTGTTTTATAACTAATTAGCCTTTAAAATCCGTTTCTTTTTAAAAAATATAATCTATGAATAACCACCTTTAATTAAATATTTTCATTTATGAATCATCTCAATTGTTTATAAAAATATCAATATTAAATCATCCACTTTATTTATAGAAGATCATCAATAATTTATCTCATTCTATTAAACTATATTTATAAACACTTTTATTTAGTTCATTACCATAGAATATCATTGATAAAATAAATAAGTAACTTCAAAACCTCATTAATATAATAATTATCTAACTCTAGAACATCATTAAAAAAATAATTAACTTAACTTTAAAACACCATTAACAAAATAATTAACTAACTTAGAACGACACTAATAAAATATTAAGAATATATAATTAGATATCTTTACAAAACATTAATTAAAATAATTGAATATCTTAAAAATCATGATTCTCTATAATTGAATAATAACTATATAAAACACTAACGTCAAACAATTACAATTTTGAAGTTAATTTAAATCCATAGTCTATCAAATTTGGAAAGAGGCTTGCAACCATTGCTACACTTAAACAAGTACTATTTAATTTAAGGTTTCAAGTCATATGTCTGGTATCCACATAAGAAATTTATATGTTAATTGAATGCATAAATAACCATTAACAGTTAAAACATTATTTCATCTATATAATTCAACTACCATATGAATAAATGTCTAAATTAGTATAATAGCACAGTCATGATTTATTTTGTTGAATAGATGTGATCAATATTCTATTTAATTTAATTATAGCAGAATGTCATTTTATGTTTTACTTTTCTATACAGATGTTCAACATAATTTATTCTCTTTACAATGGAAAAAATGATGTTTTTCTTGGCTAAATAGATAATATTACAAAAGTATAAAACATTTTAACAACACTATTATTTAAAATAACATAATTATATTCAATCATTATTATTATATCATTGTTTTGTACTTCATTAATAAAATGTGCCATAATGATCTAGATGTCATTACGAGTTTATTGCAAAAATCTGTGGATTAACTGAATTAATTATAAATGAAATATATTCACAAAACTTAGGGAGATTTAATATTTCAAAAGCATATTTAAATGCACCAAAAACAAACTTTGTTTAAAAACATTGTTTACTATAAATCCAAATATCCTTTTCCTTCCTGTTAAGCAAAGAAATAATTTTTTTCATTTGATTAAGAAGGGTTATTTATCAAAATCGACTCTCTTTCCCTCTAATAAAACTCCCTTTATGTAAACCATTCCTTATTAACAAGTCCTTTCATAAATCGTTTTTTCAAATTTTCTTTTTAAAACTCCTTTTCTATTGATGATACTATTTTTATAGTTTACTTTCATATTTATAAATCTTGTTCTCATGAAATAAAATTTATAATTTTTTATTATTGATAACCAACTTATAAATCATAAAAAAAAGGCAACTCGTTTCGATTATTCAAACATTTCTTTCCAATAATTACTAAATAATTTATCTAAATACAATAATAATTCCGAATCTTCTTAAAAAAGTTATATAACTCTTTAAATAATATTTGAAAAGAGTTCTCAAAAATACCTATGGTATATAACATTATGTTGTATAAAAATCATAAATTTCCCAGAACTTCACCCATAGCGACTATCACTATGAGGATAATAACTTCTAAAGATTTGATTTATAATTTTATTAGCATTTAGACAATTTGTTTAATTTATAAAAAACTTAATATATTATATTATATTAAAAAACATCATTTATAAAATAATTCTTTATTAAAATATCATTTCTTAATCTCTCTTATGATTGTCACTTATAAAACTCCTTTATGAAATATCGTTTATAAATCCCCTTTGCAAAAATCTCCTTTTAGAAAAGTTTTTTATTAAGAAAAAAATCGATTTTATAAAATAATTTATTAATTATGAATACCTTTATTATTTAAAACACCGTTAATAGGATCACTAACTAACTTTAAATCATCATTAATAAAATAATTAATTAGCTTTACATCATCAATAAAATAATCAACTAAATTTACATTATCGCTAATACAATAACTAACTTCAAAACATTATTAATGTAATAAATAATTAACTTTAAATTTACTCTATAAAATAGCTAATAAACTTAAAATATCATTTTTAATACAATCAGTAAATTAATTATTTTGTTTACAAATTAATGTTCATAAATCAAACCCTTTTGTTTATTAATTAATATTCATAAATCCATCCCCTTTATTTTAAAATCATTTCTTAATTAAATAACAATATTTTCAAAATACTATAATGAGGCCAATAACTACCATATCATTTGAGCAATGCCACTACTACCTTTCTCACAAAAGGGTATGACTTTTAATACATGTTAATGTCACATCCAATATGGCCAAAACATCCAATTTCATCATTCATCAACTCATGTAGCTAGCATGTAAATGGAATTAAATCAATGGGCATATAACTAAAATTTAAAGTCACAAAGCTAAGAAATTCAGATTTCTCTACAAATATTCTATACTTTAATTTAACAGTTATTAGCTTTTAAAAACTGATAGTTAAACAAAAAACTAATGATTCACTCGAACATAAAAGAATTTATTTTAATTAACATATCATATTGATATCTAAAAAGGTGATTTTTAGCTTACTAAAATTTCATTGGACACTTAAATGTTTCAGTTTAAACTCGATATCAGTTCAAAATTTCACCTACTCAAAACTCGAGCAAACTAATTCCATTCTATAGTTATCTCCATAAAAATTGCAATGCAAAAATATCACCTTGATTGGACCTCATAAGACAAGCTATACACTTTATATGACTAATCATTACAAATTAAAAAGTAAACACTTAATTGATAATTTAACTTTAATTACCCTTTTACAACATTTTCCTTCCTCTTCCCTATATACAGTCGATATCTAATATGCATTGCTATAGCTGACACCTCGTCCCTATCCATCTCGCTCGTTCCTTCTTGAAAAATGCACAATACGAACTCCAACCTATATCACATTCTGTGAGCTTCCAAACCATAATTACGATGTGCTAACTCAGACCGTCGAAATAAAATGTGATTGGGCCCCTTTCACATTATACCTATATCGATGCAACCCTTGTAGGTGAGCCGCACATCACCAAAGCGATGTCATTTGGGCTCCTTCGTCAAAGAAAAGAAAGTCCATCAATGCCCTTGCTTTATTCACTCTATATAACACAGAATCTCCAATCCTAGTTCATCTATATAACAACTTGGTTCTAGATGATTACCAGTTGTAGAGATTAATAATTATAATATGAATTATAATTTATTAATCAATAAATTAATGTCGTCATAATGTTAATTGGGGTTGGTTGGCAAAATTGGAATTTAAAATATGAGTTTTGCAAATATTTAGGGAAAATTTGAAGGAAGGATTATTTAGTTATTTTAAATTATCACATTGGGAGGTTTGTGGGAATTAATAAAAATATAAGTATTGGATCACATGAGTATATATATATGTGTGTATATATATTTGAGATTAATGTTAAACCAAGAATAAATGGATTTAAGGATGGGTTGTGTAAATTAAAGAAAGTTTAATTAAAATAAAATATATTAGGTTTTTGACATAAACTGAACTTTATAATGAAATAATAAGGTTTAAATGGGAAATAAATGTTGGAAACATGTTTTCATATGGTTTTGAAGTAAAAAATGAGTATTTTGTTATTTTGTGTTAATTGGTTGCAAAGTACAAGCAAATAATATTTTTATAACATATGGTGTTTCTCCATAAGAATATTTAGTTGAAATAATATATACAAATGTTAATTTTGTTACAAAATATATATATGCATTCGGTAATAATAATTTTTCTTGTATTTGTATAATTTTGTGGAAACATAAAGTTGTTTGAATTATTATAACATTTAAAATTGTAGAGTTTCACAAAAGAAATGAAATTTGAGAATGATTGTAAATTTTATAAACACTTGTAAAATTTTAGTTACAATTTAAAAAAAATGTTAAAAATGTGTTTTAATAAATGTTTGTAATTCAATGTGAATTTCGTGATGTGATTTATAACAAGTAATATAAATTATGAAAGAACTGTTTAAATATGGTATAATTAGGTAATTAGGCCACATCCTTTTTACCTAAAGCCTAATCACCTCCTAATGGCCCTAATTAAGCTAATTAGGCTTTTAATTGTGAACTAGGAGAATAAGAATATGGAGAAACGAATTCAGTACGCTATTTTCCTCATTCCTACTCATTTTTCTAAAGAACATGACGTTTTTTTTGCTAAAACCAATTCTAACCAAATCCTAGCCTATTAATTCTTTAAGATAAAGAATTTTGATTGCTAAGTTCAATCCATAGCTGGTAATCCTCCAAGAAATTGGTTTAATTCCATCAGTAGTCTATGTGTTAACTTCATTTACTTTATATTGATTATCTTGAGATGCATTGTAACGCCCCCATAAAATATACCTAATTTAGAAATAGATTAATTAAATTTAAAAATAATAATTAATAATATATTAAAAGGCTAAAAATGGAATTTCGAACAATTAAGAATTTGACCACGAAAGTATTGTAGTTGCATTCATGGCGAGATTCTGATCCGTTTTCATATTTTATTTATTGAAATGGAGTCTGTATGCAAAAGTTATTAATTAATTAAGTTGTACGTATATATTAATACACAAAGGTTTGAATTTCAAATAAATATATATATACAAGCTGGGAATATATTAAATAGGATAGGCATGAAAAGAATATTCCCTTTAAATTCAAACTTATATTCACACACAATAGTGGACAAGAATAAATTAACTAAGGAAAGAAATAAAAGGAATTAATTAAGGAATGACAGAAAAACTAACGTTTGAGAGGAACTTCCTCCTGGCCATGCCCTAGAAGGGGGGTCGACCACCCGTCTAGGGGGGTGTCGACTGCCAGGTCGACTACCCTCTCAGGGAGGGTGTTTACCGCCCTTCTACTAGATATCCCGGTGAGGGTTTTTTTGTGTAGGGACATATTTATAATATTTATCAATTGGACTGTCTAGATCAAATCAAATTAATCTAACAGTTTAAACACACGATAGGAACTATAAGTAGCCCCTCAAACCCTCATTCTGAACTCTATCCCCACTCTGTTGCTTCCTCCGCCTTGTCTTTCTGCCAATGCTAAATCTTCAGAAAAGAGAATAGGTTTTTCTTATTTATTCTCAATCTATTTTCATTTCTCATATTCTATTATATTTAGATTTAGAATTATACATATAAGAATTTTAATATATGTGACTCTTATAATGGAAAGGTTGGAGCTTGTCTGTTCTCGAGGGCTAAATCCATACTTTTATCTATTAGATTCTCTTGTTGCTTCTTCTTGTAACTTTGTGAGTGGAATCTAACTAAATTACTATTTTCTATAATCTGATAGTTATGGATTTGGATTGTTGTGCCTTGTGGGATTAGGGATATACGAAAAAAATATGATTAAACCCCACAAATCCTTGTTTACTTTATTATTCGTAGAAATGTTCAATCAAGTTATGATTGGGTTTTGGATTGTTGTAATAGTAGAAAAAGGATATGATTCTTTTGTATGATTTTTTATATCGTGTAGGTTTTCTGTAATAACCCGGAAAATCCAAACCAAATTAATTTTTTTTTGAATACTTAAAATGAATTATTTTAAATAATAACGACGAGAAATTTATTTTGAATAGAATTAGAACGTATATATTTATTTGAATCGACATCAGAATATTTATTTTTAATTATAAAAGGAAATGGTGTGATAGTTTGAAAATTCGATTTAAAATTTCAAATGAATGTACATGATTCAAAATAAACCTGATTTTGGCGAAACCAAAAATATTTGAATCTATTTGAAAATATCTTTCCAACGAATCCGAAAAAATTGAAATTTCATAGGGGGAATAAAAAGTTAGGTCCACTTGAAAATTCAAAATAGTCGCTATGGAATTTTGGGCCCTTAAAAATAGAAATTTTGCGAACAACCTCCGTTTTCAACGAAACCATGGCGAAGTAAAACATGTTTTGACAGTTTCAGTCAATTTGGATTGACCAGAAATTGTTCATTTTTAAAATGGTCTCCATATTTCACGAAATTAGTTTTGTTAGGACCATATCGTCAAAACATAGCCAGATTTATTGTTCTGGAATTTTTGGAGTCCGTATGTGGCCCCGGTAAATTGAAATGTGCGTTCAAATTCGATATAAAGATTTATATTTTGATTTTGATGGAAACTGATCGTAACAGCTGAACTGGCATACGAAACATACCCCACAGTGTTCGGAATGGGGGTAATTAGCTAAGGGCGACAGTCGTTGGTTTTGATGTGGGGTTCGGATAAAAAGTCAACTTTTTTGGGAAAATAAATTAAATAAATATATTTTTATATTTAAGCCCTTAGCCCCCTATTCTCTTCCCCGTCAGTTTTCAACTTAGAGGAAAAAACCGCCGCTACCTCGATCCGCCGCCTCCTATCCCTGTCGCGTCCTCCCCAAGTGGCGCCGCACCACCGTGCTTCTCCATTCCCCTCTGATCCCCTCTCCATCTCCCTTCCCCCTAAACAAGTGACGCCCGAACCCCCCCAAATCCCGTTGATGTCCTCGCCGCTACACAGGAGGTCGTGCCGCCCACCAACCGCCACCTAAGCCTCGACCCCCTCTCGCCTGACGCGTCCCTCACTGCATCGCTCCGCTCTCTACCACCCCCTTTCAACCCTAGCTTAAAAACCCCCAATCCCCCAAACCGCCACCCACAGCACAACCTGACTGCGACCACCAACTCTCCCTCCTCCTCGATCCGCACAGCGAATTTTTTCCCTCCCCCCTGTAAGTTTTAACCTCCTTTGATTTTTATTTTTGTTTATAAACAATGATTTTGTTTATATAAAAATAGAGAGATATGATTAGCGAAAATAAAATCATTTGATTTTCTTCTTAGAAAAGATCGGATTCTTTTTTTTTACATAGAGAAAATTAAATTTTTATTCATAGAAAAAATTATGATTTTTATAATTTGAATAGCGATATGAAAATATTATTTTTAGTTAGATAAAAATATAAATTTTATTATGTGTATGTAATAATATAAAAATTCGATCTTTATATAAGAAGTAGAAATATATAAATATAAATTTTATATAGAAAGAAGCGTTGTAAAAATATATGAAGTAGAAATAAAAATATGATTTTTATTTATTGGAATGAAGTGATAAAAATATGATTTTTATATATGAACAGCGTGAAAAGGATGCGTTGGAATTTCGAACAAATCAAAGCAGTTTGGAAAGAAAGATGGGCGGAGTGGAACCTAAAGGTGAGAACTCCTCACTTTTATTTTATTTTCTAGTTAGAAATATATACTAGGATGCAGACGGTGCTTAGCAGCACCTGACACCTGTCGTCCACAAACCATGGACGACTTGTTTGCTTGATTGATTTGTTGTGAAAACTGATTGTGTGATGTGAAATGGAATTAATATTTTATAGTTAAAAATATTTTTTTTAACGTGTATATGAATAAAATAAATATTCATAAACAAATCGGATGATTTGTTTATGTACACACATTTGACGGATATTGATTGGGATGATAAATTTTACACATCGCCCAATTACACAAAAAAAATTCCTTATTTGTTGTTTGAAACCCCAAACGGGTATTGGGATGATACCTGACATACACTAGTCCCAATAATTAGCTTTATGTCGATCGATGGATTGACAGCTGCTGTAAGCATTAAATATTTATATTTAATGCTTATGCAGTGTAGAATGCACTCTAGATGATGGTTCATTGTTTGTTGTTGTTGTTGTTATATACATGTATTGTATGAAATCCATATACATCAAATTATATGGTAATTGACTGTGTCTGATTCCAGTTTAGAAAGGAATGAATATTTTAAAATAATGATTATTTTTAAAATAATGAATATTTTTAAAAATATTATTCAGTAAAGGATCAAAATTTGATTTTGATGTCCGATTTGGGATGGACACGAATATATTTAAATATATAAAGTCGTGTTGATTAGATTGACGCCATTTTGACGTAAACGATATTTATATCGAATTTATTCATTTTTAAAATGAATATCGAAAAGGAACTAATTTCAAAATATAATGTTTTGAAAATACTATCGTTTATATATCGATGGTATGGAATATTCAATTTTGATTTGAAATTGAATACGAAGTTGAAATCATTTCGAAAACGAAGTTAAAAAGATTTATAAAATACGTTTTGAAAGGAAATCGACGAAATATATATAATATATATATATTATATATATAATGGCCTGAATAGAACACGGTGCGTTGTGGCAGTTCGCGAAATTCGACCATTGACTTCGAATGGACATTACGGGAGATCCGACCGTCGGATTCTCCTAAAACCGGAACCATTGGGTTCGTATCGAAAAGTTATTTATAATGAATATTAGAGATTTAAAATCTAAAAGTTGGATTTGGAATTATGTCCAAATCAAATGTGGAAAAGGTCGTTGTAAGTGCAGTTCAATGACCGTTTATGGAAATTGACTGTACGGGCCTTGATAAAACTATTAAAAATATCAATAATTTATGTAAAATCATAATGAATGATTTGGAAAGAATTGAGATGAAAAATTCCATATTTGAAAAGATAAAAATATATTTTTATCAAAATGAACTAGTTATGAACTAGGATTATAATCCAATATTTTTAAATTAAAAAAATTGGATTTGAAATGGTTTTAAAAATAACCAGAATTTCCAATATATAAATTGGAAATGGATTTGAATCAAAATTGTCTTCAGAATATTTCGATGTTGGATTTCGTGATTATACAAATATTGTTATGGAAATTTGAAAGATATATTTATATCGTTATTTCAAATACAATATTTGTTGGTTGTGATATTTGATATTGAATATAAGTTGATATATTTTCTATTTCGAGTCTTGTATTTAATATCGAATGGGATTTTGGGTTTGTCGAGAACGGTGTCTTCAGTAACACTGTTCTTGAACCCAATGGAGTTAAGAAAATCAGAAACTAACTGGAGATTAGTTAAGTTGAATGGCTTCCTGGGTATTGATCTGATGTTGGTTTCGGCCTTCAGGTTTAATACTTAGGGAATTGTTCACTTACTAATTTACGGTCAAAGGCTAATGGTATTGAATGTGATTTTGGGTTTATCGTGAACCGTGTTTTAAGGGACATTGATTCTTTAACCCAGTTAAAGACAGGAATAAGATTTTGGGTTGTCGTGAATGGTATCTTTAATAATAATGTTCTTAGATCTAATGGAGTTAAGGAAATCAGAAACTAACTGGAAATTAGTTAAGTTGAATTGTTTCCTGGGTATTGATCTGATGTTGGTTTTGGCCTTCGGGGTTAATACTTAGGGAATTGTTCACTTGCTAATTTACGGTCAAAGACTGGTGGAATGGAATGCTATTTTGGGTTTATCGTGAACCGTGTTTTAAATGACATTGGTTCTTTAACCTAGTTAAAAACAGGATATGATTTCCCAAGTTAAACAATCGTTAATATTAATTTTTGGGAAGATTAAAACCAAGTGGAGTTTTAATGCATATTTAATTAGATTGAAATGATATCCAAAGGAAGATTAAAGAATAAATTTAAAGAATTTATCTTTGATAAAATTAATGGGAACCTTTCCCAAAGTATAAGAATATTTGAATAAAGAAATATTCTGGATTGGAATGAGGCATATGTTGTGTTTTTATAGCACTTGTTTATTATATACGCGAGTTATTCAGAAAGACCGAGTTTATCCCATTCTGAATAACTGATTCGACAATATGTCGAAGATGAAGACGGAGGTCTTCACATCGTTTGGAGGATTACTGATGTCTTGATTGGGCTGTACACCCAAGGCAAGGCAAAAGGTGGTGATTGTCTGGACGTACTTGAACATCGACCGGATATGCGAGAACCTCTCCCCTGTATTGGACATATGGGGGAGAAATAAGGTGCCTCCGGTTTCGTTCAGACCTAGAATGAACTTGTAAACGGATGTGTGTCTGACATCGGATTTCATTCTGTGTGATTGATATACATTGGTTGCATAGCGTGAATTTCCTGTGTGGCATGCTGAGATGCGAATGATCAAGGCTTCTATTGAAAAGCAGAGACTTGTGGTTGATGATAAAAGCACGGCTTTAATATAGCATAGCTTTGTGTGGCGTTAATTCGCGAGCCTCGTGAACCAGAAACTGGAGAGGACATCAGGGAGAGCATGTGTTTCTTTCTAACTAGGAATGGTGTCAGCGTTTTACTAGCCCTGGCATTTTACTTATGTGGATGATGGATAGCGAGGCACGTCGGTTATATCGGTCATTCCGGGGCTGATAGTTTGGTCAGGATATGACCAGTTTATGCCCCCATTGGGCGGGGAAATGCATTGTTCAGGCATTTTAATCCACTCCGTGTGGACCGGCCCTGATGATCCAAAGGCTTGTCTGCGTGCTTTCCTGAGACATGGTAGGCTAGATTGTCTCGAAGAGGTAAGGACGATCCCTGGCCTTGGTTCACAGATGGAAATCAAACTTCCAATACGACATCCTACGGTTTAATTGTTGAACTGGTATGACAACATGATATATGGTACCCATGTCATCTATGATTGATACATTTATATTTGAAGTTGTTTTCTTCACTTAATGTAATAATAAAAGAATAAATTTCGCGTATCAAGCATTCTTTGCCTATTATAAGGGAAAACCCTATCCTCCGTCTTGCGTTGTATTGTGTGATGGGACCTGGGTCTTATAATAGCTTCATTGTTCTTTATTTAGCATTGCACTGTTTGTTTTATGCACTGGTATTCTTGGGAGGGAACCCGTTCCGTTTCATGCACTGGTATTCTTGGGAGGAAACCCATTCCGTGTTATATGGCGTGGTCCTTGATTTATCTAACTTTAAAATAAAGATTGATAACTGTTTTAGTTCTTACACCAGTCACATGACTGACCTGGAGTTTATTGTTTTAACCTAAACTCTGGGTGACCCTATTTTTCACACGGGCAACTAATAGTTTTGGTTTTACATATTTATATTCACAGGATCTTGGTTTACAGTTGGAATGATATTCGGAAAGCTCTGTATCCGTATATTCCTTTCAAATTGTGTTTTGTATTATTTTCAGCTGCATTATAAGTTTAATCCTCTGATATTTGGTAAATGTGTAATATTTATTCATACTCTGTATATTCTTGTATTCTGATGAAATTGTTGTAATAAGCAATGAAATGTTCTATGTTTGTGTTCTTATTCGTCTTGTCCTCAATGCAATCCATTCTTCCTCTTCTCCTCGGAGACCGGGGAAGTCTTGGGTCCTTACAGTGGTATCAGAGCTTTGGTTACAGAGCTTGAGAACAAGACACATTAGAACCAAACGAAAGAATTCATCAGAGATTGGATTAGTAATATCCAACAAGAATGGCTCGTAAGAGATGGGATCAGTAGTATCCCAGAATAAGCCGGACGAGTGTTATTTTTGAAATAAAGATGAAAACAATTTTTATTTTGAAAATTTAAATCAATTATTTGTATTTGAATATTTTTTTTATTGATTTAGACAATCAAGTATATAAAGATTTTAATATACGTCTGATCCACATGTATTTGAAGCCTCAAATATACCAGATAGATATAAAATCACACTCTAGTCGCCCGGGAATGATTTTGATGATGTGTACCCATCATTAGTGTTGTGTTCGAGTTTCGAAAGTGAGATATCTGTATATTTCCAATTGACTGGTGTGAGAACCAAAATATAGTTAGAATATATTGTTGTGAATTGGCATCAAAAACATGATTTTTGAGTACATAAAAAAAATATGAATTTGAAATGTTAATCAACTAACTGATTGCTGATTGTGTTGTTTGATTATAGTTTTGATTAATTAGAATTTGGATCCATTAAGCCAAATTGTATCAAATGTTGAACTAAATTGAAAATTGATAGAAATTGCAGGCATATACATGTATATACATTGAACAAGTTATAGCAGGGAAGCTAAGCAGAGGAATAAAATTGTTTGCCCAACAAATAGGTACATGTTTATTGTATTTCTTGGAGATTTTTGATGATTTTATGAGCCAATTGGCTTTTTCTTTTTAATTGGAGAGGCCTGTGTGGCGGTTTAGGGATTTTCTCGGTGATCCCGTACAAAGGAGGTTATGGCGAAATTTTTCGAAAATTTAGGGTGTTAGCCAAATTTTTTAAGAATTGGAAAATATTTGGAAACTGAAAAGTTGAAGAACTAAAGCCATAATGAAAATAATGAAAGTTGAGTTGATTAGTTAAACAACTTTCAGCTCCGTTCCTTTTCGAGGATGAAAAGATTTTTAAGTAGGTGAGATTATAATAACCTGGAAATCCGAACCAATTTAAAAATTTAATTTTGGCAATTTTAATGAATTTTAAATATTTAAAATGAATTATTTTAAATAATAACGATGATAAATTTATTTTGAATAGAATTAGAACGTATATAGTTATTTGAATTGACATTAGAATATTTATTTTTGATTATAAAAGGAAATGGCGCGGTAGTTTGAAAATTCGATTTCGAATTTCAAATGAACGTACAGGATTCAAAATAAACATGATTTTGGCGAAACCAAAAATATTTGAATCTATTTGAAAATATTTTCCAATGAATCCGAAAAAATTGAAATGTCATAGCACTAAAAAAAAGTTATGTCCAGTTGAAAATTCAAAATAGTCGCTATGGAATTTTAGGCCCTTAAAAATAGAAATTTTGCAAATGACCTCCATTTTCGACGAAACCACATTTGTTGGATCCGGGATGTCAAGTTATTGCTATATTCCAAAATTCATAATTTTTGGAATCAATATGTGAGTGTGGCAAAGTAAAACGTGTTTTGACAGTTTCAGTCAATTTGGATCGACCAGAAAATGGCCATTTTTCAAATGGTCTCCAAATTTGACGAAATTAGTTTTGTTATGACTGTATCGTCAAAACATAGCCAGATTTATTTATTTTTTGGAATTTTTGGGGTCCGTATTGGCTCCGGTAAATTGAAATGTGCGTTTAAATTCAATATATAGATTTATATTTTGATTTTGACGGAAACTGATCATAACAGCCGAACCGACATACGAAACATATCCCATTATGTTCGGAATGGGGGTAATTAGTTAGTGGCGATAGTCGTTGGGTTCGATTTGGGGTTCGGATAAAAAGTCAACTTTTTGGGGAAAATGAATTAAATAAATATATTTTATATTTAAGCCCTTAACCCCATATTCTCTTTCCCATCAGTTTTCAACTCAGAGGAGAAAAACCGTCGCTGCCTCGATTCGCCGCCTCCTATCCCTGTTGCGCCCTCCCCAGGTGGCGCCGCACCACCATGCTTCCCCTTCCCCTCTGATCCCCTCTCCATCTCCCTCCTCCCCCAAAATAAGCGACGCGCAAACTCCCTCCCCCCCCCTAAAATCCCGTTGATGCCCTCGCCGCTACATAGGAGGCTGCGCACCCACCTACCGCCACTTGAGCCATAGCCCCCTCTCTTCTGACGCCTTCCTCCCCGCGTCGCTTCCCTCTCCTCCACCCCCTTTCAGCCCTAGCTCGAAAACCCCCAATCCCCAAAACTGCCACCCACATTACCACCTGACCGCGACCACCAACAACCCCTCCTCCTCGATCCGGACAGCGAAATTTTTTCCCTCCCCACTGCAAGTTTTAACCTCCTTTTATTTTTATTTTTATTTATAAACAATGATTTTGTTTATATAAAAATAGAGAGATATGATTAGTGAAAATAAAATCATATGATTTTCTTCTTAGAAAATATCGGATTCTTTTTTTTTATATAGAGAAGAACAGATTTTTATTCATAGAAAAAATTTTGATTTTTATAATTTGAATAGCGATATGAAAATATTATTTTTAGTTAGATAAAAATATAAATTTTATCGTGTGTATGCAATAATATAAAAATTCGATTTTTATTATATATGAAGCGAAAAAAAAATTTGATCTTTATATAAGAAGTAGAAATATAAAAATATAATTCTTATATAGAAAGAAGCGTTGTAAAAATATATGAAGTAGAAATAAAAATATGATTTTTATTTATTGGAATGAAGAGATAAAAATATGATTTTTATATATAAACAGCGTGAAAAGGATGCGTTGGAATTTCGAACAAATCCAAGCAGTTTAGAAAGAAAGACAGGCAGAGTGGAACCCAAAGGTGAGAACTCCTCAATTTTATTTTATTTTATAGTTAGAAATATATACTAGGATGTAGACGGTGCTTAGCAGCACCTGGCACCCATCATCCACAAACCTTAGACGACTTGTTTGTTTGATTGATTGTGTTGTGAAAACCGATTGTGTGATGTGAAATGAAATAAATATTTTATAGTTGAAAATATAATTTTTAACGTGTATATGAATAAAATGAATATTCATAAACAAATCGGACGATGACGGATATTGATTGGGACGATAAATTTTACACATCACCCAGCTGCACAAATAAAATTCCTTATTTGTTGTTTAAAACCCCACACGGGTATTGGGATGATATCTGACATACACTAGTCCCAATAATTAGCTATATGTCGATCGATAGATTGGCAGGCTGCTGTAAGTGTTAAATATTTATATTTAATGCTTATGCAGTGTAGAATGCACTCTGGATGATGGTTGATTGTTTATCGTAGTTGTTATATACATGTATTATATGAAATCATATAAATCAAATTATATGGTAATCGACTGTGTTTGATTCCTGTTAAGAAAGGAATGAATATTTTAAAATAATGATTATTTTAAAATAATGAATATTTTTAAAAATAATATTCAGTAAAGGATCAAAATTTGATTTTGATGTCCGATTTGCGATGGACACGAATATATTTAAATATATAAAGTCGTATTGATAGATTGACGCCATTTTGACGTGAATGATATTTATATTGATTTTATTTATTTTTATAATGAATATCGAAAAGGAATTGATCTCAAAATATAATGTTTTGAAAATACTATCATTTATATATCGATAATATGGAATATTCAATTTTTATTTGAAATTGAATACGAAGTTGAAATCGCTTCGAAAACAAAGTTAAAATGGTTTATGAAATATGTTTTGAAAGGAAATCGATGAAATATATATTATATACATTTAATGGCCTGAATAGAATGCATCGCACTGCGGCAGCTTGCGAAATTCGACCATTGACTTTGAATGGACATTACGGGAGATCTGACTGTCGGATTCTCCTAAAATAGGAACCGTTGGGTTCGTATTGAAAAGAGATTTATAACAATTATTATAGATTTGAAATCTAATGGTTGGATTTGGAATTATGTCCAAATCAAATTTGGAAAAGGTCGCTCTAAGTGCAGTTCGACGACCGTTTATGGAAATCGACTGTACGGGCCTTGATAAAATTATTAAAAATATCAGTAATTTGTGTAAAATCCTGATAAATGATTTGGGAAGAATTGGGATGAAAAATTCCATGTTTGAAAAGAAAAAAATATAATTTTTATCGAAATGAACTAGTTATGAACTAGGATTATAATCCAATATTTTTAAATTAAAAAAATTGGATTTGAAATGGTTTTAAAAATAACCATAATTTCCAATATATAAATTGGAAATGGATTTGAATCGAAATTGTCTTCGGAATATTTCGATGTTGGATTTCGTGGTTATACAGACATTGTTATGGAAATTTGAAAGATATATTTATATCATTATTTCAAATACGATATTTGTTGGTTGTGATATTTGATATTGAATATAAGCCGATATATTTTCTATTTAGAGCCTTATATTTAATATCAAGTGGGATTTTGGGTTTGTCGTGAACGGTGTCTTCAGTAACACTGTTCTTGAACCCAGTGGAGTTAAGAAAATCAGAAACTAACTGGAGATTAGTTAAGTTGAATGGTATCCTGGGTATTGATCTGATGTTGGTTTCGGCCTTCGGGGTTAATACTTAGGGAATTGTCCACTTACTAATTTACGGTTAAAAGCTGTTGGAATGGAATTTGATTTTGGGTTTATCGTGAACCGTGTTTTAAAGGAGATTGGTTCTTTAACCCAGTTAAAGACAGGAATAAGATTTTGGGTTGTCGTGAATGGTATCTTTAATAATATTGTTCTTAGACCCAATGGAGTTAAGGAAATCAGAAACTAACTAGAGATAAGTTAAGTTGAATGGTTTCCTAGGTATTGATCTGATGTTAGTTTCGGCCTTCGGGGTTAATACTTAGGGAATTGTTCATTTACTAATTTACGGTTAAAGGCTGATGGAATGGAATGTGATTTTGGGTTTATCGTGAACCGTGTTTTAAATGACATTGGTTCTTTAACCCAGTTAAAGACAGGATATGATTTCCTAAGTTAAACAATCGTTAGTATTGATTTTTGGGAAGATTAAAACCAAGTGGAGTTTTAATGCATCTTTAAATAGATTGAAATGATGTCCAAAGGAAGATTAAAGAATAAATTTGAAGAATTTATCTTTGATAAAATTAATGGGAACCTTTCCCAAAGTATAAGAATATTTGAATAAAGAAATATTCTGGATTAGAATGAGGTGTATGTTGTGTTTTTATAGCACTTGTTTATTATTTACGTGAGTTATTCAGAAAGACCAGGTTTATCCCATTCTGAATAACCGATTCAACGATATGTCGAAGATGAAGACGTTGGTTGAAGACCGGAGGTCTTCACATCGTTTGGAGGATTACTGATGTCTTAATTGGGCTATACACCCAAGGCAAAGTAAAAAATTGTGATGGTCCAGACGTACTTGGAGATCGACCGGATATGCGAGGACCTCTCCCATGTATTGGACATACGGGGAAGGAATATTGTGCCTCCGGTTTTGTTCCGACCCAGAACGAACATGTAAATGGATGTGTGTCTGACATCGGATTTCATTCTGTGTGATTGATATACATTGGTTGCATAGCGTGAATTGCCTATGTGGCATGCTGAGATGCAAATGATCAAGGCTTCTGTTGAAAAGCAAAGTCTTTTGGTTGATGATCAAAGCACGACTTTTATATAGCGTAGCTTTGTGTGGCGTTAATTCGCGAGCCTCACACCCCGGTGTGAACCAGAAATGGGAGAGGACATCAGGGAGGGCATGCGTTTCTTTCTAGCTAGGATTGGTGTCGGCGTTTTACTAGCCCTGGCATTTTACTTATGTGGATGATGGATAGTGAGGCGCCTCGGTCATATCGGTCACTCCGAGGCTGATAGTTTGGTCGGGATATAACCAGTTTACGCCCCATAGGGCAGGGAAACGCATTGTTCAGGCATTTTAATCCACTCTGTGTGGACCGGCCCTGACGATCCGAAGGCTTGTCTGCGCGCTTGCCTGAGACATGGTAGGTTAGATTGTCTCGAAGCGGTAAGGACGATCCCTTGCCTTGGTTCACAGATGGAAATCCAACTTCCAATATGATATCCTACGGTTTTAATTGTAGAACTAGTATGACGACATGATATATGGTACCCATGCCGTCTATGATTGATACATTTATATTTGAAGTTGTTTTCTTCACTTATAGTAATAATAAAAGATTAAATTTCGCGTATCAAGCATTCTTTGTCTATTATAGGGGAAAACCCTATCCTCTGGCTTGCGTTACATTGTGTGATGGGACCTGGGTCTTATAATAGCTTCATTGTTCTTTATTTAGCATTGCACTATTTGTTTTATGCACTAGTATTCTTGGGAGAAAACCCGTTCCGTGTTATACGGCGTGGTCCCTTGATTTATCTAACATTAAAATAAAGATTAATAACTGTTTTAGTTCTCACACTAGTAACATGACTGACCTGGAGTTTATTGTTTTAACCAAAACTCTGGGTACCCCTATTTTCCGCACGGGCAGCTATTAGTTTTGGTTTTGCAGATTTATATTCACAGGATCCTGGTTTACAGCTGGATTGATATTCAGAAAGCTCTGTATCCGTATATTCCTTTCAGTTGTGTTCTGTATTATTTTCCGCTGCATTGTAAATTTATTCCTCTAATATTTGGTAAATGTGTCATATTTATTCATACTTTGTATATTCTTGTATTCTGATGAAACTGTTGTAATAAGCAATGAAATGTTCTTCCGTTTGTGTTCTGATTCATCTTGTCCTCAAGGCAATCCATTCTTCCTCTTCTCCTTGGAGACCGGGGAAGTCTTGGGTCCTTACATTTTCTTTGTTGAGTTGATTCCTTTTAATTCTATCTTTCATGTAAATTCACGTGTTTCGTTTTTGGGTAAATGATTAAGACTTGGATACATGTAAATTTATAGGTTTAAATCTCTATTCCTTGAAATAGAGGATTTGAACGTATATATATATATATCCAAATATTAATGTCTGTAAATGAACAAACATCAGAAAAAGGAATCTATTCAAAACAGAGGTTATAATATGTTCATCTTTTATTGTTGTGTTAATCAAGCAAAAATCTTGGTTACAAGTTTATATGTTATTGTGGATGTTTTCCTCACTTTATTTTCATATGCACACTTTGTTTTGGATTGAGGAAAATATAGGAAATTTGACTTCTATTGCTTAATAATTGAGTATGATTGTCATTTCAATTATGTGGCAAGGACATTAATTGCGTCACTAAATTTACGTTTATACTTATATCTATATCTATAACGTAATCAACGTATATAAATGTGTATTTAGTGCATTATAAAATCGATTAAAATAGGAATAGAACTTGAATGTCCCTATAGAAATTATATGCTTGTATGTGTGTGAGTTAATGGCTTAGTTAATGTGATGACCTGAACTTCCCGGCCGGCCTAAGCCAAATAAGAAGGCGGATTGCTTTAAGAACACGATAGTTAGAACACAAACAAGAGAACATTTCATCACGATTACAATAATTTACATTAGAGTACAAGATATCAGAGTACAAATAAATAATATATAGCGAAAAAATATCAGAGATTAATAATTTACAAAGTAGGGGAAATATAATACATGAATATAATGTGCAGCGGAAAACATCAACAACCACAGTTAAAAGAAATACACGGATACAAAGCATTCCATAGTATAGCTCCAGCCGTAATCCAGGATCCTATGAAAAGAAATATCTGCAGACCAAAACTACTAGCTACTCGTGTGGAAATATTGACACTCAAAGTTTAGGTGGGAAACAATAAACTCTGAGTTAGTCATGGGACTGGTGTGAGAACTTAAATAGTTATTAATCTTATTTTAAATTTAGGTAAATCACAGGACCACGCCATATAACATGAAACCGGTTTAACCCCATGAATACTAGTGCATAA
This sequence comes from Allium sativum, assembly GCA_030737875.1. NCBI lineage: Eukaryota > Viridiplantae > Streptophyta > Magnoliopsida > Asparagales > Amaryllidaceae > Allium > Allium sativum. The sequence goes on along the minus strand of CM060912.1, from coordinate 386,658,924 downwards.
AATAAATAATGCAATGCTAAAATGGAAAATGAAGCTATTATAAGATTTACGTCCCATCACACAATGAAACGGAAGACGGAGGATAGAGATTTAACTTATAATAGCCAAACATGCTTGATACATGGAATTTATCTATTATTATTAGTACATAGTGAAGAAATCAAATTTGAATATAAATGTATCAATCATAGACGATATAGTATCCAATCCTACTATGTCGCCATGTAGGTTTACAACTGAAATCGCAAATCGCGTATTTGAAATCGGGTTACCATCTATGAACCAAGGCAAGGATCTTCCTCCGCCTAATTCGGGACAATCTAGCCCATGCCTCAGGACCCAGACTCAGGTGAGCCTTAGGAGCATGCAAAGTTGGTCAACCACCACTGATTGGCAATTCCTAAACAATATGTTTCCCGGTCCTTTAGGACCTGAAATCTTGGCCAGTTCGTCGACCATCTTGGTCATTATGTCAACCATCAAGGGCCTTGTGTGGCACAATCTGAGGTACATCACTATCCATCATCCAACATCAACACAAGTAAATGTCTGGGCTCCATATCATGAAATCATTCCTAGCTAGAAAAAAACACGTGTCCTGTATTTCTCTGTTGTCTTTCATCCCGTTTTTGGTTCATACAAGGGTGTGAAGCTCGCAAATTAACGCTATACACAAAGCTGTGCTATATTAAATCCATGCTTTGATCATCCACCACAAAGCCCTACTTTTCAACAAAAGCTTTGATCCATGCATCTCAGCATGCCACATTGTCAATCCATACCATACCATTGATTTCCCTCAATTTATAACCTCTAAGCTCGTACGTCTCAGAGAAGGGTGTTAAGCAAAGAGAATAAATCCATCGCCACTAAAAAAAAATTAGAAGAGATCAACGAATATAGCGCGAAGTACAATGGCAGACATACCATCAATTTGCAAGTCCATTCTGAGTCTACACGAAACCGAAGGCACCTTATTCCTCATCCCATATGTCCAATACAGGAGAGAGGGCCTCACATATCCGATCGATCTCCAAGTAAGTCTTGACGACCACCACTTATTACCTCATCTTGGGTGTACACCTCAATCGAGATATCAGTAATAATCCAAACGATGTGAAGATCTCCATTTTTCAACCATCGTCTTCAATTCTTCGACTTTTAATCATCGTATCAGTTATTCAGAATGGGTTAAACCCGGTCTTTCCGAATAACTTGCGTATCTTATAATCAAGTGATATAAAAACACATCATACGCATCATGTCAATCTATAATATTCTTTTATTCAAATATTCTTTTCACGATCTTAAACCAAATCAAGGTTTATAAAACTAGTCGGGATTAAGGAGACTTACCGAAGTAATCAATAATTTTGTTATCCCAATCCCAACCTATTCATCCCATGGAGCAAAACTAGTAGTACTCCATATCTAACACCCATCGTGTTATCGGTAAATTTAATTACCATTTAACATTTCAAATCTAATTAAAGATTTAACTATCACATGGAGTAAAATTGGTGGTACTCCATTTTCGAACACCTCTCGAATTCGGTAAATTTAATTGCCACATTTAAATTTCATATGTAGTTAAAGATTTAATAAAATTCCACTGAATTTTAATATCAAAAGTCATTACTTAATGACTATCTAGCTTGTAGGAAATTAATCATGCTTTAACTGGGTTAAAGAACAAATGTCATTTAAAACACCATTCACGATAAACCCAAAATCGTCTTTTATTAAAATGGAAACTTCATGGAAATTTGAATATTATATAATCGATATAAATTTCTGTATCAGACTGATACTATAAATGGAATAACAACAAAACCTTTTAAATTCCATAAACATTAAAGACCTTCCTTCACAGAAGCTCATCTCGATTATTATTAAATCGAGTTTCATTCAATTCCAATTTAGTTTATTAAATTGCAAAACTTATCTTTGCAAAATTTCCATTAAATATTAGTTAAAAGATTTATAAATTCCAAATCATAACTTCACTATTAATCGGATTTAAGAACTAATGTTATTTAAAAACATCATTCATAATGAACCCAAAATCATCTTCCATTTAATTCCAATTATATTTATCAATTGGAAAGCTTCATTAATATTAATTAGAAGATTTATTCTTTTCTCAACTGGGTTTAAGAACAGTGTTATTGAAGACACCATTCACATCAAACGCAAAATCCAATTTGATATTAAATACAAAGCTCGGAATAGAAATCATATCGGCCTATATTCAATATCAAATTTTGAAACCAATGGATATTGTATTAGGAATAACGATAATGTCTTCCAAATTTCTAAACGATATCCGTATAATCACGGAATCCAATACCGAAATATCCGAAGATAATTTCCATTCAAATCCAATCCAATTTATATATCGGTAAAATATGATTATATTAAAACCATTTTAATTCCTTTCAGTTCGCTATTCTAGTTGTTAACTAGTTCATTCGGATTAAAATATCTTCTATCTTTATAAACTTGGAATATTTCATCCAAAATCATTTCAAATAATTTGTTATGATTTTACATAATTTATTCGTATTTTCAATAATTTTATTCAAGCCCTTTCAGTCGGTTTCCAATATTGGCCACCAAACTGCATCCACCACATCCTTTTCCAAAAGTAATTTAGATTTATCTTAAAATATAACCTTAAGGTTTTAAATCTCTTATATTCCTTTGAAAGATCTTTTCAATACGAACCCAGTGGTTCTATTTTTAGGAGAATCCGAAGGTCAGATCTCCCGTTACGTCAATTCAAAGTTACGGGTTGAAGTTCGTGAACTGTCGCTGCGCAACGCGTTCTATTCAAGCCCGAATTTGATTTATAATTAAAATAAAACCGAACTCGTTTCCAAAATAATTTATAAATATTATAAATTATTCAAAAGTACCATTTGAAATTTTATTTCAATCACTTTTCTTTCAGATCAAATATTTTCCATATTAAGCCATTATGACGGCCCGCCCCGCACCAGCCGACATTTCCAATGAAAGTGTGTTGTGCCAGTGTCCAACCAGCACGATACGGTAGTCAAAAAAAGGAAAGAAGGGAATTTGAACTAGCAAGGAACCTGTAGTATGTCTCATAGCGCATGGAATAAAATATAATAATAACATATTTGACGTAAAACAGGTGAGACAGTGCATAAGCTAAAAAACTAAACCATCTTAGCAGCGGAAAATCCAAAATACAGCTTATGTTCCACATCATCATTATTACAACTTTTAAAACTATCTCCAAAGAAAAATAAGAAAGGTGCACTACTAACGCCCAAAGTAGTGAGCAGCAGCGACACAGGGAGAATATCTATATATACATATATCATACGTGGAAGCCTCCTGTTCGTCTCCAGCACAGCTACTCGTGCATACCGCCTAACCTGTCTTTAGTCTGTCCGTTTAAGAGAACCCAGAGTAATAAGAAGAGACATAAAACTCTAGGTCAGACAAAAATGTGGTATGAGCGATAAGCAGCAAAATAGAACAATAACAGGTATACTAAACCATACCTGAACCTGGACCTGCAACGAAAGAGTTAGCACAACAAGATGTACAATACACTAAGGTGACACTAACATATGGTGTAAAGATACGAGGGAGGGGTGTACATGTCATAGTGATGTCAAACAATCAAGCATTGCAACCATCCTCACATCTCTCACTCAGTGCATAGAGCATACAATATCCACTGTTTTGATCACCCAAATCCTTGATATGATCACTTTGCCCCATGAAGTCATCGCGACTCCACTGCACTGATCCATAGCCACTAGTCCCTACTATGTCCACTCTACCCCATGAAGTCATGACGACTCCACTACACTGGTTCATAGCCATGCTAAGATCACTCTGCCCCATGGGGTAATAGCTACCCCACTGCACTAATCCGTAGCCTAACAATCGTCTCTCGGTGGTGAATCAAAACTATGGACGCCGACAACTCCTTAGCACACGTCCCGCAGCAAAGTCCAATCGTGAAGTTCATTCATTGGTTTCCAACTGGATCTTGAGTTCTACTTCCCATTTGGATTACCTTTGCATCTCGGGTTTTGGTCTCCGCCGGATCGGTTCGGTGTTCCTCTTCCTCTTCACCTTGCTTCGGATCGGTTCGTGAGTCATGCTGTTCCCCAGTTTAGTTCGGTCTCCTTCCGTTCGTGGTCAAGCTCCGGGTCGTGGTCCACATCCCCTGGTAGTTCGGTTCGTGATGAGCTTCTCCGATTCGGTCCTCCTCCCCAAGCACTCCGGGTCGGGTCGAGTCCCTCAAATCCACTCGTGGTACATTGGTTCGGGTTGTGGCTTGCTCCTTCCTTCCTGGCATCGGGTTGGTTCGTATGTCGTAGGTCCAAGCATCGATTTGTTGTGTCCTTGTTACGAGCGGTTTGGGTCGGAGATGGGTTCCTGGATCACGAGCGGGTTGAGTTGCAGAGGATATCACGATCGGGTCGGTTTGGAGAGGGGGCGATCCGATCCAGTTTCTGCACAGTTTTCCTACAACTCTTCCAGCAACTGTTTTACGCCATACGATAGCGTTTTTGACCATTCTAACTTTTCCAATCAATCACAAAGCATACCATACAGTCATAGCAACATATGTAATCATCCACAAACGCCAATACAACAATATGACAAGTTTAAATGGATCAAACATACCTAAAACCCGTATATTCCCCTTAAGCATGTTTAAGAAAATCTAATGATAGGATTAACAAAACTTAACCATATTAACCCAAATTTCTAACAGAGGCCTAAAATAATATTTTAGAATTTTACAAATTTTTTCTAGATTTTTCTGAGCCATAATTTTGCTAATTATCACTAATCACCCCTAATCAACCGTAATTAGTGAAAAACAATGCAAATCACTCACCTTAGCCACAACCAAACTATAGATCTGAAATATTCTCTGTTTTGGGTCGAATTCTAATGCAACACAGCAGCTCCAACTCTGATTTGGTGTTATTTCCCCTTGATTTGACGTAATTTGGCTTAATCTTCAATTAGAAAGCTATTAGGAGCTATTTGGCATGAATTTAGAAGGTGGAGGCCATAGCTACTGTAAGAGAAATATTTTAGGCTGCTGAAAAATGAAATAAAAATCGTTTTCCTACTGTTCTCAGCCTGCCCATAACCCTAATCCCGAAATGGGTTTTGGGTCCTCTTGCTAATCACCCTAATTTGGCCTGTTCTAAACCTTGTTTCAGCCATATCTCCCAAATGGTAAGTCCGTTTGGCTTATGTGACCACTCTACGGAATTGTAAACCATCATCCGAATCCAATGGAAATGGTTTCAGGTCAAAACTCCTTACCAATCAAAGTTATGGCAGAAACAAGATTAACTAGGGGCAGAATGGTCATTTAAAAATCGGCAAAAATCATGAACATGGGAAATGACCCCAATAGTCGTCTCCCAAAGTAACATGGCTATATGACTTCGCATGAGAAAGAAATAAATATTCTATGATCCCCTGATGCGTGGAATGTGGGTCGTTACGTTCTTCCCCCCTTAAGAAATTTTGCCCCCGAAATTCCTTAACTAAGAAACAAGTAAAAGGATCCCGCATGCCTACCGACCATTCACAACAATCAAACATATAAAACAACAAACAAGTCTATCCTAGCATGCGGAAAACTAAATTGCAATTAAAATCTTACCACGCAAAGAGTTCTGGATACATCTTCCTAATGCTCTCCTCTGTCTCCCAAGTACAGTCATTCTCATTCTCGCCCCACTGAACTTTGACTAGATCCACTGCTTTCCTTCGAAGTTGCTTCGTATCATGCTTGACAATACAAATCGGCTCCCAACCGGCTCGGGTTCTACTTCGATATAATCCAACTGATCAGGTGAAATAGTCATATCGGGTTCGTGCACGAATCTCCTTAACTGGGAAGCATGAAATACGTTATGAACTCCTGCCATCTTCTTTGGTAATTCAACTTTATATGCCAAATTCCCAACTTGCTCGAGGATTGGGAATGGACCAACAAATCTTGATGCCAGCTTTCCTCTCCTTCCAAATCGAATAACATTCTTTAATGGAGAGATCTTGACAAATACTAGATCGTCAACGGAGAATTTCAAATCCTTTCGCCTCTTATCAGCATAAATCTTCTTCCTATCTTGGGCAGCCTTCATTCGCTGTTGAATAATCTTAATCTTGTCTGAAGTTTCTCTTATCACATCTGGTCCAAGCACAAACTTCTCACCAGTTTCTAACCAACATGACGGTGAGTTGCTTGATCTTCCGTACAAAGCTTCAAATGGAGCCATACCAATACTGAATTGATAACTATTATTATATGCAAACTCTACTAGATACAAATGGTCATCCCATGATCCACCAAAATCCAATATGCAAGCTCTCAAGAGATCTTCTAATATACAATTTACCCTCTCTGTTTGACCATCAATTTGAGGATGATACGCGGTACTGATATATAATTCTGACCCTAGAGCCTCTTGTAAGCTCTTCCAAAGCCCACTAGTAAACAACAGGTCTCGGTCACTCACAATGCTTTTAGGTACTCCTTGAAATCTCACTACCCATTTCATATATAGTTCTGCTAACTTAGCTGTCGTTCTATTCGACTTGACGGGTATAAATCTTGCACTCTTAGTCAATCGATCCACAATCACTCAAATGCTATCATGGCCCGATCTAGTTCTTGGTAACCCATCAATAAAATCCATTGAGACTTATTCCCATTTCCATTCTGGAATTTCTAATAGTTGCAACAAACCACTAGGCCTCTTTTGCTCAGCTTTAACTAGCTGGAAATTCATGCATTTGGATATAAACTTCCCAACGTCTCTTTTCATCCATTCCCCGTAGTAGGTCTGCCTCATATTTCGATACATTTTGTTACCACCGGGATGGATGGTCAGTTTCGAGTGATGACATTCTCTAAGCACTTCATCCCTCAATCCATTAACATTAGGCACACCTAGTCTTCCATTCTTTCTAAGCCATCCTTCTCGATCAAGCCCATACTTGTTCATCTCCTCGTCGATACCCATCTCTAACTTGGAGATGATTTCCAATAGGTTAGGATCATCTCTCCGACTAGAACCAATCCGCTCAATCAAAGTGGGTCTGATCGTCAAACTTGCTAATACTTCTGGATCCAATTCGCACTTTGGTCTGAAATCATACCCAACGATGTACTCCAGTTGCTTCCATTCTAGAAACATAGCCCCTAAACTGGCATGTCTTCTACTCAATGCATCAACTAAAGCATTGCCCTTTCCTGGTGTATATGCGATATCGAAATCGTAGGAAGCCAAGAATTCTAACCATCTTTGCTGTCGGAGATTTAGATCCTTCTGAGAGAAAAGATACTTTAACGATTTATGATCGGTAAACAACTCGAATCTTTCTCCCAGGATATAATGTCTCCACATCTTCAATGCGAACACGATCGCTGCCAATTCCGAATCATGGGTAGGATATCTTTTCTCATGCGGTTTCAGTTGCCGACTTGCATAAGCTACAACCCTATCTCCTTGCATCAATACAACACCTAGTCTGGTACCACATGCAACTGTATATACCGTCATCTCTTCATTCCCTTTAGGAATGACTAACACTGGTGCACATGTCAACTTTTCCTTTCGACTCTTGAATGCATTCTTGCAACTTTCGTCCAAAAGGAAAGCTTGATTCTTCTTGGTCAACTGAGTCAACGGTGCTGCTATCTTGGAGAAGTCCTGGATAAACTTACGATAGTATCCAGCCAATCCGAAGAAACTTCTTATGTCTGTTGCATTCTTGGGCGTAGACCATTCTTGTACCGTACCCACTTTCACAGGGTCCACGATAATACCATTCTCTGAAACAATATGGCCCAAGAATCTCACTTCCCTCCTCCAGAAGTGACACTTAGAAAAATTTTCTTTCAATTGGTGTTTTCTCAACACCTCCATCACTATCTTAAAATGTTCCTTGTGTTCTTCTTCATCTGTTCTCGAGTAGACAAGTATGTCATCCACGAACACAAGAACAAACTTATTCAACTGATCTTGGAATACTCTATTAATAAGATCCACAAAATATGCTGGTGCATTGGTCAACTCGAATGGCATGACCAACCACTCATAGAATCCAGACGGAGTCTGAAAGGTCATTTTAGCTATACTCTCAGCTTCTACCCTAAGATGATGAAACCATGTCGCGAGATCCAACTGGGAGAACACTCTCGCGCCACTCAACTGATCAAACAATTCATCTATCTGCAGTAGAGGATACTTATTCTTCCTCGTCACCTTGTTCAGCTCGCGGTAGTTCACACACAATCGAAGGGAACCATCTGCCTTGGTAGCAAACACAACTAGTGTTCCCCATTCGGAAACACTTCTTCTGATAAATCCCTTCTTCAAAAGATCACTTACTTGCACCCCGAGCTCTCGCTGCTCCCTTGGTGCCATATGACAAAGTGGAATCACTATAGATCTGGCATCTTTCACTAAATAAATACGAAACTCAACCTCTCGGTGTGATGGAAGTCCGGTCACTTCCTCTAAGACGTCCGGATACTGTCCTTCCACGGGCACATCTAACAACTCATCATGCGGGATGTCGAGAGAATTTAGAAAACTAGCCATTACCCCATCACTAGGTAGACCACCAAGCACTACCCTCCGCCCATCATCCGCTCTAACTATCACCAAAAAATCCTTACAGTCTACCGCCACCTTGTACCTTTGGAGCTAATCGACTCCCAAAATAATGCCAAACCCAGTAAAACCCAAAACAAAGCAATCACAAACAACATACATCCATGACTCGATAAGGCCACATTACAACAAATCATGCTAAGGCTAGTTGAACCACCAATCAGGTTCGTCACCGCTAAAGGTCTATCAACTATATTGGGTTCCAATCCCAACCTATCTACCAGGTCACTAGATATGAAGGAACGGGAAGCTACGGTATCAAACTATACTCGAACAGGAACATCATAAACAGAAAGCATACCTTGGACAATAACATTCTTTCCTTTCTTCGTCGCATTGGGGCATTCGAGAAAGAAGGAACAACATTAAGTTCATAATCTTCTTCTCTTTAGGGGGTGGCAGATATTTATCCTTTTGATGACCCACTTGGCCGAAGTTGAAGCATTTCCTGTCCGCTGGCTTCGCTCGACATTCTTTAGCATAATGGCCCTTCTTGCCACAGCTAAAGCATTCAACATCTTTCTTATTCTTTTTCTTCTGGCCATCCTTGGTCTGATTCTGCTTTCTCTTATTCTGAGAACCATTCTTGCCTCCACCGCTTGCTTGCGGTTTTGGCTCCTCTGCAAATGCAACCTCAGTCTTCGACTTAGGGTATAGACTCTCTAATCTCAAAGCTTTCTCCACAATCGATTCAAACGTCTCATCGATATGGTTTATAAGCCTTTTCCCTAAGTACTGATCTAAGCCTGTTATGAACTTCTCACTCTTCTTCTCAGGAGTGTCATAAGAGCTAATCCATACTTCGACAAAGTATCAAACTCAACAATGTACTTCGAGACTGCCCTACTATTCTACTTAAGCTCTAGAAATTTCCTAAATCATTCTGATTTCTGAGAAGCTAGGATAAACTTATCACTAAATCGGGCCTTAAACTGATCCCAAGTAACTTGATCCTCAGGAGTAGCTTCCTTGATAGCATTCCACCAATTCATCGCCCGTCCTTGCAGCTGACGGGATGCTAGCTTTCTCTTCGTCGCATCCTCGATACCTAAGTCTTCGAAGATATGCTCACAACTATCCAACTAATCATGAACTTCTATAGCCGATTCCGTTCTGTGGGACGACTTCCCACCAAGACTAGTGTAATCCTTTCATAGCTTGGCAAAATCGGCCCTAGGCGCCTGCACTGCTGCACCACCACCATTTGCAACATTAGGAACTGCTCCTTGCACATTTCTAAGCATCTCCCTGATGAAGTCAGTGAACATCGTCCTCATATCAGGAGCATTCCCATTATTAGCTCCTCTACCAGTACCCCTAAAATATCGGCTCGTCGTTCAATCTGTAAGGAGAAAACGATTAACCATCTCTTCAGTGGTGCCAGTGCAGTGCGACTTCATCCTTAAGTATAATAATAATATATATAGCTTTTGAAAACCAAAATATCACAAATACGTGCTCTCATATACGTACTATCTCTCCCTGGTGTCTTCCCTAGGTTAACTACACAACCTAGAGCTCTGATACCAAATGTGATGACCCGCCCCGCATCAGCCGACATTTCCAATGAAAGTGCACTGTGCCAATGTCTAACCAGCACAGGACGGTCGTCAAAGAAAGAAAAGAAGGGAATTTGAACTAGCAAGGAACCTATAGTATGTCTCATAGCACATGGAATAAAATATAATAATAACATATTTGACATAAAACAGGTGAGACAGTGCATAAGCTGAAAAACTAAACCATCATAGCGGCGGAAAATCCAAAATACAGCTTATGTTCCACATCATCATTATTACAACTTTAAAATCTGTCTCCAAAGCAAAATAAGAAAGGTACACTATTAATGCGCAAAGTATTCACCAGCAGCGACACAGGGAGAATATCTATATATATATCATACGTGGAAGCCTCCTGCTCGTCTCCGGTACATCTACTCGTGCATACCACCTAACCTGTCTCTAGTTTGCCCGTTTAAGAGCACCCAGAGTAATAAGAAGAGACATAAAACTCTGGATCAGACAAAAGTCTGGTATGAGCGATAAGCAGCAAAACAGAACAATAACAGGTATACTAAACCATACCTGAACCTGGACCTGCAACCAAAGAGTTAGCACAACAAGATGTATAATACTCTAAGGTGACACTAACATATGGTGTAAAGATATGGGGGAGGGGTGTGCATGTCAAGGTGATGTCAAACAATCAAGCATAACAACCATCCTCACATCTCTCACTCAGTGCGTAAAGCATACGATATCCACTGCTTTGATCACCCAGATCCTTGCTATGATCACTCTGCCCCATGGAGTCATGGTAACTCCACTGCACTGATCCATAGCCACTAGTCCCTTCTATGTCCACAATGCCCCATGAAGTCATGATGACTCCACTGCATCGGTTCATAGCCTTGCTACGATCACTCTTCCCCACGGGGTAATAGCTACCCCACTGCACTGATCCGTAGCCTAACAATCGTTTCTCGGTGGTGAATCAAAGCTATGGACGTCGACAACTCCTTAGCACACGTCCCGCAACAAAGTCCAATCATGAAGTTCACTCATTGGTTCCCAACTGGAACCTGGGTTCTACTTCCTATTTGGACGACCTTTGCATCTCAGGTTTTGGTCTCCGCCGGATCGGTTCGGTGTTCCTCTTCCTCTTCACCTTGCTTCGTATCGGATCGTAAGTCATGCTGTTCCCTAATTTAGCTCGGTCTCCTTCCGTTCGTGGTCAAGCTTCCGGTCGTAGTCCACATCCCATGGCGGTTCGGTTCTTGACGAGCTCCTCCGGTTCTGTCCTCCTCCCCAAGCACACCGGATCGGGTCGAGTCCCTCAAATCCACTCGTGGTACATCGGTTCGGGTCGTGGCTCGCTCCTTCCTTCCTAGCATTGGGTCGGTTCGTATGTCGTAGGTCCAAGCATCGATTCGTGGTGTCCTTGTCATGAGCGTTTTGGGTCAGAGATAGGTTCCTGGATGACGAGCGGGTTGAGTTGCAGAGGATATCACGATCCGGTTGGTTTGGAGAGGGGGCGATCCGATCCGGTTTCTGCACGGTTTTCCTGCAACTCTTCTAGCGACTGTTTTACGCCGTACGACGGCATTTTCGACCATTCTAACTTTTCTAATCAATCACAAAGCATACCACACAGTCATAGCAACATATGTAATCATCCACAAACGCCAATACAACAATATGACAAGTTTAAACGGATCAAACATACCTGAAACCCGTATTTTCCCCTTAAGCATATTTAAGCAAATCTAATGATAGGATTAGCAATACTTAACCATATTAACCCAAATTTCTAACAGAGGCCTAAAATAATATTTTACAATTTTACAATTTTTTTCCATATTTTTCTGAGCCATAATTTCGCTAATTATCACTAATCGCCCCTAATCAACCGCAATTAGTGAAAAACAATGCAAATCACTCACCTTAGCCACAATCAAACTATAGATCTGAAATATTCACTGTTTTGGGTCGAACTTTAATGCAACACAGCAACTCCAACTCCGATTTGGTGTTATTTCCCTTGATTTGACGTAGCTTGGCTTAATCTTCAATTAGAAAGCGATTAGGAGCGATTTGGGATGAAATTAGAAGGTGGAGGCCATGGCTAGGGTTAGAGAAATGTTTTAGGCGGCTGAAAAATGAAATAAAAATCGTTTTCATACTGTTCTCTGCCTCCCTATAATCCTAATCCCGAAATGGGTTATCGGCCCTCTCGCTAATCACCCTAATTTGGCCTGGTTAAGCTGTTTTTCAACTTCTAAACCTTGTTTCAGACATATCTCCCGAATGATGAGTATGTTTGGCTAATGTGACTACTCTACGGAATTGAAAATAATCATCTAAATCCAATGGAAGTGGTTTCAGGTCAAAACTCCTTACCAATCAAAAGTTATGGCCCAAACAAGATCAGCTAGGGGCAAAACGGTCATTTAAAAATCGACAAAAATCATGAGCATGGGAAATGACCCCAATAGTCGTCTCCCAAAGTTACATGGCTATACGACTTCGCATGAGAAAGAAAGAAATATTCTACGATCCCCTAATGCGTAAAATGTGGGTCGTTACAGCCATTATGTTAGATATATTCGATTTCTATTTAAAAAGTATTTTATAAAACGTTTATAAATTCGTTTAAAAACGATTTCAACTTCCATTTTAATTTTTAAATTAAAATTGAACATTCATATTATTATAATATTTCCAAAACATCCGATTTTTAAATCCATTTTCTCAGCATTCACTTTAAAAATGAATAAAATCGATAGACAAATTCGTTGGAGTTAGAATGGCATATATATACTTAACTCGGCTTCATATTTCAATATTCTCGTTTTTATCTTAAAATCGGACATCAAAATCTAACCTTGCTTCTTTATTTTGAATATTATATTTAAAATATTCGTTATTTCGAAATGGAATAAGACTCAATCAATTACCATACAATTTTAATTGTATGGATTTCATACATCACATGTATTCAACGACAGTTATAAACAACTATTAAACATCCAATTCACACCTGAGTGCATCTACAATTGTATAAACATTAAATAATTAAATAACGCTCTGTCAAACAATTGGTTGACATACAATTAAGCACAAGTGAGATGTGTGAATTAATTATCATCCCGAGACCTGCATGGGATTTTCAACCAATAAATAATTAGTTAATAAATTATTTATTTATTACAATCGATATTACTTAAATGGGTGAACATAAACGACCTGTTTGACCTGTAAATGGATGTTTTAATCCAATTTCAACTACCACAAATAATCTAACATCATTTTTAACATGTTAATTATTTCAAAATCACATTCAAATCATAACTCAAATGATCATCCATTCATTCATCTCGTTTGCAAACAACTGTGATGTGAGCTACCATATATCGTATAATAATTTATGATAATTTAATCACATAAAAATCAGCATAAGCAATCAATATATATTCAGTTATAAAGTAAAATAACTGTATGAAATATTTGAGTGAGAGAGTTCTCACATCGATCGGTTCACAAATCATTGAATAACATTATTTTAATAAAATTAAATAGGTGTTTAATTTTATTAAAAATTCCAACTGCTTCTGAATCTGTTCTGTGGCGTAGTGCTCAATGATATGGTTTCAACGGACTCAGATTCGTCAAATTTTGTTTTGGTTTGCAAAAGTTATAACCATTTAAACTATGAAAAATTTAAACTTGTAATTAAATTAAATAATTAATGATTAACTTAACTCTTTTTTTTCAAATTACTTTCTTCTTCTCCAGATAACATGACCGAACGTCGAAACCCAACCTCGCACTGCTCATCCACATCGCGCGCCGCCCTAGAGACGACCGGATGACGATATAAGCACCTTACACCGAAGCTCGTGACATCGCCACCTACCTTCCCTGACAACGACGAACTCGCATGCCCATAGGCCCTTGAAATCAACATGAAACGACAGCCCTTCATGGCTTGATTTCATGCGATTCACCAAATTAGAGACGATCATCACCATTGATTACGTAGATCTCAAGGCCCTTTTTAATTTTCATGTTGAAGTTGAAGGCTAATTCGAAGTATTTTGAGGGAGATTGGGGAATTTAGAACGGAGCTTCCTGATCATTCGAAAGAAATGGAGATGCAGGTCAGCAGTTGACCAGGCGTGGAGAGGAATTAGGGTTTGATTAATTATTGGGGGTATAGAGACACTATATTATATTATATTATATTTAATTCACCCGTTACCTTTTTTAATGCTCCGAACTCCAAACGAATCCCAACGACTATCACCTCTACACCAAAATACCCCTATTTCTGACACAATGGAATAGGTTTTGCAAGCTGATTTAACCATTTCAGTCAGTTTTTCTTAAAATTAAAATATTAATCAATATATTGAATTTGAACATACGTTTTAATTTACCATGGCCACGTACTACCTCCAAAAATTACGAAATTTGAAACCTCACTATGTTTCAAAAATACAGTTCTAACAAAATTGATTTCATTGAATTTGGAGACCGTTTGAAAATGGCCTTTCAAATAGCTTATTAAATTTATAACTGAAATTGAACACACGTTTAAATTTACCACGCTTACATATTAATTCCAATTGATTTGAAATTTTAATACTGACAGTAATTTGATGTTCCGGATCCAACAAAATTAGTTTCATCACAAATAGAGATTGTTTGCAAAATGGCCATTTTTAAAGGCTTAAATAATATTAAATTATTAATAAATTCCACATCGACTATTTGAAATTTTAGTTTAGCCATAGCTTAAATGAAATCTCAATTTTTCACATTCGTTAGAAAGATATTATTAAATAGATTCTAACTTTTCTTGTTTTATCAAATTATGACTTATATCAAATTCTGTACATTCAATTGAAGTTTCAAACTAAAATTTTAAACTACCGCAATGTTATAAGTTCGTTTAAGTTAAATTTTAAATTCTTACATTCAAACCTCATTTTAAATAAATCATAAATCGTTTAATTATCAAAATAAATCATTTAAAATATTTAAAATCCATTAAAATCAATTGAAAATAAATTTCAAATGAGTTTCAAAAATCAAGGTTGTTGTAGTTAATATTAATGACATATAAACACGAGCTTAACCGTTACTTGTAGTAGAAGTCTGCCCAGAACCGACCGACATATCCAGCATCTATAAGTAAATTTGGTTAATATGAGAGGTCTAGTGTTATGGGCCATTATAACTAGTATGCTATGATGCATGGTTGGGCTCAACATGTAGTAGAAGCCTTCCCGGAACCACCCGGCAAATCAAGCATCTAGAAGTGGTAGTCATAATATGAGATATCTAGTATGCATATGCTGTGTGTGCAAAGTAGGCCTTCCTAGAAAAATATATTAAGTGGCTAACTTATCTCTTATTGGGTATTAAGTAGTTAGAACTGGGTTTGTTCCTAAGGTACACTCCTTGTTTATGACCTAAGTCATTGGGCTCGCCCTTGATATGTAAATGGTTGTTGGGTCTGCCTTTCTCCTATAAGTTTTTAAATAGTCCTAGTAGACGATAACGTGTTAAGGGTAGTTCTCCAAGTATGCCTGCTTCTTATCTAGAAGGCTAGTCAGGGCCGACCTACGGACAGATTATGTATACATGGCCTAAGAAACCACCGTCTAAGGTAAATATTAAGTAGCTAGGAGTTCACCCGTAGGGACAACTAGATGGTAACAAGAGGGTTCACCGGGGGGTTCTTCTTATAAGAACTTGTGTTCCTGACCCACAACCTGGTATTAAGTAATCGTTAATATTTCTCTCCCTACAAGAGATTCATCAATTATAATGTATTAACGTTAGAATGAGATCTTAAGTGACATGAGGTCAACCATTGGGTATTAAGTGACCAGAGAGGTGTCCTCCTTAAACAAGTATTGTATTAAGTGACCATAGAAAGATGTTATTATATTTTGTCCCTTCCATTATTTGAGCTCTGATTTCCATTCTAGATTGCTTTATATATCTATTTAAGTTAATCGTTATAGGAAACAACGATCCGTTTAGAGTGGGCCTTTTCTAGTTTGGAATTTAGGCCCATTTTGGGTAGGTTGTTACACTTGGTATCAAAGCCAGGTTACCTGATTATGGAGAAATATACGTACGAGAGAAGTATTTAATATTTGAAAAGGGTTTTTGAAACTATATATGTGTATATATATAGTAAATATATATATACTATACCCTAAAACATACGGGACTATACTAGGAAATCTTATCCTTTGTTTGGGCCTTGATACTATCGTAAGAATTCCACTAAAGGTTTTTTCTTTTCTAGATAGTAGATATGGCCAACAATCATCCCAAACAGGGAAACTAGGCAAGGCCTCGTTACTTGCTAGAATGGTTCCAGCGGTATCTTAGGACTATGGAACAAGTCCCTGTTGCTAATCCTCCCCCTACGGAACCGGCCGCTCAGCCTGCTAAAGGGGCACTCAACTTTCCTCGCCTTTGTAAAGATTTTATAAGTTTACGAGGCAAGGCCTTTTTGGGGATATAGGACTTTATGGATATGAAATCTTGGATTTCGGAGTGTGATAGAATTTTTGAGGCTACCCAATGGGAAGATGAATTAAAGCGTAGGGTAGCAGCCTGACACTTAAAAGGGGAGGCTATAGATTGGTGGAACCTAGAGAACATAGAAAGAGTGTTTACTTAGGTAGAATTTAGGACTTGTTTCGAGAACAAATTCCTAACTATTACAGAGAAGAACCTGCAGCTAGAAAATTTTATCCTTTTAAAGCAAGGAGAAATGGAGTTGAAGAAGTATGTGGCAAAATTTACTGAGTTGTCTAAGTTTGGCAAGGGGTTAGTAGATATCCCAACGGATAAAGCCTTTAGGTTTGTAAAGGGGTTGAATTCTCTATTGTAGGAGAAGCTTTTGGCATAAGTTACTTTTGGAGCTACATTTGAGGCTTTGGTTGAGGCAACCATGTTATATTCTATTGAAAACGTTAAGGAAGTTAACAGAATTAATAAAAGAGAAAGTACTTCTATTATGGGAAGAATAAGAAAAGAATTTCTAGCTTAAGAAGAAGAAGGGTGATGAATTCAAGAAGGAAGCAAAGACTTGTTCTAGGTTCCATAGGAAAAGGAAAGAAGTGAAGGACTGTAGAGTAAACTTGGTGAACACAGAGTTTAAAGGGAAATGCTTTAACTTCCATGAATATGGACACCTATCAAAGAAATGCCTAAAGCCAAGGATGGTACAAGGAGGCCAGAACTATTCACTAGAAGTTGCGCCAATTCGTAATCAGTCACCTAGGGATCTGGGGCAGCCCGTACTAAAAGACATAATTTCTATTCTCGGGAATTATTTGTGTACCCTATTTAATTTTGGAGCCACCCATTCATTTATTTCTGGGAAGGTTGTAGACTCTTTGAAACTTCCCTTATCCTTTTCTAGCTAACCGATAGAGGTGCCCGACCCTATCGAAGGGGCTATGCACCTTTCTATTGTTTGTAAAGACCTAGTATTGGACATGGTGATGTCGAATTCTTTTGCGACATGTATGTGCTTGATTTTGATGGGTATGCTCTTATCTTGGGTATGGACTAGCTACAATTTTATTAGTCCATCCTCAACTGCGATAGGGGAATAGTTTGTTTGAGAAGCCATGAAAGCTGTAGCATAGAGATTCCTTTTAGGACAAGTAGTAGGAGTTTGACCTTATTTTCTCTATCTCCTGATTTTGAAGGACCTTCCTCAGTACCAGTTGTATGTGAGTTCCCTGATGTTTTTGACGAAGTCACATGACTCCCACCCCTATCGAGAGGTATCTTTTAGAATAGACCTCGAAAAGGATGTGAGACCTGTATAATTGCACATGAGGCACATGGCTCCTAAAGAAAGAAGAGAGAGTTAAACAAGCAGATCTTGTAATTGTTGAACACTGGATTCATTCATAGGAGTACCTCAGAAAGGGGTGCCCCGATAGTGTTTTCCACGAAGTCGGATGGATCTTTGAGATTATGTGTTGAATATAGGGACCTAATAAGTTGAACAAGAAGAATATGTATCCCTTACATATAATTGATGACTTGTTTTATCATTTGGGAGGAGCCCAAATACTTTCCCAATTAGACGTGGCTACGGGATTTCACAAATTAAGGATCTGAGAAGAGGGTAAGCCCAAGATGACATTTAGGATGCCAGCTGGACTATTCGAGTGGGAGATAATGCCTTTTGGATTAACAAATGCCCCCATTTTCTTTATAGACCTGATGAGTAGGGTATTTCAAGGCATACTTAATAAGATCATAGTGATGTTTGTACATGATATACTTATTTTTTCAGAGGACCATAAGGAGCATGAAAATCACTTGAGAAGGGTCCTAGGAATCCTAAGAGATAACCAGCTTAAAGACAAATTCCCAAATTTCCATTTTTAAAGAAAGAAGTCAAGTTTCTAGGGAATATTGTCTCGAGAAATGGATTAGCAGTAGATCTCGCTAAGGTTGAAGCTATTGAAGAATGGAAGATACATTGAAGTGTGACCGAGGTTAGAAGCTTTTTGGCTTAGCGGGATAGTACAGAAAATTTATCAAGGACTTCACAATGATTGCTACCCCGTTAACCCAACTAACTAAGAAGGATCATAAGTTTGTATGGACCAAGAAGTGTGGGAATGCCTTTGAGAGATTGAAGGAATCTATCTTAAGTGCACCTATTTTGATTATACTTGACAGAGCCAAGATGTTTACTATTTTCACCGATGCATATAGGACAGAATTAGGAGCAGTCCTCATGCAAAAGGGTAGAGTACTTGCTTACGAAAGTAGACAACTCAAGGATCACGAGAAAAGATACCAAGTCTATGATTTGGAACTAGAAGTAGTAGTTTTCGCTCTCAAGATGTGGAGGCATTATCTTCTTGGAGAGAAGACCGAATTATTTACAGATCATAAATCCCTTTGGTATTTGTTTTCTCAAAAGGATCTGAACCTTTAGCAGCAGAGTTGTATGGAATATCTTGCATCTTTTGATTTCTCTATTCAATATACCCATGGAAAGGGTAATGTCGTTACCGACGCTTTTAAGTCGAAAGCACACCATCCTTAGTGTAATCACTAAGTGGAGGTAGTTAGAGTTTCTCTCTAGGTTTAATTTGCAACCACCATATGAGGAAGCTCAATGATTTCTTGGAGCAATGGAGATAAGACCCTTTTTATTGGAAAGAATCAAGGGTGAACAAGACCTTGACGATGAGATAAGGGCGTTAAACGAAAAAATTTCTAAGGGAGAATATTTCCTTTGTTCCAGTAGGTATTTGGTTAACAATAGTGATAATAGCTTGAGAAGAGATGGTCAGATTTGTGCCCTAAGAGTTTGGATCTTAGGAAAAATATTCTAGAAGAATGCCATATGTCAAGGATAACCATTCACCCAGGAGGTGATAAAATGTCTAACGACATGAAGAGGAGTTTTTATTGGGAAGGAATGAAGAGAGACGTGGTAGAGTTTGTTTCTAGATGCCTAACTTGCCAAAGAGCAAAGCTAAAACAGGGTAAGCCTGGAGGACTTTTATTACCGTTAGAGGTTCCCACTTGGAAATGAGAGCACATTTCTACGGATTTTATTTATGGGCTTCCTAGGAGTAAGAAGGGGAACGAGGCCATTTGGGTGATAGTGGACCAATTAACAAAAAGTGCACATTTAATTCCCATTAAGAAGAATCAGATCGCCGCCTTGTTAGCCCAATTGTATGTCAAGGAGATTATTAGAATACGTGGAATTCCAACTACTATTGTGAGTGATAGGATCCGTTATTTACCAGCAAATTCTAGAAGATTCTTCAGGAACCAATGGGAATGATCTTAAGTTTAGGCACAGCCTATCATCCGCAGACAGATGGCCAAACAAAAAGAGTAAAATGAGTTTTGTAGGATCTGCTCAGAGCTTACATGGTTGACTTTGGAGGGTAGCACTTAACTTTGGTCGAGTTTTCTTACAATAATAGTTACCAAGCGACGATTGGTATGGCCTCTTATAAACCTTTGTGTGGGCGGCCATGCAAATCACCAACTTGTTGGTCGGAATCTACCGACAAGGTTTTACTCGGACCTGACCTTATTCATGAGTCCACAGAGGTTATCGCTTTGATTCGATAGAGAATGAAGGCTGTCCAAAACTGGCAAAAGTCATATGCTAATAGGACGATGAGATAATTGGAATTTTGTGTTGGAGATTTGGTATTTGTTAAGGTTTCTCCTCTCAAGAAGACCATTCAGTTTGGAAAGACTGGGAAGTTAGCTCCAAGATTTATTGGGCCTTTTAAGATTTTGGATAGGAGTGGGAAGATGGCCTACCGAGTGGATCTTACCGAGCACTTGTCGGGAGGCCATAAAGTTTTTCATGTTTCCCAGCCCATCTTCACAAATGCCTTAAGAATTCAGAAGATAGACTCAAGCTTGATGATATTAGAGACATTGGAAGCCTCGAGTTGGAGCCTTGGGCACCCCGTGCTACTAAGTATCTGCCCTAGGGTCGGATTATGTATACGTGGCCTAAGGAACCACCATCTGAGGGAATTATTAAGTGATTAGGAGTTCGCCCGTAGGGACAGCTAGATGGTAGTATAAGGGTTCGCCAGGGGTTTCTTCTTAGTTGTGTTCCTGACCCATAACCTGGTATTAAGTACCCGCTAATATTTGTCTCCCTACAAGAGAGTCATCACTTATATTGTATTAACATTAGAACATAGTCTTAAGTGACATGGGATCTACCATTGGGTACAACTGACTATAAAGGTGTCCGCCGTAAACAAGTATGGTATTAAGTGACCATCAGACGATGTACACCCTTAATTTGGGGTATTAAGTGAATGTTATGATGTCTACCCTATATGTTTTCCTTGTGTGTATATTACGAAGAAATAACTTGAAAAGTTTACAACTGCCAATTATAGAGAATAATCTTCTTAACTTATTTATGTTTCATTCACCAGAATTTTATGTTCTATCCTCCCTCCTCTTAACATTTGCAGGACAATAAGCGAGACAGCTGATTAAGGATAGGGAATGATCTCTTGGAGTTGGAGCCTCTCGAAGATCAAGTTATTGTGGCTATTTCTTATTTACTGCTATTGTTATGTAATTGGGATGAATAATAATGATGAACCTTGAAGATTGAGACATGTTCTATTTCTGAACTGTGGTTTTTAATAACTGGTATATATTATATTTATGTTATTATATTTTGTCTCATCCGTTATGTGAGCTATGATTTCCATTTTAGATTATTATGTATATCTATTTAAGTTAATCCTTATAAGAACCAAATATCCATTTAAAGTAGCTCTAAGTTCCGATGGGCTTTTATGGGTTGGAATTTAGGCTCATTCCGGGCGGGTTGATACAGGCATGCTATAGTAAACATCTCTGTAGGCAAGAACAAAGCTACTTGAAGCCACAACTTACAATTTTGCCTCAGATTTTTGCTCTATATTTCTTGATCCAAATCTAAGGTGAGCGATTCACTCATTCTAGTTGGAAATTATTCTCTGTGATGTATTTTCATATACGGATTTGGTTTGGTTGCTGTAAATTAAATGTTTGTTTCTCTGTAAAAGCTTATGTAATCTTCTGTGTTTGAAATTATTGTTGCCTTCGCTTTGAGGAAGATACCTTCCTCAATATCTATCTGTTTTGTGTGATCTTTGAATCGTATGTATCCTGAAATTTGAGCTTGAAATTTGGAAAATTTCCATCCTAAGAATTGTGTTTTGATCGTCCAAAACATGGAATGAAAGTGTAGGCAAAGTGGATGAACCCTACCTAGACATAGAATCCCGGACCAACCGCCACCTAAAAGATCGGTCGTCGGTGGTGTTGATTGTCAGGTTGACCGGTGGTGTCGACCGCCTAGACGTAAATCTAGGGGAAGGGGTCGATCCCTAATGTCCCTCATTGATGCATTTGGAGACACCTTTGCTTCAATGTTTGCCTATTCCTCAAGCCTTGTTTGCTATATATTTTGGTGCTATTTCAAGGCTATTTCCGAAGCCAAAAATTTGGTTTGCTTGTAAATCATTATGGATGAATTTATCATGTATAGTATGCTAATTGATGAGCTTTTGTGATGAATTTTATACAATGTGCACGTTATAAATAAAGCGATTTATATTAGCGATTTTTCATATAAAATTTACATAGCTTTAGGACAAATATTTTTAGGATTTGTTTCATAAAAAAACTATCTCAAAGTAATAGTATAAACCTTATTTTTTGATATACATGGATTTTAAAGGGATAAACTGAATGTTTTAAAAAATGTTGTATAAGTATTTACAATATATAAACTGCACACTTTTGCACCTTCGAGGAACCGAGAACGTTATTTAAACGAGATGATAAATCACTTTGTATGAGACACATAGATTAGTTATAACAGTTAATTCTAGACTTCTTGGGATAATTGATAATACTGGTGGGTCCTAAATACACATAAAAAGTTGGTGGGAAAATTTGGACTGGATGGTCCTATACGAGACAGGTGGGTCTCTAGCGTACAATAACTGGCACCAGTAGACCATATAATGGACTGGTGGGTCCTAACTTATAGTTAGTGTGTAACTTGGACTGGTAGGTCCAAGGTTTTATAATATTACTACTTTCTGTAATTTTGATGATTTGAATTTTTTTTACCTATTTGATACGATTTTGTTTATACATATATATTTAGCCGATGGGTGATTGGTGATGAATTGTTGGGTGATTTCATTCTTATTATTTGGGACTCTTAAATGAGTTCATATTGTGTTGATGGTGTTAGTTTCCTTTTTGCGAGGAGTGATATGATAACTTATAACCTTATGCTTAGCCTAAGTGCTCAGCTAATTACTATATACAAAACCTTTTTAATTATTTTGTAAGTTGTTTGTAAATCATTAACCTCGAGAAATAACGTAATTATGTCGTGGTATCTCTTTAAGGGAAATGTATCCCACTTGCTTATTACCCTATCATCTTATACTTTGATAATTTCATCTGACTAACTCGCATATGTGTTACTCGGGTTAGACCGAGATTTTGGTACTTGATGATGATACTCTTTCTCTTTGCTACTTGTGGATGTTCTACTACCTTTATGTCATTCTAGCGAGTTTTGTTTAGTACTAAGAATTGTGTCTGTCACTATTCGTTGTACATAATGTTTCAAGGGAATTGACATATTTATACTACTCTGTACTGTATCTGATGTATGTATATGTATGTAATTGTAGTAGTGTTGTTGTTCGGTGGACTGGAAAACATTACACTGATTATGTCTTGTTCTAAACTGATCCTTTGCCATTGTAATATTGTATTATGTAAGTATTAAATATGTCAAACCACCTGAGATAGAAGGAAAGAGAAAAAAGCACTTCACCGACGTACCTAAGACTTATTTAATACAAATTATGAATGGTCGCCGCTAACCAGCCCAATTCTCCATATTAACAAACAATATTACTTATTAATACTCTTTGTTAAAATGAGTCTTGGGATGGGGAGTTACAACCTACTAACAAACGGTCGAGCATCATGGAAAACAACCACACCCCATTAGGCTAGAATAACTTGTAGATTTATGCTAAATAAGGTCAAAGGAACATGTTTTGGAATTTTTTGTTAAAAACTTGATTTTATACGAATTTTGGAAGCTATGGTCTAGCTATTTTTTTTTCTTTTCTTTGGTTTGTAATGATATAAAATGATAGGGAAATGTGAAACGAGAAGTTGTGTGTTTTGCAAGTTTTCTTCAAATTTGGTTAAAATTTATAATAAGATTTCCAACTTCTTGCTGTATAGATTTTCGTTTGCGTACGAACCACGAACGACAAAACAATTATAAAGTCATGCACAAACTTGCGATACGATCTCAAAATAATAACATTAATATAATTGGTTAGATGATTTTGTAAAACCAAGAAATATAATCATATGCTAAAAAACACCAAATGAAAATTTAATAATTTCCAAATTATAAATTATGAAAAAATTAAATAAATAAAAACAAAAACACACTAATAACTTCAACCTATTATATTAAAATTTGATTTTCTTATTATTAATCTAATTTGAATCAAACATAAATATTTAAACTAAGTATTCCTATAATGTTACAAATTATGGATTATTATGTTGTCCCCCTTACAAGGGTTTCATCCCTAAACCTCTTATGTTACAAACAAATTTTGGGCTCACTTTGCATGTCTCGATTGAAAAACCACAACTCGCCAAAATAGACCGTAATCAACCAAAAGAAAACAAATATCAAAGTAGCCTCCCATATCTAAAGCGTAAAATCATCAACAATAATATGTATGTATACCTAATAGTCGTACAATCAAACTCTACTCATGAAAAAAGGAATTAGCAAATTTTTCTTCTATTATCCTATAATTTACCTATAGAACCAAAAACAGGGATTAATCATGATAATTAAAACAATACATAACCCATCTATATCATATACTATGTATTTAAGAATATCAAACTGCATATAATAATCACCTTACATAACAAGGCCATATCAAACCATGTAACTTGTATTCATAATAAGAAGCATATAACTATCAGAGCTCGTAAGATGCATGTATGTCATTCATATGCAACATAAAATTTGATCTTTTGCTTAATCACATTAAATTTACATATAACTAGTATCACTCATTTGAATCCCTAGTGTGAATTCCGATCATATTATTCGATTAGAAACTTCTATTCTCCTTATAAGTATAGGAATTGGACTAGCCCTAATGGAAGAAAATGGAAAATTTCAAAAAATTTACCATTTTGGACCATTAGTTAGGCTTATAAAGCCTAAATGTATTTAGAAAATTTTTAGTTTGTTTTTAATAAAATCATTTATTTTATCTAAGTCGTTTCATGGGAAGTTTAAATAAAAAATGTATAGCGTACCAGATACCTAAACATTTATTTTATGTATAGAAAATGAAATCTTTCACTTCTTTTCATAATACAAGAATCAATTGAGAGTACTTATTACATTAAATGGAGAGATAACATGTTAGACCGAAAATTGGTACTAACACCCAAATGTCGTGTGAAATCTTCAAAAATATAGATCACATAGAATAAATGTAGTAAACAATAGGGGACACATGATATTTTTATAGTGGTTCGGCTAAATCCCAGCCTATGTCCACTTTACAGCTTCGTAAACCCTAAGAAGTTGCAAGTGCAAGTCATACAATCCGTAAGAATACAACATCCTGGTGTTCAAAAGAGAGAGAAGAGAAAGAGTAATTTATACACGTAATCCTCGTGCTGTTTGGTGGAAATCCACCTTATTGTAATGGAGGTCGAGCATGGAGAATGACAAAAGATCCCTCAATTTACCAAGAAAAGATGTATTTATAGGTTGCTTACACGTCCATGTCGAATCGCTGCTTACAGGTCCCAGTCGAATTGCCATGTGTCGACCATCTAGAGTTTCTCGGAGCTATAGTGGAGCGAGTGAAGAAAGTGTCTCTGGAACGTGCGTGGAATGTGGAACACGATCCGGGTTTATAGGAAAGAGAATATGGCTACCTTGATGCTTGGTAACAGCCCAAATGGGGTCGGATCAGTCTAATTCGACCCAATGAGTTTGCCTATTATGCTTCTTCGGTGCACGCGGACGGGTCGAGCTCGATCCGAAGGGGGTTGTTAACATTCGACCTGAATGTTTTGACCTAATATGTTGCTTCAAGTACCCAAATTTCAAGGTTTTCCAACACTTCATCATTTTATCCGTGTGATTGCAAGCTAACTAGATTAATACTCAAGCCCTGTGTAGTTTTCTTGATAGAATTAGAGTTGTGACAGCCTTACAAAAAGGCGTGTAAATAT
Organism: Allium sativum; assembly: GCA_030737875.1. Lineage (NCBI taxonomy): Eukaryota > Viridiplantae > Streptophyta > Magnoliopsida > Asparagales > Amaryllidaceae > Allium > Allium sativum. Next base: position 386,632,838 of record CM060912.1, on the reverse strand, counting down.
TTTGCCCCATAGAACATATCTTTCTTGATAAAGAGAGATGTGTTATGGATAATCCGAGAAATCCTTAGTCCATAGAATTCCAATGTGAATAGAAGTCCATAAAGCCACGATTGCGGGATCGTATTAAATAAATAATAATAGAAAGCCAGAAATCCATAGTTATGCCGGACGATATTATAAGAGGGTCAGAAAACCGACAATCTCTCGAGATCATATTAAGGCCAAAAGAAATTCAAGAAATCAAAGGCCTCACTGGGCCCATCTAGCAGCAAGTATAATCCATACCTAAAAAAAGATAAGGCAAACAGATGCGTCAAATCCTGACAGTACCACTTAACCTTTTTGAGCATCAACTATGCTTAGGCATCAATTTTGAGTATAAACCATACTCGAGTGTCGTTCAAACCATCCCGCCAAATCCTGGCAAGGGGACCCAACCTTCCAAGTATAATCCATACCTGGAAGTTCAAATTGAGCATAATCCATATTCGAGTTTTGTTGAGTTCCTTTGTCAAGTCCTAATAAGACTATCTGACGTTCCTGTGTATAATCCATACAAAGGAATCCAACTGAGTACAAGCCATATTCATATCGAGGTAGAGCTATACTTACCACATCGTGACAAGATAGTCTGTCCCTAGGTATAATCCATATCCAACGTTCCGAGATAAGTATAAGCCACAATTAGGTTGGGATTGATAATCTTGCCACATCCTAACAAGATACTTAATCTTACCAAACATAATCCATGCTTGAAAATTACATTTTATTCAATTCAGAAACGATTACAAAGACAAAACAAATCTTGTTTGCTTTATCGTTGAATATAGAGCACGCCTAGGGACTACATCTGTAACACCCCACGTCCGTTGATGTCACTCATTAAGAGAATGCATTAAGTTCCGTGAAGCGTTGTAGGTAAACAGAAACAGAAATTAAAAACTATTACTTCAACTTAAAACTTCTGTCTTGTACTTAAATCATCAGAGTACAATAAACATGAAAAGAGCATAATCCACAAAAACATAGCCATATAGAAAAGGTACGAAATCAAGCAGTACATCTAAGTAGTTCCAAGCAGAATGAAAGCAGAATGTTGATCAAGCTTGAGTATTCCCACCCTAAGAACCTGGGGGGACGAAAGAGAAAGAAGAGGAAACAAAATAGGTCAGACATAAAGTCCGGCGAGTCCATTTACTTGTAGCATATAAATAAGTAAAAGCATCATGGCAGGTATATAAACTGGATAAGAGGGATACAACATATAAAGCATGTACGACAAGGTAAATAGGATAACTGAACAAAACATATATGTATAGCGCTTCTTTAATAAACGTTCTCTGTCTCTCTGCACCAATACTAGTATCATATGAACAAGATGATCCCCAACAAGTATAAGATAGTAGACTTAGGCATACTTCTAGTGATAGTTTTTACCCCATTCAATAACAGGAAGCCCAACTGAACATACCGGAGTTACCCCTAAGGATAATAATGGGCTCCTAAACATACCGGAGTCTAGATGTACCCTGATTACTACCCCAATCGATCAGCTCCTTACTCCGTAAATACCCTGTGCTGGCCCCATAATAGGATGTATCACCTCCTAAAATGGCAACCCTTCATTTTCAGGATGTGCACAACCATATCTACCGATGTCACGGCATCTTAGCCTCCTCTTGTCCAGACCCATGCATGCACATGACCCCATCGGAATGTGCCGCCCACACCGTCCCCGCTTTTGGATCTCTTATAGTTAGCCTAGTAAGCATGCCCCGACTCCGACCTATATATGGGTTACTAACTGAAACGGGTCCCACACACAAGATGATACAAGCTTCCCCCTAATCTTACATCCGACTACTGGGATTTCCATAGGTTATGCCATACCAATGTAATAAAATTGCACAACCCCAACAGGTTAAGTTTGTGGGCCTATATTTAAATATTACCCAACACCCTAGGATATACTTAACCCTTCCACTGTTTCCAAGCAAGTTTACTTAACCCCTACTCAAGTCAACATGTTCATGTAGTCCCTATGGATTCAAATAAGTTAAGTATTACAAGTTCATTACCATATGTTCACTTATGGTTATAATGCGCTAGACCTCCCACGTTAAGCCTACAACTTGTGGATGTTGGTTATGCTGGGTGGGTCCGGGAAGACTTCTTCCACAAGTCGGACTTAACCTCGTGTCTTAGCCCGTTACGTGTTTATGCACTTAGACCCCTCACATTAGATTCACCACTTGTGGTTGCTGGATGTGTTGGGCGGGTCCGGGCAGACTTCTACCACAAATGTAATCTAATCTCGTGTCTAAGCGCAGTTACAGTTTCTAATTACTATAAATCTAGTCATTTTCATTATTTAACAATTATCCCTATTTCATTATAGGTTTTCATGCCCCTTTCCCAAGTCATATTCATCATGTACCATACACCCCAAATTAAGATCTAAAACACAATTTGATTTATTCCCCAAATCCATATTTATGTATTTAATTCAAGTTATGCCCAAATTTCCCAATACAAGCAATGCCACAATTTTAACGTTTTCCCCTTGTTCCCAATTTCACGCGTTCGCATATTTCAGCGGTATGCCTAGGATCGAAGGTAGTTTGGCTATAAAACAAAAGGGAAAAGAAGAAGGGAAGAAAACAGAAATATACATAATAACAAGATTGACATATGATGGCAGAAATAGGCATAGCAACTTGTAACACCCCACCTCCGTTAAGGTCACTCACAAAGGGAATGCCTTAACTTTGGTGGAGCATTTTAGTAAACAGAACAGAAACTTACAAGACAGATAAAACAGTACTTGAAAATTTTTAACTTTATTATAGCGGAAACAGAAATTAGTATGGTTACATCCTTTCAATTTCAGAATTCAAGTACAAAATATCAGTCTTGTACAAAAGCCTTCAAAATGCATAGTTTAAAATCATAATCCCCATGGAACGGAAGCTATACAGAGCCAAGACATACTTTAAGCACTTCAAGTAAAGAGAAATCCGGATCAAGCTAAAGTATTTCCCTCCTTGGATAACCTGGGGGGGAAACGGAAGAAAGAAGGCGAAACAACAAGGGTCAGACAAAAAGTCTGGCAAGTCCAGTGACTTTCAGCATATGAATAGATAATAATAATATGATATGAACATAAAACTGGATGTGAGATAACTATAACAGGTGTAGCAGATATAACAGAAAAACAGAATGATATAAACTATTGTTTTACACTTCTCTGCACTAATACTAGTATAACAGAATTAGGGGTCACCCTAATGTCTAAATTGAAGCAGGAACGGGTACAGAATACTTTAACAGAAACAGAATGCTAATAATGGGCCTCTACTACCCGATCAGAAACAGACAGAAGCAGAAACAGATTAATCCCTACGGAAACAGAATGTAGAATTAGGTGTACACTAGTAATGGGCCTTTACCACCCGAACAGACGGTACCACACAGAAACGGACGGGTGTTACCACCCAACAGAAACAAACGGTACCAACAGAAACAGACAGAACTAAGTGTACCCTAAAACCCTACCCCAAGCGATCGGCTCCCTAATACATAAATATCCTGTGTCGGCCCCACAGTAGGGTGTATCACTCCCTAAAGTGACAACCAATTGGCACAGACCTATTTACAGATGTCACAGCGTCTTACATCCTCAGAGGCAGACCGGGATCCATGCACGCACATGACCCGGTTGGAACGCACCATCAACACCCCTCGCCATTATCAGAATGAACCACTTATAATTAGTTCAGTAAGCGTGCCCGGACCCTACCTACTGTTGGGTCAAAGTTTTGATACCAGAAAGGGTTACTGACTAATATGGGTCCCAAACAACAGATGACACAAGTAATTCCCCTCCTAACCTTGTGTCCCCAGACTAACAGATTTCAGATTTATTTGTTTACAAGTTCAGACATACAGAATTCAGATTTACTAGTTCACAAATTAAGTTAACAAGTTTTCAGACTAACGGATCAGATGTACAGATTTTTCAGATTTGTCTAACTTTGTATTGGGCCTACAGATTCATGGACGGGTTTTCTACACCTATTAATCCATTTGATTTAACCCTATTTTCCCCCAATACGTTTTAGACGTCATTCTTATCTTAGATTTGCATTAATTAATTATTAATGCCCAGACCTCTCACATTAGGTCGCTAGCTTGTGGCCGCTGGATGTGCCGGGCGGTTCCGGGCAGACTTCTGCCACAAGCCAGACCTAACCTCGTGTCTTAAGCAGGTTATGACTAACTTCTCACATTAGAACCTATTGTTTGCGGCCACTGGATGTGCCGGGCGGTTCCGGGCAGATTTACGTCGCAAACTCATTCTAACCTCGAGTTAGCCATATTCATCTTTGCGGCCAATTAATTAATTATTTACCGTTTATGCGCACGCCCAATATATATGCCAATTCAGATTATATCAATAACAGAATGATCACATCAACTCAACTGATATAGCAGATAACAGATTTTAGCAGATTGGGTGACTTAACAGATTTAACCGATTTAGCACTTAGCAGATTTTGGCATATAACAGATTAGGCATCTCAACAGACAAATTTAATAGATTTGGCATTTCAATCTAATTAGCAGTCTAGGCAATATAACAAAACTAGCAGTTTAGGCAACTTAGCAAATTAGCAGATTTAGCAAATCTAATATTCTAAAGGTTCTATTTACATGCCTTGCCCAATCATAAATTGGCCTAAATCCATATGCTTACATAATTGTCATGATTCACAACATATACTCCATGTTTGCATAAGCGCAGAATATGGACATAATTTGCCATATAACATATGTTCCAATTTTTGTTAAACTAGCATTTTACAGCAGATTCACATATAAATTATACCAAATATAACCATTAATTTTAATGCATGTCATATATCCAAAAACCCCTATTTAGGTGTAATCACAATAATAGATATCCTAATTAATGTAAATCCTAAGCTTCCATATCTTCTTCTTTTTGAGTCATGAATCATTATGCAAACTATACCCAATAATATAAATCTTTAAACCATATCTTCTAAAAATCAGATTATGCCTTTTATATGCATTTTGTCCAAAGTCTCAAATCATATGTAATCTTACAATGGTTCCTCTTTTCTTCTATCATAGAATATGCATAGATCCAAATCTAGTTTACAACATATGCTCATTAATTACAGTTCTAAATTACAACATAACTATGCATACAACATGCATAAATTATATGTTCATAGTCAAATTTATGCATATGTCCAATATATTTTATGCCTCAGACCTAAAGTCATATGTTCCATTTAGTCTTGTCAAATTTCGCATCATTCATTATTTATCCCAGAATTTGCATTCATACGTTCATCTCTTATGAGATTAGGCACAGGCTCCTGGTAGCCTGGCTATAAAGACAGAAAAGAAGAAAAGGGATACAGAACAGTCACAGAAAAGCAAATCTGACAGAAGAGAACACTATTCTCAGATTCAGAATTAAAAACATATCAAAATTATAATTAACGTTTATAGCGGAAAATAACTGTACTTGCCTTGATTGGATTAAAGAAAGAACTTTAACTTGTTGTAGAATCTTTGCAGAACTTTAATCTCTAGTTTGAATTGAGTTGCTTAGGCTGATGTTGATTATCTTCTAGTTTTAATTCCAGCAGAGCAGAGACGCCATTTTTATTTTTATTAGAAGAAGAGAGCAATGGAGGCTAGAGAATTGTGTAAGAAACCTAGGTAGAGTCTAGGGTCATTTTTATAGAGGTTAGGAACTGATTAGGACCCTTGATGTTGCTTGGGTTGATCGTAGCCATTCATTCGGAGGAGAGACCAATTAGAGCCTGCCACCTAGCCCTAATGACAAAGCAGCCCACAGAAAATCGACCAACATAGAATAGGCCAGCCAGGTTGGACTGGGTTCGACCTGGGTCTGGACCAGGTCGACATGCCTGTCGACAGCCCTGTCGACCTGGCTAGACCAGGTCGACAGCCCAGTCGACCTGGGTGTCTTAGGCGGGAATTTTCCCGCCCTGGCCAATTGGGCCCGATTTTTAATTTTAAACTTCTTTTCTGAGCTGTTCGAATTTTAAACTTAATTCAGAAACTTCCAGAGGCTATATCTTCTTCATACGGACTCCGTTTTTCGAAAACTCGGACTCTATTTCGCGTATTTTTCCGAGACGAACGCAATGGCGTATCCCGTTTCCCTTAGTTCTTTGATTTCAAATTAATTATACTTTAATTTATGACTTTCACGGTTATAGAATACACGGGGTGTTACACAACTAGTAAACATATAGTGACAAAATTGAGCATAATGATAAGATATGCATATAGGAACAGATATGATGAACTTGTGATAATAGAACGAATTCTAACATAATAGGGACATCATAAATTGGCATGAATGTATCTAAACAGTGAATTAGATTTATAAATAATGGTAATCTGACATGATAAATAGGAATAGGCTTAGATCCAATTCATAGTCATGTCAAAATAACTTAAATACACATGTTATGGAAGATCTGATATGATTCAATTAGTCATAGGCTTAGATCCAATTCATAGACATGTAAAAAAATAACCTTTAAGTGTTTATATATAAAAATAATGTAGATTCATAGAGAATGGATCCAGGAAATAGAAGAATTAATCACAAATGTTGAATCACAGATCTTTGAACTTGAATGACTTGATTGTTGAAAAAGAATAGGCTATTTTAATCTAGGCAAAGGCAGCATCTAGTTCTCCATTGTTTTTGGTGTGTAAAAACAAGAGAAATGGGGTCCTATTTATAGCCATTAGCCAAAGAACAAAGCCTAAAATTCAGGCCACGTTTAGAAACATGAATCTGCCCTGGATCTGGGGGGTGTCGACATGGGTGTCGACATCCCCTTATGGTGTCGACCCATGGGTTGACACCTCTAGGGTATGTCGACCCTAACGGGTCCATTTCCCTCCTAGACTTCCCGCTTTTGATTTTGAATTATTTTGAACAGTTTTGACTTGGTTATGTGTGTATATATATATATATATATATCTTATGCATATACAAACTTCAGACCTTAATATCTTCTCCATACGAAGTCCATTTTATGCAAACTCGGAGTCTATCTTAAGCAGAATTCCGAGACGAACGTAATGGCGCCATCTATTTCACTTAATTCAGAATACTTATTTAAGTATTTCTAAATTTATCATTATAGTGTGTTATAAATTACTGGGTGTTACAACATCCTAATCCCATACGTGTGTACTTCAACTTAGCCAATTATTCGTCGGATGGTTTTACTGTTGAGAACAGAGTATGTCCAAGGATTAAATCCTAATCTCCATGCATATGTGACTCGACGTAGCCATCCAGATAAGCAAAAGCAAATGAAAACATATCCTAAGTCCTAAGAAATGCAGAAAATCCATGGCGATCTAATCTAGATCAACTGATGATAACCCCACGATTACTCGGTCCAGGATCATTCCCTCTTTGGGGAGAAGGACGTGGCAGCGTAGGTGTAGGCGTTGTTGTTTACTTGACGTACTCGGGTAGCTCTCCACGTTTGACCAGTTCCCAATTAAATCTAGAAAATGCCTACAATCATTGGTATTATGTCTGTCCATCTCATGAAATATGCAATGTCTTCCAGACTCGCGTTCTCTTAGTGTTGGCTCCCTCCTAGGAGGTTTTTGATAGGAGATAACATCTTTAGTGTCCAAGTAGATGTCAATCGCCGTAGAACCAAGTTCAATTATTTATCATATCTAGGCCCTCTCTAGGTCTGAGCATTACGATCATTCTTAGCAGCGGGCTTTCCTTTGCCCCTATCATTGCCTTTTCTAGAATTGGATGGTCCTCCATCCTTGACCATGTTGACATCAAGAAAGTCCTTATCGGAATTTGCATCTTCTTCGCGTAGAAACCTGTTTGCTTTAATAATAGAACTCATCAAGATCTCTAGGTGGATCTCGGTGCAAAGAAACCTTGATGTCCAACTTATTGAAATGTTGAATACAACTACAATCAACACCGTAAATGGGCCAGGTTGATCTATTAACGCCATTGCGGCGTTAAATCTTTCCAGGAATGAATGCCTCTGCTTGATTGAAGTGAGTGACATAACGTTCTTGGGTTCAAAGATGTTGACCCAAAATTGCTCAGTAATACATGTGACTAAACATTCTAGCTATTGATTGATTCATATTCCAGCTGTCGAACCCATATAGCAGCTATATCAGTCAATAAAACGGGAAAGCATTTGGCCATGACATTGTACGACGCCGGTAAAACTTTCATATAACGCATATAGCGCATCATATGCAATGTAGGATCCATCTTGCCATTATATGGCTCCAAAGATGGTAGCTTAAAGTCAAGAGGATTGCTGGAATTCCTGATTTCCCACGAGAATGGACTACGATTGACGTTTTTCACGTCATCTTGAGAAGTGCTGCCTCTTGTGATGCGTCGAACTACATTAGCAATGTGATTTCCTTCAGCTAGCAATTGTCGTTAATTGTCCAATCCTGCGCTGGTATCCCTAGTGTTAAGTCTAAGAGATTGAGGGAGTTTTGTTTGAGCCCCTTGAATCGGGTCGAAATTGGTCTCGAGTCATGGTTAAGTTGTTCCACCCGAGCCGAATCGAAATTTTCGACCCGATGGTTTGCACCTTGTAGAGTTGGAAATCTAGATGGTCTAGCAACCACTCGATCTAGAGAAGATGCTGGACGAGCTTGGCTTGAGTGTGCAGCGATTGAAGCATTCCCATCTGCAGCAATGTGAAGTGAAGTGTTGCGTGGCATGCCGTTAGCAGAAGGATGGTTGCCCCTTGCTGTAACACCATGTAATTTTAACTACACTAAAAAGGATAAATTAAATAATTATTAATTTAATATTCAGAATTAAGGGAAACAAACAAAGTCATTGCGTCCATCCCAAAATTCTGGTCAAGATAGACATTTAGTTTGCGTAAAACAGACACCGTATGAAGAAGTTATGAATGTTTGAAGTTTGTATACGCACAAGAGAATATATATATATATATACACATATAGGGTCCAAGAATCCAAAAATTTGGTCCAGAAATTGAAAATTGTTCAATTCACGAAAAATTGGGTGAGCGGGAAAAATCCTGCCCAGGGGAGACGACCCCTTAAGGAGGTGTCGACCCAAGGGTCGACCCCATAAGGGGGGAGGGGGCGACCCCCCTATGGCTGATGTGGCAGGTCGGTTCTGGGGGCTGGAAGCTATATATACGGCCTCATTTCTCTAGTTTTCTCACACTGAAATCAATGGAGGCCTAAATGCTGTTAGTGCCTAGACTAAATCAATTTTTTTTCTTCTGCAATCAAGTTAAGAGATTCAAGTGTAGATCTGTGATTCAACCTCTACTAGTCTACTTATATCTTTCTAGATCCAAACACTGTTAGTTTAAGTTACCTTTAAATTTAAATAATTAAAATTAAAACATGATATGACTATAATTTGGATCTATTCCTGTGACTGAATCATACCAGATTTGTTGTAATTTGTGAATCCATGATATTCTAAATTAAATATGACCTTTATCATGTTAGATCCACTTTTGATTATAGATCTAATTCACTATTTAGATCATCTTGTACCTGTCATGTTGTGGTTAATTTCGATCTATCATTAGTTGGACATTTAAATCCTTATTTAGATCTAATCATGCCTATTATGACATCCCTACTATGTTAGAACCAGTTTTATTATCACAAGTTCACCAGATCATTTCTTATATGTCCATCTTAACATTATGCCGTTATATGTTTATGTCAGTTTTGTTAGAATAATCATTTCTGTCATCTTCCCTTCATCCTATCCCTTTTATTTTATATAGCCAGGCTACTTTCGAGCCAAGGCATGCCGCCAAAAATATGCGAATGCGTTAGTTTGGGAACGAGGGTAAAAACATTGAAATTGGGCATAACTTGTAAATGGGGAATTTGGAATAACTTGAATGATATTATGAATATAGGGTATATAATTCATTATGAACATAATTGGGGAAAAGGGACATGAAAACCTATAACGACATAGGTAAGATTGGCTAATAATGAAATGCCTAGGATTACAGTAATTAGAAACTGTAACTACGCCTAGACACGAGGTTAGATTACACTTGTGGTGGAAGTCTGCCCAGAACCACCCAACATATCCAGCAACCACAAGTGGTGAATCTAATGTTAGGGGTCTAGGTGCACAAATACGAGACGTGCTGAGACACGAAGTTAAGCCCGACTTGTGGAAGAAGTCTGCCTGGAACCGACCGACATATCAAGCATCCACAAGTGGTAGGCTTAATGTGAGGGGTCTAGCATATTATAATCATAAATGGACATGGTAATGAATTGGAATACTTAACCTAGTTGAATCCATAGGGATTGTATGAACATGAACTTGAATACGGATTAAGTAAATCTATTTGAACGGTGGAAGGGTTAATTAAATCCAGGTAGGACGGGTAATATTTATATATAGGCCCACAGACTTAACCAGTTGGGGTTACGTAATTAAAGAAACCGTTAGGTATGCGTAACCTGTAGAAATGATAGGGTTATGTAATTAAAGACACCAATAGATATAGATAACCTGTGGAAATCCTAGTAGGGATACAAGACAAGGCGGAGAGCTTGCATTATCTTGTGTGTGGGAATTGTTTTAGTCAGTAACCCATATAACGGTATCAAACGAATACTCCGCCCTTGGTTGGAGTAGGGACATGCTTACGGGATGATTGTAAGAGATCCAAACGTAGATGACGGTGTGGATGGTGCAAACCGACCCTAACATATGCGTGCATGTTCGGACAGAAGGGGATAAGATGATCGTGATGCCAATAGATATGGTTGTGCACATCACGAAGGGTTGCCACTTTAGGAGGTGATACCTCCTACTCTGGGGCCGACACAGGGTGTCTACAGAGTAGGGAGCCGATCGATTAGGGTTGTAGTTAGGATACATTTAGACTATGGCAAAAAAAAATAGGAGCCTGTTAGGTTGGGCTGCTCGTGGATTGTATGGGGTTAAAACCTCTCACCAAAAGTACGCCTAAGTCTACCATATTATAGTTATTGGGATAATATTATTATGGTTATGCTAGTATTAGTGCAGAGTAATCATTAGAGAAGTGTATACACCCTATCATGTTTACCTTGTCATACCTGCCTTTTGTGGTGTTATCTTTCTTATCCACTTTATATGTCTGTCATGATACTTTTACTTATTTACTTGCTAAAAGTAACTGGACTCGCCAGACTTTATGTTTGACCCTTTTTGTTTCCTCTTTTTGTTCCGTTGCCCCCAGATTATCGAGGAGGGAATACTCAAGCTTGATCATGATTATGCTATCATTTGCTGGAGCAGCTTAGATGTATGGCTCAAGCTCCTATATTTGCTACTATGGCTATGTTTTTTTATTTGGGAATTTTGCTTCTTTTATTTTTTAATCTGATATTTAAATACAAGACAGGAGTTTTTATAATGTACTGGTTTTTATGTAATTCAGATATATGATGTTTTGAACCACGATGCTTTATGATTAATAAAGTTTGTTTTATTCCACTGCTATTTTACATCTGTCTTGTAATGTTTCTGTTTACCTATAATGCTTCACAAAACTTAATGCATTCTCTTAATGAGTGACATTAACAGACGTGGGGTACCGCACTTGGTATCAGAGCTGAAGGTTATCAGATTAGATAAAAGTATTTAAAACTATTTTCAAAAAGGTTTTAAAAGAAAGCATTTTTCGAAAGAAAAGTCAGTTTTGAGAAACATACTCCCCAAAAGCCATATGTATTATCTTTTGATCCTTTGTCTGAATCTCTTTCCTTTTCTTTTAAGCATGTTTGGGGAACCTAATATTCCAGAGGGCGTTATGATACCAGGTTGGTTCTGTAGGTATCTAGAGGCCACAGTGCCTGCTGGGGGTCAAGCCGACGTTCCTCTCCCAGCTGCTTCCGTCGTTCCTCCTCCGCATGCTGACAACTTTTCTAAGGTCTGCAAAGATTTCCGTGCTATGGGAGGAAGGCCATTCCGTGGAACCAAGACATTCGTAGAGGCAAGGAATTGGCTCAAGGAGACGGAGGACTTGGTTGGAATTTTCGTGTGGATGATCGTAGGAATATTCAGCTAGCCGCCTGACTACTAAAAGACGAAGCTTTGTTCTGGTCAATCAAGCAAGGAAACATGACTGTTAAAGAATATGCGAACGAATTCAACTAGCTAGCAAGTTTTGGATTGGAAGGTAGCTCCGCATAAGAAGGCTTTGCGATTTGCTAAAGGGCTGAATGAACCCCATCTTGGGTTAGCTATGTCCCATATTCCAATGGGAGCTACTTTTGAAAGGCTTATTGATATGGCCTTGATGCATGAGGAAGACAAAGGAGAAAAGAAGGAAGTTAAAGCTGAGGAAATAACACAAAACAAGAAAGTATGGCCTAAGAAAGGACAACAACAACAAAAGAAGAAGAAGGGTGAAAAGAATGACAAGGCTAAGGATAAGAGGAAGTGTCACAATTGTGGGCGTGGGGGTCACTTGGTGAAGGACTGCAAAAGAAGGAAGAATTCTTGCTTCCATTGTGGAGAGGTCGGACATTTTGCTAAGGAGTACCCGAAGAAACAAGGAAAAGGCCAAAGGACATGAGCTTCTAGAGGGCAGGTGCATGCTTTCGCGACTAGTGCTCCGTATAGAAGTAGGAATATCTCCGTTCAAGGTTTGATTTCTCTTTCCAGTCATCATATTAGAACTCTTTTTGATTTTGGCACTTCACATTCATTTATATATAGTTTTGTGGTTGAATGGTAGTGGATCCCGTAGTTGTCTCAAACCTCATTGGTGGTTCGGCTCTTTTATCTATGATTTGTCGGGGTTTGAGAATATCTGTGTTAGGAATCGAGTTTGAGTGTGATGCATAAGTGCTCGGTTTTATGGGCTATGGTTTGATTCTAGGGATGGATTGGCTAATCATGTATAGTGCCATTTTAGATTGTGAGAGGAGGGCCATTAGACTTTTGACTTGCATAGGAGGACCCTCGAGATTTCTTGTGACCCACAAGAGTTTGTTATACTTAGTTTCCTAGAGTCTCTAGATGCATCTATCGATGATCTACAATCTGTTCCAGTAGTGTGATGATTCTGATGTTTTTGATGAGGTATGGGGCTTACCTCCGAGGCGTAAGATCGATTTTCGTATGTATTTGGTGGACAATCCAAGGCCAGTTGCATTGCCTGTGCACCATATGGCTCCAAGGGAAACGAGGGAGCTTAGCAAGCAAGTAGGGAAGCTACTTGAGAAAGGGTCTATTAGGCAAAGCATATCTGAATAGGGTGCTCCAATAGTATTCGCGGCTAAGGAGAATGGTTCGCTTCGCTTGTGTGTGGACAATAGAGAGTTGAACAAACTCACAAAGAATAACAGGCACCCACTTCCGAGGATAGATGACTTGTTTCACCAGCTTGCTGGTGCCTCGGTATTTTCTCAATTAGACTTGGCCATGAGGTTTCATCGATTGAGGGTGGTTGAGGAAAGTATAGATAAAATTTCTTTTAGGACTCCAGATGGTTTCTTTGAAAGGCTAGTTATGCCTTTTGGGTTGACGAATGCACCAGCCTATTTTGTTAATTTGATGAGTAAGGTGTTTCGGGAGTTTCTAAATAAATTTTTCGTGGTCTTTGTTGATGATATCTTGATCTTCTCAAAGAGCGAAGAAGAGCATGCCCAACATTTGAAAGAAGTTTTGAAAACTCTCCGTGTGCATCAGCTTAATGCAAAGTTCTATAAATGCCATTTTTGGAGAAGAGAGGTGAGATTTCTAGGGCATGTGGTTTCTAAAGATGGTATTGCTGTAGATCTTGCAAAGGTAGTTGCAGTTCAAGATTGGAAAATTCCCAAGAATGCAACGGAAGTGAGAAGCTTTCTCGGATTGGAAGGTTATTATAGGAAGTTCATTAAGGACTTCGCAAAGATATCAGCCCCACTCATTAGGTCGACGAAGAAGAATTTAGTGTTTTCACGGGATATAGATTATGATGTTGCTTTCCAAGGATTGAAGAGGGCTCGGACAACAGCCCCAGTCTTGACATTGCCTGATGGGAATAAAGTATTAACAGTTTACACTGATGCATGTAGTACAGGGCTTGGTGCGGTTCTGATGCAAGAAGGGAAGGTAGTATGTTATGAGGGTAGACAACTAAGAGTTCATGAGAAGAAATACCCTACCCATGATTTAGACCTAGCTGCCATAGTATTCACGTTTAAGATGTGGCGTCATTATTTGCTTGGAGAGAAGTTCGAGTTGTCACCGATCACAAATCTCTCAAGTACTTGTTCTCGTAGAAGGATATTAATTTAAGGCAACAAAGGTGGATGGAGTTCCTAGCTTCTTATGATTTTGAGATTGCTTATACCCCTAGCAAGGGTAATGTGGTGGCAGATGCACTGAGTAGGCAGAGGATGGCCTTAAGTCCTCTATTTGTGGAAAGGAAAAGCTTAGAGTCCATATCGACTTTTGATTTTAGACCGTCCACCAGTTATTTCCTGGTTATTTTGCATCGCTAGAGATACGAACTACTCTTATGGATTAGGTAGGAGCTTCACAGCGAGATGATCCGCAGATTTCAAACATCTTAGATAGGCTCAGTAAAGGGGAGACTTCTAGTCACCTCAATAGATATTCCATAGACGATAAAGGGTGGTTGCGATGAGATGGAAGGCTTTATGTTCATCAAACTGGAGTTTTGTTAAAAGCAGTCCTAGAAGAAGCCCATCATTCTAAGATGACTATTCATCCAGGCGGTGATAAAATGTATAGGGATATGAAGAGGGTTTTCTTTTGGGCTGGGATGAAGAAAGATGTGGCAGAGTTTGTCTCTCGATGTTTGGTTTGTCAGCAAGTCAAAGCCGAGCAAAAGAAGCCCGGTGGTTTACTTCATCCTTTGGAGATTCCAAAGTGGAAATGGGAGGGCATCTCTATGGATTTCATAAATGGTTTGCCTAGATCGAAGAAAGGCAATACCAGTATTTGGGCTGTGGTAGATAGACTTACTAAGAGCGCTCATTTCATTCCAGTTAATAGTAAGAGGACAACAACTTGGTTAGCAGCAATTTATGTTCGTGAGATAGTCTGTCTTCATGGAGTACCTTCCAACATCGTCACCCCATCTTCGCTAGTGAATTTTCGAGGAGCTTGCAAGAAGTATTAGGTACACAGTTATGTTTGAGCACCGCACTAATGGACAGACAGAAAGGGTGAACATTATTCTTCAGGATCTTTTGAGGCTGTGTATCCTAAACTTCGGAGGGACTTGGGAAGAGCATTTTCCTCTAGTAGAGTTTGCCTACAACAACAGTTATCAAGCTAGCATTGGCATGACACCCTTCAAAGCATTATACAGACGACCCTGTAGGTCACCTAGTTTTAGGTGGGAATCTACAGAAAGGTTTTTACTTAGACCAGATATGGTTAGAGAAATGTCCGAGAAGATTGATCTTATTAGGCGGCGAATGAAGACCACTCAAAATAGGCAGAAATCCTACGCAGATAAGAGGACTGACAATGAATTTGAAGTAGGAGACATGGTTTTCATTAAAGTGTCACCTTTGAGGAATGTGGTTCGCTTCAGATCCATAGGGAAATTGGCGCCAAGATTTTTTTGGGCCATTTCCCATAACAGAAAGGATTGGCCAAATGGCCTATAGAGTAAAGCTACCAAAGAGACTATCCGGCGTTCATGATGTTTTCTATGTTTCTCATTTGAGGAAGTTATTACATGATACCGCAGAAGTAGTTGAGAGTATATTGGAGGAAGTAGTGGTGGAAAGGGAGGCGACATTCAGACGAGTTCCTTCCCGTATTCTTGTATCAGAAGTTAAGAAGCTATGCAATAGAGAAGTCAAGTTGGTGAAAGTTCAATGGGGAGATAACCCAGAGGATGTAAGGGAGACTGAAGACAAGATTTGTGCTTCGTACCCTTTTCTTTTCGAGGGTATGTTCTTAACTTCTTTTCCAAAGATTTTATTTATGCTTGTTTCTATCATTTAAGTATGTCCTATCGATCGAATCTTCGACCTTTATGTAGGAATCCCATGGATGTAAACATGTGTTTGAGACATGTTATGTTTGATGGATGCAAGTGTTTGCTAATGGTTGCTCGTGCGTGCATATACATAGACATTAGGCACTAGATCGGCTCAATCACTCTCATACTTCATATGGATGTGTGTGCATTATTATTCTTTTAATGGATGGAAATGGATGTATCATCATGTGGATGTTGCATTTGGACTGATGATTGTGCACACATATAGAACTTACATGATTATTTGCATACATGTTGGATTCATGGCACTAACATACATTGCATGAGTAGGTCGACTGAATCAGTAGACCGCCTGATTTTCGCACTAGTATTGGGGCATATACACACACCTTTGCATATGTTCATATAAGCATTAGAAGACTTTAAGAACAATGGATGCCTGTGATTGATGGATGAGTAGATGGGTGATGGATGGTAGGATATACATTCTTCGTAACTTGGAGATTTCGGGGACGAAATCCTTTGAGCAGGGGAAAATGTAAGACCCTGTAATTTTAACTACACAAAAGAGGATAAATTAAATAATAATTAATTCAATATTCAGAATTAATGGAAACGAACTACTCCATTGTGTTCGTCCCGAAATTCTGGTTAAGATAGACATTTGGTTGCGTAAAAAGAACACGTATGAAGAAGTTATGAAGGTTTGAAGTTTGTATACGCGCAAGAGAATATTTATACATAGGGTCCAAAACTTCAAAAATTAGGTCCAGAATTTCAAAATCGTTCAAATCGCGAAAAACTTGGTGAGCAGGAAAAATCCCGCCTGGGGGAGTCGACCCCTTTAGGGGGGTGTCGACCCCTGGATCGACCCCTCAAGGGGGTGTCGACCCCATAAGAGGGGATCGACCCCCTAGGGCTGACGTGGCAGGTCGATTCTGGGGGCTGTCTGCTATACATATGGCCTTATTTCTCTAGTTTTCTCACATTGGAATCAATGGAGGCCTAAATGTTGCCGGTGCCTGGACTGAATCAATTCTTTTTCTTCTTCTGCAATCATTCTTAGAGATTCAAGTGTAGATATGTGATTTAACCTCTACTAGTCTTCTTCTATCTTTCTAGATCCAAACACTGTGAGTTTAAGTTACCTTTAGATTTAATTAATTAAAAGTAAAACATGATATGACTGTAATATGGACCTATCCCTATGACTGAATCATACCATATCTGTTGTAATTTGTGAATCCATGATATTCTGAATAATATGACCTTTATCGTGTCAGATCTACTTTTGATTATAGATCCAATTCACTATTTAGATCATCTTGTACCTATCATGTTATGGTTAATTTGGATCTGTCATTAGTTGGACATCTGAATCCTTGTTTAGATCTAATCATGCCTATTATGACATCCCTGCTATGTTAGAACCAGTTTTATTATCACAAGTTCACCAGATCTGTTCATATATGTCCATCTTGACATTATGCCATTATATGTTTATGTCAATTTTGTTAGAATAATCATTTCTTTCATCTTCCCTTCACCCTTTCCCATTTATTTTGTATATCCAGGCTACTTTTGAGCCTAGGTATGCCGCTAAAAATACGCGAATGCGTTAGTTTGGGAACGAGGGGAAAAACACTGAAATTGGGCATAACTTGTAAATGGGGAATTTCCCATAACTTGAATAATGTTTATGAATATAGGGCATATAATTCATTATGAAAATAATGGGGAAAAAGGGGCATGAAAACCTATAATGACATAGGTAAAATTGGCTAATAATGAAATGCCTAGGATTACAGTAATTAGAAATTGTAACTGCGCCTAGACACGAGGTTAGGTTACACTTGTGGTGGAAGTCTACCCGGAACCGCCCGACATATCCAGTGACCACAGGTGGTGAATCTAATGTGAGGGGTCTAGGTGCACAAATAAGAGACGTGCTGAGACACGAGGTTAAGCCCGACTTGTGGAAGAAGTCTGCCCGAAACCAACCGACATATCCATCATGCACAAGTGGTTGGCTTAATGTGAGGGTTCAAGCATATTATAACCATACGTGGACATGGTAATGAATTGGAATACTTAACCTAGTTGAATCCATAGGGATTGTATGAACATGAACTTGAATAGGGGTTAAGTAAATCTTGAACAGTGGATAGGTTAAGTAAATCTGGGTAGGGTGGGTAATATTTGTATATAGGCCCACAAACTTAACCGGTTGTGATTATGTAATTAAATAAACCGTTAGGTAAGAAAAACCTGTAGAAATGACCGGGTTATGTAATTAAAGACACCAATAGGTATACACAACCTATGGAAATCCTAGTGAGGGTACAAGACAAGGGGGAGAGCCTGTATCATCTTGTGTGTGGGACCTGTTTCAGTCGGTAACCCATATAACAGTATCGAACGAGTACTCCACCCTAGGTCGGAGTAGGGACACACTTATTCGGTTGATTGTAAGAGATCCAAACGTGGAGGATGGTGTGGGCGGCGCAAACCGACCGGGACATGTGCGTGCATGTTCGGGCAGAAGGGGATAAGATGACTGTGACACCAGTGGATATGGTTGTGCACATCACGAAGGGTTGCTACTTTAGGAAGTGATACCTCCTACTGTGGGGCCGACACAGGGTATCTACAGAGTAGGGAGCAGATCGACTAGGGTAGTAGTTAGGGTACGTTTAGACTTTGGTAAAAAGTTTAGGAGCCTGTTAGGTTGGGTTTTCTGTGGATTGTATGGGGTTAAAACCTCTCACCAGAAGTACGCCTAAGTTTACCATCTTATAGTTGTTGGGATCATCTTGTTATGGTTATGCTAGTATTAGTGCAGAGTAATCATTAGAAAAGTGTATACACCCTATCATGTTTATCTTGTCATACCTGCCTTTTATGGTGTTATCTTTCTTATCCACTTTATATGCCTGTCTTAATACTTTTACTTATTTACTTGCTATAAGTTACTGGACTAGCCAGACTTTATGTCTGACCATTTTTGTTTCCTCTTCTTTGCTCTGTTCCCCCCAGGTTCTCAAGGAGGGAATACCCAAGCTTGACCAGGATTCTGCTATTATTTGCTGGAGCTGCTTAGATGTATGGCTCAAGCTCTTATCTTTGCTACTATGGCTATGTTTTTTTTATTTAGGGATTTTGCTTCTTTTATTTTGTACTCTGATATTTAAGTACAAGACATAAGTTTTCACGATGTACTGGTTTTTATGTAATTCAGACATATGATGTTTTGAACCACGATGCTTTATGATTAATAAAGTTTGTTTTATTCCACTGCCATTTTATATCTGTATTTTAATGTTTCTGTTTCTGTTTACCTATAATGGTTCACGAAACTTAATGCATTCTCTTAATGAGTTACATTAATGGACGTGGGGTGTCACACTTGTTGTGTCCAAGTCGACGTTTCCATCAATTCGACACTGGCCCCGGTTTAATCCGGACTGATGAGTGTTGCGTGTTCAAGAGAAATAAGGTGTTGTTCCCATCTGCAAAGCAATATTTCCATTAAGTTGATGATTGTTGTTCGGCCTTCCATCCATCCGAGCAAAGAATTTGTTCATCATTTCTTGTTACTTCTAAAGAAGTTCATCTTGTCGTGACATCCGGATTCTCAGTTCAGCAAGAATACTATCAATCTCCTCTTTAGTCAAGTATATCGAGGGATCACCATGAGAGGAGGCCTCCTTGCTCCCCTCGTTCCTAGCGCCTTTAGTGCTAACATCCTCGGCACGAGAGAAAGTTCCATCTTTCTTCCTTTTGACCATTGAATCAAAATCTAAGCAATTCGCTTCCTTTCAAACTAGAAGTCAAAGTAGTAATGTTCCTCATTCCCGACATGCCAAAATATTAGACCGAAAATTGGTACTAACACCCAAATGTCATGTGAAATCCTTACAAAGACAGATCACAGAGAATAAATGTAGTAAACAATAGGGAACACACGCTATTTTTATAGTGGTTCGGCTCAATCCAAGCCTACGTCCACTTTATAACTTCTTAAATCCTAAGAACTAACAACTACATGTCTTACAATTCGTAAGTATACAACACACATAACATACTTGTGTTCAAAAGAGAGAGAAGAGAAAGATAAATTTATACACGGAATCCTCGTGTTGTTTGGCGGGAATCTGCCTTAATAATGGTGTACAAGGTCCTTGCATGTTTGTAGTGGAGGTCGAGCAGGGAGAATGCCAAAAGATCCCCCAATTTGCTAAGAAAATGCAAATTTATGGACTGCTTACAGATCCGGGTCGAATTTCCACGTGTCAACCATCCAGAGATTCTTGGAGTTGTAGTGGAGCGAGGGGAGAAAGAGTCTCCAGAACGTTTGTGGCATGTGGAACCCGATCCAAGTTTATAGGAGAGAAAATAGGGCCACATTGATGCTTTGGAACTGACCAAGTGGGGCCAGATTGGTCTAATTCGACCCAATGAGTTTGCCTGTTAAGCTTCTTCGGTGCATGTGGTCGGGTCGAGCTCGATCCTAGGGGGTTGTATACGTTCGACCCAAACCAATTGACCAGACCCGATGCTTCAAGTACCCAAAATTCAAGATTTTCCAACACTTCATCACTTTATCCACGTGATTGCAAGCTAACCAGACTTAATACTCAAGTCCTGAGTAATTTTCTTGATAGAATTCGAGTTGCGACAACATTGCAAAAAGGTGTGTCAACAAAATCCTTTCATTTTCTCTCTTTAATGTAAATTGATTGATATATTGATTGACATTAATTAAAACATTCATGGAATGATGAATTAATGGGTATACAAATTGGAGCATACCAAATATGTTCTTATATACAAATTCTATGAAACCGGTTACCTTTAAAATTTATTCAAGTAAATAAACTATCATTTTCTTTCTCTTAACACATTCAATTAATGTAGGATTGAAAATTTAATTAAAGAAGGAAACTTTTCATTTCCTTCTCATAATTGAAATGAATAACTAATTAATAAATTAACTTTAATGATCAATCCAAATATGACATAAAATGTAAATATATTAACTGTAAATATTATGCAAGTGCAATATATAGAAAGTGTGTATAGTCGGTGATGATATACATGTAATTAAGATAAGGGTGATTGATAAAGTTTCTCTTTTACTGAACTTAATTAAGATAGCTTATAAATGAAAATCAATAAGTACCATAATGTAATATATAGAAGATCAACAAAGAATCATATATATACATTATTGACTAAAATTAACATGGCACGACAATATGTGGGCAAAATTAAATTTCATGTAAACACATACAAGTAGATCAAAATACGTATTGAATACAATCAAAGCTTTATTCTAATAAAAATTAGAAAGTAATTGCAATCAATTTCGAGGAAATGCTTTCCTAATCATATGTAAAGATCTAATTTAGTAAAAACACAACTAATACATATATGGATATTAACATTCAAAACTAAAATTACACTTTTCTATGAAACATATATCTCAATAAAAACATTGTGTTAATATTGTATAAATTTCATTGTTAACTTTAAAGTATAATTTAATAAATCAGCATAAACATGTAAATGTCCAAATCTAAAGTAATGAACTTTAACTAAAGTTTAAAACATAGATCTAAGATAAAATATAGTAGTCTAAAATGTATAGATTTAATTCTCAATTCAACAAGGTAGCTAACTAATTCAAACATATAAATTTTTAGATCTGAAAATTTACGCACTAATTTGAATATTTAAAACATACATCTATACTTGAACATTGTTTTATATAATAAATAATTTTCCATTTGAATCTATCAAATGTACACCCAATCTTGTCATTTAATAAATAATTCAATTTTCATAAATAATTCCCATTTAACAAGACTATGATATATATATACATACAAATTATGAAAGTCAAATTAAATTTCCATCAAAACATTGCAAGAATTAATGATATAATTTGAAACAAGTACCAGATCTATAATAGCATGGAATAAGAAAAAGAATCGATTGAATTTACCTTTTTGATGTTGCCTATGATTCATAGCTTGAATAAAAGATGCTTCTAAATCCAATTGAATCACATTCACAAATTGCAACAATCTGAAGCACCACCTTTTGTCTTTATTTTATTTGATTTATTTTGGGATCCTTTCGATGTCTATAGGCCATTTATTTTCAGCCAAGAATGTAAAAAAATTGAGGATGGATGCTAGGGGTTTAAATAGAGTTTTTTATTGAGTTGCGGTAAATGAATGAAAGACTAGGTATTTATAGAGTTAGCCTCTCTTAACCTTCTTCCTTTACTTTATTTTTTGATCTAACAATTGGATTTTAAGCCTTCTATGAATGAGTTCATTAGACCTCAAAATATTCTCAATGCTATCTAGTAATTATACTATTTAAATCCAATTTAAATAATTTTCAGTATCATATATTGATATATATATACACACACACACATAACTTTTATGTACATATTTAAATAAAACTGCCATTCGAACAAAATAAATAAATAATTTTTAGTAATCAATATTTCATAAATATTAATTAATTTAATCAATTTACAATGATTATAAATTAACTAAATCATGTGGTTTTCAAAGCATTCATCATTATGGTTGTGCAACTCAATGATGTAAATTCGGTCAGCGATTAACATTGAACTTATTCGAATATTAATGTTCACACATCACTTAGCAGGTGGTGTGACAATTTGGCTGAATTTATCGCTTACACGTCTTTTTAGGGAAAATCCAATTTTACTTATTATAAGCGATACCTAGTAGAGACAATTATTTACACTAATTCTCTTCATCAAAAATATATCACGTTAGGACTTATGAAATTTGGTATTGGTTGAAATTCCAACATCATCCACATTCAAATTTATAGTAAAAACACGAAGTCTTTGATTTAATAATAACAATTACTATTAACTGAAATGCTCTGGTCAGAGACATTGACCATGAGCTGACATCAGTTGACCGTGATACTAACCTCATATAACTAAGGATATGAATCCTCTCTTGAACAGTGTTTCACTTCCAATGCTTCCACTCGACCCAACTTTAGCCGTTCGGTGGACGTAGTATCATGATTTGACTATAATCAAAGAGGTGCATCCACTTTGAAGATTAACAGCACCCTCAAGTTAAAAGAACTGTGTAAATTAGTCACGATGATATTTTCTATTTGATCTTAGTTATATTAACCAATAGAATACTATCAAGTGAATAATTCCATAGTTTTCCAACGACTATCAGTACGTATCCCTTGGTCCCCCCAACAATCATGAGTAATACACTGCCCAACATTTGGAAAGCGTTGCTACCCTAGTCTCAATAGATGTATCGATATCCAGTCTCGATACATCTTGACCAGGATTTTTTAAAATGGTATATTTATTTTTGTTATGATAAATTACTCATAATTACAACAATTTGTAACTATTATCACAAAACACACCATTTATGGATTTATATTAAATATACTTTTAATTGAATTAATTAGTTAATATAACCACATTATATAAAGTATATAATAGAAAGAAAACACCTTTATTTCGAATAAGATTAGTCAAGGAATTAAATTTATGTAACAAATCACATAATTGACCCTAGGGCATACACCTAGCTCTATAAATAAATGCCATAATTCATGACAGAAAATTTCAGATTCATATCAAGAATCTTTTTCAACCATCAAGAATAAAGTGAAAATTCTAATTCGGGCCCACGTAAATCACATCAAAAGTCAAGTGCTCGAACAAGTGATTTAGAATAGTTATTCGAACAAAATAATCTATGTGAAACTTATATACTTATTCTATTGGTTTCTTAACTACACCAATTATTTTAATTCATATTTACTTATGTCAATAATATTTTATTTAACACTAAATCTACTTATGAACAATTTCTTAAAAAATTAAATTCCAAGTTTTTAACTATTTCATAACACGTTACTTAAGTTCATTAACATTTTATATCTTAAGTTCATATTTGTATAATATTTCTTTGTATCTTAGGAGTATATACACAATTTCAAATCTGTTTAGTTAACTAAGATGCCAAGCTATGAAGTATAACCTACCCTAAATGTTTTCTTACCCAATCAATCACGTACAGACCAAACCATGAAAGCACATGCCCTGGCAAATCAAATCCCCTATTTCATTCTGTAACATCTGCACATGCTAAGAAAACTCTACACCCTATGTACACAACTACTTTGTACCCATTGAAGGACGTTGTTCCTACCCAACTATATGCCCATATATATATATACACACACACACACGTAATTCACCTTTTTTCATCTTCTGCCTATCCATTCTTTATGTAACAAAACCCCATCACCTCTCTTCAACAATCGGAGAAATCGGTAGTGCAATAGTTACGGTGGTCAATTTTGGGCGTGGTGACATGGAAATGGTTGCGTGCTAAAGGATAGTGTACAAGGAATGAAGGATTAAATGGTAGTAGGGAACAATGAAGGTTGGGATCATTTTCTTTTGAAAGCATGAAGTTTTAGTCTTGCCATTCTTGTCTGCTTGGGTTATGATGTGGGTAAGGAGAAGGCATGGTATGGCGGTTGCATGAATAACAACATGCAGGAGATTTCGGAAATGTAGATATATATATATATATATATATATATATATGGACTGGAGACGAGGGAGGAGTACCGAGTTCTGTGGGGTCGTCTAGTGGTTCAGGCGAAGTACTGGGCCTTCAAGTGGTGATGGCGAACGTGATAGGAAATCGTCACTGATGTGGGGGTGGTGGCCGAAAGACGGTGAAGATGATAGGCAGTTGTCGTGTACGTGTAAGGGAGATGAGTTTGCTTTGAAAACAAACGGTAGTGGACCATTCTCAGTTGCTTGAAGATTGTGAGTTGGAGAAGTAAAATGGGATGGAGCCACTGTTGAGAGGGGTACGTGGGCCGATGGAAGGAAATGTAAGCCCGTGTAAAATATTTATAATATTCTACATCAGGTTTTGGTGGAATAAATTAACCTGGCCCAAATAGTTTCAAACCAAGTAAATAACGGTTTCTGTTTTAATATATATAATAGCCCAGATTTTTATTTTATGCCTGATTTAGTTTTTACATAGCCAATATTTAGGTACATGCCCATCATACATAGAAGCCTAGTCGATTTTATAAGTGACTGCCTAATGAAATTAACGTTTTATTTTAATAACGAGAACAACGATTAATTTAAACTATTAGTTAAAGTTCAAATAAAATTAAAAACGTGAATGGATAATTTGGGTAACATTCTCATATGTTAACAAAATGGAACAAATGAAACGACGTTGGGACCATAACAATGGACGTAACATTTTGGAGTTGGATCGAACAGAGTTGGACGTAATTAGAACAGATCGTTTAACGACAAATGGAAAACCAAGATGATTTAAACTCACTCAGTTTATCCCACTTATATTTTATATAAGTAAGTTTTAATTTTGTGCGCAATGTTTGCTAAAGGTTGATGATTGGATGAATGTTTTCATGTATGCTGAATATCTTTAATAATCATTGATTTGAATTAAACATTTATTTAATTTAATCAAATTACAATGTTATTTTAACGATACTATTCCAAATGAGGTAACTTACCTTGTTGGTTATGTTTATAATAATATAAATGTATTAAATAAATAATTGGATGCTTGATTAAATGGTATTAATTGATAACTGATTATTATTAGTTAAACTGTTTATTCTATTTATCGTGATAAATGCATGGTTGTATTGAAATTGATGTAACCCATTTTGACGTAGGTAAGAACAGGTTGGAGGGATCCAACTAGGTTCCTCACATAAATTATATGTTTCTATTTATCTTATTCATATATATATATATATATGTGTGTATATATATATATATATATATATATATATGAATTGCTCACCCAAGTATCGTGATATCTAATTGGATGTTGATTGTTGGATTGAAAATTTAACAATCGCTGTATTCTTTTTTATCAATAAACAGTATTGATTAAGTGGTTGGTAGTGAATGGCATAAAAACCATATTTTTAGACATTGATTGTCATTAGGTAAATTAACGTAATTGAAGTTATAAATTTTATTTTATAACCGAAGCGAAGTTTTAAATTATATTTTTATATGGAAATAGAAGTTTACTTATAAATTAATATTTTATTGTAAATTATTTTTTTGACAATTTAATAAGTTTATGAAGTTGTAATTGAACCTAAGGGTTAATAATTTGAGGACAGCTGTTTTGGGAAAACAATTTAGCGATGTAATTAAATTAGCCATATTAATCAATTTAAGAAGAGGGATTAAGGAAAATTGGTTGGCAAGTTAACTAGTGTTTTAAGTTGACCAAGTCAACTGTTTTAATTTGAATACATTATCTAATTTAAATTGTTTTCCTTAACCTAAGTAAAGTTAAGTTTTAATCAAATAATTCTTTTACATAAAAAGATTTATTGATAGTATAAGTAATATCGGTTTTGAACTACAAACTAGTATCTGTCTTAAGATAAGAATGATGTTGATCAAGGTCTGAGAGGTAACTAAAATACCCAACTTGATCGATTTCACTATTATCGAGAGATGATATCAGTTTGTAATGATATAAGTAGTATATGTTGGGATCTGTTGGGTTTTCTAGGGTTCAAATACGCAGCGAAAAAAACACAATTTGAAACCCAAAGCAATAGATCTACATAGATATCTGTAAATCAAGTATTATACATATCAATTCATTTGCGATTCTGGGATTTGTCTTCGATTTGTTGATTCAATTCAGATCTAATCGTATCGACGTCGAGCCCTCCAAATGTCGAGCCTCTATGGTAATCCACATGAACATCGTCTTCGATTGTCATATGAATTGAAGGCAAGAAGAAGAAAACCGTGCTAGCCGCCAAATCTGATTTTGTTTTCTAGGGTTTTGTTGATGAATCCAAAAATCCCTCAAACGATTGTGTAGCCGTGTTATATTATAGAAGATGTGAAATCCCTTTTTACACACACGTGTACCCAAAATCAAGGAATCATTCCTTATACCCTTTCAAATAAAGTATCAACAGTTGATATTTTATTTTATTCTAAAACAAAATCAGTCCTCTCCTTACAATGTTTTATATGTGTGACCCTATAGGTTATTAAACGTTGGCAATGATTTTAAATCGTATTAAAAAATCGTAAACAGTGATTGGTATCTAGCGATACATCGCTGCTACCCAAGTTATAATAATATTATCGTTTCGATACAACCTTTTATGACCAATGTATTAATGTAATATAATCCTTTTAACCAATATATCCAGGATCAAACTAGAGGCATGGATCATATCATCCTCGTTATAATTTAATCCATTTTTTCTTGATCGATGAGTAGACTGTTTAAAACAAATCAATATTTGAGCACGACCATGCATTTCACAGTTTCACTCAATCAAGAAGCCCATGGATATCACTACGAATATATCGTAGGGTTAAATTCCCTCTAGATCATTCATAATTTTCATTCGATTCAAGATATATCCAATAATCACCGTTATCATTACTCTGTTACGAAATAACTTTAGATGATATGAAAACACAAATATCCTCGAATAAAATTATAATGATTTCAGGTCTGAGGACCATTACATCACTGTCACTATGAGAACAACTTATGATACTGTTGATTATATTCCATGTAGTTATCTCACGGTGGGTTAGCCCAATACACTATTCTCCAATACGTATTTATATCTTGACTTTAATATCTCGTATATTAATGATCAATGAGATGTGATCATCAGTCAATCAATATACTAGTCTCAACGCTTTATTGTTGTCTTATATAAACAATAAAACTCGACTAGGGACATTTAAGAATTATAATACTTATCACATTATATAATCTCAAGTTCAGTCTTACTCGAACTATATAATTCCGTATTATTATTCTAAGGACTTCTATTAAATTATTATTTATATTGCGCAGTAAATATAACATAACAGAATATTTTTATTCCAAATAAAACAATAACGTTATTAATCACATCAAATGGATTGCCTCTAGGGCATAAACTCTAACAGTATAATTGGCTTGATTACAGAGGTTGAAGTACAGGTTGGAAGATGAAGAGCTGCTAGTTGATTTGCTTCAAAATTGGAATTGAGTTGTCTAACAAATAGGTAAATCTTAATATATTGATGGGTGATTGATTTTATACCCCTGAGTTAGGTAGTCAATCGGCTTTTGGTTTTCTTTTGGAGAAGTTGAGGCACGGAGTTGTAATTGTACTAATTGAACCATGCAGAGGAGGTGCTGGCGAAATTTTCAATTTTTTTTAAATCTGATTTTTTTATAGTAATTCAAAAATAATTATTTTAAAATAATTGGTTTTGCAGCATTCTTCTTACCTTGTAATTTCGGGGACGAAATTATTTTAAGGGGAGAAGAATGTAATGTCCTAGAATTTTGAATGTTAATTAGGAATATTCAAATCCATTTTAAATATTGATTAGGTAATATAAATGGATTTATATCAAATTTACTTATCAAAAATGGAGTTCGAACGTATAAATTTATAAATTAATTAAAACAAGCTCAAAACGACGCGATAGATCGTAATATTGAGTTCTAAAATTTAATGGAATATACTGGATCCGATATAAGTCGGAATTCTTTTAAACAAGAAGCATTTGAAACTATTTGGTTATATTTTTCTAATGCAAGAGAAAAAAAATGAGATTCTAGCTTATAAATGGTAAGTTATGCCCAGATTAAAAATTCAAATAATCGCTATGGGATTCATTAATAAACGATAATGTTTAATTAAATAAATATAAGGAATTTTTCATATACTAGGTTGAGGCCCGTGCTTCGCACACGGGTAGTGTTGAGACAATGATGTATTGATGTAGTGATGATAGGTTTATAATGACAACTAATTTGTATGCATGTTATTTTCTACAAACTTGTCTTTGGATATGGTGGACGATATGAATGTGAGCTGTTTTTTTAGAATGGTGTTGGATTATTGTCAGGTTGATATCTCTTTGACATAAATGCAGGTTAATAGTAGATTGTCCATTTTATTTGGTGAAGCTACATGCTATCTTATAAGTGGATCTAATATGATATGAATATTATGTGTGTTAAATTGTAACCAGAAATCATGTATTGGGCATAACTAAAGAAAAATATAGTATTTGTTACCACTAAACCATTTTTCGATGTATATTATTTATATACAGTCACTGAGTACAAAAGTGAATTTGAGAAGCAATGCTACTTAGTACCATTTGGAATCCAATCTATAATACTAAAACGCACTAAAAATTTTCTAACAGAATTATGCAGATCTAATAAAAAGCAAACTTAAATATCAAACATTTTACATGCTTCATTCGTGGTGGATTAAATATGTTCTAAAATATTTAAGGTTTGATCACATTCAAACAATCTCCAAAAGAATAGAGAACTCCCGATCTATTCCACATAAGAAATTGTAAGGCACAATGTACAAAATCTAGAAACATTCCCATTTCATAAATGGAAACCAATACGTAGGCAATGAAAACATTCCCATCTTATTTGTTCATTCAAATGTTTACAAATGTGATGTACATAGGAGCAACGCTATAAAAGGCAAGTTTGGCATCAAAAAATGATGAATCACATCTCAAGATAGATATAAAATCATTTATATTTCCATGCTTGTTACAGAGTAAGCGAAACTGCTAATACATCATGTCATCAGGTATTGCAGCAAAGCACGGAGCATATATTAGCAAAAAGGGAAGGATATCATCGTTCTGACTAACTTGTAAGTGGCAAATTCACAACAAATCCTACATGCAATTATCATCTTTCTTATCCTAATGCTCAAAAATGAAAAAAAAATTGCTATCTTTGCTGCTGTTGTCAGATAGCTAATGTGTTCCTCACTTTCCAGTTTATTGGACCGGCCAATTTTGCACGAATTGCATGCTGCAACAACTGTTAGTAACGCCTCAGCTTCTGTCTCCAGATTGTGTTTTCCTCGAAGTAATTTGTGGTTGTTAAGGTTCAATTCCTACACTACAAATAATCAAGAAAATATCAATGACATTCTAAATCTAAATAACAAAAACATAAATGCAATATCACATAAATGTGGCTAGAGTAAAACAGGAAATTGTGGCTCTACTTGGGAACCAGTCCAAAAGTTACTTTTATCTCTCAGTTTGCAGT
The DNA here is from genome assembly GCA_030737875.1 of Allium sativum. Taxonomy (NCBI): domain Eukaryota; kingdom Viridiplantae; phylum Streptophyta; class Magnoliopsida; order Asparagales; family Amaryllidaceae; genus Allium; species Allium sativum. The sequence continues at coordinate 386,602,543 of CM060912.1, read as the reverse complement.
AGCAATTTTCGAATACAAACAATTTTTTTACAATAACTAATGAAATAAAATAATCTCTCCATATTATAGGAATCAACATAAAGTAACATGCATATATGTCCTCTTGCAATGAATAAATGGTAACATAGTTATTACCTTTAAAGCTTCTTAAATTAAAACAGTGTATCCCAGTCAGCCATCAATACAAAATAATTTTTTCAAACAGTGACCAAACCTGAGACCAAGATATAATGAAAGCTGAAGCTATAATTTTCCTCAATATGGAAAACTTAATTCCTCTTTTGCAAATAATTAAGAAAATACCGATAGTGTTCTAAATGAAAATCATGTAAACAAAATTGTGATATCAGGTAGATTACTCGAGTAAAACATGAAATTGTTTCTTGTACTTATTATACACACACACACACATATATATATATATATACACACACACGCGCGCGCGCACACACACACACATACGTGTGTGTGTGGAAACATAACGTCTTAGTTTAGATGCTAATTTTACAATACACATGGTTACATAAGCAGTATAAGAAAATGGAATTATAAAAATATTGAAGTTACGTAGTAAATGACCACCGTCACAGTGGTAAAGATTATTAGTTTCTAATTAAGATATCAGTATGTGGAAAATAAATATTTATTTAAAGAATCTTATGTAAGAGATACTTAATTAGTGATCAAAATTAATACAGGAAATAATTAATAATAAGAAACCTATATAAATATCGGTAAATATTGGCAACCCCATGTATAAAGTTGTAAGTGGAAAGAAATACTAAATATTCATGTTTCATTACAATTTCTTCAATATTCGCATATTTCTTCTTTGATTAGGAAACCACCTAGATTTTAAGAAATAAATCTCAATTTATTGGTTGACAAAGATAATAAATTCCATTATAAATACCAACGGATTGATAAAAAGCATTACTCCAATTTAATTAGCTCCAATCTAAAAACATGGTATGTACCTTTATCTTTCAACTGGCTTTGCGAAATGTATGCTCAGTTAACAGTTTTCACTAATTAAGTATTCAAAATTATGCCAAGTCACAATCATTTTTTATTCCTACAGTACGGAAAAAGGTAAAAATTGGTGACTGTAAAATCAATTTAAAATCTTTGAAATTCATGTTAGTGCTCACTTTCACCTATATAGCAGTATTCAATCACTCATTTTCTTCTTGAGTTGCTGTTTGTTTAGTGTAAAGAAGAATAAGATAAATCTGTAACTACCTCGTTTATGTTTGCTTTTTCACTTGTTCTTCTTTTATCTACCATGCCTCTTACTTTTCATTTTTAAAATCTTCAGCACCACCACCAACATTTGCTCCACTGTTTAGACCCCTTGTCATTCTAGTTCCAGACCACTAGCGACCGTGCTGCTGCCTCTGCACCGGCCATAAGAGCACAACCAACAATGGCTTGTTCAGTTACTAAACAAGCCACGGAGCAACCAGGTGTGGCTTATTCAGTCATCCGTGGCTTGCCGGTGGCTAGTTTGGAGCTCGTTCGTGGCTAGTGGACTGAACAGAGGTTGGTGCTTATAACGGCAAAGAGAAAGCCGTTATAAGCTTATAACAGCAAACTCTTTGCCGTTATAAACTTATAACGGCAAAGAGTTTGCCGTTATAAGCTTATAACGGCTTTCTCTTTGCCGTTATAAGACATAGCCGTTACACTCTAACGGCTAGCCCATTTTCTCTTCTAAAACACCAACCTTCCTCCTTCTTCTTCCACACAACCACTCCACCTTCTCATCTTCAACTTCTTCAACAACAAAAATGTCTTCTTCCGCACCCAAGCGAAGCACGAAAAAATGCGCAATCAAGAAACCCATGTCCAAACCGCCATTGTCATCATATGCCATGCAACGGTCAGCCCAACAACATCAATCGTTGCATCCATCTCACAAATATGGCTACTCGTCGTATTCAAATTATCCATATCGACCACCGTACCAACCGCTCGCTCCTCCTAACTTTCCTCCCATCCATTCTTCCGCCCCGCCACTTTTTTACCAACGACCACCCGTGTAAGGCGTGTACGATGATCATTCGTCGTATATGTCAATGATGATGCAGACCGATCAAAGTCAACAACCTCACCTACATCCGCAACAGACCGAGGTTCGTGACCGCGAAGGTACACAAAATCTACAAAGACAGTTTTCATACGGGTATGTCTCTCCTAGCAACGAAGAAAATGTTGACGGAGGAGGCAGAGGAGGAAGATGCAAATGAGGATGCGAATGTTACAAATTCTGAAGAATTTACTCAAGAATACACTGCACCTGTCAGTCCCGAATATAACCAAAAGAAGACGAAGTGGAAGTCTTTAAGCGGCATTTTCAGTAAATGACATCAAACCAAAGTTGAATCGGAGCCGGATCCCGGAATAGAAGATGTTGAGGATGATCATGCTGAAGAGGAAGAAACAGCAGCGGATGGAAGAAGATAATAATTTAAGTTTACTTCCGAGCAGTACGTTTCACTTGCTAAATCATGGATACGCATTTCACAAGACAGCATTGTTGGGAATAATATGAAAGGTCAGAAATTTTGGGAAAGAGTTGCAGAGTTCTACAATTCGTTGGAAACGAGGAGCAGAACATGGGGATCACTTAGAGGCGGTTATAGAGTTATGAATGCCGCATGTCAGAACTATCTGGCAATACTGACAGGCTTGTAGAACAGTCAGCAAAGCGGTGCTGCACCTTATGACGTTGTAAGTATCGTAGATTACTTTTAAAAATAACTTACTATACTATGCTTGATTAGTTAGAAATGTCATACATTCATACAATTTCGACTTTGTATTACATATTGAAGAGTCACGAAAGGCCTACCAACGAAAGTATGGACTTCCATTTAAATTTAACGACTGTTTCGAGCTTCTATCTAGTTTGCCTAAGTGGAAGAACCCAAGCAACTTCATGCTTGAACAGCAGAACAAAGCTAGAAGGATGAACTACTCTGAATCTAGTCCAGGAAGTGACCCGAGTTCGCAAGAAAGAAACCCTCTATTTGGAACTAGTGACGGACGGCCTATTGGCAGAGCCAAGTCAATTCAGCTGGAGCAACGCAGCGCAGAGTTCTCTAGATTTACGGAAACAATAGAGAATTCAGCTACGGAGACAAAAGAGCATAGACTTCGATTTTCGAAGGAAAGAAACCGCACCGACGAAGAGTTCCACAAAGTAGTTAGGGATGATCAAGAGCTCCGCAGACAAGAACATACGGAGAAACAAGCCCTATTACGAAAAAGGCTGGAGAGGAAGGAAGCACTGGTGCGGGAGAGCAATTATGTTAAAATGATTACATGTGATTTTAGTAAGCTTTCCCCTTTACAGCAAGAACTAGTAAGCGAGCAGATTGCAGAGTACAGAAGAAACAAAGGAAGCGGAGGCGGAAGCTGTAGTGGCTCGTATCAGGACTAGCTATTTATGTTTGGTTAAGTTGTAATATGATTGTGAACTGCTTGTAGTAGTTATGTACTAGTGGGTATTTATGTACTATCTAGGGTTGAGTTGTAATATGATTGTGACCTATTTGTAGTATGTATGCAGTAGTTGTTGTTTATGTAGTAGCCGTATATGTTGGGCTGAGTTGTAATATGATTATGATCTGTTTTTATTATTTATGTACTAGTTGTTGAAACAATGATACAATCGACAATATGATTGGAAACCAGATTTATTGACCCAACTACACACTGATACATAGTACACGAGTGCACACTGATACATAGTTCTAGTACCAACTACTGATTCCGACTATTTCTTCCTTTATGCACCCACAAATGTTCCACTAACTGGTCACACAATTAGAAGTGCGCAGCTTGATCTTCAATATGTTGAACCATATCAACATATTCGTCCATTGAGTTTACATCTTTATGGGGTTTTGCATTTGACCCCGTAAACATGTCAGGATAATTAGACTTTTGATTCTTATACCCGCCTCTCTCAGACTCCACAATCATGTTATGTATTATTATACAAGCATACATGATTTCTGAAAGCACTCCTGCATCATGAAAACGAGCAGGATTTCGTAAAATATGAAATCGGGCTTGTAGAACACCAAACGTACGTTCGATGTCCTTTCTGTAGCTAGCTATTTTTCAGTGAAATAACTTTCTTTGTCATTTGATGGTACTCTGTATCCCTGAATCAAAGTTCTCCACTTTGGGTATATTCCATCCACTAGAAAGTATCCAGTTTTGTGTTCGATATTACCAACGTTATATGAAACATCTGTTGACAGTCCGTTAGCAGGTTCTGTGAAAACATATGATTGTTTTAAAACATTTATATCATTCAATGAACCTGGGACTCCAAAAAAAGCATGCCAAACCCATAAATCGTCTGTTGCTACTGCTTCAAGGATCATTGATGGCACTTTCTTATGTCCGGTGAACATTCCTTTCCATCCCGTTGGGCATTTTTCCAAGGCCAATGCATGCAATCTAAACTTCCAAACATACCTGGAAATCCTCTGGCTTCTCCCCTGCGTAGTATCCTTCTTAAATCGTTTGGTCCAGGCGTCCGTAGATACTCCTTCCCGAACTCTTCAACAACTGTTTTACAGAATTCTTTCAGACACTCTATTGCTGTTGATGCTGCGATTCTGGAATATTCATCCATTTGGTCGGCCAGATGTTCCATAGCTTAACATCCTCAACGCCGTTGAAATTTTGATGTGGGGCGAATGGCCGATTTCTTGTGCTCCGTTCAGTCTATAAGTGAAATACGGATTTGACTGACGAAGTTTAAGATAAATTTTAGAGAAAATTGCCGGACTCATACGATAACGACGGCGGAACAAAGTTATATCGTAGGTTGGATTGTCGATGAAGTAATCTCTCATTAGTCTTTCATGTCCATTCTTGTAGTCTCTCTTATACTGCCGGTCAATCCGGCCAGGCTTACTACCTCGTTGGTTGCTAATTGAGCCTTCAGCGAAATAATTGGAATACCTAACCATTGCGTGTTGTTGCAGATGCTCCTCCGTCTCTTCCTCCACTTCTATTTCAGAATCTTCACTTTGATTCATGACTTCGTAGTAATGGTGGTATATATTTGGATCTATTGCTTTCTTTTTGTATAAATTGAATTTCGTTGTTCTCCCTAAGTGTAGACGTACGACAAATATATATAAGCAATGATGGTTAACAAATTTTAACTATATTTTTTGGCAATAATGGTTCCGACATAATGGTTGGGATAATAATGGTTCTGTCATTGAGTAGTCAATTCATACAGTTGTTGTGAAGTGAAAGGTTGGCACTAATGGTTGGCAATAATGGTTGGCAGTATATGTAGGCAAGAATGGTTGGCAAGAATGGTTCGTAGATAATGGTTGGGATAATAAAGGTTCTGTCATTGAGTGGTCAATTCGGACACTTGTTGTGAAGTGAAAGGGTGGCACTAATGGTTATCAAGAATGGTTGGCAATAATGGTTGGGATAATATCTCTGTCGTTGGGTAGTCAAATTATTGTACCCACATATTTTGGCAATAATGGATCCGAAATAATGGTTGGGATAATAACGGTTATGTCATGGAGTAGTCAATTCGGACAGTTGTTGTGATGTGAAAGGTTGGCAATAATTGTTGGCAATACACGTAGACAAGAATGGTTGGCAATAATGGTTGGGACCATGTCTCTGTCGTTGGGTACTCAAATTATTGTAGCCATATTTTTTGGCAAAAATGGCTCCAACATAATGGTTGGGATAATAATGGCTCCGACATAATGGTTGGGATACTAATGGTTTTGGCAATAATGGTTCCGACATATTTTTTGGCAGTAAAAGTATTCGAAATTATTAGTGGCTGCCTATAGTTATTGTGATGTCAAAGGTAAGTGCAGGGTAATGGAGAATTTCATTTACAATTATTTATTAAAGGATATCCGAATATTCAGAAATTTGATATAATGTCATATCCAAATATGTTTAAAATCTCCGCTAAAGTCGAACAGTAGAGTAGGATACGGGGATACAACAAATTATAAAGATACAACAATAAGCATAAAGATACAATAGTTTATAAAGGTACAACAACTACCGATAGTACATGCGAACTAGCTCCGTCAAAGCATGAAGTGAAAATTAGCAACTTCAGTAAACACCATTTTACGTTTAGCCTTAAGGGAGTCGTAGGATGTTCAATCGCAACTGGTCATTTTCACTTCGAACACGTCTATTCTCGCGTTCAAGTTCGTTAGAATATTCTATTCCCCGAGGACACAAAGGTTGGTCTATCCAGTCTGTGTAATTGCAACCACTTGGATAGGCCGGACATCGCTGCAAGCGCCGACCTATATTGTTGCCCTCTGCTCGAACGACAACTTCAACTGCATACCCGCAATAGCAACGAACTGGATAAGAATCCACTACATGTTCATGCAGTGGTACACGAAAGAACTCTTCTTCTTGCGTTGATTGAGTGCCCTCTTGTTCAGGTGATACTTGAACAGGTGGTACTGGTGTTTCATGTGGAGTTTGAACGTTCACTTGTTCGTACGGTGGTACAGTTTGCGGTTTCATTTGGTTTAGGAACTGAAGTTCGTCTTCAAGCTCCTGTAGCCTCATGTTTTCGTAAGCTTGTTCCTCGGAATATGTAGATGTTGCCCACAAAGACATTTTCAGTGAGTGCGAATCAAAGGATGTGCTCTAAGAATGGGGAAGAAGTTGTTTGAGTTTTGTATGTTGTGAGTAAGTTAACATATGTATATATAGCTGGAAGATTGGCAATGGTGTGAACGGTCAAAAGCTACACTGTAGGGAACACTATATGGTATCTGGCCGATGACATGACTGCCCGAGGCGAAGTATGCAAGACTTGACCAGTCATTGCGCTACAGTTGGTTGTCCCGTTAAGTTCTTGTGTAGAATATGGAGTTATCTGCAAACCTTGTTATGTTGGCGCGTTATGTAAGAATTTTGCATTTCTAAACGAGAAGACGATAATCTTGTTCACGATCAAATTCAAACACTAATACATTTCAAACAACACTTATAGGAACTAGAACAACAGAACATAGCAACATCAAATTCAAAGTACAGTAAAAAATCTTCGATCGAAGAAAAAATAAATCCTAATGATTTCTGAGATAGCCAGCTCTAGTTGCATCCAGAACAATCTTGTTCAACCGTCTTATTTCGGCTTGCACTTCCAGTGCATATTGAAGTCCACGTTGGCACATTGGTCGGTCATTCCAACCCTATTTGCCATTATGGACAAGTGTCGGTCGTTGTTGTTGACGAGACCGAAACAAATGTCGGTCGTCGATTTTTCGGTTGTCAAGCCTTCAACGACCACATGAATTATCCTGATGACATTGATTGTTGTTGCTTTAAGCAGTGGATTGACCCTCCCATGTGCGAACGTGGACGTCAGTATGCGGAACGATCCATACTTTTTTTAACTCGTAGTTGTATTGAATCATTTAATGCACTACGGAACGACCGTTACACATAGGTTACATAAGTGATAATAAGTTACAAATAATGATAAATTACACAAACGGTAGATTAGACAAACAATAGGTTCGACATATAAAATCATCCTAGATAACCTAATTTAACCACGTTGCCGGCGATAATTTGCATTACTTAGGTCGTTTACTTGATTTCGCAGCTTTCTTATTTCTTCCTCAAGTTCCAAAGCATACGTAATAGCTCGACGGGGAAAACGGTCATCTATCCACTGTCCAAACTCGCATCCGTTGCCACGTACTGGACAACTATAATATCGACATCCAACATCGTTTCCATGACGGACAACTAATTGCGGTGCTTCAAATCCACAAGAGCATACAATATTTGCGGATTGCACCTCGCCTTCTTCTACCGTGGCTCTAACACGAGGAATTAAAAGGTTAGACCTGCGCTCATGTTGTCGATTACGATTGTCATGCTGATGTCGTATTTCCATTTCATGCATTCCTGCTTCAAGTTCTAATTGTCGCACCTCGTCATTGTGTCGCTCTTCCATTTCGATATACCACTCTGTTGGTTCTCTGGGTGTGGACGGATTAGGGTTTGATGGTCCTGAGAGAAGGTCCGTGTAATTGTAAGAAGTTGGATACGATATTGGCATTTTTCTTATTTGAGATATAATTTTCAGTTCGTATGGATCGGGTATTGCTTAAGCAATGTTAGCTATATATAGGAGGAGATTTAGTTACCACTGCATAATGATATTACTTCCCATTTTCAAAAGACACGGAATGTGAAAACAAATTGACAATGGGTAATTGGAGCCATTGGACTGTGCACTATTTACTGCATACTGTCCGCTTTATACTGTACACTGTGCACTGTTTCTTGTAGCTACATTGGAAAATGGGTTCTTAACTTTAGAAAAAGAGTGACATGACCACACTCTGGTCTGAAAACTGTAGAACAAGAGTAACCAGCCTACACACTAGGAAAAGAAATTTCCTGTATAAAAATATAACGACAAACTGGTTGCCGTTATATTTTATTGTCGTGGCACCACAGCGGTTACTTAAACGGTCACATTTCCTCCCTTTATATACCAACCTAACTCCTCCTTGTTCCACACAAGCAGACCACCTTCTCAAATTCATTTTTGACAACCAGAAAAATGTCTTTGTCTGAACCCAAGCGTACCGGCAAAAAATCTACAAGCAAGAAACCCATGGCCCAATCGCACTCGTCATCGTGTGCCATGCAACGTCCAGTCCAACACCAGCAATCGTTTCGCCCAACTCACGAATACGGATACTCACCGTATTCAAACGAAATGCCTCTTCCGTTCATCAAAGATCTGGAAAAGAAATTCTACTCGAAGGGAAGGTTTCCGAGCCACTACGGACGATTGGATCCAACCCTATTTGCCATTGTGGACAAGTGTCGGTCGTTATTGTTGACGAGACCGAAACAAATGCCGGTCGTTGATTTTTCGGTTGTCAACCCTTCAACGACCACATGAATTATCCTGATGACATTGATTATTGTTGCTTTAAGCAGTGGATTGACCCTCCCATGTGCGAACATGGACGTCAGTATGCACTTGAAGCGCAAGCAGAAATAAGACGCTTGAGCAAGATTAATGTCGGTAAGACAAGAGATGGTCCTTTCCCTAGACCATGGTAGGTGTACGTGTTTGAATTTGATGCTTGTGTGCTCAGTTGTTGTAGTTTGTATGATTATGGTTTGGCATTTCCTTCTGTTGTACTAGTTGTCGTTGTTTCAGTTGTTATAATTGCTCAATAGTTGTAGTTGATATAATTCTCAAGTCATGTACGCTTCTAAGTTATGTAAGGCACCTGGGAACGACCCATTTTTCGTAACTCTTTCGTGAAATGAAATGGTTAAAGAACCGGTGGACGACCCCTATTTTTAAACTCCTACATATACACAAAATTGCCTCTATGACAAAACAATTACGAATCATGCTTCCAAAGCCTGCTACAGTCAATGAAATGACTTGACACTGAGGCATACAACAATATTACATACTGCAATATCACTGTGAATTTAATACGAGTCACGTGTATGTAGATTATACCCTTTCACATGCATGTATGACATGATTGGACCATTCACTGAGAAGAAAAAATTAAAGACGCGTCTCCATCATTCGTAGTTGGGATTCCATTAAACGTCTCCATCTTTCGCACACGGCGTTAAGTAGTCTCTTCCGAATTAAATGACAACAGTATACGAAATTCATCTCATACCTTCTACAGCTTATAAGTACTCCATATCTGATAATCCTCTCATATCTTCTACAGCTTCAAGCAGCACCGTTGTAGACTCAAGCGAGCAAATTTATTTTCTTGTTATCTTAAAGGTAACATTTATTATCAACAAAATTCGTACTTCTAGTAACTCTACTTATTCTACTGATGCATAGGTTACATGGACAATTCAGAAATAAGTGATGAAGAAATGGGAAGGATTTTTGATGAGTACGAACGAAACTTAGTGAACGATAACGAAATTGGATTAGTTCATGATACACAAGTTGAAGAGGTGCCTGTCGCGATTCAGCATCGAGCGGTTACAGCTCCGCGTCCTTCTCCAGTAAATCAACGACCTAGTAATAGTGCTCAAACATTGAATTCTCCTGTCCAAGAATTTTCGTCTAAGGATTTGCTGGCCCTCGTAAAATCGTATATTGAGGTTGAAAAGAGAGATGAGTTGCTAATGCAAAGTGGAGGGGGTTTAACATATGAAGAAAGATGGGCAATGATCACGAGGCTATACAACAACCATCGTTCCCGGCCCACTACACGAACATCGGTTGAAATCCAAATGGCTAATCGTCATTTTGCAGACGCTTGTGATCGGTACACAAAGATTATCGAAACTGTTGAAGACGAGAACATATTTAAAAAAAATCAAGCAACATATGATTCTTGTTACCTTTTCGAGTATGGTGAGGAGTTCGTTGGTTACAAAGCGTATAAACTCCGCTACAGTTGGTTGACCCGCTATGGAACTGAGTAGGCTTATGGTATTGTGATTTTATTGTTGTTTTACTGTCTAATTAATTTGATGTTTGTGCGTAGAATATGGAGTTATCTGTAAACCTTGTTTTGTTGGCGTGCTATTTAAGAATTTTGCATTTCTACATGAGAAGATGGAAACCTTGTTCAACATCAAATTCAAACGATATTACATTCCAAACAACACTTACAGGAACAATAACAACAGAACATACCGGCACTACACAAAAACATTCCCTAAACAGAAATACCGTCTCTACACATAACCAAATGCAGTCTCTACACAGAAACATAATCAAAACGTACACAAAATACATCGAAAGTACATAATAGTGGTAGTCAACAAATACAGAACGCATACTCAAACAACAGGAACATACAACTATCAACTAGGAAAACATAATACAACAAAAGTACATAACAGTGGTAATACAACAAAAGTACATAACAGTGGTAGTCAACAAATGCAGAACGTCTACTCCAACAGTAGGACCATACAACTGACAACTGTGAAAGTACATAAAAGTGGTAGTAACTCAGTCGTCCGAGTCATCTAAATGTGTACGTGGACGTGTGCGGCGCCGATGACGTCTCTCATCATCACCAACATCTGGAGGCTGACTGGACCCAGCACTAGACCTATGGTGGTAATACATCTGCAAGTCCTGAAGTCTCTTGTGCTCTGCCTCAAGCTGGGCCTCTAAATGCGCCTGCTGCTGTCGTGCCTCCTCTGCAACACGACGTAGCTCACCATCATAGTAATCTAGGCTACGCCTATGCTCTATATAGCCCGTTTGCCTAATCCCCATATGCATATCATACAGATCATGATATGATATCCGTGTAGGATCCGGGTAATCGTGATGGGCAGGAGGATGAAACACGTCAACGTAACGATCCGGTCCAATGGTGGGCACTGCCATGGTCCATCCAAAACGACTGGTGGCCGCCACATGATCAGCTGCACGAAAACTCTGGCTGGGCTGGGTAATATCCTCGACAACAGGTGGACGTATGTCGTGTCGTATAGTAGATGGCCCTACTAAATCAATCGATGCTGCATGCATAATCGTGTCTGAGGACCCGGTGAAAAATCTATGCCAGAAGGTAAGGTAACACTCCCCGATAATAACAAAGCTCTCAGCCGTCCACCAGCCTGCTGCCTTGGCTATATCTAGCTGCTCCGTCGGGTAAATCATACACCGATAAGTATGTGGGTGTGGATCATCCAGAATAGCATCGAAGTCATACAACTGTCTCCAGCACCTCTCACCAAAATACCAATAAGCACCTAGCGCCACGGGATAAGATATAAGTGGAAATCTCCGTCCGGCAAGCATCCTAGCAATCTGTATGATCTCAAGATCGATGGATGTACTCTGCTCAAATGGATGCCATATAATCTGATCCCTATACATCCTCAGCTCGATCTGGTTATGGGCAACAGGATACACATGGCGTGACTCATTTTCCCTGGACCCTCGGTTGTCCGCAGTCCAAAAGCATATACAGGGGAAAAAGGTCGATGGGTTTGCAGTACGGGTGATAAAATGAAAGTTCCTAGAGTACTCAAAGTACCAATACTATAACAACTCCCAGAATCCAAATAAAGAAACCTGAGAATCAGAGATGGTGCACTGCATGTCGAGACATCTATATAGGTATGCAAGGATAGGTTTGCCCCAATCATATAAAATCGCCCCATCGACATTTAACTCAGCCGTGACCTCAAGAAACCCCACAGGCAAACTACTGCTCGAAGAACTAAAGAATAGGTTACCCATAATGTATAACACAAATAATCGACCAAGCTCCAAGTCGTCATCAACGGAGTACTGACCGAGTATGCTGTCCATGGCCGCACGGATGGCGCTCACTCTAATAGCGCCTTCTGCCTGATACGACGCAGCAGAAACATCAAAATGAGGCAGTAGATCATGAACAAGTGCACGATCACGCCATCGACCATCGTCATAAGGCAGTGGGGGATAAGCACCTACTCCAATGCTAATACCAGTCAGCGTGGAGAAATCAAGCAGTGTAAGTCCTAACTCACCACAAGGAAAGTGAAATGTGTGGGTGGTTTTGTACCACCGTAGAGCAATGGCCGCACACAATTGGACATCGGCATTTATAACATGGTTTATTCCTAAAATTGCAAAGCGCACAATAAGATAAAATATGACTACTAAATTATCCATTTGTTTCATTAAAAGGTCTTTAATATTACCTAGAAAAAATTGAAATCCAAGAGCATGTAACAGTCCTGCGACCCCCTCCTTACCCGCCAAGTGTGCATGATAATATCTAAGTGTGGTCGCTAACGAACCACGTGTACGTATATTCCGCGACTGTCAACGGTTCAACAAAATGTTATACTATCTACCCAATATCTAATACTCAAAGAATACTATTTAAATAATACTAAAAATACTTACAGCCAAACTCGACTGCGTGCTAGCGTGTACTTCGTCTTCTGGAAGAATGCAAAAGTTGGACAGCGAAGGAAGCTTCGCGTCGCTGAGGTTCATATCCTGAAAACCATCGAGATCGGCCTGTCTAGCGGAAACCGATCCCACACCCCTACGCGCCCTGCCTACTCGTCCACCTCTATGCCCGCCACGTCCATGATTGCCACCTTCCTTGTGCGCCCCTATGTCTTCGGCGGCTGCAAGCAAGTCTTCTATTCCGAGCGCTGGTTGTTCCCCACTACCTCCTGCACCACTCCCGCCTGCGCCACTTCCCCCGGTGCCACTATCATCGCCGTGCATGAATTTTTTGGTGATTTTTTTTTTAGTAATCTGGCCATATTTTCGAACGAATATCTCAAACAAGCTAGTTAATTTGGTTAAAAACTGATGGATTGGTGAAATGGTGGAGAAAATTTGGTGGAAAATGGGGGAGGAGATTGGTTTTTCGGGTTTGAAATGGGGAAGGAGAATGGAGACGAGGAGGGGGTGGCGGCGTGGGTTTTGTGGAGGTGATTGTTATAACGGCAAACACTTTGCCGTTATATGTTATAACGGCAAAGTGTTTGCCGTTATAACGTTACAACGACAAAGAGTTTGCCGTTGTAACATTATAACGGCTTTCTCTTTGCCGTTGTATCCCCAACCCAAAACCAGTCGTGGCTGGTTCCCCCTTTCTGGGCGCTCGGCTCGTTGGACCAGTTGCATAAAATGAGAGAGAATAACTGAACAGAACGGATGGTTGGTTATGGTCTAAGTAAAACCTGCTCTTGCATAGTTCTGAGGCTGGCACCTCCCCTTCCATCGTTATCCGTCGTTCCGGAACCCGCCTTTACCTCCATCGGCTCCGCCACTCACCTGTCTCCTACCGCTTCAAAACCCACACAGTCACCCATCGTCCAGTGTGCAAGCTCCCAGAGTTCGCTTATTGTGCTTTTGCACTGCTTCATCCTTACACCACCACCAGCTTCCTCCAGTCTCCATTCAGTCAGCCTGCATCCACATGCGTAGTTGCCTATTTGAACTCAAGTCTAATTGCTAGCCAAATTTCTAGTAGAAGTTCAACTGGAAGCCGTCGCTTTTATCGCATGCCTGTAGTTGTTCTTATCCTGTAATTTGTGCCATGTAAATTTTCAGACTCATGACAAACAAAACCGAGTTTCCCACTTCTGTAAAACATAATTGTGGCTCTATCCTAGTATATAACATTAATATTTATGACCATCTGAATGATTTGTTGCTAATTTTAATAGTGTGCATAAAAAGGTTCTACAAACATTGCTTAGAATAATGTCTTTATTCATTGCATGCTTGTGAAGTAGATTCAAATTTGGGCAAGGAACGAAGTAAATTACGACAGAGAAAGCATATATATATAAAAAATTCAATCAAATGTTGTTGGATTACCATATCTTGGAGCATTAAACAGAAATAACAATCAACATAGGGATTAATTGCTCAAGTTGGATGTAGCTTCATGTAAAACAAATTTAGAAAATGTTTAAACATCTTTCATAGTATATATAGTGAACATGAGCACCACTCAGCGACGATCAAATTTTGATGGTGTTATTACATAATGAGGCATAAGAATGTAAAGATAAATTATGTACAGTTTGTCTTTTATTTTTATAATAAAAAATGTGTACTACTGGCATGCACCCACAAACTGGTTTGTCGCTACAAATGTGAACATACATGTCTAAAATTAGACATCTACATACTCAAGGATTCAGAATTATTGAAGAATGCAATATTTTTGGAGTACTCAGTTTGCATAAAAAATCATGGTGCTATGTTTAAAGCTTTTGAAATCTCGCATGCATGGAAATTTTCAAGCCAAATTTTGAAATCTCGGATGCATGGAGCATAGACTCTAAATGGACTCGCGTTGGAATTTGAATTCAGCGTGATTTGTGCATCCAATAAGCATGAATTTTGTAAAATAAACCAGGACCAAAAAATGCTGGCAAATATAGGTAAGAGAATACTGACGTATGCACATAGTAAAAGGAAGCAAGCACAGGTTGGATATAAACATTAAAATAGTCAAAGCAAGCAGGTGTTTGTTAATGTAAACACTGGGAAACTGCTTAATTATCATAAGAAGTTGAACCCAAATAGTAAGCAAGATTGACACTGAAATACATAGTCATAAATAAGATATACACACACACACACACACACACACATATATATATATATATATATATATACATACATACATACATACATACATACATACACACACACACATACATACATACATACATACATATATATATATATATATATATATATATATATATATATATATATATTGGTATGGAGTAATGCACAATACAGAACAACATAGGCTATGGCCATTAAATCGACATTTTTACATTAATTAATAAGCTTTACTAATTCTTTGTACTATCAAAGAAGGGAAATAAAAAGTGAAAATGTTACCTTTGATGGCATCTTGATTAGAATCCTTACAGCCAAAAAAAAGTTAGCACCCAATGTAAGATGAAAAGCCTGGCTTGTTTCCCTTTCGAAGTTAATTCAAGGCAATAATTTGACTAACCGCAAGGCAATATTAAAAGAGATTATACAACATGGCAATGAGGAACAGTTACAACCGTTCATCATTACAGCTTTAGAGAATGTGGTAATACATTTCCTATAGGAAAAAAGTAGATTAACATAAACGAAACCCAATGGATACAATAAGGGAAGAGGAATAAGTTTTCCTGTGGGGCGAATATCCCCATACAGGTTGCAGTCTGGTGGTTGTACCGATTAAAGTCAAATTTAACACAAGGTCTTTTTTGTGCTATGAAAAATTCATAAATTATGAAGGAGACATTACTTGAAGGACATAACCACATTCTGCCATAAATACAACAAACAATGCAATTTTAAACATTTATGACCTCAACTCTAACTTGTCCGACACTTGATCCTATAAATGTGCATCTTCGGGTTTGCATCCATATACGATATACCACCACATAAGGCGAACACTATCATCATGGCAGGCGTCAAACATAACACACTCAAATTTCCACATTTTTTATTTTAGTACGCATGTTCAATACTATTGTAAGTGTATTAAACAAAACTGATGGGGGTTTGTGGTAAATATATATTTCTTGCACACTATATGCGAATTTAAGTACGAAAAAGTTTGTGAAATGTCTGGTATTAAAAAATAAAATCTTATCTGTTTGGAAGATTTCGTAGTTGAAAATCAGTTATAACCAATAATTTATGCATATATTTTTGCTGTGCGTAGAAATTAGTACTACGGGTAAATTAATTATTTTAAATTCACATTGTAAATAAGCTGAGAAATTAAGCAAATGAAGATGGTTTTATGCGTGAAATATTTACAATCCGTAGATATGGAAAAATAAAGTTGAGGCCTCAAAGAAAACATATTTCAATGTTTGAGACAAATTATTATTCATTTGAACGGAAAAAAAAATACATATTTCAATCATTGACCACAAGTAACTGTTGAATATGTTAGTAGTTTTGAAAATAATGTTGCTATGAACTAGTTAGCTTAATGTAGCATGCATTAACCATTTTGTATGTAACCTAAAACAGAGACACAATTATGAAACTATGTGGAAAATATTGGAAGAATGTTCTGATTGTTTAATGCAATCCAATTCTATAGTTAAAATAGTTATCCGTTCAGATGAACGTGAACCAAAAGATAATTAAATTAAGTAATGCAAATATTTATCAATCGGTTTCCATAATAGTAAAGTTATTACGAATATGAAGATGTGAGCAATCCTCAGGAACAATAGAAATTTTTGTAGCTACATTATCCACCCAGACGATATGGACCTAAAATTTATGATGGAAAATTGCACTTTATTCTCATTGCATAATATCAGTATCACAAGAGACAATTTTTCTACATGATTTAGCAACAACATGAAGGGAGAAGTCTTCCCAACATGATTAAGACCTGCTGATTTACAATGCTTCTTCGTCTCCTTCTGCTACATCGTGTTTATCCTTAATGCTCTTTGTTTTCAATGTACTTGATTTGTAATACAGTTACGAATCCTTTTGCTACATCGTGTTTATCCTTAATACTCTTTGTTTTCAATGTACTTGATTTGTAATACAGTTACGGTGGATACTACATACCCATCATAAGACATACATCTTTTGTGGCATATGTTTTAAACAATATGCGTGCATCATAGGAAATTGCAATAGGTAACACAAAATACAGTACTTGATAGTAAAAAATGTAAATCTCACGTTAACTAAAAATATGATCCTTGTTAACCCAATATGGACTTTTAGGATGAATCTCAGTGAGACATTTACATGCAAAAAACTCAATTTACTATAATGTTTGGTAGAACCCGATTACTATTGCTATAATATGGCAAAAAAGTTAAAATACCTCTAAAAACAACAGTATTTCTCAGTTAGAAAGGAAAAGGTAAAAGGAATTGTAACACCCCACGTCCATTAATGTCACTCACAAAGGGAATGCATTAACTTCCATGGAGGTTTTAAGTGAATATAGTACAGAAAAATTACAACAAGACAGATAATAAGTAGTACTTGGAAATCTAAAAACTTCATTTTATTGCAGTGGAAATTAAACATGTTTATTACATCATAAAACCATAAATCATAGTCAAGTACAATATCCATCTTGATAAAACAAAATACATAATCCCATTACATAAATAGCCTTTAAAGAAGATAACAAGCTGGACTTTACTTCAACGGTCCAAGCTTTCCAAAAGAGATAAAGCAATCCAATCAAACTCCACTAGAGCTGGGCCCAATCTGAGGACCTGGAGGGGGAAAAGGATAGAAATGGAGGGGGGTCAGACATAAAGTCTGGCGAGTATGATAATTCTAACAATACTATTATCAAAATAACTAGACTAAGGCATAAGCTGGAAAACAAGGAAATGTCTATGAACTATTGGGTATGGAAAAGCAGATAAAGATAACGTTAAAGATACACCTAATTACTAACGAATGATTACTACACTGCACCGCACCAGTCACCCTAAAGGTTGATCCCACTTGCTTCACACAGAAACTATATAAATAGCCTTGCGTACCCCTAGCTGACTACATAGGTGCCGTCTGCCCCTATCTCCGCTAGGTGTACCCCACTACCCACTTTCGATCGGCTCCCTACTCGTAGATACCCGTGCTGGCCCCACAGTGGGGTGTATCACTCCCCTAAAGTGGCAACCCGATACAACTTGAGAATGCACGCCTTATGCCTACACGATGCAACAACGTCTTACCTACCAGCCCGGGTCCACACACGCATATGAAACCCGTTGGACTTGCGTTGCCACCGCTCCCCGTTTTGGCCTCTTATAGTCAAACCCAGCATGCGTGTCCCGTCCTCGACTTGGGTCGAGCCCACAAAGATACGTTTGGGATACTGGTTGAAATGGGCCCCCACAAGCTACCCACCTAAGCTTGTCACCACTAGTATATCCCACTTAACCCTCTTAGTCATGTTCATTTACATGTGTGTTTGGTTAAGTCTTGCTAATCGTATTTCACATGCCACTAAAGGCAACCACTAGACTTCTCATGTCACCCAAGGCACATGCTTAACCCCCATGTCCCACCTTACATGTTTATCTGGTTAAGTATTTCTTAATTCATTCAGGCCATAACCTCATAAAGACCTCTCACATTAGATTGGCATTTATGGCAGCTGGATTTGCCGGGCGGGTCCGGGCAGTCTTACACTATAAAAGAGCCTAACCTCGTGTCTTTACAACTGTTATGCTTTAGTTTGGGCCTAGGACCTCTCACATTGGGCTGACATTTGTGACCACTGGATTTGCCGGGCGGGTCCGGGTAGGTTTACGTCACAAACGAGTCCAACCTCGTGTCCTAAGCATTGATTATCACTTATAATCTTTTACCCCAGTTTTAATAATTCCCTATTCAAATTATTAATTAACTCCACTTTTAATGATGTCCAAAATTGACTCAATTATGGTCATCCATTCATGGCATGCAAAATCATATCAATTGCACCCCAACTTCTTAATATTAAATCCTTAATATTACCCCTACCCCCCGTTATACGTTCGCTTATTCAACGCAGAACATACGTTAGACTCGAATATTCTAACTCATAGCACAAAGATAAATTATCACAACATATATACAAATAAAGTAATCCAATCATAATAGGGGTGAAACTTGCATAAACTACACATGTTAAGGATCTAAAGGTGTCAACTTGTTAAATGTCACAATTTACATGATATGATCATAACCCAAATTTATGTATAAACTTGCATATGGGGTTTTAGGCAACATAATGATGGTGTGAACTAGCATAGAATTCACATATGTCATAGCATAATTCTAGATGTCATAATTCTAGATCAAAATAGATGTCATGGCATATGTTCATAATCTTTACTAATCAATTTAAACTTGCATATGTGATTTTTCATATAGATCAATATAGCCCAAGTAATATCAACATCATGATTTGATTAACATGAACTAATTAGCATAGATAATAACATCATGACTTTATAACATGTATGGTTTATCACAACTTAGCATAGAAAATTACAACCTATACAATATCATCATAGCACGATTTACAACATATAGGATATCATCATCACATAACATAGGATTTACAACATACATGATAGCATACAGTTTACAACAACATACATGACAATTCACATCATTCACTCATAATCCATTCATGACTTAATCTAATTAGTTTAACAATAATCTTGTTAAGATCATCATACTCACAATTAGAGAAGAAAAGAGAGTCTTGATTTGCTTTAGAGTTGAGTATAATTAGAATTTGATTAGCTTTCTTCCTTCTTAGTTGGCGGCGGCTACACTGAGTTCCATGGCGGCGGTATGATGGTGGTTATTCTATTTTTCATGTGAATTAGAGTGAGAGACTACCTAGGTATTTATAGAGTTTAGGGTTTATTTAGACCGTCAGATCAACTCAGAACTAAACTGAACTGTTTAATTTGCCAACTCAGCCCTAAAGACACATCAGTAGCTCAAGATTGGGCTCAGTCAAACCCTAGCCGCCTGGACAGGTCGACACCCAGGTCGATTCCCCAGTCGACCTGGGGGGGGGGTCGACTGCCCAGTCGACCTGGGGTGTTGGGCGGGAATTTTCCCGCCTAGCCAGTTTGACTCCGAAATTTGAATTTGAATTTTCTGAAATTTGTTTTGAATTTTCCGAAACTTCCGATGGCCATAACTTCTTCATACGAAGTCCAATTCACGCAAACTCGGACTCTATTTCAACCAGAATTCCGAGACGAACACAATGGCGCAACCCGTTTCCCACAATTCTCACGTCTGAGTTTAGTTATTATTTAATTTGGGAATTAGTTACGGGGTGTTACAGGAATTAGATGGTCTTTATGATATAATCCACAGGACGTTTCAATTATACCAATGCTCACTTTATTGCTATAAACTTTATAAGTGTAACATATATTGTTGCCCTTGACTCATGAAACTTAAGAAAATATTCCCATGTCGTTAATATTTCAAGATATTACTGAAAAAATAGTTGTTAATTCAGCACAAACAGTTAATTAAAAAATTAATAAACTTTTGACGATCAATACTAATTTGAATACAAAAAAAAAAATAGCGATCAACATAATAATCCACTTTAGAAGTGTTACAAAAGTTAAGGATTCGTGCTCCATGCACAAATCGAGCAGTTAATAATGCTGACAGCTTCATGTCACTTCCCTATGGGCCTAGGAAATCAATTCAAAGAGAAGATAGTTGAAAGCATGTAACCCTTGGCCAATAGTTAAAAAAAGGATTCAATTTTTATTCGAAAATTAGTTCAGTATGACAGTATCCACATAGTAAGTGTTTACTCTTACAAATAGCAATCTCGATTTACATAAACATATAACTCCTACATAAAAGTTTGGCGTTGTCGGGATCAAATTAGTTTATAATTCAACAGCCACAGCAAAAGAAAAGAATAAATTATTTTATACACACATCAAGATATCTAAGTTGATTTGATAAATTAGTTTCATTATGGAATAATGGTGTCATGACCTCACAATAAGCCCACCCTATAAACATGTAAGGAACAATAATGCAGCATGAGTCTGTATAGTACGGAATGAAGAAAATTTTGATTCGAATAATCTGCCCAATTAAAAGGGGGAGCGAAATACGTCAGTAGTTTAAATAGATATTATAATCATTATTGAGACTTTAAATGATGTGGAAGTAAATATATGGGTATTTGAATAATTGATTAAATTATGCATAAATAAAGAATTTATAACTGATAATCTGCAGAGGTCAAACTTTTGCAAAATCAATAATTACATAATTTGCTTAAGCATCTTGAGAAAATGACACTTTCTAAGAAATGAATGCTATGTTATTAGTTAATATAGCAACCAAATTCTGTATAATCTCTTAAAGCCTTAAATAAATTATTTTATTCAGACCTAAAAAATAATACCACCAGAGATATATGCTCCCCTTTCCATAAACGGCAAAGCAAAAAACATCCAACCCTTGTAACATCGTTTATGAGTAAAGAATACATTTGTACAACAAATTGTGAATGATACATATATATACATCAAATACATAAGAAAATTGTATTGCCCACATGCTTATAAGCACTTTTTAGTGCTGCCAACACAAATGGAAAATAAACCAACCGTTAGTTTGTGCACAGTTCATTCACCCAGCACATAAAATGGAAAAACTTTGAATTTAAAATTATTTCAAATTGCTAGAATTGTTACAAAAAATTTATTGCCCTCCTAATTTCTCCTTATTGCATAAACTGGAACCATTAAAATTACTTGTTTTTTTGTGTGGTTATTTTCTTGCCCAAAAAAAATGAACACACACACACACACAATGGTTAGCCTATTTTTATTAATTCTATTGTTAAACACTAACATTATAAGTTAGCTTTATGTTCTTATTTTGTTTGCCAAATGGAGTTGCAATCGGCTCACGAAATTGCATGCATAATTAGTGGAAAAACAAATTTTCTTAATGGGTTCAAAAGTTGCCAAAGTAATGACCATGTTTGTCCTTTTTTTTTGTTCTAAAGTTGTATCAAAAACTCTGATCAGTAATGTATATATCTGTAAAAACCCGGAAATCTGAGCCAATTTAAAATTTTTATTTTGGCAATTTTAGTGGATTTTGATCATTTAAAATGAATTATTTTAAATAATAGCGACGAGAAATTTATTTTGAATGGAATTCGAATGTATATATTATATAGATCATCATTAGAATATAAATATTTATTTTAAATTATAAAAGGAATTGAAAACGGCACGGTAGTTCGATAATTCGATTTCAAATTTCAAATGAATGTACCGGGTGCAAAATAAACCGGATTTTAGTGAAACCAAAAATATTTGAATCTAATAGAGAATATCTTTCCAATGAATCCGAAAAATTGAAATTTCATTGCAGGAATCAAAAGTTACGTCCAGTTGAAAATTCTGAATAGTCGCTATGGAATTCAGGCCCTTAAAATGGGAATTTTGCAAACGACCTCGGTTTTCGACGAAACCACTTTTGTTGGATCCGTGATGTCAAGTTAATGCTAGGTTTCAAATTTCATAATTTTTCAAATCAATATGTGAGGGTGGCAAAGGAAAACGCGTTTTGTCAGTTTAAGTCAATTTTAATAGACTGGAAAATGACCATTTTTCAAACGGTCTCAGAATTTGACGAAATTAGTTTTGTTAAGACCGTATCGTCAATACGAACGTAGAAAATATTTTTCTAGAATTTTTCGAATTAGTATGTGGCCCCAGTAATTTGAAATGTACGTTTAAAATAGAATATATATATTTAAATTTTGATTTGACGAAAACTGATCAAAACGATCGAATCAGCTTACGATACATACCCCATTGTGTTCAGAATGGGGGTAATTAGCTATGGACGACAGGCGGTGGGTCTCGTTTCGAGGTTGAAAATAAAACTTGCTTTTTGGAATTAAATAAAATTAAAATAATATAAATAAAATTATATATATTTAGTTCCCTCCTCCCTCTCTTCATATTTACAGTCAACCCCAAATAAAAGAAAAGAAAAGAAAAAGGCCCCCCCCCCAAATCGATCGCCACCACACCTCCCCTCCGTCCGCCTCTCGCCGCACCTCCCCTCCAACTCCGGCAAGCCTCACCTTCGTCTCGGCCTCCTTCTCCTCCGTCACGATAGCCATATGCGAGCCCCCCCTTTTTAAATATGCCGCCTCCCCACGACCAGCCACCACTCTCTGACCCTTCCTCTCCTCCACCGTTCGCAACACCGAATCCCGCTTCCTCTGAGGAATTGAATGAACTGTGAGTCTTTACCCTTTGATCTTTGTTTTATTTTATATATAAAAAAAATGATTTTCAGATAAAGGATTTTTCATTGTAGAAAGAAAGGATTTTTTCTTAGTTAAAGATATGATTTTTGCTTAAGTAAAGATAGGATTTTTTTCTTAGTTAAAGATATGATTTTTGCTTAAGTAAAGATACGATTTTTGCTTAGTTAAAAATAAAACTTTGTTCTGGAAATATGAAGATAAAATTTTTGAAAACACAAAGATATGAATTTTTGAAAAGAAAAATATACATGGTTTTGAAATAAAAATTCGATTTTTATATATTGAATAGCAAAGTAAAAATTCGATTTTTATATATTGAATAACGAAGTAAAAATTCGATTTTTATATATGTAGTGAATACGGATGACGAAAGTGATGAAAGAAGAAACGGCGGAGGATTTCTACTTACGAAGAGTCGTGGCGTTTGGATTAGCTAGTCGGTGAGAACTTCCCACCTTTAATTTGTTTCTGGTTAAAATTATACACTAGGATGCAGACGGTGTTTAGTAGCACCCGACACCCGTCGCCCATAGACCATGGACGGCTTGTATGCTTGTTTGTTTGATTTTGATGTGTAGTTGATTGTGTGATGTGATGTGAAATGAAATAAAATATTTATATAGTTTAAAATATTTTATAGTTAAAAATAGAATTTTTAACGTGTATATGAAATGAAAGAAAAATAAACAAATCGGACGATTTGTTTATATACACACATTTGACTGATATTGATTGGGATGATAAATTTTACACATCGCCCAACTGCACAAATAAAATCTGTGTTTGATTGTTTGAAACCCCACACGGGTATTGGGATAATATTTGACGTACACTAATCCCAATTGTTTAGTTGTATGTTGATCGATTGATTGACAGACTGTTATCAGCGTTGAATATTTATATTTGATGCTTATACAGTGTAGAATGCACTTTGGATGATGGTTGATTATTCATCGTTGTTATTGTATACATGTGTTGTAGAAAATCCATATAATTAACATTAAATGGTAATTGATTGGGCCTCATTCCAGTTTTAAAAAAGAAATATTTGAAATAGAAATATTTGAAAAAGAAATATTTGAAATAGAAATATTTGAAATAGAATATTTGAAAATAAAAATATATGAAGCCGTATTGATTAGATTGACGCCATTTTGACGTGAACGATATTTATATCGATTTTATTCATTTTATAATGAATATCGAAAGTGATTTCAAAATCTGATTTTTCGAAAAGAATTGAATTCGAATTGAAATTGAATAGAAACGAATTCGAATTGAAATTGAATAGAAATGAATTCGAATTGAAATTGAATAGAAATGAATTCGAATTGAATTTGAATAGAAATGAGTTCGAATTGGAACTGAATATAAAGGAATTCGAATTGAAATTGAATATAAATGAATTCGAATTGAAATCGATTTGAAATGAATTTAAAACGAATTTATATTGGAATATTCAATTTTGATTTAAAATTGAATATGAAGTTGAAACTGTTTTGAAAATGAATTTAAAACGATTTATAAAATACGTTTTAAAAAGGGAATTGATGAAGTATATATTATATATATAATATAATGGCCTGAATAGAATGCGTCGCGCCGCGGCAGTTCGCGAATTTCGACCTTTGACTTCGAACGGATATTACGGGAGATCCGACCGTCGGATTCTCCTAAAACCAGAACCGTTGGGTTCGTATCGAAAAGAGATTTCTAACGAATATTAGAAATTAGAAATCTAACGGTTGGATTTGGAGTTATGTCCAAATCAAATTTAGAAAAGGTCGTTGTAAGTGCAGTTCGATGGCCGTTGATGGAAATCGACTGTACAGGCCTTGATAAAATTATTAAAAATATCAATAATTTGTGTAAAATCATAAGAAATGATTTGGGAAAGATTGGGATGAAAAACTCCATATTTGAAAAGATAAAAATAGATTTTTATCGAAATGAACTAGTTTTGAACTAGAATTATAATTCTATTTATTTTTAAATAAATAAATTGAATTTAAAAAGGGTTTTAAAAGTAACCAGAATTTCCAGTAATTGAATTGGAATGGATTTGAATCAAAATTGTCTTCGGAATATTTCGATGTTGGATTTCGTGATTATACAGATGTTGTTATGGAAATTTGAAAGATATTTATATATCGCTATTTCCAATACGATATTTGTTGGTCATAGAATTTGATATTGAATATAAGCCGATATATTTTCTATTCAGAGCCTTGTATTTAATATCAAATGTGATTTGGGTTTGTCGTGGATGGTGTCTTTATTAACACTGTTCTTAAGCCCAGTTGAGAAAAGATAAAATCTTTTTATCTAGATTTAATGAAGAGTACCAATTAAATAATATTTAATTGGAATTGAATTGGTATTATTTTTGGGTTTATCGTGAACAATGTTTTAAATAACACTTGTTCTTTAACCCGATAATTAATGGAATGTGATTTTGGGTTTATCGTGAACCGTGTTTTAAAATGACACTGATTCTTTAACCCAGTTAAAGATTAAAACTAAGTGGAGTTTTAATGAATCTTTAATTAGATTGAAAAGATCGAGAATGGAGTATCACCAGTTTTACTCCAGGCGATAGTTAAATCTTTAATTAGATTTGAACGTGAAATGGTAATTGAATTTACCGATAACACCGTGGTGTTAGATATGAAGTATGACCAGTTTTACTTCATGGGATGAATAGGTTGGGATTGGGAAATTAAAATAAATGATTACTTCGGTGTGGTTCGCTAATCCCGAGTAGTTTGAATTGATATTCAAAGGAGATTAAAGAATAAATTTAAAGAATTTATCTTTGATAAAATTAATGGGAACCTTTACCAAAATATAAGAATATTTGAATAAAAGAATATTCTGAATTGGAAAGAGGCGTATGTTGTGTTTGTGTAACACGTGTTTATTATATACATACGCGAGTTGTTCAAAAAGACCGGGTTTATCCCATTCTGAATAACTGATTCGACGTGGTGTCGAAGATGAAGACGGTAGTTAAAGACCGGAGGTCTTCACGTCGTTTGGGTAATTACTGATGATCTTGATTGGGCTGTACACCCAAGAAGATGGAAACAGTTGGTGATCGTCTAGACGTACTTGGAGATCGATGGATATGTGGGGTACTAGGTGCCTCCGGTTTCGTTCAGACCCAGAACGAACTTGTAAATGGACTGTGTGTCTGACATTGGATTTTAGTCTGTGTGATTGATTTCTATTAAATATATATCTGTTTGGCGGCGGAGAATTTATTCTCTTGCTTAACGCCCTTCTCTGAGACGTACGAGCTCAGGGGTTATATATTGATGGATATCAAACGCATGGAGTGAATTGCCTGTGTGGCACGCCTAAGTGGTAATTGATCAAGGCTTCTGTTGAAAAGCAAAGTCTTATGGTGATGATCAAAGCACAGCCTATGTGGCACAACTTTGTGTAACGTGAATTCGCGAGCCTCGCACCCCGGTTGTGAACCAGAAACGGGAGAGGACGTCAGGGAGGGCATGCGTTTCTTTCTAGCTAGAAGTGGCGTCAGCGGTTTTACACGCCCTGACGAGTTTGACTTATGTGGTTGTTGCTGTTGCGAGGCGCCTCGGTTATATCGATCGATCCGGGACCGATGGAGTCATTCGTTGGCTCATTGACACCCCATAGGGTGGGGAAACACAGTGTTCAGGCATTTTAATCCACATCGGTGGACCGACCCTGAGGATCCAAAGGCTTGACTGAGTTCTTGCCTGAGACACGGGCTAGAGCGTCTCGAATTCGGTAGAGGACTATCTTTTGCCTCGGTTCATAGATGGAAATCCAATTTTCAAATATGTAACTCTGCGGTTTTATTTGTAGAGCCTAGTATGGCGACATAGTGGGATGGGGCGCTTATGCCGTCTATGATTGATACTTATGATTTGAAGTTGTTTTATACACTATGCACTTATAATAGTATCAAAAGATTTGTTTTAAACGTATCAAGCATTCTTGGCTATTATAAGGGAAAACCCTATCCCCCGGGTTGCGTTGCATTGTGTGATAGCACCTGGGTCTTATAATAGCTTCATTTTTCTTTATTTAGCATTGCGCTGTTTGTTTTATGCACTGGTATTCTTGGGAGAAAACCCGTTCTGTGTTATGCGGCGTGGTCCCTTGATTTACCTACATTTAAAAATAAAGATTAATAACTATTTTAGTTCTCACACCTGTCCCATGACTGATCTGGAGTTTATTGTTTTAACCTAAACTCTGGGTGCCCTTATTTTCGACACGGGCAGCTAGTAGTTTTGGTTTTGCAGATTTATATTCACAGGATCCTGGTTTACAGCTGGAACGATATCCGGAAAGCTTTGT
The DNA here is from genome assembly GCA_030737875.1 of Allium sativum. NCBI lineage: Eukaryota > Viridiplantae > Streptophyta > Magnoliopsida > Asparagales > Amaryllidaceae > Allium > Allium sativum. The sequence continues at coordinate 386,574,821 of CM060912.1, read as the reverse complement.
ATCCATATATCTCTTCTAGTTGTGTATTGTATTATTTTCCACTGCTATGTAATGTATTGTAATCTCTGATATTTATCGAATGTATATTATTTATTTTTTTATACTCTGTATATTCTTGTATTCTGATGGAATTGTTGTAATATACAGTGAAATGTTCTTCCGTCTGTGTTCTATTTTGTCGTGTTCTCAAAATAATTCGTTCTCTCTCTTCTCTTCGGAGATCGGGGAAGTTCGGGTCGTTTCAATATCACAAAAAAAAAGAATACATAAAATCAGTTAGCGTTGAGGTCTTGCTTGTAAACTAGTGCACTAAACCTATTAAATTGTAATCACGCCCAGATTTTACCACATGATATTATGCATTCTAAATTTCATATCAGTCCCACAATCTGCATAAACACGTTTAGGAAGGGAGTAAAATCCAGAATTACCTTTTCTGCTGACATACAAAGAAGAACACAGAGAATGCAATTAAGACAAACAACCTGCATCAAAAAACACCCAACTCAATAAACAACACAATCAATAATACACACTGCATTAAATCATGCACTGAGAAAGTATTTTCAAAAGTCAAGTCTTGACATGAGAGATAGCTCTAGTGAGATTTAGATGTATGCTTGGCGACAGTGATGGGTGTAACTTATAGTTTACCTTATTTTAAAATACTAATTATCTCAAGAGGAAAAAAGTGGATAATAATTTTTATCACAAGTCAAAAAGTGAATAAAAAAGTTGTAGTTAATGCTGACATGAATTAATAATGTCAGCTTTGAATTAGAAATTGCACTTTAAATAAGTTCTGGAATGGCTAATAGAGATTAGTAGTAGTAAAGCCAATCGAGAAATATTAAATACCAATGTCAGCTTTCAGCAACAGTGGTTTGCAATGTTTAGAAAAGATTTGATTGTATAAACTGACTGTGTGAAGTAGCTAGCTTTACAACTTTCATTAGGACACATGATGTTGTTCAAGGTAAAAGGCATTTGGTATCTCAGTTAAATTAAAGTTAACTGAAAAAAACATAGTACATATAATATATAATCATCTTTAGCATTAAATATCTGTTACATTAGCATAAAAATTAATGCAGTAATGAGATGAAATATAGGGCAAAAAATTGGCATGTCTTTTGATATAAGGAAGAAACTATGAATGAAAAATTGGCCAAAAAAAAAAAGACAGGCATACACATTATCCTCAACAGATAATGAATACCTATGGTCGGTTGGTACACATTTCTTCAATTTTGTTCAGCGAATGAAGGAACATAGAGAACTTAGGAAATAATCATGTGCTGCTTTTCCAACAATTTGTTAATAGGTAGGCCGATAGAAAGGCCAATTGATCTGAATGATAAGCAAAATAGTTTAGCAAAATTATAATGGCGCAAGTCATCAAAGAAATGATTCATTATACGAAAAATAGATGCAATTAAAAAATATTTGTCCAGTTCGCATGCACATAGATGAGCATAGTACGGTTTGTGGGAAAAAAAGAAATAATACTTACTCCAGCCTCCTTCAACATGTTTCGTTGTATCAGTCTTCTTCAATTTGTATAACCAGCCTCCTCTGTAAGCATCACTTCGCTATCGCATTGATCAATATTCCTAATAGCATAGTTACAGTAGCGAAGCTAAATTTAGTGTTCCATCCAAAAATATATAATTAGTGTGATAGGAAATCTTAAGTTTGCACAGTATTAGGATTCAGACAGAAGGTCAAAACATTAAAAGTTGGAAGAAAAATTGCACGAAATGATAAACGATAGGTTAACAAATTCGCGGTAGGGAAGAACATTGTAATACCTTGAACAAGAATTAAAAACGTCGGATCCGATAAATCACTTGCAGTCACGTAAGAGCAATCAGCGAGGAATTGAAATTAGAAGATGGTGAAAAGGGATTAAATTGCGAGGGACTGAAATTCGATGTTGGTTTTGGAGTCTTATTCGTGATTTCAGAAGAAAAGGAAGTGTGTAGGGAAAGGGTGAGATGGGAAGAGAGCGGTTTGATAGAGGAGAAAGAACGGTTGAGATTGGGAATTGGAGAGATGGGAGAGGAATACTGTAAATGCTTGTGAACGTGGGGAGAGTCGTTAACAGGGAAAGTAATATTTAACGGCTGGAAAAAAGGAATGCTCTTTGTTTCGAAATGAGAAGCAAAATAGAATGCCACATCAGCAATGTTGGAATTGTGCTTTTATGTTTAAGTAATAGATATTTGAATATCGTTTAACCCGGGATTTCAAATATCGAGTTTAAAATATATATTGGCTTATTCTGAAGCTGCATAAGATGTCATTTGGGATATACAATAATAATTTCTTATTATTATTATTTTAGATTTATTTATATTTTATCAATATTATGTAAGCTTTAGAAATAGATGTTTTTCAAACAACCTCCGTTTTCTACGAAATAAGTTTTATTGGAATATGTATAACTCGTTATTGCTGTATTTTCGGTTTAGAGCCAATTGGTGCTGTTTTGTGGGTGCGCTCAATTTAAAGGTGAACCGATAAATTAAAATAACATCGTTTCGCAAATGGAGTCCATTTTCCGTGAAATGAATTTCATTGGGATCGGAACATCAAGACGTAGCGGTGTATTTATTTTCATTGAGTGTGGAGCGAGTGTGTGTTAGTGCGAATTTAACGGTTAACGTAAATTAGCGGTAGGATTTAAATAAACGTGTAGAGAAAAACAGATCAAATGAAAGCATATAACATATAAATAAAAATAAATATAATATTTAAACTTAATAGCCAAGCTATGAAGTATAACCTACCCAGAATGTTTGCTTACCCGACCAATCACGTACATACCAAACCGTGAAAGCACATGCCCTAACAAATCAAAGCCCTTATTTCGTTATGTAACATCTACGCATGCTAAGAAAACTCTACACCCTATATACACAGCTATTTTGTACCCATTGAAGGACGTTGTTCCTAACCAACCATATGCCCAACTATATATACACGCAATTTACCTTTTTTGGATTTTCTTTATTTTAGCCCAATTTTTTATTTTATTTCATTTATAGCCCACTTTTCCAAAATATATCAAATATAGCCCACTTTTGGCCAACTCAGCGGTGAGCTTGTGATGGCCCGCCCCGTACCAGCTGACGTTTCCAATGAAAGTGCGCTGTGCCAATGCCCGACTAGCACGGGACGTTCGCCAAAGAAAGGAAAAGAAAGGAATTTGAACTAACGAGGAACCTATAGAATGTCTCACAGCGCATGGGATAAAATATAATAATAATATAACCTTGACATAAAACAGGCGAGATAGTGCATAAGTTGAAAACTAAACCATCATAGTAGGGGAAATCCAAACTACAGCTTATCATCCAAACCAACATTATTACAACTTTGAAATACTGTCTCTAAAGCAAAAGAAAGAGGTACACAACTAATGCCCAATGTAGTGACCAGCAACAACATAAGGAGAATATATATATATATATATATATCATACGTGGAAGCCTCCTGCTCATCTTCGGTACAACCACTTGTGCATAATCACCTGATCTGTCTCTAGTCTGCCCGTTTAAGAGCACCCAGAGTAATAAGAAGAGACATAAAACTTTGGGTTAGACAAAAGTCTGGTATGATCGATAAGCAGGAAAACAGAAAAATAAAAGGTATACATAACCATGACTGAACCGGGACCTGCAACCAAAGAGTTAGCACAACAGAATGTACAATACTCTAAGGTGACACTAACACATGGTGTGAAAATAATGGGGAGGGGGATGCATATCATGGTGATATCGAACATCAAACATAGCAATCATCCTCACATCTCTCACTAAGTGCGTAAAGTATACGATATCTACCAATTTGATAAACCAATCCTTTGTTACGATCACTCTTCCCTATGTAGTCATAACGGCTCCACTGCACTGATCCGTAACCACTAATACTTTGCTCTGTCTACTCTGCCCCATGGAGTCATGACAACTCCACTGCACTGTCTCATAGCCCTGCTACGATCACTTTTCCCTAACTCCACTGCACTGTTCCATAGCCAATATCCGTCTCTCAGTGGTGAATCAAAGCTATAGACCTCAATAACCCCTTAGCACACGTCCTGCAGCAAAGCCCGACTCATGAAGTTAACTCGTTGGTTCTCATCTTGATCTTGAGTTCTAACTTCTCATTTGGACTACCTTTGCATCTCGGATTATTGGTCTTCTCTGGATCGGTTCGAGAACGAGCTTCCATTCGGTTCAGCCTTCCTCCTCTCGTTCGTTTCGTAGTCATCACTTGGGTCCGGTTCGTATGAAGCAACGGTTTGCGGTTCGTGCTCTTGTTCCACTCAACTCGGTTCGGTTCGTGGTGTATGATGCGGTTTGGTCCTCCTCTCCAAGCATTTGGTCAGTTTGGGTATGCAGGTACGGTTCGTGAATGTCATCGGTTCAGATCGCGGTCCCTGCTCGTGGCACACTTCGGCGAGGGGTTCAGGTCGTGGAGCTTAAGTGCGAGTTGGGGCGGATGCTTCATGGGCGGGTCGATTCATGGCCTTCCTTCGCGAGCCGGTTCAGAGATAGGGGGTCACGACCGGGTGAGGCGATCCGATCCGGTTCCTGCACAGTTTCCTACAACTTTTCCAGTGACTGTTTTATGCCATACGACGACGTTTTCGACCATTCTGACTTTTCTAAACAGTCACAAACCATTCCAAATAGTAATAGCAACATATGTAACCATCCATAAACACAAAACATCAATATAACATGTTAATATGGATCAACATACCTAAAAAGCATGATTTTCCCCATAATCCCCTTAATCATGTTTTAATAATAGGATTAACAAAACATGTCCAAGTTAACCCAAATTTTTATCAGAGGCATAAAATGACATTAAGAATTTCTACATATTTTTCCATATTTTTATAATGCATAATTTCATTAACTTACACTAATCACCCCTAATTAGCCGTACTCAGTGAAAAACAATGCTAATCACTCAACTTAGCCACAATAAAACTTTAGATCTGAAACTCTACTGATTTGGGACGTTTTTCCAATGCAACACAGCTGTTATTCCTCTGATTTGGTGTTAATCCTCCTTGATTTGGTGTTGATTTGCCTAATTAGCGATTAGAAATGACAAAAAGGTGTTTTGGGAGCGAATTAGAATATGGTGGCCATTGGGTTGAACAAAGGTAAGTGGCGGATGAGAAAATGAAAAATAAATCGTTTCCTAACTGATTTCAGCCTCCCCATAACCCTAATCCCGAAATGGGTTATGGACCTAACTGCTAATCACCTTATTTGACCCGGTTAAGCTGTTTTTCACCTTCCAAACCTTATTTCAGCCATATCTCCCAAACGGTAAGTCCGTTTGTCTATAAGGACCACTCTACGGAAAGGTAAACCATCATCCGAATCCAATGGAATTATTTTCAGGTCAAAACTCATTACCAATCAAAAGTTATAGGTGAAACAAGATTCGCTAGGGGCAAAACGGTCATTTAAAAATCAGCAAAAATCGTGAACGTGGGAAATGACCCCATTAGTCATTCCTCAAAGTTACACGACCATATGACCTAATATGAAAAAGAAATAAACATTCTACGATCCTTCGATACATAGAATGCGGGTCGTTACACTCCCTTTCCCCCCCCCCCCTTAAGAAATTTCGCCCTCGAAATTCCGTAACCAAAAACATACAAAGGTGCTCCGCATGCCTATCAGTTATTCACAAACAATCAAACATACACAACAAGCACAACAAGCCTACCCTAGCATAACAAGGGAAGAAACTGTCACTATTGAAATCTTACCAAGCAAAGAGTTCTGGATGCGATTTCCTTATGCTCTCCTCTGTTTCCCAAGTACAGTCATGCTCATTATCACTCCACTGAACCTTGACCAGTTTCACTGCCTTCCTTCGAAGTTGCTTCGTATCGTACTCGACAATATGGATCGGCTTGTGGTTCCCAACCGCCTCAGGTTCTACTTTGATGTCATCCAACTGATCCGATGAAATAGTCATATCAGGGTCGTGCATGAACTTTCTTAACTGGGAAACATGAAATACGTTATGAACTCCTGCCATCTTGTTAGGTAATCCAACCTTATATGCTAAATTTCCAACTTGTTCAAGAACTGGGAATGGGCCAACAAATCTTGGTGCTAACTTGTCTCTCCTACCAAATGAATCATGCTCTTTAACAAAGAAATCTTGACAAACACCAAGTCGCCAATGGAGAATTTCAAATCTCTTTGCCTCTTATAATCATAAATCTTCTTCCTATCTTGGGCAGCCTTCATTTGCTGTTCGATAACCTTGATCTTATCTGAGGTTTCTCTTATCACATCCGGTCTAAGCACAAATTTCTCATCGGTTTCTAACCAACATGATGGTGAGTTGCACGGTCTTCCGTATTAATCTTCAAATGGAGCCATGCCAATACTGAACCGATAACTATTATTATATGCGAACTCCACTAGATGTAAATAGTCATCCCATGACCCTCCAAAATCTAATATGCAAGCTCTCAAGAGATCTTCTAATACACGATTCACCCTCTCTGTCTGACCGTTGATTTGAGGATGGTACATAGTACTGAGATGCAATTTTGATCCTAAAGCCTCTTGCAAGCTCTTCCAAATTCCACTAGTAAGCAACGGGTCTCAGTCACTCGCAATTCCTTTGGGTACTCCATGAAATCTTACTAACCACTTTAGATATAGTTCTGCTAACTTAACTGTCGTTCTATTCGACTTGACAGGCATAAACCATGCACTCTTGGTCAATCGGTCCACAATCACCCAAATACTATCATGGCCCGATCTAGTCCTTGGTAACCCATCATTGAAATCCATTGAGACTTGTTCCCATTTCCATTTTGGAATTTCCAATGGTTGTAGCAAACCACTAGGCTTCTTTTGCTCGGCTTTAACTAGCTGGCAATTCATGCATTTGGATATAAACTCCCCAACGTCTCTTTTCATCCCTTCCCGGTAGTAGGTCTGCTTCATGTCTCGATACATTTTATTACCACTGGGATGTATAATCAGTTTTGAGTGGTGACATTCTCTAAGCACATCATCTTCCAATCCATTGACATTGAACACAACTAATCTCCCACTCTTTTGAAGCCATCCATCTCGATCAAGCCCATACTTGTTCATCTCCTCATCGATTCCCATCTCTAACTTGGAGATGACTTCCAATAAGTTAGGATCGTCCTTCTGACGTGAACCAATCCGCTCAATCAAAGTGGGTCTGATCATCAAACTTGATAACATCTCTGGATCTAATTCGCACTTTGGTCTGAAATCATACCCTGCGATATACCCCAGTTACTTCTACTCAAGAAACATAGCCCCTAAACTGGCATGTCTCCCACTCGATCAACTACTACATTGCCCTTTCCTGGTGTATATGCGATATCAAAATCATAGGAAGCCAAGAATTCTAACCATCTCTGCAGACGGAGATTTAAATCCTTCTAAGAGAAAAGATATTTTAATGATTTATGATTGGTAAACAACTCGAATCTTTCTCCCAAGAGATAATATCTCCACATCTTCAACACAAATACGATTGCTGCTAATTCCAAATCATGGGTAGGATATCTTTTCTCATGCGGTTTCAGTTACCGACTAGCGTAATCTACGACTCTTCCTCCTTGTATCAATACATCACCTTGTCCGGTACCATATGCATCCATGTATACTGTCATCTCTTCATTCCCTTTAGGAATGACTAACACTGGCGCACGCGTCAATTTTTCCTTTAGATTCTTGAATGCATTTTCACACCTTCCGTCCCAGACGAAAGCTTGATTCTTCTTGATCAACCGAGTTAACGGTGACGCTATTTTGGAGAAGTCTTGGATAAAATTACGATAATATCCAGCCAATCATTGGGAACTTCTTACGTCTGTTGCATTCTTGGGCATAGACCAATCCTGTACCGTAGCCACCTTCGCAGGGTCCACGGCAATACCATTCTTTGAAACAACATGGCCCAAGAATCTCACTTCCCTCCTCCAGAAGTGACACTCAGAAAACTTTTCTTTCAATTGGTGTTTTCTCAACACCTCCATCACTACTATCAAATGTTCCTTGTGTTCTTCCTCTGCCCTCGAATAAACAAGTATATCATCCACGAACACAAGAACAAACTTATTCAATTGATCTCGGAATACTCTATTCATAAGATCCACAAAATATGTTGTTGCATTGGTCAACCCGAATGGCATGACCAACCATTCATAGAATCCAGACAGCGTCCGAAATGTCGTTTTAGGAATACTCTTAGCTGCTACTCGGAGCTGATTAAATCCTGTGGCGAGGTCCAACTGGGAGAACACTCTTGCTCCCTCCAGTTGATCAAACAAATCATTTATCCATGGAAGAGGATACTTATTCTTCCTAGTCAATTTATTCAACTCGCGATAGTCCACACATTAACGAAGGGAATCATTTGCCTTGGTAGCAAATACAACTATTGCTCCCCACTCGGAGACACTTCTTCTGATAAATCATTTCTTCAAAAGATCGCTTACTTGCACCCCGAGATCTCTCTGCTCCCTTTGTGCCATACGACGAAATGGCATCACTATAGGTCTGACATCTTTCACTAAATCAATAGGAACTCAATCTCTCGGTGTGGTGGAAGTCCGGTCACTTCCTCGAAGATATCCAGATACTGGCCAACAATGGGAACCCTAGATAACTCGTCCTGCGGGATGTCGAGGGAATATAGAAAATCAGCCATCCCTCATCACTAGGTAGGCCACCAAACACTACCCTCCGCCCATCACCCGCCCTAACAGTCGCCAAAAATCCCTCACAGTCTACCACCACCCCATATCTTTGGAGCCAATCGACTCCCAAAATAATGCCAAACCCGGTAAAGCCCAAAACAAAGCACTTACAAGCAAACATACATCCATGACTCGATAAGACCACATTACGACAAATCATACTAAGGCTAGTCGAACCACCAATCGGGTTCGTCACCGCTAAAGGTTTGTCGACTTTCTCGGGTTCCAATCCCAACCTATCTACCAGGTCACTAGATATGAAGGAACGGGAATCCCTAGTATCAAACAGTACTCGAACAGGAACATCATAAATAGAGAGCATACCTTGAGTGACGACATTCTTTCCTTCCTCCGCCACAGTTGGGGCATTCGACGAAGAAGGAACAACATTAATATCATATGCTTTCACAATCTGCTTCTCTTTCAGAGGTTGTGAACATTTATCCTTGTGATGTCCCATTTGGCCACAATTGTAGCACTTCTTGTCCGCTGGCTTTGCTCGACATTCTTTGGCATAGTGGCCCTTCTTGCCACAGCTAAAGCACTCAACCTCTTTCTTATTCTTTTTCTGACCAGTCTTAGCTTGGTTCCGCTTTCTCTTATTCTGGGGATTATTCTTGCCTCCACCGCTTGCTTGCGGCTTTGGCCCTTCTGCAGATGCAATAACGACTTCAGTCTTGGGCTTAGGATAAAGGGTCTCTGATCTCAACGCTTTCCCAACAATCGATTCAAAAGTTTCATCAATATGGTTTATAAGCCTTTCCCCCAACTACTGATCTAAGCTTGTTACGAACTTCTCATTCTTCTTCTCAGGAGTGTCAATAAGGGAAAACCCATACTTCGGTAAAGTATCAAACTCAGCAATATACTCCGAGACTGCCCTACCATTCTGCTTAAGCTCCAAGAACTTCCTAAACAATTCTGATTTTGAGTAGATAGGATAAACTTATCACTGAATTAGGTCTTAAACTGATCCCAAGTAACTTGATCCTTTGGAGTTGCTGCCTTAATAGCATTCCACCAATTCATAGCCCGTCCTTGCAGCTGATGGGATGCTAGTTTTCTCTTCATTGCATCATCGATCCCTAAGTCCTCGAAGATGCACTCACAACTATCAAGCCAATCCTGAACTTCTATAGCCGATTCCGTTCCGTGGAACGACCTCCCACCAAGACTAGTGTAGTCCTTACAGAGTTTGGCAAAATCAACCCTTGGTGCCTGCACCATTGCACCACCACCATTTGCAGCATTAGTGGCTTCCCTTTGAACATCCCTAAGCATCTCTCTCATGAAGTCAGTGAACATCGTCCCCATATCAGGAGAATTCCTATTATTGGCTCCTCAACTAGTATTCTTCGTATATCGGCTCATTGTTCAATCTGTAAGGAGAAAAAGATTAACCATCTCTTCAGTGGTGCCAGTGCAGTGCGACTCCATCCTTAGATATACTAATAGTATATACACATATATATAACTTTTGAAAACCCAAAATATAACAAATATGCGCTCTCATATACGTACTATCTTTCCCTGGTGTCTTTCCCTAGGTTAACTACGCAATCTAGATCTCTGATACCAAGTGTGACGGCCCGCCCCGCACCAGCCGACATTTCCAATGAAAGTGCACTGTGCCAATGCCCGACTAGCATGGGACGCTCGCCAAAGAAAGGAAAAGAAAGGAAAAGAAAGGAATTTGAACTAATAAGGAACCTGTAGAATGTCTCACAGCGCATGGGGTAAAATATAATAATAACATAACTTTGACATAAAACAGGCGAGATAGTGCATAAGCTGAAAACTAAACCATCATAGCAGCAGAAATCTAAAATACAACTTATCATCCAAACCAACATTATTACAACTTTGAAATACTATCTCTAAAGCAAAAGAAAGAGATACACTACTAATGCCCAAAGTAGTGACCTACAACAACACAGGAAGAATATATATTTATGCATATATATATATATATATCATACGTGGAAGCCTTCAGCTCGTCTCCGGTACAGCTACTCGTGCATAATCACCTGACCTATCTCTAGTCTGCCCGTTTAAGAGCACCCAGAGTAAAACTCTGGGTCAGAAAAAAGTCTGGTATGAGCGATAAGCAACAAAACAGAACAATAACAGGTATACATAACCATACCTGAACCTGGACCTGCAACCAAAGAGTTAGCACAACATGATGTACAATACTCTAAGGTGACACTAACACATGGTGTGAAAATAATGGGAAGGGGGTGCATGTCATGGTGATAGCGAACACCAAACATAGCAATCATCCTCACATCTCTCACTAAGTGCGTAAAGTATACGATATCTACCACTTTGATCACCCAATCCTTTGTTATGATCACTCTGTCCTATGGAATCATAACGGCTCCACTGCACTTATCCGTAACCACTAATACTTTGCTATGTCCACTTTGCCCCATGGAGTCATGACAACTCCACTGCACTGGCTCATAGCCCTGCTACGATCACTTTGCCCCATGGAGTCATAACAACTCCACTGCACTGATCGATAGCCAATACCCGTCTCTCAGTGGTGAATCAAAGCTATAGACCTCGATAACCCCTTAACACATGTCCCGCAGCGAAACCCGACTCATGAGGTTAACTTGTTGGTTCCTATTTCCATCTGGAGTTCTAACTTCTCATTTGGACTACCTTTGCATCTTGGGTTATTGGTCTTCTCGGGATCTGTTCGAGAACGAGCTTCCATTCACTTCGGCCTTCCTCCTCCCGCTCGGTTCGTGGTCATCACTTTGGTCCGGTTCGTATGAAGCAACGGTTCGTGGTTCGTGCTATTCTTCCATTCAGCTCGGTTCGGTTCGTGGTGTATGCTGCGGTTCGGTCCTCCTCTCCAAGCATCGGGTCGGGTATGCAGGTACGGTTCGTGAATGGCATCGGTTCGGATCGGGGTCCCTGCTCATGGCACACTTCGGCGAGGGGTTCGGGTCGTGGAGCTTAAGTGCGAGCTGGGGAGGATGCTTTATGAGTGGGTCAATTCATGGCCTTCCTTCGCGAGCCGGTTCGGAGATAGGGTGTCACGACCGGGTGAGGCGATTCGATCTGATCCAGTTCCTGCACAGTTTCCTGCAACTTTTCTAGCGATTGTTTTACGCCACGTGACTTCGTTTTCGACCATTCTGACTTTGCTAAATAATCACAAACCATTCCAAACAGTAATAGCAACATATGTAATCATCCATAAACACTAAAGCATCAATATAACATGTTAATATGGATCAACATAACCCAAAAGCATGATTTTCCCCTTAATCCCCTTAATCATGTTTTAACTATAGGATTAACAAAACATGTCCAAATTAACCCAAATTTTTATCAGAGGCATAAAATGACATTTAGGAATTTGTACATATTTTTTTCTAGATTTTTATAATGCATAATATCATTAATTAACTCTAATCACCCCTAATTAGCCGTAATTAGTGAAAAACAATGCTAACCATTCACCTTAGCCACAATAAATCTTTAGATCTGAAACTCTACGGATTTGGGGCATTTTTCCAATGCAACACAGCTGGTCATCCTCTGATTTGGCGCTAATCCTCCTTGATTTAGTGTTGATTTGCCTAATTAACGATTAGAAATGACAAAAAGGTGTTTCGGGAGCGACTTAGAAGATGGAGGCCATTGTTAGGGTTGAAGAAAGGTAAGTGGCGGCTGAGAAAATGAAAAATAAATCATTTCCTAACTAATTTTAGCCTCCCCATAACCTTAATCCTGAAATGGGTTATGGCCTAGCTGCTAGTCACCCTATTTGGCCCGGTTAAGCTATTTTTCGCCTTCTAAACCTTATTTCATCTGTATCTGCCAAACGGTAAGTCTATTTGGCTATTGTGACCACTCTACAAATCATCGAAATCCAACGAAAGTGGTTTTAGATCAAAACTCCTTATCAATCAAAAGTTATAGGCGAAACAAGATTTGCCATGGGCAAAATGGTCATTTAAAAATCGGCAAAAATCGTGAACATGGGAAATTACCCCATTAGTCGTTCCCCAAATTTACACGGCCATACGACCTCATATGAAAAAGAAATAAATAGTCTATGATCCTTCAATACGTAGAATGCGGGTCGTTATAGAGTTAGCCAAAAAGTACAGGCGCTATCTCAAATTACGCCGATTTAGTACAAAAAAAATAAATTTTGTATTAGCACAATTTGAAATTGCACCACTCCAAATTTAAAAAAAAATTTGCATTGACGCACTTTGAAATTGCGCCAATGCAAAATTGGGGGAAAATGAATATTGCATTGGCGCAATTTGAAATTGAGCTAATGTAATGTTCACATTTTTTTACTTGCCTTGCATAAACTCTCTTATTCACATGCCTAACTTCATCAAAACCAAGTCAAGCAGTAATGCATGTAGATTTGCATATATACTTTTACACACGAAAATGAAATGCCTAAGATGAACATTGAACTTAGAAAAGATAGAAAAGAAGCAAAAGCGTATCCAATATACTGGTGGAAAAAATGAATGGTAACCTAACAGTTTGTAGCAGGGTACTTGTGTGGCCACCATTGTTCCTTCCCCTTTTATTCATTCTTTCCTTGCGACATCATTTTCTTCATTATGATTTGTCTTTCTTTTATGTGTTCACGTGCTTTTCACGTGCTATGTTTGTAAATTTTTGAAAAAGTGGGCAATAAGTGAAATAAAATAAAAAATGGGGCCAAAAAAAAAATTCCTTTTTTTCATCTTCTCCCTACCTCATTCTCCATTCTTTCTATAACAAAAACCCTAACACCTCTCTTCAACAAAAAAACACAAAATTCCTTCATGTATAAGTATATATATATTACATATGAACTAAACTTTCACCAACTCCTCAACTCAGGGAAGGATCGTGGGTTTGTTTCAGTGACGTGAAGAAATGGATGAATAGTAAAGTAGGGAAATGCGAGTAATAGAAAGTTTCAAATAAGGGAAGTGCAAGGCTCAACAACAGCAGGTGGTGTTCTCGGGCATTCAGGAGGACGTTAGGTGGCGATGGTGGTCAGAGAAATTGGTGGTGCAGCAGTTACAGTGGTCAATTTTGGGCGTGGCGACATGGGTATGGTCGCGTGCTAAAGGACAGTGTACAGGAAACGAAGGATTAAATGGTAGCAGGGAACAAGGAAGGTTGGGATCGTTTTCTTTTAGAAGAAGGAAGTTTTAGCCTTGTCGCTCTTGATTTCTTGGGTTATGACGTGGGGAAGGATAAGGTATGGGAGGGGACGGTTACACGAGCAACAATATGCATGAGGTTTCGAAAATAAAGATATATATATAGGGACTGAAGATGAGAGAGGAGTACTGAGTTCCATGGGGTTATCTGGTGGTTCAGGCGAAGTACTAAGCCTTCAGGCAGTGATGGTGATAGGAAATCATCACTGATGTGGGGATGGTGGCCGGAAGATGGTGGAGATGACTGGTTGTTGGCGTGTACATGGAAGGGAGTTGAATTTGCTTTGAAAACAAATGGCGGTGGACCATTTTCGGTTGCTTGAAGATGGTGAGTTGGAGAGATAAAACGGGATGGAGCTACTGACGAGAGGGGTACGCGGGTTAATGGAAGCAAATGTAAGCCCATATAAAATAAATATAATATTGTGGATCAGGTTTTAATGGAATAAATTAATGTAGCCCAAATAGTTTTAAACCAAGTAAATAACGATTTCGGTTTTTAATATATATACTAGCCCAGATTTTTATTTTATGCCTGATTTGGTTTTTACGTGGAAGACATTTAGGTGCATGCCCATCATACGTAGAAGCCTAGTCGATTTCATAAGTGAGTGCCTAATGAAAATAGCATTTATTTTAATAATGAGAACAATGATTAATTTAAACTATTAGTTAAAGTTTAACTAAAATTAAAAACATGAACGGATAATTTGGGTAACACTCTCATATGTTAACAGAATGGAATAAATCAAACGACGTTGGAACATATCAACCGATGTAACATTTTGGAGCTGGATCGAACAGATTTGGAAGTAACTAGAATAAACCATTTACGACGAATGGAAAACCAAGGTGAGTTTAATTCACTTAGTTTATCCCACTTATATTTTATATAAGTAGGGTTTTTATTTTATGCGCAATGTTTGCTAATGGTTGATGATTGGATGACTATTTGCATGTATGCTGAATCTTTTTAATACTTATTGATTTAAATTAAACATTTGTTTAATTTAATCGAATTTAATCGTTATTTTAATGATTATATTCCAAACGAGGTAACTTACCGTGTTGGTTACATTTATAATAATATAAATGTATTAAATAAACAATTAGATGCTTGATTAAATGGTATTAATTGATTGCTGATTGTTATTAGTTAAACTGTTTATTTCCGTTTATCGTGATAAATGTATGGTTGTATTGAAATTGATGTAACCCATTTTGATGCAGGGAAGAAAGGTTGGAGGGATCCAACTGGATTCCTCACATAAATTATATGTTATTGTTCGTCTTATTCATATATATATATATATATATATATATATATGAATTATTCACCCAAGTATCGTTATATCTATCTGGATGTTGGTTTTTGATTGGATGTTGATTGTTGGATTGAAAATTTAATCATCATTGTATTTTTCTATCAATAAACAATATTGATTAAGTGGTTGGTAAATTAACGTAATTGAAGTTATAAATTTTATTTTATAATTGAAGCGAAGTTTGAAATTATATTTTTATATGAATATAGATGTTAATTTATAAATTAATATTTCATTTTAAGTGATTTGTTTTTACAATTTAATAAGTTTATGAAGTCGTAATTGAACCTAAGGGTTAATCATTTGAGGACAATTGTTTTGGGAAAACAATTAAGCGATGTAATTAATTAGCCATATTATTAATTAATTTAAGAGGAGGGATTAAGGAATTTTTTTTTGGCAAGTTAACTAGTGTTTTTAAGTTGACTGAGTCAACTGTTTTAATTTATTGTTTTCCTTAACCTTAGCAAAGTTAAGTTTTAATCAAATAATTCTTTTACTTAATAAGATTTAATTGATAATATAAGTAATATCGGGTTTGAATTACAAACTGGTATCTATCTTAAGATAAGAATTAAGTCAATCAAGGTCTAAGAGGTAACTAAATACCAAACTTGAACGATTTCACTATTATCGAGAGATGGTATCAGTTTGTAATGGTATAAGTAGTAGAAAATGAGATTTTGTGAATATTTATAATAATATTTCTAAGGTACAGGAAATAGAATAAATTTTGAGAATACATATATATATATATATATATATATATATATATCCAAAGTAAGAAAATACAAGAAGGGTTGAGAGTAAAATAGGACTGGGAGATTATAACGGTAGTTTTGAGGCTAAGGGAATTAAGGAAAGAGTTTTGGAAGATGTTTTGATGTTTAAAAGGAAATGTTGATTTTGTTTTCGAGTAATGGGAAATAAAAGAAATTTGACGAGATAAGTTATAAAATCGATTTAAAACCGCTAAGGTGTTTTAAGTAAATAACTTTAAATGAAAAGGGACTGAGCTGCCAAAGCACTAATCTATATTGTTTGAGTTGATAGTTAAAAACACTGACTATCAATGAATATTATTGGACCCATTTGACGAGTTAGTTCGAAGAGAGCGGGATAAGAACTAGACCGAAAACCACTTCGAACCAACTACACGCTCGAAGCTACCTTATAGCAAATAAAGATGGAGCATTGAAGACCATGGATCTTTATGAGCGGAAGAACTACTAGTTGAATTTCTCTGACTTACAACCAGAGTTATTTCGATAGCGATTCTGTCGTGATTGAAATCTTCGGACTACAGGAACTTCTCGTTACTGATCCTTTGGGTGATTCCTAGGATGCAATAGGAGGATGCCTTCGGTTCATCCTATTCCTAGATGACTTGTATGGACGAATGTCTGATAGCGTATTTCCAAAGGAGTCACGTACGTTAATTTCCTCAAACGTATTCTTGTTGGTGGCGGAGAAGACATCTTCCCTTTGTTTAACACCCATGGTAATTTTGTGGACATCAATTAGTGAAATTTTTGGAAGATATGATGATGTGGCATTCAAAGTAAATGATGACTAGATGTTCTGAAATGCTAAACATAGCCTCAAGCCTCACAACTAGGAAATGACAAAAATCGGGCAGTCGACATGTAGTTGGGTTACACCCAAGTAAGGTGTATTATCTCACCATCTACAGAGATTCCATATTTGTTCTTGTTTCATTTCTATATCCCAACGGAAGGACGGTTGGCCCTTAAAACGGTCAGGTGATAATACATTCGGTCCACTCAAGCTGAATGAGTGACCAGTCATGTGTGGGTGGGTTGCAAGACGATCTTGTTGAATCATAGTGTATCCTCTCTAGAGTACACTGATCGGAAGGTGGTCCCATACGTTGTCATAGTTGCAAACCATTCTCCAATAAGAGCCCCACGATGTTTGATTATATAACGAATATGTAGAGCATGAGATGCAAGTGTTCCACTAGATGGTTATTTACTAGTGATTTGATATCACTGGATCTTGATATATCAAAAACGTTTTGAGTTATATTAAGGTAAAAATAGCCCGTGTTTATATGTTGACTAGTCTTACTATTATCCTTTTCTTTCAAATGGATTTTCTAAAGTTAAAGCAATTTGGATGATACTTAAACTTAGTTAGTTTTCTCACGTTGGTTCACCAGACTGATCCGTGGCGTTTGTAATGCTCGGGTCTGACTGAGTTGACAGGTTCAGGTTAGGATGCTTGAAATTCAGAAGACATGCTAGAGGAGTCCTGATGTATTAATATTTATTCCGATGTGTATTAGTTATGAGGACAGACTACTATAACTGTCCATATTGTCTGCTGTACTCTGATGAATGTAAGTATTTATGAAAGTTCTTTATAAAGATATATTTCTATATTATATTTTATTCTCTGCGATGTGAGACTCTTATTCTGTGATGTTATCTTCTTTTTTTAGTCTAATATTTCTATCTTATCTTTTCTGATCCTTTAACTTCTTTCTTTTAACTTTCTGGATGTTCGGTACTCGAGTTTGGACACAGGATGTTTTTGTGTTAAAAATTCGAGCATTGAATTTTATGGGACGCTGCGTTGGCTATGGATTTGAACGCTCGACTCAAGTGACAGGAAGAAGCTTTTGCTACCTTTCTCTCTTGGATTGAGGCCAGGTTTGGAAACTCTGGAAGGTCGATTGGCTAAGCAGATATTATTGGAACAAGTACCAGTGTTCCTCAAGCTGCGATTTGGGACTTGGAGGCAACCCCATAAACTAATCAGCAGGCCGACGTCGATCCTCGGACCGATGTCGGTCCCGCTACACTCATGGGAACCCCTAATCCTGACATCACTCCAGCCCATGACACTTTGGCCATTTAGGTTGCGGGCTCCGCTGTTGGTAATGCTTTTCAAGCGTTAAGGCATGCAAGTTTGGATGGTAGTGCTCCCATGGTTCTAGGGATAAGGATGATGCCCAGTGCGGCTCCTCAGTTTGGAATTCAACCTGATATCCTTCTCGCTAATCAATTGATTCCTAATTTGGACTTAAACACTAGGGGCACCAATGTCGCTTTTGATAATTTTAATTTGTTGCTTGCTTTTGGTATTGGTTCTCAAATCATGGAAGTTATTCGTCGATTCACTCAAGGCATTGCCTCCACTTTAGACTTGGATTGTGTAACTCGCAGTCCCCTCTCTTTGGATATTAAGAATTCTCGTAACCCATCGGACTTTTAACTACAGGTGTTGGAAGCTTATGTTGGTTAGAAGGATCCGCCTACTCACTTAATGCGGTATATTCGGCATATGGAAGTTATCTCCACTTTGGAAAGTGTCATGGAAAAGTGTTTTCTGCTTTAACTGACAAATACACTATTTAAAATCTCGTAAATATCGCTTGAGATCTCATTTTGGGCTCCTTTCGAAACGAAACAACAAATATCATTCTAAATCTCCTTTCAAATATATCGCCCAAGATATTGCAATATCGAACGATATATCGACCGAGATGAAGTACTACAATATCGTCTGAAATCTAAGTTATTTTGGTTAAAATTTAAATTTGTGCTTGAGCTAGAACAATAATAAAAAACTCGAATCTAGATATGATAATCTTTTGTTATTTTACATTTTGCATGTTAAATGAACATATTGTATTTTCATATATGTTCTATAATGCTCATAGTATTCGTATTATTGTCTTTTACATACATGTTACCTACAAAATTATGTATTTTATAGTCTATTTATGCTGATTTTTTTTAATGTTTTGGATCCATTTAATTTTATATGTTTACAATATTTCTGTTTTAAGCATATTACGATTTACAGTATGAATGAACTATTGCAAAATAAAGAGTAATAAAGTTATTTTGCAATTGAAGTTTAAGTTACTATGTTTTTAGTATCATTCATAAAAATCATTTTGTAAAAATATCATTTTTTACATATCATGTTCCCCAACATTGTTCCGATATAAACTTTCAGACCCGAGATGGAAATCCGAGAAGAATTCTTGAGTTAGACTCATCTCGTCCTAGATCTTGCCCGATACGAGATCAAGTCTATACAATCCCCGAGATGAAACACAACCGATATACGTGAATTAAAACCTTGGACGTTTATTACTGCCATGTGGTTCAAGCAGTTGAAGACAGACTCTATCACTTCTTGGAATGCTTTGGTTAGCAGATTTGAGGAGCAATTCAGTGTCAAAATCACTTGTCAGAAAAGCGCTATGACTCTAAATAATATTAAGAAGAGGTTTAGTAAGACTCTACATAACTTTTTGAAAAGGTTTAATGTTGTGGTGGCTTCAGTCGACAGACCCGATTCGTCTATGGTTCTGATGGCCATAGTTTCTGGTTTTTTGGATAAATCTGGTTTTAAGACTTTATTGCATCAGGACCTGCTGAGGTATCTCGGTGAGTTCTGTTTTGAAGCTGAAAGATTCCTTCAGGAAGAGGATGCAAGAACTAACAAAAGGTTCCCCATAGCATAACGTGGTTAAGGGCGGGAAACCGTCCGATTCTGCTAAAGAAAAGGATTATGCTATTAGTAAACCTTCTTCGGGGAATGATCGTAACATGGCTCAGAAGCAACCTAAGTTATCGACTTAATTGGAGTTTACTCACACCCCCAAGGAAATTTATTTAGATGTTCATCCCACTACTCCTTTCAAGAAGCCTCTAGTAAGGGAGTCAAGTCAGAAAGAAAAGGATACTGGTCGGCATTGCATGTTACATGATCTTAACGGTCATAATACTAACGATTGTCAACATCTCAGGGATATGATTGAGGAATGTGTAAGACATGGAGACCTGGCACGATTTGTTTGAAATTGGGATATGGTGCCAAAACAAACACAACCCCCTCCATGGAACTCAGGATAAGCCCAGGAATAGGACTCGTTATGGTGGAAATGTTATCAATTTAGACCCGTTACTGGCTCTGATGTCTCGGATGCAAGTCTCACGGGTATCAGTATCTTGTGACTTGTGGGTTTTGGTCTTCTGACTTTGTAGATATTTGGATTACTTGGCTTGGCTTTTCTTGGTCTTCTGGAAATTGGTCTTGGTTTTCCAGTCTCTAGGTTTTGGATTTCTAGTCTTCGAGGCTTAGGCTTTAGATTTGGCTTTTTTGGCTTCTTAACTTTTGGAATTTTTGGCTCTTGGATAATGAGCTCCCCACTCATGGCTTCCTCACTTCTTGTTTTCCGGTTTTGGATTTCTTGAGCCTACGGTATTGGCTCCCTTGGCTTTCTATGGATTTTGATATTCGGGTTTTTGCCCATGGATTTGGCTTTGTAGGCTCCGCCCCTTAGATTTATCTCTCTTGGTTTTTTGGATTGTAGATGACTGAGTTGACCTACCCATGTATGGGAGCTATTATAATCCCTAGGTATGCTCTTTCCTCGACAACACACCATCACCCCTTGGTTATTGATAAAATTGTTTGGTTTAGGCTTTTCTTGGTCGTTTTACCCTGGTAAGGCCATCTTGGAACTATTTTTGGCATTTCTTGGTCATCTTACTCCGATAAGGCCACCTTGGACACTTTGGCTTATTCTTGGTCGTCTTACTCTGGTAAGGCCGCATTGAACCTTTCTGTCTGCTCTTGGTCGTCTTACTTCGGCAGGGCCATCTTGAGATAACTCTGATTTTGGAACTCGAATGGCTAAGTTTGTTTATCCATATACAAGAACAAGCATCCCCATGCATGCCCTTGGCGAATGATAAACCATTCAGTCCCCCACACGAATGAATTTGAAATCTAAAAAAGCTAACTCCACATACCCACGTATGGGGATTGGCGAGGCCCTTGGCATGCTCTTTACAAATGATGAACTGTTAAGTTTTCATTTGGTTTTACTAAAAAATCCAAAGTTGTTTAACTTTAATAATATTTCTTCGCAAAGAACGTACACTTGCTTGTGGAGTATGAAATCTAGAACTGAATTACAAATTCTAAGGACTTCGGTCCATGGATTGTCCTTGGTCGTCTTGCTTCGTAAGACCGTCTTTGACCTCACCTAGCTTGTCCTCGGTCGTCTTGCTTCACAAGGCCATCTTGGACATTATCTAGCTTGTTGTTGGTCGTCCTACTTTGCAAGGCCATCTTGGACCTCACTGGATTATCCTCGGTCGTCTTGCCTCGACAAGGCCACCTTGGAATTCCCTAGCTTATCCTCGGTCGCCTTGCTTTGCAAGGCCGTTTTGGACCTCATCTGGCTTGTCCTTGATCGTCTTGCTTCGCAAAGCTGCTTTGGACATTATTGGCTCGTTCTCGGTCATCTTGCCTTAGCATGGACGCCTTGAACTGATATGGATATCTGGCTACATGGCTATTGGTTATTCTTGATTTAAGGATTTCGGGCTTCCCTGATTTTATGGCTTTGGATTTTCTGGATTTTCAGGTTACGGGCTCCTGCAATCCTCTGGTTATTCAGGTATTCAGGATATTCTGGTTATCTCTAAATAATCCAAGCAGTTGCAAGGGCAGATATTATAACTATCCAAGCAAATCTAGGTTAGAATCGGATATTTATATTTAAAAGTTTTCCGCTATGAAAATATTGTTTGATATTATATATTATCCCACCTTTGTAAGACTCTATTCTATTTAATTTTCTTATACTACCCCTAATTATCCAAGGATTCATGCAATTTAAATTGTACAAAGGTTGATATTGTCGATTTAAAAGGTACGGGATATTGGGCCTTCACATATCATGTTATTCTGTGTTTGTGATTTATCTGCGATTCTATGATGATTACATATTTAACCCAAAGTAAAAAAAACAATCTGCTATTTCGAATGTTTCGAGTTGGTTTTATTATGATTTGAATGGTACGAAATGGTCAGTTGTTATAGTTTGAGCTATTATTCACCTTTGTTTTAGGATCAGGGAATTGTCGTTTCATTTAGCTTTGATCATGCTTGATTCTATTAACTTTCCTTAAGTTATCTTCTTCCTCCTCTTGGTAATATCCGACTTCTCGTATAATTTACTTTGAGTTTTAGAAATGAAATTGAAGGGATAAAAGAATGGAAGATTATGTATTTATATGAGGATGTGTATTTCCTACTTTTCCCCTCACATAATCTCTCTTCTTATACCTAATTGGATCGATTTGTTATTAGGTCAAACCTTATTATTATTTAATATGTATGAATCTAAACTCAACTTTCTACAACATTATTCTTATCCAGTTTATCTGATTAAATTTCTTGAATAATGTTCACAAAAAATAGGGGTATTACAGGCCTTCGTGCTTAAAATATTTTGGATATTAATTAAAGGTATATCACTTTGGATTAGATGGATAAGGGCTAAATAACATATAAATGAATTTTTTAGAAAAGTATTGAAAATCAACATTCTTTTACATGGAAAAAATACTTTTGGATACAAAGAAGTTGACATGAAATTATTAGAAAAATGATTTAAAGATGATAGTTAAACTAGTTTATGGTTTGGTCCATGGATATGTAGAAACTCTTAGATTAATATTCTTGGGTGGAATAACTTATCTTTTAGAGGATGCAAATGAGAAAGTTGAGAGCATTATTCAAAATCATGGTTGGAAGACAAATAATCAACAAGTTGCTTATATTTTTTAGTTATCTATTGTAAGTATTCCAATTAACCAAAATATTTTCAAAGATGCATGGTATTTGAAATTGAACTCAAAAGAAATATTTTCTTTCAAAAAAGTCTGAAAATTCATCAATGAGAAGAAACTGATGTTATTTGGCATAAAGTGATTTAGAATAAAATAAATTACCGGAAAAGTCCAATTGTGCTTACATAGATATTTCAAACATATGACCAACAAAAAACCGGTGATCCAAAAAAAAACAACTCCTTTTTGATTGCTTATACTCAACAAACATTTGACACATTGCAAAGCTAGAATTCAACCAAAATAAATCAAGTTAAAGCATCAGAGAAAGCATTCTATATGTAACACCCCACGTCCATTAATGTCACTCGCGAAGGGAATGCATTAACTTCCATGGAGGTTATAAGTGAATATAGAACAGAAAAATTACAACAAGACAGATAGTAAATAGTACTTGGAAATCTAAAACTTCATTTTATTGCAGCGGAAATTAAACATGTTTATTACATCATAAAACCATAGATCATAACCAAGTACAATATCCATCTTCATAAAAACAAAATACATAATCCCATTACATGAATAGCCATTAAAAAGATAACAAGCTGGACTTTACTTCAACGGTCCAAGCTTTCCAAAGAGAGATGAAGCAATTCAATCAAACTCCACTAGAGCTGGGCCCAACCATAGGATCTAGAGGGGAAAAAGGATAGAAATAGAGGGGGTCAGACATAAAGTCTGGCGAGTATGATAATTCTAACAATACTATTATCAAAATAACTAGACTAAGGCATAAGCTGGAAGACATATAAATGTCTATAAACTCTTAGGAAGATAAAGATAGCGTTTAAGATAACGTTAAAGATAACGGTAAAGGCACACCTAATTACTAACGAATGATTACTACACTGCACCGCACATTACTACACTGCACCACACCAGTCACCCTATTGTTTGATCCCACTTGCTTCACACAGAAACTTTATAAATAGCCTTACGTACCCCTAGTAGACTACATAGGTGTCGTCTGCCCCTATCTCCACTAGGTGTACCCCACTACCCACTTTCGATCGGCTCCCTACTCGTAGATACCCGTGCTGGCCCCATAGTGGGGTGTATCACTCCCCTAAAGTGGCAACCCGATACAACTTGAGAATGCACGGCTTATACCTACACGATGCAACAACGTCTTACCTACCAGCCCGGGTCCACACACGCATACGAAACCCGTTGGACTTGCGTTGCCACCGCTCCCCGTTTTGGCCTCTTATAGTCAAACCCAGCATGCGTGTCCCGTCCTCGACTTGGGTCGAGCCCACAAAGATACGTTTGGGATACTGGTCGAAATGGGCCCCCACAAGCTACCCACCTAAGCTTGTCACTAGTATATCCCACTTAACCCTCTTAGTCATGTTCATTTACATGTGTGTTTGGTTAAGTCTTACTAATCGTATTTCACATGCCACTAAGGGCACCCCCTAGATTCCTCGTGCCACCCAAGGCACCTACTTAACCCCCATGTCCCACTTTACATGTTTATCTGGTTAAGTATTTCATAATTCATTCAGACCATAACCTCCTAAAGACCTCTCACATTAGACTGGCATTTATGGCAGCTGGATTTGCCGGGCGGGTCCGGGCAGTCTTACACCATAAAAGAGTCTAACCTCGTGTCTTTACAACTGTTATGCTTTAGTTTAGGCCTAGGACCTCTCACATTGGGCTGACATTTGTGACCACTGGATTTGCCGGGCGGGTCCGGGCAGGTTTACGTCACAAACGAGTCCAACCTCGTGTCCTAAGCATTGATTAACACTTAAAATCTTTTACCCCAGTTTTAATAATTCCCTATTCAAATTATTAATTAATTCAACTTTTAATGATGTCCATAATTGACTCAATTATGGCCATCCACTTATGGCATGCAAAATCATATCAATTGCAGTCCAACTTTTTAATATTAAATCCTTAATATTACCCCTACCCCATGTTTATACATTCGCTTATTCAACGCATAATATAGGCTAGACTTGTATAGTCTAACACCTAGCACAAAGATAAATTATCACAACATATAGACAATTAAAATAAATCTAATCATAATAGGGGTGAAACTTGCATAAACTACACATGTTAAGGATCAAAAGGTGTCAACTTGTTAAATGTCTCAATTTACATGATATGAGCATAGCCCAAATCTATACATAAACTTGCATATGGGGGTTTTTAGGCAACATAATGATGGTGTGAACTAGCATAGGATATCACATATATCATAGCATAATTCTAGATGTCATAATAGATGCCTTGGCATATGTTCATAACTTTTCTAATCAATCTAACTTGCATATGTGACTTGTCATATAGATCAACATAACCCAAACATGATGATTTAATTAATATGAACTAACTAGCATAGATGGTAACATCATGGCCTTTTTAACATGTATGATTCATCACAACTTAGCATAGAAACTTTCAACATACATAACATCATCATAGCATGATTTACAACATATAAGATATCATCATCACATAACATTGGATTTACAATATACATGATAGCAAAAGGGGTTTACAACAACATATATGATAATTCACATCATCTACTCATAATCCATTCATAACTCAACCTAATTAAAATGATAATAATCTTGTTAAGATCATCATACTCACAATTTAGAGAAGAAAAGAGAGAGTTTTGCTTTGCTTTAGGGTTGAGAGAATTAGAATTGAATTTGCTTTTCTTCTTTCTTAGTTGGCGGCGGCTTCATTGATTTCCATGGCGATGGTAACTATTCTATTTTAATTAGGTTTAGGGTTAGCATTAGGATGTATTTATAGGTGTAGGAAGTTATTTAGGACCATTAGAATAACCCTGAACCATGAGAACCAATCAAATGCAAAATCTGCATTTGAGCGAATCGGCCCACGGGTTGACAGCCAAACACCCTGGATTAACCCCTAGTCGACCCTGCGGGGCTTGGGTCGACCTCAAAAATGGGCCGATTCGATTATTCCCCCTCCCAATTCGCTGTTTTGAACTTTTTTGCATATTTATTTATTTAATTTTTAATTTATATATATATATATATCAATATATATATATATATATTTCTCTACGCAACCCATTTCACTTAATTCTTTTCTAAAAATTAAGTATACTTTAATTTGTGAATTTTAATGTTATAAAATTACGGGGTGTTACATTCTCCCCTCCTTAAAGGATTTCGTCCCTGAAATCTCCAAGTCAAGAAGAATGTATATCCTACCATCTACTCAACCATAAACACCAGCATCCATGGTCCTTAAAAGACTTCTAATGCTTTAATGTTTATATGCACAGTGTGTGTATATGTCCATATCTAATGCAAAATTAGGCGGTCTGCCGATTTAGTCGACCTCCTTAGTGCAATTCATGATAGTGCCATGCGTCCAATATGTATGCAAAAGATTCCTAATGATACATATTAATTCTATATGCGTGCACAACCATCCACCCGAATGCAGCAACTATATGATAATACAACCATTATACATCCAGTTTACTAAATACATCCATATATATATGCAATATGCAATATGAATTGACTGAGCCGATCTAGTGCCTAATAGTGTGTGTGTATATGCATCCACGAGCAACCACTAGCAAACACTTGCATCCACTTTGCATCCACCATACATAACATGTCTCAAACACATGTTTCAACCATAGGATTATCCTAATTAAAGGTCAAAGTTACTAGCGAGAGGATATACTAAAGATAAGATAAATACAAGCTAAGCGATAATGGAGAAATTAAAGGACATACCCTCAAAAAGAAAAGGGTATCGTGAATGCATCTTCTCTTCCATCTCCCAAGTAGCGTTGCTCTCATCATCTCCCCATTGCACTTTGACTAGTCTGACCTCTCGATTCCTCAACCTCTTGATCTTCGACCCAAGAATGCGCGTAGGAGCTCGTCGAATTGTTGCATCACGCTCTATCTCCACCTCTCTAAGAAAGCTCGGCTCTACCACTTCCGCGGTCTCGTGCAAGCACTTCCTCAAATGTGACACATGGAATACGTCATGTACACCACTAAGTCTCTCGGGCAACTCCACTCTATACGCCATCCGTCCAATCCTCTCCTTAATAGGAAACGGCCCTACAAACCTTGGTGCTAATTTCCTAACGGACCCAAAGCGAACAAAATTTCGTAATGGAGACACTTTGACAAAGACCATGTCCCCAACTTCAAACTCGAGATCTGTCCTCCTCTTATCCGCATAAGATTTCTGCATATCTTGCGCTGCTTTCATCCTCCTTCGAATCAAGTCAATCTTTTCCGAAGTCTCCCTAATCATATCGGGCCCAAGTAAGATCTTATCCATAGATTCCCACCAACACCTAGGTGAACGACAAGGTCGTCCATATAGAGCTTCGAATGGTGCCATACCAATGCTGGACTGAAAGCTATTATTATATGAGAACTCAACCAATGGAAGATGCTCTTCCCATTTACCCCCAAAGTCTAGGATACATAGCCTCAACAGATCCTCTAGAATGTGATTCACCCTCTCAGTCTGGCCGTCCGTCTGAGGATGATATGCGGTGCTCAAACATAACTGAGTTCCTACCGCCTCTTGTAAACTTCTCCAAAATTCGCTAGTGTAAATAGGATCGCGGTCGCTCACTATGCTAGAAGGAACACCGTGCAAACGAACTATCTCTCGAACGTATACAGAAGCTAACCATGGAGCAGTCCTCTTACTCTTTACGGGAATAAAATGGGCTCTCTTAGTAAGTCTATCTACTATAACCCAAATTCCCGTATTACCCTTCCTCGATCGTGGTAATCCATCCACTAAATCCATCGAGATGCTTTCCCATTTCCATAGTGGAACCTCCAATGGTTGAAGCAACCCACCGGGTTTCTTTTGCTCCGCTTTTACTTGTTGGCACACCAAGCATCTAGCAACATACTCGGCCACGTCTTTCTTCATGTCGGCCCAAAAGTAAACTCTCTTCATATCTTTGTACATCTTGTCCCCACCGGGATGAATGGTCATCTTCGAACGATGTGCTTCGTCAAGAATAGTCTTCCTTAGGTCATCGTCTTTTGGTACACAAAGTCTACCGTCCCTACGTAACCAACCCTTATCGTCTAGGGTATACCTGCGGAGATGGCTTGATGACTCCCCTCCTTTGAGTTTTTCTACTAACTCAACCAACTGCGGGTCGTCTCACTGTGCCTCGCCAATCCGTCCCAAAAGCATAGGTCTGACCTCCAAGGATGCTAGCAAACCAGGTACGAAGTCAACGGAAGGTCTAAAGTCAAACATCGAAATGAATTCTAAACTTCGCCGCTCAACAAACAAAGGACTTAAGGATAATCTTTTTCTACTTAAGGCGTCTGCCACCACGTTACCCTTGCCAGGGGTATAGGCTATTTCGAAGTCATAGGACGCTAAGAACTCCATCCACCTTTGCTGCCTTAAGTTCAAGTCCTTTTGAGAGAATAGGTATTTTAAAGACTTGTGGTCAGTGAATAATTCGAATTTCTCGCCAAGAAGATAATGACGCCAAGACTTAAGCGCGAAAACAATAGCGGCCAATTCTAGGTCATGTGTGGGGTAATTCTTCTCATGCGCTCTCAACTGCCTTCCACCTTAGGCTATTACCCTGCCCTATTGCATTAAGACTACGCCTAGTCCTGTCCCACAAGCGTCAGTATAAACAGTAAACGGCTTATTCCCGTCTGGCAATACTAAGACTGGGGATGAAGTCAAAGCTCTCTTCAAACGTTGGAACGCATCATCACAATCTACGTCCCATGTGAAAACTAGGTTCTTCTTCGTCAAGCGTGTCAATGGAGCTGATATCTTTGCGAAGTCTTTGATAAACTTCCTATAGTAGCCATCCAACCCCAAGAAACTTCTTACTTCGGTAGCATTTTTGGGAACCTTCCAATCTTGGATGGCCACCACCTTCGCGGGATCTACAGCTATCCCTTCTTTGGAAACCACGTGTCCTAAGAACCGTACTTCCTTCCTCCAAAAGTGACACTTAGAAAATTTAGCTTTAAGCTTATGCGCTCGAAGAGTCTCCAACACTTCCCTAAGATGTAGGGCATGCTCTTCTTCATCCTTAGAAAAGATCAAGATGTCATCTACAAAGACTACCACAAATTTGTTAAGGTACTCCCTAAACACCCTACTCATCAAATCAACAAAATATGCTGGGGCGTTTGTCAAACCGAAGGGCATCACTAGCCATTCATAGAAACCGTCCGGAGTCCTAAAGGTAGTCTTGTCTATGCTATCCTCAGCCACTCTCAAATGATGGAAACCAGTGGCTAAGTCCAACTGCGAAAACACTAAGGCGCCAACTAACTGATCGAAGAGATCGTCAATCCTCGGCAGTGGGTGTCTGCTCTTCTTAGTAAGTTTATTAAGTTCTCTATAGTCCACACAAAGTCTAAGGGACCCATCCGCCTTTGTGGCAAATACTACTGGAGCACCCCACTCCGATATACTTCGTCTTATGAACCCCTTATCAAGCAACTCCTTCACTTGCTTACTGAATTCCCTCCTTTCACGTGGAGCCATGTGGCGTACTGGCAAAGATATTAGTTTCGCATTATCCACAAGATATATTCGAAAATCTATCTCCCGCTTCGGAGGCAAGCCCTTCACCTCCTCAAACACATCCGAATATTCTCGGACCACTCTAACAGATCGTAGATTCTCCTCAGACGCGTCAAGCGATTCTAGATAACTTAGCATAACCGAATTTATGGGATTACAAAAGATTTCGAGGGTGTTGCCAAGGCGAGTCACGAGCCTAACTACTCTCCTTTCACAATCAAGAACGGCTCCATTTCTGGATAACCAATCCATTCCTAAAATTAGCCCATAGCCCGTGAAGCCCAACACATAAGCATCACATCTAAATTCAACGCTAAGTATGGAAATTTTCAAATCCAAACACATCATAGACAAATAAGCTGAGCCCCCAATTGGATTCGAAACAACTAAGGGATCCTCTACTAAACTGGTGTTTAAGTGCAGTGATTCAACTAATGATGTAGAGATAAACGAATGCAATGCGCCCGAATCGAATAAGGTATGGATAGGATGATCAAACAGAAAAACTAAGCTTTCAACAGAAATGGTTCTACCTCGTTCTTGCAGCGGTGGGACCGCGAGAGCCTGAACTTGTCCCCTTGCCTGCTCTGGTGCTATAAGAGCCTGCACCTGTCCTCCCGAGGTAGCTCCTGCCCTCTGCCCCTTCTTTGGGCAGTCATTCACTAAATGTCCCGCATCGCCACAATGAAAACAGCCTGTCTTCTTTTTCTTTCGGCAATCCTTGCTGAGATGGCCTGGTGTCCCACAGTTAAAACATTTCTTCTTTCCCTTACCATTATTGTCTTTACCACCCTTCTTGTTTTGCTGTTGTGGTTTCTTCTGATCCCCCTTCTTCTCGGGTGCCTTATCAGCTTTAGTGCTTTTCTCCTCATGCATAAGCGCCATTTCTACTAACTTCTCAAAGGTGGCCCCCATCGGGATGTGGGTCATAGCCAACCCTTGCAATGGTGCATTCAAGCCATTCACGAACCTCAGCGCCTTCTTCTTCGGCGTGTTCACTAAGTCTAAGCCAAACCTTGCTAATTGATTAAATTTATTGACATATTCTTTCACTGATGAGCTTCCTTGCTTCAATGTCAAGAACCTTTCCATATATAGTTTTCTTCCGCCCTTGAGAGAAACTTCGCCTCGAACCTACGTCTGAAATCTGCCCAAGAGTCAACAGGACGCTCCCCATTAGTGACCTCCCACCAAAACGAGGCCTCTCCCTTCATCAACCAAGCTGCTAAACGAACTCTCTTCCCTTCTTCTACTTCAAAGATTTCTAGCAATTTTTCCACCTCCTTAAGCCAATCTCTAACTTCCACAAACGTTTCTGACCCTTGAAATGGTTTTCCACCTATAGCCTTGAATTCCTTGCACGTCTTTGCAAAAGTATCTACGCGAGGAGGAGGAGGAGGAACGGGTGCAACAACTGGTGGTGGAGGAACATTGGCTGGACCTGCAGCGGCCCTAGCATCTAATAACCTCCTATACCATCCTGGTATCGTTACACCGTCGGGTATATTAAGATCTTCAGCCATGCTAAAACGAAAAAGGAAAGATTCAGAATGGAGAATTCGAAAGATAAAGATATATGGCTATTTGGGGATTATGGTTTTCTTAAAAAAAACTTTTCTCTTTAAATTACTCGTTAAAACATGTTTTTGAAAGCACTTCTTCCAAAATAACTATTTTTCTAAAGTATTTTTATCTGTTCTGGTAACCTTAAGCTTTGACACCACGTGTAACACCCCACGTCCATTAATGTCACTCGCGAAGGGAATGCATTAACTTCCATGGAGGTTATAAGTGAATATAGAACAGAAAAATTACAACAAGACAGATAGTAAATAGTACTTGGAAATCTAAAACTTCATTTTCTTGTAGCGGAAATTAAACATGTTTATTACATCATAAAACCATAGATCATAACCAAGTACAATATCCATCTTCATAAAAACAAAATACATAATCCCATTACATTAATAGCCATTAAAAAGATAACAAGATGGACTTTACTTCAACGGTCCAAGCTTTCCAAAGAGAGATGAAGCAATTCAATCAAACTCCACTAGAGCTGGGCCAACCTGATAAAGTCTAGCGAGTATGATAATTCTAACACTACTATTATCAAAATAACTAGACTAAGGCATAAGCTGGAAGACAAGTAAATGTCTATGAACTCTTAGGAAGATAAAGAGAGCGTTTAAGATAATGTTAAAGATAACGGTAAAGGCACACCAAATTACTAACGAATGATTACTACACTGCACCGCACATTACTACACTGCACCACACCAGTCACCCTATTGTTTGATCCCACTTGCTTCACACAGAAACTTTATAAATAGCCTTACGTACCCCTAGCTGACTACATAGGTGTCGTCTGCCCCTATCTCCACTAGGTGTACCCCACTACCCACTTTCGATCGGCTCCCAACTCGTAGATACCCGTGCTGGCCCCATAGTGGGGTGTATCACTCCCCTAAAGTGGCAACCCAATACAACTTGAGAAAGCACGGCTTATACCTACACGATGCAACAACGTCTAACCTACCAGCCCGGGTCCACACACGCATATGAAACCCGTTGGACTTGCGTTGCCACCGCTCCCCGTTTTGGCCTCTTACAGTCAAACCCAGCATGCGTGTCCCGTCCTCGACTTGGGTCGAGCCCACAAAGATACGTTTGGGATACTGGTCGAAATGGGCCCCCACAAGCTACCCACCTAAGCTTGTCACTAGTATATCCCACTTAACCCTCTTAGTCATGTTCATTTACATGTGTGTTTGGTTAAGTCATACTAATTGTATTTCACATGCCACTAAGGGCACCCCCTAGATTCCTCGTGCCACCCTAGGCACCTACTTAACCCCCATGTCCCACTTTACATGTTTATCTGGTTAAGTATTTCTTAATTCATTCAGGCCATAACCTCCTAAAGACCTCTCACATTAGACTGGCATTTATGGCAGCTGGATTTGCCGGGCGGGTCCGGGCAGTCTTACACCATAAAAGAGTCTAACCTCGTGTCTTTACAACTGTTATGCTTTAGTTTAGGCCTAGGACCTCTCACATTGGGCTGACATTTGTGACCACTGGATTTTCCAGGCGGGTCCGGGCAGGTTTGCGTCACAAACGAGTCCAACCTCGTGTCCTAAGCATTGATTAACACTTAAAATCTTTTACCCCAGTTTTAATAATTCCCTATTCAAATTATTAATTAAGTCAACTTTTAATAATGTCCATAATTGACTCAATTATGGCCATCCACTTATGGCATGCAAAATCATATCAATTGCACCCCAACTTTTTAATATTAAATCCATAATATTACCCCTACCCCACGTTTATACGTTCGCTTATTCAACACATAATATAGGCTAGACTTGTATAGTCTAACACCTAGCACAAAGATAAA
Source organism: Allium sativum (assembly GCA_030737875.1). NCBI lineage: Eukaryota > Viridiplantae > Streptophyta > Magnoliopsida > Asparagales > Amaryllidaceae > Allium > Allium sativum. The sequence continues at coordinate 386,541,831 of CM060912.1, read as the reverse complement.
TTATCACAACATATAGACAATTAAAATAAATCTAATCATAATAGGGGTGAAACTTGCATAAACTACACATGTTAAGGATCAAAAGGTGTCAACTTGTTAAATGTCTCAATTTACATGATATGATCATAGCCCAAATCTATACATAAACTTGCATATGGGGTTTTTAGGCAACATAATGATGGTGTGAACTAGCATAGGATATCACATATGTCATAGCATAATTTTAGATGTCATAATAGATGTCTTGGCATATGTTCATAACTTTTCTAATCAATCTAACTTGCATATGTGACTTGTCATATAGATCAGCATAACCCAAACATGATGATTTAATTAATATGAACTAACTAGCATAGATGGTAACATCATGGCCTTTTTAACATGTATGATTCATCACAACTTGGCATAGAAACTTTCAACATACATAACATCATCATAGCATGATTTACAACATATAAGATATCATCATTACATAACATTGGATTTACAATATACATGATAGCAAAAGGGGTTTACAACAACATATATGATAATTCACATCATCTACTCATAATCCATTCATAACTCAACCTAATTAAAATGATAATAATCTTGTTAAGATCATCATATTCACAATTTAGAGAAGAAAAGAGAGAGTTTTGCTTTAGGGTTGAGAGAATTAGAATTGAATTTGCTTTTCTTCTTTCTTAGTTGGCGGCGACTCCATTGATTTCCATGGCGACGGTAACTATTCTATTTTAATTAGGTTTAGAGTTAGCATTAGGATGTATTTATAGGTGTAGGAAGTTATTTAGGACCATTAGATTAACCTTGAACCATGAGAACCAATCAAATGCAAAATCTGCATTTGAGCGAATCGTCCCACGGGTTGACAGCCAAACACCCTGGATTAACCCCTAGTCGACCCAGCGTGGCTCGGGTCGACCTCAAAAATGGGCCGGTTTGGTTTTTCCCCCTCCCAATTCGCTATTTTGAACTTTTTCACATATTTATTTATTTAATTTTTAATTTTTATATATATATATATCAATATATATATTTCTCTGCGCAACCCATTTCACTTAATTCTTTTCTAAAAATTAAGTATACTTTAATTTGTGAATTTTAATGTTATAAAATTACGGGGTGTTACACTATATGTCGAGAAATGATTTAGAATAAAATTGAAAGAGTTTAGAAAATTAAGGCTTTAATTTTTGTACAATGTACGATGTTCGTTTGTACCCTGACCAAAATACGTCCACCCGAGTCCATAAGATTTTCATTTAGGGCACGAGTTATGAAAACAAAATTTGTACGAGAGAAAACCACGTTCGGTTCATGTACGTTCGAACTTTTTGTAGTGCGGTATATAGTTGAAAGAAAATCTAATAAAAATATAAAATTTGATATAAATAGCCATGTCCAGCCAGATCGGTTTGTGTCTACGTCCAAAAAACACATGTCCATGTCCAATCGAGTTTATTTAGAACACGAGCTGAAACAACAAAATTTGTACAAGAAATAATTTTGTTCAATATGTGTCTAATTCGATTTTATTTAGGACAGATTCTGAATACGTCTTTGTTTGGAACCGTTCGACTGATTTACACCCCTATGGAAAAGCTTCAATAATGCTATCTGCTGTTATTTATCACATTTGGAGAGAAAGGAACTAAAGATTTGAACATAGTAAATAAACATATAGCTTCCAACCGTGGAAAATTATTAAATCGAAATGTAAAATAATCAAAAAATCAATCAAGCAGCAAACTAATGCATTTTTATCAAACTTCGATTTTGCAAAATTGACATGTATGATGATAGAATTGAAGCCTTCTTATAGGACAGTCTAACAATCCCACCCTCGCTTCATTGTGTCAATATGCACATCAGCATGGGAAAATGAAAGTTGATGAATTAAGGCGGTTTCTGGGGATATGTTATCCCAAGGAGGTGACTAGACATGGCTAGAAGAGGAACAATGGTGGAGAAACTAGACTTGGCCCTACATGATGACCGAGGAAGCTGATAATCAGTGTGCACATGTGTATCACTATGCACGTGCACAACCTATTGTGCGTATAAATGAAACCCAAATCAGTTTGATCCATTGTAATTACTTTACTAGGATGTTTTGTTGTAATAAGGTATATATAAAGGTAGTAACCAAGTAACCGGCTTGATGAAAATTGAATAAAAACTCTCATTTCACTTATTCTTGCTAACCTGTCTTCTCCATTTTACTGCAAAATTTCTTCTTTTTAAATTCATTCCCTAACCTTCTTTGATCATCCTAATCCTCTCTCTACTCATCTATTCTTTACCCCATTTCTTCCTGTTTTCTCTCTTGCCTAAACTTCTTTACTGTTCTTCCCCTCCTCTACTGAATCACCTTCTGTTTCTTCTCAGCATCACTACACTATCATTAAATTTCCTTAAACACTTTATGAAACTCTTGTTCCATGGCAACATTTGAAAGTGGTTGTAACAAAGTGGTATCAAAGCCTCAATCTGGGCATGATTCTGACCCTCAAACACCCGATCACAATATAACCTTCCTTGCTTGAAAGTATATATGTCGATCGTGTGTGTGTGTCTAACTATAGCAAGTAAATTGATAACAACTAGCAAAAATAAGGTAAGTAAAGTAAGAAGCAATCACACTGATATTTTATCCCGGTTCGAACCTCCTGTCCTACGTCCAGTCCCGAAGCTCTCATTCGGCTTTCTAACTATCACAAACTGCCTTCGCTTAACCCAGAGCAATAGGCTTACATATGAAAAATTCTTTGACAATAGTGTGTTCTTTACAACATATATTTTTACTGATTGCTACAGAAATCTCCTATAATCTCCTTGTATTGATATGAGAGTTGAAGAGATTGGAATATAGAAGAATTTGTAAGCTAATTGGAATGCTTTTTAGAGAGATATTGAATAAAGATAGTATAGAAAATATAGAATAAATTCAGAAGGATTAGGTGATTAAAAACCTTCAAACTAAGATATATACATATAACAACTGAAAAAAACTCCGAAGAGATTTAAACTTTGAGCATAAAACTTTTCGTTTGAATCATCATATCCATTGAATCTTAATTGAGGATTTTAATAGAAAGTTGTGTCTATTCAAAATGAAGAGAAACCCTTTAAGAAAAAATCAGCTGTTGCTTAGGACCGACGTATGTCTATATGGTCAGACGTCTGTCAATGTATTATGGGTATACTTTGAATACACTAACAGACATCTGTACATATGTTGACAGACATCAGTGGTGTCAGGAAAAATTTCCCGAGCCTTTGTACAGATGTCTATCATATATGGTAGACGTCTGTGCCGAGTCTAGGAAATTTCCCCAGACTATGTATCAGACGTCTGCATCTATGGACAGTTGTCCGTACAAGCACAAACTGCATTAATATATATATATATATATATATATATATATATATATATATATATATATATATATATACTTAAGAGATTATATCAATTCAAGGAGATTGTACAATAAACTAATACCCAATACCTAATTCTATGTCTTTAATAAAGCCTTTGAGCATTTCTTGTGTTCTTATATGTGTCTTCATCTCCTGCTTGCATGTTTCTTGCAAAGATATATGGTATATTATATATTGTGCATGATTATACAGTTGTTGTCATTAAAATCTTAAAACAGAGGATCTAACATTCTCTCCCTTTTGATGATGACATCTAATCAAGATCCTCCTAAGTTTATGATCCCTGTATTATCTTCCGCTTTGGCAATATTAAAAAAGCATACATGAAAGTAATAATGCAAGCCAACTAAATGTCAGATAAAACAAATACACACATAATAGTCTTAGAGTATAATACCCACCAAACATTCAAATAGTATGAACGATAAGATTAGGAACCTGTGAAATATCCCCATAAATTGAAGGATTAATTATCGTATTGTGTCCATTGAGATTCGTCATACTATTCAACGTTTTCTTGAATAGACAAAACTTGAAATGCTTGGTAGCCATGTTGAGGAGGGTCTTCTGACTGCCATGAACTCTCTTCTTCTTTCTCTTCGATTCAGGGCTCTTTTCAAGGTGCATGATGTTCCGGTGAAGAGACTTGAGTACTTGAACCAGGAGCCAGATAATGAGATCTAGGTTGTGATAGAGGAGGGTTGGGAGATACAGAAGAATACCGAGAAGTTGAGCGTCCTCATACTTTGCTAATTATCTTACCAAGTGTGTTTACAACTTTATCTAAGGTCTTTTCAACCATAGTCATACGCGTAGAGAATGACTGTTCTAGACGAATGGCCTTCTTTCCTAAGACTTGTTGGTCAAGACATAAAATTCGCTGATTTTGTAGAGTGACTCATGTATACTTTCACCGGATTCTGTTATAATTTGGGCTTCTTGGATTTTTGGATCGGAGTAATACCCAGTCTGTTCCGTAGGCTCGGTTGGTAGTTCACATCTTTGTCGCCATCGTCGTTCTGTTTGTTATTCTTATTGTAGAGGTGGTTCTTGATGATGTTGTCGTTTCCATTGTTCAAAGGTAATAATTTGTAGAGGAGTTTTTGGAAAATGCATTAACGAAGCAAAACAAATCCCATTTTTTTAAATATCCATTTCTTGATATTTCGACAAATAAAGAGTAATCTCTTATAATCAAAATGTTCGCATGATGTAAGTATCATATGGAATCGTATGTTTTATAGAGGTCCAGAAACTCTTTATTTGATAAATATATACTGAGACCAATTAACTCAAGTATGTCCGGAAATAGCATAAAGAGCCTTATGGTCGTGATCGTACACTTGTTCATGACTTCCTAGCGTTGGAAACACCATATTAATAAGCACCATATTAATCAATCGTGCACGTGGATGGAATTTTCATGGAATCATTTCATGAAAATCGTCTTCCCAAATAAGATGAGTAATTGAATATCTAGGTTTATAGCACTTATCACGGATTTCTTGCAAGTTAAACCCAGTATAAGAATAACCCAAAATTTGCCCTAGCATTTTGACATTAAACTTGACCATTTGCCCATACACACTTGACCATATCCAATTTTTAGGGTCAGAGGGATTCCAAATAGCAAGAGAACATAGATTGATAAAGAACAAAAAAATGGCAAGAGGACAATCACTCCTTTGTTATCATCATAGTCAATTAACCTCTTGAATTTGGCAAGAGTGAGCAAATTATTAACATCATATTGTGCTAAACGATTAAGAGGATAGAAAGGACCTGTATGAATTGTTTTTTATTTCAAACTTTTGAGAAGGGCTTCACCATACCTTGCTATCATCCATCGTTTGATTTTTTTCAGTAGCAAAGTTTTCAGATGTGTTTTGAGATGTTGTTGCTACAACAATCTTCTTTCTTTTGAAAAACAGACGCTTAGGAGTCAAAGATTAAATTGGAAGAATGGGAATTTTGGGAATTTAATATTAGGGTTAAAGAAAGTGAAACATAAAACTAAAAAGTTAATGGAGATGGTTAAAATTATATATATAAGGTGGTTCAGGAATGCTTAGGCATTTGTTGCACATCGACATACGACTATCATTATAGAGAATTGTTTTCCTGAGAGTTTGTGCAGATGTCTGTCGATATTAACGGACGTCTGTGCTGAGTGAATATGAATTTTCCACATGATTACACATGCTTGAAGATCTAGAAACAGACATCTGTGTTTACAGGGTTAACAAACCCAATACTTACGACAAACGTCTGTTAGAATTTCTTAAACGTCCATGTTGAAGGGTGTTTTATTATTAATATGTATCCGATGTTAGACGTCTGTTAGCGTCTTGTCATACATCTGGTTGTATAAATTTTTGCCTATAATCAGAATTTTTTAAAGAATTTTTTTATAAATTTTATTCATATATGATATAATATTGTATATATTTATTATTGTGATAATATCAAAGAAAAAATAGCATATTAGTTGGATGATTTGCTTAAGTGAGAAGATCCCTTGCTATTTGAATTTTATTCGCATTTAGGATCTTTAGATGTGGTTTTCAATGAAGACCACTTAGGCTGTTTAGGGATGTGGTTAGACGTTCCTTCTCCCCATAGATTTTTTGGAATAATGTTGCAAGAAGCAGGTGATATCTTGAAATAAGAAGATTTCTTGTGAATGAAATTTTTGTGGGTGTATGCCCATATATTAGCAACAAGCTTTTCTCAAGAAATTGTAGATGCATTCCTTGTCATTTTTTCTTATAGTACATCTCTTGCTGAAGTTCCACCATTTCTCTTTGATAATGGGATATCTCATCCAATTTTTCATGCATAGATACTTGAGAAGTAGGTGATTTGTATAACACCCCAAAATTTTAACAACATTAAAGAGGAAAAGTTAAAGAATAATTAATTTAATATTCAGAATTAAGGGAAATAAACTACACCATTGCATCTATCTCGAAATTCTGGTTAAGATAAACATTTGGTTTGCATAAAACGGACTCCGTATGAAAAAAGTTATGAAGGTTTGAAGTTTGTATATGCACAAGAGAATTATATATATATATATATATATAATTAAATCAGAAAATCAAAAATCCCTTCAAAAATCGAATTTCTATGTCAGCAAAATTCCTGTCCTAGGGGTGTCGACCCCATAAGGGGTAATCGACCCCGTACAACAGATTGACAGATTAGGGTTTCAGGGTCTTATTTGCTATAAATATGGCCTCATTTCTCCAGTTTCTTCACACTAAAAATAATGGAGGACTAAATGTTGTTGCTGCCCGGACTGAGTCAAACCTTTTTCTTCTTCTATAATCAAGTTAATCAACTTTAAAGTTATTCGAGTGTAGATTTGTGATTCAAAACCTTCTATTCTCCTTCTATTTTCTAGATCCAAACATTGTGAGTTTAAGTTACTTTTAAATTCGAATAATTAAATGTAAAACCTGATATGTCATTAACTTGGATTTATGCCTATGACCATTTGAATCAAATCAGATCTGCTATAACCTGTGTACCTATAATGTTATGACATGATTATGACTTAGATCTAAACTTTCACCTATTTATCATGTCAGACCCACCATTGTTTCACTGTTCGGATCACCTTATACTTGTCCCTATCATTTTTGTGGTTAAATTGGATCTGTTATTAGTCGAACATCTAAACCATTGTTTAGATCTTATCATGCCTGTTATGACATCCCTATTTTGTTAGAATCAGTTCTATTATCAAATGTTCATCAGATCTGTTCCTATGTGTCTGTCTTATCATTATGCCCCTATATGTTTATGCCATTATATGTCAATCTAGTTAGTATGGTCATTTCTATCATCTTTCCTTCATCTTTCCCTTTTTATTTCATATAGCCTCGCTCCTTTGGGGCCTGGGCATGCCACTGAAATATACGAACGCGTTAAATGGGGAACGAGGGAAAAACATTGAAACTGGGCATAACTTGTAATTGGGGATTTGAGGCATAACCTGAATAAAATGTATGAATATGAATTTGGGCATATAGTTTATTATGAACATTACTTGGGGAAAAGGGGCATGAAAACCTGTAATGACATAGGTAAAACTAGCCAATAATAAAATGCTTAGGATTATAGTAATTAGAAACTGTAACTACGCCTAGACACGATGTTAGATTACACTTGTGGTGGAAGTTTGCCCGGAACCGCTCGATATATACAGAGGCCACAAGTGGTGAATTTAATGTGAGGGGGTCTAGGTTCACAAATACAGGATGTGCTGAGATACTAGTTTAAGCATGACTTGTGGAAGAAGTCTTCCCAGAACCGACCAACGTATCCAGCATCCACAAGTGGTAGGCTTAATGTGAGGGGTCCAACACATTATAACCATAAATGGACATGGTAATGAATTGGAATACTCAACCTAGTTGAATCCATAGGGATTGTATGAACATGAACCTGATTAGGGGTTAAGTAGACTTGTTTGAAAACAATAGGTGGGTTAAGTAAATCTGGGTAAGGTGGGTAATATTTATATATAGGCCTGCAAACTTAACCTATTGAGGTTATGTAATTAAAGACACCGTTAGGTAATCATAACCTGTGCAAATGATGGGGTTATGTAATTAAAAACACCATTAGGTAAGCATAACCTGTGGAAATCCTAGTGGGGATACAAGACAAGGGGGAGAGCTTGTATCATCTTGTGTAGGGGACCCGTTTCAGTCAGTAACCCATTGAACAGTATCAAACGAGTACTCTGCCTTAGGTCAGAGTTGGGACATGCTTACTAGACTGATTGTAAAAGGTCCATACGTGGAGGACGGTGTGGGCGGCCCAAACCGACCAGTGCCATGTGCGTGCATGGTCCGGGCATAGGGGGATAAGGCGATCGTGATACTAGTAGATATGGTTGTGCACATCAATGAAGGGTTGCCACTTTAGGAAGTGATACCTCCTACTGTGGGGCCGACATAGGGTATCTACAGAGTAGGAAGCCAATAAATTTGGGTAGTAATTAGGGTACATTTAAATGTATGCCTACCATCTGGTAGTTGTTGGGATCATCTCATCCTGGTTATACTAGTATCGGTACAGAGAATCTGAGTAATCTTTAGAGAAGCTTATACAGTCTATCATGTTTACCTTGTCATACTTGCCTTTTATGGTGTTACCTTTCTTATCCACTTTATATGCCTATCATGATACTTTTACTTATTTATTTTCTAAAAGTAACTGGACACGCCAGACTTTATGTCTGACCCTTTTTGTTTCCTCTACTTTCTTCCGTTCCCCCTCTCCCCCAAGGTTCTCAGGGTGGGAATACTCAAGATTGATCAGGATTCTGCTATCATTTGCTGGATCTACTTAGATATATTGCTCAAGCTCCTATCTTTGCTACTATGGCTATGTTTTTATTTTGGGGATTATGCTTCTTTTAATTTTGTACTCTGATGTTTTAAGTACAAGACAGAGATTTTAAGATGTACTAGGTTTATGTATTTTTAGACATATGATGTTTTGAACCATGATGCTTTATGACTAATAGAAGTTTTTTTTATTCCGCTGAAATTTTATATCTATCTTGTAATGTTTCTATTTCTGTTTATCTATAATGCTTCACGAAACTTAATGCATTTTCTTAATGAGTGACATTAACGGACGTGGGGTGTCACACTTGGTATCGGAGCTAAAGATTACCAGATTAGATTTGAAAATTATTTTCAAAAGGGTTTTAAAAGAAAGCATTTTCAAAAGAAAAAGTCTGTTTTGAAAAACATGTTCCCCAAAGCCATATATATTACCTTTCGATCCTATTTCTGAATCTCTTTCCTTTTCTTTTCAACATGTCTGGGGAACCTAATATTCTTGAGGGCGTTATGATACCAGGCTGGTTCCGTAGGTATCTAGAGCCCACGACGCCAGCCGGTGGTTGAGCTGACATTCCTTCCCCAACTGCACCCGTTGTTCCTCCTCCTCCTCCTCTGCATGTAGATAACTTCTTTAAAGTTTGCAAAGATTTCTTGCTATAGGAGGAAACCCATTCCATGGAACCGAGACATTCGTAGAGGCAAGGAATAGACTCAAGGAGACAGAGGACTTGTTTGGAATTTTCAATGTGGACGATTGTTGGAAGATTCAGCTAGCCGCCTGGCTACTAAAAGATGAAGCTTCGTTCTAGTGGGAAGTAACCCAAGTGGGGCGTTTGGTGGGGATAGGTACGATTTTAGATAGAGATTTGAAATGAAGTTTCTTTCTCAAGCTGAGAAAACATGCAAATGGTGAGGTTCTTTGCGCTCAAACAAGGAAACATGACTGCTAAAGAATATGTGAACAAATTCAACTAGCTGGCATGGTTTGGATTGGAACCATTAGATACTCCACATAAGAAAGCTTTGCGGTTTGCTAAAGGGCTAAATGAAACCCTTCATGGGTTAGCTATGTCCCATATTCCAATGGTATCAACTTTTGAAAGGCTTGTTGATATGGCCTTGATGCATGAGTAAGACAAAGGAGAAAAGAAGCAAGTTAAGACAGAGGAAACAACGAAAAACCAGAAGGCACGGCCCAAGAAAGGATAGCAACAACAGTAACAGAAGATGGGAGGAAAGAATGACAAGGCTAAGGATAATAGGAAGTGTTATAGTTGTGGACGAGAGGGTCACTTGGTGTAGGACTGAAAAAGAAGGAAGATTTCTCGCTTTAATTGTGGAGAGGTTAGACACTCTGCTAAGGAGTGCCCAAAGAAACAGGGACAAGGTCAAAGGGCAGGAGATTCTGGAGGGAAGATGCATGCTCTCACTACCGGTGCTCCAGATAGAGGTAGGAACATTTCCGTGGAAGATTTGATTTCTCTTTACAGTCATCCTATTAGAACTCTTTTTGATTCTGGCGCTTCACATTCATTTATATCTAGTTCTGTGGTTGAGTCTCTGCACCTAAATACTAGTATGGTAGTGGATCCCATAGTTGTCTCAAACCCTATTCGTGATTCGGCACATTTGTCCATGAATTATCGGGGTTTGAGAACATCTATGCTAGGCGTCAAGTTTGAGTGTAACACATTGTGCTTGGTTTTATGGGCTACAGTTTGATTCCAGGGATGGATTGGCTAACCATGTATGGTGCCATTCCAGATTGTGAGAAGTGGGCCGTTAGACTTTTGACTTGCCAAGGGGGGACCCTCGAGATTTCTTGTGACCTACAAGGGTCTGTTATGCTTAGTTTCCTAGAGTCTCTTGATGCATCTATAGATGATCTACAATCTGTTCTAGTAGTCCATGATTATTCAGATGTTTTTGATAAGGTAGGGGCTTAACTCTGAGGCACGAGATCGATTTTCGTATATATTTGGTAGACCATGCAAAGCCGGTTGCATTACCCGTGCGCCATATGGCTCTAAGAGAAAGGAAGGAGCTTAGCAAACAAGTAGGGGATCTACTTGAGAAAGGGTTTATTAGGCGAAGCATATCTGAATGGGGTACTCCAGTGGTATTCACAACTAAGGCGGATGGTTTAGTTAGATTATGTGTGGACTATAAAGAGGTGAAAAACTCACAAAGAAGAACAGGCACCCACTTCCGAGGATAGATGATCTGTTTGACCAGCTTGTTGGTGCCTCGGTATTTACTCAGTTAGACTTGGCCATGGGATTTCATCAATTGAGAGTGGCTAAGGACTGTATAGATAAAACCGATTTTAGGACTCCAGATGGTTTCTTTGAATCGCAAGTTATACCTTTTGGGTTGATGAATGCACCTGCCTACTTTGTTGATCTGATGATTACGGTGTTTCGGGAGTTTCTAAATAAATTTATTGTAGTCTTTGTTGATGATATCTTGATCTTCTCTAAGATCGAAGAAGAGCATGCCCAACATTTGAGAGAAGTTTTGAGAACTCTCTATGCACATCAGCTTAAGGCAAAGTTCTCTAGATGCCATTTTTGGAGCAAGGAGGTGAGATTCCTTGGGAAAGTGGTTTCCAAAGATGGGATAACATTAGATCCCGCAAAATTAGTTGCAGTTCAAGATTGGAAAATTTGAAAAATGCAATGGAGTTGAGAAGCTTTCTTGGATTGGCAGGCTATTATCGGAAGTTCATTAAGGACTTCGCAAAGATATCATCCCTACTCACCAGGCTCACGAAGAAGAATTTGACATTTTCATAGGATATAGATTGTGATGTTGCTTTCCAACGATTGAAGAGGGCTTTGAAAACAGCCCTAGTCTTGACCTTGCCTGATGGGAACAAAGTGTTTACAGTATACACTGATGCATGTGTTATGGGGCTTCGTGTGGTTCTGATGCAAGAAGGAAAGGTGGTGTTTATGGGGGTAGACAACTAAGAGTTCATGAGAAGAAGTAACCTACCCATGATTTAGAGCTAGCTGCAATAGTATTCGCGCTTAGGATGTGGCTTCATTATTTGCTTGGAGAGAAGTTCGATTTGTACACTGATCATAAATCTCTCAAGTACTTGTTCTCGCAAAAGGATCTTAATTTAAGGCAACAAAGGTGGATGGAGTTCTTAGCTTCTTATAATTTTGAGATTGCTTATACCCCTGGTAAGGGTAATGTGGTGGAAGACATACTGAGTAGGTAGATGATGGCCTTAAGTCCTCTGTTGTGGAGAGGAAAAGCTTGGAGTTCATATCGACTTTTGATTTTAGGCCCTCTACTGAATTTTTGCCTAGTTTGTTTGCATCGCTAGAGATACGACCTACTCTTACGGATCAGATAGGAGCTTCGCAGCGAGATAATCCATAGATTTCAGACATCTTGGATAGACTCAGTAAAGGGGAGACCTCTAGTCACCTCAATAGATATTCCATTAACGATAAAGGGTGGTTACGATAAGATGGAAGGTTTTGTGTTCCCCAGACTGGAAGTTTGTTCAAGACAGTCCTAGAAGAATCTCATCATTCTAAGATGACTATTCATCTAGGCGATGATAAGATGTATAGGGATGTAAAGAGGGTTTTCTTTTGGGCTGGGATAAAGAAAGATGTAGTAGCATTTGTTTCTCAATGTTTAGTTTGTCAGCAAGTTAAAGCTGAGCAAAAGAAGCCCGGTTGTTTACTTCATCCTTTTGTAGGTTCCACATTGGAAGTGGGACAGCGTCTCTTTGGATTTCATAGATGGTTTACCTAGATCAAAGAAAGGAAACACTAGTATTTGGGTTGTGGTGGATAGACTTACTAAGAATGCTCATTTCATTCCGGTTAAAAGCAAGAGGACGACAGCATGGTTGGCAGCAATGTACGTTTTGTGAGATAGTCCGTCTTCTTAGAGTACCTTCCAGCATCGTAAGTGATCGTGACCCTATCTTCACCAGTAAATTTTGGAGGAGCTTAAAAGAAGCATTAGGTACACAGTTAAGTTTGAGCACTGCTTATCACCCACAGACCAATGGACAGACGGAGAGGGTGAAAAGAATTCTTGAGGATCTTTTGAGGCTATATATCCTAGACTTCGGAGGGACTTGGGAAGTGCATCTTCCTTTAGTAGAGTTTGCCTACAACAATAGTTATCAAGCTAGCATTGGAATGGCACCCTTCAAAGCATTATACGGACGACCCTGTAGGTCACCAACTTGTTGGTGGGAATCTACAGAAAGGCTATTACTTGGACCAGACATGGTTAGAGAAACATCCAAGAAGATTGATCTTATTATACGACGAATGAAGACCGCTTAAGATAGGCAGAAATCTTACGCAGACAAGTGAAGGACTGACATTGAGTTTGAAGTAGGAGACATGGTTTTCATTAAAGTGTCACCGTTGAAGAATGTAGTTCATTTCGGATTTGTGGGGAAAGTGGCACCAAGATTTGTAGGGCCATTTAACATAACAGAAAGGATTGGCCAAATGGACTATAGAGTAAAGCTACCAGGGAGACTATCTGGCGTTTATGATGTTTTCCATGTTTCTCATTTATGGAAGTGCTTGCATGATACCACAAAAGTAGCTGAGCCAAGTATATTGGAGGAAGTAGAAGTGGAACATGAAAGGCGACAGTCAAACGAGTTCCCACCTGTATTGTTGGATTAGAAGTTTAGAAACTATGAAACAGAGAAGTCATGTTGGTGAAAGTTTAGTGGGGAGATAATCCATAGGATGCAACTTGGGAGATCGAAGACAAGATTCGTGTTTCGTACCCTTTTCTTTTCAAGGGTATGTTCTTAACTTCCTTTTCCTAAGCTTTTATTTATGATTGTTTCTATCATTTAATTATGCCCTATCGATTGAATCTTCAACCTTTAAGTAGGAATCCCATGGATGTAAACATGTGTTTGAGACATGTTATGTTTTAATGGATGCAAGTGTTTACTCGTGGTTGCTCGTGGATGCATATACACACACATTAGGCACTAGATCGGCTCAATCACTCTCATATTGCATATGGATGTGTGTGCATTTTTTTAATTGATGAAATTGGATGTATCATCATATGGATGTTGCATTTGGATGGATGATTGTGCACCCATATAGAACTTACATGTTATAATAGGATTATTGCATATATGTTGGATTCATGGCACTAACATACATTGCATTAAGGAGGTCAACTGTATCAGTAGACCATCTGATCTTCGCATTAGTATTAGGACATATACACACACCTTTACATATGTTCATATAAGCATTAGAAGGTTTTAAGGATAATGGATTCCTGTGATTGGTGGATGAGTAGATGGGTGATGGATGGTAGGATATACATTCTTCTTGACTTAGAGATTTCGGGGACGAAATCCTTAGAGTAGGGTAGAATGTAACACCCCGAAATTTTAACAATATTAAAGAGGACAAATTAAAGAATAATTAATTTAAAATTTAGAATTAACGAAAACGGACTGTGTCATTGCGTCCGTCTCAAAATTTTGGTCAAAATAGACACTTGGTTTGCGTAAAACAAACACTGTATGAAGAAGTTATGAAGGTTTGAAATTTGTATACATGCAAGAGCATTATATGTATATAATTAAATCAGAAAATCAAAAATCCGTTCAAAAATTGAAATTCCGTGGCGGTAAAATTCCCGCCCTAGGGGTGTCGACCCCTTAAGGGGGTGTGGACCCCTAGGTCGACCCCTCAAGGGGGTGTCGAACCATGGGTCGACATCATAAGGAGGGTCGACCCCCCACGGCAGACTGACAGATTAGGGTTTTGGGGTCTTTTTTGCTATAAATATGGCCTTATTTCTCTAATTTCTTCACACTAAAAATAATGGAGGACTAGATACTATCGCTTCCCGGACTGAATCAAACCTTTTTCTTCTTCTACAATCAAGTTAATCAAGTTTAGAGTTATTCGAGTGTAGATCTGTTATTCAACACCTATTATTCTCCTTCTGTTTTCTGGATATAAACACTATGAGTTTAAGTTACTTTTAGATCTGAATAATCAAAAGTAAAACCTGATATGACATTAACTTGGATCTATGCCTATGTCCATTTGAATGAAATCAGATCTGCTATAACCTGTATCTATGATGTTATGACATGATTATGATTTAGATCTAAACTTTCACCTATTTATCATGTCATATCTGCCATCGTTTCACTGTTTAGATCACCTTATACTTGTCCCTATCATGTTTGTGGTTAAATTGGATATGTTATTAGTTGGACATCTAAATCATTGTTTATATTTTATCATGCCTGTTATGACATCCTTATTATATTAGAATCAGTTCTATTATCATATGTTCATCAGAGCTGTTCCTATGGGCTTGTCTTGTCATTATGCCACTATATGTTTATGCCATTATATGTCAATCTAGTTAGTATGATCATTTCTATCATCTTTCCCTTTTTATTTTATATAGCCTCTCTCTTTTCGAGTCTAGGCATGTCGCTGAAATATGCGAACACTTTAAATGGGTAACGAGGGGAAAAACATTGAAATTGGGCATAACTAGTAATTGGGGATTTGGGGCATAACTTGAATAAAATGTATGAACATGAATTTGGGCATATAGTTTATTATGAACATAGCTTGGGGAAAAGGGGCATGAAAACCTATAGTAACATAGGTAAAATTGGCCAATAATAAAATGCCTAGGATTACAATAATTAGAAACTCTAACTGCGCCTAGACATGATGATAGATTATACATGTGGTGGAAGTCTGCCCGGAACCACTCGGCATATCCAGCGACCACAAGTGGTGAATCTAATGTGAGGAGTCTATGTGCATAAATATGAGACGTGCTGAGACACAAGGTTAGGCCCGACTTGTGGAAGTAGTTTGCCCGGAACCGACCGGCATATCCAGCATCCACAAGTGGTAGGCTTAATGTGAAGGGTCCAGCACATTATAACCATTAATGTACATGGTAATGAATTGGAATACTTAACCTAGTTGAATCCATATGTATTGTATGAACATGAACCTAATTAGGGGTTAAGTAGACTTGTTTGAAAACAGTGGGTGGGTTAAGTAAATCTGGGTTGGGTGGGTAATATTTATATATAGGCCCACAAATTTAACCTATTGGGGTTATGTAATTAAAGACACTGTTAGGTAAGCATAACCTGTGGAAATGATGGGGCTATGTAATTAAAGACACCGTTAGGTGAGGTCTCGTTCGTGTATGCACACGAGCAAGTGTAGAATCTCTTACCTGCCTGACCTGCTTCTCTGCATCCGAAGCTATTGAATCTGCTTCTGACAAGAAAGAAGGGCGTAAAGGTGTTAACGCGCTAAGCCTGTTGTTGACTGATAACCCGACTGTAAGCCAGGACTTCGTCCAAGAGCTTCTTCTCGTCTTAGCCACCACTCCTATTAAATTCATCGAATCTTTAAAAAAAAGAGTTACCTACCAAAGTTGTTTTTTTCATAGAGCTCCAAGTATAGTAACCCGAACCTGAGAATTTGAATTCAGCTTATGCGAAAGATTTCGCCCAAAGATACTAGTTAGCCAGAAGAGCATGACATAATGAGTTCAACCATTCCCTAAATATGGATCTAAATCTGGAGAATTATCTCGCTCTGTCCCCATTGTCCCACGGACAGGGGTGTGCCCGGCATCGTCCTATCTGCCAACTTCATTCTTCATTGGCTTTCTCGGACGGCTCTTTAGCCTCTTCTTTTAGTCGAGTGGAGAACCCAACCTGAAGGAAATTATAATGTGTAAAACCTACCCTTTTAGGGATTCCACACTATGCTCTAGCTAGGGATGCATTTAGTAAGACCGATTGTATAAGAGCTAAGCTTTGCTTATTCATTTACCGGCTAACTACATTCGTTTGCCAGCCTTGCTCGTGATGAGCTATTGGGCATGACACGAACATATGCCTTTACATTATCCTAAAATTACCCAGACAGTTTGACCAGGAATATCTATGAACGACATAATCATGAATAAGAAGAGCCACCGGTAAACGAGTGCGAAGGGAGAGAAGCGGGGTTTTCTATCTAAGGAAGTATAGTCTCCTTCAGGCGAGTTGTCGACAATGGGAAGAGCTTGTAACATCTGGTGTGGGGGACCCATTTCAGTCAGTAACCCATAGAACAGTATCAGACGAGTACTCTGTCATAGGACGGAGTTGGGACACGCTTACTGGGATGATTGTAAGAGATCCAAACATGGAGGATAATGTAGGAAGCACAAAACAACCAGGGCCATGTGCGTGTTTGGTCCACACAGAGGAGGATAAGATGACCGTGACACGAGTAGATATGGTTGTGCACATCAACGAAGGGTTGCCACTTTAGGAAGTGATACCTCCTACTGTGGGGTCGGCACAGGGTATCTACGGAGTAGGGAGCCGATCGATTAGGGTAGTACTACATCTAGACATATGCCTAAGTCTACCATCAGTTAGTTGTTGGGATCATCTCATCCTGGTTATACTATTATCGGTGCGAAGAATCTGAGTAATCTTTAGAGAAGTGTATACACTCTGTCATGTTTATCTTATCATACCTGTCTTTTATGGTATTACCTTTCTTATCCACTTTATATGCCTGTCATGATACTTTTACTTATTTATTTGCCAAAAGTAACTGGACTCGCCAAACTTTATGTCTGATCCTTTTTGTTTCCTCTTCTTTCTTCCATTCCCCCACCCCGGTTCTTAGGATGGGAATACTCAAGCTTGACCAGGATTCTGCTATCATTTGCTGGAGCTGCTTATTGATCAAGCTCCTATCTTTGCTACTATGGCTGTGTTTTTATTTGGGGATTATGCTTCTTTTATTTTTGTACTGTGATGTTTTAAGTGCAAGACAGAGATTTTAAGATGTACTAGGTTTATGTATTTTCAGACAAATGATGTTTTGAACAATGATGCTTTATGATTAAAAAAAGTTTTTTTATTCCGTTGCAATTTTATACCTGTCTTGTAATATTTCTGTTTACCTATAACGCTTCACGAAACTTAATGCATTCTCTTAACGAGTGACATTAACGAACGTGGTGTGTCACAGTTTGTCTTATCTGAGCATCTTAAGTAAAGGAGAGAGAAACCCCATCGAGTTCTAGGTGAGGCAATTGGAGATGGTAGAAGTGGAGAGGTATGTGTTGAGTGAGAGGAGGGAGAGGTTGAATCATAGAAGGATGTTATATCATGAGATGACATTTTTGTTTGTTTTTATACTATCATAGTTTCATTTATTTATAGTTTTATAGTTACTATATATAATTTTTGGTTTTTATAGCTATTATTTCAACCATCTGAGAAAGTGAGGGAATGAAATAATTAGGAGAAAATAAAGGAATATTTATGTTAAAAATATTTTGTTTATAATTCTGAAAACGAACATATTCCTGATTCTCTTCTTAATATAATGAAAGAAGTTTCACTTAAGGGTTTTGTAAAAATATCGGCAATTTTTTATCCTTAGTAACAAAATCCAAAGTTATATTTCCTTTCTTTATGTGATCTCTTAAAAAATGATGCCTAATATCTATGTGTTTTATTATGGAATGATTTATAGGATTTTTTAACAGGTTTATGGCACTTGTATTATCAAAATAAATAGCTAAGCTAAAAATGTTTTTTTCCTAAATCTTTTAGTGTATGTTGCATGTAAATTATTTGAGCACAACCTAGAGAAGAAGATATGTATTTGGCTTCACATGTTGGGAGTGAAACTGAATTTTGTTTCTTATTAAACCACAATACAAAAGATTGACTATTAAAGTTGCAAGTACCACTCGTACTTTTTCTATCTGTTTTGCATCTTTCGAAATCGACATCACTATATGATACGAGTTCGAAGGAGCTTCCTTTTGGATAGAAAAGACTGTAACCTCTAACGTTAGTTAAGTATCTCAAAATACGTATTACAGCTCTAAAATGTGATTCTTTTGGTTGTGTCTGAAACCTTGCACAAAGACAGACGCTCATCATAATGCCAGGTCTATTTGCGGTTAAGTATAATAGAGATCCTATGATACTACATTATAATTTTTGATCAAAATCTCTTCCAGTTCCATCTTTATCTAAATGAAGCATTGTACTTATTGGTGCTGGGTTTCCATAAGTTTTCTCTATACCAGTACATTTTAATAGATCGTTACAATATTTTCTTAGTTTATAAA
The DNA here is from genome assembly GCA_030737875.1 of Allium sativum. Taxonomy (NCBI): domain Eukaryota; kingdom Viridiplantae; phylum Streptophyta; class Magnoliopsida; order Asparagales; family Amaryllidaceae; genus Allium; species Allium sativum. The sequence goes on along the minus strand of CM060912.1, from coordinate 386,522,845 downwards.
AATATCATTCTTTAACTGTTTAATTTGAAGTCCAAAATAGAAATTTAATTCTCCCATATGAGACGTTTAAAATTCATTTTTCATTATATTTGAAAAATCATCGCATATATTTTCATTGGTTGAACCAAAGATTATATCACCAACATATATTTGAATAATCAAAATATCATTTTGTATTCATTTTATAAATAGTGTTGTATCTACTTTACCAACTTCAAAACAAGAGTTAACTAAATGTGGTTTTGATCTTTCATACCAAATGCTTTTTTTAAATTATAAACATGATCAGGAAATTTTTCATGAGCGAAAAGCAAAGGTTGTTTGACATATACTTGTTCCTTTATAAAACCACCACTTAAAAAGGCGTTTTTTACATCCATTTGATAAAAAAATTATATTGCGATGAACTGCAAAAGTGATTAGGGTACGAATTGCTTCAAAATGAGTTACTAGAGCAAATGTTTCCTCGTAATCAATACCTTCTTCTTGGTTATAACCTTGAGCTACTAGTCGAGTTTTATTACGAACGATATTTCCAGTTTTGTCTACTTTATTCTTATAGACCCTTTTGTTCCAATCACAGATTGATCTGTTTGTCCAGGTACTAGTCCCAATACCTTGTTTCTTTCAAATTGATTAAGTTCTTCCTGCATTGTCAAAATCCATGATTCGTCATTTGCGGCTTCCTTATAATTCTTTGGTTCTGAAGTAGAAATAAAGGCAATATGACTCATTTGAATTAATTGTTATCTAGTAGGTACTCTAGAATTTATATATCCTATAATGTAATTAATAGGATGATCTATTAAAATTTGAGGTGGTGATCTTAATGTAGCTGATATTTCATTATTGTTCGAATTTATATTATTTGTAGTATGTTGAATTTCAACTTCTTCTTCATCGTTATTTTTATTTGTCATAAAATTTTCATCAAAAGATACATGTAAGCTTACTTCTATAGTATTGGTTCTTTTATTAAAGATCCTATGTGTAATGACCCGCATTGTCAGCGTTATATTAATTTATTTAAAAGGTGATTAAAAGGATTTCATGGTCGTTGAATTATATAATGGTGAATATTTAATTAAAATAATAAAATTAAATAATATATTTAATTCTGAAATAATCAGAATTGGCTGAAACGACGATATGGTGTGAACTGGATCATCTGTGATATCTAATTCAGTTTAGAATTGAATTAGAATAAGAATATATTATATAAACGACAGTTGAACGTATAAATTATAATATAATTATAGTCGAGCTGGAAATGGCGCGGCAGTTCGCTATTTGGCGATTTGAACTTCAACTGAATGTACAGGATTCGTTTTAAGCCGGATTTCTATGAAACAAGAAACGTGTGGAGCTGGTGGAGTATATCTTTCTAGTGGAAGAGAAAAATCAGGATTTCGTCATGTAGATTTTGATTTATGTCCAAATCAAATTTTAGTAAAGTCGCTGTGGAATTCCTTTATAATTTATAAAGGAATTATTTATATTTTAAAAAGGGATTTCAATATAAATCGAATATCGGGTTGACCCAGATTTGAAATATCGAGTTAGAAATCCATATAGGGTTTTCTGAACTGTATGGTATTCCACTGTGAATATAGACGATAATATTTATTTTTAAATATTAAACTGAATTATATTTAAATATATTTATATATTTAAATGGTCTATTTAGAGCTTTAAAAATAGACAGTTTCGCAAACGAAGTCGGAATTCGACGAAACTAATTTTGTTGGATCCGCAATGTTAAATTATTGTTAGATGTCAAGTTTCATGATTTTTAGAGTCAGTATGTGGCCGTACGGGATTTTAATGTGAGAAACAGTCAGTATTTTGACCTTTAAAAATATGCTGTGTGAGAAAACGAAGTCGGAATTTGACGAAACCAGTTTCGTTGGGTCCGTAATGTCAAACTCTAGTGGCATGTCAAGTTTCCTGATTTTTGCGTATCGTGTGTGGCCACAGGAATTTTTAAGGACGAACAAAAACTGCGTTGGAATAGAAAATTAATAAAATAAAAAGGGTGAAATATCTCCAACACATTCTAAGGCCTAGGAGAAGCCACGCCTACTCTTATTTCAGCCGCACACTCCAACATATATACACAGAAGAAATCCTCAAAAACTAAAAAAAACACAGACAAAGAAAAATGGAAAGAAAATCAAAGGGAAAATGAAATAAAATTCTATAAATCTTCAAAGATATAAATTTGCAATCTTTAAAACTTTCTCTTCAACCTGTACAATGAATCAAAGGTGCGACGGCTTCTTTCTGGGTTCGAAGGTTGGACAGTAAATCTAGGGTTGGGATTTTTCGAGGATGGAAGAACTAATTCGTGAAATCGAGTTAGAATTGGTAATCAGGGAGGTTTTCCAGGTCGGTTGATAATTTTTTGGGATTTATTTAAAACAAAAAGTGTCGGTGCTTGGGTTTGAGTACTGTCGACAGAAATTGAAAAGGGGCGTCGAGCTCTAACATATGATGATGGGAGGGTGAAGTGTTGATGAGGGGTGTAACGGTGTGATTTGTTTTGAATTCCGTGAAGAAGGGGAGGAGCAATCGAGGTTTGAAGTTGGAAAATGGACGGGTTGTTTGGCTGTTGGCAACGGGAGGAAGAACGATGGAGCGGGTTTTAATGTGGGGATGGGCCGGGTTCAATAATGGGTGAGGCCTAGTTTTTAATTTAAAACTAAGTGATTTTATTTTAAAGGAATATCAAAACTTGTATAATCCATAACTTTATCATACGATGTCAGTTTTCAGCGAAACAAGATCCGACAGGATCGTATGGACGGACACTACCCAATGGAACTGACTGGGAGTGGATTGAAGCTCGTTTGAATTTATGGAGAAATAAACTGTTTGATTCAAATCAAACAACAGTTTATCGTTCTTTAATGATGAACTGCCAGTGTGAGTAAATCTCACTAACTCTAACAGTTTATAATTTCATGTTGTATTTTTTTAACTGTTAAATATTGTTTGATTTGATTGTGTGTTGACTGTTGATTGAACTGCTAGTCAGTTAGTGAAAATTATATTATATATATATATATATATAAAAAAACCGTTAAATCTATGTATGTTGATTTTGTTAACAGAATATTTAATAATGAACTGAAAGTGATGTTGATTATATTGTGTAACATCTGTGGATGCAGGGAAACAGGTTAGAGGAATCCGACTGGATTCCTCAGCAGTTATTTTATTGTTTTTCTCATATATTGTGATATATGATGTGGTTTATAATCTATGGTTGATTATATGTGTTTGGACGATATTGGTCATTGTGATATGATGTGTTAAGTACCATAAAATATCGGCATGGGAAAAGGAGATTTTCAAAGTGATATTGAAAACAGAATATTGATAAATTGGAATATTTATAAATAAGAACTATTTATAAATTGGAATATAAATAAATAGGAGATTTTAAGAAAAAGGAATATTTATAAAATCAGAAGATCTTATAAATGAGATATTTATTGGTTAAATAATTAGGAGATAATAAGTGAGATATTTATTTGTTAAATAAAAAGGATAAGATAATGGATTATTTATTTGTTAAATAAATAAAATAAGAAAAGGGCATATTTATTTGCAAAATAAATAGGGTTATTAAAGGAAACATTCAAAATAAATAAATAGGATATTAAACGGATTATTTATTTAGGAAATGAATAAGTTATAATAAAGGGATATTGACTTAGAAATTGAATAAGTTATAAAAGAGATGTTAAGCGAAATAAATAGAATAAAGGATTATTTATTTGGAAAATAAATAGAGGAGTTAATCGAATCGAGTTAATCAGTTAGAGTTAAATCAGGTAGGGTTAACCAGTTAGAGTTAAATCAGGTAGGGTTAACCAGTTAGAGTTAATCAGTTAGAGTTAACCGTAGAGTTAAACCAGTTAGAGTTAATCAGTTAGAGTAAACCAGTTAGGTTAATCAAATAGAGTTAAAGAAATAGAGTTAAGCAAAATTAGAAACTGACTAAAGATTTGTAAGTTGAATAGTTTTCTGAGTATCGGTCTGATGTTGGTTTCGGCCTTCGGGGTTTAGACTTGGGATGTTGTTCTCTTATTAGTTTACAGTAGAGTCTGATAGTTGTGGAATGGTAGTGATTGATGATTGATCGATAGAATTTCCTTCTGGAAATGATATCATTGTTTGCACACATATTTTCCTTCGATAGTTAAATCACAGACTATCGAAGTTTTGACCAATTTACGTTGTTAATATGGAGAGACCGATTGGATTATTATCCAAAGAACCACTCTATATTGGCATAAGCGTTGCGAATCGTATATGCCAAAGATAATTGAAGACAGAGTAAAGTGCAAGGGCTGTTGTATAAATCTTAGATAACAGTGCACATGACCCGGTTGGAACGCACCATCAACACCCCTCGCCATTATCAGAATGAACCGCTTATAATTAGTTCAGTAAGCATGCCCGGACCCTACATATTGTTGGGTCAAAGTTTTGATACCATAAAGGGTTACTGACTAATATGGATCCCAAACAACAGATGACACAAGTAATTTCTCTCCTAACCTTGTGTCCCCAGACTAACAGATTTTAGATTAACTTGTTTACAAGTTCAGACATACAAAGTTCAGATCAACTAGTTCACAGATCAGACAAGTTTTCAGACTAACAGATCAGATATACGGATTTAACAGATTTACAGATTTGTCTAACTCTGTAATTGGGCCTACAGATTCACGAAACGGGTTTGTTAAATTCATTAGTCCAATTGGTTTAACCCTATCCACCCAACACGTTTTAGACATCATATTTATCTTAGATTTGTATTAATTAAAAAGTAATGCGCAGACCTCTCACATTAGACTGACAGTTTGCGGCCACTGGTTAGGCCGGTTGGTTCCGGGCAGGTTTCTGCCGCAAACTGAGTCTAACCTCGGGTTTCAAGCACGTTATGACTAACTTCTCACATTAGAACCTATTGTTTGCGGCCACTGGATGTGCCAGGCAGTTCCGGGCAGGATTACGCCGCAAACTCATTCTTACCTCCAGTTAGCCATGTTTCATGTTTAGCCAACGCATTCATTCACAGACTATGCTAATATCAAACTAATCATGCTAATTTAACAAATTAACTTCTGTACAAGTTACAGCAGATTATTCGAGGTTCTATTAACAAGTTTTGCTCAATTTTAAATCGAGCCTACAGATTTACATACTTCAAATTTCAGCATTTCAGTTCCAACAGATTATGCCATTCAACAGATTAAACAGATAACAGATCTTGCAGATTAGGCGATTTAGCAGATAAAGCAATTTAACATAATTAGCAGATTAGGCAATTCAATCTAATTAGCAGTTTAGGCAATATAACAGAACTAGCAGATTAGGCAATATAACAGATTTAATCATTCCTTAAAGTTGCATTGACATATCTTGCCAAATTATAAATTTGGCCTAAGTTCGCATGCCTAAATAATTGTCATGATTCACAATATGATCATATACCCCACGTTTGCATTGAATTTACATGGCATAGATTATGGTCATAATTTACCATATAACACATGTCCCAATTTTAGTTAAACTTGCCTAGTACAAAAGATTCACATATAAATTATACCAAATATAGCCATCGATTTCAATGCATGTCATATATTCAAAAATCTCCCACTTAGGTGTTATTCACAATTAACAGTTATCAAATCTAAATATAGATCTTCACACCTAAGTCATATTCTCTTTTTATTTCAAGTCATGAATCGTTATAAAAAAATATACCCAACAATCTAGAACTTTAAATTATAACAGATCTTAATTCAAAATATGCGTTATGTCCAAAGTCTTAAGTCACATGTTGAAACGACCCGGAAATCGCCCTTGCGGGAAATCGCCGGATACACTTACTTTGGGCTACAACACATCAGAACAACAGCAACAGACTTTTATAAACATCATAATAATGTTACATCAGAGTACAAAATATCAGAGTATATTGAATAAAACTACAGTGGAAGATAAATTACAATATTTCAACACATTGCAGCGGAAATAAAATAACTAAGGCAGCGGAAGACAACTATGCTCTGGACACAGCTTTAGGCTTCAATCCAGAATCCTACTCGAGATAAGAACCTATAGACAAACTACTCGACTGCCCATGTGGAAAGAGGGCACCCGAGTTTGTAAAGGTAGAAACAAACAACGGGTCAGTCATGGGACTGGTGTGAGAATTCTTAACTAATCTAACTAATAGTAATAAGGCAAATCCAATGACCACGCCGCTAACGCGGAATGGGTTTACTCCAATGGATTGCCGGTGCATAAACTAAAGTAAATCGTTAAAAACAACACAATGCTTTTTAGAAAAATGAAACCATCATAAGACCCAAGTCCCATTACACAATGCAACGCAAACCGGAGGATAGGGTTTTACCTTATAATGGTCAAAAATGCTTGATACGATAAAAACGAATTTGATATTATTATTAGTGTATATATGTTTCAAAAACATTTCAAAGTAAATGTATCAATCCTAGGACACATAGATACCATAATACTATGCTTCCATACTAGTAATACAATCAAATCCGCATGAGGTCGTATTGGAAATTGGGTTTCCATCATGAGTCAAGGCTAGGGAGGAGCTCCTTACCAATTCGAGACACTCTAGCTAATGTCTCAGGATTCCCCGCAGTTAACCCTTGGATCCTACAGGGCTGGTCCACCATACGAGTTGCAGATTAGTTATTCCTGAACACACGTTTCCCGATCCTATATGACCTATCATCCAAGGCGCCTCATTCCATCATCCACATAAGTAAAATGTCGGGTCGTGTTAAAGCCCAAACACCACTTCTAGCTAGAAAGAAACGTGCTGCTCTCCCTGCGTTCCCTTCTCCTGTTTTAGACTCCACCGGTGTGTGAGGCTCGCGAAGTCACACTATACACAAAGCTACGCCTAAACAGGCCATGCTTTGATCATCAACCACAAGGCCTGCTTTTCAACAAAAGCCTTGATCATTGCATCTTGGTATGCCACACTATCAATCCATATCATACTATTAATCTTTGCCAAAATATACAAAAGGGTGTTAAGCAAGAGAATAAATTCTCCGCCACCAAGCATTCAAACATTCAGCAGAAAATCAATAGGTATAATATATAAAGGAGTACGATGTCAGACACACATTCCATTTATAAGCTTATGCTCTGGGTCTGAGCGAAAGCAAAATCCGTACAAATCAACACTACGTCCGGGCGGCCACCATTTTAGCCCTTTCAAGGTAGCTATTCCAATCATGGGCTTCAATGGTAACTCATCCATTCGACGTGAAGATCGTCGGTCTTGTACCGTCTTCAACTCTTCGACTGTTAGTCGCCGTATTCATTATTCAGAATGGGTTAAACCCGATCTTTTCTAATAACTCGCATGATTTAAAATTAGGTGCTATATATAAACCACATCAAGGCCACATTCCAATTCAGAATAACCTTTTAATAAAGTATTCACATTATTGGGGAAAGGTTCCCATAAATTTTATCAAGGATATTCTTTAATCTTCCTTTATTCACCTTCAATCTAATTAAAGAAAACTTATTTAAGTTTTAGTCTTCTAAAATCATTGTTAAATGACCAATCACTTTCTGGAATTAATCTTATCTTTAATCCAGGTTTAAGAATTGATGTTATTTAAAACATAGTTCACGAGAGACCCCATCTCATGTTTCATTAATTCCCTATTTAATATATAATATTAGGCATCTCTTCTTTTAGAAAATTTCATTGAACCTTAATTAAAAGATTAATTAATAACAAATCAAAATTTCACTATTGATTTGAGTTTCAAGAACTAATGCCCTTCAAAACATTGTTAACAACCAACCCATAATCAATTTCCTTTTTACTTCAATTATACTTAATAATTGGAAATCTCATTTAAATCTCAATAAAAAGTTTTCCTTTACTCAAATGAATTTAAGAATAATGTTATTTAAGACACTATTCACGACAAACCCAAAATCTAACTTGATATTAAATATAAAGCTTCGAATGGGAATTATATCGATTATATTCAATATCAAATTCTAAAACCAACGTATATCATATCAGAAATAACGATATTAAATATCTTCAAATTCCCAAAATAATATCCGTATAATCACGGAATTAATATTGAAAAAGTCTGTAGATAATTTCCATTTAAATCCAATTCAATATACTCATTGCGAATTCTTAGTTGTATCAAAAACCATTTTAAATCCTTTTTATTTATTCATAAAATAAATAAATCCCTTATTTTGATAAAAATATCTTTATAATCTAAAAATTGATTATTCTATATGCTATCCCTTTATAATGATATTATTTTCCAAAATATTAGTTTTGAAATTTCTCTTTTAATATTCATTATAAAATGGTTAAAATATATCGATAAACTCGTTCGGGTTTTTACTTAAAAATGGCATTGCTACTTTTAAAACGGATTAAATAGCCCAACTAATTTTCTTATCCATTTGTATTTTATAGTGGGCTAGACCTCTCACATTAAGCCTATGACTTGTGGATGCTGGATGTACCGGTCGGTTCCGGGCAGTCTTATTCCACAAGTTGGGCTTAACCTCGTGTCATGGCCCGTTTCGTATTTGTGCACTTGGACCTTTCACATTAAGTTCAACATTAGTGGCTGCTGGATATGTCGGTCGGGTCCGGGCAGACTTCCACCACAAATGACACCTAACCTCGTGTCCAAGCACAATTATAATTACTTCATTGGGAATTATTATTATTATTTTTTAAAACATTCTAATTGAATATTAGATTAAAATATTTTTTATCTTTTTGTATCCTAAATTGGAATGAGACCCAATCAAATACCATTAATTAATGGATTTCAAACTGCGCATTTGCAAAAAAATAATGATATACATTCTTTCATTACCCAAATTACATTCCAATCACACATTCAAATTACATTTCCATAACGACATTCAATTGACATTCAAACCACATACGATAACTTTCAAAACATAATTCAGATAACAACATATCATTTGTGCACTTGGGTGATGTGTGAAAATATCAGCCCAATCAACATATACAAGTTAGGCAACTTGTATACGGTAGTGTAGCATATTCAAATTAACATAAATAATACTAAATTAAAATTAAATGGTCCAGTTACATAATTTCAAATTTCAAACACCGCATCCTATTCCAACAACAATTCACAACCAAACATGCATATCACAGAATTAATTATCAGACATTCATCACAGACACATAAAATATATTCATTTTGACATACATGACATTTTTTTTATCTTAGGTTCCCCAATTCTAATCTCAATAAAATTTACATGTGTTTAATTAAATTAAAACATACTCAAAATGACATGTTTTCGTAAAATTAATTCATTCACAAAAAGGACATGTTTTCTTAAATTTAATGTGCATTCACAAAAGAACATGTTTTCTCAAAATAATGTATTCACAAAATGTTTGCTTAAAATTAATGCGCATTCACAAAATGTCATGTTTTCTTAAATTTAATGCATTCACAAAAAGGACATGTTTTCTTAAATTTAATGCATTCAAAAAAGGACATGTTTTCTTAAATTTAATGCATCCACAAAAGGACATGTTTTCTCAAAATAATGTATCCACAAAATGTTTTATTAAAATTAATGCGCATTCACAAAAGAACATGTTTTCTCAAATTTAATGCATTCACATAAGGACATGTTTTCTCAAAATAATGTATTCACAAAATGTTTTCTTAAATTTAATGCGCATTCACAAAAAGACATAACTCCACTATATTTTCACACGTGTAACAATACCAAGTTTTGGGTGTCAACGTACGATATTAATTTCACACATTCTAACATGTAAGAACCTATAACTTTCGTGGCAACATTCATACTATGATTAAATTTAATATATGTAACCCAAATTTATATGTTTGGTGTCAATAGATGATTACAAACCCATATTTCAATACAAGTAATAAAATTAAGTTTGGGCGATAATATACATCTCAAATTACACAATACTACATGTGTTAAATCCTAAGTTTCAAACCCATGAAACAACAACTAGACTTGGGTGTTAACGTATCACGTCATGAATCAATAAAAGTGGATATTTGTAGATCTAAATAAAATAGATAAAAAAAATTATCATGAATAAAAAAAAACATTACCATCAATACCACAATGAAATCTATTCACAAGACATCGCAAACATAACCAAAATCATACGTTCATGAATTTAAATTAGTGACAAATAATTAAATGGTTAATTATTTGTTTGAAACCATAAATCTCACCTTATTTCAATTCAAATCTAAAAGATTGCATCTGAGAGAATATATAAATTTGCAACGCTTATTTGAATTAAATGTATATGAACATGAATTAAACAATAATGATAAAATAATTAATAATCCTTTTAAAAATGTAGAATTCTCACCAATCAATTCAGATCTGAAACTTTCCTCAAATCTTGATTTGCTCAGAATTGGTTCTAGTTTGTCCCATGTTGTAGTATTTTTCGTTGCAAATCCAATGCGACTAATTTCATTAATTTCTGATTTCATTTGAATGAGTAACACAATTTTATACGTTAGATATAAATTAATTTTAAATTACGTAATTAAATATAAATAAATTGATTACATTAGGCCAAGAAGAATCGTTCCCCTTCATTTTGCTTTCTTCCAGGTCTTCACGCACTAAAGGAAACCCATCGGTCGACTTCAACTTGCTCCTACCGCCATCACCATATGGAATGAAAGGTCTTGCTTTGCTCTTCGATTTGACTTTGAGTTGATCGAATAATATTGTGTGGATTGAAATATTAAGAGTTGGATTCAAGACATTTTCAGCCATCCACTGAAGAGAGACGGCGGCTGTAGAAACAAGTTAGGGTTTGGGGTATTTTCCAAAGGGTATACTTACATTGAAACATTATTTGTTTAAGCCCTTAAGGCTTGTTTCTCTTATTCAAATTTCAAAATAGAATAAGACAAAGAGAAAGAATGGAAAGGTATTTAATTGGATGGATAGGAATAAAAAGAATAGAAATATACACATGGTTCTCTTATTCAAATTTCAAAATAGAATAAGACAAAGAGAAAGAATGGGAAGGTATTTAATTGGATGGATAGGAATAAAAAGAATAGAAATATACACGTGGTTCTCTTATTCAAATTTCAAAATAGAATAAGCCAAAGAGAAAGAATGGGAAGGTATTTAATTGGATGGATAGGAATAAAAAAATAGAAATATACATGTGGTTGTATTACAATTTATATTTAACCTGCCCATTATGATTTATATTAATAACTTAATTCTTTATTTACATATAAAAACGTAACTTTTGATTTCATAATATGATCACATTGAAAAATGCAATTTTCCATTTCAAAATAAATGAATAATGCAATGTTCATGCATTTCTATATGACAAATAATTATTTTTAATGTTGGGTTACATTAAAATATATATATTTTACAGGTAAAGACATTTCAATATAACAATGGTCATTTAATGTTTACATTAAAAATGTAAAGTTCTATGAAAACCCCTTTTTTTTGTTAGTGCAATGACCATTTTAAAAAGGTTCACTTACATAAGAATGTAAAACTTTAATGTAAAACATTATTATCATAACAGTGTTCATTTTAACATAAAACATCTAGAATGCAAAATCCAATGTAATTACATTTCCTATAGTAATGGACGTTTTTATACTTTCGTTCTTTTCGTTTAAAAATGTCAATTGCAATGTACAAGCATTTTTATATAACAACAGTCATTTTTAATGTCTGCCATAAAAGTCTCATTTGCTTAATTTAATGACAAGGAATATATTTAATATGTTTATTAATCAAGTAATCATCTTTTTATCCAAATTTTAGTTTTCACATTACTGTAAATTCCAACCTATCATGCTTATGCCATTCCCAAGACAAACTAAATTGTCTAATGCAATTACTCAAAATATCTACACATATGTTTTTGGATGGATATAGTATTAATATGTATTTTGTTTGGTGTATATTTTTGTTTTCATATTTATTCATTTACAAAATTTCTTAATTCTAAATAATTTACATGCTAGTCCAAACGGGTGACAAGAACAACCTTTCTATATTCTGAGTTGCTATGATTTAAAATCCCAATAGATATATGATATGTACAAAAGGGAATATGTTTACATAGTAAAAATTTGTAGATCTAGAAAAGAACTTGAATAGGGAAAGAAATTAAATAATCCAACTAAGAATTTACCTTACATGCGACGCTTAGAGTAAATATTGTGAACCACTAATAAATGTCCTTTATATGGTTTCTATTATTGTTCTTGGCCACTAATATTGGAATGTAAATTCCAATATACAATATTAAATTAATTAAAGTCAACAATTGTGTTTAGTTTATTCTTGTGAAAATTAAACTTACAAATCACATAAATTTTTAATCGTGATCATTTAAAATAAATTATTTTAAATATCAAAAACTCATTAAAATTACTTAAAATAAATTTTAAAATTTACCCCAAAATTCAGGGTTGTTACAGTCTCCCCCACTTAAAAACTTTTCGTCCTCGAAAAGGAACGAAGCTAAAAGTGTTTAATTATCCTACTCAAATTTTTCTTTCTTTATTAATTTCAAGAATTTTATTTGTTGATTAACTTTTAAAATATATATAACTTTTATATATTCAAAAATCATATTTTCAAAAATCGGATTATATATAATCAAAAATACATCAATTATAAACTGGGCACTCTCAACTCATTCTAGGGCATTACTAAACCCGTCTCTAATGAGTTTTCTCATTCTAGGATATTGCTGATCTTATCTTTAATGAGTATTCTTATTGGATATTACTAATCCAATATCTGATGAGTCTTTTGTTTAGTTCTAACGAGTTGTACCCCAAAGATTTGAGCTAACCAAAGCTCTGATACCAAAATGAAACGACCCGAAAATCGCCCTTGCGGGAAATCGCCGGATACACTTACTTTGGGCTACAACACATCAGAACAACAACAACAGACTTTTATAAACATCATAATAATGTTACATCAGAGTACAGAATATCAGAGTATATTGAATAAAATTACAGCGGAAGATAAATTACAATATTTCAATACATTGCAGCGGAAATAAAATAACTAAGGCAGCGGAAGACAACTATGCTCTGGACACAGCTTTAGGCTTCAATCCAGAATCCTGCTCGAGATTGAACCTGTAGACAAACTACTCGACTGCTCATGTGGAAAGAGGGCACCCAAGTTTGTAAAGGTGGAAACAAACAACGGGTCAGTCATGGGACTGGTGTGAGAATTCTTAACTAATTTAACTAATAGTAATAAGGCAAATCCAAGGACCACGCCGCTAATGCGGAACGGGTTTACTCCAATGGATTTCCGGTGCATAAACTAAAGTAAATCGTTAAAAACAACGCAATGCTTTTTAGAAAAATGAAACCATTATAAGACCCAAGTCCCATTAAACAATGCAACGCAAACCGGAGGATAGGGTTTTACCTTATAATGGTAAAAAATGCTTGATACGATAAAAACGAATTTGATATTATTATTAGTGTATATATGTTTCAAAAACATTTCAAAGTAAATGTATCAATCCTAGGATACATAGATACCATAATACTATGCTTCCATACTAGTACTACAATCAAATCCGCATGAGGTCGTATTGGAAATTGGGTTTCCATCATGAGTCAAGGCTAGGGAGGAGCTCCTTACCGATTCGAGACACTCTAGCTAATGTCTCAGGATTCCCCGTGGTTAACCCTTGGATCCTGCAGCGCCGGTCCACCATACGAGTTGCGGATTAGTTATTCCTAAACACATGTTTCCCTGTCCTATAGGACCTATCATCCGAGGCGCCTCATTCCATCATCCACATAAGTAAAATGTCGGGCAGTGTTAAAGCCCAAATACCACTTCTAGCTAGAAAGAAACGTGCTGCTCTCCCTGCGTTCCCTTCTCCCATTTTAGACTCCGCCGGTGTGTGAGGCTCGCGAAGTCATGCTATACACAAAGCTACGCCTAAATAGGCCGTGCTTTGATCATCAACCACAAGGCTTGCTTTTCAACAAAAGCCTTGATCATTGCATCTTGGTATGCCACACTGTCAATCCATATCATACTATTAATCTTTGCCAAAATATACAAAAGGGTGTTAAGCAAGAGAATAAATTCTCCGCCACCAAGCATTCATACATTCAGCAGAAAATCAATAGGTACAATATTTAAAGGAGTACGATGTCAGACACACATTCCATTTATAAGCTTATGCTCTAGGTCTGAGCGAAAGCCAAATCCGTACAAATCAACACTACGTCCGGGCGGCCACCATTTTAGCCCTTTCAAGGTAGCTACTCCAATAATGGGCTTCAATGGTAACTCATCCATTCGACGTGAAGATCGTCGGTCTTGTACCGTCTTCAACTCTTCGACTGTTAGTCGCCATATTCATTATTCAGAATGGGTTAAACTTGGTCTTTCCGAATAACTCGCGTGATTTAAAATTAGGTGCTATATATAAACCACATCAACGCCTCATTTCAATTCAGAATATCCTTTTAATAAAGTATTCACATTATTGGGGAAAGGTTCCCATAAATTTTATCAAGGAAATTCTTTAATCTTCCTTTATTCACCTTCAATCTAATTAAAGAAAACTTATTTAAGTTTTAGTCTTCTAAAATCATTGTTAAATGACTAATCACTTTCTGGAATTAATCTTATCTTTAATCCGGGTTTAAGAACTGATGTTATTTAAAACATAGTTCACGAGAGACCCCATTTCATGTTTCATTAATTCCCTATTTAACATATAATATTAGGCATCTCTTCTTTTAGAAAATTTCATTAAACCTTAATTAAAAGATTAATTAATAACAAATCAAAATTTCACTATTGATTTGAGTTTCAAGAACTAATGCCCTTCAAAACATTGTTCACAACCAACCCATAATCAATTTCCATTTTACTTCAATTATACATAATAATTGGAAATCTCATTTAAATCTCAATAAAAATATTTTCCTTTACTCAAATGAATTTAAGAATAATGTTATTTAAGACACTATTCACGACAAACCCAAAATCTAACTTGATATTAAATCTAAAGCTTTGAATGGGAATTATATCGATTATATTCAATATCAAATTCTAAAACCAACGGATATCATATCAGAAATAACGATATTAAATATCTTCCAAATTCCCAAAATAATATCCGTATAAACACGGAATTAATATTGAAAAAGTCCGTAGATAATTTCCATTTAAATCCAATTCAATATACTCATTGGGAATTCTTAGTTGTATCAAAAACCATTTTAAATCCTTTTTATTTATTCATAAAATAAATAAATCCCTTATTTTGATAAAAGTATCTTTATAATCTAAAAATTGATTATTATATATGTTATCCCTTTATAATGATATTATTTTCCAAAATATTAGTTTTGAAATTTCTCTTTTATTATTCATTATAAAATGGATAAAATAAATCGATAAACTCGTTCGGGTTTTTACTTTAAAATGGCATTGCTATTTTTAAAACGGATTAAATAGCCGAACTAATTTTATCATCCATTTGTATTTTATAGTGGGCTAGACCTCTCACATTAAGCCTACGACTTATGGATGCTGGATGTGCCGGTCGGTTCCAGGCAGTCTTATTCCACAAGTTGGGCTTGACCTCGTGTCATGGCCCAGTTTCGTATTTGTGCACTTGGACCTTTCACATTATGTTCAACATTAGTGGCTGCTGGATATACCGGTCGGGTCCGGGCAGACTTCCACCACAAATGTAACCTAACCTCGTGTCCAAGCACAATTATAATTTATAATTATAATTACTTCATTAGAATTTTTTTTAAAACATTCTAATTGAATATTAGATTAAAATATTTTTTTTCTTTTTGTATCCTAAATTGGAATGAGACCCAATCAAGTACCATTAATTAATGGATTTTAAACCGTTTTTTTGCAAAATAATAATGATATACATTCTTTCATTACCCAAATTACATTCCAATCACACATTCAAATTACTTTCCCATAACGACATTCAATTGACATTCAAACCACATACAATAACTTTCAAAATAGAATTCAGATAACAACATATCATTTGTGCACTTGGGTGTTGTGTGAAAATATCAGCCCAATCAACATATACTAGTCAGGCAACTTGTATACGGTAGTGTAGCATATTCAAATTAACATAAATAATACTAAATTAAAATTAAATGGTCCAGTTACATAATTTCAAATTTCAAACACCGCATCCTATTCCAACAACAATTCACAACCAAACATGCATATCACAGAATTAATTATCAGACATTCATCACAGACACATAAAATATATTCATTTTGACATACATGACATTTTTTTTATTTTAGGTTCCCCAATTTTAATCTCAATAAAATTTACATGTGTTTAATTAAATTAAAACATACTCAAAATGACATGTTTTCGTAAAATTAATTCATTCACAAAAAGGACATGTTTTCTTAAATTTAATGTGCATTCACAAAAGAACATGTTTTCTCAAAATAATGTATTCACAAAATGTATGCTTAAAATTAATGCGCATTCACAAAATGTCATGTTTTCTTAAATTTAATGCATTCACAAAAAGGACATGTTTTCTTAAATTTAATGCATTCAAAAAAGGACATGTTTTCTTAAATTTAATGCATCCACAAAAGGACATGTTTTCTCAAAATAATGTATCCACAAAATGTTTTCTTAAAATTAATGCGCATTCACAAAAGAACATGTTTTCTCAAATTTAATGCATTCACATAAGGACATGTTTTCTCAAAATAATGTATTCACAAAATGTTTTCTTAAATTTAATGCGCATTCACAAAAAGACATAACTCCACTATATTTTCACACATGTAACAATACCAAGTTTTGGGTGTCAACGTACGATATTAATTTCACACGTTCTAACATGTAAGAACCTATAACTTTCGTGGCAACATTAATACTATGATTCAATTTAATATATGTAACCCAAATTTATATGTTTGGTGTCAACAGATGATTACAATCCCATATTTCAATACAAGTAATAAAATTAAGTTTGGGCGACAATATACATCTCAAATTACACAATACTACATGTGTTAAATTCTAAGTTTTTAAACCATGAAACAACAACTAGACTTGGGTGTTAACGTATCACGTCATGAATCAATAAAAGTGGATATTTGTAGATCTAAATAAAATAGATAAAAAAAATATCATGAATAAAAAAAAATTGCCATCAATACCACAATGAAATCTATCTACAAGACATCGCAAACATAACCAAAATCACACGTTCAAGAATTTAAATTGGCGATAAATAATTAAATGGTTAATTATTTGTTTGAAACCATAAATCTCACCTTATTTCAATTCAAATCTAAAAAATTGCATCTGAGAGAATATATAAATTTGCAGCGCATATTTGAATTAAATGTATACGAACATGAATCAAACAATAATGATAAAATAATTAATAATCCTTTTAAAAATGTAGAATTCTCACCAATCAATTCAGATCTGAAACTTTCCTCAAATCTTGATTTGCTCAGAATTGGTTCTAGTTTGTCCCATGTTGTAGTATTTTTCGTTGCAAATCCAACGCGACTGATTTCATTAATTTCCGATTTCATTTGAATGAGTTACAGCATTTTATACGTTAGATATAAATTAATTTTAAATTACATAATTAAATATAAATAAATTGATTACATTAGGCCAAGAAGAATCGTTCCCCTTCATTTTGCTTTATTCCAGGTCTTCATGCACTAAAGGAAACCCATCGGTCGACTTCAACTTGCTCCTACCGCCATCACCATATGGAATGAAAGGTCTTGCTTTGCTCTTCGATTTGCCTTTGAGTTAATCGAATAATATTGTGTGGATAGAAATATTAAGAGTTGGATTCAAGACATTTTCAGCCATCCACTGAAGAGAGACGGCGACTGTAGAAACAAGTTAGGGTTTGGGGTATTTTCCGAAGGGTATACTTAGATTAAAACATTATTTGATTAAACCCTTAAGGCCCGTTTCTCTTATTCAAATTTCCAAATAGAATAAGACCAAGAGAAAGAATGGAAAGGTATTTAATTGGATGGATAGGAATAAAAAGAATAGAAATATACACATGGTTCTCTTATTCAAATTTCAAAATAGAATAAGACAAAGAGAAAGAATGGGAAGGTATTTAATTGGATGGATAGGAATAAAAAGAATAGAAATATACACGTGGTTCTCTTATTCAAATTTCAAAGTAGAATAAGATAAAGAGAAAGAATGGGAAGGTATTTAATTGGATGGATAGGAATTAAAAAAAATAGAAATATACACGTGGTTCTATTACAATTTATATTTAACCTGCTCATTATGATTTATATTAATAACTTAATTTTTTATTTACATATAAAAACGTAACTTTTGATTTCATAATATGATCACATTGAAAAATGCAATTTTCCATTTCAAGATAAATGTATAATGCAATGTTAATGCATGTCTATATGACAAATAACTATTTTAATGTTGGGTTACATTAAAATATATATATTTTACAGGTAAAGGCATTTCAATATAACAATGGTCATTTAATGTATACATTAAAAATGTAAAGTTCTATGAAAACCCTTTTTTTTGTTAGTGCAATGACCATTTTAAAAAGGTTCACTTACATAAGAATGTAAAACTTTAATGTAAAACATTATTATCATAACAGTGTTCATTTTAATATAAAACATCTAGAATGCAAAATCCAATGTAAATACATTTCCTATAGTAATGGACATTTTTATACTTTCGTTCTTTTCGTTTAAAAATGTCAATTGCAATGTACAAGCATTTTTATATAACAAGAGTCATTTTTAATGTCTGCCATAAAAGTCTCATTTGCTTAATTTAATGACAAGGAATATATTTAATATGTTTACTAATCAAGTAATCATCTTTTTATTCCAAATTTTAGTTTTCACATTAGTGTAAATTCCAACCTATCATGCTTATGTCATTCCCAAGACAAACTAAATTGTCTAATGCAATTACTCAAAATATCTACACATATGTTTTTGGATGGATATAGTATTAATATATATTTTGTTTGGCGTATATTTTTATTTTCATATTTATTCATTTACAAAATTTCTTAATTCTAAATAATTTACATGCTAATCCAAACGGGTGACAAGAACAACCTTTCTATATTCCGAGTTGCTATGATTTAAAATCCCAATAGATATATGATATGTACAAAAGAGAATATGTTTACATAATAAAAATTTGTAGATATAGAAAAGAACTTGAATAGAGAAAGAAATTAAATAATACAACTAAGAATTTACCTTACGTGCGACGCTTAGAGTAAATATTGTGAACCACTAATAAATGTCCTTTATATGGTTTCTATTATTGTTCTTAGTCACTTATATTGGAATGTAATTTCCAATATACAATATTAAATTAATTAATGTCAACAATCGTGTTTAGTTTATTCTTGTGAAAATTAAACTTACAAATCACATAAATTTTTAATCGTGATCATTTAAAATAAATTATTTTAAATATTAAAAACTCATTAAAATTACTTAAAATAAATTTTAAAATTTACCCCCAAAATTCTGGGTTGTTACACATGTTAATCTACAATGGTTCCTTTTCTTCCAATTCACAGAATATGCATAGATCCAAATCTAGTTTACAACATCAGTCACAGATTATCCATGTCCAATTATGCCATCATTCATTATTTGTCCCAAAGTTTAGCGTTTGTGCGTTAATCTCTTATGAGATGTGGTGCAGGCTCGTGGTAGCCTGGCTATAGAACAGAAAGAAGAAAGAGATACAGAATAAAATATATCAGAAAAGAATGTACACAACCTCAAATTCAGATTTATAATCATGTCACAATTATAATTAAAGTTTATATCGGAAAATAACTGTACTTGCCTTTCGTGGTTTTAAGAAAGGATAATAAACTATTGTTGATGCAGAAATGCTGAGTTACTCCTCTTTAATTGTTGTTGTAGCTCTAAACTTTGATTTGAGATTTGATTTAGCTTTTAATTCTATTCAGGTTGGAAGAAGATGCATCAATCCAAGTTTTGATTCCAGCAGAGTAGCGGCGCCATTTTTATTTTTAATTAGAACAGAGGCAGAGTATAGACAGAATGAAATTGTGTAGATAAAATGAGGCTAGGGGACTATTTATATAGGTTTAGGAGGACGAATCTAGACTGAAAACGAGACCAGAAACATCTGAATGAACTCAGGTTGAAAACCAGGTTTTGGCACCAGGTCGACCATAGTGTCGACCTGGTCCCTGGGAGGTCGACCATAGTGTCGACCTCCAGACCGACCTGGTCCTGGCAGGAAATTTCTCGCCCAGTCTGCCCTGGGGTCTGAATTTGAATTTCGAATTCGAATTTCGAGCTGTTTTTGATTCTGAAAATTCCTGAAAATTCGGAGGGTCATAACTTGGTCATACGGACTCGTTTTTCGAAAACTCGGACTCGTTTTCAAGCAGAATTTCGAGACGAACGCAATGGAGCAACCCAATTCCCTTGATTATTATTCTTAAAATTTAATTCGGCCTTGATTTGTTAATCTTTTGATTACAGAAAATACGGGGTGTTACAGATTGTGAGATTCAAATTTGAAGTGTAATGTGATAATCAAGTTAAGAGTTGGGAATCGAGAAGAAACTCGAGTTGAAATGATATTTGGGTCGGATATAAGCGAATGGTTGTGTTGTGGATAAAAGAAGATTGGAATTTGATTGGGATAACCCTTGTATCCGCTGAATTGATAACAGGTGGAAAGGATATAATGATATGCCAACAAAAGGTACAAGTTTATATTTCTATTGGATATAAGATTTATGAGCCGAATTGGCAAGCCGCTTGGCTGTTTGATTTTATTTTGGGATGGAGATGGCCCAGAGAGGCGACTGGTGGTTTGACGTATTAACCAGTACAAAGGAGGTGCTGGCGAAATTTTTCAAAAAGTTAAGGCATTAGAAAATTTTCAGGATGTTTGAAAATTTTCGATAATAAGAATTAATTAATATTTAATTGAAATTAAATTGGTCCAGTAGGAAACTGAAGTTAAGAAGCGAACAAATAAGTTATGACCAGTTAATAGAGTTGTTTTCTACCTTAGCAATTTCGAGGACGAAATTATTTTAAGTGGGGAAGAATGTAATGGCCCGCATTGTCAACGTTATAATAATTTATTTATTTATTTATTTAAAAGGTGATTAAAAGGATTTCATGGTCGTTGAATTAAATAATGGTGAATATTTAATTAAAATAATAAAATTAAATAATATATTTAATTCTGAAATAATCAGAATTGGCTGAAATGGCGATATGGTGTGAACTGGATCATCTATGATATTTAATTCAGTTTAGAATTGAATTAGAATAACGAATATATTATATAAACGACAGTTGAACGTATAAATTATAATATAATTATAATCGAGCTGGAAATGGCGCGACAGTTCGCTATTTGGCAATTTGAACTTCAGCTGAATGTACATGATTCGTTTTAAGCCGGATTTCTGTGAAACAAGAAACGTGTGGAGCTGGTGGAGTATATCTTTCTAGTGGAAGAGAAAAATCAAGATTTCGTCGTGTAGATTTTGATTTATGTCCAAATAAAATTTTAGAAAAGTCGCTGTGGAATTCCTTTATAATTTATAAAGGAATTATTTATATTTTAAAAAGGGATTTCAATATAAATCGAATATCGGGTTGACCCAGATTTGAAATATCGAGTTAGAAATCCATATAGGGTTTTCTGAACTGTATGGTATTCAACTGTGAATATAGACGATAATATTTATTTTTAAATATTAAATTTAATTATATTTAAATATATTTAAATGGTCTATTTAGAGCTTTAAAAATAGCTAGTTTTGCAAACGAAGTCGGAATTCGATGAAACTAATTTTGTTGGATCCACAATGTTAAATTATTGTTAGATATCAAATTTCGTGATTTTTAGAGTTAGTATGTGGCCGTACGGGATTTTAATGTGAGAAACAGTCAGTATTTTGACCTTTGAAAATATGCTGTGTGAGAAATCGGAGTCGGAATTCGACGAAACCAGTTTCGTTGGGTCCGTAATGTCAAACTCTAGTGGCATGTCTATTTTCGTGATTTTTGGGTATCATGTGTGGCCGCAGGAATTTTTAAGGACAAATAAAAACTGCATTGGAATAGAAAATCAATAAAATAAAAAGGGTGAAATATCTCCAACACATTCTAAGGTATAGGAGAAGCCACGCCTACTCTTATTTCAGCCGCACACTCCAACATATATACACAGAAGAAATCCTCCAAAACTAAAAAAACACAGACAAATAAAAATGGAAAGAAAATCAAAGGAAAAATGAAATAAAATTCTATAAATCTTTAAAGATATATATTTGCAATCCTTGAAACTTTCTCTTCAACCTGGTACGATGAATCAAAGGTGCGACGACTTCTTTTTGGGTTCGACGGTTGGACAGTAAATCTAGGGTTGGGATTTTTCAAGGGTTGAAGAACTAATTCGCGAAATCGAATTAGAATTGGTAATCAGGGGGTTTTCCGCGTCGGTTGATAATTTTTGGGGATTTATTTGAAATAAAAAAGTGTCGTTGCTTGGGGTTGAGTACTGTCGATGGAAATTGAAAAGGGGCGTCGAGCTCCAACGTATGATGATGGGAGGGTAAAGATGTTGATGAAGGGTGTAATGGTGTTATTTGTTTTGAATTCCATGAAGAAGGGGTGGAACGATGGAGGTTTGAAGTTGGAAAATGGACGGGTTGTTTGGCTGCTGGCATCGGGAGGAAGAAGAACGATGAGCGGGTTTTAATGTGGGATGGGCTGGGTTCAATGATGGGTGAGGCCCAGTTTTTAATTTAAAACTAAGTGATTTTATTTTAAAGGAATATCCAAACTTGTATAATCCATAACTTTATCATACGATGTCGGTTTTCAACGAAACAAGATCCAACAGGATCGTATGGACGGACACTACCCAATGGAACTGACTGGGAGTGGATTGAAGCTCGTTTGAATTTATGGTGAAATAAACTGTTTGATTCAAATCAAACAACAGTTTATCGTTCTTTAACGATGAACTGCCAATGTGAGTAAATCTCACTAACTCTAACAGTTTATAATTTCATGTTGTATTTTTAGAACTGTTAAATATTGTCTGATTTGATTGTGTGTTGACTGTTGATTGAACTACTAGTCAGTTAGTGAAGATTATATTATAGATATATATATAAATATAAATATATGTATAAACCGTTAAATCTATATATGTTGATTCTGTTAACAAAATATTTCATATTGAAGTGAAAGTGATGTTGATTATATTGTGTAACATCTGTGGATGCAGGGAAACAGGTTGGAGGAATCCAAATGGATTCCTCAACAGTTATTATATTGTTTTTTTCATATATTGTGATATATGATGTGGTTTATAATATGTGGTTGATTATATGTGTTTGGATGATACTGGTCATCGTGATATGATGTGTTAAGTACCATAAAATATCTGAATGGGAAAAGGAGATTTTCAAAGTGATATTGAAAACAGAATATTGATAAATTGGAATATTTATAAATAAGAACTATTTATAAATAGGAATATAAATAAATAGGAGATTTTAAGAAAAGGGAATATTTATAAAATCAAAAGATCTTATAAATGAGATATTTATTGGTTAAATAAATAGGAGATAATAAGTGAGATATTTATTTGTTAAATAAATAGGACAAGATAATGGATTATTTATTTGTTAAATAAATAGAATAAGAAAGGGACATATTTATTTGCAAAATAAACAGGATTATTAAAGGAAACATTCAAAATTATTAAATAGGATATTAAACGGATTATTTATTTAGGAAATGAATAAGTTATGATAAAGGGATATTGACTTAGAAATTGAATAAGTTATAAAAGAGATGCTAAGCAAAATAAATAGAATAAAGGATTATTTATTTGGAAAATAAATAGAGGAGTTAATCGAATCAAGTTAATCAGTTAGAGTTAAATCAGGTAGGGTTAACCAGTTAAAGTTAATCAGTTAGAGTTAATCAGTTAGAGTTAACCGTAGAGTTAAACCAGTTAGAGTTAATCAGTTAGAGTAAACCAGTTAGGTTAATCAAATAGAGTTAAAGAAATAGAGTTAAGCAAAATTAAAAACTGACTAAAGATTTGTAAGTTGACTAGTTTTCTGAATATCGGTCTGATGTTGGTTTCAGCCTTCGCGGTTTATACTTGGGAAGTTGTTCTCTTATTAGTTTACAGTTAGAGTTTGATAGTTGTCGAATGGTAGTGATTGATGATTGATCGATAGAATTTCCTTCGGGAAATGATATCGTTGTTTGCACATGTATTTTCCTTCGATAGATAAATCACAGACTATCGAAGTTTTGAACAATTTACGTTGTTAATATGGAGAGACCGGTTGGATTATTATCCAAAGAACCACTCTGTATTGGCATAAGCGTTGCGAATCATATATGCCAAAGATAATTGAAGACAGAGTAATGTGCAAGGGCTGTTGTATAAATCTTAGATAACAGTGCCTAAGATGGATATACTGAATCGTACCTTTGGTTCATCCTATTCTTGGATGACTTGTATGGATGAATGTCTGACAGAGTATTTCCAAAAAGGTCACGTACATTGATTTCTTCAAACGTACCAAGAGTGGAAGCGGAGAAGGAAAGTTCTTTTAGCTGACATGTAATGTATGGTTGTAGACGTTAATTCGTGATTTTTGATGGATCTAACAATGTGGCATTCAAAGTGAATCTGATGTGATGATGAAGCGTAACCTCAAGCCTCATCAACCGGTAAATGATAGAAATCGGGCAGGCAGCATGGCTAAGTCGGTCGCTCCGAAGTAGGGTGTATAATCACCTGATCTAGAGTTTCATTTACTTCTAAAAATCTATTGTTGATACTATCCCATTCGGGAAACGGTTGCTGATCCCAACCGTTGGTGATATACATTCGATACACTCAAGCGAAATGAGTGGTCGGTCATGTGTGGCCGGGTTGCAAGATGTTCTTGTTGAACCTAGTGTATTCCTCTTTAGAGGTACACTAGCGAAAGGTGGTTCCATACCTTGTCATAGTTGGAAATCCATTACCCAATACGTGCTTGCGGTTTTGATTATATACTATATATGCAGAACGTGAGATGAAAGCATTTCTGCTAGATGATTATTATATTGTGACTGATAGACATTATTATAATATCAAAAGGTTTTTGATATAAAGATATTTTGGATTCTCATAAGGGAAAAACCCGTTTCGTTATACGGTGTGGTCTTATGAGATATCACTTAATGGATCAAACTATTTTAAACTGTTTTACTCATACCAGTCTCATGACTGACCCGGAGTTTATTTTGTTTTGTTTTCCCTAAACTCTTGGGTGCCCAATTTTGTACGGGCAGTCAAGTAGTCGGGATTTACAGATACTTGAAGAGCCGGAGCAGAGGCTTCAGGATCATATAGCTATAGTTTATTTCTGCTGTGTTTTAAGTGTCGTACTTGATGATGATATGTATATTCAAGTACAGTCTTTTATTTCAAAGATATGTTATCTATTATATGTTATTCGTTCCGCTGTGAGGTTCGTGTTACTCTGATGTTGTGTTCTTCTTCTATTCTAAGTTTCTATCTTATCTTTCCTCACCCTCTGTTTTCTTTCTATTAATTTCCTGGTTTCCATTGCAATTTGGGGTTAGACTTGTGTTATTTAGTCAGCTCAAATTGGACCGAATTTTCGGGTCATTACACTATAGGCCTCACTTCGATCTAAATAACCAATAAATATTCCTTAATCATATTTTGCATTGAAATTTTCTGAATTATCTTTTGTGTTTAATATGAAACATTTTGAACCAAATGTTCTAAAATATGACACTTTAGGTTTCTTTCTGTAGAACATTTCATAACAAGTATTTTTTGTCGTTGGTCGCATTTTTACTCTATTTAGTACATAGCTAGCTGTTGTTATTGCTTCAGCCAAAAATTGCTTTGGTAAACCACTACTATTTAACAAAGTTCTAGCATATTCTTGTAAGGTTTGATTTTTTTTCCTTTCCACAACACCATTATGTTGTGGTGTTCATGGAATTGAAAATTTATGACTTATTCCCTTTTAGTTACAAAAATCATTAAATAATTCATTTTCAAATTCACCTCCATGATCACTACGAATATTCTTGATTTTTCAATCCAATGAATTCATTATACATTTGAAAAAAAATTAAATATTCTGAAAGTGTCGCTTTTATGTTTTAAAAATATTGTCCATGTATATCTTGAAAAATCGATACTATTACAAAAACATATTTATTATGATTAAACGAACACGTTTGAGTTGGTCCAAAAAAATCTAAATGTAATAGTTCTATAGGTTGTTTTGCAGATATATTAATTTTTCATTTAAATGAAATCTTTTTCAATTTTCCAATTTACAAGAATTACATAATTTTTTACTTTGAAATTAGTTTTTGGTGAACCTCTAACTAGTTCAGTCTTTGCTAATTTGTTAATATACTCAAATTTTATGTAACATAATCATTTATGCCATAACCATGGATCGTTGTGATCTAGGGTTAAACATAGATACGAATTTTGCTTTATGTTCACATTTAAAACATATATATTACTATTTCTAAAGCCTTCAAAAGTTAAAATTTTATGACTATCCAAAATAATGCATTTATCTTTTTTAAAGCTAATTTGAAAACCTTTATCCCAAAGTTGGCTGATAATTAGAATGTTATGCTTTAAATTTTTAACTAACAAAATATTAGAGATAATCGGAGAATTGTATATACCGATATTGATGACTTCACCAATGCCAATGACATATCCTTTTGAATTATTGCTAAAAGTTACTATCCTACCACCATGTACGTTATATTTGATAACATGCATTTGTTTCCCGTCATGTGCTTGGAGCCGCCACTATATAAAATCCATTTCTCTTTTTGTCTTGTTTTGGGTACTTACAAGATTAAAAAAAAAGTCCCCACTTCCTCTGTTAGGGTCCTAAATGTTAGGCGGACAAGGCAGCCCATGCCCATGTGGATTTGGGGCCTTTAAAAGCATAATTTGAATTGTAAACTACATTTTGCAGAAAAATCTTAATATGCTTTTGTCTAATAAGTTTATTATTGGATTTAGAAATCCCTATTTTTACTTCCTTAGGTTTGTCTACCTTTTAATTGACATTTTTCTTTTTTTACCTCTTTATAAAGAAAACTGTACTTTTTAGGTTTTGAATCCTTTTTAAAACCTAATCTATTCCTATTTCTAGAAGGCTTTGAATCTCTAATTAAATTATCTAGAAAAATTACCTTTATTAAATTTCAAAACATTTGTAGTAATCTTTTCCAACTCATTTTTTAGTTTTGAAATTTCAATAATGAAACTTCTAGATTACTTTTTAAAGTTATGTTTTTATCCAAAATTTAATTATTTTCTATTTTAAATTTTCCTATTTCCTGTGATAATAATTCATTTTCAGAAGGTAACTTTTTACATCTATTCTTTGTATTTTCTAATTCTTCTTCTAGAATGGTTTTCTCATCTTTTTATAAGCCCATTTCAATTTCCATTCTATTTATTCTAGCTATATGTTCTATGTTTAGTTTTTTTGCTCTCTAAATTTATCATCTAATTCCATACTAATTTCCAAAATTTCATTATAAGTAAGCTCAGGACATACCTCATCTGTGTCTGCCATAAAGCACACATTTGCTTGTTCATCATCGTCATCACTATCACTATCTGATGATGAAGAGTTGGAATCATCCCTTGTAACTTGAAATGGTCTTCTTTTCTTTTTAAATTTTTCGTTTTTATGCTTCTTATTTTCTTTGAGAATCTTTGGACAACCATTTTTCATATGACCGAATTCGTCACATTCGAAGCATTTGATATATGTTTGATTTACTGGGTTTGGTTTTCCATTCTTTTGAAATTTAGTCATTTTATGAACTTCTTGAATTTGTTGTTGTTTTTGGCTATGAACATAATTTTGCCTTCATCTAAGTCAAAATCCTCATTATTGCTGGAAAATCTATATTTTCCTTTCAATATTTTGTTCCTTTCTAGCCTGCAGGTTAGCTTCATAGGACAAAAAATTTCCAATTAATTCTTCAACTTTGAGTTGAGAAAGATTGCTCATCTCTTCAATGGCTAAAACTTTTCATTCACAATCATTCGTCAAAGAATTTAAAATACATGTAACTAAATCAAAATTAGTAAACTTGACTCCAAGTGTTATGAGAACGTGTTGAGTAGTTTGGAATCTAATAAAAATATCACTAATACACTCGCTTTCTTTCATTTTGAAAGATAAAAATTGATTTTGTGAAATTGAGACTTTTGTTTGTTTGACTTTAGTGGTACTTTCGTGAGTGATTTACAAGGTACGCCATATATCATAGGCAGTAGTGCTCATCATGACACATGAAAATTCATTTTTATCTAATGCACAAAATAAAACATTCATAGCTTTTGAATTGTTAGATGTTGCGGTTTTTTCAGCATTGGTCCATGCACTCAATTCAGTAGTTGGAGCTTCATGTTTATTTTGAGTGGCGGACACAATTTTCAAACTGTTTGCTTCCATAAAAATCCTCATACGAGTTGACCAATATGCATAATTAGATCCATTGAAAAGAGGTGGACGTTGTGTGAACTAACCTTCATGAAATATACTAATACTTGTCATATTAAATGATGCAAATACAAGCTACTGTAATTTGATATAACCTTGCTCTGATATGAATTTAAAGTCTATGTGGATCGTGTGTGTGTTTAACTATAGCAAGTAAAGTGATAACAGCTAGTAAATAATATGGTAAGTAAAGTAAGAAGCAATCACACCGATATTTTATCCTAGTTCGGACCTTCTGTCCTACGTCCAGTCCCGAAGATCCCTTCGACTTTCTAACTGTCAAAAACTGGCCTCACTTAGCCCGAAGGAATAGGCTTATAGACGAAAAGATGCTTTGACAATAGTGTGTTCTGTACAACACATATTTTGACTAACTGGTACATAAATCTCCTTCTATTGATATGAGAATTGAAGAGCTTAGAATATAGAAGAATTTGTGCGCTAATTGGAAAGATTTTTAGAGAGATATTAAATATAGAGAGTATAGAAAATATTGAATATATTTTGAAAGATTAGGTGATTAAAATCCTTCAAACTAAGATATATATATATATATATATATATATATAGCAATTGAAAAGTTTTTTCGAAGAGATTTAACCTTTGAATATAAAACTTCTCGTTTGAATCATCTTATCCATTGAAATCTTAGTTTAGGGTTTTAATAGAAAGTTTTGTCTATACAAAAACGAAGAGAAACCCTTTTAAGAAGAAGCAACTGTTGCCTAGGACAGACATCTGTCCATATGGTCAGACGTCTGTTACTGTAATTTGGGTATACTTCGAATACACTGACATACATTTGTCCATATGTTAACAGACATCTGTGGTGTTAGGAAAAATTTCCCGAGCCTTTGTATAAACGTCTATCATATATGGAAGAAGTTCGTGTTGAGTCTAGGAAATTTTCCCAGACTATGTACCAGACGTCTGTCATTTATGGACAAATGTCTGTACAAGCACATACTGCATTAATATATATACCTAAGAGCTTATATCTATTCAAGGAGATTGTACAATAAACTAATACTCAATACCTAATTCTATGTCATTTATGAAGCCTTTGAGTATTTCTTGTATTCTTGTATGTGTCTTCATCTCCTGCTTGTATGTTTCCTGTAAAGATATATGATAAATTATATATTGTGCATGATTGTATTGTTGTTGTCATTAAAAGCTTAAAGCATAGGAAGCTACTTTCCTCCAACAAGATGAGATTAACAACCAAACCTCTTCTTCTCTGAAAAATCTTGGAAAAGCAGCAAATAGGTTGGACAATAAGCTGATCGAAACGCTAAGGACATGAATACGAAGTTCGAGGGGATTTACAATGTATTAAATGCAATGGTGCAAGATATGCAGCAACTCAAACTTCAAACAGCCAGTAACCAACCAAATTCATCGAACATGCAAGGGGTTTTGACCTTAAACCCTCAAGCCAGACTCACTTTATCACCCATTAATCCACCTATTCTCCAACAACTTCTACGGATTAATTCTTCTTTACCACACCACAACGTCAATTCTAGTAACCCACAACCATTACCCATTAACCAGCATCTACAAAATTCATCAACCTAAACCAAACAAACTAAGAAACCACTTCTTTGAACAAAAACTCACATTTTCCAAACCTTAAAGTTAATTTCCTAATATATAATGGTGATGACATGGTGCAGGAATGACTTAATCAGGTGGAACATTTTGTTTAGTATTCACCATACCGAGGAGCATCTATGGTTTGAAATTTCTTCTTTCTATCTGAAGAAGGATGCACTTAAATGGTATGGATGGTACACTAGAAATATTCTAGATTGCTAGGCTTGGTCTGTGATCAAAGAAGAGATTTTAGCCAGGTTTAACTCTGAAGAGATGGAAGCACTATACGAGGCCTTGGCAAATTTGAAACAAGTAACCACCGTATCTTCATATCTTTCCAAATTTGAAGGACCATAAGCCACCGTTGAAACTCTTCCTTCCCATTACTTACTGGACAGATTCGTAGGAGGGCCTATGAAAGAAATAAGGTTTAATATACTAACTTCTAGGCCTATGAATTATAAACAATCAGTCACTTCTACCAAGATGTTTGAGAGTGCTTGGAACCAAACCAAGAAGAATAAATCAAATCATCACTTTACTTCCTCAAAAGGGAACCCTACCCAAACCTGTACCTATCCTAAGAATGCACAATCAAATCCATAAAAAGGTACTACAAATCCATAAAAATTAGCTAGAAGCAAGGGGTTGACCCTAAAATAATTGGTGGAAATGCAAAGATGAAATATATGCTATGGGTGTAGAGAACCATGGCATAAGGACCATAAATGCAAAAGCCTACAAATATACATCCTAGAAGGAATAATGTCCTTTGGGGATAGTGAGGAAAATGTGGGAAATCCTGCCTAATTAAATAGTGAAGGCAACTATGAAGACAACTCAGAGGAGACTCATTCTATAACTTTACAGATCATGTGTGGAATATCAACTTTATCCACTATCAAAGTGCAAGCACTATTAAAGGAAAACTCGTACAGATCTTGGTAGATTCTGGTTTCATACACAGCTTTATAGATGAGAAATTGTCTCATAAACTAAAGCTTAAAATAGATCAATAAAAGAACATTGAAGTCTTGATAGCCAATGGATAAAAATTGAAGTGGTCAAGCATTTGCAATGACGTAATTCTCAATTGCCAGGGATGTAAAATGCGAGTGGACCTACTACTTATTCCACTGGAAGGGTGTCAAATATTATTGGGTGCACAGTGGATGAAAATTTTAGGAGAAGTAACTTTAAATCTGGTTAAATTACTAGTTAAGTTCATCTATAATAATAAGCCATATGTGTGGCAAGGTATCAAGCATAATGAATTCAAGATAGTAGATAAAAAGGCCTTAGAGAAAGAAATGGTTCAAGGGCAAGTGGCTATCATGATGCGCTACCAAACTAAAACATTCTTAAATCAAAATTTGTCATATAATATTCCACCTAAAATTGTTCAGGTTATACAAAAGTTCCCCAACATCACTTCAGAACAAATCAGACTACCAACAAAAAGGGATTTGGACCATAAAATACCCCTCCTAATGAAAACTAGACCTCTATTCTTTAAGCCATACCGGTACCCCAATCTTATTAAGAATGAACTAGAAAAAAATGTACAAGAAATGTTTGATCATGGGATCATCAAGAATAGTGCCAGTTTATATCCTTCTCCAGTTATGATTGTAAGGTAGAGAGATAGGACATGGAGGCTTTACATAGACTATAGAAATTTGAACTCCCAAATGGTTAAAGATAAGTATCTCATTCCTTGATAAATGATTTGTTTGATGAATTACACGGTTACAATTATTATTCTAAGTTTGACTTAAAATCAAGTTATCACCAAATTAGGATGCATGAGTTAGATATACACGAAACAGCCTTTAAAACTCATGATGGTCACTATGATTCACTGTGTTGCCATTTGTCTTAGTTAATTACCCCTCCACATTTCAATCGTTAATGAATAACATCTTCAGACCATATCTTAGAAAATTCATTTTAGTATTTTTGATGATATACTAATTTACAGCCAGACCTGGTCTGAGCATATAGAACATCTTAGGGATAAATTTCAGGTATTGCAAGAGAATCATCTTGTAATCAAACTATCCAAATGTAGATTTGCAAAGGAAAGCATCAAATATCTAGGCCATGTCATTTCTACATAGGGAATTGTTATGGCCTAGAGCAAAGTGCAAGCCATCAAACAACGGCTATTTCCAACTACACTTAAAGCATTAAGAGGTTTCCCATGGCTCGTTGGGGACTATAGACAATTTATAAGAGGACATTATGCTATTGCAAAGCCGATACATAAATGTTGAAGAAAAATTCATTAAATAGAACAAGGAGGCCGAATAATCAATTGAGTAACTCAAGTATTGCCTAATGAATCTACCTGTAATGGCTATGCCAGATTTTTCTCAACTATTTGTTCTTGAATCGGATGCAAGTGGGAAAGGGATTGGGGCTATTCTTTCACAAAATAGAAGGCCGATTGCCTTGTTGAGTAAGGCAATGCATGGAAAGAATTTAGCATTGCCCACTAAAGAAAAAGAGAAATTAACCGTTATTGTTGCCACAAAAAATGGACCAAATATTTGATGGGTAGAATGTTCATCATCAAGACCGATCACCAGAGTTTGAGATATTTGTTAACTCAAAAATTACATACGGAATTATAGAATAAACGGTTGGCTAAACTCCATGGGTTTTACTACGAAGTTGAATGTAAATGAGGAATAGAAAATATAGTGGTTGATGAACTTTCTCAAAAGGAAAATAACACTGAAGAACTCCAAGAATTTTCTATCTCAAAAGTGCAAACCCCTTGGCTACCTGATTTGAAGAAAACCTATATGACTTCAGAATAGTTTCAACAGCTACTCTAGAACATTAAAGATCAGAAAGTTAACAACAATAAGTATCAAGTCGTGGTTGTTATGATGTTTCACAAGGGAAAAATACCGATTGATCCCTAGTTCGAAACATCAATGAAAATCATTTTAGAGCAGCATCACTTTACATCTTTGGGAACCCCCCACACTTTTCTGAGCCTAAATTTTGACAAACATCGAAATTCGAACACATCTAAACATGGAGCATGTAAATCTAGTACATGCAAATAAAAAAGCATGAGCATAATCAAAGTACGATAAGATAACTCATAGCACAAATGAAATAGGATAAGCTAGTATTATCCCAAGTAACTACCTTATAAAAGTGAGTCACCAAGTCAATACCGAGCATGAGAGAGAATGATAATTGAAGGCCAAACCTAAACATCTGTGAGAACCCGACCTTCTCTAAAGAAACCTAGGAGGTTGTACCGAAGAGGGGGTAGAACCACAAGTTTGGTGAACAAGAAAGGTGCAACAGAGATTACAATACACAGATGTATCCCATTTGGTTCAACCAAAGATATATGCCTGCCAAAGCTAGTAATTCTAACCTTACTTTGTAAACATTTACGCACGACTCTAACTACCCTTCCTATGGTAGTATTCCCGACTATATTAATACCGAGATAAAATGCTTATGCATACGTTTGTGAAGCCTATATATCATCCTTTAATTATTAAATCGAGAAGTGAACTCCTAACCATGGATTTTATTTACTCATGTGTGTATACTTAGCCATTTAACGCCTCACTATCGAATGATATATAGGGTGGATTTCCTCGATGACTTAAGAAACTAGGTGAACCTATTAGTTATATAATACCTCTTGATGATTTACTCAACGTTATTATAGACTAGAGGACACTAACTACAGGGTCCTACTAGTTATGGCTTCTATCATTCGCATATAAACCCATACCCCATATAAGATGAGTGATGGTATCTCATCGCTTAAGAGTCATAGGACTATGTAGATAATATCTCACCATTTATGACCTTCCTATTAGTGGAATCTCATTGTACGATCTAGCTAACCTTATTGGATAATATCCTTAGAAGCTTATTACTTCCCGTAGGATAGGTAGCCCTATGGAATGACCGTATCGGGTATTTAATCTCCAGGATTAGGTAGGATTCACACACCGAATAAGACTCCTAACTGGGGGACCTAATCCCAAGTGGACTCCTTGACCCAAAGTCACTTAGGACCCAAGGAAGCGGACTATTCGCGAAGATTATCAAGTTCGTACCTAATTAGCCTTTCATGCTTCTATTTGTGGGAGGAGGGCTACGCGATTAATTAATACCTTTTTATAGGTGGATCTAACCACTTAAGACCGTAACCTCAAAGGAAGATATGTTATTGAGTCATTCCCGTTTAGTTTCTCTTA
The DNA here is from genome assembly GCA_030737875.1 of Allium sativum. Taxonomy (NCBI): domain Eukaryota; kingdom Viridiplantae; phylum Streptophyta; class Magnoliopsida; order Asparagales; family Amaryllidaceae; genus Allium; species Allium sativum. The sequence goes on along the minus strand of CM060912.1, from coordinate 386,488,197 downwards.
ACGGAAATACCATTTGAATACAAACTAATTATCATCACGGGTTATTACGGTAAATAATAACTTTCATTATTTACCTACTAAGTCCATTCTTTATTTTTTAAGATTTACTAGTATAAAATAGGGAAAGTTATATCCTCCTTATCTAAGGATAATTACATAATTGTTTTTCTTATTGTACTTAGTATTTAAAACGGAAATCAATGCCCAATAATCCCCCTTTTATTTCATTATTTCTATTTAATAAGTTTATTGACATTTATGACCATGACGACCATATTTTCCTAAGATATAAGTTTATTTCCATTGATTATAATTAATGTCTTTTATGATCCTAACGACCATAATTTCCTACGACATTAATTAACAATTAAATATCCTTATTATATCTGTCCCGGAATACCTATTTTTTGTACCCTAACAGACATTACTAGTTTATTTATTTATCGCATGTTGTGTGCGTGTGTGTGTATATATATATATATATATATATATAATTATGCACCAGACTCCTCACATTAAGCCGACCAGCCATGGACGCTGGATTTGTCAGGCAGCTCCCGGCAGACTTCTACCCCAAGTTGAGCTTAACCTTGTGTCTTAATGCAGTTATAACTTAATTCCCTAATTGGGGTTTACAACAATAATCCTAGCAAGTTTTGAAATTGTAGCCGTTAGACTTAACTACCAAATTAAATTTGTTTTCCCCAATCAATGTTGGTTACAATAGCTATTTATTTACTTACTTATGGCCCCATTTACAGAAATCAATTACAATCATTTCTACAACGGTCACAACAAATATATTCATTTAATATGGACTACATTGATATGTATAATCTCATAAAATGAAATTCATTCAAACATTCATTATTATATATATATTTCTCTATTTACGTAGATTCAGACGGATAATGAATATATATATTTGTATTTATATTTTAGCACAGTTAGCGTAGTTATTTTCTTTTATTATTAGCTTTAAGTTTAATTATTTGGTTCAACTAATAACAAAATATCCCTTTTTGTATTCAATCTTGCAATAAGGTTCTAAATCTTACAAAAAGACTGTGAACTATAATTATTGTAAATCATGCTTGAATATTGAAATAAATATATTTCAAATAACAAGAAATAAATTTATGTATTTTTGGAATAGTTGATGTAAACTACACATAAATACACATATTTATGCATGAATTTACACGATTGTTCCTTTTTTTAATATTTGACATATTTCTTATTAGTTTCAAATAATATTTATTTTAAAGTAGGAAAAAGGCATATTTGCAATAACTAAGTTAAAACCCCAAAAAAATTGAACATAAGAAGGTTTATATCTTTTTAATCAAAATTACATAATTTATCATTTAGCAATGAAACCACAGATCTCCAAAAAAACAACATCTTAATAATGTTTTATGGGACTAATTTCCAGACCTATAGTGTTTTACAATAACCATAATATATTTTCAAACACAATTGTAGGAAATATGTATAAACAATTAAGTAAGCCTACAAATTATAATATTATTCAAGCCAAAAATTTATGCTTTCAGGTTATGAAAACATTTTAGATCCGATAAGCATCATTTCAGATCTAACAATATTATGAACAGTTCTGATAAACGTTAGACATAGATTTAAGATCTAATACAAAAAAGATAAGTTATTGTAACTTTGTATATAAATTTCCCACTTACCTGAAAACATCCAAATATGAATAATCTTATAGGCCTTCAATGCCTAAATTCTTACAGATCTACAATTTTTCTTAAAAGGGGATACTTTCAGATCTGTAGATTTGCAAGAAATTAGGAAAAAGGGGAGAATCTGATGAAGAAGAGCTTAGAAGTCAATTCATATCCTTTTCTACTTGAATCTGATTATCCATTCCAAATTAATATGGATTTATATTTGATTGATTGTATATGAACCTATTTTTTATTTAGAATTTATTTGAAGAGAAAGGGAAATGGCAGAGGTTCATTATTGCTTATAAATTTATGTGGAAAAGAATGAGGTCTTACCCCTTTATTTATAGGAATTAACCATGAACCGTTAGATTTGATTAATTAAACATCTGTCCATTTATATAATAATATATATAAACTAAACTCCCTTAACCTAGCCGTCATTGGGCTGTACAGACTCAGAGCGGTCAACCGCTCTAGGCAAGGGTACCGACCGCCGTTGAGTGGTTTTTCCTAGTGAAGGAAGGTAATTAAAGAAAAATATATATTATATTTATTTATTTTCATCCGTTTTTCATTTTTCGTCCGTAACTTTTCATAAGAACTCCGTTCGCGAAACTCCAAACACGAAAGTTGACCAGAATTCCGAGACGACCGCAATGGTTAAAATTTCATGGTCAAATTCCATCATTTCATAAATTACTATTTTTGAAATCTAATTAAATAACTAATTTATTTTCAAAATTCCAAGTTGTTACATTCTTCCCTCCTTAAAAGGAAGTTTGTCTCGAAATTATGGCACCTACTTATCCTATACTACACAACCAATTTGTACATCCACTTCGAAGCCATATGCACAAGTGCACAATATACATAATGCATTTTAACCACAAATCATGTATGCACAATGATTCTAAATTGGGCCCTCCTACATGTATGCATTAAATTTTTAAACCACTTCAGAAAACATGATGCAAAACATCCTAAATATACTGGCAGTTCTATATGAATGCAAATTTCAAAAATCCTTTTGCATCCATAAACTGATTATGAATAAAAATGTGAAGCAACCAATTTTGCATCCAAACCCTACCATCCAAAACGTCAACGCATCTAATCGCTTCCTATTTTATTTCTCCTGAAATGGAAAAAGAAATCAAATCGAAGAATTTTAATGTTCCCTTCACCTATAGATACTCCAATTCTCAACTTACAACAGAAAATTTCACCATAGTTGCCCAAAATACTCAAAAAATCCACCTGTAGACTGTAAAGGAGGCTTAAAAAGGGCTCTAAAATGTAAAACGAGTTAATTTGTAATTCGTGCACATCGTTGACAAGGTATGGAAACAACGTTTCCAAGGCTAGAATAACTTTTTCCTTATTATCGTTAACGCTTTTATCGCATCATCGGTCCTACTACACCGCTAAAACGCACATACAAACCATCTAATAACCTTCCTTGCATTGTTCATGTGACCAAAAATTGAATTTTTTCACAAAAACAAATTTCCACCTTAAACTCTTTACATGAATTTTTGAAAATTTCTTTTTAACACCGGTTAAGTTTCCATACGAAATCTGCATGAAAACTTAAATTTTGGTAACGCGCGCTTTGCATTATTCAAACCATGTAATTTAATGTAAAAAAGATGTTTAAACACGTGCAAACTACCGTATGCAAATTCTGCATTTTTGCGCAAACCGGAATGAAAAAAAATAAATTAGTAAAAATTAAATTTAAGATGATAAAAGTTATTTTTTCAAACAACGTTATCCAAAATTTTATAAGTTGTATTTCGCGGAAACTTAAATGATTCAAGTCACATGCTGGCGAAAAAGGAAGTCAGCCACGCAAAAATGCGAAAACTAGAACCACATCCAAAAGAATGAAATATAGTTTAGCTTAACAAGGAACGGTGATTTATTTATACCTGTGACAAAAACAATGCAAAACAAGTCATTTGCTCAAATTCATCCAACACAGAATTCTATTCTTTCAAGCTCTAGAACAACTGTTGGTTAATAAGAAAATGAGACTTCATTCAAGTGAATATGCGCGAATGAAAAAAATATTTCCAAACATGGAAATCTCATAAATATAAGTCGTGCGATTTAAACAACACTAACAGTTACAAGAACGAATTTCCATAAAGCCAAGAACAAAATGCTGGAAAGGGAAAACAAAAAAGACGACAACACCGAAACTCCCAAAACAATGCCTATGAACAACGAGATGTCTTGCTCCGTAGGAGCTCAAACCATTCTTATGGCCTTTGATTAATCATATCATGGTAGCAGAATGCTCAATCTCGTGTTACAAACACTATTGGTGTTGTTGGAGGTTTCCACATCACCAACTCTTGCAAAATAGAATTTCCGATGAGAAATGAAACCTACCAGAAAACTGCTTCTCATGGAAATCCACCAAATATTGTCTAAAGAAAAAAGTGGGTAGGTGAAATTACAGAAAGTAAATCCATGAGACAACACATAAGGACAGTAAGTAGAGGTGGCAATTAGACCCGACCCGATGGACCCGGACCCGACCCGTCGGGTCTCGGTTCTAGGAGGGTTGGATTTTCTCGGGTCTAAACTATACATTTCAAAAATCTGGACCCGGCCCGAGCTTCGGTTCGGGTCAGGTCCGGTCGGGTCGGTTCAGGTCCTGTTGAATAATAACACTAAAAATACACATATTTCAATACTTTTGGGTCGGGTCTAAGCGGGTCAGGTTTGATCGGGTTATGATGGTATTTTTCATCACCTAGACCCGATCCAAGACCCATCGGGTTTGGTTCGGGTTTGGGTCTTTTCGGGTCGGTTCAGGTTTTCGGTTCTCGGTTCTAATTGCCACCCTTAACAGTAAGCTAAATCAAATATGATGCAACATCAAATGATGGTTACACCATCGATCAAACCAAAAGATTCATTCCGCATCACGAGACAAATATAGTCATAATTTCCCATCTATAGAATAATGTGTTGAATTGGTCACACACCTACATAGGCAGTTTCACCATAGATCTCCTAACACAAAAACTGACATTAAGGAAAGGTGATTAGCTGCAAAACCTCCAAAGCCGTTCGGAAAAAATACCATTTAAATCCACGTATGACACGGATCCCTTTAAAGTCTCAACAAGATCCTCCTCAGACAAACCACCCAAAGACGACTTACTCTTCATCTCCAAAACAACGATCGCCTTCGAATGAACTTATTCCAACAAGGTACAATAAAGGCAGATGTAGCACAACCAACAATCTTATTCTAAGATCTCGAAGCAAAGGACTGGTGCTAGTCTAACTTCCATGAAGAATTTTCTTAGCCCTAAAACGGTGAGACCTTTTTGCTTATTCTGATCCAACCAAATGATATCTCCCTAAGGGTAAGACTTAAATCCTACTAAAAAGATTAGGTAGTGCAAGTAGGTATTACAGACTAAGAAATGATCGGAGATAAGAAATTAGATCTTAGTGTACTAATGGGGTAAGGTCTAATACGCAAACAGTCGCAGAAAAAGAGGAGATGAGATGATAACAAAGAAAGAAAAGAAGGATAAAAATATGGTTCAGCTAGATAAGGAAGGAAGGACGAAAGAAAGAGAAGAAGTTAAGAGGGTGATTTGGACATAACTTTTACGGTTGAATTCAAGGTCCAAGTTGTACCAAAATTCATCAACAAATTGACCACTCTACGTAACACGCTAAAAGGTCAAATGTCAAATAGGCTTTTGAAAAAGGTTGGACCTTGACCTTATTAGGCTGGATTAAAATAATAATCACCCCGCATTATATTTTAATACTTGACGTGACCCGTAAAACAATTACCCTCATCATCACGATATCAAAGATCATAGACAAACTCTGAACCATCTCCAAAGATTCAAAGTAGTCACAACAACGATGCGGTGACCACAAGATGAACGACCGAATTCCCAAAAGAATCCAGCTAGAAATCCATAATTAAATTAAAACGGATTTTCCCCTTACCTAGCTAACAAAAAAATGGTTCGAAATCAAATACCCCAAAAATCAAGATGAATGATTTTCCTTAGCCCTTTCGTAAGAAAATTTAAAACTTTTCAAAACTGGAATTTAATATAAACTAACAGTTTCGTATTAATAAGTCCAATTTATTATTACTATTATTATTATTATTTATATTCCAGTTTATGTTACAAACTAAAAAACCTTTTTGCGTTCAAAAATGTCGAAATTTTAAAATCTCTAGTTTTAATTGTGATAATTTGAATAAATGGTCCAATATATATAAAGATAGGGATAGTGAAAATCACAAGGAATGGGTATTAATTATTTTCAAGTATAGTGGCATATTCCTTGTCATTTCCAATTCCCTTCTTTCCACCAATCGAATTATATTTATTAAAAGCACACAAAGCATAATAATTCTGATACACGAATAGATTAAAAATTCGAAACTATATCTCTATAAACTATATTTTTATAATATTATTCTTCCAAAACCATAATTCCAAAAACTTTTTGAAATCCATTTTATTTTTCCAAATAGTTTTAAAAATAAAATTCCCTCGAATACAAGTCCAAGAATTCAAATGAATATTTTTAATAAAGGAATACCCAAAAATTTAATGAAGTAACGAATGGTTATACCTCGTAATTATATCTCCGAATGGATACGACATATTAACATGAATTTCCAGTTTCAAACCAAGGAAAGGTCTTTGACTGGAACTACCAATGAAACCAAAAACCAAAAGTTGCGACTATCTCGGTTGTAGCTAGATTTTTGTCCAGTCTCTAAACTCGAATCAACGGGTTATTATGGTAAATAACAACTAATATTATTTAACTACTAAGCCCATTCTTTATTTTCTAGATTTACTAGTATAAAATAGGGAAAGTTATATCCTTCCTATCCTAAGATAATTATTTAATTGTTTTTCTTATTGGACATAGTATTTAAAACGGAAATCAGTACCCATTAATCCTCCTTTTATTTCATTATTTCTATTTAATATGGTTATTGCCATTTATTCCCATAACGGTCATATTTTCCTAAGGCATCAGTTTATTTACGTTGATTATAACTAACGTCATTTATGAACCTAACGATCATAATTTTCGTAAGATATTAATTAACAATGAAATATCTTTATTATATCAGTCCCGAAATTCCTATTTGTTGTACCCCAAGAGACATTACTAATTTATTTATTTATTTATTTCCTATTTTGTATGTGTGTGTGTGTGTATATGCACCAGACCTCTCACATAAAGTCGACCACATGTGGATGTGGATTTGTTGGACGGTTAGGGGTAGACCTATACCACAAGTTGAGCTTAACCTCGTGTCTTAGTGCAGTTATAATTTAATTCCCCAATTGAGGTTTACAACATTAATCCTAGCAAGTTTAGAAAGCGTAACCATTAGTCTTAATTGCCTAATTAAATTTGTTTTCCCCAATCAATGTTGGTTACAATAACTATTCATTTGTTTACTTATGGCTCCATTTATAGTAATCAATTACAATAATTGCTACAACGGTCACCACAAATATATTTATTTAATATGGAATACATTTACATGTATAATCCCATAAAATGAAATTCATTCAAACATTCATTATTATTATATTTGGTTATTTAAGTAGATTCAGACAGATAATATCTATATATTTATAATTTAGCACAGTTAACGTAGTTATTTTCTTTTATTATTATTAGCATTAAGTTTAATAATTTGGTTCAACTAATAACCAAATATCCCTTTTTGTATTCAATCTTGCAATAACGTTCTAAATCTTAGGCTTTGAACTATAATTATTGTAAATCATGCCTGCATATTGAAATAAACATATTTCAAACAACTAGAAATATTTATTTATTTGTGTTTTGGAATAATTGATGTAAACTGCACACAAATACATATATTTATGCATGAATTTACACAACTTTTCCTTTTTTCAATATTTGACATATTTATTATTAGTTTCAAATAATGTCTTTTTATTTTAAAGAGGAAAAGGCATATTTGTAATAACCAAGTTAAAACCCCAGTAAAATTGAACACAAGCAGGTTTATATATTTTTAATCAAAATTACATAATTTTTCATTTAGCACTGAAACTAAAATCTGAAGAAAAAACTACATCTTAACAATGTTTTATGGGACTAATTTCCAGACCTATAGTGTTTTACAATAACCACGATATATTTTCAAACACAATTGTAGGAAATATATATAAACAGTTAAGTAAGCCTACAGATTATAATATTATTCAAGCCACAAATTTATACTTCCAGGTTTTGACAACATTTATAGTAGATCTAATAAGCATCATTTTAGATCTAGCAATATTATGAACCGATCTGATAAATATTAGGCATAGATTTAAGATCTAATGCAAACGTGATAATAAGTTATTATGACTTTGTATATAAATTTCCCACTCACCTGAAAGCATCTAAAAATCTGAATAATGTTTTAGGCCTACAATTCCCAAATTCTTATAAATATGCAATTATTCTGAAAAGGGTATACTTTCATATCTGTAAATTTGCAAGAAAATTCAAAAAGAGTGGAGAGCTTAGATGTCAGTTCATATCCTTTTCCACTTGAATCTGATTATCCCTTTCAAATCCATATGGGTTTATGTTTGATTGATTGTATATGGAACTATTTTTGATTTGGAATTTATTTGAAGAAAAAGAGAAATGGAAGAACTTCGTTATTGCCTACAGATTTGTATGGAAAAGAATGAGGTCTTACCCCTTTGTTTATAGGAGTGGTATTGGCCATTAACCATTAGATTTGATTATTTAAACATCTGTCTATTTATATAATAATATATATAAACTACACCCCCTTAATATAGTCGTCACTGGGCTATACAGGCTCAGGGCGGTCAACCTCTCTAGGCTTAGGCGTCGAGTGTCCTTGAGTGATTTTTTCCAGTAAAGGCACAAAATAAAATGAAACATATGTTATATTATTGTATTTATTTATTTTCGTCCATTTTTCGAATTTCGTCCGTAACTTTTTCATACGAACTCCGTCCGCGAAACTCCAAACACGAAAGTTGACCAGAATTCTGAGATGAATACAACAGTTAAAGTTGTTGCCAATTCCATCATTTGCAGAAATTCCTATTTTTCAAATCTAACTAAATAACCAATTTATTGTCAAAATTCTGGGTTACTACATGGGTATTCAGGGGCCAAAGTTACTTTGAAAAGGATGTGACGAGTGTTTCACTAGAAACATGTGAAGAAGACTGTGAAGACTTTGTCAAAGGGTGTGGCACTTGCCATAGAAACGAATACGAGACCTACCAAGTCTATTCCATCCACTTCCAATTCCAGAAAGAATTTGGCTAGACATATTAATGGATTTTATCACCGCCCTATCTAGAAGTCACAACAAAACTATTATATTTGTAGTTGTGGACAGACTTAGAAAATATGCACATTTATTCACTCTAGCTCATCCCTATACATAGCTATTTTTTTAATAGGGCATTTAAATTACATGGACTGCCTAAAACGATTGTTAGTGATTGAGATGCCCTATTCACTAGTAACTTTTGGTAAGAATTGTTTAAACTACACGGGTGTAGCCTTAAACTTAGCTCAACCTACCATCTCCAAAGTGATGGGCAAACCAAGGTTGTCCATAAAATTTTAGAAGGGTACTAGAGATGTTTCATGTATCACAAACCTCATTAATAGGTAGAGTGGCTTCCTTTGGCCGAATATTGATATAATAATACTTGGAAGACTTTAACGAACACAACCCTTTATAAGGCAGTATATGGTGTTGATCCTCCAACCCTATTAACATATGTGTCGAATACAACGAAGGTAGAACATGTACAAGAAATACTATTTAGCCGAGACATCACCCTGGAGTTTCTGAAAGATAGCTTAAAACAGGCATAAAAAAGAATGAAGAAATAGGCTGATCTAAAGAGGACTGATAGGCTGTTTGAAATACATGATTGGGTATACCTAAAATTCTAACCATACAGACAAATAACGGCCAGAATCAGATGGCACACAAGCTTTCGCCAAAATACTTTGGACTGTATCAGATCGGGGAAAAATTAGGGACTATGGCATATAAAATAAACATGCCAGAAAATGTGAAGATACACCCAGTTTTCCATGTGTCCTAACTAAAGAAAAAATAGGAAAAAATTTAGTAATACAAAATGATTTTCCAAGCTTTGAGGAGGGGGAAGTGTTGCAACTAGATAAGGTATTATGGATAGGAGGATGGTACCAATAAATGGGGATGCCATGGTGCAAATTTAGTGAAATGGAAGGGAAGGATAGAGGAAGAAGCCCGTGTAAGGACTATTAGTGATTGATGTGTTGCTTTCCCACCTTGGACCCTATGACAGGTTTCATTCTTGAAGGGGTAGGGAGAAGTAACAATCCCACCCTCATTTCATTGTGTCAACATGTGCAGCAACATGTGATAATGGAAATTGATAAACTAAGGCGATTTCTAAGGATAAATTCACCAAAGGCAATGATTGGACATGGCTAGAAATGGAACAAGGTTGGAGAAACTGGACTATACCCTAACTGATGACTGAGGAAGCTGATAATCAGTATGCACACGTGTATCACTATATACATGCACAACCTATTATGTGTATAATTGAAATCCTAATCGGTTTGACTCATTGTAATTACTATATTGGGGTATTTTGCTATAATTTGCCGTTACAAGCACCAGCATATATATATATATATATATTATATGTGTGTGTATATATATATATATTATCCAACATGATGAAAATTGAATAAAAACTCCCTTTTCGCTTTTCTTGCTAATCTGTCTTCTCGATTTTACTGCAAAACTTCTTCTTTTAGATTTTTTCCCCTAACCTTCTCTGATCATCCTAATCCTCACTTTACCCTATTTCTTATTGTTTTCTCTCCCGCCTGAACTTCTACACTATTCTTCCCCGCTTCTACTTAAATCACCTTCTTCTTCTTCTCAATATCATTACACAGTCATTCCATTTCCTCAAACACTTCACAAAACTCTAGTGCCATGGCAACATCCGAAAATAGTCGTAACAGACTGGAAATACAGTTCCAAGTCTTTTCAAATGGGAATATCTTATATTAGGTCTTTACCAAACAATTCTAGACAGTTCCAAAAAGTCATTAATATATCTAAAAAGCTTCTCCTCAAACAATCTGATTAGTGGTGGCCATTCCATTTCACCTAACAGAACTAGTTATTATAAGATAACTAGACAAAATTTGAGTTATTTTTATTCTTCTAACCATTATGATTATAATGTTCATAATGATCGTTCACCTATCGCAGAAGGCTAGAATTACCACGCTATCAACGACTTTCCCAATGATTGCTTTTCTTTGCATAATAAGGATCTTTCTCAAATTAACATTAATAACTAGAGATCGATGCTAATCACTACACCATAGACTCAATAATAAAATCTATCACATAACTGTATGGGCCTTACTTTATGTTCTTTCAAAATAAGGAAAATAAGACAATAATCAAACAGGAAAATATTGATTAAGACAAAAATTAAGGCATTTTAAGCCAAAGGACAGCCCATTAAATTTTTTACCACAAGGACATTACACTGTTAGTTTTAAAAAGCACAAATCTTGCATGCGGTATTCTTCTTCTTCTTCTTCTTCAATCTGTTCGTACTTATTTTTCTCGATCTTGTGTTTATCAAATTTCAATTTTCTTTTCGTGCATGTCTCGATCTCGAACATTCACTTCAAAGAGTGGTCTCAATTACGTATATCGCCTTGAAAAATCGATCTCGACTAAAATTAGGTTAAATTTCCTTTTTCTTGTTTTGTATCATTTGATATTTTCATTATATTCATTGTAATTTATTCTGAAATATTGTGATCAGGTTTCATTGTCTCAATCGGTGAATAATGGCTTATGTAAGTATTATGAGCAGGTTCGTTTTAAATTTTCTTTAATTCAGTATTTAGGTAAATATTTTGATTTTTTAGGCACTAGTTTAATGCCCTCTTTAATATATTTCTTCTGATTTTTTTGTGTTGTAGTTATTGTGTAGTATGTATTGTTGCTTTCAATATAAACTCTTGAATCGGACTTCTTGTATTTTAATCAATTAAACTGTGATTTAAACAGTTATTGTATTAGTTCTATTTTTTTAAGATTATAACAGTTTTTAGGTATCGGTTTTATATTTATGGTTCCAGAAATATGTTATATGAGTATCAGTCTTGTGTTCCAGAAATTTATGGTTCCAGACTAATGGTGACTATAAAGTCTTGTGTTGTTTTGTATTTATGATTCCTCTTTTAACACTCGATTGTTCATTGACTTCCCAATTTATGATTTAAGAATGAAATATGCCACCATTAGTCTCAACTAACTTCTATGTCGAATGAGATTAGTTATGTGCTCGAGAACAAAACTATTAGAGTTGACACCGATTCCGATCTTCAAAATATCGTTTATTTTCGACTACGTAAGAAGAGTGCTTTTTTGTTTCGCTATTAAGACGAAGGATTTGCAATTGGAAAACATCAATGATGATTCTTTTTTCATTTTCATTTAATGTTTCAATGCATTTATAGTCTAGTGGATCTTTGGGTTCAAACATTGTCGTGCATAGGAAAAGGACATGATGAAATGAGGTTCTACATTATCAATTTGAAATTTTTATTGGTTTTTGTTGTGGAGGTGCCAATAATTTAAGAGAATTTTTAATGGCATATCAAATTCAAATCGGACATGAATTACGTTTTTTGAAGAATAGTTCTACTAGGATTACGGCTATTTGCTTTTCGTCTTCAACTGGATGTCCCTTTAAAGTGCATGCTTCTTATGATTCTGGGCATCTTAGTAGGTATTTAATTCAGAATTTGGTAGTTGAGCATTCTTATGGTGGTGGGCTTAGAAATTTGAACAATCCTCGTCTTTCTATCTCATTTGTTAAATCTTTGATAATAGATGAAATTCAAGATCATCCCAGTAAGAAACCTAAAGACATCATTGCTGATTTTCGTAGAAAGTTCAATCTTTAATTATCTTACTCTTTTGCCTATTGTGGAAAACAACTTGCTTTAATGGAATTTAATGGTAATGATGCAATGTCATATAATGATTTGATTTGGTATTTAGATGCGTTAAAGAATCATAACATATGTTCTTATGTTAACATGGATGTTAATCCTTCTACAAACCATCCCTGAGAGGGTTTTTATTGGTCTAGGTGCTTGTATTCTTGGGTTCAATTATTGTAGACCTATGATCTTTCTAGATGGCACTTATTTAATGGGGAGGCCAGGTGTATTGATGGGTGCTACTGAAAAGAATGGTAACCAAGGTGTGATGATATTGTTTGTTGATTTGAAGTGTGTATTTATTTTTTATGTTGATCATTAGTATCAGTTTTAAGTGTTTGATAGTGTCATTTCTTTGTTATATGTTTATTGTGAATACCATTTTACTGTGTTCTAGTATCATTTTTTAATTATTAGTTAGGTATCAGTTTTATATATTGGTTGCTACCTTTTTTGTGTTACAGTTATTAGTATCTGTTTTTATATTTGATAGTGTCAATTTTAGTGTTACAACTATTAAGTAGCACTTTTGTATGCTTGATGGTACAGCTGTTAGGTATCATTTTTGTATGTTTGATGGTATCAATTTTAGTGTTGCAGTTGTTTGGTATCATTTTTGTATATATGATGGTACCATTTTTTAGATTTACAGTTCTTAACCGGTAGTTTATTATTTGTGATGGTAGCAGTTTTTTATATAATCATTGACTTTATTTGATTTTTCATTTTGAAATTTCCTTTGCAGGTTTTTTCCCTTTAGCAATGGTTGTAGTCTCTATATAAAATGTGGACAATTGGACATGGTTTTTATGTCATTTAAAGGAAATACATAAAGAAAGCTTTGATTTGGTATTTATGTCGGATCGTCATCAAGGTTTAATTTCAGGTATTCATTAGGTTTTCCCTATGGTATTTCATAGTTATTCTAACTTTCACATGGAATAAAATTTGCTCTCAGCGGTTAAGTCAAGGAATGCGAACATTTCAATTGTTGAGTTATCTAAGACATGTTCTAGTGCTTCAAATGTGTTTGAATTTGATGATGCACATTCTGGATTTTTGGAAATCGGTTGTGTTACAACCGTGAATCTTTTGAAAGACAAACCATTTGATAATTGAGCTAATAAACGAAAGGTCATTACCTATTACATTGTGCTCGGATCGAATTCGTATTAAAGCTATGGAAAAAATAGCTAAAAGAAGAGAGGAATGTCGATCATGGAATACAATTTTATGCCCTTATATGGAAAATCGATTGAAAGAGTTGATATGAAGAAGGTTTTGGATGGGATGTTTACAAATCTTCTGAAATTCTTTTTGAAGTAATATCTTTGTTTTCTCATCGTGTTAACTTAAGGAATGGAACTGCATTTGTAATCAGTGGAGAGTGACAGGATTTTCATGTGCCCATGCTATAAAATGCATTAACAAATCAAATTAAATGTTTATGACTTCATTGAGCACTATTTTACTATAAATGCTTATTGATCTTCATAATATAACACTGTCAATCCTATTCCTACCTATGATAAGCCTATTATTGATTCAAGAAGTGAAAAAGTGATTAAGCCACCAAAGGATAAACGTGGAGTCGGGAGACCATCTACAAAACAAAAAAGGGGTTTTGCATTCTTTTAAAACAAACAAAATAAAAATGGCATATGCAAACAATATAGCCATAACAAGTGTAATTATTAAGCTTCAAATAAGATGTGAAATTTTTTAGATTTCTTTTAGGGCATATATGTATTTCCAGATTTCATTCAAATAAATTTGTATAGATAAAGTACATCAGTATATGATGCATTAAAAATGTGATGAATCTTTTATTGTTTTAACTGAAATTCTTTATATTGTAGTGTTTATATTTGATCGTTGCACTGTTGTGTTGCTGGTATAATGAGATATAAGTTTTTTATGCTCACTGGTAGCAGTTCTATACATTTGCAGATATCATTTTATGTGTTATTTTATGTCTATGGGAACTGGGTAGAAGTTTTATAGCTATGTAGGTATCAGTTTTGAGATTTATTTTATGTTTACAACGGCTGGGTATTAGCTTTATACCTTTATAGGTATCAGTTTTGAGTGATATTTTATGTTTACAACAACTGGGTATCAGTGTTTTACCCATGTAGGTATCAATTTTTTAAAAAAGGATTTCTATATGCATTTGCACAATATTAGTACTGAGTTATAATAGGTATCGGTTCAGTAATTATACCTGCATATTAACAACATTATCAATATTTCATTCATCAAAGTATATAGGAGTAACAACAGTATGTATAAATAAAAAATTTAACACAGAAAACAGTTATGCAAAACAGATAATATTTGGAACGATAAAAGTGTTTGATATTAGATATCTGGTATACAATATAAGTGAAGCAATATAAGTAAGACATGTAATGCTGTTTTTCAACATGGTGTATTTACGTATAAAATTGTCGCTCAACACTTCAAACACCTTCATCCTAACAATAATTCAAGTGCATCATTTCAATCAGTAACCGAAACAATACTTCAAGTTCAACACTACATTCAATCATTTCTACTAAATCCAGAGATTAAGGTAATCAAATCCCAGCAAAAATCAGTGTCAGCAAGTATTTCACAAACTTTTTTTCTGAATGACAATCGGTCTTAATTCACATTGAAAATTACAATATTTTGCAACAACAATCTGTACAAAATACACTACACACCCCAATGTCTATACACTATACAACTCTTAGAAAAAAATAGAATGATACAATTAGCACAAAAAAAAACTCAAAACTACACGCAAAAACCTTAATGACAAAACAAAAACTATCTTCACATCATACAAAGCACCATATAAAGTTCACTAGCTCAACAGCTTCAATCTGAATTCAACTTACTCACAATCCTTCTATGTATGATGTCAAAGAGTTCATTAGAATTCAAACCTATCCCTTCTATTCCTTTCTGCCCACAATTCATATACAAATATCTTCAGAATTTTCAATAGTAGCATACTATTTCACATCTTCCACTTAGTTGATTTGAATAACGAGAGCCATTCATCTCTATTATTATTCAATGGAGTATGGAAGTTACTATTTACTAATATCCTCCTCCAAATCTGATGAACATACGTACACTCGAAGAACAAGTGTATATTACACTCAGTATCTACTTTACATAACACACAAATATTGTCTGGTACCCCATTTTGAATAGCTTGTCTTTAGTGTTTAATGAATTTGACATAACTTTCCATAAAAAAAAGTTGCACTTTGTCGAACTCATTAAACTCCAAATTCTTTTATACCAAGGAAACAATGGCCTATCTCCATTTAGAAGAACATATACATGATTAATTGTATGCACCTTACCTAACCATGCAACATGAAGATTACCGAAAGACTTGAAAGTACGTGAGATTTAATTCAAAAGAACTCGTAATGTAGCTAAACTACTGTGTGGTAAGATCAAATCCCCTTCATGAATTAAATCCTCAACTAAAACACCTTCAACTATTCCACTATTTCTACACAGGTTATAATCAACTATGTCACTTAAAATAAGACTAGAACTAGACTAAGGAGAATGCCAAAATGATAAGCCAACATGCTTGTTTGCATTACATTGAATAAAACGTAGGAAAACTCTTCGCAACTTCAAAATTTGCCACCAACTCCGGCTACAATTTTGCGAAATTTCCATTGTCCAAAAATCATTCCTACCTATCAGATTGTTCCTCACAAACCTAGTCCATAAACAATTATGATCAGATAAAAGCTTATCAATGTACAAAGACACTGCAGCCTTATTCTACTGTAAAAGATTAATAATTCCCAGTCCTCCATACTTCTTGCTTTCACACAATTTAGCAAAGGAAACCAGAACAATCTTTTTAGCAAATGGATCTCCATGCCACAAAAACTTGTTCATTGCACTGATCACCATATTAATTAGCTTCACTGGTAGGATGCAGTTTCTTGTGTAATAAGTATCCATCGGTGTTATAATAGATTGAACAACAATTATACTTCCAGCTAGTGATAATTTACAAGCAGGCCACTGCTTCAGTTTTTCAATGAATTACTCATATAGTGGCATACAGTTTTCTTTGGTAACTCAAGCACTGAACAAAGGAAGCCCCAAATATGTAGAATTATCAGGCAATTCCTTCAAACCAGATAAGGGATAAGCTCTTCCTTTTTGTTTGATGACAACCTAGCAATTTTGATATAAGACTTAGTCAAATTAATTTACAGCACTGTAATCTCATAGTAGAATTGAAGAATGAAAGTATATATTGAATATTACCAATAGTTGGCTTAATAAAGATAACCAAATCATCTGCAAATAATAAGTGGGTAATCTGAGGATTTTTACACCGATGATGGAGCTCAAGTTTACCTATCTTCACCTGCTGTATGATTATAGAGTTAAGCAATTCCATTACTATGATCAAAAGATAGGATGAAATAGGATCACCCTATTTGACACCATGCTTCCTTTAAAATATCCATGCAACCTACCATTCCTTGAAATCGAAAACGCGGGAGACGAAATACATGTATGGATCTAGGAAAGAAATGGTTTAGCAAAATTCATTCTAGAAATGTTGGCTAAAATATATGACTAAGAAACACTGTTAAAAGCCTTTATGATATCAAGCTTTAACATACATCTAGGGGATATATTTTTCCTGTTAAAGCCTAGAAGTAATTCTTGAGTGATCAGAATATTATCACTAATAGATCTTCCATAAGCAAAATCAGACTGATTACTTGAAATAATAGAGGGTATAACTGATTGAAGTCTATTAGCTAGTACCTTCGAAATAATCTTAGAAAAGACAATACAACAAGAAATAGGTCTAAAATTAGAGTCTAGGAAAGGATTTTGAACTTTGGGTACTATAACACCCCGAATTTTTGAATAATCAAATTAACTAAATTCAAGAATAATTATTCTCAGATGTGAGAATTAAGGGGAACGGGTTACGCCATTGTGTTCGTCTCAGAATTCTAGTTGAGATAGAGTCTGAGTTTATGTAAAACGGATACCGGATGAAGGAGATATGGACGAACGAAGTTAGGCGGGAAAATCAGAATATATATATATATATATATATATATATATATATATATATATATTTGCACTGGCGCACTTGGGAAGTGCGCCAGTACAAAAGTGGCACTGGCACACCTGCCAAGTGCGCCCAGGCCGAGCAAAAAGCCTACACAGCTTTCTGTGCAATATGATCCATATTGTGACTCATTGCTTAGTCCTTTCTGACTCCTTGCTGAGTCATTAGGGCTGAGGTGTCACCCTATCCTGACTGAGTGGTTTTGATTAACCCTAAGATCATCCGACGGCTATAATTAAATTGAAATTCTATATAAACATGGGTAGACTCAAACCCTAAAATCAAATAAAAATCCGAATCATGGCCGTCATGCTGTCATCTTGTAACCTAAAGTAGCCGCCACCAACTAGAGGGAAATCAAAGCTAATCAATTCAGTTCTATTAACTCTAATCTAAACAATAACGAATCTACTACAAAGGCGAGCTAAATCAATTTCAGAACTCAGATTTCAGAACGCAAGACCTTCTTTTTGTGAGTTCGATTTCTTTAATAAGATAATTAACAATTTAATTGGATTGAGCTATGATTTGGATTATATGGTTATGTTGTGAATCATTGACCGTATGTTGTAAATTCTATGATGTTATCATCTATGTTGTAAATTCTATGATGTTATTATCTATGTTGTAATGCAGTGATGTTATGATCTATGTTGTAAATCTATGATTGGCTTATGTATAAGCAATTCGTAATGATGTTTCATATGCTAGTTTGGTTATGTTGTTGGAACTAATTCATATGTTAAATCATATGTATGTATGCAAGTTTAGATGTTAATTTAGATATGAATTATATGTAAGTTAGTGAGAATCATATACAACCTTACATGTTTCATGACATCTATTTTATGTGTAAATTGGATCTAAAGTTAGGCTATGACATAGGTGAGTTAGATGCAAGTTTACATCATAATCTATGTTGTATAAATCACCTATGCAAGTATATATAGGTTGGAGTATGAATCATGTAATGTAAAGTTTGTAACCAATGCCTATGCAAGTTTACACCTTATGATTAGATCTATGACGTCCGTAGTTTATGCAAGTTTGTGACTATTGCCTATGCAAGTTTACACCTTATGATTAGATATATGACATCCATAGTTTATGCAAGTTTGTAACTTTGGCCTATGCAAGTTTTTGGATGAAAAACCTTATTCACACATGCAAGTTCACCCCTTATGTTTAGATCTAGTTTTTATTCTATGCATGTTGTGATGTTTTCTCTTTATTCCATAAGTTAGACTATTCGAGTCTAACGTATATTTTACGTTAAACGAACGAACGTACAACGTGGAGCAATAGGATAATATTAAAAGATTTAATAATGAGAATTGGCATAAATGCCTTGAATGTGATGTTAATTGGTATAATTTTATATACCATAAATAGATGGACATAATTGAGTCAATTATGGACATAGTTAAATTTGTAATTTATTGGCAATTTGAATATGGAAATTAATTCAAATTGGGGATAATTAATTAGGTGTAATTAATCGCCTAAGACACGAGGTTGGACTCTTTTGTGGCGTAAGACTGCCCGGACCCGCCCGGCAAATCCAGCTGCCACAATTTCCAGCCTAATGTGGGAGGTCTTAGGCATAAATTAAATGCGTAACATTTGTAAAGGCACGAGGTTAGGCTCGTTTGTGGCGTAAGACTGCCCGGACCCGCCCGACAAATCCAGCTGCCACAAATGCCAGTCTAATGTGGGAGGTCTTTACAAGGTTACGGTCTTAATGAATTAAGAAACACTTAACTAGATAAACATGTAGTGGGACATGAGGTGGTTAAGTGGGTGCCTTGGGTGGCATGTGGAATTTAGTGGGTGCCTTGGGTGGCATTTGAAATACGATTAGATGCACTTAACCAAGATTGAAACATGTAAGAAGACATGAATAAGAATGAGGCTAAGTGGGGAAAAACCTTAGAGGGGACCAAGCGTAAGTGGAAAGCTTGTGTCATGCATGGGGGCCCTTTTCAAACCAGTAACGCATTAAGTATCTTTGTGAGCTCAACCCAAGTTGAGGACGGGACACGCGTACTGGATATGATTGTAAGAGGTCAAAACGGGTCAGCGGTGGCAACGCAAGTCCAACGGGTTCATATGCGTGTGTGGGCCCGGACTGGTAGGTAAGACGTTGTTGCATCGTATAGATATAAACCATGCATTTTTGGTTGTATCGGGTTGCCACTTTGGGGAGTGATACACCCCACTATGGGGCCAGTATGGGTATCTACGAGTTAGGGAGCCGATCGAATGAGGGTAGTGGGTACGCCTAGTGGAAATAGGGGCAGACGACAGCTATGAAGGTAGCTAGGGGTACACTAAACTACCATTATCATTACTAAGTTTTGTGGGCGGGATCAACCTTTAGGGTGACTAGTGGTGGTGCAGTGTAGTAATTATCTTATAATAATTGGGGGCGACTTTAATGTTATCTTGGTTCATCTTATTTCCTCGTTTTGTTCTGTCATACCCATTATTCACAGTCATTTCCTTATTTTCCAGCTTATGCCTTAGCCTAGTTACTTTGATTGCTACATTGTTAAAGTTATCGCACTCGCTAGACTTTATGTCTCACCCCCTTTTCTTTCCACCTCTTTTCTTCCTTCCCCCCAGGTTTGCAAGGAGGGAATACTACAGCTTCGTGCCAATTTCTTTCAGTTGCTTGAAGAGAGTAGATGTATCGCTTGGGACTCTCTCATCTTTATGGCTTTGATTATGCTCAGTGGGGATTTATGCATTTATGTTATTTAAGTGTTTGCTTCTTTATGTACTTTGAAGTTTTTGGAAAAGACTACTGATCCTGTTGTAATGGATTTGAAAACTACTTATGTAAACTCGTTCTGAGTTATGATGAAATAAAATAAGTTTTATCTTCCGCTGTGTTGTTTTATTTATTTATTCTTATAATTTATCTGTTCTATACAAACAATAACGCTTCATGGACATTAATGCATTCCCTTTGTGAGGGACATTAATGGATGTGGGGTGTTACACGTGGTATGAGAGCTATGGTTACAAGAACAGATAAAAAGTTTTGAAAAGCGTTTTCAAAAGTATTATTTTCCTAGAAGGTATTTTCAAAAACTTGTTTTAAAGAAGCTATTTTCAGGTAAAGTTTACTTAAAAGAGCATAATCCCCGCAAGCCATACATCTCTCTTTCGCTTCCCTTGTTTTAAAACTCTTTCTTTTCCTTTTCAGCATGTCTGGAGCATATGAGATACCAGAGGGTGTTCATGTACCCTGTTGGTTTCGTCAATATCTCGAGGCTAGGGTCGCTACCGCGGGATCGGCCAACGTTCCTCCTCCTCCCCCAGCTCCAGCCATTCCTCCGCGTGGAGATACTTTCTCCTAGATATGTAAAGACTTTCGTTCGATGGGTGGAAAACCTTTTAGTGGATATGAAATGTTCATTGAAGCTAGAAATTGGTTGAAAGAAGTGAAGGATCTGTTTGGCATCTTCGATTTGGAAGATTGTAAGAAGGTCCAATTGGCTGCTTGGTTAATGAAGGACGAAGCTTCGTTTTGGTGGGGAGTCACTAATGGAGAGCGTCCGGTTGATTCATGGCCAGATTTCAGGCGTTGGTTTGAGGCAAAGTTTCTCTCACGGGTTGAAGAGAATTTATATATGGAAAGATTTTTGGAATTGAAGCAAGGGAATCTATCAGTGAAAGGATACGTCAACAAGTTCAATGAGTTGGCGAGATTTGGCTTGGAATTAGTGAATACACCCGAAAAGAAGGCCCTGAGATTTGTTAAGGGTTTGAATGAGCCACTACATGGGTTAGCTATGACCCACATCCCTATGGGGGCCACCTTTGAGAGGCTAGTTGATATGGCGCTTATGCATGAAGAGGAGAAGGGCGCCAATGCTAATAAGGCACCCGAGAAGAAAGGGGATCAAAAGAAACCGCAGCAACAACAACAAAACAAGAAAAGCAGGAAGAAGAATAATGGAAAAGGAAAGAAGAAATGCTTTAATTGTGGGACACCAGGCCATCTGAGTAAAGACTGTAGGAAAAAGAAGAAGATCGGTTGTTTCCACTGTGGAGAGGCAGGTCATCTAGTTAAGGACTGCCCAAGGAAACAGGGACAAGGGAAAAGAACTTCTGAAGGGCAGCTTTAGGCTCTTGTGGCACCTGGGCAGGCAAGGGAGCAGGTCCATGCTCTCGCGGCCCCACCGCTGCAAGAACGAGGTAGAAACATTTTCGTTGAGAGTTTAGTTTTTCTATTTGATCATCCTGTCTGTACCTTATTCGATTCTGGCGCATCACATTCATTTATCTCTACATCATTAGTTGAAATACTGCACTTAGATACTAGTCTTGTTGTGGATCCCATTGTAGTCTCAAATCCTATTGGTGGGTCGACTCATTTATCCATGGTTTGTAGGGATTTGAGATTGTCTATCTTAGGCGTTGGTTTTGAATGTAATGCTTTTGTGCTTGGTTTCATGGGCTATGGGTTGATTCTAGGGATGGATTGGCTAGCCCGATATGGCTCTATCCTAGATTGTGAACGATGGGTAGTAAAATTGTTGACTCATAGTGGAAAGACTCTTGACATTTCTTGTGACCCTAGAGGACCGGTGATGCTTAGTTATCTCGAGTCACTTGACGCATCCAATGATGATTTACATTTTGTCCGTATACTCCGTGAATATGTTGTTGTCTTCGATGAGGTAAGGGGTATACCTCCAAAACGTGAGACAGACTTTTGTATTTATCTTGTAGACAATGCAAAATCAGTATCTCTACCAGTACGCCACATGGCTCCTCGTGAGAGGAGGGAACTCAATAAGCAAGTAGGGGAGTTGCTTGGGAAAGGGTTCATAAGACGTAGTATATCGGAGTGGGGTGCTCCAGTAGTATTCGCCACGAAGGCGGATGGGTCCCTTAGACTTTGTGTGGACTATAGAGAGCTTAATAAACTTACTAAGAAGAATAGGCACCCACTGCCGAGGATTGACAATCTTTTTGATCAGTTAGTTGGCGCCTCGGTGTTTTCGTAGTTGGACTTAGCCACTGGTTTCCATCAGTTGAGAGTGGCTTAGGATAGCATAGAAAAGACTGCCTTTAGGACTCCGGATGGTTTCTATGAATGGCTTGTGATGCCCTTCGGTTTGACAAACGCCCCCGCATACTTTGTCGACTTGATGAGTAGGGTGTTTAGGGAGTACCTTAACAAATTCGTGGTGGTCTTGTGGATGACATCTTGTGAAACACCCCACCTCCATTAGGGTCACTCTCAAAGGGAGTGCCCTAATTTCTGGTGGAGGTTTATAAGTATAAGTCACAGATATACAAGACAGATATAAGAACACATATTTTTGAACAGCGGAAAACAACAACAACCTTTATTTCAACATAATACGTGTTCACAAACCATGTCATAATTTGTCTTACAATACTTCCAAAATCATAACTGTCTTGATTACATTATTTAAAGAAGCATAAAGAAAACATAAATAAACTGCAAAAGTCCCCTAATTGCTGTCCAAAGCCATAGTCCAAAACGGAAAAGATCCAAGCAATACATTCTTTCTCTTCAAGCTGGATGTGAAAACTGGTCAAGCTGCGGTATTCCCTCCCTGAGAACCTGGGGGGGGGGGGGGACGAAAGAAAAAGAGGCGAAAGGAAAAGGGTCAGTCATAAAGACTGAGTAAGTCCTAGTGACTTTCAGTGTAAAAACGGTTAAAACAACATGTCATGTATGAACTAGAACTAAACTCAAGAAGGGTGTCAAGGTGGACAAGATAGACTAAGGTGATCATGATAAGTCAAGACAAGTCAAATAAAGCATCACAAGTTCAAGATTCGTTGCAACGACTGTACTAGTATACTAAGCCCATGTCATGAGTTAATCACGAAATAAATCCCATGGCCCAATATCGTGAAATGACGCTGAAACGGGGTCTGACCCAAGTATGGGGTCCTCCGGAGCGCTTATCTAGTCGATCGGCTTCCTACAAGTTCTAGCTCGTCAAGTGTCCGTGTCATACGGCTAATCACGAATGTAGTCACCTGTGCTGGGTCCACCTTCGGGTGTATCAGCCCTAGGGTGTCAACCCCTGACACAATTCAAGATGCACAGATAAATCTACTGATACCCAGTGTCTGCCCCGGAATACGTGCACAACCGTAGTCCACCGAACCTACACTGGCGTACCCCACTGCCGTCGTTCACCTCTTACAATCAGCCCAGTAATCGTGCCCCACCCGGCCTAGCCCCAGGGTACCTTGATACATCTAGAGGGTTACTACTGAAAAGGGTCATGTCTAGGGTTTCGCCTAACAGATTAGGTCATGTAATTCGTGACCTAACCCGCCTAACCGATTAAGTCATGTAATTCGTAAATTAATCCCCTTCCAGTCTAGTCATGTCAAGAGGGTTAAGTATGTCGTTTAAATTCACGACTTAACCCGCCTAAGTGTCATGTCAAGTTGGCTAAGTGTTGTCGTTTCAAGTTTATGACTTAGCCCTACAAATCGTGTTCAAGTTGGTTAAGTTGTCTTTTCATGTTCATGACTTAACCCTAATTGGCATTAATTGATTCGTTAATGCACCGAACCACTCACATTGGATCCTATTGTTCGTAGCCACTGGATTTGCCGGGCGGTTCCGGGCAGGTTTACGCTACGAACTCAACCCAACCTCGGGTTTCAAGCGCGATATGACCAACTACCCACATTGGATCCTATTGTTTGTAGCAACTGGATTTGCCGGGCGGTTCCGGACAGATTTACACTACAAACTCAACCCAACCTCGAGTTGACCATTTTCTTGTTTTCTAAAGTCATGTCCATGTTCTTATCAGATTCGTGCTATTTCCATAGCATGTTCATATGTCAACTTCGTGCCCAACTAAGGCATGTTTTTCAAGTCAAGTTATGGCATGCTCAAGTCAAGTTTTCGTGCCATATTTCATGTTCTACTTATGCCAAATTTCACGGTTTATGATTATAATCAATTCAAGTTTTACCTATTCTACCCAATCGTATCCCCAACGTATATAAACGTACTTCGTTCACAAGCATAAACAATTCAAGAGATAAAAGGGGAATAACACCAAACATGTGATAGGCATATGTGACAATTCCAACACCGCTTGCATAAATAAACAGGCTATAACATATCACATGGTTTCAATACTAGCATGATGACAACTTGGCATAGTAATGGTTCCAACTTAGTTTAACATGATGATTTCAACTTTACATCATAGGCATAATAATCATTGTGGGCATAATAATAATTTTATTACAAACATGAAACATTAAAGGCATGGTAATTCTAATAGGCATAGTGGATTCCAATTTAGCATTTTTAACATAATGATTCTCATCTAGCATTATAAACATAATGATTCCAACTTTTCATCATAAACTAGCAACTCCCAATTTGTCATTAACATGATAGGTATATTAACATCACAGGCATAGTTCCATCAACATCATAGACATGGTTTAATTAGCATCATAGGCATGGTTTAATTAACATAAAGATTTCAATAAACATAGTGATTCCATGGACATGTATTAGTCCAACTTGCCATACAATTAAGTCCAAGTGATTCATAACAACATCAAAATCATGATAAGTCTAACTTGCAACGTTGTCATAGCAATATTCCCAAATTATGATTCAAAGTTAAACAATATAAACATGGATTAATAATAGTTCCTAAATCCGGTTTCAATTCATGGCATGTCCATGTTATTTTAGCGTTTTTGCCTAAAAAGTGACATAGAACTTACAATATGAAGCAAATAATCCAAATAAAAATCCCAAATCAAATAGCCCCAAATTCATTGTCTAAAGCGTCGTAGTTGTTGTAGCTTCTAATTGTAGCCTTCAAGAATCATCATTCGTCTTCTATAATTTTGTTCTTTGTATTTTTAATTCAGAGCTCTAGGTTTAATGGCGGCGGCATGAGGCTAAAATGAAATAGTATGATTTAGGCTAGGTCTTAGGTTCTTTTTATAGTGTTTGCAAGTTGATTTAGACCGTCGATGGAGCTTGATTCAATAACAGCCGTTCGTTTGAAGGAGAGACCAACCAGGAGCTGACACCTAGCCCTAGTGACAAGGCAAGACTCAGAAAATCGACCAAACACAGACCAGGCCAGCCAAGACCTGACCAGCAGGTCATTCTGACCTGGGCGCACTTGGCAGGTACGTCAGGCTAAAAATGTACTGGCGCACTTCCCAAGTGCGCCAGTTCATTTTTTTTCTGGCGCACTTCCCAAGTGCGCCAGTGCTTTCTGACCCGTTTTCTGGTTTTTCGCCCAACTTCGTTCGTCCATATCTTCTTCATACGATATCCGTTTCACGCAAACTCGGACTCTATCTCAAGCAGAATTCCGAGACGAACGCAATGGCATATCCCGTTTCCCTTAATTCTTTGATTTAAAATTAGTTATACTTCAATTTGTGAATTTCACCGTTATAGAATACACGGGGTGTTACATTCTCCCCCACTTAAAAGGATTTCGTCCCCGAAATCTTCAAGTTCAGGAAGAATGTACATCCCAACATCCAAACATCCATCTACTCATCCATCAAACACGAGCATCCATTGTCCTTAAAAGACTTCTAATGCTTCATGATCATATGCGAAGTGTGTGTACATGTACCTATCTAATGCAAAATCAAGCGGTCTACTGATTCAGTTGACCTCCTTAATGCGAATTATGTAAGTGCCATGAATCCATTATGTATGAAAATTCTCCTATTCATGGTTCAACATGAGTGCTCAACCATTCATAAAAATGCAACATCCATATGACAACACATTAAACTTTAACCATATACGAATGCAAACATATATGCATATGCAATATGAAAAATGTGTCTGAGCCGATCTAGTGCCTAATGTGTATTCATGCATCCACGAGCAACCACTTGCGATCACTTGCAACCATTTCGCAATCATAAAATGTTTCAATTACATGTTTACATCCAAAAAGATTCTACCTATGGTTCTCAAGATAGGATCGAGGAGAGAAATAAGATAAAACAAAGCATCTAGAAGAAGTTAACGATGTACCCCCAGATGGTCCGGTCTGCTTCTTAGGGCAGTCTTTGCTGATGTGTCCAGTCTCCCCACAATGAAAACATTCACCTTGCTTTCTCTTCCTCTTTCTACAATCCTTGGCTATGTGCCCTTTCGTACCACAGAAATTGCATTTCCTTTTATCACGTGAGTT
Organism: Allium sativum; assembly: GCA_030737875.1. Taxonomy (NCBI): domain Eukaryota; kingdom Viridiplantae; phylum Streptophyta; class Magnoliopsida; order Asparagales; family Amaryllidaceae; genus Allium; species Allium sativum. The sequence goes on along the minus strand of CM060912.1, from coordinate 386,461,066 downwards.
GTCGTTCTTGCCTCCTTTCTCGGAGTCTGCCTTCTTATTCTGAGAATCGTTGGGCTTGACCTCTTTCTTCCCTTGAGAATTTTCTGCCTTTGTCTCCTTCTTGCCCTTATCTTCTTCGTTTAGCAATGCCATCTGTACCAACCTTTCATACGTAGCTCCCATGGGTATATGGGTCATGGCCAAACTGTGTAATGGCTCATTCAACCCCTTGACAAAGCGGAGAGCCTTCTTGTGCGGGGTGTTGACTAGGTCCAGTCCGAACCTAGCCAGCTCATCGAACTGATTAACATACTCTTTGACTGTCATATTTCCTTGCTTAAGAAATAAAAATTTCTCCAACTGCAAACTCCTTTCAGCTTCTGAGAGAAATTTGGCCTCAAACCTTGCCCTAAAGTCCTCCCATGTTTCCACGGGTCTTTCTGCATTAGTGACTTCCCACCAGTAGGAAGCCTCACCTTTTAGTAGCCACACTGCCAGTTGTACCTTCTGCCTATCTTCTACCTCAAAAATGACGAATAAGTCATCGGTTTCCTTTAGCCAATTCCTAGCTGCCACGAAGGACTCAGTTCCATGAAAGTCCTTTCCCCCTATAGCTTTAAAATCTTTACATATCTTAGCAAAAGTATTTCCCCGCGGAGGAGGTGGAGGAAGAGGTGCTGCTGCAGCTGGATGATTTCTTGCAGCTGGGGGAGGAGGAACGGTAGGACCTGGCTAGGTGGCCCTTGCTTCTAAGAATCGTCTAAAACAACCAGGTATTGGTATACCCTCTGGCAAGTTAAGTTCTTCGGACATGCTGAAACAAAAAGGATAGATTCAAAACGAAGGATAAGAGATAGCACCTATGGTTTTGGGGGACTTTGCCTTTTTAAAATAAAATAATATTTTATCTTTTTAAAAATGCTTCTTTAAACTTTTCTTTGAAAATAAATTTTCAAAACTTTTATCTTATCTGGTAAACCTATGCTCTGATACCAAGTGAAACACCCCACCTCCATTAGGGTCACTCTCAAAGGGAATGCCCTAATTTCTGGTGGAGGTTTATAAGTATAAGTCACAGATATACAAGACAGATATAAGAACACATATTTTTGAACAGCGGAAAACAACAACAACCTTTATTTCAACATAATACGTGTTCACAAACCATGTCATAATTTGTCTTACAATACTTCCAAAATCATAACTGTCTTGATTACATTATTTAAAGAAGCATAAAGAAAACATAAATAAACTGCAAAAGTCCCCTAATTGTTGTCCAAAGCCATAGTCCAAAACGGAAAAGATCCAAGCAATACATTCTTTCTCTTCAAGCTGGACGTGAAAACTGGTCAAGCTGTGGTATTCCCTCCCTGAGAACCTGGGGGGGGGGGGGGGACGAAAGAAAAAGAGGCGAAAGGAAAAGGGTCAGTCATAAAGACTGAGTAAGTCCTAATGACTTTCAGTGTAAAAACGGTTAAAACAACATGTCATGTATGAACTGGAACTAAACTCAAGAAGGGTGTCAAGGTGGACAAGATAGACTAAGGTGATCATGATAAGTCAAGACAAGTCAAATAAAGCATCACAAGTTCAAGATTCGTTGCAACGACTGTACTAGTGTACTAAGCCCATGTCACGAATTAATCATGAAATAAATCCCACGGCCCAATATCGTGAAATGACCCTGAAACGGGGTCTGACCCAAGTACGGGGTCCTACGGAGCGCTTATCTAGTCGATCGGCTTCCTACGAGTTCTAGCTCGTCAAGTGTCCGTGTCATACGGCTAATCACGAATGTAGTCACCTGTGTTGGGTCCACCTTCGGGTGTATCAGCCCTAGGGTGTCAACCCCTGACACGATTCAAAATGCACAGATAAATCTATGGATACCCAGTGTCTACCCCGGAATACGTGCACGACCGTAATACACCGAACCTACACTGGCGTACCCCACTGCCATCGTTCACCTCTTACAATCAGCCCAGTAATCGTGCCCCACCCGGCCTAGCCCCAGGGTACCTTGATACATCTAGAGGGTTACTGCTGAAAAGGGTCGTGTCTAGGGTTTCACCTAACAGATTAGGTCATGTAATTCGTGACCTAACCCGCCTAACCGATTAAGTCATGTAATTCGTGACTTAATCCCCTTCTAGTCTAGTCATGTCAAGAGGGTTAAGTATGTCGTTTAAATTCGCGACTTAACCCGCCTAAGTGTCATGTCAAGTTGGCTAAGTGTTGTCGTTTCAAGTTTATGACTTAGCCCTACAATTCGTGTTCAAGTTGGTTAAGTTGTCTTTTCATGTTCATGACTTAACCCTAATTGGCATTAATTGATTCGTAAATGCACCGAACCACTCACATTGGATCCTATTGTTCGTAGCCACTGGATTTGCCGGGCGGTTCCGGGCAGGTTTACGCTACGAACTCAACCCAACCTCGGGTTTCAAGCGCGATATGACCAACTACCCACATTGGATCCTATTGTTTGTAGCAACTGGATTTGCCTGGCGGTTCCGGGCATATTTACACTACAAACTCAACCCAACCTCGAGTTGGCCATTTTCTTGTTTTCTAAAGTCATGCCCATGTTCTTATCAGATTCGTGCTATTTCCATAGCATGTTCATATGTCAACTTCGTGCCCAACTAAGGCATGTTTTTCAAGTCAAGTTATGGCATGTTCAAGTCAAGTTTTCGTGCCATATTTCATGTTCTACTTATGCCAAATTTCACGGTTTATGATTATAATCAATTCAAGTTTTGCCTATTCTACCCAGTCGTATCCCCAACGTATATAAACGTACTTCGTTCACAAGCATAAACAATTCAAGAGATAAAAGGGGAATAACACCAAACATGTGATAGGCATATGTGACAATTCCAACACCGCTTACATAAATAAACAGGCTATAACATATCACATGGTTTCAATACTAGCATGATGACAACTTGGCATAGTAATGGTTCCAACTTAGTTTAACATGATGATTTCAACTTTACATCATAGGCATAATAATCATTGTGGGCATAATAATAATTTTATTACAAACATGAAACATTAAAGGCATGGTGATTCTAATAGGCATAGTGGATTCCAATTTAGCATTTTTAACATATTGATTCTCATCTAGCATTATAAACATAATGATTCCAACTTTTCATCATAACCTAGCAACTCCCAATTTGTCATTAACATGATAGGTATATCAACATCACAGGCATAGTTCCATCAACATCATAGACATGGTTTAATTAGCATCATAGGCATGGTTTAATTAACATAAAGATTTCAATAAACATAGTGATTCCATGGACATGTATTCGTCCAACTTGCCATACAATTAAGGCCAAGTGATTCATAACAACATCAAAATCATGATAAGTCTAACTTGCAACGTTGACATAGCAATACTCCCAAATTATGATTCAAAGTTAAACAATATAAACATGGATTAATAATAGTTCCTAAATCCGGTTTCAATTCATGGCATGTCCATGTTATTTTAGCGTTTTTGCCTAAAAAGTGACATAGAACTTACAATATGAAGCAAATAATCCAAATAAAAATCCCAAATCAAATAGCCCCAAATTCGTTGTCTAAAGCGTCGTAATTGTTGTAGCTTCTAGTTGTAGCCTTCAAGAATCATCCTTCGTCTTCTATAATTTTGTTCCTTTTATTTTTAATTCAGAGCTCTAGGTTTAATGGCGGCGGCCTGAGGCTAAAATGAAATAGTATAATTTAGGCTAGGTCTTAGGTTCTTTTTATAGTGTTTGTAAGTTGATTTAGACCGTCGATGGAGCTTGATTCAATAACAGCCGTTCGTTTGAAGGAGAGACCAACCAGGAGCTGACACCTAGCCCTAGTGACAAGGCAAGACTCAGAAAATCGACCAAACACAGACCAGGCCAGCCAAGACCTGACCAGCAGGTCATTCTGACCTGGGCGCACTTGGCAGGTGCGCCAGGCTAAAAATGTACTGGCGCACTTCCCAAGTGCGCCAGTTCATTTTTGTTCTGGCGCACTTCCCAAGTGCGCCAGTGCATTCTGACCCGTTTTCTGGTTTTTCGCCCAACTTCGTTCGTCCATATCTTCTTCATACGATATCCGTTTCACGCAAACTCGGACTCTATCTCAAGCAGAATTCCAAAACGAACGCAATGGCGTATCCCGTTTCCCTTAATTCTTTGATTTGAAATTAGTTATACTTCAATTTGTGAATTTCACCGTTATAGAATACACGGGGTGCTACATCTTGGTCTTTTCTAAGAGCGAGGAAGGGCATGCCCTACATCTTAGGGAAGTATTGAAGACCCTTCAAGCACATAACCTTAAAGCTAAATTTTCTAAATGTCACTTTTGGAGGAAGAAAGTGCGATTCTTAGGGCACATGGTTTCCAAAGAAGGGATAGCTGTGGATCCCGCGAATGTGGTGGCCATCCAAGATTGGAAGGTCCCTAAAAATGCTACTGAGGTGAGGAGTTTCTTGGGGTTGGCAGACTACTATAGGAAGTTTATCAAGGACTTCGCAAAGATATTAGCCCCATTAACACGCTTGACAAAGAAGAACCTAGTTTTTACGTGGGACATAGATTGTGATGATGTGTTCCAGCGTTTAAAGAGAGCTTTGACCACATCCCCAGTCTTAGTGTTGCCAGATGGGAGTAAGCCATTTACCATTTATACCGATGCTTGTGGGATAGGACTAGGCGCAGTCTTAATGCAAGAGGGAAGCGTAATAGCCTATGGAGGAAGGAAGTTGAGAGTACATGAGAGAAATTACCCTATGCATGACCTAGAGTTGGCCGCTATTGTTTTCACGCTTAAGTCTTGGAGCCATTATCTTCTTGGTGAGAAATTTGAATTGTTCACTGACCACAAATCACTAAAATACTTGTTCTCTCAAAAGGACTTGAACTTAAGGCAGCAAAGGTGGATGGAATTCTTAGCGTCCTACGATTTCGAGATAGCATATACCCCTGGCAAGGGTAACGTGGTGGTAGACGCCTTAAGTAGGAAAAGTTTGTCCTTGGGTCCATTGTTTGTTGAGCGGCGAAGCTTAGAGTTCATCTCTACGTTTGACTTTAGACCTTCCATTAACTTTGTAACCGGTTTGCTAGAATCCTTAGAGGTCAGACCTATGCTTTTGGGACGGATTGGTGAGGCACAACGAGATGACCCACAGTTGGTTGAGTTAATAGAGAAGCTCATAAGGGGGAGTCATCGAGCCATCTCAGTAGGTATACCCTAGATGATAAGGGTTGGTTACGTAGGGACGGTTGACTTTGTGTACCACGAGACGAGGACTTGAGGAAGACCATTCTTGATGACGCACATCGTTCGACTATGACCATTCATCCCAGCGGGGACAAGATGTACATGGACATGAGACGAGTTTACTTTTGGGCCGGTATAAAGAAGGATGTGGCCGAGTTTGTCGCTAGATGCTTGGTGTGCCAACAAGTAAAAGCAGAGCAAAAGAAGCCCGGTGGGTTGCTTCACCCATTGGAGATCCCACAATGGAAGCGGGAGAGTGTCTCGATGGACTTTGTTGACGGGTCACCGAGATCGAGGAAGGGTAATACGGGGATTTGGGTCGTGGTAGACAAACTTGCTAAAAGCGCCCATTTCATTCCAGTGAAGAGTAAGAGGACTGATCCATGGTTAGCCTCTGTATACATTCGAGAGAGTTCGTTTGCACGGTGTTCCTTCTAGCATAGTGAGCGATCGCGATCATATCTTTACTTGAGAGTTTTGAAAGAGCTTGCAAGAGGCGGTAGGGACTCAGTTATGTTTGAGCACCGCATATCATCCTCAGATGGACGACCACACCGAGAGGGTGAATCGTATTCTAGAGGACCTTTTGAGGCTATGTGTTTTAGACTTCGGAGGTACATGGGAGGAGCATCTTCCTTTGGTAGAGTTCGCATACAGTAATTGCTTTCAGTCTAGCATTGGCATGGCACCTTTTGAGGCTCTTTAAGGTCGGCCGTGTCGTTCGCCTACACGTTGGTGGGAATCTACGGATAAGATCTAACTTGGGCTCGATATGATTAGAGAGACTTCGGAAATGATCAATTTGATTCGAAGGAGGATGTAGGTGGCGCAAGATAGGCAGAAATCTTATGCGGAAAAGAGGAGGACAGATCTTGAGTTTGATATTGGGGACATGGTCTTTATCAAGGTGTCTCCATTACGGAATGTTGTTCGCTTTGGGTCCATTGGGAAGTTAGCCCAAGGTTCGTAGGGCCGTTTCCTATTAAGGAGAGGATTGGACAGATGGCGTATAGAGTGGAGTTCCCCGAGAGACTCAGTGGTGTACACGACGTATTCCATGTATCATATTTGAGGAAGTGCTTGCACGAGACCGCGGAAGTGGTAGAGCCGGGCTTGCTTAGAGAGGTGGAAATAGAGCATGATGCGACGATTTGACGAGCTCCTACGTGCATTCTTGGGTCGAAGACTAAGAAGTTGAGGAATCGAGAGGTCGGGCTTGTCAAAGTGCAATGGGGAGATGATGAGAGCAACGCTACTTGGTAGATGAAAGAGAAGATGCATTCATTGTGCCCTTTTCTTTTCGAGGGTATGTCTTTTAATTTCTCCTTTATCGCTTAGCTTGTACTCGTTTTATCCTTAGTATGTCCTTTCGCTAGTATATTTGACCTTTAGATAGGGTAGTCCTATGGTTGAAACATGTGTTTGAGACATGTTATGTGTGATGGATGCATGTGCATGCAAGTGTTTGCTAGTGGTTGCTCGTGGATGCATATACACACACCTGAGGCACTAGATCGGCTCAGTCACTTTCATACTGAATATTGCATATAAATGGATGTATTTAGTAAAATGAATGTACATTGAATGTGTGTATCATATGGATGTTGCATTTAAATGGATGGTTGTGCACACATGTAGTAATGATATGTATAGGGTTCTTTGCATACATGATGGATACATAACACTATCATTATTTGCATTAAGGAGGTCGACTGAATCAATGGACCGCCTGATTTAGCATTAGTATACAGACATATACACACACTATGCAAATGTACATGAAAAGAATTAGAAATCTTTTAAGGACAATGGTTGCTAGTGGTTGATGGTTGAGTAGATGGATGATTGGATGGTAGGATACGTCCTTCTTGACTTAGAGTTTTCGAGGACAAAATCCTTTAAGTAGGGGAGAATGTAACACCACGAATTTTTGAATAATCGAATTAACTGAATTCAAGAATAATTAATCTCACATGTGAGAATTAAGGGGAACGGGTTGTGCCATTGGGTTCGTCTCTGAATTCTGGTTGAGACAGAGTCTGAGTTTGTGTAAAACGGATACCGGATGAAGGAGATATGGACGAACGAAGCTAGGTAGGAAAATCAGAATATATGCATATATATATATATATATATTTGCACTGGCGCACTTGGGAAGTGCGCCAGTACAAAAGTGGCACCGGCGCACCTGCCAAGCGCGCCCAGGCCAAGCAGAAAGCCTGCACAACTTTCTGGTGCAATCTGATTCATATTGTGACTCATTGCTGAGTCCTTTCTGACTCCTTGCTGAGTCATTAGGGCTGAGGTGTCACCCTATCCTGACTGAGTGGTTTTGATTAACCCTAAGATCATCTGACGGCTATAATTAAATTGAAATTCTATATAAACATGGGTAGACTCAAACCCTAAAATCAAATAAAAATCTGAATCATGGTCGTCATGATGTCATCTTGTAACCTAGAGTAGCCGCCACCAACTAGAGGGAAATCAAAGCTAATCAATTCAGTTCTATTCAACTCTAATCTAAACAATAACGAATCTACTACAAAGGCGAGCTAAATCAATTTCATAACTCAGATTTCAGAAAGCAAGACCTTCTTTTTGTGAGTTCGATTTCTTTAATAAGATAATTAACAATTTAATTGGATTGAGCTATGATTTGGATTATATGGTTATGTTGTGAATCATTGACCGTATGTTATTATCTATGTTGTAAATTCTATGATGTTATCATCTATGTTGTAAATTCTATGATGTTACTATCTATGTTGTAAAGCTGTGATGTTATCATCTATGTTGTAAATCTATGGTTGGCTTATGTACAATCAATTCATAGTGATGTTTCATATGCTAGTCTGGTTATGTTGTTGGAACTAATTCATATGTTAAATCATATGTATGTATGCAAGTTTAGATGTTAATTTAGATATGAATTATATGCAAGTTAGTGAGAATCATATACAACCTTACATGTTTCATGACATCTATTTTATGTGTAAATTGGATCTAAAGTTTGGCTATGACATATGTGAGTTAAATGCAAGTTTACATCATAGTCTATGTTGTATAAATCACATAAGCAAGTATATATAGGTTGGAGTATGAATCATGTAATGTAAAGTTTGCAACTATTGCCTATGCAAGTTTACACCTTATGATTAGATCTATGACGTCCATAGTTTATGCAAGTTTGTGACTATTGCCTATGCAAGTTTACACCTTATGATTAGAATATGACATCCATAGTTTAGGCAAATTTGTAACTTTGGCCTATGCAAGTTTTTGGATGAAAAACCTTATTCACACATGCAAGTTCACCCCTTATGTTTAGATCAAGTTTTTATTCTATGCATGTTGTGATGTTTTCTCTTTATTCCATAAGTTAGACTATTCGAGTCTAACGTATATTTTACATTAAACGAACGAGTGTACAACGTGGGGCAATGGGATAATATAAAAAGATTTAATATTGAGAATTGGCATAAATGCCATAAATGTGATGTTAATTGGTATAATTTTATATACCATAAATAGATGGACATAATTGAGTCAATTATGGACATAGTTAAATTTGTAATTAATTAGCAATTTGAATAGGGAAATTAATTCAAATTGGGGTTAATTAATTAGGTGTAATTAATCGCCTAAGACACGAATTTGGACTCTTTTGTGGTGTAAGACTGCCCGGACCCGCCCGGCAAATCCAGCTGCCACAAATGCCAGTCTAATATGGGAGGTCTTAGGCGTAAATTAAATGTGTAACAGTTGTAAAGACACGAGGTTAGGCTCATTTGTGGTGTAAGACTGCCCGGACCCACCCGGCAAATCCAGCTGCCACAAATGCCAGTCTAATGTGGGAGGTCTTTACAAGGTTACAGTCTTAATGAATTAAGAAACACATAACCAGATAAACATGTAGTGGGACATGAGGGGGTTAAGTGGGTGCCTTGGGTGGCATGTGGAATTTAGTGGGTGCCTTGGGTGGCATTTGAAATACGATTAGATGCACTTAACCAAGATTGAAACATGTGAGAATACATGAATAAGAATGGGGTTAAGTGGGGAAAAACCTTAGAGGGAACCAAGCGTTAGTGAAAAGTTTTTGTCATGCATGGGGGCCCTTTTGAAACCAGTAACCCATTAAGTATCTTTGTGGGCTCGACCCAAGTCGAGGATAGGACACGCGTACTGGATTTGATTCTAAGAGGTCAAAACGGGTCAGCGGTGGCAACGCAATACAACGGGTTCATATGCGTGTATGGGCCCGGGCTGGTAGGTAAGAGTTGTTGCATCGTGTAGATATAAGCCGTGCATTTTTCGTTGTATCGGGTTGCCACTCTGGGGAGTGATACACCCCACTGTGTGGCCCGCACGGGTATCCACGAGTTAGGGAGCTGATCGAATGAGGGTAGTGGGTACACCTAGTGGAGATAGGGGCAGACGACACCTATGAAGGTAGCTAAGGGTACACTAAACTACCATTATCATTATTAAGTTTTGTGGGCGGGATCAACCTTTAGGGTGACTAGTGGTGGTGCAGTGTAGTAATTATCTTATAATAATTAGGGGTGCCTTTAACGTTATCTTGGTTCATCTTATTTCCTCGTTTTGTTCTGTCATACCCAATTGTTCACAGTCATTTCCTTATTTTCCAGCTTATGCCTTAGCCTAGTTATTTTGATAATTACATTGTTAAAGTTATCGCACTCGCCAGACTTTATGTCTGACCCCCTTTTCTTTCCACCTCTTTTCTTCCTTTCCCTTCTTGGTTTGCAAGGAAGGAATACTACAGCTTAGTGCTGATTTCTTTCAGTTGCTTGAAGAGAGTAGATGTATCGCTTGGGACTCTCTCATCTTTATAGCTTTGCTTATGTTCAGTGGGGATTTATGTATTTATCTTATTTAAGTGTTTGCTTCTTTATATACTTTGAAGTTTTTGGAAAAGACTACTAATCCTGTTGTAATGGTTTTGGAAACTACTTATGTAAACTCGTTTTGAGTTATGATGAAATAAAATAAGTTTTATCTTCCGCTATGTTGTTTTATTTATCTATTCTTGTAATTTATCTGTTCTATACAAACAATAACGCTTCATGGACATTGATGCATTCCCTTTGTGAGTGACATTAATGGACGTGGGGTGTTACAGGTACCAATGCAATAAAAGTAGAAGATAAAGTCGTAGGTAGGTGGCTATTCATAAAGAAGTAATGAACAACTTCAGTGATATCATGACCAATAAATGACTAACACTTTTGCACAAAACAAGCATCATACCCGTTTGGCCCTCCTGAACTATTTGAATCTAAACTGAACACTACAGATTTAATCTCTTCACTAGTTATCAATGAAACCAACTCCTTAGGTTGTTGATTAGTGATAAAAGGAAGTTCTATTTGAAAAAGAGGATCAATATAGTTTGCAGGTAAGGAAGTAGGAGCTAAAATTGAGCTAAAGTAATTGACAAATGCTTCATCAATACCTTCAATTGAAGTACGAACTTTACCTTTGATATATTTTATCATAAAATTCGCTTCTTTAACCTTAGCAAATTTTAACGAGCTATGAAAAAAATTTGAATTCCTATCAGTATCTTTCTCCTTCCTTAAATACGAGCATTGTCTAACTGATAGTAATTCAAAATCCAACAAACTTCTAAGCTTACTCTGCAATTCATATTCCATTTGTTGAAGCTGATTATCATATGGCTACACATTTAAAGCTTCTTGCACCTTGAATAACTCTTTCCTTATAATAGAAGATTGATTGGAACCACTACCAAATTGTTGAGCAGACAAAGCCTTTAAGTGAATATTAAGCAACCTTAACTTGTATACTAAAATATCCATAGGATTCCTTCCATAAGAATTACCCCAAACTTGCAATAGAATACTAGAAAAATCTTTATGAGATAACCATAAATAAAAAAATTTAAATGAGGACTTCCCTTTTCCAAAGGCATCAACACACCCCTAAATTAAAAGAAGAGGACAATGATCCAACAGAGAAGGTGGTAGGATATGTTAAAAGGATTTAGACCAGTTGTTAAAAAGGAAGAATTAAAAAAAATATTTCATAGACTTTTCTTGCTTTCATTTTTAGCATGTTTGTTAGAGAAACTTTCGGTAGAACTTCAGCCTTATTCATTGACACTATAAAAATCATGATATAGATTTCACATTCCATCCTGCATGAATAAAATATGTTGTAGTTTAGATATAGTTTTCTAGCATATGATATAAGTGAGGGTAATACTGTACTAAGCAAGCATAAGCCGTAAAGTGTGACTGATGTTCAGGCATTACGTTTATAATTGACAATTTTGAAAATTGGTATGATAGTATTAAAAAAGGTGGGCATGGTGATGATGGGTATTAGTTTTCTTTCCTCAGATATCATTTTTTAGTGTTACAGCTACTAGGTAGCAGTTTTATATGTCTGATGGTATCAGTTTTCAGGGTTAAACAACTGGTAAGTATCATTTTTTAATGTTTAGTGGTATAAGTTTTTAGTGTTACAGCTATTAGGTAACAGTTTTGTATTGATGTGGGTATCATTATCAATTTTTTTTACCTACTTATGACAGTTTATAAGAAAGAAATATATAAAATGTTTACATTGCAAAAAATTTATGTGCACATGGCAATTGATGAATCTCTGTTGGTTTGAACTCCATATCTTGAATATTGTGCTTTTCCACAATTTTTGTAAAATTAGTTCAACTTCAAATCTCTGCAAATAATACACATCAATATCTATAATTTTTTTTAAATATTTCGCAAAATTATTCCAACCAACGTCATTGCTTCTTTTACACTAGAATTATTTTGTTCATTTGAATTGTTTGGGCGCATAGAATCAATATGTGAGCATTGCATTGTTGCATATGTCAACACAAGGGTTCAATGACTATCATAATGCTAAAGGAAGTATATAATATATGTAAATTGGTTTAGGACAGATCTTCTAAGAATGGAATAACTAAGTGATCTATAATTCCATCCCTCTTCTTTATTAGCCTTTCTACTCAAATCAGAGTGAATGTTAATATTCAATCAGTAATTTAAATTTCACAAAAAAATACAAATATGCATTGTAATTATACTTGATGTCATTATAGTAGACATTGCGTAATTATTTTTCAGTAATGCACATTTTGTTGAGAACTATTGAATAATTTGTGTTATGAATGAAAAAAGTTACACAACTACATTTTAGCATAGAACATACATAATAATTTTAGTACACTATTATTATAAGACAGTATCATTGTTGTGTACATATCCGCTCAATGTATCGTTTTGTATCAAATATTTAATTACAGATAGTGGGTTTCAATTTCTTATTGTTTTTATATCATTTTCAATATTGTGCAGGTTCTTATTTAATACCAGATTTTAGGTATCTGTTTCATATTTACAGTTATTCTTAGTATCATTTTTATATTCAATTGGGTATCGATTTAATATTCTAAGTAACTATTTTATTTCTCCAGCAGATTTGGAGTATCAGTTTTTATGAATTTAGGTATTTGTCACCAAATTTGATAGAAGTAAGAGTATCAATTTTTAAGAATTTAGGTATCTATCACCAAATTGATAGAAGTAAATTATCTGGTCGTTCGTGAAGCCTCCTTCTAATACACTTTTTAGCATGTCCTTTGTTATAACGCAACCTTCTTTTACCGAGTCATCATTTGACTATGCAACTTAACTATTTTTTTTTCAAAAATACAATATATATATATATATATATATATATCAATAAAATATAATACAATAGAGGAAAATAGTACACTTAATTATCTGATGGTTTTGTGATGGAGAAATTTTCTTTATAATTCTTTGTTGTTCAAGATTCAGGTGATTGACAGATTTGCAAAGTGACTAATGTAGTTCTTTCCATGTAGGCTCTATTATTGCAAGTGGCACTATTTCTTGCAGTATTGATTCTTCTTTTGTTTCTGGTTTTTTTGATTGTTTTTCTATTTCTTCTATTTTTTTCAACCATGTGTTCTACTATTTGTTTTGCTTTTTCATCTACTTCATCTTGATTTTCAATTTTTGTTTTCTTCACTTTTTTGCTTGACCTTTTTGAATACCCATAATAATTTCTTCTTTTTATGGTCTCTTCACATAAGATGGTGTTTTGCTTTTGGTGGTGGATGGTTTTATTTTTATTTTTTGGGTTTGCTTCATCTTTTTTTTCTTCAGCAAAAGCTTGAGTGAGATTCAACTCGAAATTAGGAGGAGTGTGGTCGTCAATTGTTGGGATTGTTTTTTTTTCTTCATGGCATTGTCCTTCTAAATTTCAGATTCATTTGTTGTAATTTGATCATGTGGCTTGACAGTTGTTTTTTTCTTCCATTTCAGCTATATTTTGATCATCTTGATGTTCAGCTTTTTTTGTTTCTATGTTCAATTCATTTTTTCCGTTTTCAATGTCTTCTCTCGTGCCTACAACTAAAGCATCTTCCACATGCTTCAGAATCCTCCCTATGTTCTATGTTCTCATCTTCAAAATATGATTTTTTTTTCGATTTCAACTGCTGTTTGAGGTTGAAAATTTCTTTTTCTACGTCTTTCTCAATTTTCTTTCTTTTTCACTTCTTTAGTTAGCCTTTTGTTCTTCTCTTGAACCTCTTGAATATGCAGTTGTAATATTCTAATTGACACATCCTGCTCAAATGATCCAACCGGTTCTTGATTTTCCCCGTGTTATCTTTTTTGGTTTCTGTTGGCTTTCCCTTTTCTTATTCTTGTTGATATTACTTTGTTAGACCAAAAAGTGGTTCTAACACCCAAATGACTGGAAATTGTGAAGAATTATAATCTGAAGGTAGATGAAAAGCAATCAACACACATGACTTATAGTAGTTCAGCGTTAACGAGCCTACGTCCACTTTATAGCTCCTTGATTGAGTAACTGAATACAAGTACAATGTCGATAACCCCTCAACCTCACAAGTACAATTAATAACCTCTCCAAATCTGTAAAATTATACTCAAAAATATACAGTACAATCTGAATAAAATAGAGAAATGTTGTTAATGGTGAAGCTTGAGTTATCAGAATGCCAAAAGATCCCTCAAAATGGCAAGTCTTGGTGTATTTATCGGTGGAGAGTATAGATAGGTCGGAGTACGACGTGGCTGCCATCCCTTAAACTTCAGATTTGGACATGCTAGAGAGGGTCCAACACATCAGCTTCGTGGGTAGTTACCGTTCTGCCTTTGTAGGCATGTATTATAACTGCTTCTTCATGGCAGATAAGAGGCGGATCAGATATAGGGGGTACTCTGATGCAATCAGGTGTACATTCTCAGTTACCTTCATGTGTTGAGCGGAGTGGGTAGCAGTATTCTGGCCTGACCCGCTGATGGTCTTCTAGGGTCTAGCTGTTTGCTTGAGTGGGTATCGGATCATGACTTCTCCGATCTGACCCGATCTTGCCTATGTTTTGTTGTTGCGTAAGTTTTCTTTTTTAACCTGAAATTCCTTCGTCGATTCGATCTGACTTCGTTCCTTATAAATAGTCATATGGACTTTGTGTGGCCCAATCACAAAGTAGGCCAACAGTTTTCCCCCCTCGAAGTACGTTTTATTGGAGACAAGACGTTCCTCGAAATTGCCAATTTGTTTGTTCTAGAAGTGGTGATAATCAACGGTAGTGTCTATCTATAGAGTCATGATGCTCGGTGAAATTGTATTTCCTGATTTTTGTGTCAAGTACAAGTACGACGTTTGACCCATGGTTATTTTCGTTGCGTTCAACAAACAGGAGCTTTTAACCATAATATAGACACGTTTATGCGGTCTGTGACGGCCCGCCCCGCACCAACCGACATTTACTCCAAAGGTGCGCTGTACACATGTCCAGTTAGCACGGAATGGGTCGTCAGAAGGAAAGAGGGAAGAAGGAAATGAACCTACAAAGAACCTGTAGAATGTCTCACAGTGCATAGGATAAAATATAATAATAACATACTTGACATAAAACAGGTGAGACAGTGCATAAGCTGAAACAACTAACATAGCAGCGGAAAATGTAAGTACAGCTCATGATCCAAAGTTAAACATTATTACAACTTTTCAAACTGTCTCAAAGCAAAGGAAAGATGAAGGAGGTACACTACTAATGCCCAAGTAGCGACCACCAACGACACAGGGAGAATATCTATATATCATACATGGAAGCCTCCTGCCCGCCTCCGAATCAGCTACTCGCGCATCACCAGCTAACCTGTCTCTAGTCTGCTCGTGTGAGCACCCAGAGTAATAAGAGGAGACATAAAACTCTAGGTCAGACATAAAGCCTGGTATGAGCGATAAGCATCTAAACAGAATAATAACAGGTAGACTAGAACATACCTGAACCTGGACCTGCAACCAAAGAGTTAGCACTACATACTGTACAACACTCTAAGGTGCCATATCAAACGGTGTAAAGATACGGAGGTGGGGGGTGTGCATGTCATAGTGATGGCAAACAATCTAACATAGCAACCATCCTCACATCTCTCACTCAGTGCGTAAAGCATACAATATTCACCACTTCGATCACCCATCCTTGCTACGATCACTTTGCCCCCATGAAGTCATAAATGGCTTCACTGCACTAATAACGTAGCCACTAATCCTTCGCTATGTCCACTTGCCCCATGGAGTTATTCACCCCATCTGCGCTGGCTCATAGCCTTACCAATCATTTACTATGTCCACTTGCCCCATGGAGTTATTCACCCCATCTGCGTTGGCTCATAGTCTTACTACGCATCACCTTGCCCCTCGAGTCATAATGACTCTACTGCACTGATAACGTAGTCTTGCTACCATAACTTTGCCCCTCGAGTCATAGTGACTCTACTGCACTAATAAGTAGCCCATCATTCATTTTCAGTGGTGAATCGAAGTTATGAATGTCGACAACTCCTTAGCACACGTCCCGCAGCAAAGCCCAACCATGAAGTGAACTCATCGGTTCCCAACTGGATCCTGAGCTCTAACTTCCCATATTGGACTACCTTTGCATCTCGGGTTATTGGTCAATACTGGGTCGGGTCGGGTTCCTCTTCAAGCCATCGGGTCGGGTCGGGTCCACTGCGTTGCGTCGATTCGGGTCGGGTTCACTACACTGAGTCGACTCGGGTCGGGTGTCCCACTTCGGGTCGGGTCCAGTGCCATCTCCCATCCAGTTTGTGCTTCCGCTCCGATCAGCTCTCTCGCCCTTCATTTGTTCCGATCTGATCCTCCCCCTTTAGTTGCTCCGATCCCCCTGCTTTATCCCATCCGATCCCAATATTGCTAGCATGGCCTTCCTTTTTGCCAGATTTCTCAAGTGTCAAATTCCGATCCGATCGAATCACTTGCCCAGTTCAACTTATCCGATCCGAGCCACCATATTCGATCCGATCCGATCCGATCCTGCACTGTTTTCTGAAGCTTTCCAGCAAGTGTTTACGCCATTCGACGATGTTTTCGACCATTCTAACTATAGAAATCAATCACAAAGCATATCATACAGTCATAGCAACATGCATAATCAACCACAAACATCAAAACATCAATATGATAGGTTAAAATGGATCAAACATACCCAAAACCCCATATTTCCCCTTAAGCAAGTTTAGGTGAAACTAATGATAGGATTAGCAAAACTTAACCAAATTAACCCAAATTCATATCAGAGGTCTAAAACATCATTTAAGAATTTATGAACATTTTTCCAGAATTTTATCATGTTTAAATTCGCTAATTAACACTAATTACCCTTAATTAGCCATAATTAGTGAGGAACCATGCAAATCACTCACCTTAGCCACAAATAAACTAAGATCTGAAATAAATCTCTGATTTGATGCAAATCCCAATGCTAAACAGCAGCTCCAATGTTGATGTGGTGTTAATCTCCCTTGATTAGATGTTGCTAAGCTAAATCCTTGATTAAAAGATGATTTGGAGGTGATTTAGAGGTCGGAGGCCATTTTTAGGGTTCCTTGGAGATAAGTGGAGGCTAGAAAACTGAAATGGAATGATTCTCTAACTCATTTCAGCCTCCCCATAACCCTAATCCCGAAATGGGTTATGGGCCCATTCACTAATCACCCTATTTGGCCCGGTTAAGCAGTTTTTCACCTTCCAAACCTTATTTCAGCCATATCTCCCAAACGGTAAGTCCATTTGGCTATTATGACCACTCTACGGAAAGGTAAACCGTCAAACGAGTCTAATGGAAGTGGTTTCAGGTCAACCATTTAAAAATCGACAAAAATCATGAACATGGGAAATGACTCTAATAGATGTCTCCCAAAGTTACATGACCATACGACTTCATACGGTAAAGAAATAAATATTCTACGATCCTCCGATGCGTAGAATGCGGGTTGTTACACGATACATCTTATTACCACCGGGGTGTATAGTCAGTTTTGAGTGATGACATTCTCTAAGCACTTCATCTCTCAATCCATTGACATTGGGTACAACTAGTTTTCCATTCTTTCTAAGCCATCCATCTCGATCAAGCCCATACTCGTTCATCTCCTCATCGATGCCCATCTTTAACTTGGGGATGATTTTCAATAAGTTAGGATTGTCCCTTTGAATGGAACCAATCCGATCAATCAATGTGGGTCTGATCATCAAATTTGCTAACACTTCTGGATCCAATTCGCACTTTGGTCTGAAATCATACCCAGCGATGTACTCCAGTTACTTCCATTCTAGAAACATAGCCCCTAAACTGGCTTGTCTTCTACTCAATGCATCAGCTACTGCATTGCTCTTTCCTGGTGTGTATGCGATATCGAAATCGTAAGAAGCCAAGAATTCTAACCATCTTTGCTGTCGGAGATTTAGATCCTTCTGAGAGAAAAGATATTTTAATGATTTACTCGAATCTTTCTCCCAAGAGATAATGTCTCCACATCTTCAACGCGAACATGATCGTTACTAATTCTAAATCATGGGTAGGGTATCTTATCTCATGCGGTTTCAATTGCCGACTTGCATAAGCTACAACCTTACCTCCTTGCATCAGTACAGCACCTAGTCTGGTACCACATGCATCTGTATTACTGTCATCTCTTCATTCCCCTTAGGAATGACTAACACTAGTGCACATGTCAACTTTTTCTTTAGAATCTTGAATGCATTCTCGCACTTTTCATCTCAGAAGAAAGCCCGATTCTTCTTAGTCAACTGAGTCAACGGTGCTGCTATCTTGGAGAAGTCTTGGATAAACTTACGATAATATCCAGCTAATCCCAAGAAACTTCTTACGTCTATTGCATTTTTGGGTGTAGACCAATCCTGTACCGTAGCCACCTTCACAGGGTCACTGCAATACCATTCTCTGAAACAACATGGACCAAGAATCTTACTTCCCTCCTCCAGAATTGACACTTAGAAAACTTTGCTTTCAATTGGTGTTTTCTCAACACCTCCATCACTATCCTCAAATGTTTCTTGTGTTCTTCCTCTGTCCTTGAATATACCAAGATATCTTTTACGAACACAAGAACAAACTTATTCAATTGATCCCTGAATACCCTATTCATATGATCCACAAAATATGTTGTTGCATTGGTCAACCCGAATGGCATGACCAACCACTCATAAAATCCAGAAGGCATCCGAAATGCCGTTTTAGCTATACTCTCAGCTTCCACTCTAAGCTGATGAAAACCTATCGCGAGATCCAACTGGGAAAACACTCTCACGCCACTCAACTGATCAAACAAATCATCTATTCGCGGTAGAGGATACTTATTCTTCCTCGTTACCTTATTCAACTCGCGGTAGTCCGCACACGAACGAAGGAAACCATCTGCCTTGGTAGCAAACACAACTTGTGCTCCCTACTCAGAAACACTTCTTCTGATAAATCCCTTCTTCAAAAGATCGCTTACTTGCAACCTGAGCTCTCGCTGCTCCCTTGGTGCCATATGACGAAGTTGCATTACTATAGGTCTGGCATCTTTCACTAAATCAATACGGAACTCAATCTCTCGGTGTGGTGGAAGTTCGGTCACTTCCTCAAAGATGTCCGGATACTAGCCAGCCATAGGCACATCTGACAACTCATCATGTGGGATGTCGAGGGAATTTATAAAACTAGCCATTACGCCATCACTAGGTAGACCACCAAACACTACCCTCTGCACATCATCCACTCTAACTGTCGCCAAAAACCCTCACAGTCTACCACCAGCCCGTATCTTTGGAGTCAATCGACTCCCAAAATAATGCCAAACCCAGTAAAGCCCAAAACAAAGCAATCAAAAACAAACATGCATCCATGACTCGATAAGACCACATTACGACAAATCATGCTAAGGCTAGTCGAACCACCAATCGGGTTCGTTACCGCTAAAGGTCTATCGACTATCTCGGGTTCCAATCCCAACCTATCTACTAGGTCACTAGATATGAAGGGACGGGAAGCTCCGGTATCAAACAATACTCGAACAGGAACATCATAAACAGAAAGCATTGCTTGAATGACGACATTATTTCCTTTCTCTGCCGCGGTTGGGGCATTCGATGAAGAAGGGACAACACTGATAACATACACAATCACAATCTGCTTTTCTTTAGGGGGTTACGGACACTTATCCTTGTGATGTCCCACTTGGCCACAGTTGATGCACTTCCTATCCCCTGGCTTGGTCCGACATTATTTGGCATAGTGGCCCTTCTTACCACAACTGAAGCACTCAACTTCTTTCTTATTCTTTTTCTTTCAGCCATCCTTGGTCTGATTTTGGTTTCTCTTATTCTGAGAACCATTCTTCCCTCCACCGCTTACTTGCTGCTTTGGCTCCTCTGCAGATGCAACCTCAATCTTTGACTTAGGGTATAGACTCTCTGATCTCAAAGCTTTCCCCACAATCAATTCAAACGTATCATCGACATGGTTTATAAGCTTTTCCCCCAAGTACTGATCTAAGCTTGTTATAAACTTTTCATTTTTCTTCTCGGCAGTATCAATAAGGGAAAGTCCATATTTCGATAGAGTATCGAACTCTGCAATGTACTCCGAGTCTGCCCTACCATTCTTCTTAAGCTCCAGAAATTTCCTAAACAACTCTGACTTCTGGGCAGTTGGGATGAACTTATCACTAAATCGGGCCTTAAACTGTTCCCATGTAACTTGATCCTCTGGAGTAGCTGCCTTAACAACATTCCACCAATTTATTGCCCGTCCATGTAGCTGACGGGGTGCTAACTTCCTCTTCATCGCATCCTCGATACCCAAGTCTTTGAAGATACGCTCACAGCTATACAACCAATCCTGAACTTCTGTGGCTGATTTCGTTCCGTGGAACGGCTTCCCACCAAGACTAGTGTAATCCTTGCAAAGCTTGGCGAAATCGGCTCTAGGTGCCTGCACCGCTGCACCACCACCATTTGCAGCATTAGGAGCTGCCCTCTGAACATCCCTAAGCATCTCTCTCATGAGGTCAGTGAACATCGTCCTCATATCGGAAGTATTCCCATTATTAGCTCCTCTACCAGTACCCCTCGTATATCGGCTCATCGTTCGATCTGTAAAGAGAAACGATTAACCATCTCTTCAGCGGTGCCAGTACAATGCGACTTCATCCTCAAATATACTAATAGTATATATATATATATAGCTTTTAAAAACAAAAATATCATAAATACGCACTCTCATATACGTACTATCCCTCTCTGGTGTCTTTCCCTAGGTCAACTATGCAACCTAGAGCTCTGATACCAAATGTGACGGCCCGCCCAACACCAGCCGACATTTCAATGAAAGTGCGCTATGCCAATGTCTAACTAGCATGGGACGGTCGCCAAAGAAAGGAAAGGAAGGGTATTTGAACTAACAAGGAACCTGTAGAATGTCTCACAGCGCAAGGAATAAAATATAATAATAACATACTTGACACAAAACAGGTGAGACAGTGCATAAGCCGAAAACCAAACATCATAGCAGCGGAAAATCCAAATACAGCTTATGTTCCACATCATTATTATTACAACTTTTGAAAACTGTCTCTAAAGTAAATAAGGAAGGTACACTACTAATGCCCAAAGTAGTGAACAGCAGCGACACAGGGAGAATATATAGCAAATAGTACGTGTAAGCCTCCTGCTCGTCTCCGGACAGCTACTCGTGCACAACCATCTAACATGTGTCTAGTCTGCCCGTTTAAGAGCGCCCAGAGTAATAAGAAGAGACATAAAACTCTGGGTCAAACAAAACTCTGGTATGAGCGATAAGCAGCAAAACAGAACAATAACAGGCATACTAAACCATACCTGAACCTGCAACCAAAGAGTTAGCACAACATACCGTACAATACTCTAAGGTGCCACTAACATATGGTGTAAAGGATATAGGGGTGGGTGTGCATGTCATAATGATGTCAACAATCAAGCATAACAACCATCCTCACATCTCTCACTCAGTGCGTAAAGCATACGATATCCACCACTTTGACCACTAGACCCATCGAGGTAGTGACGGAGTCCGACTTGTATAACTATTGCTACCACCAAGCTTGCCCCATGGAGTCATGACTCAATCCTTACAAATGACTCCACCTCATTGGTCCATAGCCAATAGTCCTACCTAGGCCACTGTGGCTCTGAATCCGTCCACATACCCCATACTCCATAATGATCCAAAGTTATAGACATCGGTAACCACTTAGCACACGTCCCGCAACAAAGCCCAACTCATGAAGTTAACTCATTGGTTCCCATTTGGATCCTGGGTAATAACCTCCCATCTGGACTTCCTTTGCATCTCGGTTTTTGGTCGAATTGGAGTTGGTCTTCAGAAAAGTCGTCGCGTAGTAGTAATAGCACACGTCCGGTTCGGTTCGAATATGCATAGTGCTTCAGTCATCATCAGTTCGGTTCGGTCCAATGCTTCATAGTATGCTCCTGGGTGTGGTTCGGTTCGTTGCTCCCCTTCTGGCTCGGTTCGGTTCGGATGTCTTCTACCTGGTTTCAGTTCGTATCTCTTGGTTTGGGTCTCGTACTTCACCTCATTCCAGTCCAACGTCCTCTGGTTCGGTGCTCATGGATCTCCTTGGTCCTCCGATCCGATTCCGCACCCTAGCCCTAGTCCGTTCTGATCCCCACGCCAAGCTTTGGTCCGATCCCAACCCCAACTCAACGCAAATGGCCTTCCTTCTTGCCAAGTCTTCTCAGGTGCCAAGTTTCGATCCGAATCAAATCCCTTTGCCCAGTCCCCTTATCTGATCCGAGCCCCATACCCGATCCGGTCTGAAACTCTGCACATTTCCTGCAACTTTTCCAGCGACTGTTTTACGCAATACGACGGCGTTTTCGACCATTCTAACTCTTTTAATCAATCATAAAGCATATAATACAGTCATAGCAACATAGAGAACTAACCATAAACACCAAAACAATGAATTATCATGTCAAAATGGATCAAACATACCCATGAACCCATATTTCCCTTAATCATGTTTAAGCATAACTAATGATATGATTAGCAAAACTTAACCAAACTAAACAAATTTTCTAACAAAGGCCTTAAATAATATTTCGAAATTTATAAATATTTTTCCAGATTTTAATCATGTCTAAATTCGCTAATTAAGACTAATCAATACTAATTAGCTATAATTAGTGCAAAAAAGTGCTAATCACTCGCCTTAGCCACAAACAAAATACCAAATCTGAAATTATCCTCTGTTTGGTGTTGTTCCCAAGGCTAAACAGCAGTTCTAACCTTGCTTTGGTGCTATTTCTCCTTAATTTGATGTAATTTAGCCAAATCTTCAATTAGAAAGTGGTTTAGAGGTGTTTTAGATGTTGGATGCTATTACTAAGTTGAGAGGGATGATAAGTGGCAGCTGAAAAATGAGAAAAGGGTGTTCTCTAAACCCTAACAGCCCTTACATACTTCAAATCCCGAAATCCCCCTCTACGCCTAGCTGTTAATTATCCAATTAAGCCCGGTTAAGTTGTTTTTCACCTTCTAAACCTTAATTCAGCCATATCTCTCAAACGGTAAGTCCGTTTTTCACATATGACCACTCTACAGAAAGGTAAACCATCATCTGAAACTAGTGGTAGTAGTTTCAGGTCAAAACTCCTTTCTAATCAAAAGTTATGGCCGAAACAAGATCATCTAGGGGCAAAATGGACATTTAAAAATCAGTAAAAATCATGGACATGGGAGATGACCCCAATAGTCGTCTCCCAAAATTACATGGCTATAAGACTTCGCATGAGAAAGAAAGAAATATTCTACGATCCTCTGATGCGTAGAATGCAGGTCGTTACAGACTGAGTACTTTCCTGAGACATGAGCTAGATTGTCTCGAAGTTGGTAAGGATGATCCTTTGCCTTGGTTCATGGTGGAAATCCAACTTCCAATACGAGATGTGCGGTTTTAATTGTAAGCCTATATATGGCGACATAGTAGATAGTAGCTATTTCATCTATGATTGAAAGATTATGACTGAAATTGTTTTTGAAACATATATGCACTAGTAATAATATCAAATGATTTTGATTTATACGTATCAAGCATATTTTGGCCATTATAAGATAAAACACTATCCTCCGGCTTGCGTTGCATTGTGTGATGGGACCTGGGTCTTATAATGGCTTCATTTTTGTAAAAAGCATTACGATGTTTAAATGATCAACTTGTTTTAAGCACTGACAATCCAATGGAAGACCCGTTCCACGTTAGCGGCGTGGTGCTGAGATTGTCCTTATTATAAAATAAGTTAGTAGATTTCTCATACCAGTCCCATGACTGACTCGTAGTTTGTTTCACTTGCAAACTAAGGGCCCTATTTTCTACACGGGCAACCTTGTATTCAGGTTTTAGCAGGCTCATTCTGGATAGCTATGGAGCTGAAGATGGATTCTATCATTTCTTTTATGTTGTTCCGACTTTGTTATGTATATTATGTTTGATTCCGCTGCAGACATTTCATATAAAGCTGAAACTGTATTTTGTACTAAGTATGATCCTGTTATACTAGTGTAACTCTGATGATTATATTTGTTCCAGTGTAATTTATTGTACATGATTTGGTGTAATGATATATTTATGTTCTGTTGTTATTGTTTATGTGTTATATTCCAAAGATTATCCTTACTTCCATGGCACGGGAGTTTAGGGTCATTACAGCGACTTGCCCCCTAACAAATAATCTAAACATCCAGTTGGCGTCTCCCCTCAACCACCGTATCTCGATATTGAAAGGTGAAAGGTGAATGGTGTCTTGGGTTTATCTCTAGTCTTTTCGCATCCCACTGCTTGTCGATGACGGGTACCCGACGATCTACTGTCCTTTTTGGTCCTGACCTCACCTCTTATTGGGGCGATCGTCGAATCACCCTAGGGTCACCTCGTCACAGCATTCTGACTACAAAGCTACTTTTGCAGTCAAGGCCCACCCACCTGGTAGTAACGCGCAGACCCAACCTCTGCGAGCACAGCCTAAACATCTGCCACCACACAGAGGACTACCAGAAGCACCTTACGTATCTCAGGAAGCTGTGTGCTTCCCCATCCAGTCCTTTGGAGCCAACAGAATAATCAGGTGAACAGGCCCTTCTCTCATGCCTTACGGTACCACGATGATCTACCCCGTTGGGTTATTCACCCTCAAACGTGCAGACTAGTCCAAGCGCCTCATTTTAATATGTTATTAGACCCTATGTCTAAGCATTCCTTTATGCGCTTGCTTTACCTCATTAGGTTTCCATTTAACTTGGTTATTCCCATTCACATTGACTTCTTATTCGAGTTACGAACTTCCTATTGCTTATTAATTTCCATCATATAACTTGACCTTTAAGTTTATTAACAATCCCACAACTTGTTATTCTCTAGATTGTGATCCAAGGTCTGTAATCCACAGTCCCTTTATATTCTTGTTTGATTTCATAGTCATAATAACATGTTCTATTTAATATGTAATTAAGTATATCTCAATTCACATGTTTTCTGTTTAACATGTCAATCATTATTTATGATTAAATATAACTTATTTCATTTCATAAGTTTGCCTCATTCTTTCTTATTTAATCATAATTCTATCTTATACTGTCACTACAACTTATCGTTGTTTACTTATTAACTTAGTTCACTTAACTAAGGTTTACTAATAAGTTCCCTTTTAATAAATATAACTTATGTTGTCCTTATCAGCATATCTCGGATTCTCGTTCTCACATATAACTTAATTTACAATTAAGTACAACTTATCTTTTTACATAAGTTATTCCAATTTCCTTATTGTTTATCATAACCTAAGTTATAATTTCCACTTGTCCCTAGGACAAAGCTACCCATTATATAACATTATCATTAATGTAATTTATTTATAATAAGTTATTATCATTCCCCGTTCATTTCACTTCTTTTACTAATGGTACTATCTTTCATTCATTTCCATTAATTACAATTAATGCCATTTATCTCTATCCTTTTATATACATATATTTATATATATGCTTATGTACTAGACCTCTCACATTAAGCCTACCACTTGTGGATGCTGGATTTGCCGAGCGGTTCCGGACTGACTTCTTCCACAAGTTGACTTAACCTCGTGTCTTAGCACTGGTACATGTTTTATTTACGCACTAGACCTCTCACATTAAATTAAGAACTTGTGGATGCTGGATTTGCCAGGAGGTCCCGGGCAGACTTCTACCACAAGTTGAATTTAACCTCGTGTCTAAGTGCGTTACAGTTTTCTATTTTACTGTAAAGTAATTTTTCTATACGATTTGGGGATGTCCATTCTTTCAAATTCTTTACTGTAATCTATGTTTTACATGTCATCGTATTAAGCCCATTTTATGTCGCTTGTTTGTTTTATCATGTATTTAATTCTATTCCAACATGAAACCATTTAATCATGTAACTATTCCAATTCCTACAAATAAGAGTTGAAGTATATGAATGTCACAAGTTAACATGTAATTCAAACAACAGTAGTCGCTAAACATATCTTAACAAGTTTATTTTTCAACATCTAAATATTTCAGCACATTAAACGTTTTCAACATATGAATTTTCCAACATATTCATATTAATATCTCAACATATCATAATAGCATTTTAAAACTTTTAATTATTCTAGCAAATTCACATTGCATAATAACAGGGAATGTTAAACTATAATATATCATTATCAAAAATGATATAACTTAAATCCACTCACCTAATTTGCTTTCCAATTCCTGAACCTGGTCCAGATCTAGCATTCCATGGTTTTCCCTAACAGGATTTAAAACCTAACAACCATGGATCCACAATTCTTACTAAAGAAAAAGGGAAGAAAGAGGAAGAAAATTGAATAGACCAGATCTCAGAATTTACCTTACTTCATAGATGATTCTGAACACCTTCTTATTAACTTTCATTCTTTTCCTCCAGATCTTGATTCAGAATTTTCCTAAACTAATTATCTTATTATTTTTTTTGAAGAGATTTGAGGAGGAGGAAGAATGACAGAGCTTAGATGTTGTCTCAGAGAATATGAGATTTAGGCTAGGCTCTGATAGCCTATTTATAGGTCTTCAGGATCTTATCGTACACGCAGCGTTGAGTCATCATTGAACCCAGTTAAGAAAACAATCCAGGTACGCTAATGAATCTTCCTAGATCTGAGGTGTGTCGACCCCCTTACTAGGGTATCGACCCCGGTGTCACCATCCCTACAGGTGTGTCGACCCCTCTATAGGTCCCGCGAGCTGTTTTGGCGCAGAAGTTTAAATTTCAAATGTTTAAATTTCTGGAATTTATTTAACCGTTATATTCACACGTAATTTTCTTATACGTATACAAATCATCTATTGACCATTTTACGCGTACATATATTCATACAACTTTCGTTTCGTTTTCAAAATTCAAACGGTGTTGCACTGTTATTTGATTCTTGCCATATTTTATTAATTGTAGCCTTATCTTGAACATTATCTCTTGTATATATAAGTTTTTGCACATATATATTCTCATACATATATATACACATATTTTCTTTACTTCCTTATATGTATATTTTTCCTTAAATGTTCGTTTATTCATATTTTCTCTTATGAACATGTGTTAATTTTAGTCGTTTCCTTTAAAACAAAAATATGACGGCGGCGGGGATTGAACTCTGCACCTCTTGTATGCAAGTCACATGCTCTAACCAACTGGTCCACTAAGGCTATTGTTAATAAGGCTTAGAACAATGGTAGTTATTGTTCTCTTCTTATTCCACTTTTTCATGTTTGCTACAATATTTCATTTAAACCATTGCATGAATATTTTTCTTTTATTTCTCTTTTATTATTAATGATAATATTTGTAAATTAGTGCATGCAATATATTTACACTACATGCAATCAACCCTTTCTTTTAATGCATTAATATTTTCCTCTTTTTCAGTGCATGTGTATTTATTACATGCAATCACATATTATCTTTATTTTATTCTTCATATATGTATTTGTACATATGCATTATTTAATTATTAAATTGTCATAAAATGCAGGGTGTTACATATACTCTAGAGGCGATGAGCTGGAGCGCCTAGCTGAAGAGCGGAGGCTAATCCAAGCAACTATGGAGGAGGAGAAGTGCTTAGCCAAAGGAAGGGATACTATCGAAGGGGGTTCCAGCTTTTACTCCGTCATGCCTGAGGATGTAGAAACTAAGGGATACGATCCCGAACATCTAAGGATCTCCAAGGCTCCTCTTTTATCTCCTATCGAGGAAGGAGCTACTCCTGCTACTCCTAGGGACAAGTCAATTGAAGGCACCTCTACCTTTTCACCGCAATTTGTCAAGGTTATTATAGTGTGTCGTTGTATCGTGAAGCAAAATATCGAAAGACCCATGTTTTATCCAGAGTTAATAACTATTGCGTCGCGTTCTCTAGGTACCAATCCGGCCGAGGAGACTGAAAAGAAAAAGGAGGGGGCCACTGACAAGGCCATAGTGCTCTCCTGCAGCGAAGCTCCCAAAGATGGGGAAATCGTTGATGCCTTAAAGGATGTGGAGAGCAAGGAGGATGAAGAGTATGTGGACGTCACCATCACTGGAGCAACCGACGAGAATGAAAACATGACACTTTCCAAGATGAAAGCTAAGTCTGATGCACTCTTGGAGGCCAAGAAAGAAGAAGAACCTATCTTAGTCAGACCTCTCTAAGCAGTTGCTCCCAGTGGTAAAATAATCATCAAGATGCTTGGTCGATCGATCACTAAGAATTGGCTGCTAATTCCTCTGTTGATTCGATAGATTCTCTTTCTGGAAAGAAGAAGAAGACAAAGCATATTCTCACCAAGGCTAAAAAGGAGGAGAAGAAGAGACTCAAGGAAGCCAAGAAAGCCAAGCAATCTTCCAAGTCCAAGTGAAATGTTGAATTTATTTCTTTTGTTTTCCATTTGCTTGCGGTTGTTGTTGCGAGTGCGGCCCTCATGTTTTTGATCAGTTATCTATGTAAATCTGCATGTTTTTAATAAAGTAGCTTCCCTACAATATCATTTATTCGCAAGTTTACATTATTTCAACCAAATTTAATTGTGATCTTAACATAGTAATGCTAGGTAGTAGACAATAAATTGTTTCACATATCGACATCTTTGCAAATCAAAAATCAAAAATCAAAATACGCACAAATCAAGAAATGATTACTAGACTCAGTAACGAACAAGATGTCACATTACAATTATCGCAATGGTGTGATATGTGTATACCCCCAATCAATCTTGAATATAGTGCCTGGCCTGGGCTTATGCAGTATTGATTAGGACAGACCATATATTGCCCCCAATCCTTTAGTGGGGAGTGCAGGCTCAACTTTCAATCTTTCCCCCAATCCTTCATTAGGGTAGGGACCCTTTTTATTTGGCACTTGATCTTAGTGCCTTTATACTCTCTTGTCATATTCCCAGGTTAGAGTGTGGTTAAAGAGGTCTTTAACCATAGTGCACCAGTCACGCCTACTTTTATACTCACTCTCGGATCGAGAGAGTTTGAGTTGATCAAGCGAATGATCATACCATTCGCTCCTACTTTCCTTCTACACTCTATTTCCAAAAGCAGGATTTCGTCAGTTCGAGTGTCATTCTTGCACTTGATTTTAATTCAAGCTCGATGCCTCAAACCAATACCAAAACAATCATAGGACAAACAGAAATAAATACAGGAAAAATAAATGACGCGCCATATTTTTATAGTGGTTCAGCCAAATCATAGCCTACGTCCACTTTATAATCTTTTATTTATATCAACTAGATTGTTCTAGGAAAGTCTTGCCTTTTTACATAGTTTAACAAAACAAAAGAATCAGTAGAAGCTCAAGTCAAGTAGTGTTGCAGATGTTGGGCATTCCACGCTCTAGGATTTAATCGCCATCCACGATCGTTAGCTTGAATGCTCTTTTATCAATTTTTCGTTGGATGACATATGGTCCATCCCATTTTGGCCCCAAAAAAATGATGGTCGGGAAAACACACTTCAAAACTAGGTTTCCAAGTTCAAAGGTCCGGGTCACACATTCCTGTTACAGTATCGAGCAACCTGGTGTCTATGCCTCGAGGCATGTAAGTCCACTTCATCTCTCTTTTCCTCGATCATGTCAGCCTTGTTTGTCATTGGATCATAATATGTTTTTCTGTGAGAGGGGACCTCTAGTTCCACTGGAATGACTTCTTATGATCCGAATGAAAAACAGAAAGGAGTGTGGCCTGTCCCCGATTTGTAGGTTATTCCGTAAGCCCATAATGCCAAGGGTAATTCATTGACCCACGTGGCCTTCGCCTACTTCAATCGCTTATTTAGAATGGACTTAATGATTTTGTTTATTTCTTCCACTTTCCCATTTGACTGCGATGAGCTACAGCGGTGTATCTCTTCTCGATTTTGCACTTTTGGCAGAAGCCCCTGAATTCCGTATTGTCAAACTGGGTCCCATTGTATGTTATGATGACTTTGGGGATCCGATATCGGCAAACAATATTTCTGACAACAAAGTTAATTACCTGCTTTGTCATGATCATGGTTAATGGCTCAGCTTCTGCCCATTTTGTAAAGTAATCTACGACCACGATTGCGTACTTCGGTCTTCCTTTGGTGATTGGAAGGCTTCCAATGATGTCAATTCCCCATAGACGAACGACCACGGGATCACCATCGAATTAAATTGGCTGGGAGATTCTCTAGGAATCTTTGTGAATTTTGGCACCTATCGCTGTGTCGTGAATAATCAGCTGCATCCCGATTTACAGTAGGCTAGAAATAGCCATACCATAGTATTTTCTTTGCTAACATCTGTCCTCCGTTATGATCTTTGCACTCGCCTTCGTGCACTTCCCTCGACACTAGTTTGACGTCGTCATGCGCTATACATCGGAGTAGGGGTACCGAAAATCCTTGTCGATAAAGAACTTCACCCTACATGACATATCTTGAAGCTTTGCCAACGACGGCTCATCTCTCTCTCTCTCTCTTTCGTCGGAAGCATCCCATTTTGAAGGAAATTCTTTATCAGCGTCATCCATGAATCTTTCTGGTTCGGTCTTCAGCAACATATCAACTTCCATCTGATCAATGCTTTGAGTTTCTAATATCTCGATTGGGACCATCTCTGTTTCGTCGGGATTATCCGAGCTTGCTAACTTAGCCAGCCTATCCGCCTTCTAATTCTCTGTTCGTGGAATGTGGAACATGGTGTAATGCTCTAGGCCATCCAATAACTCTTCTACTCTCTCGAGGTAGGCTGCAAGTCGTGATCCCTTCGTTTGAAGTTCCTTCCGAACTTGACAAACAACATTTTGAGAGCCACATAAGATGTTCAACGTCGCAACTCTTAACTCCTTAGCGAGTTTTAGCCTGGCAATTAGGGCCTCATATTCGGAATCGTTGTTAGTAGTGGAAAACTCCAATCGTAGAGCATAATAAATTGACCGTCCTTTAGGAGTTACTAGCACCACTCCGGCGCTGGACCGTCGATCATTACTAGCTTCGTATGTAAACAACTTCCATGTACTAAATTCTAGCTTTCGTTCTGAGGGGCCAAATCCTTCATCTATCACAACCTATTTTGGATTGTGAACTCGATAATGAAGTCGGCTAGTGCTTGCCCCCATATGGACTTTCTAGGAGTAAATTGTGGTCAAACTGACTCATATCGATGTTCCATTTGAGCAGTCTTCCCGATGCTTCAGATCGCTGCAGGACACGTTGAAGCGGTTTGTTAGTGTATATAACAATTGCGTGAGCTTGGAAATAGTGGCGAAGCTTCCTAGAGGAAATCAACAAGCTGTAAGCAGACTTTTCTATCTTTGGGTAATCGTGTTCTACTGCCGCCAATTTCTTGTTCACATAGTACACTGGTCTCTGAACGTTATCCTTTTCCTGCACCAGTACTGAGCTGATAGTGTGCGACGATACCGCCAAATGCACAAATAAGTCTTTATGATCCACCGGCCTAGACAATATCGGGGACTTCTCTAAAAGATTCAGCAGGTTCTGGAAGGCTTTAACGCAATCTGGGGTCCATTCGAAGTTGTGTTTCCCACGTTTTATCAAATTGAAGAAAGGAACGCACTTATGGTGGCCTTGGAAATAAATCTTCTTAACACTGAACTTTCCCTGCTAAGCTCTGTACATCTCTGATCTTCCGTGGCTCACTAATCTTCTTGATTACTACAATCTGCTCAGGATTAATTTCAATTTCGTGTGAGATGATGATAAAACCAAGGAATTTTTTTGATGCCATCCCGAATGAGAATTTTAACGGGTGAACCTTCATTCCGTAGAGTCTAAGGATATCAAACATCCCATCCAAATCTGCTGTGTGGTCGGATGATTGCTTACATGTCATCCACATAAACCTTCATGGATTTCTTGATTTGATTGTAGAACATAATTTTCACTAGGCATTGGTATGTTTCTCTGGCATTCTTCAATCCGAAGGGCATTACCACGTAGCAGTACAATCCAAGATCGATGATAAAACTGGTATGTTCTTGATCTGGAACATGCATGAAAATCTTGTTGTAAACTGAGTATGCATCCATAAGGAGTTCATGTCCCACCCTTATGTCCACAAGTTGATCAATTCTTGGTAACAGGAAGCTATCTTTTGGGCAGGCTTTGTTTAGATCCGAAAAATCAATTCATGTACGCCACTTCCCATTGGCTTTCTTGATAGGAACGGGGTTCGATATCCAGTCGGGACATGTTCATCTCTGACGAAATCGTTTCCACTTAGCTTCTCTGCCTCTTCTCTCAAAGTAATCAACCTCTACGGCTCCAACATATGCCTCTTTTGCTTCACAGGAGGATACTTTGGGTTTATGCTTAATGAATGATTCATAATTAATGGTGAAATCCCACACATATCGGCGTGGGTCCAAGCGAACACATCCAGGTTCGCCCATAGAAAGTCCGTCAGCTCCTTCGTTCGGATAGGGTATAAATGAGATCCGATCTTCAAGACCTTTGTCGGGTCATTGTCATTGATCGGAATATCCACGATCGTTTCATTAGGTGTCGCCCTTTTGCATCCCGAATCCTCATCCTCTCTGGGGTCTATGTCTTCGGGCAGGTCATCGGGCGACCCCTTCTGCAATATCTCCTTTGTTTGCTATGTTGAACCCTCCTTTGGGGGATGGGAGGTATTCTTTGGTTCCACGCTATCTCCATTGTGTAGCATTTTCAACTCATCGATGTAGTAGGCTCTTTCATTAACTTGGTCACCACGGACCATCTCTACTCCAGCTTTTGTATCGACATATTTAACAATAAACACCAGGGCGCAATGTAAGTTATGAACTCCGCGAGAGCCGGTCTACCCAAAAAGGCGTTATACGGTGAATCAATATCCATATAGACTGTACTCTCTGTACTCTCCTACGATCTCCTTCTCCAAGCTCCACAGATAATTCCACTACTCCCATTGGATTTTTTACTGAGTCATTGAAGCCACAGATCAATCCTGTGCATGGCTTCAAATCTTTAGCTTCTAATTTCATCCGCTCAAATGCTTTCTTGAACAAAATATTGACGAAACTCCCGCAATCAATAAGGACTTTCCGTACAAGGCCTGGACTAATGGTAGTTGTAATTACCAAGATACTCGGAGTCTCTACTCCCATGCTTTCTCTCTCTCTGAAGATAACGTCATCTGTCATTGTCTTTTGCTCCTTCGTGGGAGCAGTATCCTTGAGGGAACTACACTCTCCCACTTCTAGATGTTTAGCAGCATTGACGTATTGCTCCATGGCTCTGCTACTGAATCCAGCTGGATGTGTTCCTCCTACCATAGTATTAATGACTATGGCCTTCCCTTTCTGCTTGGCAGTAGGTCTAGGTGTAGGTTGGTTCTGATTCAGAGCCAGTCCTCCTTGCCCCTTATCTTTAGTGGCAACCTTATACTCGTCTAACTTTCTGCTCGAGGCAACTTTTCCACAACATCTCTCAAGTGGCGACACTCATTCGTGGAGTGTCCATAAGTCTCGTGAAAAAGACAGAACTTCCCAGTTTCACGCTTCTTTTCAGTCGAATTTTTGGGTGGAGGCCTCTTGTATTGGATAACATTGTAGGTATCCAAGTAAATGTTTTCCAAGGTGTCATTCAGCGGTGTGTAATTCTCAAAAGATTGAAATCGAGGCCTCTTTTTTGGATCATTTATCCGATTCCTGCTTCTCTTGTTGTCATTCCCACCTTGGCAGTTATTTCCTCCACTCCTATTGCAGACATTCGCTTCAACTTTCCCTGCCCTGTTACCAGATTGCTTAACGACAACATTGCTTTGGATGTCTTCCCTC